>OW028720.1:4050985-5451971 GCA_932294345.1 Pandemis cinnamomeana
GTTCTCAGAAAATGCAAATAAACGAAAAAACGATTTTCATCCGACGATAATCACACTGACACTAGCTACTGAACGTAGCCCGTGGGGGATTTTTTTCCTTTAATTTGTAATATTTTTTCTTAATTTGTTATAAACTAACTTAAATAGTTGTAACGTTCTTCATTGTTATTTTATAGTTAGTAGTTGTTTATTCAATAAACAGGTAATTTACAGCGACATTGCTAATTTATCTTCGTGCTAAAAAAATCTGTACTTAGTGGGTAGATTTTATGATCGAACTCACTCACACATTCACATGTGGATTCTACTTAACGTTCATGTCGATACTCAACACGCATAGACACATACACGAAGTTTGAGTACGTGGCTATGCTTACCGGATTATTTTGGCGTGTGTACATACGTACATGTACAGATTAGATAGACACCGGTAGTACAACATGGCGTCACAAAGATGGCGGATTGCGGGAGCGACACTACAATACAATACAATAGCTCTTTATAGAACACCACATATAACAACCAAAACAGAAAAAGGTATACAGAATATTACAAGGTAACAATAGGCGCGGCCTTATCGCTACAGTAGCGCTACAGCGGACTCTACATTGAACTAATCTGTTATACCCCTGAGTCGCTCCGTGGGAAGTTGACATTGACGTTATCATTGTATTTTTGCGCTAATACATTATCCCTTCCCTTATCGCATGTGGGCGGAAACCGCGGAAACGACCAAGACGCGCGGACTAATGCTTGCAAGTATTGTCTATCGGAGTGACAGTGTTACGTTTGCATTGCTGTTACTATGTGTGCGTAAGTGGAATGACAATCGAAGCGGCAACTGTTAGGGAATTACGCTTCTTGACTTATTATTATTCGTAGCATTTAGTATTTATATGGCCGACATATTTTGCCACTATTAACACAAGAAATGTTGACAGGTGTCGTTTTCAAGTAATTTAGTGGTTTTGAGCCAAATTTTGGCATATTTTTTTGGATCCAAGGTGGCGGAAGACATTTTGACACCATAGACACTAAAAATGTCGATGGGTGTCGTTTTCGAGTAATTTGGTGGTTAAGAGCCTGATTTTATTTTATTTTTTGGATCCAAGATGGCGGATGACATTTTTGCAGTATTGACACTAAAAATGTTGATGGGTGTCGCGTTAGGCATCGAGTAATTAGGTGGTTCTGAACCCGAATTTGGCATATTTTTTTTGATCCTAGATGGCGGATGACATTTTAACACTATTGGCACAAACGTGTCGATGGGTGCCGTTTTCGGGTAATTTTGTGGTTCCAAGCTTGTTTTTTTGACTATTTTTCTTACCGCCCTCGGTGCACAATGTAGTATTATCTTAGTAGTATCTTTGGTGGCATACCTCCTTATGAAGGTAACCAAAGCATACCTCAAATAACACAAAATTTGTTTAAATATTTCTGATCTTATTGCAGCCGATCAAGAATCTGACAAAGTGGAACTCGAAGCATTTGACAAAATATTTTGTAAGAATCGAACTGAGCCGTTGACAGTTGGCAGCGTGTTGTCTAATGTCGGCTACTGCGAGTCCGCTTCAGGAATAACTGCCATTACCAAGGCATGTACAAGTCATTGACTTTAACCCCCATGAAACCTTTTTATAGTAAGCGTAGTAACGATTTTCCTTGTTAAGAAATGCGATGTCACGTATTATGTGAAGAGGTTCCATAGCGGGTAGGGAATTAAATTCCTTGACTGTACCTATATTATTGTGTAGTAAGGTTTGGATTATAAGCTTGACTTTCGTTTACAGTTTATTTTATAATCATTATTATTATTTTACTAGCGACCCGCCCCGGCTTCGCACGGTATATTATGCATGTATTATACATTATAAACCTTCCTCTTGAATCACTCTATCTATTAAAAAAACCCGCATCAAAATCCGTTGTGTAGTTTTGAAGATATAAGCATACATACGGATTTGGGGACAGAAAAAGCGACTTTATTTTATACTATGTAGTGATAGTGAAGAAAGAAAAGGAAAGTCAACTTAATATACATCTACCAAACGTACCTAATTGTATTGTAACTTGCAGGTCCTCCTAGGATATCACAGGGGCGAGCTGGCTGGTAACCTCCATTGCACTAATCCACGAAACGACGTGGCAGGATTACGCGAGGGGCGCATCGAGATCTTGTCCGACAATAAGCCCATTAAGAGAACTTATATTGGGATTAACGGTTTATCCATCACCGGTATCAACTCCCACGTTCTTCTGGATGGACATTACATACCCAAGGTCTGTTTTAGAGATAACACAATATTTCATGTCATTATGACGACGCCCCACTGCAGCGCAACGTCAAGCTATGCACATTGATACATATTCACTCCGTATCAAAATGTATGTGGTCAATTCCATAGCAGTACGTACTAGCATAGCTACATACGACATGACGCCACTGATACACGAGTGGTCTGTCGCGAGTTGCCCCTAATGCACACAGCTGCGCGCGTGGCAGATGCCACTGCACTGCGGCGCACGCTCTTTGACAGATCCATAGAATGTAACTAAAGCGTCTACAAAAAATTTGACTAAGAAATAAATCATCATCATCGTCATTTCAGACAGTGTGTGACAGGCCTTGTCTCGGAATGAGGGCTCGGGCTATATCTATGTTAAAGCACTTCCAGTTTAAAGAGCTTCTAGTTACTTTATGATAGTTTGAGCTCTATATCTGTGTGGTTGCTATTGGTTGTTTATTCTGTTTATTGTTGACGTTACTTGAATATGATATTATTCCTTGAATGCATTTCTTATACTTTAATATGGTAGCAGAGCGCTAAATAACATTTAAAGCTGCAAAAACCGGATTACGGACTATTCTTCAAAGAGCTCGCAACGAACGAAAACGAAGAATAATGGGTTCAAACATTAAAATCGAGATTGAACGACTCGAAGGTAGTACCAACTGGCAAACTTGAAAATACAAAGTTTCTCTGTTATTGCGGAGCATACCAGGTACGCTTGACATAATCCAGGGTAGAGTGACAAAGCCTGACCCACCTGCAAAAGTCTCGACAGTCATGCCTTGCTTATTCTTACCACTAATATGACCGAAGAAACCTTAAACAAGGTAATGCGGTGTGGATCGTCAAAACAAATGTGGACCGAGTTGCATCGTCTTTATGATGGAGCAAAAGAAGATCGAAGCTATAAACTTTGTATGAGATTCTTCCGCTTTCAACTTGAAGATCATGATATGGCCAGCCACATCTCGACACTCAAAAACCTTTGGTACGACTCGAATAAATAAATTGAAGGAAATGATCTTCCAGAAATGCTTTTAATTTGCAGGATGGATACGATTCGAATAAGAGTGATCGAAACATTTTACGACACAGTTGTGTGCTCACGAAAGAGCTTTCAATCCAAAGACAACATCGGAGAAGCTCTAGTACTGAGATCTAAAGATAAAAGTAAGGACAAATACAAGAAAAGAAAATGCAATTAAATATTGTGGAGAAGGATTTCATAAAGTCACATCATGCAAAAAGCGGATTGCGGACGGCAGACCTCCTAAGGCTCCAAAGCAGTCTACAAATATCGCAATGATGACAGGCCTGGCTCTGGCATGCGATGACCAAACCACTAATGAAGACACTTTGGTACGTGGATAATGGTGCAACAAGTCACTTCATCAATAGAAGAGACATATTCCAATCATTCGAAAACTTTGGAGAATCGCATAAAGTCCTGACAGCGAATGGAGAGGTGATCGAATCCATTGGAAAAGGCTCTATTCAACTTGAAGCTGACATAAACGGTCACAAGGAGCTATTAACCTTAACAAACGTATGGTACGTTCCATGCATCAAAAGAAATTTGTTTTCTGTGCTAGCGGCTCCAGATACGCTAAAGAATAGAATTTTTAGTCGAATGCTCAGTCATCACTATCACTACATAGTATAAAATAAAGTCGCTTTCTCTGTCCCTATGTCCCTATGTATGCTTATATCTTCAAAACTACACAACGGATTTTGATGCGGTTTTTTTTAATAGATAGAGTGATTCAAGAGGAAGGTTTTTATGTATAATTCTACGTACACGAAGCCGCGGGCAGAAGCTAGTATTGTATAATATTGAACGGCATCGCAACAAGTATGGCGGTTTGTACAAACTTAATGTAAAAACACTCATGCCTAATCTTGAGATAAACCAACTAACGACGTCATAAAATCTTCAACTCTACCATGAACGCCTTGGACACCAGAATAAGAGACATGTAGAAAACTGATAGGAAGAGAAATAGGAGTAAAGCTAGACTCAAGTTCCTCAGATATATGCGAAGGCTGCGTCTTTGGCAAAACCAATAGGAAGAAGTTCGGAGAGAGACCAAGAGCTACCAAACCTGAAGAACAAATTAGTGCAGACGTATGCGGACCATTTCCATTCTCGATCTCGAAGTGCAGATACTATGTTCTGTTTAAAGATAATTACTCGAAATATCGATGGATTTACTTTCTGAGATATAAGTCTGAAGTTCATGCAAGCTTCAAAGACCTTCTTGCTGAAGCTAAGACTAGCGGACACGTCGTACAGAAGTTATTAAGTGGTAATGGAGGAGAATTTGATAACGAACAAGTAAGAAATACTTTGAAACAATTTGGGATAAGATGAAGGTTCACGATGCCATTCACACCTCAACAAAATGGTTCATCAGAACGCGAAAATCATACGGTTGTGGAAATGACAAGAGCATTAATGCACGCTCATGATGATATACCGAAAGGTTTATGGGCTGAGATATCCAAAGATTCAGTCTACATACTGAATTGGAATGGACCTAGTCCAGTAGATGGAAAGTCACCGCACGAGCTTTGGTTCAATAAAAAGAAAAAATAAATCACCTGAAAATAGTAGGCAGTAATTGCTACGTGCATGTTTCGAAACAGAAGAGATCAAGTGAGTTAGACAGAAAAGATGAGAGAGGGGTATTTATCGGTTATGATGGCGATGAAGGCTATATATAGAGTATTTGATGTGAAGAACCTGAAATTGATTAGATTACGAAATATTGTTGTAGATGAGGTATCTTTACTAAATAAAAACAAGAAATTAAGGAAGGAGAAGAATGTCCTGACCAACAGCCAGACTTTCCATACCGGCAAGCTGTTGGATCTTTAGCTTACCTTATGGTTGCTACCAGACCAGACATAGCCTACGCAGTTGGGATAGTGTCTCGAAGCCTAGATAAACCTACCAAAGGTAACATTCAACAGGTAAAGAGGATATTTAGGTACTTAAGAGGAACTGTTGACACAGAACTTGAGTACAAGAAAGGCGAGAAACGTCTAATTATTAGATTAGACTCTAATATGATACAGTGATGCAGATCACGATGGTGACGACACGACCGGATGCTCTACGAGCAGGGTGTTATGCCTGTACGCTGGTTCGGCAATATCTTGGCGCAGCTCAAAGCAAACCACGCTTGCATTGTCGTGTACCGAAGCGGAGATTGTGGCAGCGAGTGAAGCAAGTCGTGAGATTATTTGGCTGAAAAGATTGTTACAAGATCTGTGAACAAATATCGATACGCCTACCTAACCTTGCGAACTGATAACGAATCGACAATCAAACTTGCATACAAGCCTCCATTTGAGCAGTATCGAAAGACGAAGCACATTAAAATAAAACACTTTAATGTTAGACAATGTGTATTCGAAAAGGATATACATAGTCGTCGAGCAAGTACCGACAGGAGAACAACTGGCTGATATATTCACTAAGCCTCTCTACAAGCCAAGGTTAGATAAACTCTGTGTACAGTTTGGCTTGAAAAAGGCAAGGGAATGTTAAAGCACTTCCAGTTAAAAGAGCTTCTAGTTACTTTATGATAGTTTGAGCTCTATATGTGTGTGGTTGCAATTGGTTGTTTATTCTGTTTATTGTTGACGTTACTTGAATATAATATTTTTCCTTGAATGCATTTCTTATACTTTAATAATCTATACGTATAATAATGCTGGAGAGGTTCGAAAGTCTATGCATGGAAAATATTAAAAAAAAAATAAGCCAGGTTAAGGGCTACTTTTTATCCCGGAAAATGGCATAGTTCTCGCGAATAGCGATAAACATGTCAAAGGTCGCAGCTGCCTACAGTCGCAACGCAAATAAATAATATTGCTTCAGTACTAGTATCATAGAGATGCACTAAGGGATTTTTCAAAATTCCCACGGGATAGGGGAATAAATGAGGTTCGTAAGTCCACTGAAAAGGGAGCCTATCTCCATAACTATAATCAATAGTCTTGAAATTTGGTACAAAAGTAGTAGGGAATTATAATTGGGATTGTTCATTTTTTTATAACATACCCGGATTGAAAAACCATTTCGAAGTACTCACACATAATCTGTTTTATCTTACTGGCGTTAAAAATATTCAAGGGTTCTATATTTGTGCCAAAAAATAAATCGGACTCTAGTTTGTCTATTAAATCTATATGTCAACTAGTTGTCAGTGTCACCCAAAGTCAGTAAAGTAAAATTGTTTTGTTGAAAACATAAAATTATCGGTTGATTTACAAACGAAATAATGGAAAGTTACAGAAAATGCTTCGTTCCAACTTGTTATAATGACTCTAAAAACAGCTCTAAAACAATAGTTCGCATCCGAGAAGATTTAAGAGAAAGGTGGTGTCGCGAAGTAAATGTTGAATACTTACAAGGTTTATACACCATATTGTTGCGAGGATCATTTCGATGTAAGTACCAAAAAACAATGTCACATAGGTACTTTAACATTAATAAATTTTCAACTCATATAACCATGGTCAGAATTTAGCTGCTTTTTTGGTATTGTTTGTTTCTTCAATCTCGCACACATACAATAAGTAGGTAAACAGTATATTTGACATTGAGATGACAGTCACAACAGTTATGACAGCAATTTTTTTTCCTGAGAATTGTGGGAAAATTGTCTATTCACCCGCCGATTATAATTTACGAAAAGTCGTATCTGATTTTTTTGGGCAATTATATTACTTAAATTAAGCCATGAAAGACAAAATATTCAAATACGTATTTATCCCAGCGGATCGCACGTGCGGTCCAAAGGGGTAATGCCGCCAGCGTCATGGGGACCCTGCCGCAGCCAGTAGGATTAGACGGGGTTTTCTTTTTATGACTTTTTTTATTTGTAAATATAGGTTTTTATAGTTATTTTTAGCATAGATATGTAGGTTTTTAGGATTGGTGTTCGTATATATATACCTATAATGTAATAAAATTCTTATGTTAATAAAATAAATAACGAATAATTTAAGTTGTTAATCAAATACCATTTAATTATGATTATTTTATTTACATACGTACATAAAAAAATCAAATTAGTTTCTTGAAGTAGATATCTACTCTATATTTTCTAAAAAAATATATAAAAAGGAGATAGACATACTAATAGGTAATTATGATATCACAAAACTGATTTCAGGAATTTGCGTAATTCCCGTGGGATAAGAAAAAAAAAGAAACTGACTTGCTAATATAGTTTATCGGTATTTGGCAGACATATTCCTAGATAATCAAAGAGGTGCACTACAAAGGAATTCTCCAGTTTACCCACGAGATAAAAGGACTGTATAGAAATATAGACTTTGTATTTAGTAGATGTTCTTTGAAGATCACGTAGGCGTCATAAGGGATTTTTCGAATTTCGCATAGATCAAAAGTATGGGAAAAAAAAAATAATGGAAGTGCGTGTCCATGCAAGAAACGGGTTTATTTCATTGTGATAGGTAGGTGGGTAGTACGAAATCCTTCGTGCTAAAGTACGACTCTCATTTCCTTGGCTGGTTTTTGTACATTTTCGATGGGAGAGAGGAAGAAATTTTAGCGCTAATTTTGATTCTGCGCGGACGTAGTCACGGGCAAAAGCTAGTTGGCATTAAGTAGATTCCAATATGCAATATTCATTTGTATAATAATTAAGTGAAATAATATTTTATAAAGCCTTACTGTTAGAAAAGTACGAGTTGGCAAAAAGTGCAAAATAGGAAATACAATTATTGTTATCTTCCCTGGACTTTCATATTATATATCTAAATAGCAATTCATTATAAGTTAATATGCAGTCGATATGGAGTGGAAACGTTGACTTACGCAGCTAGACTAATTGAGACAAGTGGGTGACGTGTCTAGCGTGTCCGTGTGCAACGTGCGCAGAAGTGGGGCGCCGCCTTTACATCGTGAAATTATTGTAGCCACTAACAAACACATTATTTTTTAGGATTTGGCGAAATACCAGTGCAGTCTTCCCCGTTTGGTAATGCTTACGGGCCGACAGGATTCAGCAGTACAAAAAATTATTAATGACCTAAAATCTCGGCCCATAGACCCTGAAGAGCTAGCACTATTGCAAAATATACACTCAGCTAAAATAACTGGTCATTTAGGTCGGGGGTATGTTTTACTGGGTAAGTAGCATACCAACCAACGAATAGTGTAAGATATTGAAAAGATCTTCGAATCAATAAACTTTATTTATAAAAAACAATTCGGAAGCAGAAAAAAATCCATGATTTTAGACAAAGGGCTAGCACAATATCTTCATGGTGTATTAAAAATTAGAGGATGGACATAGACCTCCATAGTCGCGCCAATGATGTGTGCGTGTGCGTGGGTGTGCGTGTGTGTGCGCATGTGTATGTGTGTGCGTTCGTGTGCGTGGGTGTGTGTGTGTGTGTGTGTGTTTTGTGGCAAAAGCCCTAAAACAACCTTAATGCTGCCCCGTGGCAAAATCCTGTCTTAATGGGTGCCTGCGTCATAATGACTATCTGCGTGCCAAATTTCAGCTTAATCCGTCCAGAGGTTTGAGCTGTGCGGTGATCGATCAGTCAGCCATTCAGTATCTTCTATCACTCACTGCCACATAGTCACTGCCACTCACTCACTGTCTGTGCGTGTATTTCTTTTTATTCTGACGAATGGCAATCGTTTTCCCGCGCAACCACCTCAGACTAGCAACACTGGGGTTTCACGTGCACCATTGCAAATCCATCCGTACTCAAAACGAAGATCCTACAAAACACACTTCCTCGTGTGTAATTTGATTTGCCACAACTACATCGTAACATCCTATGTACAATGATTCGCTTGGCCTTTTCTGACATACTTTTACCCGAAGCATCTGCCACAATCAAGTTAATTTTTTTAACTACAATACCTTAAGCGTTAGTACTAATTTTAATAGACGAAGGAATTTCTTCCCTTACCATCTCAAAGCTCAATGACATTTGCTCGGCTCCCATCACAAGTTAACTCCTCAAGCCAAAGCCTAGTCAGTCAGTTCTACCTAATTATTTTAACCAATTACCTACTTGACTTGGTTTCGTCACCTTTATTGCGTGTCCATTTTGATGAATACAAAAATTGTTTGTGTTAAATACATAACCCTTTTTGTTTTTGCTGTAGTCGGGAAATTTTTTGAAGGTAGTTGTTGACGTAGGTATACAATAAAAATCATAAATAAAAGGGTAGTTTGGGAAAATATATGAATGTGGGTACATCAAAGGTTTCAAATCAGTACAACGTTGATTTGCATGTGTAACAGTTGTGCTCACTAAACTTTGATAATAATCCCGTAGAGGGGTTGCATGAAAAACATATATATTTCGCACAGGCTGGTTATCTTGCACGTGAGTAGCGGAGTAGCATGTCAAATGACAGTCAAGTGCGAGATACACTCAAAAAGCATAGCACGGCAGTGTTTATTGCGACAAATTCGCCGCGTTTAAATTTCAATATGCGAGATATTTGTCTTCGCGACTTTCGACGCGCGACTTCATGAAATAAGTTAATGTTTTAAACTTATCAACGCGTATTAATAGCATTTATAGGTAAAATAACACCATTATGTTCCCAAGTAACAATCCATTTTTTTAATGGCTTTCTTCGAAATATTAGATCTAGAAAATAGACCCACCGAGCCCATCGAATCGGGGGAATGGGTGAAAATCGTATGAATCATCCCTTTCCACCTACATAACCACATTCGTGCTAAACGTGGGCTTTAGGTCTTGTTGCCTTAGGCTGTGTCAACCCCGTACAGGATAAAGACGAGATTTATGATAGAAAATGAAACTGATTTTTTTACACAAGTTTAGGGGACTTCTAAACACTTCCGAACCACTCCATTTTTCTAACACAACAATAGAAATTAAAGTTTCGTAAGTTTTTTATCATAATAACACAAGTACTTAGATAGGTACATACATCAAAATCATTACTCACTGCTTTTGAAGCAAACTAAGGCAAGTAGGTCAATTAATGATACCAAATCAATCAATGGTTCTCATACCTAAGCATCGGACTGCGGCATTTCGAGGCAGTTTCAAGTTTGCGGCGTCCAAGTGCTGGAATGATATTCCCCCCCCCATCCAAGGATCGTCAAGTAGTTACACCTTCAAGCGCAAGCTGAAGGATCACTTATTGACGCTCCAAAAATCCTTACAATAGTCCTCCAGCACTTTGTATTTTGATATGCCAACCTGTTGTTTTTGAACAATTTAGTTTTCCCTCCTTTTTTATTTTTTGTTTATTGTAAACTATTTAATTAATTTACGTATTTCTTTAGTTACACGTAAGTCGGGTTCTATCTATGTATTGCATTGTTTACGTGAAAGTTTATAGATTATGTAGTATATTTTATCTGTGTATCGTTTCGTGAGTCATAGACGGTTCTGGCTGAAAATCAGTGCTGCAGGTGTCTAACACCTCAGCGTAATGCTGAGCCAGCGACCGTTTCACTTTTGCGAAGACACATAACGCTGATGATCTATTTTTTATGTCGTATGTTTTTTTTTTTTGTTTTACCTTGTTTATTTTCTATAAAATTGTGTATATTATCTTATATTTGTGTGTCTTGCAAAAAGGAATAAATTTATTCATTCTTTCTTTCTTTCAAATGATAAGTAAGTCATGAATATCGTTAAAAAGAGAAATTTGATTTAAATAACTTTCGTTTTCCCTTTAGGCGCCCTGCCGTGTCATTTGATTTGTTTTGACATTTTTGACAAAAATCTTACAAATCATAGACAAGCATGTCGTCCATCGAGAAAAAACTTCACTCAAAGAAGGAACGAAATGGTGTCCCACTATTACCGATTCGGTGTTGTCACGAAAGAATAAAACACTTGGCCAAATTTTTTATACACATGGTATCACCGGTAAGTCGCCCGCGACTACCAACTCGCGCCGATAAATTTGGTCGCAGCGTCACATTGTGCAACGCAAAGCGAGATAATTGACAGCCGCGAGAGAGATTTTTCGAGTCGCGAGTCGCGTCGCACGTGCTCCTCTTGCTAGACGTGTTGTCACTTTCTGCTCATCCATTTCTTTTTATACTGGCAAATGATAATCGTTTTCCCGCGGAACCACTTCAGACTCGGTCAACTGTGCCACGCCTAGCAACACTGGCGTTTCACGTGTACCATTGTCAATCCATCCATACTCACAACGAAGGTCCCATATTAATAAACAATATCCATTATCTGACAGATAGATATGATACCAAAGGTATCTTCATGTTGGCTTCGGCCCCATAAATGTCTTTCAAATAACCGGGCCCCCATGAGCACAAGATCGGAAACACGCGCCAACAATAATAATAATAATGCAAAATTAAAGGAGTGTACCGGAACAAAATATATAATTAAAATAAAAAAATACAATACAATACAATAACTCTTTATTGAACACCACATATAACAACCAAAACAGAAAAAAGGTATACAGAATATTACAAGGTAACAATAGGTGGCCTTATCGCTACAGAGGGATCTCTTCCAGGCAACCATAATGGACTGGAGAACAGAACAGATCTGAGCAGGTGGTGCAATTTAGAATATATATTAATATACTAAGTATTGAAATACATAATATATTATACATGAAACACACATTAATAAAAATCAATGAAATATAAAGGTCAAATCATGATAAATTAAACATTACTTTTGCATAAACTAGGTATATCTTATGTCAGGGGACCTCTATAGCTAGTAGGTGAGTGCATGTTGACCCAGTGGTACAAAAAAGGGGTACCTTCCTACTTACTCAATTACCTCCAATAGGAGGCTGTTCTGACGCGAGGCGCTTGTTCATCATGGCGTGGAACTTTTAGACTGTTATTTTTGTCTTATTCAAATGAATAATAACAAGTAACAGTAATATTACTCTTATATCTCGGTGCTCGCTTACCATCAGGTGACCCACTTGCTCGTTTGTCTTCCTTGTCATATAAAAAAAATCTCTGGCCAACCCTATGGAAAGAGGCGTGACGGTATATAATATGTATGTTTGTGAAATAAACGTACCTATCACTGTCGATAAACGATCAAACATATCAAACGAAGTTTTCGTTTCGCTGTCACGAGGCAAACACTCCTAGTATAAGGACTATGGAGTATAATCCGAAACAAAATTGAACAGTAGGTAGGTACTCTCCTTCGATACGTGAATGACCCATTTATTTTACAAAGTTTGAGTCTAGCGATGGTTTTATGTTAAAATAAATTCTATCCGATTTGTAGATACAGACAAGGAAAACAAAACAGTGAGCCTAAGTGAAAAGGCAGACTACTTCGACGGCGCCGACCGGCCGCTGTGGTTCGTGTACAGCGGGATGGGCTCGCAGTGGGCCGGCATGGGCGCGCAACTCATGCGCATACCTATATTTTCAGCCGCCATTGAACGGTATAACAACTTCCTGCAGTTTTCTTCACTTTCTTTGTTATTATTTGTATTTATTTCATTGCATTTCTTTAAACAGATGCCGCAAAGTATTGGAACCAAAAGGGATCAACATCGTGGATATAATATCGTCACCCGACAAGACGATCTACGACAACATTTTGAATTCTTTTGTTGGAATAGCCGCCGTCCAAATAGGCCTGACTGACATTTTGCATGCATTGGGAATGGTTCCAGATAAAATTATTGGTAGGGAACTATAGTTACATTCCATTCCAATTCATTTTCTCATTAGATAGAATATTCGGATCGCAGAAGTTTCTCTCATTTTACAGGTCACAGCGCGGGTGAAGTGGGGTGTGCCTACGCGGACGGCTGCTTGACCGCTGAGGAAACGATTCTGTCCGCCTACTACCGCGGACTCGTCTCTGTACAGACTCCGTTCATTCGCGGTGCCATGGCTGCCGTCGGCATTGGATTCGAAGAAGTTCGTATACGCGTAGCAATAAGTACTTAAACAAACTGACTGACAGGTAACAGAATAACTAACAACGCGCAACCTAAACCACTACAGTTGGATTATTTGGCAGATATTATACCCAGAGGAAAACTAAATGGATAACTTTACTTTGCTACTCCGCAATATAATGAGGTCTAGTCGCGAAAAACGGCTACACTCGCGTTGAATATATTTTTATTCATGCTGTTAATGCTTTATTTGAAATAATTATACAACCAAACCCATCACTATACCTAGTATTTGCCATTTAAGGTTTCAATAGTGGTAATTGTGGCCACCACTAAGGCCGTGGTATCGATGGCCGCGGGTAGCTGAGCGGCTAGCGGTGACTGCCGGCGGCATGAGCGTTCAGTTCGTTTTTATTATTTGAGTTGAATTCGTCGCCATATAGAAATAATCAAACTATCTTAAACGCATTTAAGATTTCTTTGTGGCTGTAAAAATGACATTTTATTACGCGGCGAACGCTCGCCTTGAGCGCTCTGTTCGTTTGTACTCCATTCTGTTTCAAAATGCGAACCTGTACTGACTTGACATTGTATTGTAATACTCAAAGGGATTCGCGTAAAAACCGACAGCTGAGTGGAGCTTGCGGTGCTCGCGTCGAGCGGCTCCGCTCGCTGCACTGACTGCTGTAATGCTCGGATTGTATCGTGTTACATTACACCGAAATGTTACAAGTCAATCGCCACCTTTAAGATCACAGCGTTGCTGGGACACTAGAAGCAATAGACCACATGATAGACTTTACTAAACTAGGAAGGTTTGCAACCTCTGTCTAACACCGCCCGTTAAACCTATCTTGTGAACTACATACACACTTTCAACATGAAACTACCGTGAGACTTAATCATCATTACACATAAACAGGATAACTCACGCATAAAAAGTCGAGTGATGCTCGACATGTTTCGGACTATTTCGTAGTCCTTCTTCTTGAGCGCTCGCCCCGGCGGCAGCGACATACACACTCTTAATTTACCAAACCTAAGTAATTCACAAAAGACTTATGTTTGTCTACTGACAACGGTTTCGTCAAGACATCCGCCGTCATTTTGGACGTTGGCATAAAATTAACTTTTACTGCACCATTGTTCACCGCCTCCAGGACGAAATGATGACGTATTATGTCTATATGTTTCGATCTACCATGAAACTTACTATTTTCAAATAGCTTTAGAGCAGACTAATTGTCATTGAAAATTACAATTTCAACTTGTTTACCTATTCACGAAGGAAAGTTTTTATAAACAATGGTTCGTTACATGGATCGGAAAGTGACATGTACTGTGCATCAGTACTCGATAACGCGACGGTACTCTGTTTTCTACTTTCCCAAGAAGTATTAAAATTTCTAATTTTGAAAACATATCCCGTACCTATAAGACAGTCTATCAATTTCATTACAAGTCCAGTCTGCATCAGCAAATCCCGTCACAGATAAACGATTACTCTTCTCATAGGTAATACAGTATAGTTCGTCCAATCATTTATTTTCTCGATGACAGCTCCCGTAGAATGTAACTGCGCTTTTTGCGCAAAAATTAACTTTTAAATGCGAGGTATAAAAAATATGACAACTGCCTAATTTTGTTCCTTGATCTCATATAATATTCATCTAAGACAAATTGAGTCCATTATATGCAGTGATATTTTTTTAAAGTGCGATAAACAATAAACGTTTTCATAAAGTTACATTCTATGGGATTACAATTACAATGATTAATGCCATAGAATGTAACTTTATGAAAATGTTTATTGTTTATCGCACTTTAAAAAAATATCACTGCATATATGGACTCAATTTGTCTTAGATGAATATTATATGAGATCAAGGAACAAAATTAGGCAGTTGTCATATTTTTTATACCTAGCATTTAAAATTTAATTTTTGCTTAAAAAGCGCAGTTACATTCTACGGGAGCTGTCATCGAGAAAATAAATGATTGGACGAACTATAGTCAAATGTACCTCTGAGATAACGCAATATGCGCTTGGCCAGTGGACATGGGAAAAACAGTTATTAAACTGGCTCAGCACACTTACAACGTGGCATAAATATGTCAGGACGAGAGCAAACTGCAACATACATAAGACAACCTATCAACTCACGATACTCCAAGCTGTTATCTTTTTCTGAAGCTTTGTTTAATTTTTGGCACTGCGACGGAGTTTCAACTGGTTTGCAGTCTTGCATTTTGTACTTTTCTAGTAACTTCTGAATGCAAGCACTTTCATCAAGTACAATCTTGCCATTATCTTTCCTGATTCTTAATCCTAGAACTCTTTCTACAGGGCCAAGATCTTTCATTACGACCTCTTTCATTAATAATTATTTATATTTCACTTTTTTGGTATAACAATGACTAAAATATTATTTAATCATCGAGATATAGCGCGATGATCACAAGCTTGTCACCTTTTCTCTTAATATAGACACATGGTTCCATGGTTTGTTTACAAGTACCTACGTGATTAATCTTCTCATTCCTCTTGAATTCATGATTTAGGCGCTTGTTTCAGACCGTGCATAGCCTTACGTACTCGATAAACCTTATTCTTGCCCTTACTTCTTCGAAGCCTTCAGGAATTTCCATGAACACGGTTTCTTTTAAATCTGCATTAAGAAAAGCCGTTTAAACGTCTATAAGGTCAATCTTCTTGTTGTACTCCGCAGCTAAAGCCAATAATATTACTCCAACTATTAACAATAAAATTATAATAATAATCAAAAAAGGGTTAATTTAATTTAATGTAGAAATCATGGAAGATATTTAAAAAAAATGCCTGGGCATGTTTTATTGTGTTTATCTGCATCTTTGCGAGCGCATCACATGGAAACGGTTAAACGGATTTTGATGCAAACTTTAATCTGTTAGTAAATCACTGGCCAGATTACTTATTTTTATCCCGGAAAATCGCAGAATCAAGAATTGAATTACGAGCTTAAATACGTTGTACTTAAGACTCAATTTACGAGCAACTGTATTGAAAAAAATATAGCAGTGTCATTCAAACAGGTTTCTAAGATGTGTCCCCCTGAGATCGAAGTGGCCTGCCACAACGGGCCCGACTCGAGCACTATCTCAGGCCCGGCCGAAATCATGACCGAGTTCGTTGCTCAGCTGACTGCAAAACGAATATTTGCTAAGGAGGTTCCTTGTTCCAACATAGCGTATCATTCACGATACATAGCCGAAGCAGGTACTTTATGCACAAAATAACGAGACTAAAAATATGTCAAATATTTAATATGATTCTGAACCTGAACTAAAAATTTCGTTTTAGGACCAACCCTGCTTAAATGCTTGACTGACGTCATAAAAACTCCAAAGCTCCGCAGCGATCGTTGGGTTTCCACATCTGTACCTCAGGACAAGTGGAATGAAGAGTCTGCTCAATATTCTTCAGCCCAGTACCACACAAACAATCTTCTGGTGATTATCTTGTATAATCAATTTGTTAGATGTATTTTCTTGTATAAAATTTTTCGATCGCCTTCTTGCCCTAGAAACAAATTTTCTGTTAGATTTATTTTCTAGTATAATTATTTCCGAAGGCCTTCTTTCCCTATAGACATATTTTCTGATTTGTTTATTTATTTTCTCATATAAAAAACTCCGAAAGCGTTTTTCTCCTGTAGTTTTTTTAACATCCGCAAAATTTCGTAGTCGTTCATTTTACTAGGGAAATGACGAAAACAGGAATCATGTTTTGGCGATGCGGCTAGCAACCCATCACTATTTTGATTCCCCTTTCCACCTATACGCCCACAAGCATGCTGAACGTGGCCTTTAGGTTCGTGTTACCTTAGGCTCTGTCTACCCCGTAAGGGATATACCTAGACGTGATTTATGTATGTGTGTATGTATGTCATTTTACTAGGGTCACAAACGCTTAATCTGATTTGTTCCACGTACATAACTATTTCTCATAACCAGGACATACTAAGGTAAAATAATAACTATTTCTAAATTAAAACAAATATGTTCGCGGCTTAGGGGTGGCCCAAGGGTCACCCCCGCCACACCTGAACCTGAATTAATCCAAATTAATCATCCTACATCCTATCGAGAAAAATAACAACAAAAAATATTCCATTCATAATTGTAAACAGGGTAACAAGCGATCAAGAAGTTTTGTCCCTAGTAGAATAAACGACTACGAAATCTTAAAAAATGTTCGTATGTTAAAAAAATACAGTGAAGGAAAGCGTTCGGAACTTTTTATACAAGAAAATAAATATATCAGAAAATATGTCTATAGGGAAAGAAGGCGATCGGAAATTTTTATACAAGAAAATAAATATATCAGAAAATGCATGTAACAAACCAAAACTTCTTTGATTTTTTTTATTTTAATTGTATCGGTCATGGTGTGTATGCAGAACCCGGTGCTGTTCGAAGAGACGTCGCGGCTAGTGCCGGAGAATGCCGTGCTGGTGGAGGTGGCGCCGCACGGGCTGCTGCAGGCCATCCTCAAGCGCTCCTTGCCGGCCTGCGCGCACGTGCCGCTCACCAAGCGCGGCCACCCCGACAACGCGCGCTTCCTACTCGAAGCCATCGGGAAGTAGGTTCAGCACTCGCTCAACAAGGGGTTTATTTTACGTTGTTTTTGCTCAAGTGTCGTCTAAGTATAGATCTCGTATTATTTTCAGAATTTACATGGAAGGATATTATCCAGACGTTCGTGCCTTGTACCCTAAAGTGGAATTTCCGGTGTCGACTGGCACACCACATTTATCGCATTTGATCGAATGGGCTCATGATGAGAATTGGTATTGTACTTTGTTTCAGTTTTGTCGCGTAGCTTAAACAAATTGTAAAAAATTTGTATGAAGTATTTTCTTCTCACGGGACAGCAGGCAATTTTTATAAAGCTGTACTGCTACACCTTTTATCTGAATTTAACAGAGAACGATTTGACTCCAACATAATGTGTCGCAAAATTTGACCTATCCAAACAATTACGCCTATGCGTGGTCACCATGCTTCTTAGGTACATTTGATAACTAACTACGGCCCCTTTATCCAACATCATCACAATCTTTTTTTTAAATTATTTATTGAAATAACTACACAGCATTACAGACAAGCTAAGACACTGTGAAATTCATACACATAAGTACTTTATTATAACAGTACAACACGTATAACACGTAGCACAGAAGATAACAACAATTTACAAACAATTAAGTGAATACGAACGGTCATCATGCGCCTCGCAGAACTTTATTCACTCACTGCATATAAACCTCCAGCTACAAGCAAATAATATCTTCGATACAGGATCAAATTTAAAGAATGCCTCTGTCTAAATATCGGACTAATGCCAAACTTGTTTGTTCTGTCAAATCAATTAAAGCTGAATTGTAACATATGTATAGATGAAACCCAACTGCAACCAAAAGAACTAAAAAAACTCGCAGAAATAAGAAAAAAAACCGGCCAAGAGCAAGTCGGACTCGCGCACCGGGGTCTCTGTAAAAACTCAGTAACCACATATACTATCCAGTGTTAGCAGAGCCCAGCTACTAAGCAAAATGTAGGCAGCGTGAGGTCATTTTATATTGGTTAATTACATAGACTGCCATAAAAAATGACATTTTAGATTCATTTCATTAGTGCTAAGATCTTTATTGATATCAAATTTAAAATTTCAAGGACAACTGGGACTAACTTCTATTTTTTTTTAGACTCGTCGATTTGTATGGAAGCACCTTTTCTAATGACTGAATCTTTTGACTGAGTTGAATTAAAGGGTTGATATTTTCACAGCACCAAGGGAGCCCAGACCTACATATTTTCTATTCATTTAAACTGTATACCTTTACGCATTTCTGAGAAAAAGGGTTTTGAGAGATGGACGGACGGACAACAAAAAGTGATTTATAATGGTTCTGTATTTTTTAATTTTGAGGTAGGTACGGAACCCTAAATAATTCTTAAAAAAATAAGAAATACGATGACCAACAAGGTCTCGGTTTTTTTTCGCAATGGGTGGCAGCCCTGCTTGAACACCAAAACCATAACAATATAACAAATCGACTGAAATTCGAGGGAACATTACCCAGTTCCCTCCATCTCTTAGTCCTCTGGAATCCGCTCTATTTCTCTGTTAAATTATATGTAATAACGATTTACCGTATCATAATAGGTATAAGCTAGTTTGATGACCATGTTTAACATTTCAGGTCATTGTCATTGTACAGTGGCGCACAAAGAAAAGCGGCTGCCACATGCTCGTTTGTGATATCTGTGCACGACTCTGAGAATAAATACTTGCAAGGAAACAGAATCAATGGTAAAATCAACAAGTTTTTTTTATGATTTCAACCATTATTTTTACAGGGTTAATTGTCACGCTATTATTATTATTTAACTATAATTCCTGCTGAGTAAAGGCCTCTTCATTTTCACGCCACTTTGCCCGGTGCTGTGCCAGCCTCATCCACAGTTTTCCAGCCGCATACCAGATGCCATCTGCTCAACAATCTGGTGGTCTGCCCACTGACCTTCAACCCAATCTGTGAACGCCTTCGACCATTCTGTCGTCATTCCGTCTTGCCGAGTGCCCCGCCCATCGCCACTTCAGCTGTACCTAATATTATCCTTTTTCTGACATCCACAACTCCAGTCCGTTTCCGAATTTCGGAATTGGGAATGGATGATTATTTTAAAAGTGCTTGATGATTTTTCTATTGATAGGAATAACCATCCTTAGCTACAGAAAAAAGTTACAGATTTTTCCATCGAACCATTACATTTTATAAAAATAAAAACATTTTACTCAGTCACTTGGCGGCCCCTATTATACGGCTGATAAGCAGTACGTCCATAACATGACAAATAAAAAAAAGGCTGCTTGAATCTGTGGTACACAATAACATAAGTAGCTAAACAAGCAACGGCTAAGTGGCGCCGTCTGTGAATTGTTGGTGTTACTCAACCATACATGGGGAATTTCAATAAAAATTACCATATAATATCCGTGCATGGCGGGAAGAACTTGATAACTCGACTTACATGATTTTTTTTTTACCGTCGCAATGGCTTCCTACAGCATTGGTTTTGTAGGAAAAAAATTGACAACTCGATATCTACGATACTTTTCGAGATATTGCCTCGTGAGTATTTGAATATATCCATACGCTGCGTATTTTATTTAACGAAACGAGATATATACGCGATGAGTCACAAAAAAAATAATAATATCGTAATATATCATTACATCAACTTATGCTCAAAAACCGATCTAGCGTACGTAAATTGACAAAACAAGATATCAAAGCGACGACTAACACACTATTACGTTAACAAATAAATATATCGTTTTATCTACTTATATTCAACTACTGATAAAACGAACGTAACTTGATATGTCAATTTATACTTACAGTATAAAATTAACAATGAATATATTGACGTATATTTCGACTTATCAAGTTACTTACGCTATGCACGGAATATGATATCTCGTGTTATCTTAGTAGTTTCACATTTATATACCGGGTCAAATCAAAAATATGTTCTTAATTGAATAACCTGTCACATTGTGTCATGTCTCATACTGTCATACTGATGTCGCATACTACTTCACACCAAATCGTTCAGTAACATCGTCGAGCGTCGTCGGGCGATCGCACCGGTCACCCCATAAAATAGATGGGTAAAAAAAGCCCAGACGTCACTTTGACAGTTGAAAAGCGGCAAAATTTATAATTCGAACGCTGGGGATATAAACTTATTATTACGAATACGAAATCGCATACCATCGACATTAAAATTTAATGTGAATTTAATTTAAAATGGGAGATTCAATGAAGACGTTAATGATTTACGATGAAAAGGGACAGAAATATTCAGGTCTCGGAGCAAATATTTATTTTATATTTATTTTGAATTGACACTTTTGACAGAAGAACGTCCCAATTCGTTCAGTAAGTGTGTTCATGATCGGACGATTTTCAT
This sequence comes from Pandemis cinnamomeana, assembly GCA_932294345.1. NCBI lineage: Eukaryota > Metazoa > Arthropoda > Insecta > Lepidoptera > Tortricidae > Pandemis > Pandemis cinnamomeana. The sequence continues at coordinate 4,072,214 of OW028720.1, forward strand.
CCGACTTTAGTTACTGAACGTAGCCCAGAAGTCGTTCTAATTTTTCTTTTTTTTTCAAATTAGGTAGTGCAAAAAATGCGCTTGCATTCCCAAATTATTGAAATTTTATTACGAACATTTTTATTACATTTTTTTTATTACAAACGATTAATGTGTATTATTGATACCCAATTCTATGGTGAATAAGTTGATAAGTCATCAGTGAACATGTTGATAAGTCAATTATTATGAATAATAAGATAGTAAGAAAGATAAACATAACCATATTTGAAAAACCATCTAAAATTACTCTTAAATCAATTTAGACATTTCAATTACACTGAAAAACTGATTTTTAGGAATTAAATTAAATTATGTTTTCACTGGTTTGAGCACTAATGTATGGGTAATAACTTGATAAGTCTCCTGGTAGTATGTTGATAAGTCTAATATCTTACAAAATAAGCAGAATTTACGAGAACACGTAACATAATTTGAAAGATTACATAAAATTATCCATAAATCAAGCTATAGAGATGAGTTCGAGATAAAAACGGATTTTGGAGAAAATGTCAAACTTTAAAATCGCTGCCCTGTAAAATTGCCATTTTGGAGTTATCAAGTTCTTCCCGCCATGCACGGATATATGGTTATATATTATGATTATATTTTTGCCCAGATTTTGGAAATTTTTGGGGTTATTTCTACTCAGAATCAACAACACAACTGAATGTTATATCTTCTTTCACACCAACACGTTCCCTTATCACACTATTCGTTATTCTGTCTTTCAGTTTTACCCCTTCCATACTTCTTAACGCTCTCATTTCTACTGCATTTATTCTACTTTCATGCTTCTTTTGCCATACTCAACTATAGCTGCCGTGCATTAGTGTGTATGTATGTTTATATCATTTAAAATTGCACTCTTAGTTGATTTATTGTAAAAATTGAAAATCACACGTACCTACTGTCGCGGGAGTAAAATTTGCGTCGATTTTGGTTAATTTCAAGTCAGTGGAATAATATGTTTACATTTTATTGTATTTCCTCGCATTATTGGAAAAAAGCACTATCCATGCCTCGGCGGAAACGGCAATTCCTGGATTCGTCTTTATTCATAGACTCTGCCACGCATCGTCCGTAAAACTATATAGTCACTCATCCACGAATTGCTATTTCCCGGCATCTGCAGTAATGTAGTATTTAACACGCACACACACCCAATAAAATGCGTGCCACTTTATTCCACAGGCAAGACTTTATATCCGTTCGCGGGTGCGTTGGTGTTGGTGTGGGACACGCTAGCGATGACGCTGGGCGCGACGCGCAAGCAGCTGTCGGTGCGGTTCCGCGACGTGCAGCTGCACGCGCAGCCCCTGCTGCACGACTCGCGCCAGCTGAGGCTGGCGGTTACGCTGCAGCGCGGGACAGGACTCTTTGAGGTCTAATTAAGTTATTTGGAATTTAACTCACGTGGAGGTCTTTTTTACACTGATTTTTTAGGTAAAATAGCAAAAACGGAACTCTTACAACTCATCTTGACCATCTGTGTTTCTGTTTGTCCGATAATGTTTTAAATGTGTATTTTAAGTTTATTTACATTAGGTATTATTTTTAATTAATTTTATGGAAATGTAAAATAAAAAAATATATACAATTTGCAAATTGGCTGCCCAGGGCTCTTTTACATGTCTTTTTTGAAATTACCAGCGCATTCGGAAAGACCATCATTGCCAAGAAGAATGCGCTGCACGAAACTTGGCAGAAAGTCATTTTTCCAAAGTAAAACAAAGGAATGTATTTATTTATTTATTTAAAATACAAGGATAGGCTTACAGTTAAGACCAACACACCTAGCCTGTTACTTACATAATACAAATAGTATTATTTTAGATAACAGTGCTCCCCAACCATCAGCGAACACGTCAGCATCTTGGATCTCAGATAGAAAGGCATTAAGTAGCGCTATCGCCCTGGCCGTCGAACAGTTTCGGGCTTTACGTGTTTTTAGTCATATGGTCCCCGAGGCTTAAATTATATTAGTCTCTACTAGTCAAAATAAAACAAAGTAGTTATGGATTACATGAACTACATTTTTGAACTCAGGACTTCCTCCTCTTTCATTTGCTATCCCATCAAATATTTATCAAAAAAAAATTTGGTGGACCCCCTCTTTTTCTTTTATATCTTGATTTCTAGTTGAAATTTCGAAAAAAACGAATGACAATTTAAGTAAGACCTACAGCAATACAAAAAAAACCGCATTCAGTTTGGTGCGGTAGTTTTTGCGTTGCCCGGTAACAAACATACCTACAGACTGACAGACAGACAAAAATTCTGAAAAGGGTATTTTTGGCTTCTATGGCGCATATAGAAGCCCCTTAATTTTTTTTTAATATCTTCCATGTCCAGACGTCGATTTGTTACAATTTTACTATCTATATCTATACATATAATAATAATCTATACTTGAGACCAAAAAATCTGTACATTGAAGATTTAAAAAAAAAATCGACCAGGATGACTTAAAACCGGGAACTGAACATACTAAAACCATTTTTAAAATTTTTATTTGTTTGTTTGTTTGACTGAGCATCACGTAAAAACTACTGAACGGATATTGATGAAATGTTCACAAATCGATTTCAATAAATTCAGAATAGGATATAGGCTACAGAAATTTTGGAAAATTTCGGAAAAAGGGGGTGAAAAGGGGGGTTAAAGTTTGTATGAAAAAAGAAAATTAGATTATTCTAGAATCATGAAACTCAAATTAAATACTTAGTAATAAAAATAAAGAAATACCTGTTTTAGCATTTTGTTTCAATCTTATCCAGAGACGCAAAAAAGAGGGTTTTGTGTTTAAAATTAATTAACTTCATATACCTATATAATAAAAACCAATGAAGTGTAACCTTTTAAAATTGCTATATTATTATAATACTTCCAATTTAACACAGGTAAATATAATTTCTCAGTTTTCTTGAAATTTGATTTTTGAGGTGATTACGCACAAAACAGCGGAACTCAATAAAATCAGCTTACCTCGGTATAAGTAGTTGGTAATAATTACGAACAGAATAATACTACGAAGAAAATAGATAGATACTAATGTACATAAGACATATAAGCGGAAAAGTGTGTCAATTGTGAAAAAGCATTAATAAAATATTTACATGCTGTACAGGTATTTTTTTCAACGAAGACATTTTTGTCAAACGTAAATCAACCTAAATTGGCGTCCTAAATTGTGTTCTTTACCTAACACCTAAAGTTCAATATGCAATACCGATACTTTGTTTTTATTTATTGCGCCATTATTCACAACGCGTTCGGTTTTCGAACGCACTCTTATTTGAAAACCTGATATTATTAAGAGGGCGGCGTGAAACGCTTGGCTGTATGTTCTTGGTACCTTTGCCTAAAAAAGGCAAAATCAAAAGGCGCGTTTACGCCTGCGCTACGAACATGTCAGAATTTTATTGTGAAACTAGCTTCTGCCCGCGACTTCGTCTGCGTAGAATTATACATAAAAACCTTCCTCTTGAATCACTCTATCTATTAAAAAAACTGCATCAAAATCCGTTGTGCAGTTTTGAAGATATAAGCATACATAGGGACATAGGGACAGAGAGAGCGACTTTATTTTATACTATGTAGTGATGATGATAGTGAAGTTGGTGCTTTTAGTAATTTTATTTTAGTATGAATCTGACAGCGATCGAACCTAAACTGAATGGTAAGGCCCCTGTAGGTAATTAATTTGTAGAAAGATAATAAGTGTTAATAATCTGTAACTACTTACTTAACCCAAGAAAATAAATTAAAAAAGCTTCTGTTAGAAAAAAAATTGTCGCAAAATATTAATTAAAACGGATTAGTAAATGAATTGTTAGTCGTAAGGTAAACATTTATGTATTATTTGATTAGAATAGATTTATTTTAATTAATCATTGTACAAATATCGTTAAAATGAGCGCAGTATTCGGCAATATGCGTTATAGTTTGGCGAAATTAATAGTGATTGTAACTAAAACTGTACTTAGCTTTTTTTGAATAAAGAAACAATAAACAAAATCTATACTAATATTATAAAGAGGAAAGATTTGTACCTATTTTTGTATGTTTGTATGTTTGTAATGAATAGGCTCAAAAAGTACTGGGCCGATCTGGATGAAATTTGGAACATAGATAGATTATAGTCTGGAATAACACATAGGCTACTTTGTATCCCGGAAAATTGCGTGATTCCCGCGGGATAGCGATAAACGAATTCTATGCAAACGAAGTTGCGGGCAACGGCTAGTTAAAAATAAAAGTATTTGTAAAATAAGGTATAAATAAATGTGATGCGGCACTAACCAGTTTACACCTGTTTTTTTTTTCAAGATTCCGTGTCACAAATTATTATTTTCATGACGTACCTAATTCTAAAAGTATACTTTCGTACACACTTTCAGTGGTTCACGTGACGAAGTTAATAGTTCTAATAATAATAATTTTGATATCGAGAAAAGCCGTAAACTATCACAAAAACACACGCGGACGAAGTCGCGGGCAACAGCTAGTATGTATATATATTTAAAAGTATATCTCGATCCATTTTATACGCGTTTGTAAACGAACAGGTCCCTCCACCTATACCAGATCCGGCAATTGTAATTGAATTCCGTGAACTCTTTTTTTAACAGGTTCTGGACAACGACTCCAGAGTAGCAACAGGATACATTACAGCTTCGAAAGCTACGACTTTCAAAAGTCAATTGACCGCTAACACAGAGGAAAGTGATAATACAAATTTGAAGCCCGATGATGTGTACAGGATTTTGAACTATAGAAGTTACATGTACAGGTAAAACACCTTTTAAAAACAATTCCAGAGGAAGTTCATATTTATAAACAAAAACATTTACCTTGCCACTCCGCTACTCCGAGAGTTTGAAGTTACTAGGCCATGTTCTTTATTTGTTACTTGGCCCACACGATATATATATAATTATATCTGTATATCTGTCTGTGGCATCGTAGCTCTCAAGCGAATAGAATGATCTGAATGCGGTTTTTTCATTCGTAAGCCAGCTTCCTTGCGGTGGTTCTTAGCTACTGTTCTATTTGGTAAAAATCGGCCCAGTCGTTTGAAGAGTATCAGCTCTTTTCCAAAATGATGTATGGCATTTTTGGCATAAAATTGTTTTTTTATTTTTTATTTACTTATGATATTAAAAAATCGCGTGCGGGGTTTTAAAATTTTCAAAATAATATTATGGTTTAATCAACAACGTTAGCGGAGCGGAGTAACAGGGTAAATGTTTTTGTTCGATAAAAAGAAAAACATATGTACTATGTATTATGTATATAGCTGTGCTCGTATAGCACTGTATTTTTACAAGTGATTTTTGCGATACAGTGACCTTTAATTCAAAGAAAACGGAGTCAACAATTTGTTATATCGAAGACCGAACAACTTAAATGTTTTGACACCAAGACTCGATAGGCAAATAGTACCTAATAAGTACGTAGGTATTTATAAAGTTTTCAAAAAGCGATCTGGGGAGTCTTTATTGCCAACAGTGGTGAGTTCCAAAGCATCGCGGACACGAACGCGGAATTTACTGAAGGCCACTTGCGGTGGGAGAAGAACTGGGTGACTCTCATTGACGGCATGCTTCAGTTCAACGCTCTCCGGCAGCCTCACGACGGGATTTCCCAGCCAGCTTTCATCCAAAAACTTACAATAAACACAGACGATATGGCAAAAACCGTACAAAACCAACCGGAAAATTCAAAAGTTTTGGGAATTAATTTTTGTCCACAGCAAGACTGCACACAGTAAGTAGACATGATGGGTTCCGGTATAAGAAATATCTGTTATATTAACGACTAGCTGTTGCCCGCAACTTCGTCCGCGTAGAATTAAAATATAGCCTTTCTATGACACCCGCAAATAACGTGGTTTCTATTGGTCAAAGAATGTTCAAAATCGGTTCAGTACAACGTCGGAAATTTTACCTCTTTATATTATTATGAAATAAAGGATTTTTCCACAGGGCCGGATTAAGGTTGGTTCAAACGCTTTCGCAATTTTGTATCAGTCCATGGCCTTTTGCTCTAGGAGACCTGAAATTTGGCAGAGTTAAATTTATGAGTAGGAAACATCAGTTATGAACGGATTTTCCGACGGGCACTAACTGACTAGTATATTATATTCTTGACGTTAGACAGACGTAATCCTTGAAGGATCATAATAATATTAGAGAGCACTAGGTTTATTTTTAAATTTTCCACGGGATCGAACATAAAGACTAAATATTAAAAATATATATTTCATTAGGATCATGAAAGTGCTCTGAGAAGGATATTTGGAAATTTACCGTGGGACTGGGAACGAGATATTTACATTATGTGTTCTTATTATCTTCTTTGGATACTTTTATACCGGGAAATTGCACAGTTCATAGCCGATAAATACCAAAAGTCAACGCGCGCGAAATCTCGGGAAAGAGCTAGTTTAAGTATCATCACTACATAGTCACTATCACTACATAGTATAAAACAAAGTCGCTTTTTCTGTCCCCAAATCCGTATGTATGCTTATATCTTCAAAACTACACAACGGATTTTGATGCGGTTTTTTTTAATAGATAGAGTGATTCAAGAGGAAGGTTTATAATGTATAATATCTACATGCATGATATACCGTGCGAAGCCGGGGCGGGTCGCTAGTAATTTAATAACGTTAATTTTACTTATACAGATGCGGAGGCGTTACTCTGAACAGTTTAGTACTCCGAGACATAGTTAAAGCAGATGAAAAGACACTGGCATTAAGCGTTCTGAAATTTATTCCACGATTTTCGGACCTTAATGATTTAAATGTAAGTTTACAGCGTCAAGATCATCAAAATACAAGAACAAGTCATTTGTAAGCGTTATATTTTTAACGTCATCATCTATACTTACAGAAGTGTTCAATCAAACTGATTGACTTTTTTCCAACAATAAATAGTAGCACGTATTTTCAATTATTATAACTATAGCGACAATCTGCGGTGAAGGTCGTTGTATAGCGGGATCTTAGGCTATAAATAAATGCTATTTCGACACACGGGGCGCCCGGGAGGAACCCAAAGGATTTCCACACTTAAGTCCTTAGGAGTAAAAAATGTTATACAAAAACATTATTATAATTTTGATTTGTATGTTTTCTTATTATGATGCATAATAAACCTCTTTACTTCTCTACGAGAACAGAGCCTTAGTTAAGGCAAGTGGGCAACGTTTATCATAGCTATTCATCAAGACTATTTCAAGCCAGGACTTTAAAAACTGGAGATTTTAGAGCTACTTAATTATCACAAAATTTGGATATCTCTAAAACTCGTTCGAATCTAGCCTGCGTCATTAATTTAGTGTTAAAATCCTTCGGCTTTCTCCCGGACCTCCTGTATAGTTGGCATTGTTCACTTTCTTTAGTATGCCCCAATTCGAAAACCATTTGGAGGAAAACAACCAATTATACGATTTATCTTGTTCGCTTTCAAAAATACTATACGATTGCAGATATTTTTGTAAAAGTATTTTTGACCTTTGTTTAACCTAACGACCCGGTTTTATGGCAGAATTGGGCACAAAATGCAAAAAAAAAAAAGCTAAGCAACGGTAGCTGTCAGGCTGGCACTGTCACATCTACATCATAACATTACATTCCATCTAATCTACAAACATTAAAAATAAAAGCAAATTCAAAGTATAAAACTGTGAAAAACACAATGGACATTTATAAAAAACGTTTTGTGCCGGGGTGCAACAATGACTCGAATAATAGCTCCCACGAAATCGAAGAGAAGAAGTAGAGAAAAGAGAAGATTTGCGGAAGGAATGGTGTACGCAAGCTAATGTGGAATATTTCAAAATTTACTCGATGTATTGTTGCGAAGACCACTTTAATGTAAGTAGGAGTCGGGAAAGATGTACAGGAGCCAAGCGCTTTGTTCTGCGGTCAAACGAGAAAATCAAAAACAGCACGGAAAACAATAACAACATCAACGGACGGAACGATTCGAACACATGAAAGTTGACTGACGTTGACTTGACACACACATTCACAGATCTACGACGTTGAGGTATAGACAATACCATTTTTTTTTTAATTGCTGAACGAATGCGATTTGGATTGTACCAAAGTTATCAAATTATCAAACAGCGAAAAAATATTTATTATTAATAAACAAAGCTACGTAAAAGCATATTATTCAAATTGTTGGGGATCTGTAGGTCACTGCAGTCAGCCTTAGGTTTGCTCTCCTTTCTCCTTTTCTGTATTAATTCCTGCCTATAGTAAGGTCTAGGATAACGCTGGGCAGAATGAATCGTTATTATTTTGATTATTTTAAGTAGAAATTTATCCTGCCGCTAAGTAGCAGTGCTTGCACTGCTGTGTTCCGGTGTGGAGAGTAAGACAGCCGGGGAAATTACGGGCACAAGAGGCATGTCATCTTTAATCCTCTAGGTTGGCAACGCATCTGCAAGCCCTCGGGGGTTGCGTGTGTCTATGAGCAGTGGTGATCACTTACCATCAGGTGACCCATTTGCTCGTTTGCCTTCCTATTAATATAAAAAAACAAAAAAAAAAAAAAAAATTGCGTCCGTTAATTTACAAAGATGGGAAGCGAGAGCTTGTACTGAGAGAATGACTCGGTATAAATAGGAATAAAAACTTAAAAACTAAACAACAGGGGGCACCACTAGTGCTACACGGTCCGGCGCAGTTTGTAGAGGCGCTTAGAGGTTGTGTATCACAGTTCGCGTGACGTCCGCTAGGTGGCGCCGCGGTGCGTCAACACAAATTAGTAGCTTGAAATAGTCCATTTTATCTATTGAAGGTGTTAAAAGCACAGCTTAAAACAATTAACAATGCCAATTATATCATTAAGTTGAATAATATTTTATGTAACATAATTGTTGGATCCTCACACTAGAATCCTCATAGAGAGATTTTAGTGCTTGTATCAGATTACTGTGCACCCCATGCATGGATAATGCTGACCACAACTCATTCCTCATCACTCTGTCATAAGCCTTCTCCAAGTCCACGAATAAGCAGTATATTTTCTGGCTGGGTTTTTTGTAATTTGAACGATTGATTTCTAATTCTATAACTGAGGATTTAGAAAAGCGAACGCCTAATCACACTTAACCGTTTTATTTGAATCATATTTGGCATACACACAACAACTTATAATTTTTTTATCGCAATATGACATTTCAACCACTTAAATCAACTCACGCTTGACGTTTCTGGCAAAAACTTTCTCAGCCTACACACAACCAGTTCACTAAAATGAAGTAAATGTAACATTATTCATAACTTACGTTGAATTTTTTTTTTGTTGTTGAATATAATGTAATTGTTGCGTAACAGAATATATAAATTATTGTAAGTGAATTGCTAATTCTACGCGGACGAAGTCGCGGGCAGAAGCTAGTTTTATAATACACTAGCCCTTCCGTCCGCAGCTTCGCCCACGATAAATTAATTTTCCCGTAGAAAAAGGTATTTTCGCGCGGTAAAAAGTAGCCTATATCACTCAGTGATAATGTAGCTTTCTAACGGCAAAATAATTTTTGAAATCGGTCCAGTAGTTTCGGAGCCTATTCAATGCAAACAAACAAACAATCAAATTTTTCCTCTTTATAATATTTGTATAGATAGTATAGAAGTATAGAAAAGCGAAAGGTCACTCAGTCCTTCACTGACTAATCACGAAATCTCAAAACTACTGGACCCATCAAGATGAAATTTAGCAGGGAGGTAGCTTATAAGTAGGAACAGTCAATTAAGAACAAATCTTGCGACAGGGCTGGATTTAGGTGGTTTTAGGGCTCTTTCAGGTTAGAATGAGAGTCCTTGGTTTATGTCCCTGAAATTTGGTCGTTAGGTAGTTTATTGAGGGATAATATTTTGACACAGGGCTGGATTGAGGCGATTTAAGGGATGTCGCAACTTTGTATGAAGATATTTGATATTTTTGTACTAGAGACTTAAAATTTAGAAAGGTAGCTAACAGGTAGAAATTTTAGTTAAGAAGTAATTTTGCCACAGGGCCGGATTAAGGTGGTTTTACGCCAACAATCATGCTAAACGTAATAAAGACGTGATTTATGTATGTTAGGGATTTTGCATGTTTGTCTGAAGATCTATGATGTTTGCGTACTAGAGACTTGAAATTAAAAAAGAAGGTACCTCACAGATAGGAAACTTAAGTTACGAATTTTTGGATTAAGTCGTTTCAGGGCTTTCGCAAGTTTCTATAAAAGTCCTTGCTTTTTTGTACTAGAGACCAGAAATTTGGAGAGAAGAAACGTCAGTTAAAAAATAACTTTGTCACAGGGTCGGTTTAAGGTGGTTTAAGGGTTTTTGCATCTAATCACGAAATCTCGACCAACACGGTTTTGCCAGGGAGGTAGGTACCTTATAGGTACTTAGATTCTTGATATTCAACATACTTTAGAGTGGGCACTAAGAATGGATTTTTAAATTTCTCACGGGATTAAACATGAATAGGCCCTAATAGACTACACTGTGCGACCGGGTCTAGTTGCTCAGGCAAGGAAGACGTACTTACGTGCTCGTTGACTTCTAACCAATTGGAAACATGATCTTGAATCTCGCTGCAGGTTAAAGAAAAAGGCATTTGGTTTTTCGCCAATATTTCATAGACTATTCATATTTTAAAAAAATCAAAAAAGGGTTTTATAGAGGAGGAAATTTCCAATAAAAAACTCCCTGCTTCCGGAACTCTATCTCAATTATTTATTATTTTAATTTAATTAGCTGAAATGGGTCTCCGCGCTTCATTTTTAGGTTGCGCGCGTGGTGTCAAAAGCGAGTACGACACATTGATTTTTTTTTAAGTTATTGAATATTATTAGGTACTATCAAATGAATCAAGAATTTTTATTTCTTCATTTTTTTGTGTTTAATTTTACGGTTTTACCGTTAGAAATTAAATTTCTACATGTCAGTGAAAATTAGAACACAGAAAAATCCGAAAAGTAAAGCTATGGACGGGAATCAAACCCAGATCCTCGTCATTCCGTGACGCGTGCTATACCCCTACACCACCCATAGCAGGTGGGTAGTCTTCGAATTTTTCTACCTGTTACTAGATGTCACGTGACCTTTTGTTGCTATGCGATTTTTTGTCGCTAAGCGTCATCTGTTTGCATGATGTGTCTGTACGACACAATTACAAACTCCCGTGGAACATCTACTGCTCACAAGGGACGAGAGAAGGCGCTGTTTTGAAAAACAAAAATTAATTGTATGTTTGTATGTAAACTCTTTATTGCACATAAAAATTAAAAAATACAGAAGTACACAGAATTGATTTGTAAAAAAAAATCCGCCATTTGTTGATAATGTTTTTATAAACAAATTGATTGTTTAAATGTTTTTCAATTTTTTTTCACAGCTTATATTATATTAATATTATCAATTTACGAATTACGCTACCATAGAAATTTCAAATTTAATTTTTTTTTTAAACACCTTACTTAATTGAAGTTGGTGCCTCAGCCCGCGCCACTACTCACGCTCCCGTCATAACATCGTTGTGTGGCATGCGTGGCAGAAGTGGACCTGGTCTATCTGCCTATATAGTACCTATACGGCTTGGAACACTTGAATAGTTCGGTTGACCATCTGTGGTCTTCATCATCAGTTCCAATTCACCAAATTACGGGGAAATTACGGGCACAAGAGGTATTTCATCTTAGTCCTCTAGGTTGGCAACGCATCTGCAATCCCTCCGGGGTTGCGGGTGTCTATGGGCAGTGGTGATCACTTACCATCAGGTGACCCACTTGCTCGTTTGCCTTCCTATTCACATAAAAAAAAAAAAAAAAAAATTGTGCTTTCCGAAAGCAAATGCATAAGTTACAAAAAATATACCCAAATCGATAGCGATAGGTATAGCTGTAGAGCTATGCCTATACAATTTGAAGAGTTTCTTCAGTTTCTCCAAGATCGTCATCAGATTCTGATTTGGTGTTAATAGGACCAAACTAGAAGTAGTCCCTTTTTAACAAAAAAAGTATTTTTTCTCAAAAATGTCCGTTAAAGTCGTCATTGTTAACTACATATCAGAATAGGAAGTTAATTGTTGCCGGTCAGTCCAAAATAAAATAAAAAAAACATTACTGTAGCGCTAAACTCTCCAGTAATGTTGCATACGAATTCCATTACTGTTTAGTTATTAACTTTTTAAAAATGCAAATCACCATTATAAAATAAAGGCACAAGACTAAAACCACCAAATTACACCAAATAAAAAAAAAGAAGCTAGTACGACAACGTGTTTATCAGTGTCTGAAATAAATTAGATGTTCTGGGTAGAAAAATACTCTCTTCAAATGCCATTGATAGAAAAAGGCGGCGAAGCAAAAAGAATTAATTATTTATGTCAATTACATTTTCATTTATTTTTGTTGTTGTTTTCTTGTTCGATTTTTGAGAAAAGCACTATACTTGCCTCGGCCAGAATAGCATTGCTGGCTTCGTATTATTAAACGGACTCTCAAGCTCGTCCGTTCAAACCAATACTCAGCCAGCAGTTGCCTACTTCCTGGCATAGACAGTAATGTACTATTACATTATCGGTCCTGAAATTATGGGGTAACAAATATTAAAAAAAAACCGAATTGATAACCTCCTCCTTTTTTGAAGTCTGTTAAAAATGTTTTAAACTGTCCCAAATATTAATTAAGTTCTCTAATTAATTTCATTTAAGGGACAATTGGGAGGCGAGTACTTTGTCAATCTTCAAGAAAATGTAAGCTTAGCTGGAATAACACTAGAGAGCGCCCGAGTAGGAGACCTGGAATCGTTGCACTGGGTAGAAACTTCCAGTACGGACTCCACCAATTATTCTGGAGTCCCCGTCGAGGTATGTACAAAGTCGCCGCACATGAACACAAGAAAAAAAATTACAATTTTCACTGTTCGCAGGTTCATTTTGCTGGACTAAACGCGCTTGATGCACAAAGAGCTTACGGGAATATCCAAAATGATAGTACTAGTAGTCAAAGCTCCTTCGGAATGGATTTTAGTGGAACAACTAAAAAGTAAGCAAAATTATAAAACTAACATTTGATTTTTTACATTTTAATTTCTAAACGACACTGACAATTAGAACATAGAAAAATCCGAAAAGTAAAGCTAGGGCCGGGAATCGAACCCGGATCCTTGTCAATCCTTGACGCGTGCTATACCGATACACCACCCAAAGCAAGTGAGTAAGCCTTCGAATTTTTCTATCTGTTACTAACTGCCACGTGATCTTGTCGCCAAGCGTCATCTGTTTGAATGATGTGTATGTACGACACAATTACTAACACATAAAAACACACATTAATATTTTTTACATAAAATGTAAATGTGAAATTTCACAAATTATTGCTTACATGTTTCAACAACTTGCTTTTCAAATGGACTAGACTCGGGATACAATGCACTAACAAATTATGCTTGTTCTTCATTATTCAACGTGATCAAGATAATAAATAAATAAATATCAGGGACGGCTGAAAAGAAAAAGTGAAAATTACTGATGAAGTACCTTTTGATTTTTTTTTTTGGCATGATCCCGTAATGATAGATCAATTAAATTAATAGGGTAGAAAGTCAATAAAATAAGGCAGTTTTTAAACATGGTTTAAAAAAAAAGAGTTATGCTAGTTTTTTTTGTAATCGGCCTTCAAAGTCTGAACTACAGTCAAAATTTAGTCACTTTTTGTGATTCGATATTTTTTTTTGCCCAAACGGTCAACGATGTTGTTTTGTTTTTAAATGAAATACATGCACGTACTATTCAGCTACTCGTTAAAAAAACAAACAGCCAATTATCTCAATTATTGCAGTCAGAGTGAGCAAAACTGTCTCCGTGGTCGTTGATTAATAGAAAATGTGAAAAAAGGCCATAACTCCTAAACTACGAAAAATCGCGGAACATACATAGGGGTGATTTGGATGCCCCTTGAGTTGCTCTACGTCAGGACTTTCGCTTGACTCTACTTTCTGGGACACCCTATATACTATCACGACTGTGCGGATTATCGACGCATATAGTAAAAAAAAAATTGAGCACCGTGCAAGTTTCTCACTAAAAGTAGCAAATTACCGTAATGTGTTTTTGATGAAATGGCTGCTATTTACGGTACATCTGGACCTTCGTATACCACAGTTAAAAAATGGAGTCGACTTTTCAAAATTGGGTGAGAGCCGATTGAAGACGACTCTCGCTCAGGGCGACCAATATCGGCTGTGACAGAGGAAAACATAGAAAAAGTTAAAAAAATAGTATTATAGTATTTCCAATCATTTATTTTCTCGGTGACAGCTCCCGTAGAATGTAACTGCGCTTTTTACGCAAAAATTAACTTTTAAATGCGAGGTATAAAAAATATGACAGCTGCGTAATTTTGTTCCTTGATCCCATATAATATTTATTCATCAGTCAGTCAGATAAGTCCTATTCGAGGAATAACTCTATGGGTATCTGTCAGTTAAGTGCTTATCTGAGGATTGAAAAATCGGCCCTTAGACAAATTGAGTCCATATAAAGTACGATAAACAATAAACGTTTTAATAAAGTAACATTCTATGGGAATACAAATAGTGATGTTATGATTGAAATATCGTTATGGTATCGGTATTGTATACAGGATGTTAGGTAATGAGTGGATAATCCTTGAACTTTGGATAGCGGGCACTTAGGACGTTATAATAAAGCTAAAATGGATTTAGTCAAAGTTCCACGGTTTCCGAGATATTATTGCATAATGAATGGTGAAATTGTGCCTTGGCACTCACCATAAATGTAATGCATTTGGGCATATTCTATCAGTGTGTATTATGTTCGAAGCAGTATTAAAGTAAAAAACTTCAAGACAACGATCTAAATGCAAAATTAACCATTCATTACGCAATAATAATAGCGAAATTCAAAATCGAATTCGAAAAAAAAAACAAAAGGCAGTTGGCATGTTTTTTCAATTTGGAATTATTTAAATGCATTTGCATTTAAATAAGTGGCCAATAATGTTATTTTTGCAACAAAAATTTTTGAGTTCTACGCCCGTGATACAAAAAGTAAATCGGGAAAAATGTGGGTGAGCGTGTATTTTTTTTTATTATTTTGTCATTTTGAATTTAAATTCAAAAGGTAATTACCATTTTTAAATTGTCAATAAACCGGCATGTTTTTAAGCTTATTGGCAACTAGGCGGTAGTGTATTTTTTTTTCACCGTGAGAGCTGAAAATTCGATCAATGTACGATTGAAAAGGCAAAAATTAAGATTGCGATTTTTTTTTAAGAAATCCCATGTAGTATCACAAAAATAGTAATGCCTATCTGAAAATACAAGTACTCAAGAATATTGAGCAAAAATAAAACATTGAAAAAGTTAGCTTAAAATGGTGCTATGATCAAAACATTGAACAAGGGTGTTCATTTTCGAAAAAAACCTAAAAGTCCGAATATCTCGGAAACCGTGCAACTTTTACCAAACCTATTTTAGCTTTATTATAACGTCCTAAGTGCCCTCTATCCATAGTTTAAGGATTATTCACTCATTACCTAACACCCTGTACATTGAACTAGATGTGTTCCCGCAACTTTGTACGCGTTGTAATTTTCTACCGGGATAAAAAATAGCCTATGTTACTCAGGATTGTAGCATTCTAATGGTGAAATATTTTTGTTTGTCCAGTAGTTTTTAGTTTATTCATTACAAACATACAAATCCTTCCTCTTTCTAATATAAGTAATATAAAGTATAGATAGGTAATCGATAATGAAATGAAATAATTATAATAACAGGTAATTTTTATTTATTAATTTTAATCATAATGTGATGAATCGTCACTGTCACTCCACGAGCTCTCATCAACATATTTATTATAAATTCTTGTTTAGTCGGTTGTTTTATTCGCTCCATAGCTGAATACTACTCAACTACGAATAATAATAACTCAAGAAGCGTAACTAAGCCCAAAAAATCATTCCACGCGAAGTGGACCGCAAGGGGCGGGGCTTAAAATATGTACCGCGCGGCGAATTAGTTCAGGCCGGGACGCTCGAGCCGTGCAGTGGCTCCACAGATTACAAAATTAGTAGCAAGCTATAGTAACAAGCTACAGATAAGACAGTGACTTTTCCGGCTTAGTTCCATGTAGTCCGCTTTGGCGCTACAATCGGAAATTATGACGGCAACTGTACTTAAATATATACGACTATCTTGACGTCACTTCCTTGACAGTTATAGTGCTTAACAAAACAGGTTGTCGATATCGATAATTAGTGATGTTCACTTTGTCGATACTAAGATACCTATAGGAACTAGAACTAGAACTCGATCAATCACTTCCTCATTCGACACTAACACAAAACATAACCATAGGTAAACAACTGATTTCCAGTTATCCTTCTTTAAAGAAAAGTCTATTCCAAGTTTAAAAACTCGTATTGATTGTCTTGTTCAATTCTTTATGATTACGACTATGGCATTGCTAAACGAGATGTGGTAGAGTCAACGAGTACTAAGATACAAGACAAGTTCTTTATTATTTATTAACACAATAACGTAACGTAAGGTGCGACGTACGACGTACCTACATACGTATATGTACAGATTAGATAGACACCGGTAGTAGAACATGGCGTCACAAAGATGGCGGATTGCGGGAGCGACACTAGCGCTACAACAGATTAGATTGAACTACATGGCATGATTAAACTGTCATACCCCTGAGTCGCTCCGTGGGAAGTTGACATTGACGTTATCATTGTATTTTTGCGCTAATACATTATCCCTTCCCTTATCGCATGTGGGCGGAAACCGCGGAAATGACAAAGACGCGCGGACTAATCGCGTGCAAGTATGTGACAGTTTTACGTTTGCATTGCTGTTACTATGTGTGCGTCACGCATAGTAACAGCAAAGGAGGAATGACAATCGAAGCGGCAACTGTTAGGGAATTACGCTTCTTGAGTTATTATTATTCGTAGCTTCTCAGCTACTCGTATATATAAAAAAATTGGATCGATATCGTATCTACTGATCACTTATTAGGTCACAACACTATAACTATCAAACTACATCTGTCATCAGTGGCGGATTTAGTGAAGTCTGCAACAAATTTTGCAAGGGCGGCAACACTATTCAGACTATACCTTGAAAATTTGTAAATCGGCCACTGTCTGTCATCGAGAAAATAAATGATTGGAATAACTATAGAGGATCGAAGAATTAAGTTTTGGCAAATAGCCGAAACCTTAGGCATTATTAAAGAAAGGGTTTGTGATATTTCGCAT
This sequence comes from Pandemis cinnamomeana, assembly GCA_932294345.1. Classification (NCBI taxonomy): domain Eukaryota; kingdom Metazoa; phylum Arthropoda; class Insecta; order Lepidoptera; family Tortricidae; genus Pandemis; species Pandemis cinnamomeana. The sequence continues at coordinate 4,089,572 of OW028720.1, forward strand.
AATAAAAACAAAAGTTAGTGCTCGTTGAGTGCTGAAAATGCTGATCTATCTTGTGCTTAAAACTTTTTCACTGTGCGTGGTCATAAATAAAAATAATAAAAATAATATACAGGTCGAATTGGAACTTCCTCCAATTTTTTTTTCACGCCACTGCTCGGAAATGTGGCAAAAGATGGTCAGTAATGGGGCCCCAAAACAATAGTACATTGTTGTAGAGGCTGGAAAGTGAGCAATAGATGGACGAGTGAGTTCGAGGGCCGAGCCGCAGGTGAGGCCCTCGAAGAGAGACGAGTCCATCTATTGCACTTTTGGCCGAGACATTACATAGTGCTTTTCACGACTACTGCGAGGAAATAAAAAACATGAGCGTAAATACAACAGTAAAGTTTCACTCTCCCGCCATATTTTACTTTAAAAAAAAACGAGAACGCTCTAGTGGCCAGTCACGCAAAGGCTTTTTTGTTATGTTATTTTATTAAGCAAAGCGCTTCGAAGTGCTTATTAAACACACCCATAATCGCTTATAGTTTTAATATGACGTGACAAGGACGGACTGACGACTCTGACTTTAAGACAGGACTTAAACATTAAAGACAAAACAATTTACGTCAGACGTGGCTGTATGGACCTAGTTTCCTTTGCCTCTCCCTGATGGGATAGACCTTGAAAAAATTTAATATGCAGCACACGACGTGTTCTGATTGGTCGATTTTGTGTAATAGCATCACAAATTGTGTTCTGATTGGTGGAATCAGGGATCAGCATGCCGATGTGATTGGACGACTTGGTCTTTGAAACTGTCCAACGATGTTATTGTTGGCCTGTTTGAATTCATAGTTGGCCTGTTCATTCAACCTACAACTATACTTTGTTTTGGGGCCCCATTACTGACCATCTTTTGCCACATTTCCGAGCAGTGGCGTGAAAAGTATAGTTGTAGGTTGAATGAACAGGCCAACTATGAATTCAAACAGGCCAACAATAACATTGTTGGACAGTTTCAATTCAAAGACCAAGTCGTCCAATCACATCGGCATGCTGATCCCTGATTCCACCAATCAGAACACAATTTGTGATGCTATTACACAAAATCGACCAATCAGAACACGTCGTGTGCTTCATATTAATTTTTTTTAAGGTTTATCCCATCAGGGAGACGCAAAGGAAACTAGGTCCATACAGCCACGTCTGGCGTAATGTTTTTTATTTCCTCGCAGTAGTCGTGAAAAGCACTATGTAATGTCTCGGCCAGAAGTGCAATAGATGGACTCGTCTCTCTCCGAGGGCCTCACCTGCGGCTCGGCCCTCGAACTCACTCGTCCATCTATTGCTCACTTTCCAGCCTCTACAACAATGTACTATTGTCGGTAAATTATAAATTGTAATAAAACCCAACCTTACCTAATTTTCACAAATAATGCATAAATAAATAGTTATGATTATTATTTAAAGCCTGCTCAGCAAACGTTTGCATGATTATCGAACAGCTTTTAATGCTACGTGGTAAGGGTCAAAAGTTTGCGACATAATAATGAAAAATAACGTTTATGTTTAATTAAATTTTTATTTTTCAATTTAGTATTTTCCTCTTGTCATGCATTTTCCAGACCGTTTGATTAAAATTTCTATTCATTTAAAAAAATATTCGGAAGTTTTGTCTTCGAAATGCTTGAAAACTGCAGCAGCCATCTCATCATCAAACGAAAATTTTCTCCCCCTGAAGTCCGCAATAAGTTTGGAATATAAAAAAAATAGTCGCTTGGAGCTAGATCAGGGCTGTAAGACGGGTGACGGATTGTTTTAAATCCACATTTAGATTAGCCTTTACAACGGCAGCCTTGTGGACCGGCGCATTGTCATGAAGAACACGGAACCCCTGCCGAGTTTTCTTCGACGTTTAAGCTTTATTGCTTCTTGCAACTGGTCCATAGGGCAAGCATAGTAACTGCTATTCACAGTTAGATTGCATTCTTCGATATATATTAAGCAATATCCCTTCGGAATCTTAAAATATTGTGGTCATTGTGTTTTTGGTAGATTGGGCACACCTTTGCCTTTTGAGGGAAACCCCAGAACGATGCCACTCCATCGATTCTCTTTTCAAAGAGAACCATAATATAAGACCATAGTTTCGTCTCCAGTAACAATGTACTGAATAAAATCACTATCACATGACTTGAAATCCTCCAGAATTAGTTTGGAGCACGCCGCTCGTTCAGCTCGCTGATCACTCTAGATAAGTTTCGGGACCCATCTTGCACTAACCTTATTCATGTTCAGACGGTCGTGTAGAATCCTAAGGACTGTTGAATAAATCGACGTTATCTTGCATAAGAACCTCAACAAGGCGGCCTGACCGGGGTTCGTCATCGATGGACTCACGCCCTAAACGAGACTATTTACACCAATCCTTAACGGTCGAGGACGAAGGGGAGGTATTCTCGTACACGATACCTAACGTTTCTTTGATTATGGTTGGACTTACGCCTTCCTGTGACAAAAAGCTTATCACTTATCGATACCCCAATTTGAACATTGTACAAATTACACCACCTTTTTATAATTTAAATCGCAGAAAAAATTATAAAAACGAAAGTTACAATCCACAAAATTATCCACACAATAGCTGAATAAATGATATAAAATGCCATTCATTTGTTTCCAGAAGCTATTGGACCTTTCTGGTATGTGGCCGTTTAAGAGCTCCTTTTAATGATTGACTGCAAGTTTTTAATCTAGTTAAGTAAGTCAGCAATTCTTTGTATTTGTATGTGTGTGTCGTGTCTGCAGCGGAGAGCGCGTGATGGGCCTGGTGCGCGGCGGCGCGCTGAGCGACCGCGTGGCGGCGCGGCCGGAGCTGCTGTGGCCGGTGCCGGAGCACTGGAGCCTCGAGGACGCCGCCACCGTGCCGCTGCCCTACGCGCACGCCTACTACTGCCTCGTGAGTGTCTCCGCCCGACAATGGATTAACTGTTGACATTACCACTTTCTCACTTTGCTGTAATTACAGGCCATAAGAACCCAGGTGGTGCATGGTATGACCATTCTGATCAGCGGTGGTGCAGGCGCAATCGGACAAGCCTTAATAGCCTTAGGACTTCATCTTGATTGCCGCATTTTTGTGGTTGTCAGTGATACGCTAAAGAAGCTGTTTTTGCTAAAATTATTTCCACAATTAAAAGGTAGGAAAAGTGCAAATGCACTTGGACAACTTAAGGTCTAGTAAAGGCAACATTTTACGAAAAGTGTCAACAATCTATTTCAGTGAATTTCATGTATATTTCAGCCGATAGTGTGATATGCTGCAGAGACTACACCTTCGCGGATTTGGTACTGGGTGCGACTCATGGGCAAGGGTGCAAATTGGTTATTTGCGGGAAAGGTGAATCTAAGAACGTAAGCAATGTTGTTGTTAATGTGTATACATTGTTGTTCAGAGTCTGGACTGGGACTGGTAATAGTCTAGTTGATTAAATTTTAAAACTTGGCTAATTATATACGTATTGACGTATATAATTAGCCAAGTTTTAAAATTAAAAATAAAATGGATATTGATCTATTTTATCCGTGAAACAAATATTTTAAAGGAAAAATAGTAGGTACAATCGAGTATTTTAATGCTTATTATGTACAGTTACATACATTGCTTTATCAACACACATATTATAAGCTCTCTAAGATGTGTTCAGGATACCGCATGATGCGACCATTGAGCAGAGCTATTAGTAGTCGTTATTAGTAAAATAACACAAAAAAACAAAATAGGAAAATGAAGAACTTTATTTCTTACTTACAATTGTAATTATTAACAGTTTGAATTGTGCAATTATTGAAATGCACTTGTCCAGAATAAGAATATGGTAAACCACTATAATTGATTTAAAGTCTTGAACATCATTGAACAAAACATTCTATAATTCTGTCTCCGGCAAGCTTCCATGATACCAAATATTAATCCGACCTGCAACAATGACACAATAAGATCAGATCTCGTTAAATTCTAGCAGTCAGAAAATGATTTACTACTACTGAGTACATTATAAAAACATGTTACCTTTGTCATAACATACAATTTATCTGGCACTTGTTTCAAAAACAGATTCATTTTTTTCTAATGCGATTAGTAATAAGTCAGGGAATTTAGTTTGGAATGCCAATAATGTACGCTATTTGGTTCCTGCATATTTTATTATTCGTTATTTTTTGAAAGTGTTCGTTCAAAATAAATAGTAGGTACACCTACCTACTTCTAGTATATTTAAGCATTTTGTTGAACAAACAATTTGGGTAAATTTTCCTTGTTGTATTTTTTTCATTTAAAGGTGACCGGTTCTAAGACAAAATGTTCTCGCTACTGAGGTAAAAAATTGTATGTGTCCCACGAGACCAAAGTTTTTTGAATCTCGTGTCTTTAAATCCCTTGCTTCACTCATGATTCTAACCTAGAATCCTACTGTGCTTACTCGGGATTCAAAACCAACAGTCGCACCATAAATCAACTTTGCTCTCTTGTTGCACAAAAAATAACTATTTCACACCTCTCATCTCTCCCTGTCGAGAGTGATCAAAGTACAACTTTCCTGTTCAAGGCTTTTCTAAGTGCAGATGCAACTTTTTTTGCAATTGTAAAGTTTAAAGTTGATAATTATAAAACCCCGCCATTTTTTATGCTGGTAGCTCATAAATTTTATTGTATATAGAATTGTTTTTTTCAAGTTTTTTAATGTTCGGTGTGAAAAGTTGTATGAGCCATCCGGGATCAAAATTATTTTCATCTTTGGCGTTAGCACTTGAATCCCTCATTACGCTCTGGATTCTACTTTAGAATCCCTCGCTTACGTTTCGAATTCCATTTTAGAATCCTTCGCTACATTCTGGATTCAATGTAGCGCCCTCGCCGTAAATACATCATTTTGCTCCCTTATGACACAAATAACTATTGATTGGTGTTCGCTGTCACGCGACTTAATGCCTATTTTATTCGAATTTATTTTCTAAAAATATTAATGTTCTGTACTTTTTATGAGAAATGATTTGTTTTTTCGCATCTACATCTCTTAATTGATGATTAGAAACTAAAATCCAATCAATTTGTTTTTAGTGGGCACACGCCTATTGGTGTTTACTATCGTATATTTATTATTTAATTATTGTTTAACATATCATTTTCATATTAAATTCTATTATTAAAATTAAAAAAACGTATATTTCCACAGGCTTATTTAAAATGCTGTTCACCCCTTGGAGTAATATTGGATATCGACCATATAAAAGGAAATGAAAATTTTCTGTTTGAGATGAGCCATTTACATGATGATAAAACGTACACCCGACTTGATTTCTCGTCCATTTTTGATAATTCTAACGCTGGAACTTCAAAGGTAAGAATGCTAATGTGCTATAATTTCAGTTTCTGTGTTTGATTTAAGCTACCTACTTTCGCATAACTGTAACTACCCACTACAACATTTTATTTCAGTCGCTCATTTATAAAGTGACGTCGTCTCACTGTCTCACTGATGCGAAATTTCAGCGAAGAATAAATATTATGGCATTATCACTTTATAATCAATGGGTTTCATAAAAAATGCATCACCCGTGGTTAACTACCCTATTTTTTTTGGTTAGCCCTCAATAGTGTCCGTCTGCTGGGCAATGACGACCGTATAGATAGTGAAATAAAAAAATGAATATTTCTGTAGTACCTAATAAAAATAATATACTCAACGACTGTGTTTTAAGAAAAAACGCGACAATGTATCATTCCGGTAGGGCACTCGCGCACGGACTGTAATACTTTAGTGTAAGGACTCCGAGGAATTGGGGCCGGAGTTCATTTTATTTTATCAAACACACAATCTATTGTGAGGGTGGGCGTTGGGAGACAACTACCTAATGTAGACGAGTTTCGAGTTAATACTGTCCTTTATTACACATTTAGCTTACGCTTATAATATAGTGCTACATACTGGGAGAGTGTGAGTGTGGCACAGCTCACACTACACTATCCATACATACAGGGTGTTAGGTAATGAGTGGATAATCCTTGAACTATGGATAGAGGGCACTTAGGACATTATAATAAAGCTCTAAGAGGCTTAGTAAAAGTTGCACAATTTCCGAGTTTGACTTTTAGGTTTTTTTCGAAAATGAACACCCTTGTTCAATGTTTTGATCATAGCCCCATTTTAAGCTAACTTTTAAATTTTTTTATTTTTGCTCAATATTCTTGAGTACTTGTGTTTTCAGATAGGCATTACCATTTTTGTGAGACTATACATTGGATATAAAAAAAATTCGCAAACTTAAATTTTGCTTTTTCAATCGTACATTGGTACAATTTTCAGCTCTCATGGTGAAAAAAAAATACACTACCGCCTAGTCGCCAATAAGCTTAAAAGCATGCCAATTTCTTGACAATTTAAAAATAGAAATTAACTTTTGAATTTAAATTCAAAATGCCAAATTAATAACATTACTGGCCACTTATTTAAATGCATATGGCATTTAAATAATTCCAATTTAAAAAAAAATGCTGTTTTGTTTTTCTTTCGATTTTTAATTTCGCTATTATTGCATAATGAATGGAAACTTGGCAGAAAGTCATTTTTTCAAAATAAAATACAGTAAGATACTTAAATTCTACTTAAATTAAATACATTTAAAAAAGGGATGTATATGGTCCCCGAGCTTTAAATTATATTAATCTATAGTAGAGATGTACCTATAAAGTCTCTACTAGTCAAAATTACAAAAAAAATAAGTTCAGTGGAGGTGTAAAACGCCTCCACCGTCAATTAAATTAATTGGAGATGTCTCCAATGTCGATGAAAAAAATATATAACACATAATTGGGATTGTCTATTTTTTTACAATGTATAGTAAATCGAAAACCATTTCGAGATAAATGCTTTTTAAATCGTTTTCTGTATTTACTTTATTTTATTTTACTATAATTAATTTATTACATGAAAAATAAGCAATGACCTTCATTTGACATTCCCAGACATGATGTAGACGGTCCAAAATGTACTTTATTTGCAAAGGTTACAAATTCTATGCTATTTACGCGTGGATTATACTACGGAGTTCATTTTGGACCCGCAATCTGACATTTCATTCATCTTATGACAGATGACAAGCAAATGGGCAATCTTGTTACTGTCATTCTTGTTTTTTCCACTGTTTACTTTCATATTGTTGTATTATAGTTTAGATTTAGAAGCACTTTCGGTAGATAATTAGGCAAGAGTGTAACCACACAGCGATGTGCTTCGCTCACATGAAAGATTTTCCGCTAAATATTTTAATGAAGAGCGAAAATATTACGTTTTCAGTTTACTTTCGCCTACTGAGTTTACTGACTTATTTCCGGGTCCTGTTTTGTCTCGATCATACCTGGTATGTGTTTATGGACCTTTCTGCTTCGCGCAGAATGTTATGGTATGTGTAACGGTTGTGAAAATATAAAATTCATAGGAGAAGATCGCGTGAATCTTCCTGTGTTATTGTTGAATCATGTTGACATTGATACTGATGACAGTTTGCCAACTTCACCACAGATAGAAAAGACGTTAATGGCGGCGCTTCACATACGTTTTATGACCAATTTATCCAATAAGCAGATGTGTGGCACCGGCAGTGGAAACTCTGACGTCATCAACCAAAATACTTTCAATAATTAATAGTAAAAAAAATACCGAGTTATATGAGAAAATATTGAAATTGGTTTCTTATAATTGACTATTCTGCACAAAAAAAATATAAAAAGGATAGGTATTTTTTTTTAGACAATCCCAATTATGAAATATACATTTCATGTCAAGTAACCAATAAGCTTTTGGATTCAGAAGGCAAGCTTACGTCTGCCGCCCCCAATTTTCGCTCTCACGTACTCGTGTCCTGCTCTGAAAGCAGCCCGGTACCGAGGGCATGTATCGCTTCCGTCCCCACAGGCACACTATGGGAACGTTTTAGGAACTTCACACACAACAACAGTAAAAGATTTTATATTAAACAGTAAAAGAAAAAAAAAGAAAAATGAAACCGGAAATCCATAAGCTTAACAATATACCTACCTAATACCTAGGTTAATACACATACGACATAGCAATATTTTTGTCATTATAAACAATGATAATTATGAAAAATAAAAATATTATTTAAATAAACAATTACAAAGCTAATTAAAATAGGTACAATATTTACATTTATTTATTTATTTATAAAATATCTACTGTGCGGTTTAATTGGTCTTTTTTGCCACGAACTTGCAAAATCTGGAACGAGCTTCCCGCTGGGGTCTTCCCATCGAGTTACGACCTGGGTGCCTTTACGAGACGAGTGTACAATTTTCTGCAGGGCGTAAAGCGCTACGGGTGTCTATGGACAGTGGTGATCATTAAACATCAGGTGACCCACTAGTTCGTTTGTCTGGCCTCTCTAACATAAAAAAAAATCTTAAATAATATTACAGTGTGACACTAAGGCATTGAGTAAGTCAGACAATAAAAGAAAGATAAAACTAAAAACACAAAAAATTACAATAATAACTAATTAATTAAATACATGACGACACACGTACATCCATCGCCTCACAGAAACGCAGACATTCAACGCACACACTTCTCCAGTTATCAGCAAACAAGTCACACTCTTGTGCTGATGCGAGGAGCGCATTGATATGGTGCAGCACGCGAACCAGCGGCGACTGCTTGCAAGCTACGGTGCGGGCAGGAGGCACCACCAGGCGATGTCGGTGTCGTGGCCTTAAATTAAATTTAGACGGGAGGGGAGCGTTCAGGCGCACTAGCTGCGCCCCCAGGTCGACACAGTCGGATTCCCCGCGGAGGACACCACAAGCCATAATCAAAAGCGCGTTGTTACGCCTTGCCTCTAGAGAGTTAAAACCCAGTGCACCAAGCAGAAATTTTGTAGAGTACAAGAACGGGTAGCAGCCGCAGATTTTTTTTTTGTATAAAAAGCTGAGAAACGTTTTTTGAATCTACTCTAGAAGTAAGGCGTAAGTAGACTCGTGCGGGCTCCAGACTACGGACGCCGCTTCCAGCTTACTCCTTACCAGAGCAGTATATAGTAACTTGATCACTCCAGGATCAGAAAAATCACGAGCGTTACGAACCACAACCCAGCCTCCGGTAGCAATTGGTAGCGAGTGACTTTATAATTATGGACATGAAAGTTGAGGTGCGGATCAAAAATTACACCCAAATCCCTAACCGAGTGCGTGGCAAGAAAGGGACTCTGAGCACGGCTGAAAGTCATGACGGAGCAAGGGGTAGCTCAGCCATTGTTTACATCCCTTTAAGATGAACGCCGGGAAATTGTCTGGTTCAGGGGAACTTTGTGGTTTTAAATAACCCAAACAAGTATCAAAATCGCTAATTGAGATTTCATCAATATGAACATAACGGCTATTACGTCCTGTCTCTTCAGAGATAACCTTCCTGTGACTGGGCCGAGGTACATCGGGCAGAAACACACTTGAGAAAAAATCTGCAAAAGCTTGAGCCGCCCCGCCACCCTCGAACTCCGCCCTTCCGAAAGTCACCCGCTGCAGAAAACCACCCTTCGACTTTAAATCATCTACATGCTGCCTGAAAGCACGAGGGTTCCAACCAATCTAGTTTTGAATACGATGAATGTAGGTGTCGTTAGCTTGTGACGACCACAATTTAATATCGGACCTTAGTCTGGAGGAATGTACATACACTGCACGGTCACCTGTGTAGTTTTGATGTGTGTCGCTTAACCAAATCTAATTGTTCCAGGGCTCCCTTACCAAGAATACTTTGACAATCTTGACTAGATATTACAAATTTTAAAGTAAATTCGTTATCTTCAAACATACATTTTATTAGACATGAACCGAGAATAGGCACGTAGTTGCCGCAAAATGACTGAGCCTTAACACCATCCGGCATAATATCACAAGATGAAAAACCTAATTTAACAAAATTATTTTTTGATAATACATTAAGGTCGGAACCGGTATCTAATTTAAACTTTTGTTTCACTAATTTGTTGCCTATACTAATGACCTTTGTTACCGCACACAAAGCACTTCACATTTCTAGCCGCACACTGTATACCGCCATCACAAGAAGCCTCCGCGCAGGCTGCACACAATCGCTCCCGAGCGGCCCAAGCCCGCGATGCGGCCGCGGCCGGCTGCCCCGCGCCGCTCGGCCCCGCGCCGCTCGGCCCCGTGCGGCCGCCGCCCGGCGCGCGCCAGCCGAATCCGCGACCGTCGCGCCGCGCTGCTCCGCGCCACGAACCGCGATTGTTCCTCAGCACATCTACCGCCAAGCTTTTTGCCGATTCACTTTTTACACCTTCAATCTGGCGACTTTCTTCACTGGTTATTTCGCTAGATTGACATATCTGTATGCTTTTATCCAGTGTGAGGTCGTCCGTGCGCAACAGCCTATCTCGCACGACGCTGTCTTTAATACCGCAGACGATGCGATCGCGCAGCAAACCATCCTCGAGTTTTTCGAACTCGCATTGCTGACTCAATATTCTCAATGCGGTCACGTACTCGTCTATGCATTCTCCTGCTTCTTGGTTACGCGTAAAAAATTTAAATCGTGCTAGGATAATATTCGTTTTAGTGCCAAAATATTTGTTAAATTTATCTATTAATTTGTCCACTTTGTCCTTATCGTCTTCTTGCTCAAATTTAAACGTTGAATACACATCGTAACCGTCAGATCCGATTAAATTGATCAATAAACTTGCTTGTACATCAGTAGCTTCTTTGTACACTCCCGATGCCTTTAGGAACACTTTAAATTGCTTCAGCCATTTTCGCCACGCGTCAGCTCGAAGAGCCGGGCCTCCTTCAAGCACTAATTCGGTAGGCGGTCGCGCGTGCTCCATTTTATGCGCACAATAACAAGCACTGTACTGCAATAAGTTATTAGATAATAGTTGTAGTTGATTAACGGCACTAAACGCATATAATCTTATTTTTCGCGACCACCGCTGTCACCATGAAGTAAAGACAAGGATGATTTGCTTAAGACTGATTTATTATTTCTACAAAGTACCCACATGAACACGTATTTATTAAATACACAACAACCTGTGCGTTTCCATTCACGATGAAGGGCTTTACGAGCGATAGCTTTTATTAAGTCCGCAGTAAACCAGACTGGGTAACGTCGGCTGGATTTTGAAGGCCTACTTTTCCTCGGTACACAGATATCAAAAATATCATAAACAGTTCGGTAAAATAGCTCAACAGCAACATTGCGGCTCTCGAGAACTTCCTTCCACGATACTCCAGAAATTAACTCACGAATGGAGTCATAATCCCATTTAGGAAAGTTCCAATCGAGATCAGAGTCAACTTTATTTGGCGTTTCTGCTTCCCACGCCTACCACCACCAACCGTTTTCCACTCCCCCTCTGCTAAGTTATTTGAATCTTCAGTATGTGGATTGCGGTCACAGTGACTGTAGGTGTTAGACGCCGTATCGTCAATTGGAGGCACATGTAAGAAATTCGTATCGCCTTGCCGATCGCCATCACCATGACTCTGTTTGTCACTAGTTCTAGTAGTCTTATCAGGCTTTACGGCCGCATCACGGGAAATACATACGGGGCACGACTGACGACGAGATACGTCCACAAGCTCAAGCTCAGCCAGCCTTCCACTTAATGCCTCGACTTTTCCGGTACACTCCAAGTGCGTCGAATAGAGCGCCCTATCGTAGAACCAGCGTCGGCAAGTTGCTCGCTCAGGACACTAATCTGCCCGCGAAGCAGCTTAAACTTCAAGATGAAACGAATCAGGCAACTCATCCTCCGAGTGTTGGGTGGTGAAAACGGAAGGGTTAGACACGCTACCGGTGAGGCTCCTCTGCGTGACATTCTTGACACTAATAGGAGTACTAACCGGAGTCTCACAGTTTCGACCGCCTTTTTTAGCCATACATGCACACTCAGGACACACCCAAGAAGCCTTCTCCTCGGCAGACAGGATCCTATTGTTTCACGCGTAATAATACAGTTTACTGCACGCTGAAACCATGCACTGCAAATGCTCATCACCCAATAATAGCTTCGTCTGGCAGGCACCACATGTCATCACACTGTTGTTTAGATTTGTGCACATCATACTGACTCTGCGACAGCGCCAGAAATAAGGTAATAGCAATTGTGTAAGAAGCAAAAAAGCACAGCAGGGGTGTCGCGTCTCTGCGCAGGAATTCGTAGCCAATGAACGAAGCGACAAGCGTAGCAGGCGTAACGGTGTCGCGTAGCAGCTACGTAGCACTCACGGCGTAGCAGATGGAGCGGGGCGAGTAGTAGGTACGCGCGCGTATAGTTCGGTCAATTTCGTCACCGCAGCTCATTCACTTCGTGGTCTAGCGGTACGTACGGTGGTGTGTGCTTCGGCGAACCCCGGATCGAATCCCACGAAGAAGCAAATAGTTATGAATGAGGACTGGAGTTTCACAGGCGAAACAGACTGATTGATAATACTGATATTGATAATACCTATAAAAAAAGGATATAAAAAAAGGATATAAAAAAAGGATTTTTCAAGTTTCCCACAAAACAAGAGTATGGGATAAAAATTATTGTATTGGGTGGCCATGCAAGAGACGGGTTTATTTCGTTGAGGTAGACAGTTAGTGAAAATCTTTAGTGCTAAAGTACGACTCGCATTTAGCTGGTTTTTGTACATTTTCGATGGAAGAGAGGATGAAATTCAAGCGCAAAATTTTGATTCTGCGCGGACGAAGTCGCGGGCAAAAGTTAATCTATTATAAATAAAATGATTAAAATAAGAATGACAGCAAGTAGCTAATAGTGTAGGATTACCTACAAGCTATTAAGCTGGTGTGGTGGGTAGCGATATGAGCCACAGGCCGAAGTGACCATTGCATTCAAAATCCAAGTCAATTTCATGTATGTATAAGTATTATTATTATGAGGCCTAAGTCACACTTAACCGTTGTTTTATTCTATTGTGCAAACGAAGCGCGGGGGTGTACAACTGTGTAGCTAATAGCTGAAATAACCTGCGACTAAACAAAAGAGTATCGTAGCTATAAGATGTATACAACTCTGTATTGCATTTTGTTAGGTTAATCTGTAAAATAAGTTAAATGTTAAACACTTCCAAATATGTTTATTCTGACAACTGAACTCACTTTTATTTTCAGGATTGTGAATGTAAACAAGATTGACTATGGCAACGTAACTAGAATCCTTGCGGCGAAGAACTCGATGCTAGCCGCTAATTATTTTGTATTTCAGGAGCTGCAGTCGCTGATATCGGAAGGTATAAGCCGCGGGGTGGTGCGTCCCCTGTCCCGCGTGACGTACGCGCCGGACGAGGCGCCGCGCGCGTTCCGCCTGCTGGCCGCCAGTCGCCATCGCGGCCGCGTGCTGCTGCGCTTGCAGCAGGCTCTACTGCCGTCAGTGCAACCCAGGTACGTCAAACATGACCTTTGCGCCTGAATCAGGACTCCTGGTGACACAGGTTCCGGCTAATTTCACAGTTATAACTTCCATCGTGGCGATAAGACATCACGGCGACATGCAGTGTCATTATGTAAGTACCCACTAAAACTATATTGTCCATTTTAAACAATCTGATGACCTTTCCACATTCACGGAACTCACAAGACTAATTTTATTTACGACCTCTAATATTTCGACGACTTTGTTTTCTGTTATTTTATAATTAAATCTTGCCCAGATATACAACATGTCGACAAGTACATTTACTTGGGCCAGATAGAAACCTTCGAAAACAGGCAGTCTAGCCAAATCGATAGGCGTATCGCAAGTCGCTGGAAGAGCTTCTGGTTTTGGTGCTTTGTTTGTAATATGTAAATTTTAAGACGCATCCACATCGAATTTAGGTATTTTTTGTAGAACTATATTTCCAAGTGTTAGGTACTGAGCAATATCTGATAGCAAAAGGTAGTTTTAGTAGCCACAAAAGTTGCAGATAGTTAATTGTTTAATGTTACATTGTTGTACAGTGTAGCTCCACAAAAACTAACTGAGGTGTGGATACACCTTTACAGTTGTATAAATGACCCTAACATTACAGGATCGTTTGCTCGGCTGACAACTGCCAGCTCGTGCTAAGTGACAACGAGGGGCTCACGCTTCAGCTAGCTGATACACTGGTGAAGCGAGGAGCCAGGACCCTACATCTGCAGTCCGCGGCTTCCTCGGCGCGCTTTAGCCTTGCACTCAAGTAAACAATATATTGACATATTACCAATGTTTTGATGTAAACTTACGCATGTGGAATGAGGATCGTAATTATTCATCTAATACTCTTCTCGCAGATCATGGCAAAAACTGAACGTGAACGTTAAAATATCATCAGAAGACCTTTCGGACTACAATACCGCATTTAATTTGCTCAGTAAAAGTTTGGACATGGGTCCCGTAGAGGGAATATTCATATTGATTGCTCACAGCCTCACAGACCACAAAAAACACGTCTTCCAAACTCTGGCTGCGAACCTGGACTCAGCATCAAGAAAACTGTGTCAATCGCTAAAGTACGTTTTTGAAATAAATTTATAATAATAATCATTTATATAAAATTTACTATGTTTTGTGCTTTGCGTAAAATGGATTTTCTTCTCAATTACAGATATTTTGCAGTGATAAATTGCGACACCTCTGTTGGAGAAAATATATGTCTCTCACGTTCAAAGGACCGACTACCAGCCATGTTGCTTGCTGTGCCAACGCTAACAAAGGTAAAATACCTTATTTCTCAGAAGATCATGACGCCAGTTGACTTAAGTGGAACAACGTCCTCGACTTTTTACCCGCGGCAGGCTTGAAAAATTTACAGTTTACCATTATGATTCTGCAAAAAATGAAGTCCTCACACACACACACACACACATATATATGTGTATAAATCACGTCTTTATTATTACTTCTCAATTGACATTGTTCATTTTTTTTATGCTGTGCCTTTACTTGATAAAATGGACTATTTCAAGCAACTAATTTGAATAATATGCTTTTACGTAGCTTTGTTTATTAATAATAAATATTTTTTCGCTATTTGATAATTTGATAAGTTAGGCACGATCCCAATGGCCTTCGAGCAGCAATAAAAAAAAACGTTTTTGTCTATACGTCAACGTCATAAATCTCTGAATGTGTGTGTGATATCAACGTCAGCCAATGTTCAATGTGGTCGAATCGTTCCGTCCGTCGGTGTTGTTATTATTTTCAGTGCTGTTTTTGCTTTTCTTGTTTGACCACAGAACAAAACGTTTGATCCCTGTACATCTTTCCCGACTCCTACTTACATTAAAGTGATTTTCGCAGCAATACATTGTGTAAGCTTTGAAATATTCCACATTAGCTTTCGTACACCATTCCTTCCGCAAATTATCTCTTTTCTCTTCATCTTCACTTCGATTTTGTGGGCCTATTGTTCAAATCGTTTTTGCACCCCGGCACAAAACATTTTTCATAAATATCCATTGTGTATTTCACAGTTTTATACCTTGAATTTGCTTTTATTTCTAATGTTTGTAGATTATGTAGGAATGTAATGTTATGATGTAGACGTGACAGTGACAGCCTGACAGCTACCGTAGCTTAACTTTTTTTTTTTCATTCTTGTGGCAAACATTTAATGCTTGATTCTGCGAAAGAACCGGGTCGTTAGGTCGAACAAAGGTAAATTTATTTTTTTGTAATAATTTATTTTGTTTAAGTTATTTTATTTGATGTTTTGTGATTGTCATAAATAAACTTTTTTCTTTCTTTCTTTTCTTTCTTTCAAAAGTACTTTTACAAAAAGATCATAATTGATGGTTTTCCTCCAAATGGTTTTCGAATTGGAGCATAGGTACCATAGAAAATGAACAATGCCAATTGCGTTGGATTCTTTCTTTGTGATTCTCTCATCTATAGTCAATACATAGTATAAAACAAAGTCTTTCCGCTGTCTGTCAGTCCCTATGTATGTTTTGATCTTTAAAACGACTCAACGGATTTTGATGCGGTTTTTTACACTAAATAGAGTGATTCAAAAGGAAGGTTTAGGTATATGTATAATACATGCATAATATACCGTGCGAACCCGGAGCGCGTCGCTAGTAATATTATAAAGAGGTAAATTTTGTGAGTTTGTGAGGTTGCAGGGGGTAATCTCTGGATCTAATTTACTGATTTTGTTTTTTTTTGCCAATAGAAAGCCATTATTATTCATTAGGGTAATAGGCTACATTTAATTCTGCGCGGACGAAGTCGGGGGCAAACGTTAGAAAGGTATATATCACCAAGGACATCATACAATAATAAAGCGATGGCAATTTTTTATTTAGGTACTTGAATAAAGTTACACAATGAGTAGTCTCTGTTTAATCTATTTATTACTGTTTTGCGAAGTATACAAATAAAATTACAGGTAAGAAATCAATTAATTAATCTTAGTTGCGAATAATGACGCACATTTTTCTAATCTCTGTTCATGATTTAGTATCCACTTGAACGCAAATGTGCGTATGTGGCAGCGCATGTGTTAAGAGTTACATATTAAACTAATCCAAATATAATGCAGATTAAATAAATTGGTTCATATCCAAAGAAAAACGTGTTTGTGCCAAGAGCCGGACTTGTACCACAAATTGTAAGAATAATTTATTTATTGAAAGCAGGTGTACATAAATTATCTTAAAGCTAGACAGAATCTCCACTCTCTACCTAAAATAGGCGAACAAAATTAAATTGACTGGAATAATACAAGAAAAAATGACATGCATAACAATAAAATAACAAAACAAGGTATATCGGAAGTGGGAGGGAGCCGACCAGTGTGTGTCTGACGGACAACTGCGGGATACTACTGCTCTGACTAACTTCTGGCGTAGTATCTGGTCGTCCCCCGTCGAACACACCGAGGGTGAATGGATGAATATTGTTGAACGTAAGTGTGAGGCTATCGAACCTATGGGCGCTGTTACCATCACCCCCGAGGACGTTAGTTGTGCTATCCAGACAGCCCAGAACTGGAAAAGTCCTGGTCCGGATGGATTGCACAACTTCTGGCTGAAGTAGTTTCGATGCTCACAGGAACGCTTGGCAATGCAATTCCAGCAAGCCCTCGAGCTCGGCTCCCTACCACCTCTTTTAACAACCGGTATCACCTTTCTGCTCTATAAGTCCGGTAGTACCATGGAAGCGAAAAATTACAGACCCATTACGTGTTTACCCATACTGTACAAACACCTTACATCCATTTTGAGAGCAAAAATTAACGCGCACATCGTTGCAAACGACATTTTGGCCTCCGCTCAAAATGGATGTAAGGTTGGGTCCCGTGGTACTAAAGAGCTCCTCCTCATAGACATGACTATTTGCCAACGAGTCCGGCAGAACAGAGGGACCCTCTCTTCTGCCCGGATTGACTACAAGAAGGCCTATGATTCGGTGCCTCACTCATGGCTGAGGAGGATCTTAGAGCTGTATAAAGTTGATGCAGCTTTAAGATCCTTCTTAAGCGCGTGCATGGGGCAGTGGACCACAGTCCTTCGTCAACCGGGTGGCAGTGATGACCCTCCTGGCCCGCAGGGCTTCATAAGGATTGAACGCGGGATCTTCTAGGGTGACAGTCTAAGTCCATTATGGTTCTGCATAGCACTGAATCCGCTCAGTACTTTGCTGGCGGATTCAGGGCTAGGTTGCCGGCTCCGGAGAGGGGGTGAGGTCATTTCTCATCTGCTTTATATGGATGACCTTAAGCTATTTGCACCAAACAACGACAACTTGTTGGAGTTATTGAAAACAACAGAAGTTTTCAGTAATGCCGTCAAAATGGAGTTTGGTGTAGATAAGTGTGCAGTCATACATGTGCAGCGGGGGCAAGTTGTAAATTCACCGAACTTACAACTTTCTGAGACAATGTCCCTCAGATCTATCTCCGAAACTGAAACCTACAAATATCTTGGTATGTCACAGTCCTTGGGTATTGAAGGTAGGGACATCAAACAGATGGTGAGGGAGCGTTTCTTTGGGCGCCTGACAAAAGTACTCAATAGTCTTTTGTCAGGAGGCAACAAGGTGCGCGCCTTCAACGCCTGGGTGATGCCCCTGCTCATATACTCCTTTGGCATACTATGGTGAAATCAGACTGAGCTGAATGCCCTGGATCGAAGGGTTCGTTCATTGCTCACTACGCGTCGCATGCTACACCCACGCTCGTCTGTTATGAGACTGTACATCCCACGGAAATGTGGAGCCCGTGGCTTCTTAAATGCCCAGGACCTCCACAACCGTGAGGTGTGCAGTCTCAGGGAATCTCACGAGTGTGGGATGCATCGTGATGTGGTGGCAGTGGACAAATCCTTCACCCCTCTCACCTTGGCAAAAGAGAACTGGCGCAGACCTAAGGTATGGAGCACCGAGGATCGCAAGACTAAATGGGAGAGTAAGGAGCTACACGGGCGGTTCTATAAGGCCCTCATGGGGCCCGATGTAGACCTGCTCGCGTCGGTGAACTGGCTACGCTTCGGGGATCTCTTCGGGGAAACCGAAGGTTTTGCCTGTGCAATAGCGGACGAAGTTATCATGACTATACGTAATAACTACCGGAGATATATCCTGAAGGACGGTACGTACGACATTTTGTCGGGCATGCCGCCGTCCTGGAGAGTCACTCAGGCATATTATTTCTGGTTGTTCTAGTCTTGCTAACGGCGAGTACTTGCACAGACATAACCTTGTAGCCAGGATTATTCACCAGCAACTTGCTCTTTTATTCGGCCTTGTGGACTTCGAAGTGCCCTACTATAAGACCTGCACCAGTTCTTGAAAATGGTCGTGTCACGCTCTATTGGGATCGATCTATCATCACGGACAGGACTATTGTTTAGCCAATAGTACACTATTATCTTTAAGAATAGAAGTAGGTATTTCATCATAGCCTGACGCACGTGAGTTCTTTAGGGACATCACAACCTTCACTATTTCATCAGGATCAGTTCGTTTAAGGAATATAGTGTGATTATTATTTGGCAAAGGGACAACTATAGGTTCCTGTGCTTCATCATCTGCTACAGCATTAGTAAATTGATCGTCGAACAAATTTGCAATTTCATGAGAATAATCACTACATAACTTTCCTTTAAACATCATTTTGTCAATAGTACCCTTGGGTTGTCGGTTTCCTACTGAATTATTTATTAAATTCCAGGTAGCTTTAGGTATGTTGTCAGATTTTTGAATATATTGATTGTTAATTTTTTTTTGGAGTTTTTCTTATTATTCTTTTAAGTAAAACAGAATATCCTTTGTAAGTATTTTTGTTTTGGTCGCTGGGATGATTGGTGTATTGTTTATGTAATCTACGTTTAGTTTTGGATGCAACTTTAATGCCTGGGGTAACCCAATTTCATGTTGCGTCAGCTTTAATTTTAATTTTACTACGCGGAAAACAAAGGTCAAAAAACATTAAAATTAGATCATGAAAAGCTTGAAAAGATTGGTTAGTACTCTTACATTCATAAACCTCGTCAAAGCTTAAAGCATTTAAGCAGTTTGTAAATTTTCTTCTATTCCTAGGGCACATATATTAAATAAATAAATAAATATCTTGGGACAAATTACACCAATTGACCCAGCCCCAAACTAAGCAAAGCTTGTGCTATGGGTACCAGGCAACGGATAAACATACTTATATAATGTAGATAAATACATACTTAAATACATACAACTGTCTGCCCCTACCGGGATTCGAACCCAGGACCTCTAGCTTCATAGTCAGGGTCACTAACCACTAGGCTATCCGGTCGTCAAATATTACGCTTCCAAACAAACCAAGGGTCATGATATTGTACTGGTTTTACTGGAATCATCAAAGATTGTGCCGTGTGGTCCGATATATGAAGGCGATGAACTATTGCATTATATTTGTTTTTAAAATTTATTGCAATGTTGTCAATGCACGTACTAGATTGTGCTGTTATACGCATTGGTGCGGCAATGAACTATTGCATTATATTTGTTTTTAAAATTTATTGCAATGTTGTCAATGCACGTACTAGATTGTGCTGTTATACGCATTGGTGCGGCAATCTGTAATTGAAAGTTATAGCAATTTAACAATCGTTCAAACTCCCTGTCCACTTCATAGTTTAGTTTATTCCTGTCAATGTTAAAATCACCGCATATGACAATCTTCTTTTTATGTTTCATGTAATCTCTAAAAGTAATTGTTCAAGCTTATTGAGAAATTGCTCAATATCCGCCGTGGGAATTCGATAAATACACTATAAAATCACATTTATTCTACGCAAGCTTACACCACAACATTCAAAAATCTTTTCTTGACATAAGTCCTTTATCCATCGAATTTCTTCAGATTCAAGGCCGTCCCTGAGAAGAATGCTAGTACCTCCCCTTTCTTTGGTTTTACGGCTATAAATAGCAGCTAGTAGATAACCATTTAGTACCAAGTTTTTTTCCCTACCCTATCTTACAAAATGTTCCGACAAACAAACTACATCAATACGACCGTAACTGTCCCTAAGCTCATTTAGGACAATGTCAAGAGTATCGATTTTATGTAGTGCACCTGCTCCGTTCTGGTGAAAAATATTAAGTTTATTATTGCCTACGAAAAAACTTTTTTTGTGTTGGGCCGAATCGGTGTTTACGGTTATGGCATTGTCAGACAACGGCACTTGCGGTTGTAACAGTTATTCTTTCAACTTTCAATTTATCTCCGGCTACCCTACTCTTTTTAGGCTTTGCTGTTTAGTTTGACGTGTAATTAAAAAATAAATATTTTATCATCAGGTTGATGTAGACGGCCAACCGTCAACCGCAGTCTATTATGACGAACTCACAAATGCAATAGAGCGAGGTTTACGGTCTTCACAACCTGTGATTTTGGCACACAATCTAATGGCAAAGGAATGTACTCCGCTTCTAGAACAAATACTTGCAGCAGCCGGTGGGTACAACATACCGCGAGTCGTTGTAAAATCTTAAATAAGTATGCATAGAGAGCATCGAACCTCAAATATTTAACTAAACCTTTTCCTTCTAGAGTTAAAGGTATCTGTGAAAGACGTCGCGGAAACTGCAACTTTGCAAGATTTAGGCATGCATATAGAAAAGGCTTATGAA
This sequence comes from Pandemis cinnamomeana, assembly GCA_932294345.1. Lineage (NCBI taxonomy): Eukaryota > Metazoa > Arthropoda > Insecta > Lepidoptera > Tortricidae > Pandemis > Pandemis cinnamomeana. The sequence continues at coordinate 4,110,731 of OW028720.1, forward strand.
GTCTCTTCCTTATTGAGGATCACACAAAATATTGCCATTGATAAGAAAAAAATACCTTTCCTGACCATACAGAAGCAAGTATTTAATGACAAAAACAGCTCTTGATATTGTTTTGCTACTAAGATAATAATAACATTCCTGTTTTATTTTAGAATAAGAAATATTGAAGAAATGTTAAAAGAATCCAACTACTCGCCTAAAAACGGCTTGGATGCGATATTCTCTTATGTCGATCCTGATGAGCTGCTGGCCACGACTGATATGGTGTCCATGCCAACCCAATCATCCTGCAGTAACCAGGTCGGTAACGGTTTCAAAATATATATGTAATAATATCTAAAATCCAGTTTAGCATTATTATTATTATTATTATTTATATTTTTACATTTTTTTCTCTCCTAAGCCAGGAGGTAAGTTTTTGCGCGGGCCTAAGCCAAGCGCTTCTCTGAGTTTGTTTACTTTAACCTACTTATTCTGTAGCTATACCTACTTATATTGAAAGGAATTTGCGTACTATGCGGCATGTATTTAGGATTACAGCTTTTTGTAAAAGAGTGTAAATAGATGAATGTATGTTGAGTGTGCGGAGGCTTGCATGGAGTGATTTTGGTATGACGCCTGTCGTGGAGAGTATCATGGGAATTGTTCTAACAGTACGGACTTGCCATTGAGTTTTGATTTCTATCGACAGGTCGGTGTATTTGGCTATCTTTTCTGTGTGAGTGTTCTGTGGGTTGTGTGTATTGCAGATGGCAATGTCAATTAAATATACTAATTTTTCTCTTTTGCCTAAAATGGTGATATCTGGTCTATTGCAATGGATGGTTTTATGAGTTATAATAGTTCGGTCCCAATATATCTTGAAATCGTTATTTTCAAATACTGTCTGGGGCTGGTATTTGTAGTAGTCTCGTTAACATGTACCTTTTTAGGTTAAATTTTTGTATAGTCTCCGAAAATTACGATCAAGGTGTCATTCGATTCGGAATATAATGTAAGTTTAAGAAAAAGATCCGAAAGGGGCCGATAAAAATTGCAAAAGTTATAAACAATTAAAAAAAAATAAAAGTAGGGCTTTGGTTTTTTTTTAATATCTCGAAAACTATCAAGGATATTCAAAATTTGAAAGAAGATCTGAAAATAAGAGGACATTTCCTAAAATAAAGTCCTACCTTTCGGAACTGTATCTTTAATATTTATAATTTTTACGGATCCCTGAAAATAGCGCTCAAAGGCTTCCGCTCGTGATTTGTCACCCGGACACGGTAACAATAAAAATCATTTTAACACATTAAATATAAATATTAAAGAATAAAAAAAATTGAGTACTATCGGGATATATAAATAAACAATAATCCGTCGGCGAAAAATTTTTATCCCCATTTTCCCATTAGTTATGCATTAGTTAATGAAAAACTTTTTCTGAATAGAATGTTAACAGTAAAAACCTGATTATTATTAAACTACAACCCTAGAATTTTTTTCACTTCGTGGAGTTATTCTTAAAAGGCATAACAATAGATCGCCGTTGGAAAAATTCAAAAATGTTAATTTTCCACTTTTTTATTAACAATCGAAAACATAAAAAAATTAAAAACTGCATAAAAGTAATTAAAAGTTATTTTTTTTCAAATATTTTAAATTTTATGATTTCTAACGGTTAAAAGCTACATGAAAATATATTTTTTTAATTTTTTACCGCGATTGTTTAAATAATTGTTATAAACAAATGCATTGTTTATAAGATAATCAACCATTTTTTTTTCTTATCTACTTGTCGATATAAATCATGATTTTTAAGAAAAAAATCATTCCTTAAAAAAAAATATTTCTTGCTATAAAATGCAACAATCGTTTTTTACCACAAAATATAAATATTAAGGAACCATTTTTTCTTTAAAAATCATAAATTATATTGTTCTTAAAGATTCTGGAAAAAAAAAATTGTTTTTTTTCATTTTTTATTTGATTATTTAATAAATAATTTGTTATAAACAAATGGATATTCTTAGTTTATTTTTTCATTAATTCTTAATTTTATTCTTAAAACAGCTATGTATTATTTTTTATGAAAAAAAAAATTTACCTATTTTTTATATAACTAAATATTTTTGTCCTAAAATTCATAAAAAAAAAATTTTTTTTTTCCAGAATCTTTAAGAACAATATAATTTATGATTTTTAGAGAAAAAATGGTTCCTTAATATTTATATTTTGTGGTAAAAAACGATTGTTGCATTTTATAGCAAGAAATAATTTTTTTTAAGGAATGATTTTTTTCTTAAAAATCATGATTTATATCGACAAGTAGATAAGGAAAAAAAAATGGTTGATTATTTTATAAACAATGCATTTGTTTATAACAATTATTTAAACAATCGCGGTAAAAAATTAAAAAAATATATTTTCATGTAGCTTTTAACCGTTAGAAATCATAAAATTTAAAATATTTGAAAAAAATTAACTTTTAATTGCTTTTATGCAGTTTTTAATTTTTTTATGTTTTCGATTGTTAATAAAAAAGTGGAAAATTAACATTTTTGAATTTTTCCAACGGCGACCTATTGTTATGCCTTTTAAGAATAACTCCACGAAGTGAAAAAAATTCTAGGGTTGTAGTTTAATAATAATCAGGTTTTTACTGTTAACATTCTATTCAGAAAAAGTTTTTCATAGGTTGTATCTGTTTCTTTATATTTGTACAATAAAGCATTTACTTACTTACTTACTTACTTCATTAACTAATGCATAACTAATGGAAAAATGGGGATAAAAATTTTTCGCCGACGGATTATTGTTTATTTATATATCCCGATAGTACTCAATTTTTTTTATTCTTTAATATTCATATTTAATGTGTTAAAATGATTTTTATTGTTACCGTGTCCGGGTGACAAATCACGAGCGGAAGCCTTTTAGCGCTATTTTCAGGGCTCCGTAAAAATTATAAATATTAAAGATACAGTTCCGAAAGGTAGGACTTTATTTTAGGAAATGTCCTCTTATTTTCAGATCTTCTTTCAAATTTTGAATATCCTTGATAGTTTTCGAGATATTAAAAAAAAACCAAAGCCCTATTTTTTTTTTTTTTAATTGTTTATAACTTTTGCAATTTTTATCGGCCCCTTTTGGATCTTTTTCTTAAACTTTCTACATAATATTCCGAATCGAATGACACCTTGGTCGTAATTTTCGGAGACTATACAAAAATTTAACCTAAAAAGGTACATGTTGACCAGACTAGTAAGGAACTTTGTCTTTAATCAGTTTGTAATGTGATGATAGGTACTGGTGAATGATGGCTGCTACTTGGTCATGCCGGTGTTTGTAGTCAGTCTGGGCTATGGAGCGGCAAGCGCCTGTGATGTGTTGTATGGTTTCTGGGCTAGCGTGGCAATGACGGCAGTGATCAGATTCTGGTCTGCGTATGATGTGCTTTTGGTAGTTTTTAGTGTTAATTACTTGATCCTGGATGGCTATTAAGAACGCCTCAGTCTCCGGGAAGAGTTCACCACGACGCAGCCATGCGTTCGACGCTATATTGTCGACATGTGGCTGCTGCAGGTCGTTGTAGTGTCTTCCGTGTAAAGACTTAAGCTGCCATGCGGTGATTTTCTGTTTGGGGTCTGTGATGTGCTCGTTGCGTTGCGGGTCATGCAGGTTTAAAGGAGTGAGTCGTGTGTCGGCGTGTGTGACTGTTGTGTGTAAAACAGAATTATGTGCTCGTCTATAAAAAACTGTCTTAGGTTTGTAATCTCTTTGTTGTGTAAATTAATTATATCTATTAAGCCCCTGCCCCCTTGGCTTCGTGGTAGAGTTAGTCGTTGTACACATGATCGTGGATGGTACTTACGGTGTGAGGTCATTAGCTTGCTGATTGAGCGTTGTAGTTTCTGGAGATCAGTTTTCGTCCACCTTATTATGCCGAAGCTGTACGTGAGGACCGGTATTGCGTAAGTGTTAACAGCTTTAATTATGTTGCGAGAGTTTAATTGTGATCGGAGAAGTGCATTAAGTCGATGTCTAAATTGTGATTTCATTGTGACAGAATCTATAATAAGCTGTTTTTTACAGCCCTGGCTGCTCTTGCGGCAACCTTTCTGTCCTTCTGCTAATAAATTGTGTTCTGTGACGTGTTGGTATATGAGTTCTGTGAGGCAAGCTGTAAGTATTTTGTAGATTGTTTCCAAACAAGTTATTGGGCGATATTTTGCTGGGTTTAGTCGATCGTTATTATCTTTTTCTACTCGTTGATTTTAATCTGTCAATTATGTGTTTATAGACAAAACTGCAATCACATACTTTTTAATCTTGGATAGTCTATGGCACTTAGGAGTTAATCATAATGATTATTATACAACGCTCTAGACGACTATAATAATTTAAAAATTAGAACTTAGTTACTTCGTCGTGAACGCTTAGTGGAACGCACCCAATCTAAAGTTGGAAATATCTAGCAAATTTGCTTCCATTTGAACACATTAACTTTTTTCTTGTGTTACGTGATTGGTTAGTAATTGAAGCAATTGGCCAATCAGAAACAGTCTTATAATGACGTCTCATTAGTTCTTTTTAGTGCTACGAAAATTTAAGTTTTGTAAAATACTGAAGAAGTTTTAATGAATCTACGACTCGGAAATCAAAAACACTGATGACGAGGCGGTATGGTCTCAGACCTTAGCCTGTCCGAAAGGACAAACAAAACGAAAAAAAAAAAAAAGTTTTGTTTGTTATTTTGACGCGAAATCGATGGTGTTAAATAAATAATCCCTAATTTGAATTAAACACGAGTGACAGTGACGAGTTTAATTTCGCCGCTATACTACTCCAGAGGAGATAACTACTATTAATTCATAAGTGGAAGGTACAATTTTCAAACTTAACCCAATGTAGTTTACAAAAGGTTATGTATGTATCTCGATAGACGATGATGATGATGACTCGTAGAAAAAGTATTGTATACAATAGTTACATAATTAGCTCTTAAAATCTCTTACCTTACTTAGGCCACTAGAACCTTCATTATGCAACGATTGTATAAAATACTATTTGGTAGCATGTAAGTGTTTCCCTGTGTGATAAATTCAGGCATGGTACCGGGTGACTGAATGAAGTTATTAACGTGCTTATGTAGCGTAGGGTGCAGTGAAGTAATTTTTTTGTACCATTAGTTATGTATGTGATCAGTTCCTGGTGCTTTCCAGTTATGTGTTTTTTTTATTACTCGTAAGAATGTGTCTATTGGTATATATTCAAACGCCATCTGTGGTACGTCATTCAGTAAGTTTTCGTCGGTCCAAATCCATTCAGCAGTTTTATTATGTTCTATCGGATTATTCCATATATTTGACCAGAATTGATGAAAATGTTCGGCGTCAGGTGAGTCAGTATGTATGGTGTTGTGTGTGTGCGTGTAATGAGTGTTATATATATATTATTATTAAGTTTATAATTTCATAATGTATTTATTTCATAATTTTTCATTAAATCCTGATTCATAACTTGAATATGATGATTTTTCACATGTTTGTTTGCTACCTCCGCGATATAGTGAAGTCAAGTCGCGGAAAACAGGGATTTCGCCGTAACTCTTATATTCTTTCTATTTTGTACAGCATTCTTTTTAATCCTGCAACTTCCCGTTATCTCCAAAAGCGTTTTCAATTCCTGACTTCTCTCCGGTCTGCGCAAAATTTCCTCCTTGCTGTGTTACTGCTTCTTTCTCTAAGTTCTATCATGATTCCCATACTATGACCTCTATCCGTCCCTGGAATTCCCTTCCTGTAGACCTATGAGGAGTTAAAACTCTACCTATTTTTAAACACCAAGTCAAATCTCACTATTTGTCACTAACTAATTGAATCTTCTTCCTGTCTAGTCCCTTTCTTTTCTTTTTTTGCTTCTGATCAAATCCTTTTCTTTTATATGCTCTTCTTAAATATATTTAATAATTTTCGTTATTACATTCTTATATATATATATATATATATATTTGTATAAGTATCATAAGTATTATACAATAATGTTAAGTGTGTAGGTATGTGTGTATATACAGGGTGTTAGGTAATGAGTCGATAATTCTTGAATTATGGATAGAGGGCACTTAGGACGTTATAATAAAGCTAAAATAGGTTTTGTATAAGTTGCACGGTTTCCGAGATATTCGGACTTTTAGGTTTTTTTCGAAAATGAACACCCTTGTTCAATGTTTTGATCATAGTACCATTTTAAGCTAACTTTTTAATTTTTTTATTTTTGCTCAATATTCTTGAGTACTTGTATTTTCAGATAGGCATTACTATTTTTGTGAGACTATATGGGATTTTTTTTTATTTTTTTTTTAAAAATCGCAAATATCATTTTTGCCTTTTCAATCGTATATTGATCGAACTTTCAGCTCTCACGGTGAAACAAAAATACACTACCGCCTAGTTGCCAATAAGCTTAAAAACATGCCGGTTTATTGACAATTTAAATATGGTAATTACCTTTTGAATTTAAATTCAAAATGACAAAATAATAAAAAAAAATACACGCTCACCCACATTTTTCCCGATTTACTTTTTGTATCACGGGCGTAGAACTCAAAATTTTTTGTTACAAAAATAACATTATTGGCCACTTATTTAAATGCAAATAGCATTTAAATAATTCCAAATTTAAAAAACATGCCAACTGCCTTTCGTTTTTTTTTTCGAATTCGATTTTGAATATCGCTATGATTATTGCGTAATGAATGGTTAATTTAGCGTTTAGATCGTTGTGTTGAAGTTTTTTACTTTAATAGGGGAGCGAGGGGCTTGTTGTAACAGTTTTCATAAAAACGAATATATCTTGAGATCTATTAATTAAATTGCTACTCAATAAAGTTGGATGGATGTTGTAACTCTTCCTCTACCAAAGCAAGTAAAAATAATATCATAATTATTGGTCATTATTCTACAATCCATTATTTTCTAGAAGAAGTGCGGTGTTACAACTTACCTCGTCCTTGGGGCAAGTTGTAACTTCTACCGGGACAAGTAGTAACAACAAAAAAAAAACGACAATAATACCTCTAATTATTTATCAATCAATCAATCAATCAATCAAATTCTTTATTTTACATAAAACATGGTGTACAAACAGGTCTTAAAATTAAATGGTTTCACATGTTTTGTTGTAAAGACAACACGTAAAAAATCAATAATTATAATAAAATCAAAATAATGGAGATAATACATAAATCAAATTAAATGTCAATCCACAAAACCAATTACGTAAATTAAACACAAATACAATTTTCATGATGTCATTAAAAATTACAAAATAGTCACAAATTATCAGCTAACTTACACACAATAATTATCGTCATTGGACATTTAAAAATTCTTCCACAGTGTAGAAGCAGTTGTCTATAAGCCAGTTTTTGAGTTCCTTTTTGAAAGAATTTAGTGGCAATGCCTTAAATCTATCAGGCAGCTTGTTGTATATGGTTATAGACATACAATACGTACTTCTGTTATACAATTGGGTTCTCCTAGCCGGCATTACTAGTCTATCTGGATATCTCGTGCGAAATCGACAGACGTCTTTTAAGGTTTTATAGGACTCTGGATGTTGTTTTACAAATAGGCAGATTTCGTACAAATACATGCATGACACAGTCAACAAACGTAGCTCCCTAAAGAGAGGACGACAAGAGGTTCTAACATCTACATTGCACACTGCCCGGATACACTGCTTTTGTGCTATGAGAACCCGACCAATGTGACGAGAATTTCCCCAAAGGAGAATCCCATACCTCAACAAGGAACACACGTAGCCATGATACGCTTGGAGTGCCGTGTTTTTAGTGCAAGTTTTAGTGAGACGCCATAATGCATAGGCAAATGAGTTGACTTTCCCACATAACTTGTCTATGTGATCCCACCAAGAACATCTGTCATCCAAGGTAATACCAAGAAAAACAGTTTGGGATGACTCTTTTACAACTTGATTGTTCAACGTTACCTCCAAGGTCTGTTTTTTAGCATTTTTATTAATAAATTGGATAAACATTGTTTTGCTGGTGTTTATGTGTAAGTTATTTCTATTTAACCAAGTTACTACTTCACAGATCGTGTTGTTTATCTGAGCGTTATACTCATCTTTATTTTGATATGGTACAACAATCGACAAGTCATCAGCAAACAACGTGCACTCAGATTTTGTTGCTTCTGCGAGATCATTTATGTAGATTACAAAAAGTAGAGGTCCCAAAATGCTACCCTGTGGTACCCCTACACCATTTACTTTAATAGCAGACTTGTATGCAGTTACAGTATTTCGTGAGTCTATTTTTGTTATTTCCACAAACTGGTTCCTAGCACTCAGATAACTTCTGAGCCAATCGTTTACTAAGCCTCTCATGCCGTATAGCTCACACTTATCCAAAAGCAACTCGTGAGACACATAGTCGAACGCCCGGGTCATATCAAAGAATATAGCACTGACTGGAATGCTCTTATCCAAATATTTAGAGATATTATTCACTAAAGAAAAGGCTGCCAGGGACGTCGATTTTCCCTTTTGGAATCCATACTGTTCTGGTTTAATGACATTGAATTTATTTAAAAAATTAGTAAGTCGTGCGTGCATTGCCCTCTCAAATATTTTAGAAAAGATTCTTATCAGCGAGATAGGTCTATGATTCTCCACCTGAGTTTTACTGCCCTTTTTATGAATCGGTTTAACCAATGTTGTTTTCAGAGTTTCCGGAAAAATACCGTTAGTGAATGAAAGATTGATCAAATAACTTAAAACACCAGAGATTTGCATTTTACATATTTTAAGTATATGAGTCTGTATGTTATCGTATCCAGTCGCTTTAGTAGGTTTGAGAGAGTTGATAATTTTAATTACTTCGTCTTTGCTAGTTGGTGCCAAGAACAAACTCGCAATATTCGACCTAGTTAGTGTCATTTGGGATCCTTCACCGATCTGTTCTTTGTTAGGTTTCAAGTTATTAATATTAATGTAGTAGTCATTAAAGGCGGTAGCAATTTCAGAAGGACTGCGCAAGATCGTTTCACCAACCACTATCTCATTAATATTTGTATCATTGGGATGCTTTTCCGGTATATCTTTAATTACTTGCCACGTAGCTTTACAAATATTTTTGGCCCGGGATAGGTATTTACAGTTAGCGATCCTTTGAGCCGAATTTATGCACTTTTTTAAAAGTCTAGAGTAATATTGATATTTGAACCTGTGCTGATTCTTATGTAGTGAGGTATTGTAATAGGTGAAACGAAGACGTCTTTTTGTTTTCACAGATTTTTTTATACCTTTTGAAAACCAATTAGTAGCTTTCGGCCTTACAACGTGTTTAATTTTAATTAACGGAAAGCATAAGTAGTAAAATAATGTAAAATTTTCATAAAAATTGTGAAATGCCTTTTCCATGTTTGTTTCAGTATACACCTCAGACCACGACACTGCGTTAAGACAATTTAGGAACTTTATAATATTCTCATTACTGTAGTCTCTTTTATAGTGGTACCACGACAGACAAGGTTTAGTTATCTTTATAGTACCAAAGGTAATACTCTGAGCAGTTTCGTGATCCGACAGACCCAAACTGTATGTGTCGCCACAGCAATCCGAGCTATTTGACAATATCTGATCAAGACATGCACCTCTGCGAGTGAGGCAAAGAATATGAAATTTGAAGTTATTTGTTGTTGCAATTCTTGTAAGCTCAGTCGAGCTGTGGGTGTTTTTTAAGGTGTCAATATTTAAGTCTCCAGCTATAACGATTCTATATTTTGTTTTATATTTTAGTTTGTCCATTAGACACTCCAGTTTCCGCAAGAAACATGCTGTATTTGACGTAGGTGTTCTATATAAGCAAATCACGATACATTTTAATGACGCTATTTCCACACCACAACATTCAAACGTGTAATCCTCTGAGAATTCTTTTAAAGGTAAAAATTCCCGAGTCTGAGTATCATTCGAACTGAATATGCAGACGCCACCTCTTCTTTGATGCGGCCTTGAGTATGATGCGGCCAAGCGATACCCACTTATACGTGCGTTTCTTTCACCGCCAGCTTTAATGAAAGTTTCGCTAAAACATAGTATGTCAAACCGTTTCTTATTTTCCCACAGATCGTGTAGTGCAAGCTCTATCATTTCTTTCTTACCAACTAACCCTGCTATATTTTGATGTAGGATACGAAAATTAGCATTGTTCGTTTCGAAAACAATCTTTTTTTGACGGTCCAGTGGAGTCAGCCCCGTTGGCCCGAGAAAAATAGTCAGTTATATGTTTTTGCGTTACAATTTTAGAAGTTCCGATACTGGTACGATCTACATTATGAACACTTTTTTCCCTAAAGTAGCATGGAATCGTTCCTCTCTTATATGAGTGTGTTGCTTTTTCAATTTTTTGTGAGCGAACGTTTACAACTTTTGGTCTTAACTCTGTTTGCTTATTATAGTTAAGGTATTTATCACAATAATACTTTGAGTCTATAAGAAAATTTATTTTGGAACACAATGTACATTTAAAATCAACATCGGAATAACCCAGCTCGTTTAAAGGCAGAAAAGTACAGTTTTTAAACGTTTTACAATATAAACTTAAAGTCTCATTCAGTTTCCTTTCATTTAAACATACACCATTCACTACGCCTGTAACAATAATGAATGGTTTAGAATGTGACTTCAAAAAGAAACTAAGTTCCGCGGCCAATTTGATTGGGTTACAATCGTAGTCGCCCACGTTAATCACAATCACATCCTCCGCGTTAGCCCTTAGTGTATCTGTTTGTCTTAGTGTTTTTTCGGCGCGCGCACCTGGTTTGATAATCGCACTAATTTTGTATTTGCCATATGTACTATTTTCCCTCGATCGCAGCAGATGAGAAGCCAGCCCCCTGAATAGTTAGAATAGTTTTATTCTTTGTTTATTTTTAACAAAATTGACATCTTTCTAAATTAGATATCATGTAATTCTTATAAAAAATCAACTCAAATACACTTTTTAAGTAATCAACACCGAAACATTAAGTAACTAACAGTTTTATTTAGTTAAACATTACTTATAATCATCATGGCACTTTTAAATCGCAGTAAGTAATTAACTTATTTATACCTAAGGTATGCTTTGTAATTATCTCTTCTCAAAATATATCTAACAAAGTATAGTACTTAGTAACACTTTACAACAAGCCCCGAGGTTTTGTTAGAACTAACCCCATGGTATGCTTTTAAATATTTATCAAGATAACTATTTAAACAATTTAGCAATCTTAAAAACTGTTACACATTATCAAAGACAGATAAATTTAAATATGAATAAGATATAGAGAGTTTGAAATTAGTCGATAATAATAACGCAAACCAAAATTTTACGACAGTACATTAGCTGGCAAAAATGAAGCGCATGCACACATCTCCTCACTGCGCCGGCCGGCGGGACCCCGGCTACGGCAACATGATGCAGCGCGGTTTATAGATCAAATCGAGTCAAAGAAATACGTTAATAAAGTTTAAGATCCTAGTGAAAACAGCCTGTTACTACTTACCCCTGCTACAACAAGCCCCTCGCTCCCCTACTGCTTCGAACATAATACACACTGATAGAATATGCCCAAATGCATTACATTTATGGTGAGTGCCAAGGCACAATTTCACCATTCATTATGCAATAACAGCGAAATTCAAAATCGAAGTCGAAAAAAAAAACAAAAGGCAGTCAGCATGTTTTTTAAATTTGGAATTATTTAAATGCCATTTGCATTTAAATAAGTGGTCAATAATGTTATTTTTGCAACAAAAAATTTTTAGTTCTACGCCCGTGATACAAAAAGTAAATCGGGAAAAATGTGGGTGAGCGTGTATTTTTTTTCATTATTTTGTCATTTTGAAATTAAATTCAAAAGGTAATTACCATTTTTAAATTGTCAATAAACCGGCATGTTTTTAAGCTTATTGGCAACTAGGCGGTAGTGTTTTTTTTTCACCGTGAGAGCTGAAAGTTCGATCAATATACGATTGAAAAGGCAAAAATGAAGTTTGCGATTTAAAAAAAAAAAATCCCATGTAGTCTCACAAAAATAGTAATGCCTATCTGAAAATACAACTACTCAAGAATATTGAGCAAATATAAAAAATTTAAAAAGTTAGCTTAAAATGGTGCTATGATCAAAACATTGAACAAGGGTGTTCATTTTCGAAAAAAACCTAAAAGTCCGAATATCTCGGAAACCGTGCAACTTTTACTAAACCTATTTTAGCTTTATTGTAACGTCCTAAGTGCCCTCTATCTATAGTTCAAGGATTATCCACTCATTACCTAACACCCTGTATGTATTATTTTATTTTATTTACTTAGCTGTGTATTATATTTATGTTAGTAATGTTGTTTTTACTATCCTTGCGTTTCTCCTGTCTATTTGTTTTTTCCACCTACTTAAAATGTCTAAGACTTATTTCTTTCTTTTATTGGATGTCTGGTAGAGATCGCTATTAAGTGATAAGACCGCCTATAGACCGCTAATCTACCTTGGTCTTTGTTTCTGTATTGTTTTGTACTGATGTGTGGTGTTCAATAAAGAGTATTTGTATTGTATTGTAAAAAGTATTTTTATTTCTGTACTTACCATATTCCGAGAAATAAAATGTTTCTTCTTCTTCTCTAAAAGTAATATATATTTCCTTGCAGAGAGATGATGAGTTTGACGCCAATCAAAAGTTCCTTTGCATACTGCCGGGGCTCGAGGGCCACCACGGCCGCTTCCGCGTGATGTGCGAGCGGCTGAAGCTGTCCGCCATCGTGCTGCAGCCGGGGCTCGACAATCCCAACGAGACTGTTCAGGAGACGACTCAGAGGTTTGCTAAGGTACGTTGCAGCGTGACTATAAAATATTGATGTGCTTAATTTCGCTTCTGACTTTTATAAAAAATAGCAATAGTTTCGCTACCATATAAATTTCAAATCAAAATTTATTTTGGTTTGCGCTACCTACAAATACAAATGTTCTTTATTGAACACCACTATAAGTACAATAAGTCTACTTATATCCCGTTTATACGAGTATGTGTTAAGCAATAAGTTGGAATCAAATTAAGTAATGATGATGAACAATCTTCATAATATCACTTAATTCTGTTTTAATACGGCCCGTGGTATCCTGAAAACATCATAGAAAGCTTATAATATATATTATGTGTGTTAATAAAACAACGTATGTAACTGAACATAATTAGGCATTACGATACAGTTATACAAACAAGATAGTACCATTTTTATAAATTTACAGATTTATATGAAGAAAATCGGTGCCAAAAAATTCTATCTCTTGGGGTATGAAATGGGTACGCAAGTGGCTTTGGAAATGGCATCCATATTGGAAGATAAAGGTAATGAGTTCATAGATGTACGAACAGAGTAAAAAACTACTTTATTCATTTCTCAATTTAAGTCTATAAAATATCGTCTTATTTTAAGAACATTACAAAACAATGTACTACTTAAGCTCTACAAACTGGTTAAACTCGTTTTTCGATTCCATCTGTTTCCGTGGCCAAGGCGGCATACTGCTTCATCATCATCCAGTCCACTGTTGGACACAGACCTCCGCCAAGGCTGTCTGCTGATGCTGCTTAAAGTCCTAATAATACCTTTAATAGAGCAATCTAATCTGAATCTCGGAAACGGCTCCAACGATTTTCATGAAATTTGGTATACCGTAAGCGTAAGGGATATAGACGTGATTTGTGTATGTATGTATGTGTATGGTATGCAGAGAGTTTCGAGGGCTATAAATCGATTTAGGTAGATTTCATTTTCAGAAAACATACCAAAATAAAAATACCGTGCAAAGCTGGGGAAGAAACACTAACATGTATGTTAAGTTAATACAATGATTTGTGTTTGCATTTCTGAATCCCATTACTAACTATACGCTAACCGCTACCCTAGGATGTGTTTACCCCGTAAAAGATACAGACGACACGTGATTAAATGTAACTATGTAATCAAATAAATAAATAAAGAAATACAGGAAAAAATTGTAATGACAGCTTAATTAAGTATAACTTCTTCTGTCCCTTTAGGTGTTTACGCGCTTACAAAGTTTCTGTTAATTTTCTGATATGGTATCTCGATTTTAACAACTGTTTATTTACATTGGCCCTCGGCGCTGCTTTGTCGACTTTCACGTTAGACCCGCTGGACTTATCAAAAAACTTCTACGACGACCAAACGAGTTGAAATCGGACTATTGCCTGTGTCGTGGTTGAAGTGTTCGATACACCAAGAATTCTAAAGAATACCAACAATGAAGGGAACCAAAAACATGTTTTGTTCCAACATACGAGGGTCAAACTGAAAGTTCTTAGAAAATCAAAAACTGAGCAAACTAGCAAGTTATTAGTTTTATTATATCTTTTCAAAATAGTGTCCATTCACATCAATACACCGCTGCATCCGATGGAACCACTGAGAAAAGCACTTAGCCCACTCGTCCTTAGGGGTCTCTTCGACAGCCTTTTGAAACGCACCCACTGCTTCCTCGGTGTTCATAAAAAGTTTTCCTCGAAGTTTTTCTTTTATTTTTGGGAATAAATAAAAATCGCAAGGTGCGAGGTCGGGGCTATACGGCGGGTGACCCAGTAATTCCACGTCTGACGTCACTAAATAGTCGATCGTTCGCCTGGCGGTGTGCGACGAGGCGTTGTCGTGGTGAAGAAGGATCCTACTTCGAGGTCGTTTCTCCCGAACTTTTTCCAATACAAGTGGCAAACAATTGTTACTGTACCACTCGGCAGTAACTGTTTTTTGATCCTCTAAAACAATTGTCGCATAGTGACCTGTCCTTCCGAAGAACGAGGCCACCATCTTTTTTCCCACGCTTCGACCTCTCTTCACTTTAGTTGGCAACTCCTCGAAAGGAAACACCCATTGAGCAGACTGTCTCTTGGTTTCTGGATCATAACAGTAAACCCAGCTTTCATCACCCGTAAGTATGTCGAACACAGCATTTGAGTCACCTCCGTTAAATCTTTGAATCATTTCACGGCACCAATCAACCCGACGGAGTTTTTGGGCCTCGGTCAAATTATGAGGTATCCATCGGGCACAAAGCTTCCTGACCGCTAAATGTTCATGGAGGATTTTATGCACTTGACTCATACCGATGCCTAAGCTTGTCCGAATCTGCTGGTACGTCACTCTTTTGTCAGTCTCTATCATACGCCGCACAACACTGATGTTATTTTCAGTCGTCGCCGTAGAAGGCCGTCCCTCACGCAGATCATCAGTGAGATTAGTGCGACCACGTTTAAACTCACTAAACCAGTTGTAAATAGTCGCACGAGATGGGGCTTCATCACGAAAGGCCAATCGAAGTCTATCATAGCTTTCTTGTTGACTTAAATGACATCGAAAGTCATAAAAAATCATTGCACGAAAATTTTCTCGCGTTACATTCATGTTGACGTGACACAGACAATTTTCAATTTGCCGCCAAATCGTAAAACAAATGACAAATGAATGAAATATATACTCAATAATATTGGCAAAGAGTTCCATTTTCAAAATTTAAACTTACTTTTTTATTATATTGTTTAAAAATGGCCAGTTCTAAAAACTTTCAGTGTCGCCCTCGTACACTAATAAAGATGTTAAAAAACCCGGTTTGGGATTCTGGTAAACAGAAACTTTGTACGCGCGTGAGGTTTATTTATTTGGGCTAACGAACTTTTTATTTTATTTTATCTGGGCTGTAGAACAAGACGTAATCAGCTGGTGTAGAGTTAAAAAAAGCATTTATTTTTTATCATTAGTTAACTAATAACTATACTATAGGCAAAACCGCTTAAGTTTAAAGCTATTTTAAAATAGCTTGTGTTACATATTATATATAGTTCTTGTGGTGGGTTGTCAGTTGAATTTATGTTATCGAAAGCCAAATAAAGTGGAAGACTATAATAAACCTGTTCCGGCTCACGCCTACAAAATGCGCCTGCTCTACTCTACCTTCGTATTATAGAGTTGCATTAACTTTCGTTTAGGCGCTTTGGCGCCGTAACAGCCTGATATGTTACAACTTGCACTACATCTTACCGTCGTTTAGAGCACATTATAACAGAATACGCCCACAGTTAATGTAAACGTTGCCTTCGGGTCCTGTTGCCTTAGGCTCTGTCTACCCCGTAAGGGATAAAGAAGTGATTTTTCTGTACGTATGTATAACAGAATTGTAAAATTTACAATCTTTGCAAGAATAAACCTATTTCCATGCTGGTCCGGGAGTAAACAAAAGACATAGAATGTACCAGTTGCTTCTCTTCCCGCGCAGATGGTAAAAGCCCATCGAGGGAATGGGCATAGGAATAATGTTATAGACGCTGCGGCTAGCCAGCCATCACTATTTTGTTTCCCTTTCCACCTATACGCCCACAATCATGCTAAACGTGGCCTTTAGGTCTTATTACCTTAGGCTCTGTCTACCCCGTGAGGGATAAAGCCGTGATTTATGTGTATGTGTGTGTGTTAAACCTATTTTAAGAATTTCTAAGTTTTCATCTACAGAAAATTCCATATCTTCAGCAAAAGAGGAAACAAACATTTTAATTTCGAAGATATTCAAAAAAGTATTTGTACCAATTAAGCTTCGCAAATACCCCTTTTTTATTAATTGTATTTTTCTTTAGCAACTTACACAAATTTTAAAATTTTCACTTATGCGGTGTAAAAGACATTGATGGAAAATACTTAAAGAAAAATCTAAATTGAGAGGGCCGACAACGCACTGGCACCGCGTAAAGCGCTGCGGGTGTCTCTGGACAGTGGTGATCATGTAACATCAGGTGACCCACTAGTTCGTTTGTCTGGCCACTATACGCGTTTTCTGACTAAAACAAACGCATGAACAATAAAATCTAATGCAAACAGTTGATAAGTATTTGCAGCAACAGGGTGTTATAATGTGAACACTAGCAATATAATGTAAGCACTAGGCTAGAGCAATATGTAGCATTATGCGCATTATTCGTATAAAAAGTGGCAATAAATATTTGCAGATTTATTATTATTTTGTAGTATTAGTACTTAGTAGATTAGATTATTATACATAGATTAGTTATTCATTCAATAAAAATCACACGCATCATCATTTATAGTAAGAATATTGTGCATATCCTATCTAGATCTCAATTTGGTTTTCGACAGGGTAAGTCCACAGAATATGCTGTTCTGGCGCTTACTACAGAAGTAACGCAGCACGTAGACAGAGGACATAAATGCCTTGCTATCTTCTTAGATCTACAGAAAGCTTTTGACACTGTTTCTCTCCCCATCCTTTTACTAATCCATTGGCATAAGGGGAACCCCTCTGAGGCTTCTTTCGGATTACCTGCATAATCGTATACAAAGAGTAAAAATAGGAAACCACTTTAGCTGCGAACATAGCGTTATATTTGGCGTCCCGCAGGGGAGCGTGGTTGGCCCTACGCTTTTCTTGATTTATATCAATGACCTCCTCAATCTTTCCACTCATGATGGTGGTGTGTTCTCATATGCCGACAACACTGCAGTGGTCTTTGGGGACAGCTCCTGGAAGGCAGTGTATCAAAAGGCTGAAAAAGGTCTGAGCGTTATCTCCTCTTGGCTTAGACAGAACCTTCTAACACTTAATGCCAGTAAAACTAAATACGTGTGTTTCACTAAATATGAGAACACGCAGCCATCGTTTCACCTGGTACTAAAATTACACAATTGTGACCAATATGCCATAAACTGTGCTTCCACAGGAATTGAAAAGGTGGCTTCTATAAAACACCTGGGAATAATTTTGGATCATAGGTTATCCTGGCATGACCATATTGAACATTTGAATGGGCGTATAAGAAAACTAGTGTGGATATTTAAGATTTTAAAACATATTGCATCCAATGTACTTTTAAAGCAACTGTATATCGCACTGGCTCAATCAATAATGACATACTGTATACCTACCTATTTGGAGAGGCGCAAATAGAACTAAATTTGTTGAGGTAGAGAGGTCACAGAGATGTCTGCTTAAAGTTACTTTTAACAAACCTTACAGATATCCTACAGTTGAACTGTACGGTCAAGTGCAAAAATAAGTATTGGTAGGAACTTCTCAAAAATATGTCCCACGACCTTATTACGCTGGTGTAAGAGCGTATGGTACTTATTATTGAAACTTTGTCTAGATACATATTATTACACTTGACTATACAAGGAGTGTGATTTGCTTTCGATGCGTAAATTGTATATCGTACCTACTTAGTATATTAAGGTTGCACCGTACTTTGAGCTATGTACAGCAAACTGTTACACGGAGAAGAAAAGCCAAAGTCGTTTCTATTCCAGTACGTAAATCCAAATTTGCTAGGAAACTATTTATTGTACAATCCGCTTACTTGTATAACTCTATTGATGACTATCTAAACATTTACCCTCTCCAGCTGTACAACTGTAGGTGCGTAATTACTGGATGGATCTGAACTTAAACTACGAAGAAACTGAGGGACTGTTGTGTTGAATTGGAGGGAATGTAATATTTGATGGGATGAACATTTACATGTATGCACACGCACTGAAACATACACAAACAGGCACACTTACGTACATACACACAAACGCACGCACGCACACACACACACCACACACACACACACACACACACACACCCGCGCGCGTTGCACATTAGTTAAGTACTTAGTTAAGTCAGTGATAGAATTGGTTTAGGTTCTGCTTGGTTTTTGTTAACTAGCTAAAGAGCGGAACATTCAGATACAAGCATTTCTCATGCTTAAAGGAAGGTTCCAACCTATATGACTGTAAACTATAAATGTAAAAAACCAAATAAACATTTTTGTTTTTTTATATCTATTCAAAACAACGCGTTATTTTTATCAGGACTGAGCGGCACAGTTTTCTGTTTGGGTGGCGGGCCTGACGAGTTTCTGGCGGAAGTGGAGCAGCAACTGCGAGAGGTCACAGCGAGCGTACCCGAAAGCGACTCGTCGCAAGATGAGGTGCTGCAGAACGCGGTGGTGCGGCACATGTGCGCGCTCATGGGCAGCGGCGGCTCCGCAGACCTGGAGGACGCGCTGCGCGACGCGTCCAGCTGGCGGGAGAAGGTGGAGGCGAGCGTGCGCGCGCTGTGCGGCCGCGTGACGCACTCGTCGCAGTACGCGCGCGCGCTCATCGAGGCGGCGTACGTGCGCGTGGCGCAGGCGCGGCAGCACGCGCAGGCGCGGGCGCAGGTCGAGCCGCGCGCGCTGCAGTCGCGCGTGGTGCTGCTGCGCTCCCCGCTCCCGGGCGCCGCCACTCCCGACCCGCACCCGCTGCAGCGCTACTCGCAGCTCCCGCTCACCGTGCACGACCTGCGCGCGCCGCTCACGCGCGCCACCGACGACTTGCGCGTCGCCGCCTTCATCAACCAAAACCTTGATCAACAAGTCTTGGAGGAATTCGAAAACAAAAACTTATGTGATACTTACATTTTAAATCCTGTTGATTTCATCAACAAGGATCAATAAAACAAGTAATTATTAAAAAAAAACTCGACTCCGTCACTTTTATAATTTTGATGTAGCCATTGTCTTTTTTACTACTAAGACGAATCTAATGACACCTCTTCTTATGCTTAAATGCGAAAAGCTTTTGGGCGCTAAAGCGTCATCTAGCGCAGTCGGGTAAATAAAAAACATTTGCTTTTTTACCAAGCTTCTCAAAGGTTATTGAAAAGGTTTTGTATAATAGGACAGTCCACTTCCTGCTGAGAAATTCGGTCAAACACCCTAATCAATTCGGCTTTCAAAAAGGTAAATCGACATCTCTAGCGATATTTAAGATCTTCAAACACATTTGGAATGCGGTAAACGAGAAAAAGCCCTGTATTTCGTTATTTTTAGACATGTCGAAGGCCTTCGATTGTGTAGTGCATGAGATAGTCCTTCGTCAACTTGAGAGTTCTGGTATTAGAGGTCCAGCGCTAACTTTGTTTGAGAGCTACTTAATACTCCTTACTACTACTACTACACTCCTAATACTACTACTAATATAATACTCCTTTCATCCACTCAAAGGTTGACTGGAAAGGATCCCTTAAAGGGATAAGTCCGCCTTTGTGCATGTATCTCGGTGTTTGTCAATTGTATTTCTCTTGTTTATTTTGCACAATATAGAGTTTACATACATACGTACATAATCGTCAACAGGCTATCGTGATTGAAACTTACAATCTTCGATCAACAATACAACTAGATTCACGGTGATAGCTCTGAAAACGGCTCCGAGAAATAAGACCACAAAATAAATTTGTGGTCTTATTTCTGACAGTATGCGCCAACCTCGGCCAACGTGAGGACGTGTCAAAATGCCACAATGTGCGTTCAAAAATTGCAAAAACAGCCACCGAAACACTAAGGTTTCGGAAGGAATTATCTTTCTTTAAGTAAGTAAAAGTCAGTATTTCATAAAGTAC
This sequence comes from Pandemis cinnamomeana, assembly GCA_932294345.1. Classification (NCBI taxonomy): domain Eukaryota; kingdom Metazoa; phylum Arthropoda; class Insecta; order Lepidoptera; family Tortricidae; genus Pandemis; species Pandemis cinnamomeana. Next base: position 4,131,226 of record OW028720.1, read on the forward strand.
GTAAAAATTTGCAGTTTACATTTTAAAATCAATAATTTATTGTTTGGCCAATGTTGGCCCACCATCTTGACAATAATCGGTGGCTTTAGAACAAGAAATTCATGGAGTAGTTCTCGTTTTAAAATAAAATAAATATTGTGTCTTTGTAGATTTCCTAGTGATCCTTTTTGCTGTGCGGAATGGATAACTATTGTCGCGAGAGAAAGAGAAGAAGAACTTTACAGGACTTACAGAACTTACAAAAATCTGCTATACGTTCGATTTATTTTGCCAAATTCGACATAACTGGAAATAGCCAAATATATTGTAAAAAAGAATCCTCTCAGGCAAAAAACTGCTCTAAAAGACAGCTATATATCAAACTAAATTTATTTAAGGGTAATTAATAAACGGATAATTTCACAGCCATCATTTAAGTTCTTCGCCGATCTGTGCAGGTTTCCTCACGATGTTTTCCTTCACCATTAGCTTATAGTAGGTAGGTAGACCGAACAACTAGGCTACTACGGCTGTTGCCTGGCTGGGCCTGCGTGGGAACTATGGCCCAATCCCTCTCGTTCTTAAAGGAAGCCTGTGTTCAGCAGTGGTGGAAGTGTGTGTATGCTTAATTATTAAAATTCATGTTCTTTTTTTATGCGAATGGGAAGGCAAACGAGCAAGTGGGTCACCTGATGGTAAGTGATCACCACTGCCCATAGACACCCGCAACCCCGGATTTGTATTTGTAAATATCTCTCAAATAAAAAAAATCGAGTTATATACTTAATTGCGACTCCATTATTACCCTGTTCCTCAAATAAAATGACATATTTTTGAAACGAAGGTAGTTCTTTTGTTTATCGAACGCTTTCGCACGTCTTGTGACGAAACGTCGTAAGTATTATATACAATTATAACTATTTGGATCTTTGTTGCTTAGACTTAAGGTTTATTTTACGTTAATAAAGAAGGTAGAAAAGATATAGCTATAAGCATAAGCAACAGGGCCACTTTTTCGCTTTGATTTTGTATGGGACCGTGAATCTAGTTGTATTGTTGATCAAAGCTTACAATAGAGTTACTAAAACAGTAGAACGAGTAATATCCAACTTTGAAACAGTACAAGTAGGAGTACCTCAGGGAAGTGTGATCGGGCCCCTTCTATTTTTGAGATATATCAATGAACTACCGTCAATAATTGATGAATTATGCATACTATTTGCTGATGATGCAACCATCTTGTTCACGGGTGACTCATTTTCTGCTAATTTGGAGAATAAAGTGGTTTCTACACTCGACTCAGTTGTTAAATGGCTTCAATCAATTAACCTAAGAGTTAATTTTAAAAAGACGAAACTAGTTACCAAGCGGTTGTTATGCCCTTTCTTTATTATCAGAAACATGTTCAGAGGCTGTTGTTAGGAGTGCCTATTATGGAAGCGTATATCCTTTGCTAACATATGGAGTTATATACTGGGGAAATTCGGTCAGTGTCCAGTCAACGTTTATTATGCAGAAGAGATGCATGCGCAAAATTTATCACATGCATGCCAAACAGTCTGTCTCTTCGCAATATTTTTAAAGAAAAGCGTTTCTTACGCTGACTGGCATATACATTTTGGAGCTGTGTTTGTTTGTTAAAAGTCATGCCGAATTTTTTGTATCTAAATCTGCACATAGAAGCAACTTACGCTCTCAGTATAAGTGTAACCTCTGTTTGTCCAAATTTAATAACTCGATGTTCAAAAAAAGCTCTTACATTACTGCTATAAACCTAGTTAATCACCTTCCCTTAGATATTAAAATGCTTGAGGGAACAAAATTCAAAAACAAGCTTAAAAACTGGCTGATACATAGGGTATTTTATAATTTGAGTGAGTTTTTTAGTACTTCTAATGTCTGATAATTATTACTGTCCCAATCAGCTATTGCCATAATTATTTATGTGTAGTTTATTTTTTTACATATTGTATGCCCGAAACGGGTAACTGTTGATACCATGTACTTCTTGTCAACTATGTACACACACAGTTTATGCAATAAATATTTCTATTTCTATAATTATGCTTTACCAATTTGTCATACCTGCGAATCCATTTATTGTTATACATATTTGTTCGGCTATCTTCATCTGTAATTTAAAAATAATGTTCATTAGGCTTGGTTAATTGCAATAAATAGTGTTGGTGTAAAAATATCTTTAGTCTTATTTTTCGTATTAACACCCATAGGAGTTAAATTTATAAACGAAACTGAGAATTAGAACACAGAAAAATCCGAAAAGTAAAGCTATGGCCGGGAATAATAATAAAGTTTTATTGACAATACACTTACAAAAACAAAATTAAGTCCCTGACTTCCGAGCTAGGTTGACACCTGTGTTACGGAAGTCAGTATCCTCTCCCATACAATCAATACATATTGCCTTATATAACTAGGTGTGTGTGTGTATGTTACAACGAATCCTAAGGTAACAGTGCTTCAGATTCTTCATAATTCAGTGTCAGTAACCATGATTTTAGTTTATTTTTACATTCGTGGGCTGATAGAGAATACATATTTATCATTTTATTAATTTTATTATATAAATAGATGGCCATAAACCTTTGCTGTCTTTTTGTAGTTGACCGCCGGCACTTAAAAGATAAGCAAACGTTGGTCAGTACACGTTTAGAGGCACATTTTTCCTTATCATAGGGGGTAGTCCTGTGCTGCTTAGTTACAAGTAACAATACATACAATTGCCTTACAGTTAAAACCTGACTGACATCTCTCATACAACAATTTGGTCGGAAATCTATACGAACTAAATGTCATAACCATCAACAAAAAATCGAACCCGGGTCCTCGTCATTCCGTGACGCGTGCTGTACCCCTCCCTACACCACCCATAGCAGGTGGGTAAGCTTTCGATTTTTTCTATCTGTTACTACTGCCGTGCAGATCTTAAAACGCAGTAAGTGCAAAAATGCTGTTTCGAGATAAACGCAAAAAACGACTTCAAGCTTCGTTTTTTTCGTTATTTCGAAGAATTTTGCTAAATTTACACTTTAATATAGCGTAAATGTAACAAGGATTATTTACAAAAAAAAAGATCATCCTCGACTTATATTACGCATGAGAGGAGGTTTTTAAGAAAATCTGAGCTGTTACTGCCGACATATTTTTACTAAAAATCTTTTAGAATACCAAATAATATGCAGTATAAAAGGTTGATACTGCAATAGTTGAATCGTGTTTGCAGAGTAAAGTACAGTATGTTCATCATGTTTACTGCATTTTTGTTAGAATGTAGCAATCGTTTGAAATGCTACGAGTTATTTTACTGCTTATTGTAAGAAAATTGAACGTAAAAATGTATTAAAATGACTGAGTAAAATTCACATTCTACAATATTTTTTTATCGGTATCATTATGTATAAATAAATAAAACTAATTGTACCTATAACCTTTTATTTTTGGCTAATAATGAATGATTACTATTAAAAACTTTAAATTACCTTGTCTTAATTGAGAATAAAGTCAAAATAATACACAACGTTTCATTGTTTCTATAACTTTTTATTTACGTATAATTAAATCAGCCTTACTGAGATCAATGATAGGTAGGTACACACAGCAAAGCGAATCGGTGGGCACCCTAGTTATCCACGTGTGTCATTCTATACACACATCCGCACTTATCCGCTGCCTTATTACGCACACAACAAAATGCCCTATCTGTGCTAATTGTGTTTTCTGACTACCTTCACGCATAGTTATTCAAACCTGCTGGTATTTTGTTCAATGGAAGCATAATTTTGCCACCAGTTTTATAAGCGTGGTGGCTCAGGTGTATTGACTTAGAGTTATGAAACCTAAAAACCGGGTTCGAATCCTGCACAAGTGTATCTTTTTTGTTTTCAATTTTAAATTACTAATCTCAAAATAAACTCATGTTTACCTAAAACAAGAAAAAAAGGACGTAAAAGAATAAAACAATAAAATGCAATTATTGGTTCAAATTGTTTATTGCAACTTTTAATTTTTATTGTATTAGCCTCTATTTGTGTTATTATTATTCTTACCAAAAGTAATTAAATTAGCTAAATAAAACTGCACACTTTTCCTTATAGAATAATATTCATAAAATAACACACACGAATATGATTTTATGTTTACTAAAAAGTCTTATGTCACTAACATAATAATTATCTTGCAAATTGAATACACAACCATAATAGGGCTATTTTTAAGATGACACATAATTAATATCTTAAATTCTGGTTTATTAGGTTTAAGTTTGATAAAGATGAACGAAACGTTTTATTTGCGGACGTGTAAGTCAGTGGTGAAATGAATAGACATGTTAAATGACAGCCATTAACAATAACATCATTTCACACTGGGTTATAATCTCCACTTTGAAGCGACTAAGCTACCTATCTCGATTTGGTTTGGATTTGGACACCAGGGCCCATCGATGACATCCAACCCCATAGCCTAAAGTAACACTGCCACTCGTTCTGCACTGTAAAACATTACTGTGTTTATATATTTAATTAAGTTAATATATTTCGTCTTCATCACTAAAAATCACTACATTTGACTTTGATTGATGTAATAATCAAAGTCAAGATATTCACGAGCAAAGGTTTCTTCTATGCTGGTCCGTTAAAGCATGTTTTTTGCTGGTCTACGGCAATGCAATCCTGCAGCATGCAGATGGTTTCGCACAGGTTGCAACGTAGCATTGTGTCTTGTTGCTGTGAAATGGGTCACTAGCGGGTGCGGCAACTACATAATGTCCAAATCAAATGGCAGGAGATGAGGCTTCAGGTTTAGGCCCAGAACGAATATTTTTATCGTGTCCGAAGTCTGCGTAAGGGTGAATCCATAATGGCACAGTCTTCCGCTGCAAAATAAATGAAGTTTAAATAAAAACCTTTTTCGTCAAAGAAAGTTGTTTAAACATTACCGATAAAATAATAAGTCATTGTTTTTAACACCGTTTGTCTACTTACCCATATCAAAAATCGCCTAGCGATTCCTTATATAAATAGTTATATTGTTTTGCTCTTTTTAACAAAGATAAACGGAAATCCATGTTTTGCAAACCACAAGGTATTCGAAAGGCAAAATTAAACAGTTCGTAAGTATAACACACGGTTCATCCCGCAGCTAATAATGGCTGCCAGCGGTGACAGGTTGTTTGTTCACAAAATCATGTTATTAGAAATTTGAGGGTAGAAAACACTTTATATTGTTTAAGACGATAACGACCAAAATAGCCATCAGCTAGCAACTTTTAAACTCCAGTAAAAAGAGTCATACCTATTAATAATTATATTAAAAGAAAACACAATGCGTTTGCGTTTTTAACATATTATATAAGAGTAAAATTAAACATACAACAGACTGCAACCACCATAAAATTAAATAGTTACGGAAAAAAATAAGTTATAATTTCAACCTTATTTCAAAGCCCATAAAACAGCTATTTACACAAATTGCAATACAGTAGTCGCAGATTGAACATAATTCATAAATTCACCATGTAACTTGCATACCTCGGTGGCCTAGCGGTCAAAGACAGGTCGAAGATTTGACTTGTGCTATAGTGAACCGGGTTCGTATCCGAAGAAAACGGAATATAAAATAGTAATAATAAAATGACATTTTTGGATGTTATTTCAATGGCCATGATGGTTGTGAGGAATATTGCTTTGGAATTGGAATCTCAGACTTGTTGAGAAATAATAATATAACATCGTCGCATCAGTGAGATGGTAACTACTCTTCGCTAGTAATAATAGTTCAATGCGTGGGATTGCATAAATTTGAAGATTCAAGGTCGAAGGAAGCTTCGGTTCGGTTCTCTCGCTTACACTGGGGATGACAATATCCAATGTAAGATTAGGTAAAATATTTTTAGGACAGTCTAAATAAAAAAAATACTTTTACATTATTTTCGTAGAAGTAACTGAAACCGGAGATATTGCATTTTCAGCCTTTGAGTGTGACACGATACCGGGGGGGATTATTTTCATTTAATTTGTAATTATTTTTTACTTAGTTTATTATAAACTAACTTAAATAGTTGTAACTTTCTTCATTGTTATTTTATAGTTAGTTCTTGTTTATTCAATAAACAGGTAATTTACAGCGACATTGCTCATTCATCTTGTTGCTAAAAAATCTGTACTTAGGGGGTAGAATTTATGATTGAACTCACTCACACATTCACATGTCATAGATTCTACTTAACGTTCATGTCGATACTCAACACGCATAGACGTGTGCGTGGCTGTGCTAACCGCATTATTTTGCTGTGTGTACATTGTTTTAAAATAATAGCGCTTACTTATATAAAAAAAAAAAACAAAAATAATTGTGACCTAAATAAAACAAGGAACTTAGTTCTGAGATCAGACTTAATTAATAACATATTTATTCATTCATTTTAAAATCTTAAAAAATATATGTCCATACCAATATATTTCTTTTAGAAGTACCTATGGGTAAAAAAACTTAAATAAAGTTCGACTTGCAAATAGTTGTGATATAAAAAAGGAATTTACAGCAAATTAAATGCAGAATTTCGAAAGGGTAGGTACAGCATTAATCACTTAAGCTTTTTACCTGTAATTCTAAAAGATACAAAAAATCTACATGAACTTGTAAAAAACAAACATTACAAATAGAAAAATTGAGCTTTAGCTTATTAAAACTTCACATATAAAATCAAATAAAAAACATTCTCATTAAAAAAAACTGTGACCGGGACTCCAGCTGCACGTCGTGCTATGAGATCAAAAATCTAAATTTACGAAATATAATCAATTGTCACCACCATAAGATAATCAAATAGCTACGTGAAAGCTACTGACAGAAACAATATTTATTCACCTTCGAGCTCAGCATCATTAATGTCATTCGACTCTGTAGAGACTACAAGGTTACTATTTAAATCCTACTTAAATTGAATACATTTATAAAAGGGACTTATAAGGTCCCCGAGCCTTAAATAATATTAGTATATAGTTAAGTAGAGACGTATTAAGTCTCTACTGATCGAAGTAAAACAAAGTAGTTTGGAAAAAAGAAAGAGAAAAAAAAACAAAAAATAATTTAAGTTCAGTGGAGGCGTTTTACACCTCATATAAATTAATTGGAGATATATCCAATGTTGGAGAGAAATATATATTATCACTACAAAGTATAAAACAAAGTCGCTTTCTCTGTCCCTATGTCCCTATGTATGTGTAGTGACACAGTTGTATAGCATACCTATATAGCGACAACTATATAGGTGGCTATATTCGACGGGCACGCCAGTAGTCTCTTGCCACCGTGTACAACGCACGTGTATTAAGAATAAATGGTATAAACGTCAACTATCTATCATTTGGACCATACCCCAGAAAGACTTGCTAAAGTGGTGACCCCAGTTGAACTGAATTAAAGTTGTGTGCGGAATTCGCGGGTATTGTGTTCAAGTGTTAAATAGAAGTGTTTAGAGCAACGAGACTACTCCTCCCCGTAGTTGTGCCGCTCAGGGAGAACTTTAACGGCAAACGATAGACAGAGAAAAATGTTTGGTCAGCAGCAGGCGGGAATACCGCAACCACCTCCGCCACCGCAGCCCAGCGGGACAACTAAGGTGGAACCTGCGACGTCGGTGGCTAGCGCGGTAGGGGGAATTGGCGGCAGTATCCTTGTCGAGTCGAATACCCGATTTCTGGACTGACCAACCGAAGCTATGGTTCGTGCAGCTCGAAGCGATCCTCGAGTCGCAGCGCCTTGGGGATGTACAGCGGTTTAATATAGTGGTGACTAAGCTAGGGAAGGCGATGATACAGACAGCCAGTGACATCCTATTAAAACCACCTGAAGAAGGGAAATACCAGGCGCTCAAGGAAAGGTTGTTGACAGTTTTCGGGGAGAGTAAGGAAAACCGACAAAGAAGATTGCTCCACGATATGGAGCTGGGGCATCAGAAGCCATCACAACTGATGAGGCAGATGCAGGAGCTGGCTGGAGAGGATTTTCCACAAACAACCATCCGTATTTTGTGGGTGGGGCTGATGCCTCCGACTGTGAAGGCCGTTTTAGCCAGCAGCGAGATCACGGACCTCACCAGATTGGCAGCGTTAGCGGACAAAATCGTCGAGGCCACAGGGCAAGGAGCCGGCATAGCTGGGGTGACAACGACGCCCACCACAGAAGAAAGGCTGCTGGCTGAGATAGCCAAGATCGGAACCCGGATGGAGCGTCTGGAGCAGTCGAGCTCGAATAGGGCGAGCCGCAGTCAGACAAGCAGCAGGACACCCCGTCAAGGAACGCAGCAGAAGGGCAGACGCCAGAACCCGGATTGGCTCTGCTATTTCCACTTCCGTTTCGGACAGAAGGCAACTAAGTGCATCAAGCCCTGCAACTGGAAAGCGGAAAACTAGTAGCGGTGCAGGCGGAGGCGGCTTACTGCATCGGCGAGACCAACCACCGCCTCATTGTGACAGACTATAACTCGGGTTTACGCTTTCTGGTTGATACAGGTGCGAACATTTCGGTGATACCACGTAGTGCGAAAAATGTAAGTAGCCATAGTAATGTTAAACTAGAATATAAGTTATTCGCGGCAAATGGTACGCCGATTAAAACTTATGGTATTAGGACATTGCTGTTAGATTTAGGTTTAAAACGGGTTTTTCGATGGACGTTCGTGATTGCCGACGTAAGCCAACCAATCCTGGGCGCAGATTTTTTGAGCTTTTATAACCTCAACGTAGACCTCAGGGTCAAGAGCCTGATAGATTCCGTCACACAAAACAACGTTCTCGCGACTGTAGTTAACGGTAAATGCGACTCAGTGAATACAGTAAGCGAAAACCATCCTTTTTTTGAGTTATTGAAACAATTCCCGGAAATTACAAAACCGGTTAGTTTCAGGGAGACGCCCAAACATACGGTGTTTCATCACATCGAGACATCGGGCCCCCGGTGCATGCGCGCGCGCGTCCCCTGCCACCGGATAGATACAAAAAGGTTAAAGAGGAATATGATTTTATGCAACAGCTAGGCATTTGTAGACCCTCCAAGAGCGCGTGGGCGAGCCCTTTGCATGTGGTTCCCAAAAAAGATGGTAGCCTTAGGCCCTGCGGGGACTATAGACAACTGAACGCTCGAACCAAGCCAGATCGCTATCCGATTCCGAGATTACAGGATTTTACAGACATCCTGGCAAAAAAGAAAATTTTCAGCAGAATCGATGTTAATAGAGCGTACCATTTTATTCCGGTGGCGGAGGAAGATATCGAAAAGACGGCTATAATCACGCCATTTGGCCTATTTGAGTTCCCACGTATGACGTTTGGGCTGCGCAATGCAGCCCAGACTTTCCAGAGGTTCATGAACCACGCTGTTTTACGTGAACTAGATTTCGTTTTCGGGTATTTAGATGACGTTATCATAGCCAGCGATAACATCGCGCAGCACCGGGAGCATTTAAAAATAGTGTTCAGTAGGTTAAATGAGTTCGGCCTAACTATAAATTTGTCCAAGTGTTGTTTCGGCCAGGAAAAAGTAATTTTTTTAGGATACGAAGTCACGACTCAAGGTATCAGGCCATTGCCCGAAAAAGTCCAGGCGACGCGTCAGACACGTGCGCGGGCGGCGTTTTACAACAATGGGTCAAAGAAAAGTGGAAACCGTTGGGTTATTTTTCAAGACGTTTCACCAACGCGCAACGCAAATATAGCGCTTATGACCGGGAATTGCTCGCAATCTATTTGTCAATCATTCATTTTAGAAATATGTTCAAGGGTCGGCCTTTAACCATACTTGCTGATCACAAGCCACTGATTTATGCGTTTAGTAAATTGAGAAGTGACAAGGAAACTCCGAGATGAACCCGTCAATTGCTGTTTATCAGTGAATTCACCACCGATATACAGCACGTGGCGGGTAACGAAAACGTGGTAGCCGATGTATTGTCGCGAGTTGCGACAATATCAACTCCCACGAGTTTAGATTACGGCGAACTAGCTCGAGCTCAGGCCAAGAACGCTGAGCTAGCACAGGCGCTCCGGGAAGTGGTTAGCGCGTCGCGTTTTAGACGTGTTAGGTTGCACAGTACGGAGAACGATGTTTATTGTGACGTTTCCACAGGCAAACCGAGGCCATAATTTACCTTTAGTTTTTCGTAAAAAAACTTTTGATACGTTACACGGGTTAAGTCATCCGGGTGTACGGGCATCGCGGCTATTGGTAAAGAGGAGCTTCTACTGGCCTTTGATGAATCGCGATGTGGGAGTTTGGACCAAAACGTGCCTACAATGTCAACGGGCAAAGGTTCAAAGACATACACACTCAGAGTTGGGACAATTTCCCAACGTCGGTCGATTTGAGCATATCCACGTGGACATTGTAGGACCGTTACCTACGACATCATGCGGGCATAGATATTTAGTCACAATAATTGACAGGGTAACCGGGTGGCCGGAGGCTTTCCCGGTACGCGACATAACTGCGGAGACGGTGACAAGAGTCATTTACGATGGTTGGATCGCGCGTTACGGTTGCCCTAAGAAACTAACCAGCGACCAGGGTAGACAGTTCGAGAGTGGGATTTTCATAGAGTTAATGAAATGTCTAGGGGTGGCAAAGTTGAGAACTACCCCATATCACCCCCAGAGTAACGGGGCCCTGGAACGTTGGCACCGCTGTCTGAAAAACGCCCTTAAGGTTAAGCTAAACGAGTCATCCTGGATTCAGGAATTGCCTACAATATTGTTGGGGTTACGAGCTGTACCGCGCGGTGACACCGGGGTCAGTGCAGCGGAAATGACTTTTGGCCGCACATTGCGCGTACCGGGGGAGTTTTACGAAGCCAGGGACAGCCCGAATTTAAACGCCGAAGGATACCTTACAGAATTAAGGGACGCCATAAAAAGTTTGAGGCCCAAACCCATTATACAACGCGATTCGCGGACAGTGTTCGTTCACCCGGATCTTAACACGTGTGAAAAAGTTTTCGTTCGTGTAGACGCGATTAGGAAACCTCTGCAGCCACCCTATGATGACCCTTATAAGGTCATTAGGAGAAGTAGCAAAGTTTTCACGGTGCAGCTACCGGAGCGGCAGGCAGAAATTTCCATCGACAGACTCAAACCCGCGTATATTTTAAGCGACGAAACGTCGCAGGGTAGCTTAGTTATTAAAACAAGCAGCGACAAAGCCGCTAAAAATAGCATCACTGTTGATAACAAAGCCAAGGCGAGCGTTCGGAATGTGCAGCCGCAGCAACTTGCGGGCTCAACGCCGGTCACACGGACTACACGCAGCGGTCGGGTGATTAACCGACCGGCTAGGTATCAACAGTGAGGTTATGTTATCGACATTAGTGAATAAGTGTTTAAATTTTGTAACTAAATAGGTACATCGACTCTGTTAGTCAATTAATTTGTGCCCACTATAGGCATTTTGTGGTTTTGTAATAAAAATTGTAAAATAAACAAATTAGAGTGACCTAGTTGTCAGTGTATGTAAAATTAATACGTAAACTCGGTCGTAATTGCTCATTCGGTTTCTATTTAACGAAGAACGAACATGGGTTGGAACCAGAGTAAAGTCAAAGAAGACGAGGTTTCCGCAGGCTTTATTGCAAAGCACACGGAACTCGAAAGCCGAATGACCAATTACGGCATTATTTTGTGGGCGCTCGTGATAATATTAACGGGCGTTATATTAATAGCGGCGGCCAAATGTTGTAACGCTAGAATAATAGTTAGGGAGCTGGCGAGCATTTCGGTATATGATTTGCACACGTTTCACGTCGAGGTGGAGTGCAGTTTAAATCATTACGAATCGATTTGGTTCAATCAATTAAGGTCCTATGTCGCTGCGTTTTCATTGAAGTTCGATTGAAGTTGCTTAAAAAATGGGGGTATTAAGTCATTTGCACATGTCTGCCTCTGGAATTCATTGGTCACAATCATCTTGAAAACGAAGAAAATCGAAGAGGCAGACATTTAGGACACTGCATTATCATGGGACGGAGTCTTAAAAGTGTAAAAAAAAAAGCTCTACTAAGTCATTTGCACGCGGTTCTCATTGCGCCCATTCGATTCACTATGACTCCGTGGATTCGAAAAAAAATGTGGCAGACACTTTGCTCACTGATTTTCACCTGTATAACTGTTTGAAATTCACGGAATTAAGGGACAGCAGGCATACAGCAAAGCTATTCGGTAAGCAGGATAGATACGGCGCGAGCGTGCGTAGGTGCTTACCTGATAATATTGCCGTGTGTACCTATTGCATGGGATTATTGTTATTTTTTAGTTTTATTTATACAATTTTGTTTAATTATTATTCTCTAAGAGCAAGGTAACGACTAAACTTCTGGAGCTGAAATCTATGCAATCATATTTTTTCTCAATGCCAACCAGAAAAAATCAATTCAATTCAATTCAGAAAAAAAATCAAACGGTCTGCCTTTGGAATATCAGAGGCCTAAACGTCTGCCTCATTGATTTTCTTTGTTTTCATAAGGAATTCAAACATCAGTCTAAGAGGCAGACGTGTGCGCATAATAATATAGCACACCTTTTTTTTACATTTTTGAAACGCTGTAAATTTACAACGCAGCGCCACCATGATGGCAGACTATTTTTCCGTGGTTCTTCTCATTGTTTTTGATCGAACAATTCAAGTCTGCCAAGTGTGCACTTCATATACAATTTTTAAACCATAAAAATAAATTAAAAAATTGAATACTACAAAAGTCAGAGCCCTGGATGTCTGCCTTTTCGATTTTTTGTGTTTCTAGGATGACTGTAATCATCAGGCCCAGAGGCAGACGTGTGCACATAATATAGCACACCTTTTTTTTTACATTTTTGAAACGCTGTAAATTTACAACGCAGCGCCACCATGGTGGCAGACCGGGTCCTTGATGTTCCTTAGGGCATAAATATTACTATTAATAACGTCTGCCTTGTGTGCTGATCATATAGAAATTTTGCTCACCAGCTCCCTAGCTATAAAGGGATGGATCTGGAAGCAGTCCGCAACGTCGCAGGCTGTCGCTGCGCGAGCCGCGGTGCCGCAGGCGCAGGCACACGCAGGGACGGCCGGCTATGTTTAGTGTGTGGCCACAACGTTGGCGAATCCAGTGTTAGTGTTAGTGTTCTTAATGTTTTTTTTTTATTAACAGGAAAGTTTCCTTTTCTTTTTTTGTAAGGGGGGGCTACTGTAGTGACACAGTTGTATAGCATACCTATATAGCGACAACTATATAGGTGGCTATATTCGACGGGCACGCCAGTAGTCTCTTGCCACCGTGTACAACGCACGTGTACCTATTAAGAATAAATGGTATAAACGTCAACTATCTATCATTTGGACCATACCCCAGAAAGACTAGCTAAATATGCTTATATCTTCAAAAGTACACAACGGATTTTGATGCGGTTTTTTTTAATAGATAGAGTGATTCAAGAGGAAGGTTTATATAATACATGCATAATATACCGTGCGAAGCCGGGGCGGGTCGCTAGTATATATAACAATAATTAATAATTAATTAGTAATTTTTTAACAGGTGCACAAATTTTAATGTTTGCTTCGCTATTGTTAATCAATAACACATGTTGCGTTATTTTTACTCTAGCTTAAAAAATACTAGAGATATTGCCGATTTAATGATTCCACTAACTTAACGATATTCATGGACACTCTATAGGCCAGTACGGAAACTAAATTGAACTCACAAAACTCACAAGTGCGCAATTTTTTGTAGACAGTTAGAATTTACTGAGTATACTACCGGTAAAAAAGATATAAAACAGATTTTGACATTGCGTTATTTAATATTTAAGTTTTTGTTAGTAAAGCGTGTAAATCCAAAGATTATTGCATTCACCTATAAGAACATCACCTGTAGTATTCTAATAGTTTTATCAAGTGCTTACGTCAGCATAATTAGAAACACGAAAAAAAAATATAAACCAATCTCTAAAAAAAACTTAAAAGTGAATGGTGCCTGCTGAAATGTATTCAAAGCTGTCAAAAGTAACGACAGTTTTCAATTCTAACAGATTTGTTAATAGCGTCTTTTTTATCAACAGCGTAATTTTCAAAATGCTCTATTTTCCATAAAATAAATCTCATAATTCTGAAGTCGGCTTATTTGATTCGGTTTTATTGTAGTAATCTATAGGCAGAAATTCTAACGAATTCATCAATAGCTTTAGATTCTATTATGTTATCTGTGTGTAAAGTCTGCGTAAGGGTGAATCCATAATTGCAGTCTTCCGCTGCAAATTTTTCGTCAAAAAAAGTTGTTTTAAACATTACCGGTAAAATAATACATTCATTGTTTTCACACCGTGAAGAAATCTGATGTAAAATAAGAAGTACTCGTAATTACTTTGTCTACTTACCCATATCAATAAACGTCTAGGGATTCCTTATAGAAATATTTTGTTTTGCTCTTTTCAACAAACATAAATGACAATCTATGTTTTGCAAATCACAAGGTATTCGAAAGGCAAAATTAAACAGTTCGTAAGTGTAACACAAGATGGGTTTATGGCGTAGCTAATTGCTGCTAGCGTTGACAGTTGTTTGTTCACAAATTCATATTATTAATAACTTGAGGGTAGAAAATACTTTATATTGTTGAAGACGATAACGATCAAAATAGCCATCAGCTTTCAAACTCGAGTAACTAAAAAGAAGCCTATTAATAATTAGCTAAAAGAAAACACAGTGCGTTTGTCGTTTTTAAAATATTAATAATTTATAAGAGAAAAATTGAACATACAGCAAGACTGCAAGCACTATAAAATTAAATAGTTACGGAAAAAAAATCTAATTTCAACCTTATTTCATAGCTTATTAAGCTGCTATTTACACATTGCAATACAGTAGTCGCAGATTGGACATAATTCATAAATTCACCAGTTAACATAATATTCCTCGGTGGCATAGCGGTGAAAGGCAAGTCGAAGAGTAGACTTGTGCTCTAGTGAACCGAGTTCGTATCCGAGGAAAACTGGATATATAAAATAAAATAAAATGACATTTTTGGATGTTATTTCAATGATAATGCTGGTTGTGAGGAAATATTGGTTGGAATTATGAATCATAAATCTTGTTAAGAAATTATACTTAATATAACAACGTCGGATCAATGAGATGGTTAACTACTCTTCGCGAGTAATAATAGTTGAATTCGTGGGAATGCATAACTTTGAAGATTCGAGGTCGAAGGTAGCTTCGATTCGGGGTCTCTTCTCTCGCTTGCACTGGCAATGTCAATATCCAATGTAAGATTAGGTAAAATGTTTTTGGGACAGTGTATAAATAAAAAATACTTTTACATTATTTTTGTAGAATTAAATGAAACCGAAGATATTGCGGA
Source organism: Pandemis cinnamomeana (assembly GCA_932294345.1). Taxonomy (NCBI): domain Eukaryota; kingdom Metazoa; phylum Arthropoda; class Insecta; order Lepidoptera; family Tortricidae; genus Pandemis; species Pandemis cinnamomeana. Next base: position 4,146,611 of record OW028720.1, read on the forward strand.
CTCGACGCTATAAGGTGCGGCAGCGGGCTCGGCGCGGCGCGTGGCCGCCGAGGTTGACGGCTCGTCGTCGTCTTCTACTTCTATATGTGCCGCCGCGGCTCGTTCAAAATTCGGATTGTAGTGCAGTCATTATAGCAAGTTCACCTCGGAATTCGAGATACCCAGCTGTAAGTCTGTAAATAGTCGTATATTGACACCCTAAAAGTTGTCTCAAAACCTACATATGGTAGGGTGTGCGCAACTATTAAATTTCAAGGTCAAAAGTCACAAAAATCGGTTTTTTGCGCTTTTCTTGTAAATATCTCATTTCCTATGGGTTTTTGCTATTTGTATTTATTATACTTGTAAAATAAAATATTTGTGTAAAGTAAAATATTTGTCAATTTTTATTAACTACTACCGTTTATGTGTAATTATTTAAATAAATTATGAATTAATCTTTTTATTAAAATATATCATTCAATACATTTATTTCTATTAAAAGTAAAAAAAATTGAATAAAGGGTACAAAAACTACAATTTATAATTTTAATCATCTTCTTCCTCTTCATCGTCGTCTTCCGGCTGCTGGTAAATTTCAAACTGGTCATCATTATCGTCTTCAACGACATTTTTTCTCAAGTTCTTCCATGATTTCGGGGTCAAAGGTTCCATCTTCGTTAATGTCGCTCTGATATGGTTGAGCATTGAGACAAGCTTGCCCATTACATTGGCCACAAGCTAGAGAGCATTGCAAGCCCGCTTTCCTGCATCCGCATCGCGAACCACAATCACTCTTGCAGTTGCTGAAAATTGTATTTAGCTAATCTTCTGGAGCAGGTGGTAAAATTATCATGATAGGCTCCAGAAAATCGTTTCGCATTGCCCAACCCCATACCTGGGGTTCCAAATCATGCCCTAACCAAGTTTGAACTTGATAATATACACGTTTGAAATGTTGATGAGCAGATGCACTTGTTCTTGGAATATTTGAAAGCTGCACAGGTTTATTAAGTTATGATTTAACATTTAAATTATATTATGATTTAAGTTTTTCCCTTCATTATTTTTTAATTTTAGGAAACGGTTATCAAAATTATTGAATAGATATAGATTTAATGCATTAAGAAAATGGTAAAATATAATATAATAGTTAATAAAAATTGACAAATATTTTATCGATAGTTCATCATCAACTATATGTATATGGCGCGTTTTCGACCGGAGGCACCGGTTGACCTGAAGTGATGCTGTGACCGCGCGATATCCACGATAGCGAGACAGAGATCTCAAAAACGGTTCACCGTATAAAAAAAAATTAAAGAAAATTTGTGGAGAATTTTTTATTCTGCCATATTGATAATAAATACAAATAGCAAAAAACCCATAGGAAATGAGATATTTACAAAAAAAGCGCAAAACCCCGATTTTTGTGACCTTGAAATTTAATAGTTGCGCACACCCTACCATTATGTAGGTTTTGAGACAACTTTTAGGGTGTCAATATACAAGTATTTACAGACTTACAGCTGGGTATCTCGAATTCCGAGATTCTTACCTAATCTAACCTTAAATGACTGGGCCAGTAGATGAATCATCCGCAGCGACGCGCAGCGAGCGGTGCGCGGCCGGCACGGTACGAGCGGTCTCTGACTTACGAGCTCAGTGGACATTATTGACACAGGAGTAACCGGACATACGACATTTGGAAAATAGTTTGTGGTTCTTAACATACCAATCTAATGGAGGATCTCACTAGCATGATCTGCAATAAGTGCAGAAAAAATATACTAAATAGACAGTACCTGAATCAATCAATCTGAAATCTGAAGCATTCGTATTCATCATACAACTGTCTGCCCCTACCGGGATTCGAACCCAGGACCTCTAGCTTCATAGTCAGGGTCACTAACCAGTAGGCTATCCGGTCGTCTTTTGCACAATAAAGAGTTTACATACATACATACATACATCACGTAAAGCTTGGCAGAGAAGTACAAAATTAAAGATTCAAAAGGATTTGATACGCCTATGGAAATAAATCAGAGACTGGAGCCTACAGAGATTGTAAACGAGATTTTATAATAGAGGAATTTAATAGAAGCGTTTTTGTACGTGGCTAATGGCACACGACCAGATGTGCCGTATTTATTAGTTAATTATATGAGCAGATTTCAGTCATGATCAAACACATTACAAATATGCTTTGCGAGTATTGAAATATTTATACCATACAAGAAGATTGAAGTTGAGCTATGGAAAAGTGTATGATGAAGTAATAAGCGCATAATTAGATGCTGATTGGGCAGCGGATATTAAGGATGGAAAGTCTACCAGTGGAATAGTGATCAAGGTATTTGGAAATGCTGTTATGTGGAGATCACACAAACAAAAGATAGTATCGAGATCTTCACTGCATACAGAGTATCATGCAGTTGATTGTGTTGAGGAGGTGTTGTTAATAAGAGGAATTTTGTGTGATTTAAATGTTAAAATAAATGAAAGTGTTAATATTTATGAAGATAATACAGGCGCGATTGGTTTAGTTAGATTATGGAAAGTTCTCTAAGAATTCTAAGCACGTTGTTATTAGCTATCATGTTGTGTATGATTATGAGAAGAAAGGTTTAATAAAATGTTAAGAAAATATCGACTGAAGATCAGATTTCAGATATTTTATATTGATAAAAGCATTACGTAAAGTGAAGTTTCAAAAATTTTGAGAGTTATTGGGTATTAAAGAATGTTGAAGCTGTTTTTGTGTAATAAAATATGGATTGTTAAGAATGTGGTTAGGTATGTTTTTATTGTTAATTGCCGTGAATTGATTTAAGTGTTTAAAAGAGATGCTAAATCAAGGAGGTGAGTTAGAATATAATAATGTAGAACCCCTTTGTATGGTAGTTTAGTTAAGATTGTTTTTGATTGTTTTGGTTGTCACGTATGTCATGTTTTAAGTTGTACCTGAATAAATAATATATTAATATAAAATAGTATTTCAACCGTTTTCAAAATAAAATTGTTTCGAAAAATATTGAGTATTTTTTATGTTCCACTAATTATGCCGGTGTGTATTTAAATTCTATTTTATTAAACTGAAGATTGCTGCTTTAATCTACTTGTAAATAATTACAAAAAGGGCTGCGGCTCCCACTATGATGATGATGATGTCATCATCATAGTGGCAGCCTATCAGAACTATCTAGAATCAGGTCACACATTTTAGCCAAACGACACTGATTTTTCCAAAATAGAAACCCATCTAAAATTCCACGAAAGAATTTATACAGCTGATGAATCTATCAATGCAATAAAAAGCTGTAAGAAAAAAAACCACTGCAAGTGTACAAAATGAAGAAAGAAGACTTTTTGGGTACAGAAAAAATTCGAAAAGAAAATAAATAGTTAATAGGAAAACTTACGTAAACAAGACTAAAACTAACTGGCTGAAAACTAAACAAATTATGTTGAAGAAAGAAGACGTATATGCTACTTTCATGAAAACTAATATGGAAGACGAATTTCAAGAGCTCAATATTGAAAAAGAAATTTAAAAAATGATCTATCGTAATATTGGAAAACGACCTATCACTACTGTGGCCAAATGGCAAAGAAATACCCCAGGCAAAGCTTGACTCGAAATCCATGTTTGATCTCATTCCAAAACACTGTTTAGGATTTTACAAGTCTTTGAAGGGAAATCGTGACCTTGTGGATGATCCAGAAGGATTGGGGGGTCCTCTTGATTTTAATATTGAAATGATTGAAGACGGACTTGATAATAATGTTCCTGAAGCTAATAATTAGATAAGTAAAGATTGTGCCTTTATTATTTTTGACATAATAGTTTATTTTTGAGAAATTTGTTTTGTTTCAGTATTTTAAATTTTTTGTGTCTATCACAGCATAATTAATGACAAAAAGGCCAATAAATAATGGCCAGGTAATAGTAAAAAATAACAAATACACACGAGCGAGATAAACATTGAATTATTTTAACATTGAATTCTTTTCTGCCAAGTTTCTTGCGGCGCATTCTTCTTGGCAATTATGGTCTTTCCGAATGTGCTGGTAGTTTCAAAAAGACATGTAAAAGAGCCCTTGGCGGCCAATTTGCAAAAATAAATTTTCATTTTCATTTTCATTTAAAGGTTTAAATGGTTTATATGCTTAAGATAGCCACAAAATATAAAAAACAAAGTTGATGTCGTAATTTAATATGATTATAAAATTATTTTTCAACAAGAAATAAAAGTGATTAATGCTTAGATTAGTAGTATTATTTTTAAAACATTTTTTTTCACCACTGTTTTACATGTGGAACTTTATGGTGAAAATAAATACAAGTAGGTAAGTGTCATTTTAAGATACAATTTATCAAAATGGATCCAAGTGGACTTTAGCCTAAATATCTTAAGAATTATAATAATATACCTGAGTAAGTATATATAGACTAGAAAAGTAATAGGATACTCATATATTTGCATAAAAACATCAAACTAAAATGCCGGATTTATTCATGAAACACTGTTTAAACTTCAAACCTTAATTACTCAAGTGCAACTCATCGTGGATTGAATCCTTTTTGTTAAACTACGTCCATTTATTGGGATTAAATGAAATCCATTATTTTGCTATAATAGATACAATGAATCAAGAAAATAATAATTAAAAAAATATATATTTTAACTTAGGATCTTTTTTGGCATTTTTAATAAGTTGAGATATGAATATTGACGAATTAAATAGAAACAATTCATGTGTTTTGGATCTTTTCTGCTGTTTTTGTCAATTTCGGTATATAAAGCACATGAATTCATCAGAAATGATTCAAGCACTTTGGCTCCGTTTTAGTTTAATTTATTTTAAAAAGCTCATAATAACAGAAAGGATCCAAGTAATCTGGATTACTTTTGAGTTTTCACTGGAGTATTTAAATGTCACAAATATGTTTTTTGCACAAGAATCCAAGCAGATTGAATTACTTTACTTAAGGTATTGTGCACCTGGTTCCTTCAGTTCCTTGTAGTGATAAAAATTCCATAATGATCCAAAAGAGTTGAATCCCTACTATTGAATTAAAATAAGAACCTGTCATAGATGTGGGATGGTAACACTATGTGGTTTAAACGTTATGCCTTGGTATTTTTGCTGGATCTTTTTTGCTGATCGAAGGTATTGGCCTTCAGGCATAGTTTGGTATACTTAACTCATATTCCGGTTGTTTCGTGGATTGGATCCTTTTCGCTAAACTGCGTCCCATTTATCCCCACAATTGGCATTGTTCATTTTTTAAGCTATGCTTTTAACACCAGCTTTATTTGATAAAATGGACTATTTCAAGCAACTATATTTATCACGTATCCCCCTGAGCGGTGGGATACGGTACAAAAAGAGGCCCTTAGGAGGATTTTGGAATCAAAAAATAGTACAAGGTTTTACAATATTTATTTAAATTCCGCAATTCAAAGAATCCTTAGGGCTAACGTTACTGGTAGAGCGAGAATCCCAGAAGGGGTTCGGAAGAGTCACTCTGGGTTCTCTTCAAAACGGATTTCGAAATAGAGGGTCGTTTCTACGCGACTCCCCTGAATATGATGTGTGGCTACTTCGCAGGGTGTATGTAATAGCTTCGCAATATACTTTTAACTGTTACCACATTTTAGCGCATTATGATCGTTGGAATTAACCCTCATCTTTCTACTTTTATTGTAGATAATTTTGTACTCACCTTTTATCACAACCGGGCTTCCGCCCACTGGCCTCCCAACAAATCCCCTCATAGCCAGCCCAGACCACCTGAACCACAACTCGGTTCGGGATTGTGATACAAGGTTTATTTACATTGTTTTATGTGCTTAACATGCACTCTAGTTACACTCACTAATAATTTGTATGGGTCATTCTTGTGATCATATTGCTCTACAATGGGGGCACGACATTTGTTAGAAGGGTTTAAAATGACTCACCATTAGTCGTGAATTCACTTGCTATCTATTCCCAACATCTTTATCATCCGCTCCTAGCACATAATTTTTCTTACCCCTTCAGTCGCACCTCCCGCCATTTCCTCCTCCTGTCAAAGTTATTTTTTTCTATCTCCATTCCGCAAACAGAGATACCAACACAAAAAACAAAAGACAGTTTCGATTCACTCACCATTCGGTCCAAATCGCGCTTTGCCGCGACACTCCCGAAGGCGAGAGCTTGTTGAGGCTTATAATAGGACAACTAATTGCCGCGTCCACTCGGCGATCTTCTCCTTCGCCTTTATAGCCGCGTCTCTCCTTTTTCTGGTCGGCTCACCCTCACCAGAATCATCACCGCACTGTGATGCCATGAGTCGTTCCTCGTCACCAAGAGCAACTCTATCTACAACAGCTACTGTATCACCATTGACATGAACTGTTTCGTCCATCACTACAGGTAAGTCAGCAAGGTCTGGAACATCCACTCCTTCAGGTTGTTCAGTATTAGAAGTTTCAGCTGGGTTCGCCTCCAACTGTTCTGTATTTTTGATGATCATTTCAGGACGGTCTTGAATCACCCTTGGGGCAGTTGTTTCCGGTTGTTGTTGTGTGTTAGACCTGCTGGTCTCCTCTCGTGATGGGGCAACATCGGTTTCTAACGGATACAGATGACCAATGGAGCGAGTGAATTCAGAGTCGCCAACTCTGACTTTCGCTATTCGGTACTGTCCGTCACGTCCTTGTATCAGCGATACAATTTTTCCGACCTTCCAGCGACATCTTTTCTGAGAATCATCTCTCATCTGTACGATGTCACCAAGACGTGGTTCTCGGTGTGATTTCACTCGTGGTTGCTGGTAGGAATTATTGTACCTTTCACGCAGACTAGGTAAATACTGGTCTTCAAATATCCTTTTGAATTCATTTAATATGGTCTGTCCTCTCTTCCAGCCTTGAATGAGATCTATCTTCGTATTCGTGCCGGTACTTGTTACTTCTAGATCGAACTCTAAACATTTCCCTAGTGACAGGAAATCGGACGGTTTCAATACATGGTCAATTTCAGTACCGACTCGAACTAGCGGACGAGAGTTCACGACCGACTCGACCTCTTTTATGACCGTCAGCAACTGAGTGTCCTGTAACAGATGTTTATCTACCGTGCGTTTAAGACAGTGTTTCACTATCGCGATGAGCCGTTCGTAGAAAGCTCCATGCCAAGGCGCTAACTGCGGTATAAACTTCCATTGGATTCCATTCTCTTTGCAGTAGCTTTCAGAAAGTACTTGGCTTGTTAACTTAAATTGAAGAGCGTTGTCTGAAACAATCTTTAGCGGCACGCCTCTTGTCGCTGTAAACCTTCTTAAAGCCAGTAAACATTCATCGGCTGTTAAATTATTTACCACCTCCATGTGAATGGCGCGCACTGCTAAACATGTATACAGACAAATCCAGCGTTTTTCCTTTCCAGACTCAGTACCCACGAACATAGGTCCAAAATAGTCCATTCCGGTAAAAGTAAATGGTTTACTATAATTTACTCTCTCTGCTGGCAGCGCTGGGGTAGGCGGTAGCTTATATGGACCTCCTCCATATTTCACACACTGAGGGCATTTTCTAATTACTCGCTCTACCTCTGCTCTCCCTTGCGGTATCCAGAATCTTTCTCTTATAATACTCAACGTATGTGCTACTCCTACATGGTAGTTGGATTCATGAGTACTTTTTATAATCTCGTTTGTGAAGTCGCATTTTCTCGGTATCAGCACAGGATGTTTCTTGTCATATGTCCATTTGGTGTTCGACATGCGCCCTTTGCACCTTAATATTCCATCCACATCGAGGAATAAACCTAAGTTGCGCGTCAAGTGAGTCTGTTTTCCTGCGACTTCGTCGGGAAAATATTCTGTTTGCAATTTTCTTATCATGTCGTTAGATTGCGATGGTTCTTCTGTGGGCGCAGGTATCTCCACCACGTCTACGTCCTCGTGTTGATAAGTTTCAGGTGCGGGTTCCTTGGTCACAGGTAAATCTATCATATCGACCTCTTCATGCACATTGCTGTCTTCGTAACCTTTATCTACCATCTCTGGACCGTCTACAGCGTCCAGAGCCTCCCCGGCCGAAAACAAAGTTGTATGTTCGTCAACCTTCGTGATGTTTGGCCAACAATCCTGTTGCTGGGTGAGGAACTCCGGACCATTCAACCATAAGTCCTTCTTTTGATGCCATAGCTCTGGTCGTGTGGCTAAATCAGCTGGATTCAAATGAGTGTTGACATAACGAAATTGAACATCTTTGCTCTCCTTGATCTCATTTATACGTCTTGACACAAAGGGTGGGAGCAGTTTGCTCGATTTCATCCAGCTCAGAACAATGAGACTATCAGTCCACAGGTAGGCTTGCTGTAATGGTAGGTCTAAGTTATCTCGGACATATTTGAGTAAGCGACTACCAATCAGATAGCCTAAAAGCTCCAAGCGTGGAATCTTTAGATCTTCTTTGTCTTCTACTGGCGTTACTCTGCTCTTAGCCATTAAAAAAGACATTTTTATTTCATTACCTGTTGTCGTTCGCAAGTATACAACAGAGGCATAGGCGTTCTTCGAGGCATCTGTAAGTGCATGTAGCTCATACTTGCTTCCTTTGTCACCGCCTGCATGTCTTGGTAACATGACTGACTTTGTTGTCTGTAAGTTCTTGACAATGCTGTTCCACTTCTCTGTTAGGTCTTCAGGCATTAGTGTGTCCCATTTAGCTTTCTTCATACAAAGTTCTTGAAAAAGAAGTTTGGCTGGCAGTATAAGTGGTGCTACAAAACCACAAGGGTCATAGAAACGTGCTAACATTCTGAGTACATCCTTTTTGGTCTTCACTTGCAAGACATCCTTCTCTAGCATGTTGTCACTCAACTTGAGTGGCAAGGTGTCATCTTTTAAGTCCCATAAAAGTCCGAGTACCTTTACAAAATCCAAGTTCTTGTTTCTTTGTAGTTCTGGAATGCTAGCCATGAATTCTTCAGAGTTTGAGGTCCACTCTCTTATGTTCATTGCTAGTTCGCCAAAAGCTTCTCTCGTCTCTCTGTATACCTCTTTTGCTTCACTTACAGATTCTGCAGTTGTGACTAGGTTGTCCACATAACATTTATCTGCGACTTTCTTTAACAGTGGTTGGTTTGTCTGAGCAAAATGGTATCTTATTGTTGCAGTCAGTAGAAATGGGCTTGAAATAATTCCGAAAGGTACTCTACAGAATCTGAAATGAAGCAAATTGTCTTCGCTCAGCTCTTTAGTTGGATCTTTCACCCATAAGAATCGGGTAACTTCCCTATCGCTTTCTTGTAGTCCAACTTGAAGAAACGCTTTCTCCACATCTGCAGTTATACCGATCTGTCCAGTCCGAAACTGAAGAATTAAAGCGGTCATGTCTTCGATCATGGATGGACCTCGATACAGGCACTCATTCAAGCTTTTCTGTTCATTACATTTTGCAGAAGCATCGTAAACAATCCTGCCTCGTTTACCATCTTGTTTGACTATATGATGTGGTAGATAATGAATAGGCACATTTTCGTCGCTAGGTTGAGATGTGACAACTTCTATGATACCAGCTTCTAGTTGTTCTTTCAGTATATTTTGATAGTCATTTATTGTTTCAGCATCAGAACGTCGTAGCATGCTTTTCAATCGTCCATATGCCAGTCCAAAATTGGAAGGTAATTCCGGCGGAAATTCAATCCATGGCCATCTGACTTCATACCTTCCATCCTTATACTTTACCGTTTCATTGAAATGTTTCACTGCTTCCTCTTCTCGGGTGGTTTTTGGAGAGTCTGTAATCCCAATACTTTCAAGAGCCCAAAGGAATTTCATATCAATGGTACGCAGTGGCAGATCCGGTTCATTAAAGTATGGACATCCTGGCTCATGGCATTGGCAATATGTTACAATAGACAATATATCTCCTTCTTTATCTAAGTTGTAATTGCCCGAGATAATCCAACCGAAATCAGTGTTGACGAGGTACAAGTTCTCTTGGACTTTAATGTGCTCGCTGCGTATGAAGGAAAAGTAAAAGTCATTGCCAATTAAGAGATCAATGCCTTCTCCGACTGAGTTGTCATCTGCACATAAGTCCACATTGATGTCTTCGGCTCTCCATTCAGGCACTGAAACCCGGTCTGTGATATGAGGCACTAAGTTCACTCTTATCTCCTTTTGAATGCCTCTTTTGGTCACTAACCTGACCTCTGCCGACGGGCTGGACATTTCCTTTGGAGTAGTTGATCCGAATGTGAAGATGACAAGTTGGTCTTCAGTGTCCACAGTCAGGTTTAATTGTTTTGCCATTTTGGTGGTCAGATAACTCCGTTGACTCCCAGAATCAAGGAGCAGCCGACATGGGACAGCTTTATTGTTGTGTACTAGTTGAGCCGTTGCCGTCTGCAAAAAGGACACTACATTTGCAAGGAAACTATATCCTTTGTCATAGTTCACAGTAGAAGGAATGTTTGACTTACTTTGAGCAACAGCAAACTTTTTGTCACATAATGCTGTGTTATGTTGCCTCTTGCAGTGGTAGCACTTAGTTCTAGCAGCCTTAAAACATTTAGTGGCTCTGTGTCCCTCTCTGAAGCAAATGTAACATTTGTTGCCCAGCTTTTCTTTTCTTTCCTTCGAAGTGGCATATTTCTCACACTGGTTACTGAAGTGTCCTTGGCCGCAGAACACACATTTGCTTCTTGGTCTCTTACTTTCAGGTTCTTCCTGTGTATTTGCCTTCCTTTTCCGGTCCCAGGTAAAATTCACTCGACGAGGTTCTTGTCGTCCTTTTGGCCTATTGAACCGTCTTAGAGGTTGCTTCGTGACACTGTGCAATACCTCAGTAGAAGTCTCTGGAATGGTGACACTCGATGTTGAAGAGGATGGAGTAGGCAGGTCTGATTGTTCCATCGCAGTGATCACTTTCTCCAGACACCCACGGAGTTCTGTGATTGTGGTGTCCTTGCTGAGTAGTCTCACCTGGTAAAGGACAGGGCTTGGGAATTTCGAAGATATAGTTACACGTAGGTGGTTGCTGTCAACATTTTCCCCATGAGCTGCTAAGATTCGCAGGTGCTTCTCGACTTGGTTGAGGTTTTGTCGGCACACACTAGCCATGTTCGCTGCAACCTCCATCTTGTTAATAGCACCATAGTGAGCATCAACCACTTTGTCCTTAGCTCCATATCTCTTGCGCAAAACATCAACTGCTATAGAGTAGTTAGCATTCGTTGCACCTAGCCCTTCAACAGTAGCTAACGCTGCTCCTTCCAAACTACTTAGCAGATATGCCAATTTGTCTACATCTTTCAGGTTCCTGCAGTCAATATTGGCCTCAAACTTATCCCAAAATTCTGTCCATTTCAGTATATCTCCATTAAACTTTGCTAAGTCTAGTTTGGGCAATCTGGACACCTGCTCGGGTGTTCTATCTACAGCTACTTGACTAAGGGACTCCACACCTGCAAGCGCATCTTCTGCCCTCATCTGATCTTCTGTGCACTGTGAGGCTAATCCCTCCCTGTCTCCACACTTTTCCGCAAATAGCAGTGCTTCTTTGTCCATAGCTTTGATGGCTATTTTCAACTGTAAGCACAGTTGCGCCACTTGGACAAGGGGTATAGAGATGTTACTGTCAAACATAGCTCTGGCCTTATTTGTAAGCTCAATAAGGCGCTTGTGCCTTAACACGAGCCTGGACTGCAAAGCCTGTTCCATTGTGAAGCCGCCTGAAATTGCGATAAGAAACAGATGAACAGAGAAAACTTATGAGTATTTCATATCACCTGCACCGATTCTCATTGGACTCTTATTAGAATAAATACACACACATACACACACAAATCACGTCCACATCTCCCACGGGGCAGGCAGAGCCCGACGCAACAAGACCCAAAGGCCACGCCAAGCACGATTGCAGGCGTATAGGCGGAAAGGGGAAACCAAAACAATGAATGAATTCCACGTTCTTCCCTTCTCCCAGACCAGCATGGAAGTAATAATAAATATAATAATAAGGTAGAATAACTATTCGCTTAAGAATTCCTACCTCAGGGGGTTCCAGCTATTTGTAGCGAACGAGACCTTGCAGTTGGATTGCGTATCTATTTATCGAGAGCTCTCACTTACTGACGTCGACCTGAAAATCATTGAGAGGTATCGATTGTAATGATTATTGAAACCTTTTACTTCTAACGTACTGCATTGTCTTTCTTTCATCCAAACTAACACGACTTACTCAAGGGGTTTCGACGATGATCGTCTTAAGAGAAATCTGCGCTTGTATTAAGTAACGCTATTGCACGAGTCCTTTCTCCGTTCCAACAATGCTAGCAACAGCGACGACTATCGTCCGCTCACAATTAATTTTGATCAGCACGTAACAAACGAAGTCGGCGAAACCTTTCGTAATAAACGGAGCAAAATCACAACTTGTAAGACAAACATGACATGACAGCAGAAAACCGCGGTAAACCTACAGGGTTTTCTTCTTTCCTTGAGGGCTAGGCAAAGGAATCAGTATCCACACAGTCACGTTTGCCTCCAACCAGCTGAAAACAAATACACTCCCGTCACGGTCAGAACCGTAACATTCTTATTCTAGACACATTATAATTCTAATATTTGCTTAAATTATAAATATAGCGTAAAATAAAACTAGTTACCCTTTTTTGTTTCATAAACTTTATTCAAATTACATGGTCATTAATCAAATCTGAAAGTCTTACTTACTGTAGTGTATGTTTCCGAACGCGCACCATAGATTAAATAACACTGTTTTTATAAGGTAAGACACACACTTTCCGATACGGATCGATAGACGATTTAAGGTCAATAAATAAATAAGTTTTTCTTTTTTTTTTTTTTAAACGCTTTTGTCGATAATGTGACAAATAATTAGAAACATATTAAAAGAAATAAAAACAAAAAAATTCTATGAGGCTAACGTTTAGCCGAATGCTTTGGTATTGTTATTTTTAACTTTTTTGAATTACTTGCTTACGATGCTTAGTTACGATGGACGTATACTTTCATCATTTTTCATTTTGTTACAAATGTTATTGTTTCTGCTTTACATGAAAAAATCAAAGAACTAATTGCATGGCACTAATTTAGGCAACTTGTTGGGTGTTTTTAATGTGTTGAGATAAGCCAAGAAATTAAATTTTACGTAACACTTAATTGGTCAACTTGGCAATTGTCTTTTTTCAAACAAAATTGAATTCATTTATCTATTGTCTTGGGGCTATACTTCAACATGCCAAGTAGGTTATTTCTATAATTTGATCGTTCATTATTCACGCAAATTTAACCGACAAACTACCCTCGTTTCGAGACTGATATTTTAGTCTCGCGAAGCTAAGAATTTTACTGCTATTTCTAGCTAACCTTGAAACTCCTGCAATTACTGTTAATTTACTCTAACAAACGCACAGGGCATCTACATTAGCCCTCTGAAGCCAAGGATTTCTTTGCACGCTTTTGCTTGGCAGCCTGTTGGTGAGGCAGCACCTTTTCAATATGATAACTGACACTGCCAATGAGGATCACCTCTCTAGTTTTGTGATTGGCACTATGGTCCGCGAGCATTCGCTCTAATCATATATTCTATAACCAACACTATGGCTCGCCGTCTAAGTAAATCTGCCTGTCAATGAGGCCAAAACCTCGCACATATGGTACTCATCACTGACTCAGCCAACGAGGAATCCCCCTTGATTTCGCAAAACCGGCACTTTTGTCAGCGGGCTTTTTCCCTGACCATAACTACAAAGAATTCTTGTTCAATGCATACTGACACTATGGCAGCGAGGCATGAAGATTAAATTGCGGGTTGTCTTTGTGTATACAAAATCCCACTTGGCAGAGTTAAAGTATCCCAGCACCTCCACCAAAAAATGTGGCTACTTCGCAGGGTGTATGTAATAGCTTCGCAATATACTTTTAACTGTTACCACATTTTAGCGCATTATGATCGTTGGAATTAACCCTCATCTTTCTACTTTTATTGTAGATAATTTTGTACTCACCTTTTATCACAACCGGGCTTCCGCCCACTGGCCTCCCAACAAATCCCCTCATAGCCAGCCCAGACCACCTGAACCACAACTCGGTTCGGGATTGTGATACAAGGTTTATTTACATTGTTTTATGTGCTTAACATGCACTCTAGTTACACTCACTAATAATTTGTATGGGTCATTCTTGTGATCATATTGCTCTACAATGGGGGCACGACATTTGTTAGAAGGGTTTAAAATGACTCACCATTAGTCGTGAATTCACTTGCTATCTATTCCCAACATCTTTATCATCCGCTCCTAGCACATAATTTTTCTTACCCCTTCAGTCGCACCTCCCGCCATTTCCTCCTCCTGTCAAAGTTATTTTTTTCTATCTCCATTCCGCAAACAGAGATACCAACACAAAAAACAAAAGACAGTTTCGATTCACTCACCATTCGGTCCAAATCGCGCTTTGCCGCGACATGATGGTTGACACGTCGCCGCCGATAGGAACGGTCCGGAGGCCCGCGGAGGTCTCGCTGGTGTTTTTAGTTCAGTGGTGCTGGTGACGCTCCGTCGCTGGAAGCTGCGATGCTCGTAGGGGCTCGGTACTCGCACTTAGGGGCGAGGGAGAAGACCGACCCAGGAGATTGAGTAGGTTTGGTGCTCGTCATAAAGGGGACGTAGAGGCAACCTTCCTAGCCCGTAGGTAGCAGCCCTGAAAAACATTTCCTTCAGGCCGATGTCCAAACCGTCCATCCGTAATCCGACCGTTCGCAGCACACCCATCGTGAGGAGAGTTCCATAGGGAGCGCTTGGATTGTGATGTGGGTGTTACGACGGTAGTACAAGATTATTGGATGGAACGTTCTGGACGTTAAACAGTTTTTTCAGAAAGTTATCCACACAGCTAATACAGCTAATACAGCTATAAATATAATTTAGAAAATGAACTCTAGTTGTACAATAAGAAAATAAAAATAAGTAAGGGAATGTTTTAATCTAAATTGAATCTATATTTTTAATCTAATATTTGTTAACAAATTAATGTAGCTAATTCTATTAAGGGGAATTAAAATATAATAATTTCCGGCGCTCGCACAAGAGCTTAAATTAATATTTAAATTGTAGCGATTACGGCGACACCCGGGATTTATGGGAAACTTATGTTTCATGTCCCTTGACAGAGGACTCTGCTTACAGTGGCCAGCTGCGCACAAAAGTCTTTGTCGCAAGACATAGAACAAACACATTTAAATTACAATCACACAAGAAATACACATTTAAAAGAATAAGTTAGAAAACACTTCAACTTACCACTTAGAATTTCGTAGGCTAACACTTTTTTTAAAATGATTTAATATTTACTTAGGAGCAGTTGACTCGTAGCTGGAGCTGGTGGAATGAGTTCCAACCCAGTGCAGCTGATCTTATAGGCCTGGGATGCCCAAAACGCAGTTTACCGCCCAGTAATTCCCAAATTATCAAAGTGACCTACTAATTTCTATTAATGTTAATATAATGTTTATTAAGGAAAGCGCCATCTGAGTGTTTGCGCGCAAACTAACACGCCCGCCTACGTCTTACTTAGTCAAGAACCTTAGGTTTGTCATTGATTTGACAGCTGGTATCTACCTGAAGATGGTAGATGGCGCTGCCATGTAACATATTGAACTAGCTTTTGCCCGCGGCTTCGCACGCGTGAACCATGAGTATTTCAAAGAAGCTAGCAATCAAGCAAGCGAACAATCAAACCTGCAAGCTTTCAAGCATGCATGCAAGCATGTAAGTATGCAAGCAGGCATGCAAGCAGGCATGCAAGCAGGCATGCAAGCAGGCGTGCAAGCAGGCATGCAAGCAAGCGTGCAAGCAAGCATGCATGCAAGTAAGCACGCAAGCATGCATGCATGCAAGCAAGCATGCATGCAAGCATGCATGAAAGCAAGTATGCAATCAAGCATGCAAAGCAAGGACTCAAGCAAGCATGCAAGCAAGCCCCCCCCCCCCCGCATTGCCCCGCTACCTTGATTTTTCTGAAACTGTAAATATTGCAGGATTTTTATAAAACAAACCTAACCTAACCTATAGGGCTGTCCTAAAATATACCCTAAATAGCTTTTTCCCGCGACTTCGTAAGCGCTAAGATGTAAAACGAAAAAATAAGTTTTTTCCCGTTCCCATGGAAATTTTGGGGAGTGCTTTCGTAGTACACTTAAAGCCTTTAAAGAAACACACGTTATAAATGTTAAGTCTCTTTCTTCCGCTGTTTCGTCTGGAAACGTAAAATCCCGTTTTTTCCCGTCCCTGTGGGCGTTTCGGAAAATCCTTTCTTAGTGTTCCCCTACACTCCCGAATAAACCTACGTGACAAATTTCAACTTTCCCCCGCTTCCCGTTTTTCCCGTTCCCGTAAGAATTTCGCCAAATAGAGCATTTCCCGAAATTCTTACGGGAACAAAGAAGAAGAATTTTGGGAAATTATCTCATAATGCTCCCCTACACTCCCCAAGGAACCCACTTGCAAAATTTCAGCTTTCTACGACCAGTAAAACGAAAAATCCTGTTTTTTTCCCCTTTCTGTGGGAATTTTGGAAAGTACTCTCTTAATGCTCCTCTACACTCTCGAAGCAACCTACATGCCGAATTTCAGCTTCTGCAACCAGTAAAACGAAAAGTCCCGGTGTTTCCGTTCTCGTGGGAATTTCGGGAAATCCTTTTGTAGTGCTCCCCTACACTCCCCAAGGCAACTTGAAGGCCAAATTTCAGTTTTATACGACCAGTAAAACGAAAAATCGATCCCGTAGAACTGAATATATAAATCCCGTTTTATTCCTTATCCCGTGGAAATTTCCAAAAATCCTGAAATTAGTTTCTTAGTTTTGTAATCACCTACTTTTGTATCAAATTTGAAGAGTCTAGTTATTATAGTTACTGAGATAGCGTCACTCGGAATCGAATATATCATCATCATCATCATCATCATCTCAGCCATTACAAAGAATCGAATATATAATTCCCGTTTTTTCCTTATCCCGTGGGAGTTTCCAAAAATCCTTCCTTAGTGGATACCTACATTGTATAAGGTATCTATGTGCAAAATTTCAAGTCTCTAAGTCCAGTGGTTTGGGCTGTGCGTTGATATAATTATAGTTAAGTCAGTCAGTCAGTCAGTCAGTCAGGACTTTGAATTTTATATGTATAGATAATATTATGCTTTTACGTGGCTTTGTTTATTAATAATAAATATTTTTTCGCTGTTTGACAATCTGATAAGTTTGGCACGATTCCAATCACCTTCGTTCAGTAATTTAAAAAAAAACTGTTTTGTCTATACGTCAACGTCATACATCTGTGAATGTGTGTGTGATGTCAACGTCAATGTGTTCGAATCGTTCCGTCCGTTGCTGTTGTTATTGTTTTCAGTGCCATTTTTGCTTTTCTCGTTTGACCACAGAATAAAACGTTTGATCCCTGTACATCTTTCCCGATTCCCACTTACATTAAAATGGTATTCGCAACAATATATCGTGTTAACTTTGAAATATTCCACATTAGCATGCGTACACCATTCCTTCCGCAAATGTTCTCTTTTCTCTTTTTCTCCTCTTCGATTTTATTTGGCTATTGTTCGAATCATTGTTGCAACCCAGCACAAAACATTTTTTATTAATGTCCTTTGTGTATTTCACAGTTTTAGTGGGTATTCAGCTATATATATTATAAAAATATAATTTGCTTTTATTTCTAACGTTTGTAGATTGTGTAGGAATGTAATGTTATGATGTAGATGTGACAGTGACAGCCTGACAATTACCGTAGCTTAACTTTTTTTTCCATTTTTGTGGCAAGCATTTAAAGCACAATTCTGCGAAATAACCGGGTCGTTAGGTCGAACAAAGGTCAAAAATACAAAAATATCTGCAATCGTAAAGTATTTTTTAAATAGGACAAGATAAATCGTATAATTGGCTGTTTTCCTCCAAATGGTTTTCGAATTGGAGCATACTAAAAAAAAGTGAACAATGTCAATTACAATAAATGCAAGAAAATTCTCCTGGAATCACTTCAAACTATGTCATACGAAGATACAGAGAATTTATTATTAGTTGTCAAGTAGATTATCTTTGTAACCTTTCTTTTTATTGGATTTAATTTTTTAAGATTTTATAAGATAATACCTAATCATAGTTTTAATTTAATAATTTCTTTATATTTTTGTCGTGTTTACTTATTTTTCCCTGGTGATTGTTTAGACGACCAGATAGCCCAGTGGTTAGAGAACCTGACTATGAAGCTTGAGGTCCCGGGTTCGATCCCCGGTCGGGGCACATATTTGTATGAAAATACGAATGTTTGTTCTCGAGTCTTGGATGTTTAATATGTATTTAAGTATGTATTTATCTATATAAGTATGTTAATCCGTTGTCTAGTGCCCATATTTCAAGCTTTGCTTAGTTTGGGGCTAGGTCAATTGGTGTCAATTGTCCCAAGATATTATTATTATTATTATTATTAAATATTTAATAGCCATTTTGCTTAAGCTCTTATAGCCTGAAACACAGGATTTCCTAGTTCAGGCATATGACTTGTTAACTTAGATTTATAAGGAAACTTTGTTCTTAGTTATAATTTTGTAAAACATTTATGAATAGGTAAATTATCTTATCTTAATCTTATACTAGCTGTTGCCCGCAACTTCGTCTGCATATAACTCGTTTATCGCTATCCCGCGGGAATTACGCAATTTTCCGGGATAAAAAGTAGCCTATGTGTTATTCCCGACTATAATCTATCTATGTTCCAAATTTCATCCAGATCTGTCCAGCCGTTCTGGCGTGAAAGAGTAACAAACATCCAAACTCACAAACTTTCACATTTATAATATTAGTAGGATTATCAATACAAAGTGAAATTTAGTATCCACACCCTGAGGTGCTATTTAGTTAATGTTGGTCTATTCATGCAAAATTTACTTTGTTTATACCTTATAACTTTGGATTAAATATAGGTATTGTTATTTAAATTAAATGATTTAATTTATTTCCACTTAAAACGCCAAGCATTCAGCAAAAGTGGACTAATTTAACTAATTTATGCTCAAAGTTAGTGACCTACACTGAACGTACGCCACATATTTCTCAATTTAAATTAGGCACCAAAAGTATGACAGTGCGATCTCCTTCATTCGAACAATACCGAAATGCATTTTATGTAATTCGGCCAACACTGCTGCTCTTACCGCCTGTGGTACTAATACTCGATAGCCCCAAAATATGCACCCTGTCTAAGGTTAAATTCGTCTTTCCTATTATAAAACGGTAATTATTTCTTTGTCTAGTTCTTTTTAGCCCGGCCAACCGCCTGTTAAGTATCTAATTGTTTTAGAAAAAAAAAACACTTTTTTTACTCCAATTGAATTGTTTTTCTATTTAATGCTTCTATTTCGAATTGTTCGTGTAACTGACTGCACTAATATTTCCATTAGCAAATAGCGAGCGAATTTTTATTTCTTCACATTTTTTTTCTACCATTCTGGATAGAAAATCGGCTGGATTGTCAGTTGAGTTAATATGTCTAATCTTATATTTAAATGCAAAGAGAAAAATGGCATAGTGTTGCAGTCATTTGGTAGCCATTTTTGGAATGTTTGTTGGACCAAAAATTCGCACCAATGCTGCGTTATCTGTCTCCAGTTCGAAAAACCGTCCGTAAATGTAGTTATAAATTTTTGTAATTCCAAAAACCACCGCCATTGCCAAGGAAACACTACAATATACCTAGCAATAATAATACGAGAATATTTTAATATTTTTTTTTTACAAATTAACTTTTATACGCAAGCACAATCTCTCCTATAACTATGTAAGCCTGCGTTGGCTGCATAGACTACCTACCCCCAGAGACTTGCAATCTTTACGAATTTCTAAGCAAACATTTCTGCCGGCATTGGCGGAACGCGAGGTAAGCGGGCGGCAGGGGTGACGTCACGGAGAAAGAAAAAAGAGATGAGGGTATGTCGATATTGTATATCGATAAGTTACTGGCCGGTTAGATTTTGAAGTGATAACTTCTTATCGGAAGGTAACCGGAAACCGCTGCGTAACTTAACGCGTTACGGCACCAGTGTGCATGCTCCACCTTTCGAATATTCTAAAAATCTGCCATATCTGGCCTTTAAAAAGCTTCCGAAACGTGTGAGTTATATCGATACGGTTTGGTCGCATCTCTAATTACAAGTGCCGTTGAATGCAAGAAAGAGATGTAACGCGACGCAAAGCGTGCTAAACAAGGACATACATAGACTTGGTACTTATTAGCGACCAGTGTTAATAGAACTCCGTGATTTTTGTTATTAACGTATTATCGTAACTTTGTACTAACCGATGAAACGTGATATTATCCTTCTTGTAATTATTTTTGCGACTGTCGCTTCCACACCATCTTACAGCGCAAACTGGCATTTTTTGTATTTTTAGTATTGTAGTTTTTAGGTCACAGTAACTCGCTGCTTACGGGTCTGTTTCCTGGTCGCTACTGAATGGTCTGAATGAGCGCGCGTTTGTGTTCGAAGTTATAGGCGCAAATTACGCTCATAGGATCCAGAAAATGCCGCCTTGTATTACATGTCTATTGCTAGGTGGTCTGTGGTTGGCTGACACCGACTCCAGAAATAACAATAATTGTAACAACATTAGATAGATCGTACCTACATATTGATAAGTAGACAAAGTAAGTTCGATTATTAAGTTGTAGAAGAATATGCAATTATTTTTTTCTTTT
Source organism: Pandemis cinnamomeana (assembly GCA_932294345.1). Lineage (NCBI taxonomy): Eukaryota > Metazoa > Arthropoda > Insecta > Lepidoptera > Tortricidae > Pandemis > Pandemis cinnamomeana. The sequence goes on from OW028720.1 coordinate 4,167,385, forward strand.
TAATGCGTACCTATTAGTTTGTTTTGGAATAGTTTATTTTTGTGAAGTCGGTTTTTTTGTTAAAATTTTTGTTTATTTCTTAATAGTTTCACTCAGGTGTCCGATTAAATTTGTTTATTTCAGAACAATTATATAATTATCGGCTATGTATCGAAATTGACGGCAGAACATTTGAAAATCTTTTATAAATAACGTGTTTAAATTAAATTGTATTGTTTTATTTGATCCACGAACATTCTACCTTCGTACGTTTGAAAGTCGAATTATTCTGCAAGTTTAAAGACTGGCGAAGTTTTTAAAATTACTTATGGTCTTTGAATTCTGAGATTTTTAGTTTTTTTTTTTATTACAAAATCAAACTTCGATTTGCTCAAAGGTAAAATTTTCACTTTCGGTCAATTTTATTGTAACTTGGCTCAAGGTTGGGAAGCTGATTATTTTACGTGTGAAAGTGCAGTTTGTGAGGATAATGTCATTAAAAAAAAACACTCAAAAAAACGTAACCAAAAAAAGTTACATGATGATAAACTGCTCGGCCCGAAAGTTCTTGAAAAAATCTTTAAAAATTAATTACTCGAAAACTACAAAAAATCGGCCAACATACATGGGGTATATTCGGATAGCCCCGGATGTGAGGCATCTAAAAATTTTTTTTAGACGTCAGTGTTTGGACCACCCTGTATAAAGGGGTTAATATAGTAGCCATTGTCCCTCAAGGAACGTGCATAGTAGGTAGTTAATTTTGCCAAAAAATATTTTAGTAATGTTAAATTTGTCGGTGTTTTTGCATTTAACAAAGGTACAATGTTGGACTGGATCACATTAATATCATTTTTGTTTACACGGCATCCGCTTATTTTCGTGTTATTTTGCATCAAATTAGTTCAAATTTGAAAACTATTGTTTACAATCATCGGAGGACACAGTTTTAACTCATTTAACCAGTCTCGCCCAATAACTCTAGGGACATTATTTTTTATAACAAACACATTTAATTTCTTAGTCATTGAATGTCACTGTTAAATTTATTACATTACCTATTGGTTTGGTTATATTTTGGTATTTTTTTTTAAATACATTAGGTACTGTCTGTGTATAGTTCAAAATAAATTGTGAAAATTAGTATTTTTATCATTTATTGACATAACTGTTACGTCAGACCCCGTGTCCAGTTCAAATGGTAGCTCATGACCACAGACCTGTTCTTTAATATAATGAGGTGGTATTCTACTTACACTGCCCCTGTATGTTATCTCACAATTGTCTTCCTCGAGTAGATTTTTAATTGCACTTTCTGCCTCTTCCGTTCCTTCTTACTTAGCCTTTTCTTTCGGCACCTTGATATCACGCTTGTTGCACATTTTATATATATGCCCTTGTTGGCCACATTCCCTGCAAAATGTCTTTATTAAACGGCACTCCGCGTTAATGTGGTTATTTTTTTGTAAACTATTTCCTTTCTGTGTTAGGTTAACTGGAAGAAATCCCTTCTTAGGGGTAAGTTCGCCTTTGTACTATTTTCTGTGTATTTTTGTATTTTTTTTAATTTTTATGTGCAATAAAGAGTTTACATACATACATACATACATATTTTTTCCACAGCAAAAACACACCAATGATTACTGTTTTGCCTATGCTCAGACCACATACCAGTGCTTTTTTGTTTTTGTCGATTGTACAATACATTTTCTGTTCTTTCATTTAACCCATTTGTATTTTGTTGGAAAGAGAAAAATAGTGCTTTAGCTGCGTTCAGGACACCACAATCCACATTCATTAATATCTTCATACATACACGCTAGTCGGTATTTTTGACCAAATCTTTTATCAAAACGACCCCAATTTGGTCACTCAACGTCCGTCTAAGCCTTCCCTACCGGGGTGCGACGTCGGAAACTCCTCGAGAGCTCTAGCGTTACAGTTCCCTTCTAACAGACGCCTTGGCCTCACGGAGGGAAGGGTAACGCTTAGGCCGGTGCATCCTGGGCCACAAAGGTTAATTAATTTATCTAGTAAGTTTGTTAACTCTTGGCTAATATCCGGCTGGGGGGAGGATGGGCGGTAAGGTTCTTTGCGGGGGATTGGAGCCAGTAAGTCCAGAAATGGACCCGCAGTGAGGGCGGCGCCTTTGGGCGCCTGAAGGCGAACCTGAGCGAAGCCTTATTAGCCTTAGGCGAAAGCTCACCGTCGAAGCGGTGCGACCTACAGGTTGCAATCGCAGAGCGGAGTGACTTCGGTCGCTGCTGGTCGACACGTAACCCGGCCCGTGGGGTCGGAACGTGGGCCGCTTGTCTTTTTCAAGACCGGGGGCCGCGAGAAGTAAACCACTATAAAAATCCAGAGGATAGCACCCGCGGGAGCTTTTGTGGCTGAAGCGATCATGCTTTCGGTACCGCTCTACTTTCAGAGTAGTACATGAGGGTGTGAGAGATGATATAAGCCTGCCGTCGGAGCGATGTGTCCCTTCGGCCACTGTCGGTCAACACGTAACCACGGCCCGTAGGCGCCGGGAACGTAGGCCACTGTCTTTTTCAAGACGGGGGCCAAAAGGAGACAACATCTATAAAAAATTCAAGCGGCACCAGCGGGGGAGGGCGGGAATTCCCAAACCTGCCTTCCACAGGTGCCGCGAAGAGGGAACCCCATCCCGGGGTGGTCGTGGGGCATCGCGGTGACACCGTGTGGTTTTTAGTGGGTATACCTGCCGTCACGGGAGAGCCCCACATACCTCCGGTAACCCCGTACCGGGCGGATGCATAGGGCGCATTTTTCACACCATATAAAAAAGCGCTTCCCCTCCCAACACACCTATTCACAGTCCCCATATAAACCTGTTCAGTTAATCTTCTTTCTTCCATCCTCTCTATGTGACCAGTCCAACTAAGCATACTTTTTCTATCCTGGTCACTAAATCTTCTTTCACACCAGAACATTCCCTTATTCATTATTGTATATTGTTACGTTCTAGGGGTGGGTTCGTGATTGAAAAGCACTATTAACACCGATGAATAAGAGTAGGATTTATTTCCACACTTTAGCTTTACTTTACACTAGTCAAAACCCTACACAAATCAACACACAGTACTTCGCACTTGATAATTTCGCACTCGATCGCTTCCAGTCGCAGTTATTCCTTCTTCACTCGTCGCTCTCTGAACTAGAACTCCCCTGCGCCGGTCGGCCACGCGTTTTATATTGGGCGCGAAGGATTCCCGAATGTTCGAGCGAGAGCGGCCGTAGAAGGTACGAGATCGTTCGGGAACCTTCCTACGGCTGTCTCGCTCACTCTTTTCTTGAATGTTCGACATACTGCTATCTCTGTCACACTCTTCTGGAATGTTCTCAGTATGTCTCGCTCACTCTTCTCTCGAATGTTCGACGTACCGCTATCTTTGTCTTTGATCGTGTCGTCTCTGTCACACCCTTCTGGAATGTTCTCAGTATAGCTGTCTCTGTCTAATCATGCTATCTCTTTCACTCCTACTGGAAATTTCGCCATATACTGAAATGTACTTCAAGGGCCCATAAGGGGTCCTGAAAACGCCTGAAAACGGGTTTTCAGGTTATGGCGTCATCGGACAGAGGGTGGCCTGAAACGGACTGAAAACATGTTTCAGGCGCCTGAAAACAACGGCAACTTGGGCAAAATTTCAATAAACTAATATGTGACAGAGCACCCTCTGAAACGGCCTGAAACGATATTTCAGCCTGCTGAAAACGTCTAGAAAGCATGGAAAAACACGATCAAAGTGTCAGCACTACTCTACGGGCGTAACACTACCCCCTCCTAAGACATGCTCGTCCCGAGCATCGTTAGATCCATGGTACTTGGCTAACCGATCGACATGAACAATCTTGCAGGGACTACGCGCGTTACGCTGTATCCGATACGTGACGTCGTTGATCCTAGTGACTATCTTGTACGGCCCTTCCCAGCTCCGTGACAATTTCGGCGACTTTCCTTTTCGTCGCATAGGGTTATGTAGCCACACTAGAGCTCCTTCCTCAAACCTTGTCTGGTTAGACTTCCGGCCATATCTGGTCTTCATCTTTTCGCTGGCCTGCAGTCCATGTTCACGAACATGACTGTGAACATCATCGATCCGGTTTCGTAGTTCGTTTGCATACTCCGACATCGTCTTTGGTGCATCCGGAGGACGTCCGGTCAGTAGATCCGCAGGTAAACGCAATTCTCTTCCAAAATTAGCACACGCAGGGGTTACGGCCGTGCTTTCATGAACTGCTGACCGATAGGACATTAAAAAGAGTGGAATAAGCCTGTCCCAATCTTTTTGATGGTTATCAACCACTTTGGCTAAATGTCTTTCCAATGTCTGATTGAATCTCTCCACCATTCCGTCCGACTGTGGGTGATAAGCCGGTGTTCGAGTCTTATGGATTCCCAAGACTCGGCAAGTCTCCTGAAACACCAGTGACTCAAAGTTCCTTCCTTGATCGCTGTGGATCTCAAGAGGTACTCCATAACGACAAAATACTTCGGCCACTACAGTCTCCGCTATTGTGACTGCCTCTTGATTTGGAATGGCAAATACTTCAGGCCATTTGGTGAAGTAATCCATGACCACAAGGATGTACTTGTTTCCGCGGTCAGAGGTCGGAAACGGGCCTGCGACGTCCAAGGCAATTCTTTCCCAAGGTGCCCCCACGTTATACAGTTTCAGTGCACCTCTACTGCGTGTATGTGGCCCCTTGACTGATGAGCAGCTAGTACACTTCCTACACCAGTCTTCCACGTCTTCCCGACAATTTATCCAATAAAAGCGTTGCCGAATCTTCAATAGAGTCCGTTTTACTCCTAGATGCCCGCCGGAAATGCCGTCATGGAAGGCTCTTAAAACATCACTAACTCTTTTTCTTGGTACTAGCACTTGAAGGTGAGCATCCTTTCCATTCGCCGACTCCCATTTCCTACACAGCACACCATTGTGCATAACCAGGCTTTCCCATTGCGCCCAGTAACTCTTTGTCACGGTACCCATCCGAGCTACGTCACACCACTTTGGTTTGGATACCCCAGCGCTAATCCAATCGTAGATGGGCTTCATGTCGCGGTCCTCCTGTTGTGCTTCCTTCATGACTTCATCACTCCACTCTTCGCTAACAGTGTCGGTCCTCAACATTTTCACGCAGTCCTTATCCTCTTGTCTTTGACAGTGTTTGCAGTCGTCTGGACAAGGTCTTCGGGAGAGGGCATCTGCGTTTCCATGTGACTTACCACTGCGATGTTCGATGATAAAATCATATTCCTGCAGTTGCTCGATCCAGCGTGCCACCTGTCCCTCGGGGTTCTTAAACTCCAACAACCACTTTAAAGCAGCATGGTCAGTCCTGACTCGAAACTTGCGTCCAAGCAAATATTTACTAAAATGCTGCAAAGTTTTGACGACTGCTAGCAATTCTCTCCGAGTGACGCAGTAATTTCTCTCCGGCTTCGATAGCGACTTACTAAAATAGGCGATGACAACTTCCTGATCTCCTTTCTTTTGTGACAAGACTCCCCCAATGCCAGTATTGCTAGCATCAGTGTCAACAACAAACTGACTCTCTGGGTCTGGATATCCCAAAATCGGCGTTTCACAAAGTCTCTGTTTGAGGTCTGAGAAAGATGCTGCACACTGATCATCCCAATTGAATTGTCGTTTCTCTTCCGTCAGCTGGTGCAAGGGCTTTGCTATATCTGAGAAGTTCTTCACAAACCGTCGATAGTACGAGCAAAGTCCCAAAAAGGCACGCACTGCTGTCTTGTGTTTCGGTGTTGGCCAGTCCTTGACTGCACTTATCTTCTCAGGGTCTGTCTGGATGCCATCTGATGAAATCACATGTCCCAAGTAGTTAACTTTACGCTTAAAGAATGAGCATTTCTTTGGACTTAGTTTTAAGTTAGCATCTTGCAGCTTGGACATAACTTGCTCCAGTTTCTTGAGGTGGTCATCGAAATCTTTACCTGCAATTATGATGTCATCCAAATATACAAGGCAAGTATCACCCAGAAGACCAGCAAGTATTTGCTCCATTAACCTCTCGAACGTTGCCGGTGCATTACACAATCCAAACGGCATAACGTTAAACTGCCAAAGTCCTTTACCGGTCGAGAAGGCTGTTTTCTCTTTGTCTTTGTCGTTGATTTCCACTTGCCAGTAGCCACTTTTCAAATCTAACGTGGAAAACCATTTCATGCCATTCAAAGTGTCCAGAGTGTCGTCTATCCTTGGCAATGGATAACTGTCCTTTTTGGTTACGTCGTTGAGTCGACGATAGTCGACACAAAATCTCAAAGTTCCATCCTTCTTTTTTACCAAAACCACGGGAGAACACCAAGGGCTCGTCGACGGTTCTATTACTTTATCCCTCCTCATTTCTTTGATCATGCCTTCCACTTCTTTTTCTCGAGCTACTGGAACTCGTCGAGGTCGTTGTCGAATAGGCATGACTTCTCCGGTGTTGATCTCATGCTGCACCACTCCAGTTCTCCCAATATCACTGTCTTGTACAGAAAAGACACTCCTATAGCGTTCCAGCAAATTACGCGCCTTCAGAAGTTCTTCCTTGCTGAGATCGTTTTGACAGCTTCCCAATATTTTTCCAGTGTCCACAACTTTTTCTCCTGACATGTTCTCGTTTGTCCCTTGACAACTCCGTATCCAAGAGATTTCCTCGCATGTTCCTATAAGGGTTCCTTTACGCAGGACGTGTTGAGTGTCGCTTGGATTTAGGACCCTCACGAATACTGCAGATGATGCCGTTATGACTGTGCGAGCCGGCATCCAAGGTTTGCTGTCACTTGTTCTCTCTATTAACACACAGCAATGAGATCCGTGTCTCGCACCATGCGGCAATGTCACCGGAACTAGAGCTTCTGATCTCGGCTGAAGTATGGTCCTTCTAGCGCAGAAGACATGTCCATTCACTTCACCCTTCATAGGAACTTCGTAGTCCCCAAATTTCAGCACGCCACCTCTTAAATCGATCTTACACCCATACTTTCTCATAAAATCCAGACCAATAATGCAGTCATCTACGATGTTAGCAATGATGACTTTGTGCCAGTACTTCTTTTCTCCAATCTTCACCGACACTTCTTGCTCCCCCTGGACGGAAATGTACTGGCCGGTAGCCGTTTGCAGCTGAAGGTGCATTGGTCGGACTAGACGATCTCTGGTCAGGTATTTTAGCAGTCGAGAACTGATCACAGTCCGAGAAGCTCCGGTGTCGATAGTAAGGTGACATGGTATTCCACCAATTTCTCCTTTGACAGCCAGACTGTTCCCGTCGTTCGCCTGTGAGATCATAACTGGGACATTTTGACCACCAGCCAGCACTCGTCCCTTAGTCCTGGCTTTTACTCGTTTCCCTGCTGCTGTTGCTCTGGACTACCAGAGCTTGCTGGCCTCCCCGTTTGGGCCGAGACTCGTTGCCTCCAATTTCTCTTTGAGCAGCCAGATTGTATATGTCCTCGTTCCCTACAGTTATAACATCGAGGTCCCATTTCCCGCGGCGGAGCAATCGGCTCCCTGGCCGCAACTTCGCGTACCCTGAAGGATCTCGTTGTATCCTGGCGTACAGCTTCTACCTCGAGGGCATGGGCAAGCGCATCCTTTAAGCTTCCATGGTGACCCAGCCGTACAGTAGCCCTCACTTCGAAGTCCCGAATTCCATCTATGAATGACTGTACAAGCATTCCATCCATAAAAGAGCCCGAGGAATTTTGGTACGCCTTCCGGACCAGTTTCTCTATTTCCAGGGCCCACTGTTGTAATGACTCATTACGACCCTGCGTTCTGTCCTTCAGTTGAGCTCTGAAAACGTGCTCTAGATGGCTGTCACCGAAGCGTGCCTCTAGAGCTTCAAGAAGGCGGTCGTACGTCTTGTCCTCTCCCAATGCTTCCAGGACAGTGAGAGCTTCGCCCCGTAGCGCCAAACTTAGTGCCGTTTTAGCATAATCCTTGCTCCAACCATTTGTTTCGGCGACCAACTTAAATTGGAGCTTGTAAGCGGCCCATGAAGAGGTACCATCAAACGGAGGTACCTTTAATTTATCCCCTCCTGTGGTTGGTGCGCCTGACAGACTAGTGGTGCCGTTGGCCACTTTAATCTCCAACTTCTGGAGGCGATTCTCGTGACCCTCTATTGTGTTATGACACTCACTGAGGCGCTTATCGTGGCCCTCGACTTTAATGTCAACTGCCACAAGTTTATCTTGAACCTCAGCCATCTCCTTTTTCCATTCTGCAGTGGCGTCGTGTACCTCACGGAGTAGTTCGTACTGGTGTTTTTGTTCCTCCTGCAGAATTCTAGCTTGGTCCTCCTGCCTTCTGGATTGTTCCTCCTGCCTTCTGGATTGTTCTTCCAGTATTCTGGATTGTTCCTCCTGCCTTCTGGATTGTTCTTCCTGCCTTCTGGATTGTTCCTTCAGGAGGATCAGAATAGCGTTGAAGTCCACCTCCGACTTTGGTGACGCTGGCCCCGCCGTATCTAACGTCCCAGCGGCGCCCGTAGAGTCTCCAGCTGCGGTGCGGCTTCGGGTCTGCACCCCCTCCTTCTCTTCTTCTCGCGGAGTAAGCGGCATTTTCAACCCCACTTCTGACACCAAATGTTACGTTCTAGGGGTGGGTTCGTGATTGAAAAGCACTATTAACACCGATGAATAAGAGTAGGATTTATTTCCACACTTTAGCTTTACTTTACACTAGTCAAAACCCTACACAAATCAACACACAGTACTTCGCACTTGATAATTTCGCACTCGATCGCTTCCAGTCGCAGTTATTCCTTCTTCACTCGTCGCTCTCTGAACTAGAACTCCCCTGCGCCGGTCGGCCACGCGTTTTATATTGGGCGCGAAGGATTCCCGAATGTTCGAGCGAGAGCGGCCGTAGAAGGTACGAGATCGTTCGGGAACCTTCCTACGGCTGTCTCGCTCACTCTTTTCTTGAATGTTCGACATACTGCTATCTCTGTCACACTCTTCTGGAATGTTCTCAGTATGTCTCGCTCACTCTTCTCTCGAATGTTCGACGTACCGCTATCTTTGTCTTTGATCGTGTCGTCTCTGTCACACCCTTCTGGAATGTTCTCAGTATAGCTGTCTCTGTCTAATCATGCTATCTCTTTCACTCCTACTGGAAATTTCGCCATATACTGAAATGTACTTCAAGGGCCCATAAGGGGTCCTGAAAACGCCTGAAAACGGGTTTTCAGGTTATGGCGTCATCGGACAGAGGGTGGCCTGAAACGGACTGAAAACATGTTTCAGGCGCCTGAAAACAACGGCAACTTGGGCAAAATTTCAATAAACTAATATGTGACAGAGCACCCTCTGAAACGGCCTGAAACGATATTTCAGCCTGCTGAAAACGTCTAGAAAGCATGGAAAAACACGATCAAAGTGTCAGCACTACTCTACGGGCGTAACAATATTTTAGTAATACCTTCTATGATTCTTAACGCTCCCATTTCAACTGCATTTACTCTACTTTCATGTATCTTTTGCCATACCTAACTTTCGCTACCGTACATTAGTACAGTCGAATTACGGAAAAGTATGGAAGTAATTCGTGTAGTCGTGTTTTTTTGTGGAATCGTTAGAGGGCACGACTAGATGGTTTCCCTCGGTTTGCACCTTTCTATCATGTACGGAACACTTTAAAATATTAGGTATAAACTTCAAATGCCGTTATTTTGGAGTATGATAAAAGGTATTAGGCGCAAGTTTAGCCACGTGAAGGGTCCCCTTTGGTACATAATGTATGTTAATTAAAAGGGTGTTCGATGTATAGAATCTTGGTAAAATATTTTTTTCTGATTGCGGCTCGAGGATAATTCAGACGATTGGTGCAAACTTACATTAAGCTTTTCAAAGTATTATAAATACCCAGGTAACTTTGCACCCCCGTGCAAAGTATGGAACATGTTTTTTTTCACTCTTTTGTAGATTGTACTTCGGGGGAAATTAAGATAGTCGTGAAAATTTATAAATAACACATATTTAAAAGATACTACATTCGCACTCAATAAAAAAAAGAAAATTTTAACTGGAAGTTTGGTAAACATAGTTCTATCTAAACGCAAGGAATAGCAGCGAACGCTAGGTAGCGGGTAGTATTACAGACCCGCATGTTCCGCGTAGAAATGTCAATTTTTTATGGGGTGCGAATGTAAATCAAACCAAGTTAAGACGATTGTGACGATTTTTATTAATTTCAAAATTTCCCCCGAAGTACAAAGACAGTAAAACATAGAAAACTACTTTCCGGGTGTCGCACCCTGGTGCAAATTTGGTATTGTGTTTTGATATATTTTCTCATCATTTCCTCAATTTGCACCGCGTTCTGTATTTTCCCCGGGGCCGCAATGCCAAAAAGTATATTTTTAGTTACATGATTTTTTTTTTGTATGTTCCGTAGCTTGAATTGAGCTAAATAACGGGTGCAAATATAGATTAAGATGTAATAAAACGTATGGCAAATTGCACAGACTACACCTATTTTTTCTTCTTAGTTATTACTATTACACCATTTTCAACCAATTCCACCCCTTTCCGGGGGGGTAAATATATCAAGTGCTGTATTAAGTTCCATTTCTAACCCATACAAATCAAAAACAATTGTTTTTATCAGTTCTTAGAATTATTTCCTGACTTAAGGGAAATTTCACGTATTTTGCCTCCACTACATTGGTTCCAACACCGAGCACCCATGGCCAGACGCAAAATCAAAATAAGTAATTTTCAAAATAAATAACAGAACCGTTTTTTTGCAACGGGGTTTATGATAGCAACGCTCATCGTTTTTGCGTATGTGTACTGGCGCTGCATAGTAGTAACCTCATCCCCCCACCCAGAATGACAGAAAAAAATGTTTGACGGATTGATTGATGCCTACTCCAGTCCAGAAAACCCATTGCACGTTTTGTGAGAGTCCCAATGAGAGTGGCTAAATTGCTAAATGTTGTTTAACTGAATGAATAAAATGTTTTTTCCACGCTGGTCTGGGAGCAAAGAAAAAACATAGAATGTACCAGTTGCTTCTCTGCCCGCGCAGATGGTAAAAGCCCATCGAGGGAATGGGCAAAAATCATAGGAATCATGTTATAGGCGATGCGGCTAGCAACCCATCACTATTTTTATTCCATTTCCACCTATACGCCCTCTATCTTGCTAAATGTGGCCTGTAGGTACTTGTTACCTTAGGCTCTGTCTACCCCGTAAGGGATAAAGACGTGATTTGTGAATGTGTATGTATGTAATAAAATGTGTAGACTAAAAGTATTTTATTATTTAAAGTATTTTGGTCTAATTTACACTCGACGCGTTTGATTTGGGATTGAATAGCAAATAAAAGAATAATTAACCTAAAGCGCGAGGGTTCATGGCAAACATTGTATTAAATGTATATACAAGAACTAGAGTGCATTTGAATATATTATATTAAAATAATTTCGATTAGCCAATAATCCAAGTTAAAGCAATGTTGGCAATAATAACAGAGCAATAAAACTGTAAAAAGTCATGCGTGGTGGCTTTTATTTGCTATGCTGAGTAAATAAAAGTAAAACCAAGAAGAACGCGAAATATTGATCAATCAGAAAATGGGACCGTAACCGATTTTATAGGGTCAGTATGGTGTGATTTCTTTGATACTCTTTTATTTGTGACGTAATAATTAGTGATGACAATATTTGCTAATTTCCATTTTGTTTTGCTAATAATGAATTCACTTAAAAACTCGATCAGCTGAAAAAACCTGAGGAAAAAGACGTGTTAACTACTGCTGCGCGTTAAGAGCTGTTACTAAATTCCCATGCATTTTATGACATGAATTTTCGTTCCATTCCGGTTACAGTCATACAAACTTTTATGAACGGAGTGACGGGAATTGACGGAATGAAAAATGCGATTTTGGGAAGTTTTTTTTCTCCTATTAGGATCGACAGTGCTCGTGATTTTGAGAAGAAAACCGAAAAAAAAAAATCCTAGAAAAAATGTTAAAATGTACAACTTATTAAAATGAAAACACCCATCTACAAGATGTATCTGCACTGACTAGTGAGTGATTTTAGTGTGAAAATTTAGTACGATGTGCCAAAGAAAATTTACGATACAACTACTAATGTCCCTGAGTAAATTAATTACCTATTTTTCTAATTAAATTTTCAGTATCTCATCCTTAAAACGGATAAACCATGAGGGTCAACAGAATAGTGGTGCTTTCAGGAGGTTGGAGAGACCCCATTAGGCTCCCGTGTCAAATCTAGATTTTATGTAATGAAAAACCAAGTTCCAACTCTAAGGACACTTGGCAAATTTAAAAGAAAATACGTACTTAACTGGCTGTAGAGAAACTCTACTGAAAATATTGTCGAGCAACGGTTTTGAATTAAAATAAAATAAAAATGAGCGTTCAGTAATTGTGTATCCCGGCGTCGTTATTTAACTCAACACAACCTCACGTACGCCCACGATACTAAAAAGATGGAGGACAATAACGAAGATCCGCTCCGCCCTCCGGTATATATATATATTGATGAGACTTATATCCCATACTAGGCAAACATATCATGTCGGGGTTCTTCAACGTCAGGTTTAACTGACAACAATTGTGGTTTTCACTATTTGTAATTTTAAACGCACTCTTTGTGGATCCCTTATTTAATGCTCGTCTCATACATATATAATAAACCCTATATAATAATGCGTTCAAAAACCGCATATTACGACAAATACGTATTAAATGTTGTTTATCATTTTATACGTATTTATTTATTTTGATTCTCATTTCCACTTATACGCCCACAATCATACTAAACGTGGCCTTTAGGTCTTGTTACCTTAGGCTCTGTCTACCCCGTCAGGGATACAGACGTGATTTTTTTGTATGTATGTTGTAAAAAAACCATCTTCATAATAACATCCAATTCTTTGTTATTAATTTTCACAATAACATCGCCAAACGTGACGTGACGATATTATGACATTGAAATTTCGAATATCTCTCAAAACAAAACATTTTGATTTGACCTCAATTCTAATATCAGTCGAGATGACTGATGATTTATTCGAAAATTATTGTCAATTGGGATTGTCTAAAAAAAAATACCTATCCTTTTTATATTTTTTTTGTGTAGAATAGTCAATTATAAGAAACTAATTTCAATATTTTCTCATATAACTCGGTATTTTTTTCACTATTAATTATTGAAAGTATTTTGGTTGATGACGTCAGAGTTTCCATTGCCGGTATCACACATCTGCTTATTGGATAAATTGGTCATAAAACGTATGTGAAGCGCCGCCATTAACGTCTTTTCTATCTGTGGTGAAGTTGGCAAACTGTCATCAGTATCAATGTCAACATGATTCAACAATAACACAGGAACATTCACGCGATCTTCTCCTATGAATTTTATATTTTCACAACCGTTACACATACCATAACATTCTGCGCGAAGCAGAAAGGTCCATAAACACATACCAGGTATGATCGAGACAAAACAGGACCCGGAAATAAGTCAGTAAACTCAGTAGGCGAAAGTAAACTGAAAACGTAATATTTTCGCTCTTCATTAAAATATTTAGCGGAAAATCTTTCATGTGAGCGAAGCACATCGCTGTGTGGTTACACTCTTGCCTAATTATCTACCGAAAGTGCTTCTAAATCTAAACTATAATACAACAATATGAAAGTAAACGGTGGAAAAAACAAGAATGACAGTAACAAGATTGCCCATTTGCTTGTCATCTGTCATAAGATGAATGAAATGTCAGATTGCGGGTCCAAATTGAACTCCGTAGTATAATCCACGCGTAAATAGCATAGAATTTGTAACCTTTGCAAATAAAGTACATTTTGGACCGTCTACATCATGTCTGGGAATGTCAAATGAAGGTCATTGCTTATTTTTCATGTAATAAATTCATTATAGTAAAATAAAATAAAGTAAATACAGAAAACGATTTAAAAAGCATTTATCTCGAAATGGTTTTCGATTTACTATACATTGTAAAAAAATAGACAATCCCAATTGCAAACAATTTTGACAAATCTCACGTTACTTGATATCGAATGTTATGATAGTTTTGACGGACTTTATTTTTATCGAAAGAAGTTGAAGAAAAAGCAACAACTTGCGTGACATACGCCGAAAAAGTTTTCATTTACCGCCTTTTGTCGTTCATCTTGTTTTACCGCAAAAAATACTTTTTGGGTTATATATAAAACTAGCCTTCCGTCCGCAGCTTCGCCCGCGATAAATTAATTTTCCCGTAGGAAAAAGTATTTTCCCGCGGTAAAAAGTAGCCTATGTCACTCAGTGATAGTGTAGCTTTCTAACGGGAAAAGATTTTTTGAAATCGGTCCAGCAGTTTCGGAGCCTATTCAATGCAAACAAACAAGCAAACATTCAAATTTTTCCTCTTTATAATATTAGTATAGAAGTATAGATAAGCGATAAATAAGCGTATAGAGCACAGAGATCAGAGATCAAAGCCGCAATGCCAGTTGTAACATGCGGTATCCTGAACACATCATAGAGAGCTTACATGTGTGGGGATAATAAAGCAATGTATGTAACTGTACATAATAGGGAATATTCATGTTTTTTGTTTATTACTTACTAGCTTCAATATCAAAATCCGCCGTGTAGCTTTGAAGATATAAGCATACATAGGGACATAGGGACAGAGAAAGCGGCTTTGTTTTATACTATGTAGTGTAGTGATAATAATCATTTACATCATAATAACACGGAAAAAATTTAACAGGCTTGAAAATATTCAAATTATTTTTTAAAGTGAAATTTTAAACATTTAATAAATTTCAGCCGTTCAAAACGCCCCCATTTAGCGCGCGCTTTTGATGACATCATTTTTGTCATATCCCCTGTTTGTCTACGCTAATATTATTATTGATTCACTCAAAAATTACTAGACATATTTTAATAATTATTTCACCATTAGAATGCTACATTATCCCCAAGTAACATAGGCTAAAAAAAGTTAGGGATCCGTATGAAAACTTCCATAATGTAGCTAGAGTTGTGAAAAAAATATCAAAAAAATTCTTATATCGCGTACGCTGCGGAAACTGTGGACAATATAGCAAAGTTATGTAACATAGTTTTATAAAGGACAGCAATATCCAAAAAACAGTCCGCAATACTATACAGGGTGTCCCAGAAAGTACAGTCAAGCGAAAGTCCTGACGTAGAGCAACTCAAGGGGCATCCGAATCACCCCCATGTATGTTCCGCGATTTTTCGTAGTTTAGGAGTTATGGCCTTTTTTCACATTTTCTATTAATCTACGACCACGGAGACAGTTTTGCTTACTCTGACTGCAATAATTGAGATAATTGGCTGCTTGTTTTTTTAACGAGTAGCTAAAATAGTACGTGCATGTATTTCAATTAAAAACAAAACGACATCGTTGACCGTTTGGGCAAAAAAAAATATCGAATCACAAAAAGTGACTAAATTTTGACTGTAGTTCAGACTTTGAAGGCCAATTACAAAAAAAACTAGCATAACTTTTTTTTTCAAACCATGTTTAAAAACTGCCTTATTTTATTGACTTTCTACCCTATTAATTTTATTGATCTATCATTAAGGGATCATGCCAAAAAAAATATCAAAACTTACTTCATCCGTAATTTTCACTTTTTCTAGTAAGGCCAAGTACAAATCTGAAATTAGGTTTGTGCTCCGGATTTAGCATGAAAAACTTCTTGGTGCAAAACAATAATACTGACCACTGATTTGCCGAGGCTATTAAATGAAAATTAAAAAATGTTTCAGATTTGTACTTGGCCTTACTAGAAAAAGTGAAAATTACGGATGAAGTACGTTTTGATATTTTTTTTGGCATGATCCCTTAATGATAGATCAATAAAATTAATAGGGTAGAAAGTCAATAAAATAAGGCAGTTTTTAAACATGGTTTGAAAAAAAAAGTTATGCTAGTTTTTTTTGTAATTGGCCTTCAAAGTCTGAACTACAGTCAAAATTTAGTCACTTTTTGTGACTCGATATTTTTTTTTGCCCAAACGGTCAACGATGTTGTTTTGTTTTTAATTGAAATACATGCACGTACCTACTATTCAGCTACTCGTCAAAAAAACAAGCAGCCAATTATCTCAATTATTGCAGTCAGAGTGAGCAAAACTGTCTCCGTGGTCGTAGATTAATAGAAAATGTAAAAAAAGGCCATAACTCCTAAACTACGAAAAATCGCGGAACATACATGGGAGTGATTCGGATGCCCCTTGAGTTGCTCTACGTCAGGACTTTCGCTTGACTGTACTTTCTGGGACACCCTGTATGTCTCACTATTACAGTTTTGTCACAATAACTACTTTTTCAAAATCAAAATTTATGTCTCTCTATGTAAATAACCAGTATGACCTTACGCTGGGTACAGTAAATTTTGTTAAGGACCAGCACTCTGTTAAAAATGGGTTTTATTTTCGCATTAGAAATGCCCCCGATAAAGTGTTTTTCGTATTCCAAGCGCTGCAAAAGTACGAAAAAAAATGGTCTAGGATGAGAAGAAGGAATAAAGTTTGTATCTTCATTAGCAGGTTTATATTGCTGTGAATTAGTTATTTCATTAGTAAGTTTTGCATTAAGTTTAAACCAGAAGAAAATTTAGTTTAAAACTAACGTAGGTTAAAGTTGCGGTATCACGAATTTTTGATGATTGATGATTAATCATCTGAAATAAATTTCAGGTACGGGAAGAAACATAAAATATAGATTCACTAGAAATCACCACATGAATAGAGTTTTCAACTAATTTTCTCACAAACACTACTAACACAGTACGAATATCAATGCTGATAAATCCAATTTTGTGTTATCTGACGTCACATTTCGTTTTGACAAAATAAATGGTGACGCGTTTTGTACGTTTGCAGTTCCCTTCCACATTTTTCACTTTTTATACAATATTTTATGGGTTTCAATAACAACGAAATAAAAAAATACCTTTTAGTTATAATGTGACGATAATATAATAAAGATTCGAGAAAAAAATATTAAACTCTAGTGCTATAGATGGAAAAAATTTCCCGGCACTCCGTCTGGTCCGGAGGCTTTCCTTCGGCTTTTCAAGCGGCCCCTCACTGCCTCCATTTTTTCCTCCGTCACTAAAGGGATTTATTTACTTATTTATCTTTTTTTATATATAACATGACAGTTGCCACCAAAGCGTTACATGAGATACTAAACATTAGATTATTATACGCTAATCTAAACCCAAGTTATGCCAAAAATGCCTTACACAATTTTGAAAAAGAGCTGATACTCTTCAACTGCTGGACCGATTTTTACCAAACGTAGCTAAGAACTGGCTTTCGAATGAAAAAACCGATGATATAAAGAGTACTTACCTAACCGACATCCATAGGTAAATAAATTCTCACAAACTTTCGCGTACCTATTAAGATATAAGATGTTATTATAAGTTAGTAGTTTAAGTAATAGTTTAGTACTACTCTTAATTAAATATAAACGAATCTAGGCATATTCGAACAACACGAAACCTTTAAAGCATCCATCCGATTTTCACTTGGCCATTTGTAGTGCGTGATTAACTAATTAACAATTCTTCTTTTTGCCTAAGTACTATTAATACTACTGCCACACACTTGGCAAGTCATTGTCTAGGTCACGCAAGTCGATGGTAGGTAACTCTATTTAAGTTAAACATAAACTGTACAAAATCAATAAGGGAAGTATCATGACGCCGACACCGCAAGAACTAGCACTGGAAAAACAAGAGCTTCCGTCAGATGTCGGAGAGGCGGATAGGGCTTCGCTGAACGGCCAAACAGTCGTCATTTCTGGCATGTCTGGTCTCTACCCCAATTCTCATCACATCAAGGAGTTCTCTGATTCGCTGTACAACAAGGTAAGCTAATTGCTGTACTATTTTCGAGTGATTTTTAGTTTGTTCCAATGAAGAAAGAAAGAAAATAAAGACATTTACATAGTCACTTTAATTATGACCACGTACAAATTATCTAATATCCCTTTCGTCCGTCCAATCGTCGGTCTGTTCTTTAGCCTCCACAGCAAAGTACCATTCTCCGCTAACTGACTTGCAACTTTTATCAAATCACTACGGCACCTATACGTCGATAACATTTCAATCCCATTCTGATCACGGCTTAGTAAAGGCTGGCGTCTACTAGGCTCGTCGTATCACAATAATCCGCCTTCTATAAATTACTATGATACTGCGACGATTGACGAAGAACCGCGGCACGCCGATTTGAATTGCAGTTTCATAAAATGTATTAAAGGCAAAAATTGTCGCGATTCGATTCGATTCGCCTCGGCGAGCCTAGTGGGTGCTAGCCTTAATAGATATCTACTAGTATGTATGTATGTAAACTCTTTATTGTGCAAAATAAACAAGAGAAATACAATTGACAAACACTGAGATACTAGTATGTATTTAGAAAAAAATATATATTAATTTAACTTCAGCGTCCTTTTCGACCTTCGTCGTTGAATTACCGTTTTGCTTTGAACGACATGCAAGTTCTAAATGCCCTGGTTTTTGGCAAAAGTTGCACTTTAAGTTAGTATTATTATTTTTAAATTTACAGTTAAAACGTTTATGCCCATCTTCTCCGCAAATAAAACATTTAGTTCTAATGTCGGCAATACTTGAATCATTATTACTCAAACTCAACCTCAAACTTTTATTTGCTTTGATACAAGATACAATATACAAGATCAAACCCTGTAGGGGCACTGCAAATATTACATTTTTAATGTACAAATAGTAGTACATTACATTATAAATTTTAACTGTAAACAAGTTTTCTTAATTTCTAAAACATGTCTGCTTATCATCAAAAAATTCCTGGAGGGCCATCTGGCAAAGGTCAAGTCAAAGTTAGGGGGTTAGTCGATTGCCAATAATGGCCAATATTACTGGAGTAATACAAGTTTTATTATAATTTAGGTGAATGTCCTCGCGGAACCAAACACTCGTTGGACGTACTATGATCATCCAGAGGTGCCACAATATGTCGGCGTTGTTCCGGAGTTGGATAAGTTTGACGCTCAGTTCTTCAAAGTCCATTACCGTCTCTGCTGTAGCATGGATTCTATGGCACGCAAAATTTTGGAGCAATCCTATCAAGCCATTTATGACGCAGGTAAGTAATGAGTTGCTCTGATCGTCAAGTGTTTAACCTCTTGACCGCCCGCTCACTCACACACCAATATCACACTGGAGTCTCGTAGAGGTTGGACCTTGCACTTTTTCAACCAAGGAAGCCACTTCGCCCAGGGGTACCTATTGGTAAACTAAGTCGACTTTGACCTGGAGCCAAGAGCAGCCATCGTGCAGGGGAGGGGGAGGGTGGGGGAAGTGGCTCCGCCGCGCTCCACTCTAAGCTCAATATATTTTTTGAAGGCAGTTGTTTGTGTACGGTCAAGTGCAAAAATAAGTATTTATAGGAACTTCTCAAAAATATGTCCCACAACCTTATTACGCTGGCCAAAGAGGGTATGGTACTTATTTTTGAAACTTTATCTAGATACATATGTATCTAGATAAAGTTTGTACAGTCAAGTGTAATAAATAATATTATTTATTACACTTGACTGTACAATAAAAATCATAAATAAAAGGGTACTTTGGGAAAATATATGAAAGTAGGTACATTATGTTTATTTATACGTTTTCGAATCAGTACGACGTTGGTTTGCATCTATAACAGTTTTGTTCATTAAACTTTGATAATGATCCCGTAGAGGGATCGAAACGCGTCAGTGTTTGTGTGGTGTAAGGAATAATTAAGTTTGTGGGATTTATATGTGTTTTATGTGGCAGTAGCGAAGGAAAGATTGCATGAAAAACATATATATTTCACACAGGCTTGGTTATCTTGCACGTGAGCAGAGGAGTAGGTAGCAATCTTCAATTCAATAAAATAATCTATCTATCTGTCTATATAAATAAAAATGAATTGCTGTTCGTTAGTCTCGCTGAAACTCGAGAACGGCTGAACCGATTTGTCTAATTTTAGTCTTGAAATATTCGTTGAAGTCCAGGGAAGGTTTAACCGGTGAAAAAAATACTGAAATTTAGAAGAAGAAGAAAAAAACGGGGGCGAAGCCGCGAGTAACAGCCAGTAAAATATATAACTGAATTATCTTTAAAAGGTAATTGCTTATAGCGATATCATAGTGATAACGTGATTTAAAATTATTGTTATACTGTAGGTATTATTGTATCATAACTAAAAGCTGCTATAAAACACAAGTGAGTCTGTGAGTCGGACATTATATTGTATGGCGGCCATCTTGGAAAATGACGAAATCTAAAAATAAATTCTAGCGTTCGAATCTGTGGCCCGGAAGACTCGGATGCAAAATTTCAGTCGGAACGGACTCAAAAAAAATTTGGCCGCCATTTTGAATCCGCCGTCTTGGAAAGAAAATAGATTCATTAAAAATTAAGGTCACGTGACAGTTAGTAACGGGTAGAAAAATTCGGAGACTACCGACCTGCTATGGGTGGTGTAGGGGTATAGCACGCGTCACGGAATGGCGAGGATCCGGGTTCGATTCCCGGCCATAGCTTTACTTTTCGGATTTTTCTATGTGTTCTATATAGCACGCGTCACGGAATGACGAGGATCCGGGTTCGATTCCCGGCCATAGCTTTACTTTTCGGATTTTTCTATGTGTTCTAATTTTCACAGACATTTAGAAATTAAATTTCTAACGGTAAAACCGTAAAAGTAAAACATAAAAATCAAGAAATAAAAATTTCTTGATTCATTTGATAGTACCTATCATTTGAAAAACAGCGCCTTCTCTCGTCCCTGGTGAGCAGTAGATGTTCCACGGGAGTTTGTAATTGTGTCGTACAGACACATCATTCAAACAGATGACGCTTAGCGACAAAAAATTCGCATAGTAACAAAGGTCACGTGACAGTTAGTAACGGGTAGAAAAATTCGGAGACTACCGACCTGCTATGGGTGGTGTAGGGGTATAGCATGCGTCACGGAATGGCGAGGATCCGGGTTCGAATCCTGGCCATAACTTTACTTTTCGGTTTTTTCTGTGTTCTAATTTTCACAGACATTTAGAAATTTTATAGATTAATTAGATTATACCTCCCACTATCTATACTGTCTATCTCGACTGTCCTCTGAGATATTCACGTTTTAATTTTGTATGGCGGCCATCTTGTTTTTGCCATTTTGAAAACATTTTGACCGGCTCACCCATTGGCTGGATGTTCTGAGTGACTTTAGTTCGGGGCAAACTGGATAGGTTGAGCCGTTACGGAAAACTGCCCCATGTGTCAGGTCAGTTTCCACGTTCAGGTCGATTTCGTATTTTTCTGGTTGTCAAGGCAGCATTTCTGATGCGATGGTGTTTTTGTAACGGCTGATTTTTCAAACCAAAATTGAGGCTAGAGCTGTGATTAAGTTCATATTTAAAAAACAATACGCCAATCCAAATCAAAACTGAGACGGATTCTGTTTGCGGCAAGTTTGCTTCCATCATTTTCTACCGTAAATTTTAGAGTATTACCCATGGCACTACATACCAAAATAAATATCATAAATGAGAGGTAGGTTTAGGTTATGTTAGATCTTCAGCAGGCCCGAAGGACCAAAAATACCCAAAAGTAGGAGCTCCGCGAAAGCGGAGCTCCGTCGACTATGTTAAACTTGATTTTGAAATAGAAATCTTTGGACAGTGGAAACAAAGGTAAAATTTTGGGTAGCTGAAGTTAAATGCGGTCGTACCGGCTTATACGATGATGAACGCGTAGGACTGCCAGAAACTGCGAACAACCAGCATTTTGTTCAAAAAGTACACCGGTTAGTGCTTTACGACCGTCTAATCAAGGTACGGGAGATTGCAGAAGCAGTAAGCATATCTAAAGAAAGAGTTGGCTATACTAGTGGAAGATCTAAGCATGCGAAAGCTAGCTGCACTTCGGGTGCCGCATCTGTTAAATTCGGACCAAAAACAAGATCGACTGAACATGTCCCAAGTTTTTTTGAAACGCTTTAAGAAAAACACGTCGAATTTTTTGCTTTGGTAAATAACCGTTGACGAAACGTGGATCCACTTCACGCCGGAGACAAAATCACAATCCAAACAGTGGACTGCGAAGAATGAACCTGCTCCAGAGAAGGTGAAGACGGTTTCTTCGGCCGGAAAGGTGATGGTCACCGTGTTCTGGGATAGTCGCGGAGTTATATTCGTTGACTATCTAGAAAAAAGAAAAACTGTATCGGGGGCTTATTATTCATCGCTACTTAATTGTTGTTTTATCAGGATAACGCACCATACTCACATGTCAAAGATTGCGATGACAAAAATTCAAGAGCTGTTATACGAACTGATTGAACATCCACCGTATTCTCCAGATCTGGCTCCTAGTGAGTTCTCCTGTTTCCCAGACTGAAAACTTGGCTCAGTTTACAGAGATTTTTAAGTAACGAAGAGTTCATAGCCGCTGTGGATGTCTATTTTGCAGAGCAAGACGTCAACTACTACCTGGAAGGGTAGAAGACATTGGAGCAACCCTGAGAGAAGTGTATAATTTTACAAGGTGAATTCACCTTGTAAAATTCCATATAGATGGAAGAGTAAAAAAGATTTGAACCGAAAAATCACCTCTTTCCATGTAAGGGCAGAAACTTTTCAGACAATCCTCGTACGATAACAGATACAGTTTCTTAATATACCTAGGCCATTTTTCATTAGCGTTTTAGAACATAATTATAGAGATGTAGACATAAAATATTTCTCCCTTCTACAGGTGTTAACCCCGAAAAACTTTCTGGAAAAAATATCGGTGTATTTATTGGAACTTGCGGAACAGAAACGGATAATGTACTTTTCTATTTTGTCGGAAAGAACGATTTCGCAATTGCAGGGTATGTACTTAATTTATTGATTCAATTTTGGAAAAAAAAAGATTTCAATGATCTTGTATGTATGTATGTAAACTCTTTATTGTGCAAAATATATATATATATTGTGTAGTATGTATATCACGTAGAAAGTTTACTTGAAACCGTTTATTTTATATTAGCTGAAAAAACACAACAGCACTAACACTAGGCTAAGTTGTATTGTGTAGTGCTGACAACGCAGATCATCGTATCAGTCCTTGTCCGTAATACTTACTGTTACCGATGTTAAACCTCTGTAAAACCCTATATCACGTAATCGCTTTTTACGTTTGATTTAACTTGCGAGTATCTAGGTATGTAGGTATCTATCGTTTCATTTATCTTTATTTGTCACTTTGTCATACTCTTTATCGGATACAGTATCGGAAGGTATATCTTTGACTATCTTTGACTATATAACTATATATGACTGATATTTTTTAGATGTAACAAATCCATGTTTGCCAACCGGATCTCTTACTGGTTGAACGCCAAAGGACCGTCGCATTCTATCGACGCGGCGGGCTGCAGCTCAACCGTGGCCCTGGAGCAGGCCTACCTGGCCATGACGCGCGGGGACTGTGAGGCAGCTATCGTCGGGGGAACTAACGTGTGCTTGCATCCGCAAACCTCTATCCACTACGGAAGGTCACTTTAGATTTTGTTTTGTTTTATAATACAGCTTCTACTAAAACGACATCGATCTAATCAGGTAATGAAAGTAAAACAGTAATCCCTTAGAAATTACCATTTCATCGCGATTTCCGCAAAAGATGGCATACACAAAGTCCAAATCAGCTCACACAAAGTAGGTCTACTTACCTACTCTAAGAATACAAATATTCTGTTTTTTTTTTTTTTATATATGAATAGGAAGGCAAACGAGCAAGTGGGTCACCTGATGGTAAGTGATCACCACTGCCCATAGACACCCGCAACCCCGGAGGGATTGCAGATGCGTTGCCAACCTAGAGGACTAAGATGAAATGCCTCTTGTGCTTGTGTGTGTTGTTGTGTTGGTCTGATATCTGACGTAAGACCGAAATTTGCCCCTTTTTACTTAAGAGAAAAAAACTTTTTTCTAAACATGACATGTTTCTAAATATTTTGAAAATGGATTGCCTAGAGCTTGAGATAATAATATAGACACCTAAAGATATGGTCAAAGCGTTTCATACAAAGATAACTAATATAACGAATGTGTATAATATACATATTCGTCCCCGTGTAGAGCGAAAACTCACTAACATTAAATTAAAAAAAAAATTAAAAACTCCCCACGCAATAATAAATAAAAAAAAAACAAATTTGCGGAAGATGCCATACATCATTTCGGAAAAGAGATATGCAAACTACTGGGCCAATTTTAATCAAACATACTTAGCTAAGAAGTGCTAGGAAACTGGCTTTTAAATGAAAAAAAAACCGCATTCAAATCGGTCCATTCCATTGACAGCTACTATGCCACAGACAGATGATACACACCCAGTGATAGAGACATCGACGTCAAACTTATAACACTAACACGATTTTTGCGCCGGGGATTTAAAAAGTTTTTAATGCCATCAAAATCACCTTTTTTTCTGCAAATATTAGTCCTATCCCTGTGTTAATAGGGTAAATAAATTAGATTTTCGAAAGTGGAAAACATAATTATTTGACATTTTCTGACTCATGATGCAAGGGGAGAATAGGTTAGCTGACTAAATTAGAAATATTGGTTATATACCTTAATGTATATTTTATCCGAAAAAAACCTTTATTTTTAGATTTTTTTAAAGAAATTTTGTATTTAAAAAATTATTTAAGTTCCCTCGAAAACGCTGAAACCTTACTCATGGCGACTTGAATTACTTCACGTTCTGCTAAACAAAACTGTCTCTGAAAATAAATTCCTCGTATTAAATATGTTCTAAACAATCAACGGAACCAACCATAGGTACGGAAAAAGTGGCTAACATGTGCTAGGAGTGATGCTCGTTGTTTACATACATACATAAATAAGTCACGTATATATATATATCTTACGGGGTAGACAGAGCCTAGAGTAACAATATTTATCATTATTATCAACAAATAGAATATTGCACTTTATAGTACAAAGTTTTGTGTCGCGATCAAGCCGCACATCGCTTACGGCGTCGTCACCATAATAATACAATACAAAAACTCTTTATTGAACATCACATATAACAACCAAAACAGAAAAAAGGTATACAGAATGTTACAAGGTAGCAATAGGCGGCCTTATCGCTACAGAACGATCTCTACCAGGCAATCATAATAGACTGGAGAACAGAACAGATCTATATTAATATACTAAGTACAGAAAATACATAATATATTATACATGAAACACACATTTATAATATACTAGCTTTTGCCCGCGGCTTCGCACGCGTGAACCATGAGCATTTCAAAGAAGCTAGCAATCAAGCAAGCGAGCAACCAAACCTGCAAGCTTTCAAGCATGCATGCAAGCATGTAAGTATGCAAGCAGGCATGCAAGCATGCATGAAAGCAAGTATGCAATCAAGCATGCAAAGCAAGGACTCAAGCAAATATGCAAGCAAGGCATGCAAGCATGCATGAAAGCAAGTATGCAATCAAGCATGCAAAGCAAGGACTGAAGCAAGTATGCAAGCAAGCCCCCGCATTGCCTCGCTGCCTTAATTTTTCTGAAACTGTAAATATTGCAGGATTTTTATAAAACAAACCTAACCTAACCTATAGGGCTGTCCTAAAATTTACCCTAAATAGCTTTTGCCCGCGACTTCGTACGCGCTAAGATGTAAAACGAAAAAATAAGTTTTTTCCCGTTCCCGTGGAAACTTTGGGGAGTGCTTTCGGAGTACACTTAAAGCCTTTGAAGAAACACACGTTATAAATGTTAAGTCTCTTTCATCCGCTGTTTCGTCGGGAAACGTAAAATCCCGTTTTTTCTCATCCCTGTGGGCGTTTCGGAAAATCCTTTCTTAATGTTCCCCTACACTCCCGAATAAACCTACGTGGCAAATTTCAACTTTCCCCCGCTTCCCGTTTTTCCTGTACCCGTGAGAATTTCACCAAATAGAGCATTTCCCGAAATTCTTACGGGAACGAAGAAGAAGAATTTTGGAAAATTAACTCATAATGCTCCCGTACACTCCCCAAGGAACTCACTTGCCAAATTTCAGCATTCTACGACCAGTAAAACGAAAAATCTTGTTTTTTCTCATTCCCGTGGGAATTTTGGAAAGTACTCTCTTAATGCTCCTCTACTCTCCCGAAGCAACCTACATGCCGAATTTCAGCTTTCTGCAACCAGTAAAACGAAAAGTCCCGTTTTTCCCTTTCCCGTGGGAATTTCGGGAAATCCTTTTGTAGTGCTCCCCTACACTCCCCAAGGGAAACTTGAAGGCCAAATTTCAGTTTTATACGACTGAATACCTATATTAATCCTGTTTTTTCCTTATCCCGTGATTTATGTTTACGGTGGGTTACCGATCTTGAAAAAAACCGGTCAAGTGCGAGTCGGACTCGCGCACCGAGGGTTCCGTATCATTATCTATAAATATCTAAAACCAGTGTAAGCAGAGCCCTGTTCCAAAGCAAAATGTACGCAGTGTGGGGTTACTTTATATTGGTCACTGCTATATACAGACATACATACACATTTACGGTTTTCGCAATTATTCTTTAATCTGTGCTATAAGACCTACCTTCATACCAAATTTCAAGATTCTGCGTTCACGGGAACTACCTTGTAGGTTTTGATTCCCTTGAGAGTTGAAAATTTGCGGAAATTTGCGGCATAAACGGCTGTATCTTTTGATTGCGTTGGCTTAGAAGTTTGATTTTTTCACAGCTTCAAGGGACAGTAGACCTGAGTAATTGATATAAATTTCAGCTTCATACCTCCACGCGTTACTGAGAAAAAGGGTCTTGACAGACGGACGGACGGACGGACGGACAGAAGGACAACAAAGTGATCCTACAAGGGTTCCGTTTTTTCCTTTTGAGGTACGGAACCCTAAAAACAACTTTTAACGTTTGAAAAAATTGATACAAAGGTGCTTATTGAATACGAGTCCGCGATGGATTGTCCTTTGCAGGCGATCCCTGCCTGTGGTCTTGTTCTCGAAATGCTGTCTCAGCGTCGCTGCCCGGCTGCGTGCGGTATATGATAACAGGTCGCTCGCCATACTAATACAATCCTTCGGGTTCGCTTCTTAAAATAATATTAAATTTAAAATGTTACTTAACGTACACAACTTAAAACTAGGGACATACTTTACGGGTATCACTTCACTACACACGTTTACATTCCGGTACACTTCCCTACACATAATACCTCCCGTCGCAGACTGAGGTTTCCTCTTTACTCGCTAAAGAGAAGCCGAGGTTGAGAGGTCCGGGTGGACGTGGATGAGCTTTGCTGTACTGGTGTCGGTGCTGCTGCAGGCGCCAGTGCTGGTACATCGTTCCTTTTTCTGAACTGCTTTGTTTTATTGTAAAGTATGTACAATGTTGCTACAATTAAGATGATATAGAGAGGCATTGTCCAAACATAATGATGTTGATCCGGATATTCTTGATCTATATCAAAGGGTTGTTGTTCGTGTTCTATGAGTCCAACAGTGTTGTGCAATTCGTTTAAATTGATGTTTTCCAACTTCAGCGGTTCGTTTGGATTTTTCATCTTTAAATTACTTAGGTTAAAAGAAAGTAATTTTATAGGAACTCTAGAAAAAGTATTTCGCTGATTGGTGAACGAGTTCGATCCTGTAGTCGCCGTGCAATTTTCAGGCAGCTCTAGTAAATTCGAGCCCTGAATGATAGTGTATTCTTCATGATTGCAGTGGAGATGAATATTCGTTGGTTTCGGGCAGCTTATTGCGTAAAATCTATCGTTGATTCTTTCAAATAATTCTTGTCTGAGTGAAATACTATAGTGCTGACAGTATTCTAGCAGCTTTTGAGCGCTAATTAATGAACAGATGCCATCGGGACTGTGACTGACAGTAAACGGCATAATTTCTTCCTTGCAATAGTAAAGTTTTCCTATTTCTATACATGGCTTTTCTGTGTACTGGTACGCGTTTTCATTCATAACCAGAAAAGGTTCAGGGGGAATTAAAATAGTGTTGTTTAGGGTAGGCAAAGGGAACAAATGGTAATAAACGGAGGTATCTTTACACATTATTAGCAATTTTACTACGAAAACAATTGTATTTTTGTTAAAATATGTTGCTCCTTCTAAAAAATTGTAATATAAACGTGATTCGGAGAAATCAGTGACTAAGAGTTGATCAGGCAAATAAAATAGTTTAAGAGTTTCAATGAAGTATTTTATGTTGTCGTTGGAGAAAAAGTTGTAGTAAGCAATGTTCTTTTCACGCCACTGCTCGGAAATGTGACAAAAGATGGTCAGTAATGGGGCCCCAAAACAAAGTATAGTTGTAGGTTGAATGAACAGGCCAACTATGAATTCAAACAGGCCAACAATAACATCGTTGGACAGTTTCAAAGACCAAGTCGTCCAATCACATCGGCATGCTGATCCCTGATTCCACCAATCAGAACACAATTTATGATGCTATTACACAAAATCGACCAATCAGAACACGTCGTGTGCTTCGTATTAATTTTTTTTAAGGTTCACCTGCGGCTCGGCCCTCGAACTCACTCGTCCATCTATTGCTCACTTTTCAGCCTCTACAATGTAGTAAATGTGAGTGCGATTTCAATTTTTGATACAGTGTTGGATAAAGTTTGTAAATTTATTTCAACTAGCTTAAATGATGTATCGAGTTTAACAAAATCAAAAAACTCGTGGTTTGATTGGTTGACTTGCCGGATAATTTCCGTAATTTTATTATTAATCTGGTTTTGGTTATGGATCAGAGAGGATATGGTATTGTTATAACTATCGAAAAAATGATTATTTAAACTTAGAGCTTTATTAACATGGTGTGTTATTTCGAGTGAATTCTTCTGTAAAGTAGCTATGGCATAATTATATGTATTTAATTGCAACGTTTTGGTCCAAGTTTCCGGTAATGCTACGAATGATAGTGCCGAGTCCATCAATCAACCCACGTTTATATCTACTCTTACTCAAGGAGTTATATCTATTTATAATACTATCTAAGCTATTCTTAAGGTAGTCATACATTATAGTAAATCTAAACCTTAAGTTCGCTTCGAAGTCCTGTGACAAGGCGTTGATCGTTTGGATTTGTTCATTAATGGTTTAAATATGATTGCGTATGTCATCGAGGTCTATGTAATGTAAAAAGATGTGGTCTGTTTTTCTTAGTTTGGCTATTCCTAATTTGAAGGGTAGAATCCCAGGGTTGTTTGTCATGAGCGTTAGCTTCGCATCCTCGGCTTTTGCTAGGCTGCACATTGCTATCCTGAAACAATGAATGTTGCATTCTAAGGGGTCTGCGGGCAATTCTTTTAGTGTGAACGAGGCCTTTGTGATCTGATACTTTAATACCTAAATCTTTACAGACAGTACGAGTTAGATATCGTGGCTGTGTTTTTTGTCTTGAAGCTAACGGATTTTTATTATATGCAGCTTTACCAGATTCATATTCTAGCGGCAGCTCTAAGGGTACATTTCTTTTATTTATTGTGGAAATTTGGTTGGATGTAAGTCTTTCGTTTATTATAGCATATAGATCTGTGGTAATTTCTTTATGTTTATTTATATAATTTTGTAAGCAAGTACTTTCCAATTCTAGATCAAAAGGATCTCGGTTGTCTAGGTGGCCGTTGACTTTTTCAATAGGTTTTTTGTTAGTAGCAGAATGTATAGAATTATTGTACGCTAAGATGGCATATGACATAAGGTTTTCTATTGGTGATTCAGAATGATTTGTTTGCAGAAGTCGAATATGTTCTATTACTGTGGAGTGGAATCGTTCAATTGCCCCATTGGATTGCGGATTCATTACGCTGACAAAATGTAAATTTAATTTATGAAGATTGGCGAACTCTTTTAAGGGGAGGTCTTTGAATTCAGTACCTTGGTCGGCTGTTATACTTAAAGGCAGACCATGGTGTGACATGTAAATAATAATTGCATTAAGAACACTGATAGCTGTTCAACTTTTTAATGGATATGCTTGGGCAAATTTAGTTGTAAAAGTATCTATGTGTAAGATTTCGAAAGGTATAGGCGGTAAAGGTACGATCTCTTCTCTCGGTCTTCGTTCATATTTATTTGTTTGGCAGGAAGAACAGTTATTGATGTATTCATTTATAATTTTTGTCATGTTCGGCCAGTAGTAATTTCTTTTGATTTGTTCTTCTGTTTCTTTAATGCCACGATGATTCGATTTTCCCTCGTGGTAGCCCTTGATAAAGTTCACCTGTTCGTCTTCAGAAGTGACATCAGTTAATTTTTGTTTACAAAAAAATAGGTTGTACGCCGAGTTTTTAAATGTATTTTGTAGAATGGTGGTAAACTCTGGCAAATATTGAAAATCAGATAGCCAAATAGCATGCTGCAAATCAGTTTGAACGTAGTCTTTAAACAATCTTATAATGTTCGATTGAAGTTGATCTATGCCAATTTGTGCTGTGATGCGTTTTTTTTGTGGAAAAATTATTTCGGTGTACGGTTTTCGTGAGGAATAGTATACAAAGTCTAGAATGATTTAATTTTTTTAAGAGTTGATAAAACTTTCTTTAATTTGAAGCGGGCACGTTCAATCAAACGCCATTGACAACAATACAGTTTATTGTCGGAAATATTATCATACAATAGGTGCATACATATACTGGACACTGGTACTACCTAGCTAAAACTATAGTCGTGGAATAAACGGCAAGGTTGGGCACGCTTACTCCCGACACCAAATAAGCCAAAGGACTGCAGTGTGCGCTATCGCTGAGGCACTAGCTAGACCTAGGGAGGTTGAGGAGAAGACTGCAGTGTGCGCTATCGAACTCTCAACCTTTAAAGACAAGCCAAAGGACTGCAGTGTGCGCTATCGCTGAGGCTGCCACTAGCTAATTGAATGATGCGGCGCCGGCGGCTGCGTTATATACTGTTCGGTCGTGCATCTTCGGGTCCTCTCGGCGATCCTCGGTGGTCTAGCGGCGCGGCGAAGGCGATGCATTGTGCGAGCGAGAAAGTATTCGAGGCCGCGCGCCCTTAGAATTTGTATTGTTATAAATTTGAATATTCAGTATTGGATCTTCTAATGTGCTGTGTGTACAGTGCTTTGTGATTTTTTGTTGTTCTCCACTTCTGATGTAGACATTACAGAAACATTGCCAATCATAGATGTTGCATTGTCATTATCTTCGTTCATTATTGTATATGTTGGACTCGAGGTGAAATTCGCAGTGTTAACATGAATCTCGACGCGCGACGCGTTTGTATTACATTTACCTTTTTTTGTAAATTACATCATATTCAAATTCATCGAGTTTGAGGCGCCATCTAATAAGGCGTGAGTTGGGTTCTTTAAGAGACATAAGCCATTGTAAGAGTTTGTGGTCGGTGACAACTTTAAATTTTCTACCAAACAAAAATAAGGCCTAAAATACTTAGTAGCCCATACGATGGCTAGGAGCTCCTTCTCGATAGTACTATAATTTACTTCGCTGTCGTTAAGTGTCCTCGATGCGTACGCAATAGGTTTATCCGATCCTATCGTTCCCTGTGAGAGTACTACTGCTCCAATAGCGTAGTTGGATGCATCAGTTGTTAAATTAAATTCTTTCTCGAAGTCTGGATATTGCAATTGGATCGTTCATTAAAATTTCCTTACATAACTTAAAACTGTTGATGAATTGTGTGCTGTGAACTATTTTTGCACCTTTTTTTAGCCATGCGGTCAAAGGTTTAGTAAGTTTTGAAAAATCGGGTATAAATTTTCTGTAATAGCCAATGAGACCGAGTAATGATTTTATTTGTTTGGTCGTTTTAGGAATAGTAAACTCTTTTACTGCCTTAACTTTATCCTGATTTGGTTTTATACCTTCTTGTGTAACTATATGGCCAAGAAAGTTGGTTTCATGCTTAAGGAACTGCGATTTGTCCAGTTGGATCTTAAAGTTTGCTTCTCTAAGTCTTTGAAATACGGATTTTATATTATCAATGTGTTCCTGCAGGGAAGTCGAATAAATGATAATATCGTCAATATAAACTACGCAAATTACATTCAAAAGCCCTCGAAGTACATTTTCCATAACTCTCTGAAATGTGCTGCGAGCATTGCACAGGCCAAATGTTATCCTAAGATACTCATAGTGTCCGTTTTCGACTGTAAATGCAGTTTTCGGTACATCATCAGGGTTAACTTCAATTTGGTGAAATCCGCTTTTTAAATCTAACGTAGTGAAGTATTGGCAACGTCCCAACTTGTCCAGGACGTCGGCAATATTTGGGATGAGATATCTGTCGCTGATAGATTTGCTGTTAAGTTTTCTGTAGTCGACAACGAGTCTCCATTTTTGTTTACCTGATGCGTAATTTTTTTTGGTACGATCCAAATAGGCGATGACCAAGGTGAGTCTGAGGGTTGAATATTTTTTTACTCTAGCATTTTTTTGATTTGGGATTGTACTTCATTTTTGTGAACATATGGGTATCTATAAGATTTCGTATGAATGGGAATGTTATCGGTTGTTCTAATACTATGTTTTATTTCATTTGAAAATGTAAGGGGTTCATCATCTTTAGACAATATGTCACTATATTGTCGACATAAGCGAAGGATAAGTGCTTTTTCCTCTGCGTTCATATGGTCAGTTCGAATAAGGCTTCCTATATCGTCTGACTTTCTTGAGACGGTATCAAAGTTAAGACGATCAAAGTGGGTGTTCAAGTTGGTGGCAGTTAAAGGACTCGTTACGACTACCGTGATGTCGTTATTGGTAGAATTATGAATTTCGACAATAGCATAACCATGCTCTGATGTGGTGACAGTTGCAGGTATTAAACATTGGTTTGTTTTTGTTTCAGGTATGAAACGTCGCCATTTTGAAGCGAAACCGGAATTTTCGTAACTGTGGTTGATTATCTTTTTACTAACGCTTCGAATAAATTATTTATTCCTGTTTCTAACATTTTTATCTCGTTTGTTGCATTTCTAGTTATTAATTTTTTGTTACAAAAATCAACGTATGCGCCGAATTTTTCGAGCATATTTAGCCCAATAAGTCCGTCAAAGACATTATGAAATGTATAAATATTAAATTTACAAATATCGCCTTCATTACATTCGTCAAACGTTGGTATTTATATTGTATACCTGTGGTATGTCGTACAATGCACGTTAGTGACGACAAACGGCTCGTAATCAATCTGGTATTGAGAAAAATATTTTTTGACCGTTTCCGGCGACAAAAAGGACTGGTTGGACCCGGAATCAATTAATAATTTGATAGGTGGGTTATTTATTTGTATATAAGGAAGATAACGTTTTGCATGTATATTTAGCTCAATTATGTTGAATCTTCTGACAGGTCGACTATTTGAAAATCCTGATAGTAAACTTGATTATCATTTCCCTGAGCGCACTGGGGATAAGGTTTATCGCAATTCGGTTCATAGTTATCAGCTTCATTCATATTTAATTCTTCAAAAGCATAGTCGCGCCGCTCCGCGATCGCAACCCGTAGGTCGCACCGCTCCAACGGTGAACTTTCACCCCCGTCCAATAAGGCTTGCCCTCACGTTTCCCTCCAGGTACTTGGCTCAGGTTCACCTCCGTCAAAAAGGCACCCAGAGGCGCCGCTTTCACTGCAGGTCCATTGCTGGACCCGCTGGTTCAGATCCCCCGCAATGAATTGCGGGTTCACCTTACCACCCCTCCCCCCCCCAGTCGGATATTTGCCAACAGTTAACTAACTTACAAAATAAATAAATTAACCGTTGTTGCCCAGGGTGCACCGGCCTAAGCGTTACCCTTCCCCCCCTGTGAGGCCAAGAGCCTCTGTTAGAAGGGAACTGTAATGCTAGAGCTCTCGAGGAGGTTTCCGACGTCGCACCCCTGGTAGACAGAACCTAAGGTAACAAGACCTGAAGGCCACGTTTAGCATGATTTGAATCAAAATAGCACGTAACAGAATAGATAAATTGTATACGAATTGCTGTTTCTACGTGGACGAAGCCGCAGGCAGAAGCTAGGGAGACCATAAATTAAAGAATAAATGTTAATGAAATAAACCAATTTAAGTATACATTTTTTTCGACACTTTAAACGCCCGTATCTCATAATGAGAAAATACGAGTTAGTGACTTTTCGCTCTACGGTGTATGTACTGTTATTTGCATTTTGCAATGAAATTTGATTATTATCACTACATATTATTATTAAATAAAGCACTCCACTCCACTGCATCTGTCTGTCTGTTCGCGATAAACTCAAAAACTTCTAAACAGATTTTTATGTGGCTTTCACCAATAGGTAGAATGATTCACGACGATGGTTCAGGTGTATAATTTGACAAGGTTTTATGTAAATTGGTTGAAATACAATAACATATTAACTGTAATAAAAGTGTCTGAAAAGGCAATCTACTCGTAACTGAGAAACCAAATTTAATTCTGCGCGGACGATTTCTACTTTAGGCATGTCTAGTGATCAGTAAATAGGTAAAAATATAAGCTTTTAGGTAATATTTGCTTTATTTACTTATCTGTTTTATTTTAGAATTATTAACTTGTGCAAAGATGGTATAACGAGATCTTACGACCAAGACGCGCATGGCTGCGTAAGATCGGAAGCCATTAATGTTCTATTCCTCCAAAAAGCTTGTGATGCCTTAAGGTAAGTGATTGAATCGATGCGACCTGAGTCTTTGAACCAGAACGGCTATCAAGAGAGCGCGCGCGCGATAGAGCCCGCGCGCGCTCTCGTGCTAGCCGCGCTGATAAACACACAAAAACAGAAAATGTACGATTCCTTTCATTAATTTTAGAATTTACGCTGATGTCGTACATGTTCAAAACTCATTCGTTTCAAGAAGGAAAACACATACAGGCCAAAATTATGGCTTTGGGCGCGATTTAAATGCCATGACCACCTTCCTACGTAGCTTCTACGACGAAGCCAAAATATCACCTGAAGAAGTTGAATATGTCGAAGGCACTGGAGCAGGTAAATGTTATCCCACTAAAACATAAATATGAAAACAAATTACAAGTTCGTATTCGATTTCGCTAATAACAAGTTAGATCTAACGTGAACCCAAATCCTTTCCAAAACTCCTTAGATCAACGGCTTCTGTCTATCTAGGACCTAACGTTCTTCAATTTTCTTATAGTAGTTTATGTGACTGTATATCTGTGACTGTATAAATATTATATTATAATGAAGGACATTCAAACATGAGTTTGGGTTAAGAGAGTTTTAATGCCTATAATCATGTACAGCCGCATACGTAACTTTACCTACATTCATATTATTATCATACATTTTCTACAATAAACATTTTCATGTCAAAATACGTAAGGTAACATAATTTAATGTTTTTTGAAAGTTCGAAAGAGATGAAATGACTGCCATTTATATGTTTTCTTAAATTCTAAGACAACAGACTGAGAGATTTTGTTATCTAAGATGTTCGAAGTTTGAATGAAATTACAGTATCGATATTGATACTCTAACGTAAACATTATCCTATCCTACTTCCTACTAATATTATAAATGTGAAAGTTTGTGAGTATGTTTGGATGTTTGTTACTCTTTCACGCCAGAACGGCTGGACAGATCTGGATGAAATTTGGAACATAGATAGATTATAGTCTGGAATAACACATAGGCTACTTTTTATCCCGGAAAATTGCGTAATTCCTGCGGGATAACGATAAACGAATTATATGCAGACGAAGTTGCGGGCAACACCTAGTACATTATAATACAACCACAGATACAGGTTTCTTAATGTAGGCCATTTGCTAATCGTTCCTGAACATATTGTAGGTACGGATGTAAATAAAAAATATTACTTATGTTATTCGATACTCAATTCAATAGTGCGATTTGGTACCTATGTTTTCTTTTTTCATATTCCTCTACTGGAATGACATCATTTCAGATTTTGGCTTTCTTTCACATGTATGTCTTGATGAGATAACATTAATTTTTAAACTATAATATACCTATCACTATCACTCGGGACTTAGTCGCGTAATTATTTGATTTTTAATTAGGTACCTCGACGTTTCGGCCGCAAAACAGTGGCCGTACTCATGAGTTTAATTAGGTTGGTACCTCGACGTTTCGGCCGCAAACCGGTGGCCGTAGTCACAAGATTGATTAGTTACCTCGACGCTTCGGCCGCAAAGCAGTGGCCGTTGTCACGAGTTAAATAGACATCAAAGTCAAAGTCAAAAGTGTTTTATTTGTGAAACATAGGTGATGGCTGCATAAATACAGAGATGTTACATATTTTAGTGTTGCACTATGTTTTGCCGGTTGGCGTACAAAAACATTGGCTATTAAGTAGTATTAACAGTTTAGGTCATCATTTAAACATAAAGATCAAATAGTTACGTGATTAGGTCCCGAGTGGTAGTTATGAGTGAGATCGCGAACTTTAAAACATTATTTCATAAAATTTGATCAAGTAAGTAGTAAGTAAATGCTTTTTTATCTATATTATTATTATTATTAATTATTAATATTATTAATTAATTATTAATTAATATAATTAATCTATACTAATATTATAAAGAGGAAAGATTTGATTGTTTGTTTGTTTGAATTGAATAGGCTCCGAAACTACTGGACCGATTTCAAAAATTCTTTTGCCGTTAGAAAGCTACATTATCACTGAGTGACATAGGCTACTTTTTACCGCGGGAAAATACCTTTTCCTACGGGAAAATTAATTTATCGCGGGCGAAGCTGCGGACGGAAGGCTAGTACAAATATAAAGAAATAGAGATAGATCACAAAAAATATACCTTAAATATATGCACAAAGGCCTTAAATACCTTAAATATATAAGTAAGTAGTAGGTAAATTTATAGTTGCTCAAGGTCTATTTTATCTCTGTACCAAATTTCATAAAATCGGTTCAGTGTTTTAAGCGTGAAGTGAAGATAGGTACCTACTTAGTTTTAAAAACTGGCCAAGAGCGAGTTGGACTCGTGCACCAAGGGTTCCGTACAAATTCGGCAAGTAATAATTATATCCAGTGTTAGTAGAGTCCTGCTTCTAAGCAAAATATTGGCGTGTGAGGTCATTTTATATTGGTTTCTATAAAGAAAGAAAAAAAAGTTTTAATTGATTTTAGGTGTGCTATAAGAGCAACCTTCATATACCAACTTTAAAAACTTAAGTACAGTACCTACCCCATATTTCTTGGAAGCACGGCAGTTCGTATAAAAACACCGCTTCTTATGACTGTACCTTGTGATGACCTTGTGCGTTGACCTAGAGGGTTTTAGTTCTTTAAGAGTCCGCAGACCTAATCTAAGTATTTGGTGAAATTCCAACTTTATACTGTTACGCGTTCCTAATGAAAGGGGTTTTGCTTGACAGACCAAGGGTGCACGGGACAGACAGGCAACAAATTTTGAGGTATAAAAGCCTGAAAATAGACACTTCATTTAGTTAGCCTTAGGAAAACTGCCATTCTAAAAGTGACATCTATTAACAGGTAGCGGAACTAATTCCCCCGTAGTACAGTTTAACACTTTATTATTCTTCTATATTTTCCTTGGAGAGCTACAATGCTACAGACAGATACAGATACACACATAGAGACATCGACGTCAAACTTATAACACCCCTCTTTATGCGTCGGAGGTTAAAAATAGACTCGAAGTGAAGGTGTTGAAATAGAAGATGAAAGTTATTTTAGGTTTTCGTTAATTGTACAGAAACTTTAAGTTACATAACTATTAGATTAGATCAGATAGATGAGATTTATTTATCACCCTTTTAAAAGTACAACTAAATGTCAAACATAAGTAATTCACAAAGGGATCGTCAATTGTAATAAAATAGTAATAATAATAATAATAGGTAACTGAAATCAAATTTGAGGATCAATAAAATTAAAACAAAATTACAACAAACAAAAATAAAGCTTGTATTAGGTGTGTGTATTGGGCTTTAGGTTAAGTGCAAATAAACATGTGTGTTTAAGCGTTTATTAGGTACTAAAAATACGTGCGGGCGGGGGGTAAATTGGGGTTGACAGTTAATATGGTAGTTAGCCTAAACCCATGGACCTATAATAAAAACAAGTTTAGGAAGGTTACACTCTTGGGGGAGTAATCGGGTGAAAGTTGAAAACTAACAAATATTTATACCAATTAAATCTTGAAATACGAGGTAATCTTGTAATTACTAGGAGTAGATAATAGATGCATTAATATAAAGCTGAATACCGGAGATCAGTGGACAGCCTTGGGGGAGGCCTATGATCAGCAGTGGACCTCTTTCGGCTGACATGATGACGATGATGATGATGATGTTGATACTAATATTATATTCTTTTGATTATGTGATAGTTACGCCTGTCTGTGCCTCTTCATACTTGTACCGCTGAACCAATTTAAACGAAATTTGGTATGGATATAGATATGGTCCCGGGAAAGGACATAAAATTGTTGTTGATTGCAGGAATTGGGCAGGAAAAAGAGGAGTGAAATTTACTACGAAGATGCCCGAAGGGTATCATTAGGGTAACATTAATTGTGCTTTAATTGAATATTTGCCACTAAAAATAAACTACCCAAAATGCTAATTCCTCGCAGACGAAGTCGCGGACAAAATCTAGGGCAAAAGTAATAAAAATAAAACTTATGCTAAAAATAAAAAAGCAAAATACGTTTGCACCCTTAGGTAGGGTCCTCATCACGCATGCAGCGTGATAAGAGTAATTTTTGCAAAACTATAAATGGCGGTAAATGAAAACTTTTTCGATGCTTGTTACGCAACCTCTACGGAATTTTAGATATTTTACTCCCGAGGGAATTATTTTTGAATGAATTTTCAGAGTTCCCACGGGAGGAAAGGTTTAGTTTCGAAATTAAGAACTCACTGTACGAAATTTCAGACTAAGGAGGTTTCAAATCAGCCAGCTTTATTTCGATCTTCAAAAAATGGCTACGAACCAATTTTATACAATTTTCAATTAGACATTTAATGTTTATATGGCCGACGTATTTTGGCACTATTGACACAAACGTGTTGATGGGTGCCGTTTTCGGGTAATTTTATGGTTCTTAGCTTGTTTTTTTGACTATTTTTCTTACTCCCGCGGTGCAATGTAGCATTTCTTTGGTGGCATACCTGCTTGTGTAGGTAAGCAAAGCATACCTCAAATAACATAAAAATGGTTTAAATATTTCTAATCTTATTGCAGCCGATCAAGAATCTGACAAAGTGGAACTCGAAGCGTTTGACAAAATATTTTGTAAGAAACGAACTGAACCGTTGACAGTTGGCAGCGTGTTGTCTAACGTCGGCTACTGCGAGTCCGCTTCAGGAATAACTGCCATTACCAAGGTGCAAGTCATTGAATTTAACCCCCTACCCACCATGAAACCTTTTTATAGTAGGCGTCGTAACATTGACGTACAATAAACAACTAGACTCCCAATCGCTTAACAAAAGTTCCTCAAAAAACGTCCGAGCGGCGTTGTGTGTACGTATACATCAATTTATACAGATAACATTAACAGCATTCATTCAAATTAACACCTTATTTCGTACCAGTAATGTTTAATGTCAATCGAGATCGTTAGAAGAAGTGACATGACGCCAGGCGCTGGAAACCGCCTAAAGAGTAAAGAATTTAGTGGAGTAGTCATTAGTGGAGTGGCCATGCAGCTCATTCAGAACACCGTATAGGATTCCGTGGAAAACTAAAAGAAACAAAAAAAAAAACGAACATGTTAGTGTTGGTCAAATAACTACACTGAGTAATAAATTAAAAAAAAAAAAACCTTTTTTTTTTTTGTTTACAACATATTTCATATTCGTTTATATTAAACTTACATAGTGTCAATGTATTCTACCTTAGCAGGCATACACATAAAATAAATTACTCAATAATAATTGAATAACACAGGAATTATTACATGAAATTAATACAAAAACAAAGTTAAATTAAGTTATTAATAATTACGTTCAACATTAAAATAAAAAAATAGACTATTCAACTCCACAGCTTTCTGCACTCTTTGGAAGCTACTGTCTGTCTCTTTTGTTCTCGTGAGTTTGATTACGGTGCGAAAGAGACATACGAATACGGGGCGAGAATATTTTGTTTTAGCAATTGAAATGTAAATTTTTAGCAAAATACTAAAAAAACATCAAGATAGTGTGGCGACTATACACAGCTACTTATTATTTTATTAGTTAGCTGGACTTTTTAGTTGAAACTATTTTTATTGACAAAGCCGAGCGCTTCCGAGCGCCGGCCGAGGACTGTCGACCTCAATGGTCGAGTGCGCATGTGCGGTTTCAAATGGCAACTGTCAAACACTTCTTGCCGTGGAATCTGTCATCCTTACCACACGCATTATTCCTTATTGTTTTTTCTAGTTTTCTTATTCCTTGTGTATATTCCATTTCCTTCCTGTATATATTATTCTTCAGTGTTTCCTTCTTAATACAGAGTTTTATATTTTATTGTGGAGTGCCTTGTTTCTTTGTAGCATCAGTAGCGCCCCACAAAGTGGTGACCCTCGACTAAGAACATTGCGAAGAAGAATTTTATAGAGCATGTCTAAAGACGTGGATGCTAACATGCAGGAAAAATACGAGCAATGCATGGAACCGAATGAAGCAGTGGTTTATCGTGTGGGTGTCAAAGTTCCGCCATTTTGGCCGGACAAGCCGTCGTTATGGTTTGCTCAATTGGACGGACAGTTTGCCTTGTCAAACATTACATCGGATTCGACAAAATTTTACCATGTAATATCAGTTTTGGAACCTAAATTTGCATCGGAAGTCGAGGATATTATCATCAAACCGC
Source organism: Pandemis cinnamomeana (assembly GCA_932294345.1). NCBI lineage: Eukaryota > Metazoa > Arthropoda > Insecta > Lepidoptera > Tortricidae > Pandemis > Pandemis cinnamomeana. Next base: position 4,208,295 of record OW028720.1, read on the forward strand.
CTGACTCAGATAAGTATGAGACTTTAAAACAACAATTAATTACTCGTCTGTCTGCTTCGAGAACTGAACAACTGAAGCAATTAATGTTGAAAGAGGAGCTTGGGGACAGAAAGCCAAGTCAGTTCTTCCGTCACATTCGTAGTCAGGCGGGTGCAGATTACCCCGATGAATTTATACGCACTACTGATGCTACAAAGAAACAAGGCACTCCACAATAAAATATAAAACTCTGTATTAAGAAGGAAACACTGAAGAATAATATATACAGGAAGGAAATGGAATATACACAAGGAATGAGAAAACTAGAAAAAACAATAAGGAATAATGCGTGTGGTAAGGATGACAGATTCCACGGCAAGAAGTGTTTGACAGTTGCCATTTGAAACCGCACATGCGCACTCGACCATTGAGGTCGACAGTCCTCGGCCGGCGCTCGGAAGCGCTCGGCTTTGTCAATAAAAATAGTTTCAACTAAAAAGTCCAGCTAACTAATAAAATAATAAGTAGCTGTGTATAGTCGCCACAATAGTTTTGCGATTTTGTAAGTTTAAAGGAACACTTACCTGAAATACGACATTCCATCCTTTTTAAGAGTGGATCTGCTGTCATTTGGACAGTTTTTCACCGAACACTTTGTCATTGCGTGACGTCGTAATCAACGCGCGGTCGAAACACAACTGAACCAAAACTCTGAACAATAGACGCGTGTTCAGACTTTTGCTTCTGACAATTTTTGAGCATGGTTGGGAGTCTAGTTGTTTATTGTACGTCAATGCGTCGTAACGATTTTCCGTGTTAAGAAATGCGATGTCACTAAGACGTTTTATGTGAAGAGGTTCCATGGCGGGTAGGGAATTAAATTCCTTGACTGTACCTACCTATATTATTGTGTAGTAAGGTTTGGATTTCAAGCTTGACTTTCGTTGACAGTTTATTTTAAAATCATTTTTATTATTTTAAGAAAGAAAGCAAAGTCAACTTAATATACATCTACCAAACGTAACTAAGTATATTGTAACTTGCAGGTCCTCCTAGGATATCACAGGGGCGAGCTGGCTGGTAACCTCCATTGCACAAATCCACGAAACGACGTGGCAGGATTACGCGAGGGGCGCATCGAGATCTTGTCGGACAATAAGCCCATTAAGAGAACTTATATTGGGATTAACGGTTTATCCATCACCGGTATCAACTCCCACGTTCTTCTGGATGGACATTACATACCCAAGGTCTGTTTTAAAGACAACACAATATTTCATGTCATGACGACGCCCCACTGCAGCACAACTGTAGAATGTAACTAAAGCATTCACAAAAAAATTGACTAAAAAATAATTCATCGTCATCGTCAATTCCAGCCTATACTCGGTTCGCTACTGGCCACAGGCCTTCTCTCGGAATGAGGGCTCGGGCTATATCTTTACGTATAATAATACTGAAGAGGTACGAAATTCTAGACATGGAAAATATTTTTTAATAAATAGGCCAGTTCCCATGGCAGTTCCCAGTGGCATAGTTCCCGCGGGATAGCGATAAACATGGCAAAGGTCGCAGCTGTCTAGAGTCGCAACGCAAATGAATAATATTGATTCAGTATTAGTATCATAGAGATGCACAGAGATGAGATGATTTTTCAAAATTCCCACGGGATAGGGGAATAAATGAGGTTCGTAAGTCCTCTGAAAAGGGAGCTTATCTCCATAACTATAATCAATAGAGTCTCGAAATTTGGCATAAAAGTAGTAGGAAATCATATTTGCGATTGTTCATTTCTTTATAACATACCCGAACTTGAAAACCATTTCGAAGTACTGTTTTATCTTACTGGCGTTCAAAAATATTCAAGGATTCTATATTTGTGCCAAAAAATAAATCGGCAAATGTCTAGTTTGTATATTAAATCTATGTATGTATGTATTAAATGTATGTATCTATGTCAACTAGCTGTCAGTGTCACCCAATGTCAGTAAAGTAAATATTCTTTTGTTGAAAACATAAAATTGTCGGTTGATTTACAAACGAAATAATGGAAAGTTACAGAAAATGCTTCGTTCCATCCTGTTACAATGAGTCTAAAAACAGTTCCAAAACAATAGTTCGCATCTGAGAAGATTTATGAGAAATGTGGAGTCGCGAAGTAAATGTTGAATACTTCAAAGTGTATACACAATTTTGTTGCGAGGATCATTTCGATGTAAGTGCCAAAAAAACAATGCTACTTCAACAATCATAGATTTTCAACTCATTATAGAACCATGATCAGAATTTGGGTGCTTCTTTGGTATTGTTTGTTTCTTCAATCTCGCACACATACAATAAGTACCTAATTCAATTCAATTCAAATTGAGGAAAAAGTAGCTCAATCAACTTTTTGATGATTCTGCCAATGTCGAGGTTGGATAAGACACGGGACAAGGCTCTTATGAAGGCCCTCATGTTTTAAGTTTTGTATATTTAGTTGTTCAAAATTAATAAATAATTATTGTCGTTGAATAAATAAACAGGCTGGCATATCAAAAAAAAAAATTAAGCCATGAAATGACAAAATATTCAAATGAGTTTCTTGAATTACTCTATTAGACTACAGGCCCACGTACAAAAAATGTGGGTCATATGAACCACCAGGTGACGTATATAGGACGATATAAGAGCATAAAATAATAAGATTCAGCACTATGCCGTCACTTGTAATCGGTCCAACTGGGTGCTGGTGAGAATTCAAAAGTGCTGGTAGAGCGAGTACATTTTGGTCATATGTTTCTGTGCGGCATTTTTACCATCGATAGATCCATGAAAAATAATAAGAAAGCGCGCAGTGCCGTAAAAAAATGGTGCGCCACAAAGTCGATATTTTCTTTTGATTTTCTGCCAATTTCCAGGGTAAATTTGGTCATTTGATTCTGTACGGCATCAGTTTCATACTGTTTCAATACAGCTTCTAATCCATTATTCTGCAACGCCGTACAAAAATTGTGCGACAAGGGGACAAAATCGAGGGTTGCAACCCCCTCTCTTTCCGTGGTCCGGGGGGTGATTTGAAAAAGTACGGCTTCGATTCCAAAACATTATCTAGCACTCAAAAGTACTATTACAAATAAGGCCGTCAAAAAATTATTGTTCATTTGAATGATTATCTTAACTTTTTATCTCTATAATATTATAAATTTGTCTCAAGTTGTGAGAGCCTATAATTGGCTTTAATGTTACTACTTTAACTTTAATTTATAGCTGTTGGATCTCCGAAAATAAATAAATAAATAAATCAAAAAATACACAGACTCTTAAACTAATACAAAAACATACTGAGTTGATGATGCCGAAAAGGTATTCGACTCAGCATTATGCTGCAGTAGGTGCCTACTACAGCGCTGATTTTCAGCCAAACCCCTCACATCTTTGCATCACACGCGTTGGACCGGAATCAGCACAAATAAGTTTGTTCTTGGTATTTGGCAGACATATTCCTTCAAAGAGGTGCACTACAAAGGGATTTTACAGTTTGCCCACGGGATAAAAGGACGGTATAGAAAATATAGACTTCGTATTTAGTAGACATGTTCTTTGAAGATCACGTAGGCGTCATAAGAAGGGATTTTTCGAAATTCCCACAGATCAAAAGTATGGGATAAAAAATAATGGAAGTGCGTGTCCATGCAAGAAACGGGTTTATTTCGTTGAGCTAGGTACGTAGGCGGTTTGATAAGTAAATTGTTTCGGGCACTGATAGATGGCGTTACTGGTTTCTTTGTATTTGTCCATAAGGTTTGATATCTTCAGATAATTCATCTGTGGCATCAAGTGTTTTTTGGCGGGAATTTTAGATTTGACAGCAGTTGATAGAAATGTCATCGCAGTAATGCGGCAAAATGGAGAAAATTGGAATTCGTGGTGTGACTCAATTCTTTTTTTTTTGGAAGGTAAATCGGCGAAAGAAATTTATGAAAGGATTTTACCTACATTGGGTGACTCGTGTCCTTCCTAGGAAACTGTTAGACTTTGGGTTAACGAGTTTAAGCGTGGCGTGGCAGGATCAGCATTAACGATGCACCTCGACCTGGAGCTCCGCTCCGGAATCGGCGGTTTTACTAAAAGTCATCGATAAAATCCATGATTTAAAGCGACTGACAATTGAAAATACGCGAGCTAGCTGAAGTGACAAACATCTCTACCGAACGACTGCATTTCATTTTGTACAACAAATTACATATGAAAAAGCTTTGTGCAAGATGGGTGCCGCGATTACTCACTTCAGAGCAAAAACGCATTCGCATGCAAACATCTGCTGGAAATTTGCTGGTGTTTAAAAAGAACCCAACAGAGTTTATTCGCCGTTTTATTACTATGGACGAAACCTGGATTCATCACTACATACCAGAGGCGAAACAACAGTCGAGGCAATGGATTAGTCATGGTGAGCCAGCTCCAAGGAATGCGAAATGCATTCCAACAGCTGGAAAAGTGATGGTATCTGTATTTTTGGATGCAAAAGGAATTATCCTAATTGATTACCTGGTAAAGGGCAAAACGATCACTGGAGCATATTATGCCTCGCTTTTAGATCAATTAAAGGTGGCAATAGCTGATAAACGTCCAGGAATGGCAAAAAAAAGTGATGTTTCACCACGACAACGCTCCGGTGCTCTCGTGTCGTCTCGTTGATCAAAAATTGACTGAATTACGATTCGAAATGCTCCAACATCCTGCTTATTCGCCAGATTTGGCTTCCTCAGACTATTATCTATTCTCAAAGCTAAAAAAAAATCTAGCAGGGCAAAAATTTCAGTCTAATGAGGAGGTGATACTGGAAGTAAATGGATATTTTGAGGACCTGGAAGAAACCCATTTCCGAGAAGGCATCGAGAAATTGCAGAAGCGTTGGGATAAGTGCGTTGAAATTCGGGGAGATTATGTAAAAAATAAAATATAGTTTTTTTTTTTATTATATCAAACCAAGTTACTTATCAAACCACCCTCGTAGGTAGTACGAAATCTTTCGTGCAGTATTTGGCTGGTTTTTGTACATTTTCGATGGGAGAGAGGAAGAAATTGTAGCGCAAAATTTGATTCTGCGCGGACGAAGTCACGGGCAAAAGCTAGTTGGCATTAAGTAGATTCCATTAAGCAATATTTTTATAAAAAATAAGTGAAATAATATTTTATAAAGCATTATTGTTAGAAAAGTACGAGTAGGCAAAAAGTGTAAAATAGGAATTACGATTATTGTTATCTTCCCTGGAAATTGACTTTTGTATTATATTTATATTCCTCTTGAATCACTCTATCTATTAAAAAAAACCGCATCAAAATCCGTTGCGTAGTTTTAAAGATTTAAGCATACATACGGACAAAGGGACAGAGAAAGCGACTTTATTTTATACTATGTAGTGATGTTGCCCGCGACTTCGTCTGCGCAGAATTCCCTTATCGCTATCCCGCGGGAACTATGCAATTTTCCGGGACAGAAACTATCCTATATCCTTCCTCGGGACTCAAACTATCTATATACCAAATTTCAACTAAATCGGTCGAACGGTTTAAGCGTGAAAAGGTAACAGACAGACACACAGAGTTACTTTCACATTTATAATATTAGTAGGGATATCTAAATAGCAATTAATGATAAGTTAATATGCAGTCGATATGGACTGGAAACGTTGACTTACGCAGCTAGACTAATTGAGACAAGTGTCTAGCGTGTCCGTGTACAACGTGCGCAGAAGTGGGGCGCCGCCTTTACATCGTGAAATTATTGTAGCCACTAACAAACACATTATTTTTTAGGATTTGGCGAAATACCAGTGCAGTCTTCCCCGTTTGGTAATGCTTACGGGCCGACAGGATTCAGCAGTACAAAAAATTATTAATGACCTAAAATCTCGGCCCATAGACCCTGAAGAGCTAGCACTATTGCAAAATATACACTCAGCTAAAATAACTGGTCATTTAGGTCGGGGGTATGTTTTACTGGGTAAGTAGCATACCAACGAATGAATAGTGTAAGATATTGAAAAGATCTTCGATTTTCGAACAAATAATCTTTCTTTCAACATGAAACTACCGTGAGACTTAATCATAATTACACATAAACGGATATCTCACGTATAAAAAGTCGAGTGATGGTCGACATGTTTCGGACTATTTCGTAGTCCTTCTTCCTGGAGCGCTCGCCCCGGCATCAGCGAAACGAACACTGCGCGCCAGCGTTCTGTTCGCTCGGCTGCTCGACGCAACTGACAGCGGCTTTCACTCGACTTTTTATACGTGAGTTATCCGTTTATGTGCAATTATAAATAATATTTCCATTTCAATATAGAATCAATAAACTTTCTTTATGAAAAAGAACTCGGAGGTAGAAAAAATCAAACACGATTTTAGACAAAGAAGGACTGTCCGCTAACATATCGTGTGCGTGCGTGCGTGCGTGCGTGAGTGTGTGTGTGTGTGTGAGAGAGAAGCGTGAATGTGATCGCTTTCTCGCCGTCTCGTTCTCGCGGTCGCCTGTTCTCCGATCGGTGTCGGTATTTTTGCCCGCTTCAAAGGGTTTCTCGGGCGAGAAAAGAGTATCACATTCTTGTTTGGTCTCAGTGCGACCGTGGCATTGATACGGTACTGTCGTCCATTCCGGATAACGATCGAGAATGCGAATGAGAGGGTCGCATGAGTATAGATGCCTTCTCGGTTCTCGCGTAATTTCTCGGCAAGACTTCTCGCGTTAGTCTGTTTGCGGCTTTAGGTCTCAGTGCGACCGTGGCATTGATAAGGTACTGTCGTCCATTCCGTATAACGATCGAGAATGCGAATGAGAAGGTCGCATGGGTCTAGGTGCCTTCTCGGTTCTCGCGTAATTTCTCGGCAAGACTTCTCGGCGAGACTACTCGCGTGAGTTTGTAGCCGCTATCAGCCTGGCAACACTGGCAACACTGGCGTTTCACGTGCACCATTGCAAATCAATCCGTACTCACAACGAGGTCCTACAAAACACACGTCCTCGTGTGTAATTTCCTACAAGCACAACATCATCAGCATCATATGTACAATGATTCGCTTGGCCTTTTTTGACATAAAGTATGCTTTTACCCAAAGTATCTACCACAATCAAGTTAAGTTTTCATCAAGGAAAAGACGCGTAAGGACCGGCGCCAACTCAGGAGCACACAATCTTGAGCACAATTGGCGGGACTCCATCTGGTCCACTCGACTTACGGATGTCTAGAGCAAGGAGGGTTTTGCGAACGGTCTTTTGCAAGAACCGAATGTTCTGCATAGCGTGAGCACACCGCGGGATGGTAGGCGGTGTATTACCCCCGTCATCCAAAGTCGAGTTAGATGCAAACAGAGAGCCTAGATCGGCCTTTTCCTTTGCAGAATGAGCCGTGGAACCGGCATTCGCGCTCAATGGTGGAAAGGACGGCGATAGTTCCCTTAAAAGACCTAGAGGCAGCATTAAGTTTCTTTTTGTATGCGCTAGTGTTGGGATCCTGAGACGCCACCGCGTTAGCCCATGTCCGGTAACATTCCTGCTTCTGGCGGGAGGCCAATTTGCAGGAACGGCCAAACCATGGTTGGGATCTACCACCAATGCGTATCAAGGTATTTGGGATATACAAGTCCATCCGCTGTAGGATTACATCGGTGATAGAGTCGGCGCTAGCACTAGCGTCCGGATCAGACCCCGAGAAGCAGACTTGCGCCTACGGCTGGGTACTGTATTGCCCAGTGACACACAAAAGATTTACAGCCATTACATTACAGACATATTATGCCTTTGGCCGGGAATCGAACCCAGCTGGGAGGGTTGGGAGTAAGCTCAAGATGATAGGCTTCAGGAGATGATGTAAACAATGGTTTACATTTATAATACTGAAAGCATTTATTTACATGTAATAACATACACGGTGGCCTGAAGGGCGTCTTACAATCTATCTCCTGAGTTACGCTTCAGATGTAGGTACTCTACAGGTTTGCTAGTTCTCTGAAGGGGCGATTCAGCTCAAGGGCCGAGGAATGGTTCCGGAAGGGCGGTTCGCGAGGTGACCATCACGGGCGGTCAGTAGGACACCCTAAAGTGCTACCGGGGCTTCTTTATTTCTGCTCTCGGGTTTCTGCTGTGGTACGGGGACGGATGGCTCGCGTGCTCCTCTCCCGCAGCGCTAGCGTCGACGGGCAGGTGGGCATCGTCCGACGTTGGCCTCTGCCATGGTGACTACGGAGCGTTGCTGGCTTGCGTGGCTTGCGTGCCTTAGTGCAACGCAACCAGTCCCGTTACGGGCTTTAATTTTATTCGCTTCTTACTCTGAAATTTTATAAGTTCCGTAAGTTTTTATCATAATAACACAAGTACTTAGGTACATCAAAATCATTACGCACTGCACAGCAAACTGAGGCAAGTAGGTAATTAATGATACCAAATGATAATAAAAATTTTAAGTAAGCCATGAATATTGTTACAAAGAGAAATTAAATTTAAATAACTTACGTTTTCCCTCTAGACGCCCTGCCGTGTCATTTGATTTGTTTTGACATTTTTGACAAAATCTTACAAATCATAGACAAGCTTGTCTTTCATCGACCAAAAACTTCACTGAAAGAAGGAACGAAAATGGTGTCGCACTATTACCGATACGGTGATGTCACGAAAGAATAAAGCACTTGGCCAAATTTTTTATACGCATGGTATCACCGCTAAATCGCCCGCGACTTTGCCAACTCGCGCCGATAAATTTTGTCGCAGTGTCATATCGTGCAACGCAAAGCGAGATAATTGACAGCTGCGAGAGAGATTTGTCGAGTCGCGAGTCGCGTCGCGCGTGCACCTCGTGCTAGACGTGCTGAGGTCACTTTCTGCGCATTCATTTCTTTTTATACTGGCAAATGACAATCGTTTTCCCGCGGAACCACTTCAGACTCGGTCAAGTGTGCCACGCCTAGCAACACTGGCGTTTCACGTGTACCATTGCCAATCTATCCATACTCACAACGAAGGTCCCATATAATATGGGTGTTTATTAATAATTAATAAACAATGTCAATTATCTGACAGATAGATATGATACCTACCAAAGGTCTCTTCATGTTGGTTTCGGCCCAATAAAATGTCATTCAAATGACCGGGTCCCCATGAGCACAAGATCGGAAACACGTGCCAACAATAATAATAATAATGCAAAATTAAAGGAGTTTACCGGAACAAAATATACATACATACATACATATATCACGTCTTTATCCCTTACGGGGTAGACAGGGCCTCAAAATATATAATGAAAATAAAAATAAATGAAATAAAAAGGACAAATCTTGATAAATTAAGCATTACCTACATTTGCATAAACTAGGTATATCTGATGTCAGAGGACCTCTATAGCTAGTAGGTGAATGCATGTTGACCCAGCAGTGGTACAAAAAGGGGGTATCTTCCTGCTTACTCAATTACCTCCAATAGAAGGTTGTTCTGACGCGACGCGCTTGTTCATAATGCCGTGGAACTTATAGACTGTTATTTTTGTTTTATTCAAATGAATAATAACAAAATAACAGTAATATTACTCTTATATCTCGGTGCTCGCTTGTCATCAGGTGACCCACTTGCTAGTTTGCCTTCCTTGTCATATCAAAAAATTCTCTGCCTAACCCTATGGAAAGAAGCGTGACGGTATATAATATGTATGTATGTGAAATAAACGTACCTATCACTATCAAAACGATCAGACATATCAAACGAAGTGTTCGTTTCGCTGTCGCGAGGCAAACACTCCTAGAATAAGGACTATGGAGTATAGTCCGAAACAAAATTGAACAGTACGTACTCGCATTCGATACGTGAATGACCCATTTATTTCACAAAGTTAAGTCTAGCGGTGGTTTTATTCAAAAAAAAAAAACCATTTAATTCGTGTAACTAAGTGACACAATATGTTGTTAGTACTATACTTACACAAAAATAAATTCTATCCGATTTGCAGATACAGACAAGGAAAACAAAACAGTGAGCCTAAATGAAAAGACAGACTACTTCGACGGCGCCGACCGGCCGCTGTGGTTCGTGTACAGCGGGATGGGCTCGCAGTGGGCCGGCATGGGCGCGCAACTCATGCGCATACCTATATTTTCAGCCGCCATTGAACGGTAGAACAACGTTCTGCAGTTTTCTTCACTTTCTTTGTTATTATTTGTATTTATTTCATTGCATTTCTTCGAACAGATGCCATAAAGTATTGGAACCAAAAGGGATCAACATCGTGCATATAATATCGTCACCCGACAAGACGATTTACGACAACATTTTGAATTCTTTTGTTGGAATAGCCGCCGTCCAAATAGGCCTGACTGACATTTTGCATGCATTGGGAATGGTTCCAGATAAAATTATTGGTAGGGAACTATAGTTACATTCCATTCCAATTCATTTTCTCGTCAGATAGAATATTCGTATCGCAGAAGTTTCTCTCATTTTAAAGGTCACAGCGCGGGTGAAGTGGGGTGTGCCTACGCGGACGGCTGCTTGACCGCTGAGGAAACGATTCTGTCCGCCTACTGCCGCGGACTCGTCTCTGTACAGACTCCGTTCATTCGCGGTTCCATGGCTGCCGTCGGCATTGGATTCAAAGAAGTTCGTATACGAGTAGCAATAAGCACTTAAACAAACTGACTGACAGGTAACAGAATAACTAACAACGCATAACCTAAACCATTACAGTTGGAGTGTTTGGCAGATATTATACCCTGAGGAATACTAAATGGATAACTTTACTTTGCTACTCGGCAATATAATGAGGTTTAGTCGCGAAAAACTACACTCGCGTTGAATATTTTTTTATTCATGCTTTATTTAGGAAATTAAATAATTAAACAACCAAACCCATCACTATACTACACCCCCTTGCCAAAAAATCGGGCACCAATGATTTTTAAAATTTTTAGTTTTTAATTCACATAAATTATTAATTATTTTTGCTTTGCCGCCTTTTTCTATCAATGGCATTTGAAGAGAGTATTTTTCTACCCAGAATATCTCAAGCTATTTCAGACACAGATAAACACGTTGTCGTGCTAGCTTCTTTTTTTTTAATTTGGTGTTTTAAGTCTTGTGCCTTTATTTTGTAATGGTGATTTGCATTTTTAAAAAGTTGATAACTAGACAGTAATGGAATTTGTATGCAACATTACTGGAGAGTTTAGCGCTACAGTAATGTTTTTTTTTTTTTAATTTTGGACTGACCGGCAACAATTAACTTCCTGTTCTGATATGTAGTTGACAATGACGACTTTAACGGACATTTTTGAGAAAAAATATAATAATAATCAAGAAAGGGTTAATTTAATATAATATAGAAATCATGGAAGATATTTAAAAAAAAATGGCTGGGGATACTAAAAATCGATAACAGAACACGTTCCAACAGTTTAAAGAATTTTTTGTCTGTTTATCTGTATATTTGCGAGCGCATCACATGAAAACGGCTAAACGGATTTTGATGCAAACTTTAATCTGTTAGTAAATCACTGGCCAGGCTACTTATTTTTATCCAGGAAATTTGCAGAATCAAGAATTGAATTACGAGCTTAAATGCGTTGTAGTTAATAGATTGTAGTTTTCGTCCGACCGTACAAAATAAAGATCAGTCTCGAAATACGTGAGTTTGATTCGCTATACCGCTCCCTTACTTTATTTAATACACACCATTTTGGCGACGATTATATAGTTTAAAACAGTGTATTAACCGTTAAGTGTGATTTACCATGCCTACAAATAAAGAAATACCGAACTTCAGTGGCCTTAAGGAGTTTAAGTTGCATGTGGATACGTGGTCAACTTACGTCAGCCGATTGAAGACGTGGTTTGTACTGCAAGATATTAAACCCACGGATTATTCTAAATATTTAGTGGCTGTTGTGGGGACTGAGCCTTTGGATTTGATTATCGACCTATGCTACCCCGAGAAACCGGAAAATGTCGAGTTTAATACAATCGTGACGTATTTAGAAGATCATTTGTATCCTAAGCGATCGCTAATTGCCGAGAGAATGATATTTAGAGCATGTAAGCAGGTCGAAGGCCAGACTATTAACGATTACCTTGTACTGCTAAAAAAGCTGAGTAAGTCCTGTAAATTCACAAACAACGACAGTCTAAAGGAGCATTTACGCGATCAGTTCGTTTATGGGCTGCGCAGCGAGCGCATACGTCAGCGATTGATGACCGAGGAGGATAACAAGCTCACGTTCAAGCGCGCCACTGAGCTGGCGTTGTCGCTGGAGGCGGCGGTACGAGACTCACAGCCGGCGGCGGAGGCCGGCCATTCGGCGGCTGCGCCGGGCACCCGCGGCGAGGCGGAGCTCGTGTTCGCGGTCGGCGGCGGCGGCGGCGGCAGCAGCGCGCGCCATCGGGGCACCGCGCGAGCTCGAGGCTCGCGACTTTCGAGAGGCTCCTATCGGCCCCAGCGTCGGGGATACGGAGCGGCTGGTGTGCGGTGCTACCGGTGCGACGGGCCCCATCCGCAAGACAAGTGTTCATTTATACATAGTGAATGTTACGTGTGCGGGGACACTGGACATATTGCAAAAATGTGCCGTTATAGGAAAACACAAAGAGGTGTTCACGGTATAACCGACGAATCCAGCGAGGAAGCGTCGCCAGCGTCGGCGGCGGCGACCGGCGCGCGCGGCGCCGGCGACTACGACTACGACGACGACGATCCCGTGGACATCTATCAGTTAAGTGATACGGAGGCTGATAGCAAATGGACAGTCAAGGTAAAAATTAATGGTATTTTGGTTATCATGGAAGGCGACACCGGGTCTGCCATTAGTGTCATATCATTTGGTACTTATAAAACATATTTTAAAAATTGTCAATTGCTTCCTTATGATTCTGTATTAAAAATGTACAGTGGCCAAAAGGTGAAACCGAGGGGTAAAATTGTTTGTTGTGTAGAGATAAATGGTCGGTCGTTGACTAATTTATGTCTCGTGGTAATAGATAACGAATTTAGTCCCTCGTTGTTAGGTAGAAACTGGATGCGTTCGTTCGGTATAGACTTCCCCACTATCCATACAAATACTATAAACAATACGAGTATCAACGCGAAACCGCAGAGTACAGATGTGCGTGCCGAGCTAATAAAGCGATTCCCTAACGTTTTTGCGAATGGTATTGGTACGTTTAACAAAGCGAAAATTAGGTTAGAGTTAGTAGCGGGGGCGACGCCGGTGTGGCGGCGGCCGCGGCCCGTGCCGCTCGCGCTGCGGCCGGCCGTGGAGGCCGAGCTGGCGCGGCTGCAGCGCGAGGGCATCATCTCGCCCGTCGAGTGGAGCGATTGGGGCACGCCGGTCGTGCCCGTTATCAAGAGAAACGGAGATGTGCGTCTCTGTGGAGATTTTAAGTCAACACTAAACCCTGTCCTGGTCGAAGACAAATACCCGATACCGAGGATCGAGGACATATTTTCTTCACTTCAGGGCGGACAGTACTTTAGTAAAATAGATCTCAGCCAGGCTTACTTACAATTCGAACTCGATGAGGACTCTAAGAAGTTATGTACGATTGTAACGTTACAAGGAATGTATTGTTATAACAGATTACCTTTTGGTGTAAAATGCGCACCAAATAAATTTCAAAGGATGATGGAGAAATTATTTAGGATGCGTTATGTAACATGTTATTTAGATGACTTGAACGTTTCTGGAATCAATTTTCATGATCATTGGGAGAGATTACTGAAAGTTTTTAAAATTCTAGCCGAAAGCGGTTTGCGAGTTGCGTGTGAAAAGTGTAGTTTTTTTCAGACTTCGGTGACCTATCTAGGTTACGTCATAGATGCTGATGGGTTGCACACGGAGTTGTCAAAAGTGGACGCGATTAATAATACACCAGTACCGACAAACGTAAAGGAATTAAAAGCCTTCCTTGGACTTGTAAATTACTACGGTAAGTTTGTGTATAATTTGAGCAGTAATCTAAGTCCATTGTATAACCTTTTAAAAAAGGAAAACGTGTTCATTTGGGATGCAACATGTGACAAGGTTTTTAAGGCAATCAAGCGGTCATTAATTTCGGCCCCTGTGCTGGCTCATTTCGATGGTACGCGGCCGACGACGGTGACGTGCGACGCGTCGCCGTGCGGCGTGGCGGCCGTGCTGAGCCAGCGCGACGCGGCGGGCCGCGAGCGCCCGGTGCTGCACGCGTCGCGGTCGCTCTCGCAAGCCGAGAAGAATTATGCACAGATTTGTCGAGAGGGGTTGGCGATCATATTTGGTGTAACAAAATTCCACGATTATGTTTATGGAAGGAAATTTATATTAGTTACGGACTGCAAACCGCTAGCGTCGATTTTTAGCGAGAACAAAGGAGTTCCACTTATGGCTGCGAGCCGTTTACAGAGATGGGCAGTGATACTAGGTGCGTATAATTACGAAGTGAAGTGTATAGGGACGCAACACAACTGTGTGGCCGATAGTTTATCGAGAATCCCTGTACCGGATGTCACAGAGCGATCATGTATCGATACGTACCTAAACTTCGTCGAAAAGTCAGCTCCGATCGATTATAAGGAGATAGCTAAAGCCACTGCCAAAGATAATATTTTGCAGCGAGTCTCAAGTGCAATTAAATCCAATTGGTTGTACTGTGACAGAGAGGAGCTGAGACCGTATTTTAGTTTACGACATTCCTTGAGTGTCGAGCAAGGGTGTATTTTGTATGGGCACCGTGTTTTGATTCCAATGGCATTGCACGACAAAATATTAAAGCAGCTGCACGAGACGCACCAGGGTATCGTTAAATGTAAGGGTTTGGCGCGCCAGTACGTGTACTGGCCGGGCATCGACGCCGCCATCGAGCGCGTGTGCCGCGCCTGCGACACGTGCGCCCGCGAGCGCGCCGCGCCGGCGCCCGCGCCGCTACACCCGTGGCTGTGGCCGCAAGAGCCCTGGTATCGGATCGAGGCATTTCGGGTGCCGGGAACCGCAGCTAAATCGACAATTGGTAAATTGCGTCGTGTATTTGGGCAGTTTGGTATACCGCGACAACTGGTATCCGACAATGGACCCCCATTTAATAGCAGAGAGTTTGCAGAATATATAAGTAGTCTGGGAATTAACCACATTTTGGTAACTCCATATAAACCTAGCAGTAATGGTTGTGCAGAAAATGCAGTTAAAGTAATTAAAACATGCTTAAAAAAGGCAATTCGCGATGGCGTCGATATGGAAACGGCGTTAGATGATTTTTTGTTAATTTACAGAGCAACTCCGCACACTATAACTAATAAAACTCCATCAAACTTGTTGCTGGGCAGAGAGATGCGCACGTCCTTTGATTTATTGCGCCCCAGCGCGCGCGACGCGGTGCTGCGTAAACAACATGCACAGATCAATTATAAGAAAGGTTCCATGAGGGAATTCACAGTCGGAGATTCAGTATATATAAAAGTATTCCGGAATAACGGTTTCACTTGGGAAAAAGGTACGGTGTGTGACCGCACGGGACCATTAACGTATAACGTGAGATTGAACAACAAAGTATTTAAAAAACACATCGACCAAATACACCGGGATCATTCGGTCGTTCCAAACGAATTTGAAACTATCGCGTTGGATAGCTATGGTGAGCCATCCTCCGGGGTACCACCAACCGAGAGCTCGCCTGGCGGGTGCGCCAGCCCGCAGGCAGCGCACGCGCAGGTCGCGGCGCCCGCGCCTAGTCTGCCACCTCCCAGCCCACGTGGCCAGGCTACAACTCCTAAGGTTAAGCGTAATCGCATGCCACCAAAAAGGTTTGGCTATGACATCGATTAAATCCATCTGTTTCACCTTATCGCTAACACGTCATGTTGTACTGTAATTAACTATAATACTTACCTAATTAATTATGTATTAGCTTATTATAATAATAAGCTAAACAAGTTTTTTTTTCTAGGGTCACCCAATCTATATTAAGAATAACTTTTTCGTGTTTTTTCTTTTTTTTGTATTTTGTTACAATTAAGTTTAGATACTTACCTGTTTTACTACCTCATTTTTATCTTACCTACTTATGTTATTTTACCTATTTCATTTTATGATAGGTACCTATGTCATTTTAGTTACTTAATTACCTAGTGTACGTTTGATTACGTAACCATTGTCTTTATTTTATTTTTTTCGGGTTACTTATGAACTACGTGGGGAGAATGCTGTATATTGGGGGTAGATTGTAGTTTTCGTCCGACCGTACAAAATAAAGATCAGTCTCGAAATACGTGAGTTTGATTCGCTATACCGCTCCCTTACTTTATTTAATACACACCAGTTAAGACTCAATTTACGAGCAACTGTATTGAAAAAAATATAGCAGTGCCATTCAAACAGGTTTCTAAGATGTGTCCGCCGGAAATCGAAGTGGCCTGCCACAACGGGCCCGACTCGAGCACTATCTCAGGCCCAGCCGAAATCATGGCCGAGTTCGTTGCTCAGCTGACTGCAAAAGGAATATTTGCTAAGGAGGTTCCTTGTTCCAACATAGCGTATCATTCACGATACATAGCCGAAGCAGGTACTTTATGCAAAAACTGACGAGACTAAAAATATGTCAAATATTTGATATGATTCTGAACCTGAACTAAAAATTTCGTTTTAGGACCAACCCTGCTTAAATACTTGACTGACGTCATAAAAACTGCAAAGCTCCGCAGCGATCGTTGGGTTTCCACATCTGTACCTCAAGGCAAGTGGAATGAAGAATCTGGTCAATATTCTTCAGCCCAGTACCACACAAACAATCTTCTGGTGATTATCTTGTACAATCTACAAATACCTAATTAATATCTTAAAACTTAATTACACAAACGGATAACTCACGTATAAAAGTCGAGTGATACTCGGCATGTTGTTGTGCGCCGCTGTCAGTTGCGTCGTGTAGACGCGCGAGCAGAGCGCTGACGCAGTGTTCGTTTCGCTGCCGCCGGGGCGAGCGCTCCAAGAGGAAAGGACGAAGGACAACGAACTACTCCGAAACATGTCGAGCATCACTCTTATGCGCGAGTTATCCGTTTGTGTAATTATGATTGAGTCGTCACGGTGGTTTCATGTCGAAAATGTTAAAACTTCTTTGATTTTTTTTATTTTAATGGCATCGGTAATGGTGTGTATGCAGAACCCGGTGCTGTTCGAGGAGACGTTGCGGCTGGTGCCGGAGAATTCCGTGCTGGTGGAGGTGGCGCCGCACGGGCTCCTGCAGGCTATCCTCAAGCGCTCCTTGCCGGCCTCCTGCGCGAACGTGCCGCTCACCAGGCGCGGCCACCCCGACAACGCGCGCTTCCTGCTCGAAGCCATCGGCAAGTAGGTTTAGCACTCGCTCAACAAGGTGTTTTTTATACATTGGACAAAAACGATGGCTTCTAATGATCTTGTATTATTTTCAGAATTTATATGGAAGGATATTATCCAGACGTTCGTGCCTTATATCCTAAAGTGGAATTTCCGGTCTCGACCGGCACACCGCATTTATCGCATTTAGTTGAATGGGCTCATAATGAAACTTGGTAAATACAGTTCGGTTTAAGTTTTTTCTTGAATCTGAAACATAGTATACATAGTTTTTTCCATCTTTCCGTCATCATCTCCAGCCTATACACTGTGTCTTCAAATTAATCTGGAATGCTTTAGCAGGTGGTTGGTTTAGTCTTACTAAACACCCTTGTAAATGTTTTAAGGATTTTATATTTGTGGTTAATAATTTTCCGTACCTACATTGTACAACGCCCAAGGGGGTGACTTAATTTTGGATCAAAAATAATGATAAAAAACCTTAACAGGAATCTTAAATCCACCTATAGATTTCATAATAAATTGTATTAATTACGCTACTTTAGAAATACATAACATCATTATGTTTATGTGTGGCATGCGTGGCATAAGTGGACCTAGTCTATCTGCCTACATAGTGCATACCTATTCGGCTTGGAACTATTTGAGCTGAGGCACCAACTTCACAAATATAAATAAGTGCTACCTAGCACTTACCGTAAAATAATTTTAATTTGACATTTCTGAAGAAGCGTAATTAAAACAATTTATTATGAAATCTATAGGCGGATTTAGGCTACATTTAAAGGCGGCTCTAAATATTTTTTTTCTTTTCACGCTTTTAAGTGAATCGTTTTGTAATTTATCCAACTTACTACGGACTCGTGGTCCCACTGTTATAAAAATGTTGAATTACACTTCACCATAAGGTCAACGGAACCCCGCTTTCGCGGTGCTCCTGTTTCTATGCGGTTTGCCCTTCGGACATTTGATGATACCTAACGAACCTAACCTAATTTTATTATTCTCTGAATAGTCGGTTATCAAAATTACCCAATACCGTGCTGGAATATTTCAGAAAAATTCTAAGAGACCTCGTATATGTCCCACTGCTGGGCACAGGCCTCCGTTCAGAAGAGTGCATCCTCACAAAGCACTTGAGATATGAGATGATTAAGCGCACTTTCTCTTCTGCCAAACAAAAGAATTTAAGTTTATTCATCACGGACTTACATACATACGAATACTTTGTTCCACTTGCTACAATCCTAATAAATGTACTTCTCTCGCTTCATCCACATCCATGAATCTCTTCGCACGTCGGTTTAGGATGTTATTGACCTGATGTTTTGTCAAAACGTCCCCAATTTGATAACGGAACTTCCATTTAAGCCTTCCTTTTCCAACACACCTATTCACACTCACCATAATAAATATGGTTAATAAACTAAACAGAAACTAAGAATATTTTTACAAACATACAATAATTAACCCTAAAAAGACATACGTATAAAAGAGCGCCGTCAAGTGCTTTTTTGCAAAAAAAAGTTCCTTAAAAGTCCACATGACAAAAAAAAAGTTTTGGAAACTATCTAGCTGAACCAATATAATCATAACACTTCATATATTTTATATCAAGGAAATTTAAATTCAAGTTGAGCATAACCATTCTTTTTTCAAACCAGTGTTTCCATTAACTGACTTCTCACTCAATAAAATTCAATAAAAAGTAGGGTTGTAACTAGGGTTGCCAACCGTACCTACTATAATAGCATTGTACTACATTTTGGGTCTGCGTACTATATACTGTTGAAGAAATATATAGTAGGCAAAAATACTATATTTTCAACACCGAACGGAATCTGAAAAACAAATACAGTTTTAATTAAAAAAAAAATAAGTAACAAATATATATTTGCCTATTTTTAAATTTTTCCATATAATACTATATTTTTTAGAAGTGTACTATATTTTTTATACCTAGTTTATTTTGAAAAATACTGTATTTCGCTGAAAAAATGTTGGCAACCCTAGTTGTAACGGAACTTCGCCTCCGCCTCCGTTAACCTCCGCATCCGCGGAGCCGTAACTCGTCGCCACCGCATCCGCTAAGAAGGCTTCCGTTACAATCTCAACGTTTTAGTCAATATAATAACGATTTACCACACAAGTTTAGCGAGTTTGATGACCATATTGTATATTTCAGGTCATATAAATTGTACGCTGGCGCAGAAAGAAAAGCAGCTGCCTCATGCACGTTTGTGATATCAGTTCACGACTCTGAACATAAATACTTGCAAGGAAACAGGATCAATGGTAAATCACAGAACTAAAATTTCTAAACGACATTTATATTGACACAATAATATCCTAAGGTCCGACATCGAACCTGAATCTTCTACAATCCGTGACCGTGATGCGTGCTTTACGCATATACTCCACCCAACAAATATACTTGACCCTACGTCAACAAGAAAAACATTAAAAACATTACATGTAAAATCTATTTAATCCGAAATTACTTTGAACTTGTGTAAGATCCGAATATAACGTCGACCTGCACCGAGTTGATAATAGAATGAAACATCTATCTTCTATATATATATAAAAGAAAGTCGTGTTCAGACCTTTATAACGTTATAAAAAAAAACGATATAATAGCGGTATATATCGTTTGTGTTTAAAATTTCGTTCAATCAAATTCTATATTCCTTCATAACGTTATATCATATCATAACGAAAAGAAAACCGTAACTTTACGAAATAGCGTTATAGACCTTTAAAACGTTATGAAAAAAACGATATAATACCGGTATATGTCGTTTGTGTTTAAAGAAAACCATAACGTTATGAAATAGCGTTAGGTATAATAACGCTATGAAACTGATTATGAACTACGCGCTGTTGCCGCTGCGTTGGTATACTTTACTTTGGGAACACGCACACGTACCGGCACGGCGCGCCGTGCGCTTGATTCATGGATTGCGCAACGTTGCCACCCTTACAATAATTTGATTGTTGTCTTATCTTCGACCTACCCTACCGTCTGTGTCCGTACAGTGAAAAACTATGAAGTTATAGTAAAAGTAAATGTAAGTACACACAGCAAAATAATGCGGTTAGCACAGCCACGCACACGTCTATGCGTGTTGAGTATCGACATGAACGTTAAGTAGAATCTATGACATTTGAATGTGTGAGTGAGTTCGATCATAAAATCTACCCCCTAAGTACAGATTTTTTAGCAACAAGATGAATGAGCAATGTCGCTGTAAATTACCTGTTTATTGAATAAACAAGAACTAACTATAAAATAACAATGAAGAAAGTTACAACTATTTAAGTTAGTTTATAATAAATTAAGTAAAAAATAATTACAAATTAAATGAAAATAATCCCCCCCGGTATCGTGTCACACTCAAAGGCTGAAAATGCAATATCTCCGGTTTCAGTTACTTCTACAAAAATAATTTAAAAGTATTTTTTTTATTTAGACTGTCCTAAAAATATTTTACCTAATCTTACATTGGATATTGTCATCCCCAGTGTAAGCGAGAGAACCGAATCGAAGCTTCCTTCGACCTTGAATCTTCAAATTTATGCAATCCCACGCATTGAACTATTATTACTAGCGAAGAGTAGTTACCATCTCACTGATGCGACGATGTTATAGTATTATTTCTCAACAAGTCTGAGATTCCAATTCCAAAGCAATATTCCTCACAACCAGCATGTCCATTGAAATAACATCCAAAAATGTCATTTTATTATTACTACTATTTTTATATTCCGTTTTCTTTGGATACGAACCCGGTTCACTAAAGCACAAGTCAAATCTTCGACCTGTCTTTGACCGCTAGGCCACCGAGGTATGCAAGTTACATGGTGAATTTATGAATTATGTTCAATCTGCGACTACTGTATTGCAATTTGTGTAAATAGCTGTTTTATGAGCTTTGAAATAAGGTTGAAATTATAATTTATTTTTTTCCGTAACTATTTAATTTTATGGTGGTTGCAGTCTGTTGTATGTTTAATTTTACTCTTATATAATATGTTAAAAACGCAAACGCATTGTGTTTTCTTTAATATAATTATTAATAAGTATGACTCTTTTTACTGGAGTTTAAAAGTTGCTAGCTGATGGCTATTTTGGTCGTTATCGTCTTAAACAATATAAAGTGCTTTCTACCCTCAAATTTCTAATAATATGATTTTGTGAACAAACAACTGTCACCGCTGGCAGCCATTATTAGCTGCGGGATGAACCGCGTGTTATAGTTACGAACTGTTTAATTTTGCCTTTCGAATACCTTGTGATTTGCAAAACATGGATTTTCATTTATCTTTGTTGAAAAGAGCAAAACAATATAACTATTTATATAAGGAATCGCTAGGCGTTTTTTGATATGGGTAAGTAGACAAACGGTGTTAAAAACAATGACTTATTATTTTATCGGTAATGTTTTAAACAACTTTCTTTGACGAAAAATGTTTTTATTTAAACTTCATTTATTTTGCAGCGGAAGACTGTGCCATTATGGATTCACCCTTACGCAGACTTCGGACACGATAAAAATATTCGTTCTGGGCCTAAACCTGAAGCCTCATCTCCTGCCATTTGATTTGGACATTATGTAGTTGCCGCACCCGCTAGTGACCCATTTCACAGCAACAAGACACAATGCTACGTTGCAACCTGTGCGAAACCATCTGCGTGCTGCAGGATTGCATTGCCGTAGACCAGCAAAAAACATGCTTTAACGGACCAGCATAGAAGAAACCTTTGCTCGTGAATATCTTGACTTTGATTATTATACATCAATCAAAGTCAAATGTAGTGATTTTTAGTGATGAAGACGAAATATATTAACTTAATTAAATATATAAACACAGTAATGTTTTACAGTGCAGAACGAGTGGCAGTGTTACTTTAGGCTATGGGGTTGGATGTCATCGATGGGCCCTGGTGTCCAAATCCAAACCAAATCGAGATAGGTAGCTTAGTCGCTTCAAAGTGGAGATTATAACCCAGTGTGAAATGATGTTATTGTTAATGGCTGTCATTTAACATGTCTATTCATTTCACCACTGACTTACACGTCCGCAAATAAAACGTTTCGTTCATCTTTATCAGACTTAAACCTAATAAACCAGAATTTATAATATTAATTATGTGTCATCTTAAAAATAGCCCTATTATGGTTGTGTATTCAATTTGCAAGATAATTATTATGTTAGTGACATAAGACTTTTTAGTAAACATAAAATCATACTGGCCTCTAAAGTGTGTGTTATTTTATGAATATTATTCTATAAGGAAAAGTGTGCAGTTTTATTTAGCTAATTTAATTACTTTTGGTAATAATAATAATAACACAAATAGAGGCTAATACAATAAAAATTAAAAGTTGCAATAAACAATTTGAACCAATAATTGCATTTTATTGTTTTATTCTTTTACGTCCTTTTTTTCTTGTTTTAGGTAAACATGAGTTTATTTTGAGATTAGTAATTTAAAATTGAAAACAAAAAAGACACACTTGTGCAGGATTCGAACCCGGTTCTTCAGGTTTCATAACTCTAGGTCAATACACCTGAGCCACCACGCTTATAAAACTGGTGGCAAAATTATGCTTCCATTGAACAAAATACCAGCAGGTTTGAATAACTATGCGTGAAGGTAGTCAGAAAACACAATTAGCACAGATAGGGCATTTTGTTGTGTGCGTAATAAGGCAGCGGATAAGTGCGGATGTGTGTATAGAATGACACACGTGGATAACTAGGGTGCTCACCGATTCGCTTTGCTGTGTGTACGTAGGTAGTGTGGTTTATGTTCGTGACGTGAAAACTTTTTTGTGCTACCTATTGAGTGTAAATTGCGGAATTTCCACATGTACTTTCATAAATCGCCCACGCCCTATATAGTATAGTATTATAACTAGAGGATGCCCGCAACTTCGTTCACGGAGGAAGAAAAAGTCATAACCCTCTTTTTTCTTCAGCGTAGTCGGATAAAAAGTATTGCTCAGCCGATTTTGATGCGGTTTTCAGAAAAGTCCTAACTTTAGATGGCATTATTATGTTTAACTGATGCTGTGTGGTACGGAACCCTCAGTGCGCGAGTCCAACTCACACTGGACCGATTATTGAAGTGAAAACTTCTTTAGGCGCGTTGGGCACTTTTTGGGATGGGTAAAAAATGATAATTTCGCGACAGAAGTAAGACGGAGGTAGAGTCTGGCAAATGAAAGATGAGAATGAGTTTTCTTAAGAACTTTTTACATGGCAACAAAAAAGTAGATTGTCAACCCACGTCGAACGTCATTTATTCGTCTTGAGACCTGAAGCTTGCTGGCGGTATTTGCTACGTTTTTAAGTGTTTGTCATGAAAAAAACTATCAAAAGTAATGTGCGTAACCTGTAAATGTTAGGACAATTTATTAATATACAACCATTAAAAACTAAATAATAATAAGGATAAATTAACAATCGTGTATTTTGCAAAATTCCCAGCACAGTGATTTAACGTTCAAAATTTCAGAAAACACACATATCTTCTTTCGTATTTGTTATTTTCAAAAGTGAAGTACTGCTAAGTAGAATACAATGTAATGAATGTACTTCATTATTCATAAAACAGTGATAGTTATGTTTTACGAATATTGCTTGCTCTTTGTTGAAACTTTCCAATATTATTTATTACATATAGTACAGGTAGGGTTTCATAATACAATAATTACAGGTGGACCTAGCCTTTAAAATATTTTATTAGGTACATTATACAGGGTGTTAGGTAATGAGTGGATAATCCTTGAACCATGGATAGAGGGCACTTAGGACGTTATAATAAAGCTAAAATAGGTTTAGTAAAAGTGGCACGGTTTCCGAGATATTCGGACTTTTAGGTTTTTTTCGAAAATGAACACCCTTGTTCAATGTTTTGATCATAGCACCATTTTAAGCTAGCTTTTAATTTTTTTTACTTTTTCTTAATATTCTTGAGTACTTGTATTTTCAGATAGGAATTACTATTTTTGTGAGACTACATGGGATTTTTTTTAAAAAAATCGAAAAGTTAATGTTTGCCTTTTCAATCGTACATTGATCGAATTTTCAGCTTTCACGGTGAAAAAAAAATACACTACCGCCTAGTTGCCAATAAGCTTAAAAACATGCCGGTTTATTGACAATTTAAAAATGATAATTACCTTTTGAATTTAAATTCAAAATGACAAAATAATTAAAAAAAATACACGCTCACCCACATTTTTCCCGATTTACTTTTTGTATCACGGGCGTAGAACTCAAAAATTTTTGTTGCAAAAATAACATTATTCTATCTATCTATTTCTATTCTATTCTATCAGTGTGTATTATGTTCGAAGCAGTATTAAAGTAAAAAACTTCAACACAACGATCTAAATGCAAAATTAACCATTCATTACGCAATAATAATAGCGAAATTCAAAATCGAATTCGAAAAAAAAACCAAAAGGCAGTTGACATGTTTTTTAAATTTGGAATTATTTAAATGCCATTTGCATTTAAATAGGTGGCCAATAATCTTATTTTTGCAACAAATAATTTTGAGTTCTACGCCCGTGGTACAAAAAGTAAATCGGGAAAAATGTGGGTGAGCGTGTAGTTTTTTTAATTATTTTGTCATTTTGAATTTAAATTCGAAAGGTAATTACCATTTTTAAATTGTCAATAAACCGGCATGTTTTTAAGCTTATTGGCAACTAGGCGGTAGTGTATTTTTTTTTCACCGTGAAAGCTGAAAATTCGATCAATGTACGATTGAAAAGGCAAAAATTAAGTTTGCGATTTAAAAAAAAAAAACCCATGTAGTCTCACAAAAATAGTAATGCCTATCTGAAAATATAAGTACTAAAGAATATTAAGCAAAAATAAAAAAAATTAAAAAGTCAGCTTAAAATGGTGCTATGATCAAAACATTGAACAAGGGTGTTAATTTTCGAAAAAAACCTAAAAGTCCGAATATCTCGGAAACCGTGCAACTTTTACTAAACCTATTTTAGCTTTATTATAACGTCCTAAGTGCCCTCTATCCATAGTTTAAGGATTATCCACTCATTACCTAACACCCTGTATATATCACAAGTATCAAAACTATTTTTCGCACTATACGTCAGGGATACCACACATTGATTTTTGAATTTGCCGCCATTTTTTCATTCTCATCTTTCAATTGCCAGACTAGCGTTGGTGCACCAGGCTCGCATAATCCTCTAACTAAGAGCTTATTTTGAAATAGGTACTTACATGATTGAAGGCTAGTCGCGTTCGATTTTTGAAGTGAAAACTACACTGCGACTATGCAAACTACACTGGCCACATAAATATGTACCTGGCAAGTCTAAAAATTTGTATACAAACAAAATTCCATTATTAGTATCCTGCAAATAATGCAAAATATTATAGTCATATTTATGTCATTAAATATAGATTCAGTAATTGCCACGAAAATATGTATACAAAATATAATCTGCGAATATCAACTTTACGGCCTAGTCCCACGAAATTTGTAAAGTATGTTTTGACAATTCACGAAAACAGTACAGATTTGTCATTGCATATGTTTGTCGCACGTTATATAGAGCGGGTGTTATAGAGTGTAAGAAAGAGATGGTCTATAACGTTATTATATCACTTGCCGAAGTATCGATATATATCGCTATTAATAACGTTATAATGAATACCGCTACAGAATAAATAATGTTTTATTAAAAAACACTATTCGGTAATATAACGTACTGAAAAATAGCGCTACCTAAAAACGTTTTATTGAAAAATGCTATTCGGTAATCTAACGTTATGAAAAATAGCGTTACGCAAAAATAACGGTAATTAAAGGTCTGGTCGTGTTAGTTACACTATTTATAACTCGAAAACGGCTTAACCGATTTGGCTGAAAATTGGTAGCGAGGTAGCTTAGAACCAGGAGACGGACATAGGATACTTTTTATCCCGATTTTCCCACGGGATTAGAAAATTCCGAAATGTTGTACTAATAAAGCTAAAGCCATTAAATTTAGCATGCCTACACATTAGTCCTTGATTAGTATAAAGATGCACTTACAAAGGATTTTTTCAAATTTAAGGCGGGACAAAGTTCGCCGGGTCAGCTAGTCGTTAAATATATTTATCTTGGTCAGTCAAAAATACAAATCGTCTTCTAGCACGTGCATCTCGAGGGGCAGCGAGCGGTCGCCTAGTGAGCAGATTGAGACACGCTCAAGGCACACTCGTGTATACACACTCATGCATATTTCGGTGTAGTTGAAGAGTTATAGGCGATGGTACTATTGACCCGTGGTACTATTGCCCCCGGTCTACCCTACTTGCTTTTACCCGGGCCTTCGTTTGCGAAGACTTAATTTATCGACAATATTAGGTAATATTCATAAAATTTTAATCTTTATTATCGTCCCATTATAATTAAAATACATCTTTTTTTATTTACTTAGTAGCTTACTAGCTGACCCGGCGAACTTTGTTCCGCCTTAAATTTGAAAAATTCCATTGGTTTGGGCTGTGCTATCCCGCGGGAACTATGCAATTTTTCGGGATAAAAACTATCCTATGTCCTTTCCCGGGACTCGAACTATCTGTATACCAAATTTCAACTAAATCGGCCCAGCGGTTTAAGCGTGAAAAGGTAACAGACAGACAGACAGACAGACAGACAGACAGAGTTACTTTCGCATTTATAATATTAGTAAGGATAGTAAGGATTACGAGTATTTAACCTCATAAATTCAAATTTCTGGCGGAACAAAGTTCGCCGGGTCAGCTAGTATTATATGTATATGTAAAAAATATTATATTGAAATAGTCTGTCCAGGATTTTTTTAGCCAACCCATTGATTTTTATTATATTTTCTAATATACTAAATTTATTATAAAATATGTTCGCGCGCTAAAAACCTTTTTGGTTATTAGACCAGGGTCGATACCTTTGAAAATGATAAAAAGAAAAAAATATATAGTATGATGAAACCCATTAGAAAAGGTAGAGAATATTACAAAAATGAAAGGAAAAATAAATTACGGTCGATCTGAGGTCGGGAAGGGGAAGGGGGTGACTTTTTAAGGGTGAAAAACGGTTTATCTCGATTTCCGGCAAAACTACAAGTCTTATGAAAAAAAGTTAAAGGGCAAAGTTGTAGGTAATAAAAAGATCTACAACTTTTATTCTTACACTTTTTCCACATAACCTCAAAATTTATGTGAAAAGTTCAAATAACCAAGTTTTTAGTTTTTTATTTTTAAACGTTTCGACGCCGACTTAAAAAACTTCTGTTGGATCTGTCACTTTACTCCCTCACCTCCCTTACCTCATTTATTATTATTATATGTTTTTGTTATTTAGTTATGTGCTGACAATATTTCCACATTTTGTGCTTTTATATTTTTATTATTTGACATTTTAAATTGCTTATTTAAATTATTATTATTTTCTCTTTTTATGTACCCATGACGATCTTTTTGTGAATTTACATTGACATTTCATTAAGCTTTATTTTTGTTTGTTGTTATTTTGTTTTTTATTTAATTTCAGTTATTATAATTAATTATTATTACTATTTTATTACAATTGACGATCCTTTTGTGAATTACTTATGTTTGACATTTAATTGTATTTTTAAAAGGGTGATAAATAAATCTATCTATTTATCTATCTTCCCGACCTCAGATCGCCCGTAATGTATTTTTCCTTTCATTTTTGTAATATTCTCTACCTTTTCTAATGGGTTTCATCCTATTATAATTTTTTTTGGTCTCAAAAATTATCGACCCTGGTCTATATATGCAGTGCAGGGGTGCTCTATGGCACACAAAGAAACAAATCATCTATAACTGTCATTGCCTTTTAATGTTTTTACGTATTTTTTCCGCCGCTGATTCTTCATCCGCTCTCCTCGCTTAAATATCCTCACCCGCATCGCCTTCCTCGCCTCAACCACGCCGCCAGGAGAACGCCCTAAGGTGAGTGCCTCTGCACTGTTTTAAATTGTACTTTTTTGGGCATCAGCGCACTCCTGGCCTTCCGCTACAAACGAAATTGGCTATTTACACGCCCTAACCTAACGAAATATGTTTCGTTCTATTATCAGCTCGGTGTCGGTGCAGATCGACGTTATATTCGGATCTTAGACTATTACGACGCCACAAAACCGAAGTATTTAAACACACAACACTCAATAAAGCGCTTGACACTTTATTCCACAGGCAAGAATTTATATCCGTTCGCGGGTGCGTTGGTGTTGGTGTGGGACACGCTAGCGATGACGCTGGGGGCGAAGCGCAAGCAGCTGTCGGTGCAGTTCCGCGACGTGCAGCTGTACGCGCAGCCCCTGCTGCACGACTCGCACCAGCTGAGACTAGCGGTTACGCTGCAGCGCGGAACTGGACTCTTCGAGGTCTATTATGCCGTATCAGATTTTTCTTAAAATGTCTCATTTCTTGACTGACTTACTGAAGTGTTTTCATCGAATTATGTAGGTACCAATAAGATGAACTAAAACAATAATATGGATTACTTGTTGAATGTGGATTTTTTAAAACAGGTTCTGGATAACGACTCAAGAGTAGCAACGGGAAAGATTATAGCCAAGACAAAAATGTATTTTAAAAACATAAAGAGAACCGCAGACACGCAGAAGAGTGATGATATGAAATTTAAAACAGAAGATGTTTACGAGATCTTGAGTGACAGAAGCTATAAGTACAGGTAAATATTCTTCCACATACTAACAACATCATACTCGATCGATGTACGACTGATGTATACATATATTCCTGATAAAATTAATAAACGAAATAATTACTTCCACGCTGGTCTGGCAGCAAAGGAAAAATATAGAATGTACCAGTTGCTTTTCTTCCCGCGCAAATGGTAAAAATCCATCGAGGGAATGGGCGAAAATCATAGGAATCATGTTATAGGCGATGTGGCTAGCAACCCATCACTATTTTGATTCCACATTCCACTTCTACGCCCTCAGTGTCTTGCTAAACGTGGCCTGTAGGTCTTGTAACCTTAGGCTCTGTCCACCCCATAAGGGATAAAGACGTGATTTGTGAATGTGAATGTGAAATAATTACAAAACGAAATATCCGACCTCAAAACTTTGATTTGATTTCATTTCATTTGAAAAAAAATTTAAAGAAAGAAGCACTATTTTTATCAATTTAAATTTAATACCTACCTACCTACTTTTACTTTTTACTCTGTTTAACCGACTTCAAAAAAAGGAGGAGGTTCTCAATTCGTCTGTATGTTTTTTTTTCTTATGTTTGTTACCTCATAACTTTCGACTGGGCCAAGTGATTTTAATGATTCTTTTTTTATTTGAAAGCTGGTGCTTTCCGTGTGGTCCCATTTCAATTTGCCCCGGTTCTGACGATGGCACCCATGAGAAAACCATACAAGTCTAAATTAGCATTAAGTCATCATCATCATCTCAGCCATTACAAGTCCACTGCTGGACATAGGCCTCTCCTTTAGACCTCCATTTAGCATTAAGTACGTGTGCGACAAATCGTCCGTTTCATTTAAACGGTGCTGTGTCATATGAGCAGCACGTTTAATAGGTCTACCCGTATTCAGAAAAAAATGTTAGTGTACTTCAGATTCACTAAAAATATAAAAAAATAAACAAAAATTTTAATAAAAAAAACCGACTTCACAAAAGGAAACAACTATTCCAAAACAAACTAATACGCACTAAAAAGAAAAAAATAATTGCATATTCTTCTAAAACTTAATAATCAACTTACTTTTTCGACTGTATAGAACAATTACCCAATATTTTTTTTCCCCAATATTTATTTTTCCGTTCGCATTTTTCCCCATTTCCTTTTTTTTCCATACATATTAATAACCAGTAGTTTATTTTCTCACACGATTTAATCTCTATGCATTGTTTTCGCTACACGCATCTTTGCCGATGCATTTTTTTTACCAATCCGGATCATTCACATACATATGTTTTACCTGTATTTTAAATTCTCAATAGGTAGTCTATTTTTGCCATACGTTTTAATTTCCACTCATTATTTTCGCTAACTGCATCTGTGCCGATGCATAAGTACCTACTAATAATAAACTATTGCCGTCTTTTAACTTTGAAATTGCAGGAGAAAGAAAAGGTTTGTCTTAATGAAGAATAAAATAATAGGTAAACAAATCCTAGATCGTATTTTCATAATATTTTCAAACCTTTAAATTTTTACCCGTTAAAGAATTAAGAAATAAAACAAACCAATATATAGAGGTTTACCTAAACTATACTATACAGGGTGGAAAGTTGAAATGGGGCAGCAAGGGCAGCTACTAGATCCCTTGCTGCTACGCGAAAATGCTCTTAGGAGACCTTTACTAACTTTTTGAGTGATGACAATCGACATTCACAGATTTTTGATAAAATGTACAGTCAGCGAAAAAATCGTCAGTTTTGACTTTTTTTTTTTTAATGGCAATCGGTCCCATTTCTATCAAGGATTAAAACACTCTTTGAGACCAACCGAGGTTTGAGTACTAGAACACCCACAAATCAAAGAAAACCTTTTCCATACAGTTCGTAGGGTAATTAATTACAATGTGAAATTTTCTTTAGCTTAAAGATCATTAAATTGTAGACAACTACAATTAGGATAAAGAAAATGAGAAAAATCGGTATGATTGTAAAAAAGTACCATTGTAAACCCCCTAGTTCGTTTGTCTGGCCTCTCTAACATAAAAAAAAAAAAAATACATCTAGTCTGTGCGGAAAGAGAACTTTAAATACGAACATTTTGCTACACAGATAAAGCTGGCCGTCATGGATGAAACAGTTAACAAAAAACAACATGTGAATGTTTCACAGGGTAATTTGCACCCAAGGAACTGTATGGGAAAAGTTTTCTTTGATTTGTGGGTGTTCTAGTACTCTAACCTCGGTTGGTCTCAAAGAGTGTTTTAATCCTTGATAGAAATGGGACCGATTGGCATTAAAAAAAAAAAAGTCAAAACTGACGATTTTTTCGCTGACTGTACATTTTATCAAAAATCTGTGAATGTCGATTGTCATCACTCAAAAAGTTAGTAAAGGTTTCCTAAGAGCATTTTCGCGTAGCAGCAAGGGATCTAGTAGCTGCCCTTACTGCCCCATTTCAACTTTCCACCCTGTATAGTAAATGGATTAAAAACACCACTTTACAAAATGAAACCTTTTCCGGTACTTATATGCCGAACATTATAACACAACACAGTATAACTATGAAACTACCGTGAGACTCACTCATATCAAATGATATTGTAACGGATAACTCACGTCTTAAATCGAGTATAGCTCGACATGTTTCGGTCAACATGTCGAGCTAAAGTTAAAAGACGGCAATAGTTTATTATTAGTAGGTACTTATGCATCGGCACAGATGCAGTTAGCGAAAATAATGAGTGGAAATTAAAACGTGTGGCAAAAATAGACTACCTATTGAGAATTTATAATACAGGTAAAACATATGTATGTGAATGATCCGGATTGGTAAAAAAAATGCATCGGCAAAGATGCGTGTAGCGAAAACAATGCATAGAGATTAAATCGTGTGAGAAAATAAACTACTGGTTATTAATATGTATGGAAAAAAAAGGAAATGGGGAAAAATGCGAACGGAAAAATAAATATCGGGGAAAAAAAATATTGGGTAATTGTTCTATACAGTCGTTTTTAATGGTAATCATTCATTATTAGCCAAAAATAAAATGTTATACAATTAGTTTTATTTATACACAATGATAAATAAAATAAATATAATAAATATCTTGAGACAAATTACACCAATTGACCCAGCCCCAAACTAAGCAAAGCTTGTGCTATGGGTACCAGGCAACGGATAAACGTACTTATATAATGTAGATAAATACATACTTAAATACATACAACATCCATGACTCGGGCACAAACATTCGTATTCATCATACAACTGTCTGCCCCTACCGGGATTCGAACCCAGGACCTCTAGCTTCATAGTCAGGGTCACTAACCACTAGGCTATCCGGTCGTCAATGATGGTGACTAATGATACCGATAAAAAATATTGTAGAATGTGAATTTACTCAGTCATTTTATACTTTTTTACGTAAAATTTTCTTACAATAAACAGTAAAATAACTCGTAGTATTTCAAACGATTGCTACATTCTAACAAAAATGCAGTAAACATGATGAACATACTGTACTTTACTCTGCAAACACGATTCAACTATTACCTTTTATACTGCATATTATTTGGTATTCTAAAAGATTTTTAGAAAAAATGTCAGCAGTAACAGCTCAGATTTTCTTAAAAACCTCCTCTCATGCGTAATATAAGTCTGAGGATGTTCTTTTTTTTGTAAATAATCCTAGTAATATTTACGCTAAAGTTAAAGTGTAAATTTAGCAAAATTCTTCGAAATAACGAAAAAACGAAGTCTGAAGTATAACTAAAATGCAGCAAGTCAAGTATACTGCGATTTAGATTGTAGACTTATATTCGTACGATATTATATATTAGCAAAATACCGACTAAAGAGCAGTTAAACTTTTATCCGCCGTGAAAATCGCAGTACAAAGTAAAAAAAACTTTCATTTACTAAGTAATATGCAGTAAATTTGACGCATACTGCGATTTAAATAGTATATATTATTTTTATTTTTCAATAATTACTGACTAACTAAGAGTAAGTTCACTGCATTTTAAATGGCCCTTACAGATATGCGTAAATTGTATCTTTACAGTTCCAATAAAGTAAGTTGTTTCTTACTGCATTTTGGTTAGTGCTACGGTGTATTATTTCTCGTAAAGGCTTCGAAGGAGGCTCCGGACCAAAAAACCGATTGCATATATGTGTGTGTTTCGATGCACTGATTCTGAATCACTAATAAACAGAAATCACTCAAAATGCCACTTACTGCGTTTTAAAATCTGCACGGCAGAATAGTATTTTATGCAACAGTTGTTTTCTAATACAAAAAAATCTTGTTTGTTATGTTGGTAACTATGCATTTAGTTAAGAAAGTTTTATTTCCATAAAAAACCATATTAATGAAATAACTTGTTAAGTTGGTAGTCATACATTTTCACCGTAAATTTAATGTTGATTGTGTAAAAGTTTTACCTAGGTCTGGCTGTCTATGGCTGACAGAGTAACGATGGAGCGCTTTTAGAGACATGACACTTACCTAATTTATCCATATTTTTTATTATTATTTTTTGTTACTTTTGATATGAATGATAATTTCCATTTTATGACAGATTTTTAATTTGTATTTAAATTGAATTGTATTTAATTTTTAATTGTTGACATTTTTTATTTTTATTTTAAGCTGACGATTTCAATATAAATTCCTTGACATTTAATTTTAAGTGATGTAATTTTATATTGAATGACTAAATAAACATAAACATAAACATAAACATAAGCCAAGAAGTGCTTTTAGAGGGAATAGACAATAAAGATTTATCCAAAGTATTTTTATGAGTGTTCTTATATAGTTATGCTCGTTATAACATAAATCACAGATAAAAGTACAGGAGTAGAAAAACATCATAAAACAACCAAATAATATAAAAAAATTGTTGCATTCTGAGAAGAAGGTACCTATATTTTTTGTTACAGCGGTGAATTCCAAAGCATCAAGGACGCGAACGCGGATTTCACTAAAGGGCACCTGTGGTGGGAGAACAACTGGGTGACTCTCATTGACGGCATGATTCAGTTCAACACTCTCCGGCAGCCTCTCGACGGGAATTCTCAGCCGGCTTATATTCAGAATCTAATAATAAACATTGACAATATGACAAAAAGCATACAAAGCCAAACTGAAAATTCTAAAGTATTGACAATTAATGTTTGTCCACTACAAGAACACACGCAGTAAGAAGACATCTATTTAATAATTATTTGATAACATGATTCCTAATTAAAGTAGCTGTAACCATTGATGACTATTTCAGATGCGGAGGCATAATTCTAGAAAGTCTAAGATTCCAAGATTTAGTTCAAGCTGATGAAAACAAACTAGCATTGAAAGCTCTGACATTTGTTCCACGATTTTCGGACAGTAATCATACAAACGTAAGTTAACACCATCAAGATAAACGAATAACGCTTACAAATTACTAAAACTACCTTTTTTTAACGTTGCGTGTGTTTTAATATCGGTGTTTTATTGATAGAAATATCTACAGTGTGAAAGATACTCTTTTTTTTAAACAGTATTATTACAATTGTTGCTTATAAAGGGGTTCTTAAGGTTGTGTACTGCAAAACGGCTTTAACCCTACAGTGCATGACTTTTTTTTGAAGAAATAAAATTATATGTGGTAAGTAGCTACTGGTTTTTGCTCCTAGAGAAAAATAATGTTTTTTTTTTATTATTTGTGTTCCCGATGAGGAACTCCATGCATTGAGGTACAATTTCAAACATGGCATACAGGTACAATAAATATGGCGGTTTTATGTTTTACATGGTGCGTTTTGTGTTAAATGTGAAATTTACAGAAACAATTATTATTCGTGTTTTAGTACAGCTAACCCCTGCATTTTCCACAGCCCACTTTCTTCGTTATCAAGAATATTTACAAAGCCTGGCGTATTTCGTTACATACAGAGAAATGGCCTATTCGATCTATCCTGATATAGTGAAGTGGAAGAATCACCACATTTTGCCTTTTTGATTTTTCACCTACAAAATCTTCATACATACATAGGTACATATATCACATTTTTATCCCTTACGGGGTAAACAGAGCCTAAGGTAACAAAACCTTGAGGCCACGTTTAGCATGATTAAGGGCGTATTATGTAGAAAGAGACATCCAAATAGTGATGGGTCGCTAGCCGCATCGCCTATGACATGATTCATAAGATACCATCCGATACCAAAAGGCGAGGTCAGTCATGAAATAGAAAAGTACCGACCAATTTCGAAATTGTGTCATTTTGGTAAAATACTTGAAAAAATTGTTACTGATCAGCTGTCTGCTGCCGTGCGTCGTTACATTATTCCAAACCAACATGGTTTTCTCAGAGGTCGTAGTGTCGATTCGAATCTGATATCTTATACGGAATTTATATTAGATGCATTAGATAACAACTGTCAGGTAGATGCCGTGTATACCGATTTTGCCAAGGCATTCGATAAGGTTTGTCATGAGCGTTTACTTTTGAAGCTCTGGCATTTCGGTATACACGGTGACCTCTTTCGTTGGATTAAATCCTACGTCGAAAATCGTTCGCAAGCAGTAGCTATAGGTGGATATACTTCTCAGTACAGGCCTATCACTTCAGGTGTTCCACAGGGGTCCCATTTGGGGCCTTTATTGTTTATCCTGTACATAAACGACGTCACGGAATGCATAAAAAATTCAAATATGCTCTTATATGCCGACGATGCAAAGATTTTCAGAGTTATTCGAAATATAGACGATTGTAATACCTTACAAAATGATTTAAATAGTTTTGAGACCTTTTGTGTCTCAAGTAATTTGTTCTTAAATCCAGACAAATGTTTTGTTATCAGCTTTAGTAGAAAAAGGAGTAATATAAATTTCAACTATAAACTATGTGGTAAAGAGCTGGGTCGTGTTGATCAGATCAGGGATCTCGGCGTAATTATGGACTCTAAACTTACCTTTATACCTCACATAGATAATATATTAAGTAAATCTTACAAACAATTAGGCTTTATATTGCGAGTAGGAAAGCCCTTTAAGAGGGTTTTAACATTAAAAGTACTATTCAATAGTTATGTCCGCAGTAGATTAGAATTTGCTAGCGCAGTTTGGAACCCACTTTACGCAATACACAGTGATAGAATAGAAAAAGTGCAGAAAAAATTTGTTAAGGCAATTGAATATCGCACCACAAATAAGCACTTGGATTATGTCACCGCTTTGAAAAGACAAAACATAACATCCTTAAGTTGTCGTCGTGAACGTATTGATCTATTAATTCTTTACAAGGTTATTAGTAATCATGTCGAAGCCCCTTTGTTGTTACAATCCCTTTCCTTTAGAGTGCCCCGTCGTTGTGAGCGAGCATGCAGAAAGAAACCTCTATTTCACATCCCCCGTAGTCGAACCTCGTATGCAAATAATAGTTTCATAAAGAGAGCGTGCAGGTTGTATAATGATAAGTACGTAAATTTGGATATTTTCTGTAACAAGTTAAGTAGATTTAAGAGACAATCCTTGCAGTGTATTACTGATTTTGATTAGGCTGGTTTTTACTTGTTTGTGCAGGTTAAGAGAAAAAAAATAATCGTATACCTACTTTTTGTTTTTGTTTTTGATGCACAAAGGTGCTTCACTCTGTAAATGTTATGGTTTCAATATTTTTCTATAGGAAACTGTAAGTCTAGTTTTTACAAAAATTTAACTGTAGTATAATATAGCTATAAGAGACTGTTTGTTTCTAAATAAATAAATAAATAAATAAATAAATAAGACTTTCGCCCATTCCCTTGATGGGCTTTTACCATCTGCGCGGGAAGAGAAGCAACTGGTACATGCTATGTTTTTTCTTTGCTCCCAGACCAGCATGGAAGAACAAAATTTTCAGTTCTAGTGAATGGCCAACTAGCCTTATTGATCATTGATGAGCCACGCAAGCACATACATTTGGCCAAATCTAACCTGAACTGTTAGTTTTTGCAGCGTTGGTTCTAGTTTCAGTTCTCCAACTCTTCGTTGAACTTGATGCTATTCCTGATATGTTGACCTCTAATTTGGATGTATAGAATTGTGCATTGGTTGAAAAGAAGTCTTACGTAAGGGCCAGGTAAACAGTTAACTTGAGACTTTATGTTCGACTTTTTTCTGAGTCCCTAGATTCTTCAGAGACCGGAGTGATTGCTATATGTCAATATTAAAATCACTATCTGCCTCCAAATAATTCAGTTCATCTTTATTTCCAGATGGTACTGATAAAAAAATGCTCTATTTATGCATTTCGTAAGGGTTTCAGTCGCGCCATCCAATAATAACTTATACCTAAGTATTAATGTGATAAAGTTGCACAAAACCATAGTAAAACTTCCTATAGCTAAGGCGAAATTAAACCTTATGACAGACAAGTGCAAAGGTCCCTCACTGGATTTGTACTAGCAACATGAGATTAATAAATATTTAAGCCCCAAAAAATAGACATGCAAAAATATTGGTGGGAAGGTATCGAAAAAAATTGTTGAAATTATCGGATCTTTCAGTGCAGTACGGATGCGAAGCGCAGCGATGTACATTAAAGCAGCAATGTAAAGCGTCCAAGCGTATGTTTCAGAGGACCATCAATGTGAGAGCGACTCCGGAAATGACAGCGATACCGATGAATACGAAGGAACAGCTGACAATCAAATATTGGACGTTAATTAACTTTACAATTTTTTCGATACCTTCCCACCGAAATTTTTGCATGGCTATTTTTTGGGGCTTACTTATTGATTAATCTCGCGTCAGAAAAAAAGCCAATACAGCTGAGCCCACACGAAAATTATTATTATTTTGGTTCTTTTAATGAACGCTGGCAACCCCTTCTCACCACCCCATCGATTCAATTTTTTTTTGGGTGCACATGGGAGTACAGAGCAACTGTTTGAAAAAAAAATTAAAGTCGCTGAGCCCACATTTTTTTTCTTTTTTTTCCCCACCCCACTACACCCTTTTTTTTTAATTAACGTGTGGAAAATGCGCCTTATGCATCTCCGCGCTCGGGGCAGCATACGAACGGAGGTATGACGGGCTCTCCAGCTCGCCGCTGCCTTCCCCATGGAAGGAGGGAAGAGGCCTACCGTCTAAAAACACACACGTTCCCTCCAGGCCTTGAACTCCGGGCGTTGCGGGCGCACTACGGTGACCACCGCAACGTCCACTGGCCGCCCCGGGATGTGGCAGGTGGCAACGGCACCGTTGAATGCGGGTTCCGGATTCCCCGCCCTCCCCCGCCGGTGACCGTCTGTTTTTAGGGTTCCGTACCTCAAAAGGAAAAAACGGAACCCTTATAGGATCACTTTGTTGTCCGTCTGTCCGTCCGTCCGTCCGTCCGTCTGTCAAGACCCTTTTTCTCAGGAACGCGTGGAGGTATGAAGCTGAAATTTATATCAATTACTCAGGTCTACTGTCCCTTGAAGCTGTGAAAAAATCAAACTTCTAAGCCAACGCAATCAAAAGATACAGCCGTTTATGCCGCAAATTTCCGCAAATTTTCAACTCTCAAGGGAATCAAAACCTACAAGGTAGTTCCCGTGAACGCAGAATCTTGAAATTTGGTATGAAGGTAGGTCTTATAGCACAGATTAAAGAATAATTGCGAAAACCGTAAATGTGTATGTATGTCTGTATATAGCAGTGACCAATATAAAGTAACCCCACACTGCGTACATTTTGCTTTGGAACAGGGCTCTGCTTACACTGGTTTTAGATATTTATAGATAATGATACGGAACCCTCGGTGCGCGAGTCCGACTCGCACTTGACCGGTTTTTTTTAAAAAGAGGTTAACTCCTCGCAGCCCCCTCAGCGGCCCACGTTCGAAGCGCCTGCGGGCTGGGGTTACGTGACGACCGACATGACCTAGATCACGCCGCTCTTTTGATTTTTATAGAGGTTTACTCCTCGCAGCCCCCTTATCTTGAAAAAGACGAGGCGGCCCACGGTCCCGGCCCTACGGACCAGGTTTACGTGACGTTCGACCGTGACCGAGGTCACGTCGCTCCTCTGGATTTTTATAGAGGTTTACTCCTCGCGGCCCCCTTATCTTGACGACTTGAAAAAGACGAGGCGGCCCACGGTCCCGGCCCTACGGACCAGGTTACGTGCCGACCGAAAATGACCAAGGTCATTCCGCTCCGCGATCGCATCCCTTGCGGAACGCACCGCTTCGACGGCAGGCTTTCGCCCGCCGCCAGCATGAGGCTCGCCCTTCCGTTCCCCGCCCGGGGCGAACAGCAGGTACAAGGTTGGACTCGCCCCCGTCCCTCCCCGTACGAGGCGTTTGGCGCCTCCAGGTTTGGTGCAGAGCTGCGCTACCTTTCACCATCTGGCACTGGCTCCCCGCCCGCACCAGTGGCTACTCGGCCGCAGATGCAGAGCAGCTCCCCGGCAGCTACCGCACGCCCCCCCCCCCCCCCCCTAGGCCCCCCCCCCCCTCAGAGAACAAAAGGCCTGCCTAGCTCTTAGGCTAAGTGCACTTGTAGACTAAATTTAGCATGAGAAAAGTACGTGTTAAAAGACCGTGTCTTGTTATAAAACGTGAATACAAATTCAAAATTTTACTCTGTAGTACTTCGTATAGACTTCATAATTCTAAGCTTTAAAAGGCTTTCGAAGCTTGTGATTTTTAGCAAAATGAGACAAAATTCGATTGCGCATACTTAAGCCATTTTGTGTGATAAAATCATTTTGAGTGGCAAATTATCATGTTATTACTATCTTACTGGATATTATGAAAACATTTTATCTACTCGCATATCATAAATTAGAAACTAATGCGAAAATCACAACCATATATTTTTTCTTTTTTAAGAACATGTTCGAAATTATAATGTCAGTAAAGGTCGATATTGCTACTTTAATGTTAAGATAAAGATACAGCTACAGATATCAATTTCTTAGTAACCAGTTCTGGATATATTATAGGGAAGTTATCATATGGATGTAGATAAAAAGCTTTACCAATTGGCATTGTTCACTTTTTTTAGTATGCTCAAATTCGAAAACCATTTGGAGGAAAACCATCAATTAACCGATCTTTTTCGATTTCAAAAATACCTACTTTACGATTGCAGATATTGTTGTAAAAGCACTTTTGACCATTGTTTGACCTAACACCTCGGTTGCTTTTCAGAATCGGGCATTAAAATTAAATGTATGCCATAAAAATGAAAAAAAAAGTTTAGCTACGGTCCCAATCATAACATTACATTTCTACTTTCTACAAACATTAGAAATAAAAGCAAATTCAAAGTATAAAACTGTAACACACAATGGATATTAATGAAAAATGTGTTGTGCCGGGGTGTAACAATGATTCGAACAATAGCCCCACAAAATCGAAGAGCTAAAGCTAAGCTTGCCTAAAATGAAACATTTCATAAATGTAGCTCAAACAGATACAAATATATAAACGTTCAAAAACCGGCAATTTTGTGACTGACTCATCGACTTATAGTAAATTTTGTAGTAAAATATGGTTCAAGAAAAGTCGACCTAGAAACTTGATATGTGGCATCAAGTCAAATCTTGAAATTGAATTACATCCCAAGTGAAATAAATGCAGGATTTTCTACTCAGAACTTGGCACCTATATTAATACATGTATATCAATTCTTTTGTCGGCTAAGTCAATAACGATGCATATTTTTAATATTTAACTTAGCTATCATTTCACGTTTATGTTTTTGATGGGTTTAAGTTTAAGTACTAAAACTAAGTCCAACATCGATAAGGGTATATTAATGTAAGTATCTTTAACCGACAATTCCAGGTGAATCACATCTTACAAGTATTTATCCAAATAGTTGCCGAAAATACTGGCAAAAACACCATAAACATTGTTGAAATTTATGAAGATAGTGGTGAGACGTCAATTTTCGATAATCTGAAAAAAGAAATTGATGAGTTTTTCGAAATTACTGGAAATTACGCCAAAATATATAGGGGCAATGTGAAGAATGATTTGGTTAAAAAAGCCGATTTGGTTTATATTAACCATTTATCAACTGACGACAACGTAAGTTCAAGCTTTTTCTATAAATTTAACCCTAAGAATATTAGTTCAAAACCATACCAGTGTACCTACACAATTAACAATTATTATTTTAGGTATGCCAAAATCTATTCGAAACAGTGCAGCAAAACACGTTTATCATCACAGCTGAGGAACGAAACGAGAATTTAAACTGCTTCCGTCCTAAGGCGCTCTTTAAGATTGTTTCAGCGCATAATACTGACAGTAAACGCTTCGAACTGGTCCAGTGGAGACCTGAGCCCGCTAAAGGGATAAACTCGTTTTCTGTTCTCTCAAACTCTGATCTGACGCTATTGCATACGGCGAGAGCCAACCTTCCGCCGCAGCACAAGATGATCGTATTCGCTAGTTATCCAATGGTAGCGGAGCTCAAAGATCTGATTAAGCAATGGAGACAAGATTCAGAGCGAAACCAAGTTCACTTGTTAACGTTCAAAGATCAAATATCTGAAAATATGACTTTAGATCAACTATCCAATTTGGACTTAGCTTTCAACATTGTCTTTCATGTAAGTTACCTACCTGTCTACTATAACTAATTAATGCACTTAAAAAAACAAGAACTTTGTGTATCTAAAATCCAACATAGTCCATTTCAATCCATTTTAACGTTTTTGTAAACAATCAAGTCCCGCTAAGCTTACGTAAAAATAATTATATCACTCATGTGAAGAGGATTTTATTGGAATAAATATAGTATACTTACATATGTATGTATATGTATGTAAACTCTTTATTGCACATAAAAATTAAAAAAAAAAATACAGAAAATACATAGAAAAAAGTACAAAGGCGAACTTATCCCTAAGAAGGGATCTCTTCCAGCTAACCTGCTACAGAAAGGAATAGTTGACAACAAAAAGGCAAGCAGTCATTATGCGCAAATAAGTAGTATTAATACTTAATAAATTAATAAATTAACAACTAAAGTAGGTACAATACATTATAAAACCATAATAAAATAATATATTATAAATAACGGAATAAAATTTAACCAATAAACTTACATAAACACTATCGAATATCAAATAACATAAATAAATACTCGAACTAAAATACAATATGAAAGCAGCTACCGCCTCACGTGCCTAGCCACAACTTCCTCAGCCCACCCCTGAACACCGCCACAGACTGAGATTCCCTCAACGTCAGGGGCAACTCGTTCCACGGCTTGACGGAGCGGATCGTGAAAGATTTGGCATATGATCGTGCCTTGTTAGGCGGAAAGGCAAGTGTGAGGTTGGAGCTCGACCGCAAACGGTCCCCGCTTCCAGTGGCCAAGTAGCTAAATCTTTCAAACAAGTAAGAAGAAGAAGTAGAATTAAAAAGAACATTGAAAAGGAGGCACAGGGTATGCATGTCTCTGCGACGTCATACTTGCGCAGACCATAAATGTACCTAATGCAAACATTTTGAAGACGTTCAACATTTACAATGTTAACATCTACTGCTCACCAGTGACGATAGAAGGCGCTGTTTTTTAAATGATAGGTACTACCAAATGAATCAAAAAAAAATATTTCTTGATTTTTATGTTTTACTTTTTCGGTTTTACCGTTGGGAGTTTGTAATTGTGTCGTACAGACACATCATTCAAACAGATGACGCTTAGCGACAAAAAATCGCATAGTAACAAAAGGTCACGTGACAGATAGTAACGGATAGAAAAATTCGGAGACTACCCACCTGCTATGGGTGGTGTAGGGGTATAGCACGCGTCACGGAATGACGAGGATCCGGGTTCGATTCCCGGCCATAGCTTTACTTTTCGGATTTTTCTATGTGTTCTAATTTTCACTGGCATTTAGAAATATAAAAATAAAAAACAAAAAACTTGAAAGAAAGAAAGGAAGTTGTAGATCTTTTTATTACCTACAACTTTGCCATTTAACTTTTTTTCTTAAGACTTGTAGTTTTGCCGGAAATCGAGATAAAACGTTTTTTACCCTTAAAAACTCACCCCCTTCCCCTTTCCGACCTCAGATCGCCCGTAAATTATTTTTCCTTTCATTTTTGTAATATTCTCTCTCTACCTTTTCTAATGGGTTTCATCATACTATTTTTTTTTTTACTTTTTATCATTTTCAAAATTATCGACCCTGGTCTATTGGGAATTTAGATGAAATTGGATTGTTTACAAAGGCGTTTAAGTGGATTGAAATGGAAAATCCATATCCATTTTATTATACATTTTAAGATTCTAAACTGTTTTTAATGTACACCTTTAAAATGATCGCGGATGTTCATGAAATTCTTGAATTATTATTTTTATTAAATTTTAAGGGGGAAATTGGAGGTGAATACTTTATAAATCTTCAAGATAAACCAAGCCTAACTAGTGGAATAACATTAAAGACCGCTCAAGTCGGAGACCTGAAAACATTGCACTGGGTGGAAACGTCCAGTTTAGAATCTTCAAGTCCCGGAGTACATATCAAGGTACGTACAAAATAGCGATTATTGTAACT
Source organism: Pandemis cinnamomeana (assembly GCA_932294345.1). Taxonomy (NCBI): domain Eukaryota; kingdom Metazoa; phylum Arthropoda; class Insecta; order Lepidoptera; family Tortricidae; genus Pandemis; species Pandemis cinnamomeana. The sequence goes on from OW028720.1 coordinate 4,251,851, forward strand.
AGTTAGCTTTTGTACACAAATCATTTCTTTTTAATATTTATTAACAAACAACCCGGCTGCTAAAACAGTTGCCTGAAAAGAAGACAACCAAGCCCTGAAACTCCGACAACAGCCTTTCATTTGAATTAAATCCAGCAGGCGCGTAGGCGGGGACAACTTTGTTGCGAGATTTGTAACTCAGTTTTGTCCCCGCCAGCTGTGTTTAATGTAAAGGCGAAGCTTTTGCCGGAGTATCACCATTTGTTTGATTTACTTACTTACTTACTTACTTACTTACTTAATTATGTTTGACCAACTAAAATTGCTATACATTCTAAATGGTGATTCAAAATAAAAAAATATTTAAGAAACCTTATAATTATTTTTAAAGCCCTATCAAGACACTCCTCGAGGATAACGAAAAAAAATTTTTTTTGCTTACATGCGCATCGCGCATGAAGGCCGCCATTTGAACAAGTATTTAAGAATTCTATGTACCTACCTACCCTGTGACACTCGCGTCATCGACACGAATTTAATTATCAAAATCTGTAGAGCCAATTAGAAGTTACGACCGAACACAATAACCCTCCTTTTGGGGTCCGCCGCAGTCGAGTAAAAAGTAGGTAAATTATAAATATATTTAAACTGAATAATGTTTTTCATTTAATAGGTTCAATTTGCTGGATTAAACATGACTGACGTACAGAGATCTAACGGCGATATCCAAAATGACAGTATTAGTGGCGAAAGTTTCTTCGGAATGGATTTCAGTGGAACGACTAAGAAGTAAGAAATATCATACTCGTACCATTTTATATTTTTTACAGGTAGCATAATAATACATATACTCAAGAGACACAAAATACGGCTGTCTCCATACAAAATTTCCTATATATGTCGCCGTATTACATTTCGGCTAGCCATTTTGAATGACAGGGCCGTTTTGTAATGCGGCGGTTCAACGATTAGCCGGATTGACATTCTTCAATAAGGCGGCTTACGTTTAGCCGCATCGTACTACACTCACCAAATAAGAAATAAAGATGGATTTTTTAGTGGATAGGTTAGGTTAGGTTAGAATTGCGTCAGGGCCGAAGGCTCAAACTGAGCGGATATAGGACCGACGCGAAGCTCCGTCGACTGAACTTAACCTTTTCGCCGCCACGTCAAATACAAGAGACGTCACCCATACGCCAGACATCTTTATTGCGATGCCTTAAGTTGAACCTAAACCCAATTAATAAAGGTTGCTTTAACATTGAAGTAATGGACGTATATATAGGTCATTGGCGTTGAACCTGCGGTGCCAATATGTGTCGTTGACGTCGAAAAGGTTAAAACTGTCAAAGTGGCATTGCAGTGGTATTGCATTACGGGCAGCCGTGTTGAAGAACGTATGGCGCCGAATGCATTCCGGCGAATTTCATTCAGCCGCATTGCAAAACAACCAAAACGGCTAGGCATTTTGTGATATGGCGGATGACTACAGTCCGCCGGCGACACATAGGTACATTATGAAGGCCGAATTTTTGCCGCTCAGTAACCTGCGCTGATTTCCCGATTGATACCCCTTTCCACCTATACGCCCACAATCGTGGCCTTTGAAGTCTCTGTCTACCCCAAAAGAGATGAAGACGTGATTTATGTATGTATATATGTATATAACAAGAGCAATGCAAATATACAAATTTTGATAATCATGTAAAATAATAGGAGATACATTGTTCATAATGTAGGGTAAGTGTACCAGTGAATGAATCCATAAGACAATTTTGGTTTTCAAAAAAACATTTCGCTATGATGGGAATGATTACTGTTAAATATTACTGTCGCTATGAATGAAACAATTATTCTACTTTGCTTTTCTATCATTTGTTTTGATTGTAAAGCAAAAAAAATAAGTTATATCTTACTTTCTACAAAATGGACAAATAATACCATTTAATGAACACGGTTAAATTATTTATTGAGGTAATTGATACAGTCATAATTAGAATTGTTTTATATTCAACTACTCGTAATATCGGAATATCAAATTCTCAGTCTACAGATTTATACACTGTCTAATTTTATTGAATCAGGCGTTACTTTGCGGAAGTCCATTTCAATGAACAAAAAATTTTTACCTTGCTACTCCGCTACTCACGTGCAAGATAACCAAGCCTGTGTGAAATAGTACATTACTGCAAAGGCCGGGAAGTAAGGGGTTGCCGGCCGAGTAAGTTTGATGATGATACGAGGCATGATACGAGGCCGGCAACCCGTGTTCCGGCCGAGGCTTGTATAGTGCTTTTCTCAAACATGCAATAAAATAAACAAAAAAATATTTGTAAGGCAACTAAAATCTAAACTAGTAAAACAACATTTCATGTCATTGTAGTCAATGCTTTAGAATAGAATAGAATAGAATAGAATATATTTATTTGCAAAGAATAAGTAGATATAACAATGTCATTGGGTGGCACAGAGACAATAGGTTCCTTATTCTTATACTAGCATGCAAATTAATTTGATTCGTTGCTTACATTATACAAAGTTATCTTGCAAGAGCAAGAGGAAATCATTTACACTATAGTAGTTTTTTTTTCTATCAGTATCTGCATTAAGTAATTATAATAATTAAAAAAAAACGACACGTGTCAATTGTGACGATTGAGACCTAACCTGTTTACATTTGGTACATTTCTCTGTCACTATTTTCGTCGAAACTCATATTTAAAATCAACAACGCACAATAGAATTAGTGTTTTTTTATTTTCCCACCAAAATGTGTTTTTCTTTAAATGTACGTTTCGTTTTACGCTGATTGTGCTGACGTTTACACCGCTGATATTAAGATGATAATGAAATGAGATTTAAATATTTCTGTAGTTAGGTTTCAATTTAAAATTAATCTTATATGTTAATTATGAATCGTTTTTTATGTAATTTTTGATTTTATGTAATTAAAATTACAAAGAAAGCAAATATTGCTTATGTTTTTTTTTTAAAGCTGTAATTTTTGATTTTATGTTATTAAAATTGCAAAGAAAGCAAATATTGCTTATGTTTTTTTTTTCAAGCTGGATATCTACGTTTCGTTTTACGGTGATTGTGCTGACGTTTACACCGCTGATATTAAGATGATAATGAAATGAGATTTAAATATTTCTGTAGTTAGGTTTCAATTTAAAATTAATCTTATATGTTAATTATGTATCGTTTTTTATGTAATTTTTGATTTTATGTAATTAAAATTGCAAAGAAAGCAAATATTGCTTATGTTTTTTTTAAAGCTGAATATCATGATGTCATTGACCTATAAAGACTTGGTTGTATGGACCCTGTTTCCTTTGCCTATCCCAAAAGGGATGAATAATAATAAAAATGACCTATAAACTAAACGTCATGATCCTGTGGCACATGAAACAATAGACGATGGCTTTGCAGGCCAAGGCCTGCCATTTTGTATGAAAATCCATTACATACCACTTGTCTAACCGCGCCCGCGACGTGATACGTCCCGGCCTATTATTTGGAACGTAAGGTTAACATTTCATTGCATCTTTGAGAAATATATATGTTTTTCATGCAATCCCTCCCTTCACTGCTGCCAATAAAACACATATAAATCCCACAAACTTAATTATCCCTTACACCACACAAACACTGACGCGTTTCGATCCCTCTACGTCTACGGGATCATTATCAAAGTTTAATGAGCACAACTGTTACACATGCAAACAAACATTCAAATATTTTCCCATACTACCCTTTTATTTGTGATTTGTCTCTACTTCTCTATATTTGTACAATAAAGCATTTACTTACTTACTTACTTACTTACTTATTTATGTTTTTTATTGTATACAAACAACTACCTTAAAAAAAAATTTTTTTTTCCGCCTACAGCACAAACAGAAAGGGTTATGTATTTGTGTGGTTAAATACGTAACCCTTTCTGTTTGTGCTGTTTTATTGACAGCAGTGGAGGGAGGGATTGCATGAAAAACATATATATTTCACACAGGCTTGGTTATCTTGCACGTGAGTAGCGGAGTAGCAAGGTAAAATTTTTTTGTTCACTGTCTAATTTACTATAAACTTGTAAATTATATTGTTCATTCACTAACTCATAAATTGTAAATAAAACCAATGGATAAACTAGTCATATTGATGGTAGTTCATTCAGTGACACTTGTAAGCCTGTGAACGAACCTACAATTTCTACCTTTAATTTTTTGTTCGAATACCGGCTATACAACCAACAATCAAATCACCTCTGTTTCTGGAAAATAAACTTTAATACAGTAGGTAACCAAAACGCACAATATTGCATAATTTTCACATCATTCCAGTGAATGAACAACATGGTTCATTCATTGGTTTTAGTGGCTTCCGAGTTCCATTTATAAAACACTAGCTTAAAAACTGCAATTTGAATACATTATAACATGAAATCGCATTTAAATAGACGTAGTATATCCTTAAGAATAAAAATAACCACACACTACATACATCAGTTGCTCAGAACTATTACAATATCACCAAACATAAGATAGCTTACGGACCTCTTTACTACTGCCCCATACAATGAAAATAATTCTGCGTCACGTAAACTTTACACGGCTGCCGTTTTGTAACTAATGCGCTTAAGTTAAAGTTAATATTACTCTGATGTACAATACCGTCTTCACCAGAAGACAAGCCCCCATACTCAGGGGGCCCCCGAAGGACCGACAATTTCTCTCACACGTTTATTCTTAAAACATTTTTGTCGGGCATTTTGTCGGACATGTTATTATAATTCGCTTTTTTTACTTTCCGATTGGGCCCCAAACTCTTGTGTGCCCAAGAGCCCCAGCATAGTTTAAGACGGCCCTGGTGATGTAGCTAGTAATGTTCTAATCTAAAAAAAAATACGTCGCATTGTAAAATTGAACAAAATTCTAATTCTAAGTACAACTCATAGTTTTGTTTATTCACTGGTACACTTACCCTATTAGAATTATAAAATTGATCTACGGAATTTTGTCCACTTATTTTTGACATTATCTCCATCACTATCACTATCACTATAACTATCACTACATAGTATAAAATAAAGTCGCTTTTTCTGTCCCTTTGTCCGTATGTATGCTTATATCTTCAAAACTACACAACGGATTTTAATGCGGTTTTTTTTAATAGATAGAGTGATTCAAGAGGAAGGTTTATATGTATAATACATGTATAATATACCGTGCGAAGCCGGGGCGGGTCGCTAGTTTATTATAAATGTGTGTTTCATGTATAATATATTATGTATTTTCTGTACTTAGTATATTAATATAGATCTGTTCTGTTCTCCAGTCTATTATGGTTGTCTGGTAGAGATCGTTCTGTAGCGATAAGGCCGCCTATTGTTACCTTGTAACATTCTGTATACCTTTTTTCTGTTTTGGTTGTTATATGTGGTGTTCAATAAAGAGTTATTGTATTGTATTGTATTATATTCTTATTTCATTGTTTATAATTTAATTATGCTCCTGTTATTATTAATTTTAACGACCCCAACAGAAATACCTATATTTGTGACATGCCGCTGCTTAAATACAAAAGCGACACATTTCAAAATCAGACACTGTTGCAATTGAAACCTTATAACGACCGACTTTTGTTTTTAGATGCAATGACAAATGATTTTGGAATGCGTCCGTTTTGTATTTAACTTGCTTCCCAACTTAGCTGGAGCTAGGGAACATAACATTTTCTTCATAATGATAATATTCGGTCTGCAGTGGAGAGCATGTGATGGGCCTGGTACGCGGTGGCGCGCTGAGCGACCGCGTGGCGGCGCGGCCGGAGCTGCTGTGGCCGGTGCCGGAGCACTGGAGTCTTGAGGACGCCGCCACCGTGCCGCTGCCCTACGCGCATGCCTACTACTGCCTCGTAAGTAGAGGATTCAATACCGGCCCTTTTTTCTAATCCCCGAATTTCGGGATTATCTACAGTTAATCCCGGAATCGTCCCGGGATTGTATTGGTAATGAATAGTGGCGACAAGAAATCGGAAAACAATGTCAAAATCAGTGTTTTATGTATCTTTTTGTAATGTATTTAAATTGAACATCTTTTAAAAACCGGTTGAACAAAATTATACTTCATACCTATTTCTTCTAAATTATACAAACTGGTGAATTCTTTAAATGTTCTATAAATCCAACAATTACATTTTTTAAACGTCTGTTTAAGATTAATTTAACCCGTACTTAACAAACTACAGAGCTCAATGTTTAAATTCATAATTTTTAATTTAGTTTACACGATATTTTATGAATTACGTAAGTGATTAAATTTCGAAAATAAAATCTAAGAAATAACAACGCATTCAAAGTTTCATCTCCAACTTCTCAAAGCATGCTTCTCAATTTGTAACACATAATACAGTCGCTGAAAAAGCACGTTGCATGTACCTAAGTTGGTGGAATTCAAGAAAATTGGTTCAGCGGTTTAAGTTTGAAGAGTATCAGACAGACAGACAGATACATTTTATAATTGCGCATTTATAATATTAGTATGGATTGTATTAACCCCGATAATTCCGGGATTTGTTAAATGTAATCCCGAAAATTTAGGGACTAAAATACGACCGGGATCCCGGGATTCAATCCTCTACTACTCGTAAGTGTCGCCGTCCAACAATGCATAACAGTCTGTTTCAATAAGGAAAGTATGGCTGACACATTCACTTTGACAAATCCAGAGGTGAGGCTTAATTGTGCAACGCGGCATATTGAACGATTAGCGATTATATTTGAGTACTAAAAATAATATAAATATCGACTACCTACATATTAATTTATAAATAAATGCTAAATATAATGCTAAATACATTGCCACTTTCTCATTTTGTTGTAATTACAGGCCGTAAGAACTCAGCTAATGCCTGGCAGGGCTATTCTGATCAGCGGTGGTGCAGGTGCAACTGGACAAGCCCTTATAGCTTTAGCACTTCATCTCGATTGCTGCGTTTTCGTGGTTGTTAGTGATTCAATGAAGAAGCGGTTTTTGAAAAAAATATTTCCACAGTTAAAAGGTAAGTAATCGTATAAATACAATTAAATAAAAATGCTACTCCGTGTTGCACCTTTTCTATATTATGTGGCTGTTTTGTATGACTTACCGACAAGCAGAGTTATCCTTTTATTTCACATGGACCTCCGCAAAATAATGCCTGAATATTTCAGTGAATTTTAATGTATTATTTCAGCTGATAATGTAATATGCCGTAGAGACCACACCTTCGCGGATTTGGTACTGAGTGCGACTCATGGCAAAGGGTGTGATGTTGTAATTTACGGGAAAGGTGAATCTAAAAATGTAAGCGTTGTTGTTGTTAATTGGTAAAATAATATATTATGTTCTTAGTATGGGACTGGGTATGATAGTTATTTGGGAAAGACCTGAGAGGCCAGCGTTCGGCGGGGTGGGCAGCGGCAAAAGGATCTGTGCAGCGTGCACTTAAGACGCTCACGTACAATTTTATTGTTTGTGTCTAACATGAACACCGCCCGCTCCACCCCGCTTCACACTCCGCTCGAACGTCCACTCAGGCCATACATATTTATCTATTTATTAATCAATTTTGTATTTTATAGTTAAACTAGCTGCCGTCCGCGACTTCGTCTGCGTAGAATTATACATATAAACCTTCCTATTGAATCACTCTAACTATTAAATAAACCGCATCAAAATCCGTTGCGTAGTTTTAAAGATCTAAGCATACATACATAGGAACAGACAGACAGCGGAAAGCGACTTTGTTTTATACTATGTAGTGATTAAGAATACGTTTGTTTTCTCAGGCATATTTAAGATGCTGTGCACCACACGGAGTAGTATTGGATATTGATCATGTAACACGAAATGAAAACTTTCTGTTTGGCATGAGTTACTTATCTCCTGACAAATCGTACACGCGTCTTGATTTCTCTTCTATTTTTGATGATTCTAATGCTGGAACTTTAAAGGTAAGATAGCTCTAATATACTAAAGTCAACTTGTCTAGAATAACTCTACCCTACCGGATCTTATTTCAATCGTTGATTTATTTGGGAAACTGCGCGAGCTACCCGAAAGGTTCTTGCGTAACGTGACGTTACGTTGCAGTCGGAATGTGGTCCGTTTCTACTAGCCCTAAGGAAGTAGATTTGTTTCCTGTGAAGGATTGTTTTTTTAGGGATAGTTGAATTTATGCATTTTTTTAAGTTTGTTACCTCAGACTCAGAACTCCGTCATTTGTGGACCGATTTGGAAAATGATTTTTTTGTTGGAAAGGGAATACTTTTAGTTTGGTCCCATTAACACTAAATCAGGCTACTTATTTAAACATGTGTGAGGTCGGTGCCTCAGCTCAAACAGTTCCAGGCCGGCATTACAACTGTATGAGATCTATAGGCTGATTCAGACTACAGATGCAGGTGGTTCTATTTTTTATTTAAAAATTGTTCAGGAAATTTGGAAATCTCATCATGTCATTGGAGTAGGTTAGGTTAGGTTATCATGGTGGGCCGCTTGTCTTTTTCAAGACAGGGGGCCGTGAGGAGTAAACCTCAATAAAAATCCAGAGGGTCGCACCCGCGGTTGCTTTTGGGGACGGACGCGATCATGCCTTCAGTACCGCTCTGCTTTCAGAGTAGTACATGAGGGTGTGAGAGCTGACGTGAGGGTCGGCGGGCATAAGCCTGCCGTCGATCGCGGAGCGGCGTGGCTTCGGCCACTGTCGGTCAACACGTAACCCCGGCCCTTAGGCGCCGGGAACGTGGCCCGCTGTCTTTTTCAAGACGGGGGCCACAAGGAGACAACCTCTATAAAAAAATCCAAGCGGCACCAGCGGGGGAGGGCGGGACTTCCCAAACCTGCATTGCAAAGATGCCGCGAAGAGGGAACCCCATCCCGGGGTGGTCGTGGGGCGTCGCGGTGACACCGAGTGCTCCCGTAACGCCTCACATACGACTGAATAGGGAATCCGTGTGGTTCTTAGTGGGTATGCCTGCCATCGCGGGAGAGCCTCGCATAAACCCGGTAAACTCGTGTAAACAGCCTCGCATAAACCCGCGTGGATATTTTGTGTAATTTACCCTTAGGTTAGGTTACTTTATTATAAATTCTAAAAAATACATGGGTACCTCCCATTTGTTCTATGGAACTGTGACGTCATAGAAATGTTAACATATTTTTTTTTCCAACAGTTCCATGGTTGAACTATTGAGACAAAAATGTGCCATTTGTTCTATAGAAATAGAAGCACATCAAGTTTCCCATCAGTCCTATGGAAGTATGACGTCATAGAACTGTTGCGATATTTTTTTTTCAGCAGTTCCATAGTAGAACTTGGCACCGATAGGTTTTGTAGCGACATTTACTGGCATCGTGGCTCTATAGACCGCATACCGAGCAAAGCCTCGGTCGCGCCTCCCGGTTGCCGACGGCGCCGACGGCGCCAGCGGCCCAGCGCTCGCTGCTCGCCCGGTATACCGGCTCTTGCTTCACGGTCACGTCCACCACAGCCGCGCGCGCCTGCTGCGCGCACTCCATCTGCTGGGCCAGCTCCATGGCCTTTGCGAGCGTTAACGTGGCTGCGTCCTGCTCGAACAGTCGCTCGCGTTCCTTGCCGGCGCGCAGCCCCAGCACGAACTTGTCCCTCAGCAACTGGTCCAGCGAACTCCCGAACTCGCAGTGAACTGCGAGTCCTCTAATTCGAGCCGCCCACTGTTCGACGCTTTCTCCCACGTCACGTCTCGCCTCGTAAAACTTTGTACCTATCGGCAAAAGTACATCTCTTCGGTGTAAAATGTCCGCCGAGCACTTGTAAGAGTTGAGCGTACCCCACGGCAGCGACGGCCCTTGGGTACACCAGGTTCTTCAGTAGTCGGTATGTCTCATCGGACAAATGCGTCAATAAAAGCGCACTCTTTGCCCCTTCGTCCCCAATCTTATTTAGAATAAGAAACTGCTGCAAACGACTGCAGAATATCTCCCACTCTTGGGAATCATGATCAAAAGCACTAAGGCTACCCAAGTAGGACATGTTCTTTTTTTTTTACACACACGCGAGGGTAGAACACGATTCGTCGCCAGTGAAGTGGATGCAGTTCAGGAGCGAGTGAAACAACCGAATGCTTTGAAGGCTCGTTTATTACTGGCGTCAATGTAGCAGAACAACATGTGTGTGCGTTCGTGCACACATACAAATACATGTCAAATTTCTCTATTTATATTTTAACTAGCTTCTGCCCGCGACTTCGTCTGCGTAGAATTATACATAAAAACCTTCCTCTTGAATCACTATCTATTAAAAAAGACCGCATCAAAATCCTTTGTGTATGTTTTGAAGATATAAATATACATAGGGACATAGGGACAGAGAAAGCGACTTTATTTTATACTATGTAGTGATGATGGTCCTAGGTACTTACACCAAAACCAACCAAAACATAATTAACACCATCATACATAATCAAGATGTAGAGGTGTTACAATTCTATTCTAAAATTACGCAATTAAAAGTTATATTTAATTCAATAGTAATGAGTTTATCAAACAGGCATGTGGCATAACTACGTTTATGCTTCATTTTACTGACTTTGTCACCGTGGCGTTATTTATCCCCATGTCTAATGCTAACCGCTAATTATTTTGTATTTCAGAAGCTGCAGTCACTGATATCAGAAGGTATAAGCCGCGGGGTGGTGCGTCCCCTGTCCCGCGTGACGTATTCGCCGGACGAGGCGCCGCGCGCGTTCCGCCTGCTAGCCGCCAGTCGCCATCGTGGACGCGTGCTGCTGCGCATGCAGCCAAATCTTCCGCCGCCAGCACAACCCAGGTACGTTGAACATGCCCAATATTTCAAAGGTGTGATTCTCTTATCAAACTCTTCTGTGAAGTAATCACCGCGCTTGGAAGACCGAATTGAACTTAATTTGAAATTTGATTTGGAGTTTCCTCGAGAAAATGCAAAATTCCCGGGGGATAGAAATAAGGGAATCCTACTGTTAGACCGATTAAAAAAAACTTTCACTAATAGAAAGCTTGTACACTGTTTTTGAGTGATATACACTACTTTTATCCCTTAGAAAGTCTAAAGTTCCCGCGGCATAGAAATCACTTTTTTGGCCCATTTTAAAAATTCTTAAATGTCAATCAGGAGGAGCTGAACCGGATGCTGGACGGCCTAGCTTCAGCCTCGCGACGTATCGGTCTCGGCATGAATTTGGTTAAAACCAAAGTCATGATCAATGGCCTCATTGATCCGGTACCGGTCGTCGTATATGGCCACCCTCTCGCAATTGTTTACGAGTACACTTACCTTGGGCAAATCCTGCAGTTAGGTAGAAATAGTTTTAAGAACGAGGCCAAAAGGAGGATCCAGCTGGGCTGGGCAGCGTTTGGAAAACTACGTCGAGTCTTCTCTTCATCCATACCGCAATGTTTGAAAACTAAAGTTTTCAATCAGTGCGTCCTACCCGTCATGACCTACGGAGCTAAGACGTGGACACTCACGGTATTGTTGGTCCACCAGTTCAAAATCAAAATCAAAATCAAAATCAAAATAATTTATTGCAAATCACATTACAGGCATAGGATGGAATATTTTGATTAGGTCTACATGTGACACCCTGCAAGGGCACGGCAATATCAGAGGACTCTATTAATATATTTTTTTTCCTTAGTACTTATCTACCTATACTTATATTACCTACTTTAAAACTTTTGCTCTTAACTAAACCAAAAACAGTTTCACATTTATTATGCGCCACGACGAGCCATAGCGACATGCTAACATAGGGTCCATTTTACATAAGTACATTCATACACATTTGTCATTAAAATACTCATCTAAGCTATAGAAACATTTACTTATTAGGAATGATTTCAGTTGGTTAATAAATGCTAAGGTACCATCTATGTCTTTCAAGGAATTTGGTAGATGGTTGTAAATTTTTATTGTCATGAAGTGTGGGTTTGATTTCACCAGCTTTAATTTGGAAGATGGCAATTTGAGTATGTTTTTAGTGCGGTTATTTCTTTTGTTGCCTGTTAATTTTGAATAAAGATCTTCATGTTTCCTAACAAATTTGCAAGATTCTAAAATGTACATGGAAGCGAGTGTGAGAATTTTATGTTTAATGAAATAAGGTTTACATGAATCCATTTGATCTATATTAGTAATTATTCTAATGCACTTCTTTTGTAGAATAAATATTTTGCGTGCATTGCGGCTGTTCCCCCAGAGCACGAGGCCGTACGAAATGATGGAGTAAGCATAGGCATAGTACGCTGAGAGCGCCGTCTGGAAATCGGTCACACTTTTGAGGTGCTGGAGGGCATATATAAATGAAGACAGTTTTTTACACAGTTTTTCAACGTGTGGCTTCCAGTTTAAATTAGTGTCGAGGTCAATACCCAATAGATTAGCAGAATTCACGCTTTCTATAAGTGTGTATATAGCGGTTTTCTGATAAGGCTTAAACTGGATAATTTTGGTTTTTTCCAAGTTAAATTGTAAATTATGGACATCTAACCAGTTCATAATTGTGTTAAGTGTATCATTTAGTTTACTTTCTGCTTCGCTAAGATTTGAGCAGGGAAATGCAACAGAAATGTCATCGGCAAAAAGCGTACAGTGATTGTCACTTAGTACACAAGGGAGATCATTAACATACACCAGAAACAAGATGCAACCAAGGACACTACCTTGGGGGATAGAGCCACGCATAAGGACTCCATCAGATCTAATCCGTTGTATTCTACCAGTCCCAAAGTCCGTGTGTTCTATTTCCACGTATTGTGAGCGGTTGTCAAAGTAAGATTTAAACCATTCGTGACTAATACCTCTTATTCCCGTGCTATATAATTTATCTAATAAAGTCTTATGGCAAACCCTATCATATGCCTTGCTCATGTCAAGTAATAGCCCTATAGCGTATTTTTTGTCATTTATCTGGTTTAGGACTTCTAGGATAAATTTATAAATGGCAAGGGTTGTAGAACGATTTTTCCTGAAACCGTTTTGGCTATCATGAAAAACATGAAATTTTTCATAGAAGGAGTTGAGGCGCGTTATCATAGCAGTTTCGAAAACTTTAGCCGATGTCGGTAGTAACGCAATTGGTCGATGATTTCCAACATCCGTGGTTTCACCCTTTTTATGGATGGGTTTTATCAAAGAAATTTTCAGTGCATCTGGAAATATACCCTCAGAAAACGACTGGTTTATTAGTTTTGTGTATGGAACGTATAGAGTCTCAGCGCAATTTTTTATTAGAGTGGGAGGGATTTCGTCGATGCCGAACGACGATTTATCTTTAAGGTTTTTCAAAATTTTGTGTACTTCTTTAGGTTCCACTGGGGTCAGATAGAAAGTTTTACCTATATAGTTTATCAGTGGTACCCTGTTCACAGAGGCACAGTTTAGGTTACCTATGTCAGAGAAATAAGCATTGAAAGCATTTGCAACCGCCTTAGGATCACTTAATATTTTATTATCCGAAGTTTTTATTTGGGTGTTCTTTTTTGGTTTTAATGTAGATTTATTCGTCTCTTTATTTATTATCTGCCACATTGTCCGAGTTTTATTCAAAGAAGTTTTAAAGTATTGTTTATTGTTTAATTTTTTGGATGTAAAAGTGGAGCACAAAGTCGCTCAGCGAGCTATGGAAAGAGCTATGCTCGGAGTCTCTCTGAAGGACAGGATTCGTAACGAATACATCCGACAGAGAACCAAAGTTACCGACATAGCTCAAAGAATTAGTAAGCTGAAGTGGCAGTGGGCCGGCCATATCTCGCGAAGAACCGACAACCGCTGGGGTAAACGTGTTCTTGAGTGGAGACCGCGACATGGCAAACGTAGTGTAGGACGCCCTCCGGCCAGGTGGGATGACGATCTGCGAAAGACTGCAGGCAGATGCTGGATGCGTCAAGCTAAAAACAGGGCGCTATGGCGCTCATTAGGGGAGGCCTATGTCCAGCAGTGGGCTAACATAGGCTGATGATGAATCAGAATCAGTGCAGCTTTCTATTAGTGAAATAATTTTTAAAACGGCCCCAAAGTTGAATGCGCTTATTTCTGTCCCGCGGGAATTTCGCATTTTCCCGGAGAACATGTTTTAGTGTTACAATCATCTAGTGTGCCAAATTTGAAGAGTCTAATTATTACAATTAGGTACTGAGAAATATATAAATCTCATTTATTCCCTATCTCGTGGGGATTCAAAAAAATCCCTTCTTAGTGCTTTAGGGAGCCTCTGGGATACTCAAGATATTAGTAGGATAATTAACGCTTAAATTACAGGATCGTTTGCTCGGCTGACAACTGCCAGCTCGTGCTAAGTGACGACGAGGGGCTCACGCTTCAGCTAGCTGATACACTGGTGAAGCGAGGAGCCAGGACCCTACATCTGCAGTCCACGGCTTCCTCGGCGCGCTTTAGCCTTGCACTCAAGTAAAGAATATATTGACATATTACCAATGTTTTGATGTTAACTTACGCATGTGGAATGAGAATCGTAATTATTAATCTAATACTCTTCCCGCAGGTCATGGCAAAAACTGAACGTGAACGTTAAAATATCATCAGAAGACCTTTCGGACTACAAGACCGCATTTAATTTGCTCAATAAAAGTTTGGACATGGGTCCCGTAGAGGGAATATTCATATTGATTGCTCACAGCCTCACAGACCACAAAAAACACGTTTTCAAAACTCTGGCTGCGAACCTGGACGCAGCATCAAGAAAACTGTGTCCATCGCTAAAGTACGTTTTTGAAATAAATTTATTATTAATTAGCGACGTCTGCGATGAATTAATTTATCACTATCTCGTGGGAACTTTGCAGTTGTCCGTGATAAAAAGTAGCCTATTTCATTCCTTAATGTTCAAATTATATTGTAAGGATCATAACTATTACAGCGATTACTTATTTTTCTACCACTAATCACAATAGGCAAAAGATTAAATATGGCTCACGTGACCTTGATAAAGAAAGATTCTTGAGACGTCCGTCTGCCGCAAGCGCCACGATGTCAATGCCAGGCCAGGCGATGACTGTGTGTCCGCTCGCCTACCCTACCGCTAGCTAGGTAGCCAGGTACGGATGGTGACAGTGACAGTTAAAGGTGGCGCCAGAGGATAGCGCTTACAATATATTTTTTTATTTTACCGTGAAGAGGTAACAAACAGACAGAAAGTAAGACAGCTACTTCCACCTTCACAACATTTAGCAAATTTACAATTTTTAAAATTACTAGACATATCAAAAATAACCAGTACCTACTTACTCGTAGTTCCGTTAAAATAGCTCAAAATTTGGCAAAATATATGGAGAACATTTATCTATGGGGTTGGATACTTAATGAAGTGAAGTCAAAATTTATCAACTCTCCCTCCTCCAAGGTGTGTGTATTGATATTCAACAGACATTCCTTGAGGATCATAGAGTAGAGGGACACTAAGAATGTTTTTTTTAATTTCTCACGGGATCGAAACGAACGTGAATAAATGCTACATAATAATATAAAGTATGTATATTTCTTGAGGATCACAGATGATATTTTTACACTCTGAAATTGCTTATAATAATCGTTTACATCTTTATAACACAAAAAAATATATAAATATTCTTGAAATATTCAAATAATTAAGTACGATAATAGTGGTTCAATAATTAACGATCAGGTGAACTTGATTATCGCCTTTATTGCGTGTCCTTTTTGATGAATAGAAAATTTTTTTTTGTTCAAAACATAACCCTTTTTGTTTCTGCTGTAGTCGGAATTTTTTTTGAAGGTAGTTGTTAGTGTACAATAAAAATCATAAATAAAAGGGTACCTACCTAATTTGGGAAAATAAAGGAATGTAGGTACATTATGCTTATTTATATACTTTTTTTTTTTTACTACAAACTGACCAGTGATTGACCTCTATCTCACTTGGTGGAAGGTGCAGATGAGGCCAAAGGTGTAACTCACTGGTTCAGTAATAGCCTATTCACTCTTGCCTTGAAGAGCCCTAGGTTGTATCTGTCCGGAAATACAGACGATGGGAGCGAATTCCATTCCCTAGCAGTTCGCATTAGGAATTTTCGAATCAGTAGGTACGACGTTGGTTTGCATGTGTAACAGTTGTGCTCGTCAAACTTTGATAATGATCCCGTAGAGGGATCGAAACGCGTCAGTGTTTGTGTGGTTTATTTAAGGGATAATTAAGTTTGTGGAATTTATATGTGTTTTATTGGCAGTAGTGGAGGGAGGTATTGCATGAAAAACATATATATTTCATACAGGCTTGGTTATCTTGCACGTGAGTAGCGCAGTAGCAAGGTAAATATTTTTTTGTTCATCTATAGATGTGGAAGAGCGAATCCTCGATTGTTTCCATTGAGGAGTAACAATAATTCTCGAAGTGTTCGCCATAAACATAGATTGCAAGTAGCAAGAGGCAGAACTGCCTTATTGAGAAAGGGTATCCTCGGCATGGCATCTAAAGTATACAATTTCATGCCCGAAGCCCTTAAAGAAGTGGACCTGCCTGTCTTTAAAAAGCGATTGAAGGAAAGGCTCATAGTCGGAGCATACTATACCCTTGACGATTTTTTCGCAGATAATACTCGGAAAATCTAGCAATTGTTTTATTAAAATTGATTCTCTTTATTTATTTGTTTTCTAATTTAATTATGAATGACAAAAATAATAATTTAACTATGATAATATAATGATGAATAATAATAATAATTAATCATGATGTGTTGTATCTATTGCTATTATAAATTCTATTGTTATGACACATTCTCTTGGCTTTTGTGTTGGGTAGTGTTTTTGTCTTTAAGTTTAATATTTGTACACCTTTATGGTAGATCACAGAGCAGCCTAATTGTATTTATTGTAGATCCTATGTAGTTTATCTGTGTATCACAAATAAATAACTCGCTTACTTACTTACCTAATGATACTTGAGCGTTTTATTAGAATCATATTTGGCATACACACAACGGTTTACAAAAATGTCATCGCAATCAAGTCAATAGTGCCTACAGGAATTAGACATTTCCACACTTAAATCCGACTCACGCTTAACGATCTTTTTGTCAAAAAAACTTTCTCAGCATACACACAACAAGCTCACTACAAGGAAGTAAATGTAATATTATTTACAATACATTACTACCTTACGTAGAAAATTTGAGTTTATAGTTGAATATTAATCTAATTGTCGCATAGGTTCACGCAATTAGATAAATTGTAAACGAATTGCTTAGATATTCTACGCGGACGAAGTCGCGGACAGAGGCTAGTCTGAAATAAATTTTAGGTTAAGGAACATACATCAATATAGATTCACTAAAAATCACAAGGATACGATTTTAAATTAATTTTCTAACACTGCTTATACAGTACGTATATCAACGCCAATAAATCCAATTTTGTGACATCTATCGTCACATTTTCTTTTGACCAATGGTGGCGTGCTTTATAAGTTTGAATTTCCCTCCCTTAGTTTTCACTTTTTATACAATACTAGCTGACCTGGCGAACTTTGTTCCGCCTTAAATTTGAAAAATTCCAGTGGTTTGGGCTGTGCTATCCCGCGGGAACTATGCAATTTTCCGGGATAAAAACTATCCTATGTCCTTTCCCGGGACTCAAACTATCTGTATACCAAATTTCAACTAAATCGGCCCAGCGGTTTAAGCGTGAAAAGGTAACAGACAGACAGACAGACAGACAGAGTTACTTTCGCATTTATAATATTAGTAAGGATAAGGATTAGTAAGGATTTTATGGGGTTAAATACTCGTAATATAGTGGAGGCAAATTACGTGAAATTTCCCTTAAGTCAGGAAATAATTCTAAGAACTGTTAAAAACAATTGTTTTTGATTTGTATGGGTTAGAAATGGAACTTAATACATCACTTGATATATTCACCCCCCCGGAAAGGGGTGGAATTGGTTGAAAATGGTGTAATAGTAATAACTAAGAAGAAAAAATAGGTGTAGTCTGTGCAATTTGCCATACGTTTTATTACATCTTAATCTATATTTGCACCCGTTATTTAGCTCAATTCAAGCTACGGAACATACAAAAAAAAATCATATAACTAAAAATATACTTTTTGGCATTGCGGCCCCGGGAAAAATACAGAACGCGGTGCAAATTGAGGAAATGATGAAAATGTATATCAAAACACAATACCAAATTTGCACCAGGGTGCGACACCCGGAAAGTAGTTTTCTATGTTTTACTGTCTTTGTACTGCGGGGGAAATTTTGAAATTAATAAAAATCGTCACAATCGTCTTAACTTGGTTTGATTTACATTCGCACCCCATAAAAAATTGACATTTCTACACGGAACATGCGGTTCTGTAATACTACCCGCTACCTAGCGTTCGCTGCTATTCCTTGCGTTTAGATAGAACTATGTTTACCAAACTTCCAGTTCAAATTTTCTTTTTTTTATTGAGTGCGAATGTAGTATCTTTTAAATATGTGTTATTTATAAATTTTCACGACTATCTTAATTTCCCCCGAAGTACAATCTACAAAAGAGTGGAAAAAAAAATGTTCCATACTTTGCACGGGGGTGCAAAGTTACCTGGGTGTTTATAATACTTTGAAAAGCTTAATCTAAGTTTGCACCAACCGTCTGAATTATCCTCGAGCCGCAATCAGAAAAAAATATTTTACCAAGATTCTATACATCGTACACCTTTTTAATTAACATACATTATGTACCAAAGGGGACCCTTCACGTAGCTAAACTTGCGCTTAATACCTTTTATCATACTCCAAAATAACGGCATTTGAAGTTTATACCTAATATTTTAAAGTGTTCCGTACATGATAGAAACGGTGCAAACCGAGGGAAACCATCTAGTCGTGCCCTCTAACGATTCCACAAAAAAACACGACTACACGAATTACTTCCATACTTTTCCGTAATTCGACTATACTAATAAGCTAATAAGTAAATAAACGATATATTTTAATTATAATGGGACGATAATAAAGATTCCAGAAAAAAAAAATTAATACAGATTTAAATTTTATGAATATTACCTAATATTGTCGATAAATTAAGTCTTCGCAAACGAAGGCGCAGGTAAAAGCAAGTAGGGCAGACCGAGGGCAATAGTACCACGGGTCAATAGTACCATCGCCTATAACTCTTCAACTACACCGAAATATGCATGAGTGTGTATACACGAGTGTGCCTTGAGCGTGTCTCAACCTGCTCACTAGCCGGCCGCTCGCTGCCCCTCGAGATGCACGTGCTAGAAGACAATTTGTATTTTTGACTGACCAAGATAAATATATTTACGACTAGCTGACCCGGCGAACTTTGTCCCGCCTTAAATTTGAAAAAATCCTTTGTAAGTGCATCTTTATACTAATCAAGGAATAATGTGTAGGCATGCTAAATTTAATGTCTGTAGCTTTATTAGTACAACATTTCGGAATTTTCCAATCCCGTGGGAAAATCGGGATAAAAAGTGTCCTTTGTCCGTCTCCTGGTTCTAAGCTACCTCCCTACCAATTTTCAGCCAAATCGGTTCAGCCGTTCTCGAGTTATAAATAGTCGTATTTTTATCCCGTGGGAAATTTGAAAAAATCCTTTGTAAGTGCATCTTTATACTAACCAAGGAATAATGTGTAGGCATGCTAAATTTCGTGTCTGTTGCAAACTTTCACATTTATAATAATTCCTTATTTAATTCCTTATTTTAGGATAATTCCTGCAATGTTATCTGTTTCTACTGAATCAGATAATACTAGGTGCTGCATTATTTAAAAACTATTTGTTTTTGAAAGATGGGGTTGGTTGATTGTACCAGGGGTCAATTGTAACTATATGGGATTAGTAATTATATAGTAATTCGATATTTATACTGTATTTTGATATTGTTATTACTGGAAAGGTGAGCTATGAGCACCCTTATGTGTTTTTTTTATAATAAGTAGACATAATATGTTTCAAAAACTTGGAGATTATTATAATACGTTTAGGTCAACTGAAATGCTAGCTTTGTCTACTCTAAATACGAGTCTATAATTATTAAGACTGATGTAACGTATCAGACTGATTCGTCTAAAGAAATTAACAATAAATACTGATTGATTAGTGCATTATTTTGGATTTTATTTACCTTTGTTTTTCTGGTACAATTGACCCGTATGAGGGGTCAATTGTAACACAAGAAGTTCATGAACAAAAACTCAATTTGCACCTTTCTGATGCGATCAAATATAAATTATTTTCTAGATTCTGATAGCCAATTAGACTAGAATGTTATATACTAAGCGATTTCTACGTGGTGGCCTTAGATTCTGAGTTATGGGTTATTATTTGGAAACTGGTACTATTGCCCCCGGTCTACCCTACTTAACAATATATTTTTTCCAATTGCAGATATTTTGCAGTGATAAATTCCAACACCTCTATTGGAGACTGTATATGCCTGGCACGTTCGAAAGATCGACTACCAGCTATGTTACTTTCTGTACCGACGCTAACAAAGGTAAATGGTAGACCGCTTAATTGAGTCCTCCCGTGCGGGGTACAGTACAGGTAAGGCACAGGTGCGTAGAGGAAGGACGAAATCGGGGACCGGGATAGGCGCCTCAAACCTTCCTGGGCCCCATTCTCGTACCTACTACCGCCGCACCCCCCTAAACCCCGCAAGCGAGAGCTCAATTCAGCGATCTAGTTATGGTTCCGGAAAAAATAAAAGTCAATGTCATAAGTAACTACAAATATAAAGCTTTCAGCTCATAGGACTCAAGACGTTTATAGGATTGACTCGCCCAATTCAAATAAATAGAAACGCCTTCAAATGTAGCCTAAATCTGCCTTACGCCACTTTAGAAACATCAAATTAAAATTATTTTTCGGCGAGTGCTACCTATTTAGATACCTATATCTTTGAAGGCGGTGTCTCAGCCTCAGCCCGCGCCACCACCCACGCTCCCATCATAAAATCGTTATGTTTATGTGTGACATGCGTGGCAGAAGTGGACCTAGTCTATCTTCGGCTAAGAACTAGTCATTTTGAATTTGGTATCAAAAAGTGTCCAATAAAGTTGTATGAAAATCCATAACATACCTACCATTATATTTGAATTTGGAGTCAAAAAGTGTCCAGTAAAGTTGTATCAAAATCTAGAACATACCATTTTATATTTGAATTTGGAAGCACCCGTCTTTATTGGGGCCGCCCAGTATCAGTTTTGTTTTTTTTTTATTAACGAAAGAGGTTATGCGAACGTGTGCAGGTTTTAAATAAGTATAATTAGTTTCAACACTATTTTTCTTAAACTGCATTTGCAAGGCCAAAAAAGTCTAAAATAGACAATTTTATTACTTTCGTATTTAAATAGTCACATTTTAATTGAAAAGCTAACATTTTTTTTTTTTAATTTTGGCATAATGAATCAAAATTCAAGCCTTTTTTTTACTTCATAAGAAGTACAAAAAAAAAGCGGGAAACGAAAGAAAACTATTTTAATTTCAGTAACAATAGACATGTATACTCTTAATGCTTGCAGCGTTTGCTTGCTGTATCGTCGGTTGGATAAGTAAAGTGTTCATATAGCCAATAAAATAAATAGCAGCTGCTTGTTGTCGTATCGATGCGAAATTAGCTCCCAGCAGGTAGTGTAGTTTTCAGCGCTAATCCCAAGGTGTTGGACCAGCTTTTCAGCCTCCCCTTTCAGTTTGGATTTGAGATGCTGCATCTTCTGCGCCCTTGAGAGTAATGGGTTGTTATGTACGCTTGCCATGTATAAGTCACGAAATGTATTCCATTGGTTGTAATTCCCGTAAAAATCCGGAATAATAATTTTCGGCGATGCCTTCTCGTAGTGTGCGCTATTCCGTTGTTTTCTTAGGCTGTCGTAAATCCTCTCCACGGATAAATATTTCTTTTTGAAACTTGTGGCATTGTCTTGTAAGATGCTCCCAGTTAACTTTTTCGATATGATCCCACTTAGTTTTTAGCATATGCAGATTATCTTCCAGTTCTCACTTCTCCGTAACCCATTCAAGGTCCATTTTTTCCATCGTTCGTTCCAAAGCTCTAAAATTGCAGAATTGCTGCGTCTGAAGATCCTGCTGTTTCGCTTCATTCTCCCCATGTTAAGGCGGTGGCACTTCGAACGCCACATCAGAAAAGTCGAAGCTTCCCGCTCCTTTAACTAGCGTTCTAGGCGTCGTTTCTCCCTTTTCCATAGCTGCAATCAGAGTGGCTCGACGTCCTGTTATATCTTGCAAAACTTCCTCTGAGACTGCCTGTGTTTTTTGAAGATATCATCCGTAAAGTACAAGATGATTTTGAGCAAATTGTTCCCAGACAGCGTTAAGCGATGTAAGCCGCTTCTCCAGGTACTCCAACGTTTTTCTATCAGAGCCACTTTTTTATAGTTTGCACACAGTTTTTTGATTTCACCAAATGTTGTCTCTTTGCGAGCGATGAGTTCTCCAAACTTCGGACTCGTGATGAATTGTCGTAGTTATTTAGTTGAAGTAAAATATTTGACCGTTGGTCGTTAAAGTTGGATGTGTAGCCGTTGGCACTAGACCCCAAAAGTTTTCAGTAATCCTGGTTCGACTTCGTACGTCTCTCCGTATCCGTTATACGAGTATGCTCCTTTTCAATTCAACTGGTGAAACCCGCTTATGGGAAACCAGCCGAACTGATTTGCTAACGTTACAAAAAACGCTCTAGTTCTAGGTTCGAAGGACCAAAATGTATGGTCGAAGCTTGGGGAAAGGTAATAGTTGGTTTGCTTGGTTGAGTTGAACTTAAACCCAGTAGTTTTAAACCCACTAAAGTTTAATCCCAAAAATAACAAGTTATAAGTAAAATGCTCAGCTGTGACCGATCGCGAGCGGTGTTATTTGTCAACTAAGTAAGTATGCGTTAAATGCGAATATTTAGGTCACGTGTCAGCAAAATACCTTACGATGTAGTTACTTCGTACATGTATGTATGTTAGTTACAAATTCATTCTATTTAACAAATTTAATATTTATTCCAACTTTAAGAGCAGCGGCGATCGTGCAACGAGGTTGCATACTTTAATAAAAAAAATACCTTGTACAGCGATGGAATGTTTTGTTTAGTACAACTATCGGCCACTGGGTGTCACTGTATCGGGCAGTCCCAATACTGAATCGCGGTATCGAAATGTTAATATTAAGTACTTATTTACAATTTTAATAATCCTTCATGTTGTAACGGAATTCCGTGTAGTTTTAGGACGTATCAATAAAAAGATGAGGGATTACATTTTTTCTAATGCAACCTCAGTACGTCCCGAAATTTTCAGTTTGGAATGCCAATAATATACCTACTTCTTGTATTATAATTATTCATTTTGTAAAACAAACAATTTGGTTAAATTTGCCTTGTTGTATTTTTTCACTTAAGTAAAACAAAAAGTTCTCGTTGCTGAGATGAAAAATTGTATGTCACACGAGATATAAGTTTTTTGAATCTCGTATTCTTGAACTCGCTCCACTCAGGATTCAAACCTAGAAAGACAAGCTGCGCTTGTGATTCAATTGTGAAACCCTTCGTTTACTTGGGATTCAAAATAAACTTGGCTCTCTTGTTGCACAAATAACTATTGTTCAATTAATACACATGGACACAAAAACGCCTTATTCAATAATTAATCAGTATGACGTGTAATATTTTAACTATTTTATTAGGTTAATGACGACGGACAGTCGTTAGGCCCAGTCAATTATCGTGAAGTCACAAATGCAATAGAGCGAGGTTTACGATCTTTACAACCTGTGCTTTTGGCACACAATTTTGTGGCAAAGGAAATTAATCCACTTCTAGAACAAATATTCGCAGCAGCCGGTGAGTAAAAAGAAAGAAAGAATCACAATAATCAGTTAATCACAACACAACAGAGACAAATAAACCACCACCACCACGTACCACGCACCACGTAGTGCATGTAGTGCAAGTGCAAGTCCTTCTATTTTTTAAATAATTACTATAATACCTACATAGAGAACCCCGAACTTCAAACTTTTTCATTTCAGAACTGAAAGTATGTCTAAAAGAAATCGCTGAAACTGCCACTTTGCAAGATTTAGGCATGCATATTGACAGGGCATATGACGTATCTTCCTTATTGAGGATCACACAAAATATTGCGATTGATAAGGAGAAAGTACCTTTCCTGACCATACAGAAGTAAGTATTTAATGAAAAAAAAACCCTTGTTATATACATTGTGTTGTTATTTAGATAATTGTGTAAAATTTCCTGTTGTTGTATTGCAGAATACGAGATATTGAAGAAATGTTAAAGGAATCCAATTTCAGGCCAAAAAAAGGCTTGGATGCGATATTTTCTTATGTCGATCCCGATGAACTGCTGGCCACGTCTGACACGGTGTCCATGCAAACCCTAACATCCTGCAGTAGTCAGGTTAGTAAATGTTTTCAAAATAATTATGATCGAATATTAAAAGTCAATATTCAAATTGTCTTAAAGTGATAAATATTTCCTTGCAGGGAGATGCCAAGTTTAGTGCCAATCAAACGTACCTTTGCATATTGCCGGGGCTCGAGGGCCACCACGGCCGCTTCCGCGTGATGTGCGAGCGGCTGAAGCTGTCCGCGATCGTGCTGCAGCCGGGGCTCGATAATCTTAATGAGACAGTTCATGAGATGACTCAGAGGTTTGCTAGAGTACGTTGCAGTTGTCAGAGTATTATTTTATTTATATTTATTACTATAGAGCATTATTTCGTTCAACTTCGCCTGCTTGGAAACGTGTATAGATGGATCTTCAGTCAGACAAATCAAGACGGGATGTACTTTCCACTTATCTTTTGTGTGATCTTTTTCGGTCTTTCGGCCAGGGGAGCGAAATTCACTGATTTAAAAACGACAATTAACGCTTTGGTTACACATATAAATACCGATTCAATTGAATTATAGAGTAACCGAACGAATGATCGCTGCATCATCAAATTTGTAGAATATTTTAGTAGATATTTGTACTTAAAGAATGATTCCGTAGAGGTATCGAAACGCGTCAGTATTTGTGTGTTATATAGGGGACAGTTAAGTTTGTGGGACTTATATGTCTTTTATGTGGTAGTAGTGGAAGGAGGGATTGCATGAAAAACATATATATTTCGCACAGGCAGCGTTATCTTACTCGTAAGTAGCGGAGTAGCAAGGTAAATATTTTTTGTTCATTGAAATGGACCACCGCAAAGTAACTCTTAATTGGCATTATTCATTTTTTTAAGCTGTGCTTTTAACACCTTTATTTGATAAAATGGACTATTTCAAACAACTAATTTGAATACTATGCTTTTACTTAGCTTTGTTTATTAATAAAACATATTTTTTCAATGTTTGACAATTTGTTAATTTTAGCACGATCCCAATCGCCTTCGTCCAGCAATAAAAAACAACGGTTTTGTCTATGGTTTTGTATGTATGTATGTAAACTCTTTATTGTTCATAATAAACAAGATAAATGAAACAAAAGAAACAAAAGACAAACGTCTATACGTCAACGTCATAGATCTGTGTGTGTGTCTAAAGTCAACGTCGGTTAACGTTCATGTGTGTGACGTGTCTGAGGACACATTGCCCACAGAAAAGTATGTCCACAGCGGAGACGTTACATTCAAAAATCAATATTATCACATGCAACTTTGAGGTTATATTACATGCAAAGAGCTATAAGGATATTACTCCCCGTGACATTTAACAGCCAGTATACTAATATTTTTTGGTTTTATTACTTACCGATAAATACGTTGCACAGGAAAGATGCACCGATCTTTTACATTAACTGTTTTGCAATGAAAATATTTTTTTTCGCCTTATTATGCGTGTCACATCAGTCTAACTTTTGCTGACTACTGGGCAAGCTTCATTTAGTGTTGCCAATGCAGAAAAGTTAGGGATGCTTTCGCTCATTTGACTTTTATGAAACTCGTTTTTGTGTCCACAGAAAAGATTCAAAAACATATAACGGGTAGTATATTAACTTTTTGTATGAACGCAGATGAGTATAATTTTAGATATTACCAGTAGTGGCTAACTGACTATATTGTACATCGCATGCCATGAAATGTACGGCACAATCGTAGTGAATAGATAATTTTAATGACTTGGCGAGAAAAATACAACATCGCATAACAGTCCACAGAAGGAGATTTTATGACTAATATTTTTTTTTACGTTAACTTACAATTCTATATATGTTATTCAATAATTAACAAATGATTAGTCTAAAAGTCAAATACTCAAAACAAAATTAACAAATTTTGTTTACGTCATAAATGAATTTAAATACTACACGAACGCTTTTTTTAACAATTATCTGTATGACCCGACTAACAAAGTGGGCCTTTTTATAGGTTGTGTTATTTACATTTATGAAATAGTCGTTAAATTTTTCAGCTATTTTTTGAGGACTATTTATTTTTATACCATTTCGATCAGTTATGCAAGTTATTTCCCTAGTTGATGTTTGTCCAAAATTGCCTTTAACAACATTCCAAGCAGCTTGACATTTATTCAATGCGTTTGAGATATATGTGTTGTTGCAGATTCTTTGCGAATTTGCAATGCATTTCCTGAGCACACGTGTATATTTAACTAGCATATCTCTATTTGTCTCTTTGTTTTTTGAACTATAACGATATTGATAGTAAAGTTTTCTTTTCGTAGCGCAGCTATTCCTAAGAGACCTTGTAAGCCATTTCGTTTTGTTTTTGTTTTTCGTTGATTTTTTGTTCTTATAACTGGAAAGCACGTTATGTATAAAGTATGTTAACTATTATACAATAATGTTATGTGTGTAGGACTGTACTATTTTATTGTATTTACTTAGCTATGTATTATATTTATGTTAGTATTGTTGTTTTTATTATCCCTGCGTTTCTCCTGTCTATTTGTTTCCGCCACCTAGTTAAACTGTACCTATTCGACTTATTTCTTTCTTTTATTGGTTGTCTGGTAGAGATCGCTATTAAGCGATAAGACCGCCTATTGTCTACCTTGTTCTTTGTTTCTGTATTGTTTTGTACTGATTTGTGGTGTTCAATAAGAGTATTTGTCATTACAAATACTAAATACATTTATTGTATTGTATGTATATTGGTTTTTATTTTACGGTTAATGCCTTAGAAACTATTTTTATTACTGAAAAAATCCATTAACACATTTTACTTTTACGTTTTTTCCAGCTTAAATATTGTCTGGTTTCATTCAGTACAGTTTAGAAAAAATCCTACTATAGATTTACTAGTTGACTACGGCTAAGGGCTGCAAAGTGAGAGACTTCTTTTTTTGCTTAGAATGAAGAGAGTCTGGAAGAGCTCGCTCGGCTTTTTTTCGTATGTTGCCTTATTTTTTTTTTTTTATTTACAGATTTGTATGAAGATAATCGGTCCCAAAAAATTCTATCTCTTGGGATACGAAATGGGTACGCAAGCGGCTTTGGAAATGGCATCCATATTGGAAGATAACGGTAATAAATCCATTAATGTACTAGATTAAAAATTTATCTATTCTCTTTTACGTCTGATATTTACAGATTTACATATCTCCTACCGTTCAATACTGTGTAGCCTTATGAAGACTAGTAAATGGTGGTGGAATTGCATAGTACTTCATTAGCAGTATTTATTTAAAACAACGCATCACTGTTATCAGGACTGAGCGGTACAGTGTTCTGTTTGGGCGGCGGGCCCGACGACTTCCTGGCGCATGTGGAACAGCAGCTGCGCGAGGCCACAGCAAACCAAGCCGACAGCGACTCGTCGGAGGAAGAGGTGCTGCAGAAAGCGGTGGTGCGGCACATGTGCGCGCTCATGGGTGGCTGCGACTCCGCGCAGCTTGAGGACGCGCTGCGCGACGCGTCCAGCTGGCAGGAGAAGGTGGAGGCGAGCGTGCGCGCGCAGCGCGACTACGTGTCGCACTCGTTGCAGTATGCTAGCGCGCTTATTGAGGCGGCGTACGCGCGCGTGACGCAGGCGCGGCAGCACGCGCAGGCGCGGGCGCAGGTCGAGCCGCGCGCGCTGCAGTCGCGCGTGGTGCTGCTGCGCTCCCCGCTCCCGGGCGCCGCCACTCCCGACCCGCACCCGCTGCAGCGCTACTCGCAGCTCCCGCTCACCGTGCACGACCTGCGCGCGCCGCTCACGCGCGCCACCGACGACTTGCGCGTCGCCGCCTTCATCAACCAAAACCTTGATCAACAAGTTTTGGAGGAATTTGAAAACAAAAATTTATGTGATAGTTACATTGTAAATTCTATAGGTTTCGTAGACCACAATAATTAGGAAAAACCATAATTAAGGTTTACCAAGTAGTGATTAACTGCAAAACAAACAATTAGTATTTCTTCGGCCTATCCTTATATATTAAAGTATATTATAGTCATTAGGTTTGGTTAACTGCAGTAAATAAATGGTGTTGGTGTAAAACTCCTTGTCTTATTTTTAACCGACGAAATAAAACGGAGGAGGTTCTCAATTCAAGGCATGTATCTCAGTGTTTGTCAATTGTATTTGTCTTGTTTATTTTGCACAATAAAGAGTTTACATACATACATACATATATATATATATATATATTTAGGTATACTAGCTGCTGCCCGCGACTTCGTCCGCGTAGAATTACCAATTCCTTTACAATTTATTTATTCTGTTACATGGGCCTACGCGACAATTAAAATATATTCAACTATAATTTTCAACGTAAGTATCGTGAATAACGTTACATTTAGGTACTTCATTTTTGTGAGCTGGTTGTGTTGTGGTATACCTACTGAGTTTTTTTTTGACAAAAAACGTCAAGCGTGCGTCGGATTTAAGTGTGGAAAATGTCTAAATCCTTTACTATTGACTCGATTGCGATGAAATTGTTCTAAGCTGTTGTGTACCTGTATGCTAAATATGATTCTAATAAAACGGTCAAGTACCTATGATTAGGCGCAGGCTTTTCTAGATCCTCAGGTATCGATTAGAAATAAATCGTTCAGGTAACAAAAAAAAATCTAGTTGACGCCAATTTTTTCATATTCTGACAACAGATTCAACTTTAGAGACCACTCCGACCCTCATCGATTTTGAAAAATAATTAGACCAAAAACTATAGATCTTAAAATGGCGGCCATTTTTTCCATTTTAGATAACGGTTTCGTGTTTGGAGACCACTCGGACCCTCAGATATCGATTTTGAAAACGATGGGTCCAAAAACAAGATTTAAAAATGGCGGCCACTTTGTCCACTATTACTACACAATATTACTACACAAAACCTGCTAAATATATTTTTTTCAACTTGTACATTTTGACTAGGTACTGCATGTTTAAAAAATTATAAGAAAATAATGATTGCACCTAGGAAAATGATTATTTTTCCACGGAATAGCTAATTTTACCTAGTTTTAGCAGATATAACTCCATACCGCTTAAGTAGTCCCATTTCCGGAACGCAGTCACATATTTCAATCCCAAACACGCGTTTGGGTTTTGAACGAACCAATACGCAGAAAAAACATTACATCCTGTATGCTTTGTCATAAAAAGAATAACAACTGTATAGATTCAGGCGTTACTTTGCTTTGTCAGCTCTTCAGTGAAACCTTGCGTGCGAAATAGTAGTTTCGCTGAGGCTTAACTTCGTGCTGCTTTGCACTCACCGTGAACGTGCACGACTAAACGGGATGAGGTGGCCGTTGTGGATTTTCCCGCCACGCAGCGATCAATCACGACATCTTCAGGTTTCTAGTCAACACGAACGAGCCGGCAATTTTAGAGAGCTTAGCGGCATAGCTCCAGACTGGCAAAAGGCCCCGGCGCGCTACAGACGATATCAACAGTTACAAAATTACTTGTTCGACACAACAGGTGACAAGGTTGGGATCGGAGGTCTAGACTTTTCTCACTCTAAGCTGCTTCTATACTCAACTCAATTTCAAACATCGAGAACAACTGGAAGTACCGTCGAGTTCCGTACCTTCGCCTGGATTTTGACACTTTTTCCAAAATGTCTTTCAAATTTGAAAGCAATTTAGTCCATTGTTGCAAAAAAAGGTTTTTTAGTACTCCTGGCTATCAGTATAAATCATTAAAGCTTTGAATTAAATTGGTTAACTTGGTAACAATTGGCTTCAAAGGCATTTTGTGTTATGTTTTGGTATATAGGCTTTTCAAGCTTGAATATGTCTAAACACAGTGATTATTGTGCACTTGTTTCGTACCTTTTCAGCGTCGTTTTTTTTCGAAGTTGGGTTTTAGCTTTCTACTTTTTTTTATTATTTCTGAAATGGTATTGCAATACTGATTTGTGGTGTTGAATAAAGAATACGAAGTACCTCGGTAGGTAATAATCTGTATTACTTGTGAGAAAAATTGTGTTTTATACATATTATATTAAATTGATGGTTCGTTCAAAGGTTAACTGGAAGAGATCCCTTTTAGGGATAAGTTCGCCTTTGTGCATGTGTGTTATCCTGTATTCATCTTTTTCTTGTGTTTTATGTACAATAAAGAGTTATACATACATACATACATATACATAATGCTAATGCCAAGTCAATTTATTTATTTATAACATAAACGAGTTTTAATTTTGATATGGGCATTATATGTTGTTAGGTTAGCTAAAAAATTACGTAATAACTTAAGACAGGAGGTCTCTTTAGTAGGGACTGAATAAATTAACCGACTTGGTATTACATGGATCTCACAACTTTTTACGGTAAAAGAACTGAGTTGCGAGACTTGGTTTTTTTACAAGTTTTATTTTTGATGGGATCTCATTTCTTTTTGTAGATAGTCCTATTTTTTCCTTTCCGGTACCTATCTACTCCGATTATTCCATTATATAAGTTTCTATCAAAAATTTCATTTTTAATACTAGGTTTTTTTTGCGGACTGTACTTTTTGCTAACTGTACTCGCATTGTCATCCGTCCTACATATATGTACCAAATTTCAAGTCAATCGGACCAACCGTTGAAGAGTTCCCTCCTGCGGAGACGATCCTGGCTGGATCATCAGAACTCTACTACCAGATTATTGTATTGTCATTTGACTTGCACAAGTATGAAAAATTTCAGCTCAATCGGTTGAAGATATCTGCTCCAAAATTGAGTCGCAATATTCCACCCGGACAAACATACTGACATAATATATACATACACACACTTATACATACACTCATACATACATACATACATACATTGCAAGTTAAATAAAAGCTTGTATTATACATAATACAGGTACACTGATTCATTCGCTGCAATGTAACTTTGTAATCCTATATATTTTCTATAGGATTATATGGGATTACAAAGTTATTTATGCAGTTGGTGTATCTAGAAAACTGGACCGAAATTGCGAAATATTTTGGTTTTTTATTGATTTATACACTAAACACTAATTGTATTCTAAATTTGAAGTTTCTATGTCTGCTAGAAGTACCTTAACATTTTGATGATCGTTGTCAGTGAGTGACAAAATTAAGAAACTTTGACTAGTTATAATTCTTAAACTACTGGTTCAGTTTGAATGAAATTTGAAATTTACAGTGTTTATACAATGCCTGCGTGGTTACAGAAAATTCAGGCTTCTAGTTTTATCCACAACGAAGTTAAAGGGGGGTCGAAAATGGCCTGAACTGCTTCGAGAAAAGGATGGTACGGCCGTGCCCTGTGGCCGTGCCGCTTTTTTTGCTCGACTTGGCGGGGGCACTGCCTTGCCCCCAGATATACAATGCCTGCTTGGTTACAGAAAATTCAGGCTTCTAGTTTTATCCACAACGAAGTTAAAGGGGAGTCGAAAATGGCCTGAACTGCTTCGAGAAAAGGATGATACAGCCGTGCCGCTTTTTTTGCTCGACTTGGCGGTGGCACTGCCGTGCCCCCAGATAAAAAATTTCCCTATCCACCTACACCTACTTTACATGACCTAACCTATCCACTAAAAAATCTATCTTTATTTCTTATTTGGTGAGTGTAGTACGATGCAGGGATGTTGCGAATATTCGCATCCGCATCCGCACATGAGGAAAATCCGCATCAATATCGACAACCGCATCCGCATAAATTGATGCGGAGCTGAACCTGATGCGGATGTGTAGCAGGTCGCGACATGAAAGAAATAATTTTGTTTCGGACTTCGTGAATCGGTGACGGTGACGCGGCTAATCGTTGAACCGCCGCATTACAAAACGGCTAGGGATATTGTAATACGGCGGCTCACTACAATCCGCCTGCGAAATATGCAAGAATTGCTCGTTTAAAGATATTAAATTCGTATTGTATAGTTCAATGATTAGAAAACATAACCTTCAATACCTACCAAATAATAAAAGCCCCTCATGCAGGTATCGGATAGTCCAATAGGTGTGTGTCCTGATCCCGTTATTACATTTTTCTACTCCTGTACTATTATTATCTGTGATTTATGTTATCACGAGCATCACTATAAGAACACTCATAATAAGACTTTGGATAAGTCTATATTGTCTATTCTCTCTTAAAGCACTTGTTGGCTTATGGTTCTTAAAGTGCTCTATCGTTAGTCTGCCAGCCATAGACTGCCAAACCTAGGTACAACTTTTATACGATCAACATTAAATTTACGATGAAAATGCATGACTACCAACTTAACAATTTTTTTAATTCATATACAGTTTTTATATAACTAAAACTTTCTGAACGAAATGCATAACTGCCAACATAACAAACAAGAGTTTTCAATAATGTCACTGGCAAATTGGCTAAATACGCCAAGAACGCAAGGCTATAAAAAAATTAAACGTTAATTAAAAACAAAGTTTACCATAACCAAACTTTCAATTTTGTCGTTTCGTATGTTGTTTTCATGTTTCCCGCTCGTTCGTGACTTGTTTGATCGCACTAATTTTTACAAAGTTTTGTAACTTATAAAAAAGCATGGAAGCAAATGAAATACCATCAACACCGGAAGAAATATCCGCGGCGGCCCAGGGAGTAATAGAAAATTTGTTGCCGAGACAATCTCGGCAACAAATTCATACCAGAAAAGCAGTCAGAATCTCAGTGCTCACCAACTTTTACACCTCAATCACATAGCAGTACCCAATCTACAGAACCGTCCAATATAGCACAAATAATTGAACAAAACTCGGATATTCATATTAATACCTCAACCTCGTCCAACTTTCCGAATATCTCCATAGCACATAATAGTATTCAAAATTTACATCTGCGCTTTCATAAATAAATTTTTCTGTCTAAAATTATTTTTCATTTAATTAGTACCTACCTAGTCGTAGAAAAAATATTGTATGCAACGTCGAATAAGCAGTCAAAAAAAGCTCGTGGCGTATATCTTACGATGTTCGCTGCGCTCACATCGTAACCCACGCCACTCGACTTTTTTGACCCCTCTTATTCGACTGTTGCATAAAATACTATTAATATATTACACAATTGTGTGTAAGACTTATTATATTACACAATGCGGTCATCACCTTTACTTAACCA
Organism: Pandemis cinnamomeana; assembly: GCA_932294345.1. Classification (NCBI taxonomy): domain Eukaryota; kingdom Metazoa; phylum Arthropoda; class Insecta; order Lepidoptera; family Tortricidae; genus Pandemis; species Pandemis cinnamomeana. The sequence continues at coordinate 4,285,381 of OW028720.1, forward strand.
GGTACCTACCTAAACGTTCTTCGTAAATGATATACCTAAGTAATTAAAAATACCGATTGAATGGGTGAACTTGCACCTAAAAGGGTTAATGAATACTAATAATTACTTGCACATATTTTATTATGTTGCTTGACTAGTTTAATCCATTGCATTACTCGCTTCAATTTTGCTTAGGTGTTGAAAATCGCACGTTTATGACCTTGGCACAAATCATTTATGGCAGAAGTTTGTTTGAGCTTTTCTCTGTGTAACATTTTTTCGCCACATCTCGCGGGGTGCGTAGTATACACAGAATACAAACAGTATAATAAACGTCTACAGTACGCGCGCGATCTGAGTCCAATCTAGTAGCTATGAGTTGTGGCCCCCGCTGTCGACACACCTCGGCTTGCCCGCCGCTTGCTGCCTAAGGCTAAGTTCAGATGACCGCGCGGCTACGCGCGGTTGGCTCGGCGCGCGGTTCAAGATTGTAACAAATTTTATCTATGTTGCTGTGTACATGAGCGCGCGGTACCGCGCGGGACCGCGCGCAAGTTCTTGTCCCGCGCGGCAACATAGATTTTGTTACATTACAATCTTGAACCGCGCGCCGAGCCAACCGCGCGTCGCCGCGCGGTCATCTGAACTTAGCCTTATACCTCGACTGCACTCAAATCGCGCGCTTACTGTACACACGTGTCAACATTTGGAACAATGCTAAAAATTAATACTCGTACCAATCTAAAACTGTCGCACAAGTACGAAGCCGAACACAACTTAAGTAAATATTTCCCACGCACATAGGCAAGCACAGGCTGAACTCTGGGCCCTAAACAGCTGAAATTTTGCATAGACGTTACGTTTACAATGTAGGCAACGCAGACGAGGAATAAGGACGTACTTAATGTCTCGAAATTCAACTCTAAGTGGAAATTGGTTTCGGTTATAGGCTATATACATATTGCATTAAGTTTCTAATTGTTTCTTTATAACTGTGTAAAGGAAACGAAATAAAAATAAAATTCCCACAGAATGTCATAAACGCGTGGTTAATTATGTCTGTCTGAGTGATTGTTCATCTATTCTGTCTGTTGATCACCTTGTCACGGATTTTTTTTGATGAGAAAGTATATAAAGTATACGAGTAAGCATCGTAAAACTGCCCAAGGTGGCGAATAAATCGTTTTTTTTATGGACCATTTGCATTCATTTATGTGTTTTTTCCAAATTGTAACCTTCAAATGCTTGTTACAAAAAATGAACAGTGTTGAAAATCGAATTTGTAACATCCCATCTCTTTATTTCCGTTTCTCTTTTATCCGTTTCTTTTTTGCGAAGACACACAACGCTGATGATCTATTTTTCATGTCTTGATTATTTTCTTTAAAATTGTGTATATTCTCTTATATTTGTGTGTCTTGCAAAAAAGAATAAATGTCTTCTTTCTTTCTTTCTTATTTATAATATTTTATGAACTTTATTTCACTAGCTACAATGTGAAGTTAAACATAATAAATTAATTATATGTATTTCAAACGCTACCTTTACGAATTTTAACTTAGAATATCGCATATTGTACTAAGGCCGATCTAAGATATATCTGTGGTTGTATGCAGTTAGGACGTACGCCACTAAAACGAACACTAACCGATTAACGAACAAACATTCAATGTTGGGTGACAACATTATAATTATACCTATTAATGACGAACAATGGAAAAATATATAAGGAATAACATGCTGATAAAGATTTCATTTCAAAGGCCATAGTGTGGTGGAACGTTGAACTAAGTGCGAAAGGTAAAAAAAACAATACATACATGCCTATTTTAATAATGATTTGTTACTAACTTCAAGTAAATGTCTAAACGCACTTATAGCCGAAGGTACGCGACCGAAGTTCGACATGGTTACATCTGCAATGCTATTTGAATGCAACGTAATTTCGGCATAATGTGTCGTCAGTAATTCAAAAAGCATTGCAGGCGTAATCATGCCGAACTTCGGTCGCGTACCTTCGGCATAGAGTGTTTAACTTTAGACATTAATTGATGCGATCGATTATACCAAGTGAGCACAAGAAAATTATCACTGGTGGCTCTGTGAGCTGTGGGCCTCGCAAAGTTTAAGGTATGAACAAGTTGTTCGAACAAATACGTGCCATCTCAATATTCTCAATAAAGGTAACAAAAAAGTTAATGGTAAAAAAGTTGTATACTTAGGTATTTAATTATGGAACATGCTCACAAAATTTTTGAGAATCACTCGTATGCGACTTGTAGAGGTAAACCATAGACTACCCCCAGAGACTTGCCATCTTTACGAATTTCTAAGCAAACATTTCTGCCGGCATTGACAAAATGCGACGTAAGCGGGCGGCAGGGGACGTCACGGAGAAAGAAAAAAGAGATGAGGGCATGTCGATATTGCATATCGATAAGTTACTGACCGGTTAGATTTTGGGAGCAACGCAAGCAGAAAAAAAAAACTGATATATATTTTGACATATTTGATTAATTTTGGAGTTATGTCCACATTATTGCGAGCAATGACGCAAATTTGTCCGATCTCTGATTATGAGTAAATTTCGAGTTAGTGGCCAAGACGAATGCGTGAATTTACAAAAGGTTGTTCCTGAAATCTGCTGGTGAGTGAGAATTTAGAAGAAATATCGCCATGGCAACAATGTAAACATGACGATCAAAACATGTCAAATTTTGCGTTTATGTTCATAACTTTTAAAGGAAGCGAAATCATTGATAAAAATAGTGTTTAACGTAAAGGAAAAAGTGATGTGATGTGATGTGTGTGCGATACTTGTGAGTTATATCGATACGGTTTGGCCGCATCTCTACGCTGAATGCAAGAAAGAGATGTAACGCGACGCAAAGCGTGCTAAACAAGGACATACATAGACTTGGTACTAATTAGCGACCAGTGTTATTAGAACTCCGTGAATTTTTAATATTGTAGTTTTTAGGTTACATTAAATCGCTGCTGACGGGTCTGTGTCCTGGTCACTGAATGAGCGCGCGTTTGCGTTCGAAGTTATGGGTGCAATTGCGCAAATGGGATCCAGAAAATGGCGCCTTGTATTACAGGTCTCTGGGGGTAGGTAGTCTATCAGGTAAACATATGGCCTACAAGCATCAGGATAGTCGTGGGTTCATTCTAAAGCCTCTTTTTACAATCTGAAACGGAGACGCCTTTATAGCGCTTCGCCTCGTTCGGTCAAATAAATTTATGTTCAGTTGAGAAAAATAACGATGAGTGTGTTTGTGTTCGAAAAATAGATTGCATTGCATTCCTTTCGTAGCACTGTCTGTTATTTTAACAGAATGACCACGCGTCACTTTTCCCAAATAAATTAGAAAAAACAAACCCTGAGGGTAGGAAAACAGGGGATGAATGATTATGTTCAGTCACTGATTGTAATGTATGACGACGCAAAACTTTTCACATCGATTTTGATAATTATTTTTTTATTGGAAATAGCTGTTGCCCGCAACTGTGTCTGCGCAGAATTCGCTTATGACTATCCCGCGGGAACTATGCGATTTTCCGGCCCCAAGACTGAAACTATCTCTGCACCAAATTTGATTAAATTCGGTTCAGTGGTTTAGGCGTGAAAGCGTAACAGACAGACAGACAGACAGACAGACGTACAGACGGACGGACAGACGGACGGACGGACGGTCTGGAAAAAATCTACCTACCCTAAGTGTGGGAAAATAAGGGCGATTTATTGCTCACTCACAGAATTTTAATGCTAAACTCTGTATTACAATCTAAAAGATTCACTAAAAAGCGTAGAAAAAAATTAAGTAAAAAATAGAGCCGTCTTCAAATTTAGTATTTGGGTGTGCGCTACCTGCTTACTTATATGTTTGAAGTCGGTGCCTCAGCAGGCGCCACCACTCACATTTCCATCATAACATCTTAACGTGTGGGAAGCGTAGCAGAAGTAGACCAAGCCTGTCTGTTTAAGGAGTACTTGCCACCATTTGAGCTGAATAACCGACTTCACAAATATAAGTAAGTAGGTAGCGCACCCCGAAATATATTTGATTTGAAATGTCTTTTTAAAAAGACATAATTATTAAATCTACGTATATAGGCGTGTAACGTACCCTACCTCATATACTAACTAAAGACTAACTTATATACTAAACTACCTCTTAACAGCTCTACCTACCTGATCATCTTTCATTAAATAAATGACTAGTTTTTCTTCGATCTATTTTAGTAAAGATACAATACTTCAAATAAATTCAACATATTCCTATCTAAAAATAGATAATAATAATGGCTGCGTGATTCGTCTAAAGCTGTTGGACTTACACTGTGAATATTGTTGTACCCGAGATACTTTGCATGGAGAATAAGAAAAGATCCCTAACTTGTATCTAATGCATTCCTAATCAATAAATACTTAAAAATAATGTAGAAAATTAGAAAATTTGCTATATAATAAATTCCTAAGGAAATAATGATAAAAGTGGGACCGAAAACAAAATGAAGTTTCTAAGTAAATTTATAATTGTACTTCAGATAATATGTTAACCCCCAGAATGAGGTGAATCCGCTACCACCTTCCCCTTCGGATTCTACTTACGCCACCCTATAACTATAAACATCCCCTTGAGGCTGCATATAGTTAGAAAATTAAGCATTAACTTTGATGCTATTAAAAGATCTTTAGTACAAATACAAAGCTTTACTTTCACTACTTTTAGTCTAAGTCTACTAATTTCATTAGTCTATTACGTTTTAGAATTAATTTATATTTTTTATGAGTCCTGATCTAAATTATCCCTAAATGAGAGGGTCAGTCTCCAAGATCTATCCATAAGACCCGTGTGCTCAGCGATAAAGACGGTTTGGACTGGGATTGTCAAGTATCGCTGTGGCGAATAAGGCGTGTAAATAAATAAATAGGTAAATAAGGAGACAGAACGATGTTGAATTTGATACACCAGTAGGCATAACAAATCCCGCGTAATTCTGAGAGAAATTGGTCTGTCTCTTCAGGTATCTCTTTTCTACTGAACTACTAACCCGAATCTAATGAAACTTACACAAACAGACCCTTATAACATAGAGTTTCTTGTCATATAATCTAATTCCTTGCATTTTAATCATTCATCTTATAATAATAATAAACTTGTACTTTTCTCATATTTTTGACATAAGCAAACCCCGAAATAACTTTGTGATCACATTATGACTTATTTAATACACCAAAGTTATTGAAACTTGGACACTATAAAACTTATGAAACATACATCTTATTCCAATAAGCATTTTCCTTGCGTTTAGAGATTTTCCCTGATAGAAACCATATCCCCGGTACATACATTGTTTCTCTACTTTTTAATCAATTTTACCCGCTGAAAGTTCCTGAAACGAATACTACATACTTAGTAAAATATTTATATCATTCCTACACCTCATTATCCAATAACTAACCTAAGGTTAATTAAAATACCTGAACTAATTTTACTAGCGGCATCTGATGCCAAAAATTTAAACTATAGAAAACTATGACGCCTGTTTCATTACCCACCATAAAATTGGCCGGCCTAAGTACTTCTAGTTGTTAACGACTTTCCGTAAGATGGCATTATAAACAATATTCTTAAATAATACTATCTCTCAATGTATGAAATATATTCTTGATCTTGCGAGTTCATGCTTACTCAAGCCTGATCCGTTACAGGCGGAAATAGGCTACATTTTAAGGCAGTTCTATTTTTTATATAAAAAAGAACTGGTTGCACGCCGTGAGTGCCGGCAGAAGTGAAAACTACACACGCACACTCGCGCAAGCGCCCACCGCCGCAGCCCAGCAACAACTCTCCCTCCGTCTTACGGTTTGTTGGTAAAAACTAGCCAAATCAAATTTTGAAATTTTATTACATGCCAAGTGAAATAAATGCAGGATTTTCTACTCAGAACTTGGCACCCATTTACATCAAATTTTTTTTGCCGGTGAAGTCAATAACAATAAAATTAAAATAATAATAATAATTCACTTGATTTGTCCTTTGCATAATATTTTACTGTGAGTTCTTTCCGTCGAATGCACGATGCATATTTTTAATATTGAACTTAGCTATCACTTCATATTTATAACTATCAACATCAGTTCTTCAATCTAATTCGTCGCGGGGAGAAACGAGTAATTAATAGTTATGAGTTAAGTTAGAAAAAACCGTTCGATAATTATAATAAGGATTTTTACTAGCAGTATCATTATGAAATGTCATACAACCATGTCATTGAATATTATTACAAAATAATCTTGTGACTAGTTAATAGTACTTATAATTATAAACTGTGAAATAAGATAGACAATACATATTCCAGCCTATAAGTAAACACAGTACACCTGACAGGCTACCTTGATGCCAAATATCAAGTTTCTAGATCATTATTCATTACTATAAGTGAGTCAGTCACAAAATCGCCGGTTTTTGAAAGTTAATGTTAATATATAAGTATCTGTTTGTTAAATTTATGAAATTTTCCATTTTAGGCAAGCTTGGGGTTCTGAATGTGCAAAATTTCATATATATACACAGCAGCGTCTCCAGTTCCTTTTACTTTGAACTTGGCTGTCACGCTACCGAGTGTCTAGATTTTGCAATGATCATTTACTTTGCGACTCTAGGCAGCTACAACCTTTGACATGCTTATTCGTTTGACATATTTTTTTGGGATAAAAGTAGCCTATGCGTTAATTTAGGGTACCAACCTATCTCCATTCCAAATTTTATCCAAAACCATACAGCCGCTTGCGCGTGAAGAAGTAACAAACATACACACACACACGCCTTCACAAAATTTCGTCTTTACAATATTAGTGTGATTGTTATTGATAAGATAAGACTAGCTTCTGCCCGCGACTTCGTCCGCGTAGAATTAGCAATTCGTTTAGATACAATTTATCTATTCCGTTACGTGGGCCTACGCGACAAATCAACTAGTTATATTCAACTAAACTAAAATTCTCAACGCAAGTTAGTAATGTATCGTGAACAACGTAACATTTACTTTATTTTTGTGAGCTGGTTGTGTAGGCTGAGAAAGTTTTTGTCAAAAAAGCCAAGCGTGAGTCGGATTTGAGTGCTGAAATGTCAAGTTCCTGTTTTATTGACTCGATTGCGATGAAAAAAAAATTGCGGCTACTTTTTCCATTTTTGATAGCAGATTCATGCTTAAGGACCACTCGGACCCTCAGATATCTATTTTGAAATCAATCCGTCCAAAAACCGAAGATTTCAGAAGATAGTCAGAGAAGTCAATTAAGTTCTTGTAATCATAATATTAACTGATGTCACTGAGAACGGCACAAGTTCAAGTTTTACTATATTCTGTAACAATTATTTACGTTGCGACTCTAGGCAGCTATGACCTTTAACATGTTTATCGCTATCCCGCGGTAACTATGCAATTTTCCAGGATAAAAAGTAGTATATGTTTTAATCTAGCTATCTTTGTTCCAAATTGTATCCAAATCCGTCCTGTCGTTTCAGCGTGAAGAAGGAACAAACATACACACTCACTCACATCGTCACAAACTTTCGCATGTATAATATTAGTAGGACAGACATTAGAAAATAATAAGCGTTATACTTCACAATTTTTATAACAATCGTTACATATGTTCATGAACGATACCTATGGATATCAATTTCTGACCTTCGAAATTCGAAACAAAAATATTGGGGCAAAAGGGAACCCGTTGTTCGTACCTACTGGATGATATCCGCTGGGGAAAGTGCAACATGTAGACAGGTAATCAAGTGAATTATCTTCTGTTTAAGTGACAGATTTATCGTAATCATGGTGCCGACACCGCAAGAGTCTCCATCACCATCGACCAAAGAGATCCCCGAGTCTGACGGCAACAGAGTAGTCATATCTGGCATTTCCGGACTTTACCCGCAGTCTAACCATGTAAAAGATCTCTCAGATATTCTTTACAACAAGGTAATAAACTGTAAAAAAACACGAAGCTTTTCAATGACTACGAAACATTAAAAAAAATGTTTTTTCAGGAAAATCCAGTGACTGCTGGAAAACCTCGTTGGGATTACGATCACCCCGAAGTTTCACCGTATGTCGGTTTGGTTCCTAATCTGAATACTTTCGATGCCCAGTTTTTCAGAGTGCATTTTCGCCTCAGCCGGAGTATGGACTCGATGGGGCGTAAAATTCTTGAGCAAGCCTATCAAGCCATTTACGACTCTGGTCAGTATGTGTAACACTAAATAAAACTATGCCTCCTCAAAACGCTTTTTCTCTATTCCAACTTTTAACACTTCGTTTTTGTACCAGGAGTAAGTCCAGAACATCTTTCTGGGAAAAAAGTCGGGGTGTTTATCGGAACATGTTTCTCAGAAACTGAGAAAGCCTCTTTTTATGTAGCTACATCAAGAACTGGCTTCGGTATTGCCGGGTAAGTATTTTTGAAATAACGCTTAACTGTTGGTTGTGATTTCCGAATTCTGCCTGATTTGATTTTACCATAGATTCCAGATTGGTACGTAGGTACCTACATTCTAAACCTATGAATTTCAATCCAAATCTTCGAAATATTAAAAACTAGCTTCTGACCGTGACCTCGTCTGCGTAGAATTGTACATAAAACCTTCCTCTTGAATCACTCTATCTATTAAAAAACCCATCAAATGTTGCGTAGTAGTTTTAAAGATCTAAGCATACATAGGGACAGACAGACAGACAGACAGACAGCAGAAAGCGACTTTGTTTGTAGTATGTATTTGTACTATGTAGTAATAAATTAGTCCTCTTGTATTCAGGTGTAACAAATCCATGTTTGCTAACCGGGTTTCCTACTGGTTAAACGCTAAAGGGCCATCGCAGTCTATTGATGCGGCTTGCTGCAGCTCGACTGTAGCCTTGGAGCAGGCCTACTTGGCAATGTCTCGCGGTGACTGCGAAGCAGCCATCGTTGGAGGGGCCAACCTATGCTTGCATCCGCAAACATCTTTACACTATGGAAGGTAATATTTATCCAAACGGGATGATTTACTTAAACTATATGGTTTATAGCAATTTTCATGCCTATACTTATGTTGCAGAATTAGACAATTTTATGAAAAAGTATAGCTGATATAATCGCAATTTTCTGAAAAATAAAAGTTAACATACCGCAACTATTCCGCCTTTTACAAAAAAAAGTACCTGATTTACGTAAAGTTTTCAATGGTATTTATTCCTGACATATCTAAAAGGCACTATGATTTTAAACTTACAAATACTGTCAATGATTCGTCAGTTACTTACTTGAACGTTCTACGCACATTGGAGTTTCGCTTATTTCATCTCGCTGTGATATAAGTTCGGTAGATTATGAAATGGATCCCTATTCAGTCGTATGTGAGGCGTTTCGGGAGCACTCGGTGTCACCGCGACGCCCCACGACCACCCCGGGATGGGGTTCCCTCTTTGCGGCACCTGTGCAATGCAGGTTTGGGAAGACCCGCCCTCCCCCGCTGGTGCCGCTTGGATTTTTAGAGGTTGTCTCCTCATGGCCCCCGTCTTGAAAAAGACAGCGGCACACGTTCCCGGCGCCTACGAGCCGGGGTTACGTGTCGACCGACAGTGGCCGAAGCCACGCCGCTCCGCGATCCCGTCCCTTACGGGGCGCACCGCTCCGACGGCAGGCTTATGCCCGCCGACCCTCACGTCAGCTCTCACACCCTCATGTACTACTCTGAAAGCAGAGCGGTACCGAAGGCGTGATCGCGTCCGTCCTCAAAAGCACCCGAGGGTGCGACCCTCTGGATTTTTTATAGAGGTTTACTCCTCGCGGCCCCCTGTCTTGAAAAAGACAAGCGGCCCACGTTCTGACCACACGGGCCGGGTTACGTGTTGACCGGCAGTGACCGAAGTCACTCCACTCCGCGATCGCAACCCGTAGGTTGCACCGCTCCGACGGTGAACTTTCGCCCCCGTCCATAAGGCTTGCCCTCACCTTTCCCTGCAGGTACTTGGCTCAGGTTCGCCTCCATCAAAAAGGCGCCCAGAGGCGCCGCCCTCACTGCAGGTCCATTTCTGGACCCGCTGGCTCAGATCCCCCGCAACGAATTGCGGGTTCACCTTACCACCCCTCCCCCCCCCCAGTCGGATATTAGCCAAAAGTTAACTAACTTACAAAATAAATTAATTAACCGTTGTTGCCCAGGGTGCCCCGGCCTAAGCGTTACCCTTCCCCCCCCCCCCGTGAGCCCAAGAGCCTCTGTTAGAAGGGAACTGTAATGCTAGAGCTCTCGAGGAGGTTTCCGACGTCGCACCCGGTGTAGTACCCTACCTAACCTTTAGTGTACTTACAAGCTTTGCTTAGTTTGGGACTGAGGCCATTGGTGTAAAATTATTCCATGACATTTATTTCTTTATTAATTTTCTATACAAGCTTTGCTTAGTTTGGGACTGAGGCCATTGGTGTAAAATTATTCCATGACATTTATTTCTTTATTAATTTTCTATAGATTTGTATTTATAATTATTATCAAATATTCCAGAATTATATCACTAAGCAAAGACGGGAAAACTAAATCATTTGATCAAAACGCGGACGGATGCGCAAGATCAGAAGCCATTAATGTGTTATTCTTACAGAAGGCTAAGGATGCATTGCGGTAAAATATAGGAAGTTTAAAATTAATTCATTGCTTTACGTCCGTTACATCATGTACACCATGGTTTAATTACAGAATTTATGCTGACGTGATTCACGTAAAAAATAAGTTTCTCGGGTTGGGAGACAACGAAACTGGCCCAAGATATGGATTTTACCGAGACCCAGTAAGCATGTCTGGCTTTTTGAAGGAATTTTATCACGAGGCTAATATTTCACCTAAAAATGTTGAATATGTTGAGGGTTGTGGATCAGGTAAATATTTTGATTTAATATACAATAAAGTACATTACAAAATACGTTGTTAAAGAGTCTCTTAAAGTTTTTTCTTTTATAGCTGACGCAGAAGCTGACAAGGTGGAATTAGACGCAATTGATAAAGTTTTTTGTGTTAACCGGACAAAGCCACTTCTGGTTGGTAGCGTAATGTCTAACTTAGGGTACTGTGAAGCAGCTTCTGGTATAACTGCGATCACAAAGGTCAACAAACTTTTCCATGCGTGTTGTTAATGCATAATTTGTTAGACAATCATAAAATATTGATTTTGTACACACAGGTGCTACTAGGTTATCACAAAGGGGAGTTGGCAGGTAATCTCAATTATACTTCACCTCGAAATGACATAGAAGGGCTACGCGAGGGTCGAATGGAAATCCTAAAAGATCACCAACCGTTTAAAAGAACGTATGTTGGAGTTAATGGAATATCAGTCACTGGAATCAATTCTCACGTTCTTTTACATGGACATTATAAACCAAAAGTTAGTTTTTTTTGTACAGAATAATGTAAATTAATTTGAAGACAATATTTAAAAAAATGCTTAATGTTTTTAGGATTCCACAAAGTACCAGTGCAGCTTCCCTCGCCTAGTGACTATTTCAGCAAGGCAGGATTCTGCAGTAGAGAATATTATTAAAGATTTAAAATCCCGTCCCATTGATGCTGAGGAGTTGGCTTTGTTGCACAACATACATTCAACAAAAATCAGCGGCCACTTGGGCAGAGGATTTACTATTCTAGGTGTGTATTGCGAGGGTAATAGTACGCTGATGATCAATTTTTCATGTCTATATTTTGTTTTACCTTGTTTATCTTGTATAAAATTGTGTATATTATCTTATATTTTGTGTGTCTTGCAAAAAGGAATAAATGTCTCCTTTCTTTCTTTCTTTTACATTGGTATTAAGGGCGGTTAGTACGGAATTAAAACCGAGGCTGTAGTAGAAGCCCGAAGTCGAAGACTGAGGGCTTTTTGAGACGAGGTTCGTAATTCCAGTACCGCTCGTGAAACATACAATGTTTTTCATCACATTTGCGAGTAAATTTTTTTTTTGTTTTCTTGGTTTACTACAATCTGTCTCCTTCTTGGGACATTCAGCAGCATGTTGGTTGGTGCTATCGCTGGCGCGCTCAGCATGTGACCTCTGTCACATCTTCATGGTTTAAACAGTAATTATGTTTACTGTGATTGGATAAGGTCTTGGGGTATCTTGCGCTTTAAACGTCGCGGTATGTTGTAGATTGCCATCAGTGGCCGAGCCAAAGTATTTGGATGTTGCTCGATGCGTTCTTTATAGGATCTAGTATGACGTACAATTTCTTGTTTCATAGTGGGTATGCGTAGGTTGCGGTGTAATAGTTCGTTGGGTACGAATCAGGGAGCGTTGGTTATCATACGCAGTGCTTTATTTTGAAATCGTTGTATGATTTCAATGTTTGAATGGGATGCGGTACCCCATAGTTGGATCCCATATGTCCAGACGGGCTTCAGTATTGCCTTGTACAGAAGTATTTTGTTTTCAAGAGATAGCTGAGACTTTCGTCCAATAAGCCAGTAAAGTTTCCGTGTTTGGATACCGAGTTGCTTTCTCTTAGTGAAAATATGTTTTTGCCATGTAAGTATTTTGTCCAAATGTAGTCCAAGATATTTCACATGATCTGCCTGTGGGACTGCAATGTTGTTTAATGTGACTGAAAGACATGATCCTCTTCTTAAAATAAATGTTACATTGACTGATTTCGTTTCATTTGCTTTTATCCGCCATTTTTTGAGCCAGTGGGATATGTCATTTAACCCTTTTTGGAGTATTTGTGAGGCTATGTTTGGATCGCTATGTGTGGCGGTGGCAGTGTAGCGGTATCGTCAGCGAAGGTTCCAGTAGTTAAGGATTCAGATATCGGCAGATCCGCAGTGAATAGTATGTACAGTATGGGGCCCAACACGCTACCCTGCGGAACTCCTGCTCTTATGGGACACAGGTCAGACAGTGCTTCTCCGTTCTGTACCGTGAAATGCCGCTGCTGGAGGAATGATTTTAATATTCCGTAAAGATGACCTGGTAGTGTATTTTTCAATTTAAAAAGCAATCCATCATGCCACACGCGGTCAAACGCTTGAGATATGTCCAAGAATGCAGTACGATTTACCTTCCAGTGATTCCATTATCTTTTTAGTTAGTTTGTGCACTTGGCCAATAGTGGCGTGTTTGCTGCGGAACCCAAACTGGTGGTCAGGAATTAGTTCTTTCTCTTTGAGTATAGGAAGAATTCGTTGCAGCAGTAGAGATTCGTATATCTTAGATGGAACAGGTAGCAGACTTGCATCTACTGCTGCATCTACTGGAGAGCCGTCATATGGATGTGGTGTGAATACGTTTGAGAGATGTTCTGAGAAGGTATTGGCTTTCTCTTAGTCTGTCCTTGCCCAGGTACCGTCGGATTTTCTTATAGGAGGAGAAACACTAACGGGCCGTTTTAGTCTTCTAGTTGCTCTCCATAAAGAATAGTCTGAGGAAGCAGTAGCATCCAGGCTAGTGAGGTAGTTATGAATTCCGTCATTACGATCTTTGTCTAGAATGTGCTTGAGCTGTCTGCTGACGTGGTTGAGTTGTTTTTTCGCAACAGGATCTCTGGTTTGTTGCCAGCGTTTCCGTATTCTCCTTTTTTGGGCTACTTTTTCTAATATATGTTTCGCTACATAAGTGTCGATGTTTCTAGGTGGTTGTGGTGGGGTCGAGGACCAGGCCGCCTCTTGCACACTATTATTAAAGTATAGAACCGCTTCTGTTATACCGTCTTCCGATTTTAAGCTAACTGGTTCCTGGAATGCTTTATCTGTGAGCTCCCGAAACAGAGGCCAATTAGTTCTTTTGTTATGAAAAACGCATTTTTTGACGTATTCTTGGGCGGTAGTGTGTAGTTCTACTATGATTGGGTGGTCTGAGGATAGATCCCAACAAGTTCGGCACGATACATTATTTTTTGCGATACCTTTACTGACACAAAACTCGATAACATCGGGGATTTTTCTGATGTCTGTTGCCCAGTAAGTCGGTTGGCCAGACGAAATCACGTTCATATTTCTGTTCTGGATGCATTTAAGGAGTTCTCGCCCTGTGGGTAGGACAAGCCTGGAGCCCCAAAACGTATGTTTGGCATTATAGTCACCTCCTGCTATAAATCTGGTTCCAAGGGATTGAAAAAATTTACTGAACTCTGTTTCCTTGATAGTAAATCTCGGTGGACAATAGAGGGCCGATATTGCAATTTCACTGCGATCCAGTCTGTTAACACGATGATTGTTGCTTGTATGTAGCTTTTGCAGTAATTTTGTAGCGCATGGTGCTTGATATTTGACCTGATAAGAATGGCCGATCCTCCTTGTGCTTTGTTGTCTGGGTGGTCAGTGTGGTACATGTTATATCCTGGTATCCTGAGATAGGTTTTGGATGTGAAGTGGGTTTCTGAGATTAGTAAAACATCTATGTGATGTATTTTAACGAATATTTTTAACTCTTCCGAGTGATTTGACAAGCCATTGGCGTTCCATACACCCAATTTTAGTTCTGTGAATGTGATGACATTTTTGAGATTAAATCGGTTAAAGTTTGGGTCATAATTCGTAGTTGGTTCATCAGCGTAACAAGCGTTTCCGTAATGGTTTTGAGGTCATTGGTTTTTTTGTTTTCATTTTTAGTGTTATTTGTTTTCGTCGTAGGTTGTTCAGGGACTTTTTTTGATAGATAGATAGATAGATAGATAGATAAAACGTTTATTTTTTGGCTTGGGCATACGATTTTCCTTTAGTGGTTCTTTTATTTATAGGTTCTTCTTCATTTCTCGTGTATCCAGGGTCTTCTGGGTTTTGTGGTTGTATAAAAGAAAGTCGTGTTAGTTACACTATTTATACGACTATTTATAACTCAAGAACGGCTTGACCGATTTGGCTGAAAATTGGTAGGGAGGTAGCTTAGAACCAGGAGACGGACATACGATACTTTTTAACCCGATTTTTCCCACGGGATTGGAAAATTCCGAAATGTTGTACTAATAAAGCTACAGACATTAAATTTAGCATGCCTACACATTATTCTTTGATTAGTATAAAGATGCACTTACAGAGGAATTTTTCAAATTTAAGGCGGAACAAAGTTCGCTGGGTCACCTAGTTATTATTAAAATATAGAGCAGAAAAACCGCGTGCCGGAGACGCACCGTTTGTCCAGGCGGGAGCCGCGGGGGGCGGCGCCTCGCGGATGCCGGGGGGGCTGTTGTAGGGGCGGTGGTGGGCTGCTGTGCGGGCTGCGGGGTAATGGGCGCGGGCGTTACTTAGGTACCGCCCTAGGGTTTCATGGCAAGAAAAAAGCCAGAGGGTTTTATAAGGGGCGTTACGGCCTAGTTAACCTGTATGTTTTGATACCGTTTACGAGCAAGTGTGATGAAATTATGATCATTGCCATATTTTATTACTGAGGTCAAAATATGTTTTTAGTAATATAATTACATTTCATTTCTATTCGCGTACGTTAATAATTATTGACTATCGTTATGCAGACACCGACGAGAACAAGAAAACCGTTAGTTTATGTGAAAGGGCAGATTACTTCGACGGCAGCAACCGGCCGCTATGGTTCGTGTACAGCGGAATGGGCTCACAGTGGGCCGGCATGGGCGCGCAACTCATGCGCATACCTATATTTGCAGCTGCTATCCAACGGTTTGATATTTTTTTATTACTGTACAGTGTGACAGAAATTTATCTTTAAATAACTAATTTCATATAAAATTTATTCTCAAATAGTTGTCACAGAGTATTGCAGCCAAAAAACATCGAAATTGCCCATATAATAACATCACCAGAAAAAACTATCTTCGACAACATACTTCATTCGTTCGTGGGAATAGCGGCAATTCAAATCGGTCTGACAGACGTTCTGCGTGAATTGGGTTTGACTCCTGATAAAATCATAGGTAAGTAGCGATTTACAGTGAAAAACCAAGTTTTTATAAATAACCTGTGAGTGTACAAAATATGGCCAGTAGAGACTTTATACATCTTTACTATAGATTGATTAATATAATTTAGGGTACCTACTTAACTTGGGCACCTTATACATCCCTTTTATAAATGTATTATATTATAAGTTAAGTAGAATTAAAATATTGTTGTAAATTTATTTTACTATGAGATAACCTAACCCAAACATTTCATTTTAGATAATAGCTTTTTTGCTGACTGTACTTGCATTGTCATCCGTCCTACATATTGTGTATTTAATTTCAACTCAATCGGACCAACCTTCGTGGAGTTCCCTCCTGCGGAGACGGTCCTGGCTGGACCACCAGAATTCTACTACCAGGTTATTGTATTGTCATCTGACTTACACAAGTATGGAAAATTTCAGCTCAATCGGATGAAAATATCTGCTTCAAAATTGAGTCGCAAGATTCCACCCGGACAAAAATACATACAATCATACGTTGCAAGTTAATAAAGCTTGCAAAAATGACTTTCTTCCAAGTTTCTTTCGCATTTTTCTTGACAATGACGGTCTTTCCGAATGCGCTAGTAGTTTCAAAAAAAGACACGTAAAAAAAACATACAGACGAATTGAGAACCTCCTCCTTTTTTGAAGTCGGTTAAAGAGCCCCTGGCGGCCTATTTCCAAAATGAGCTCTTGGTTTTTTTAATATCAATTTTTCAATACATACTTGAATAAATTCATATAAAAGTACTAGCTGTTGCCCACGGCTTCGCCCCCGTTACAGTAATTTTTCAAAATTTTATTTTATACATACCTTGTCCAAAGAGTAACAAACACAAATAAAATAGTTGGTTGTTATACGAGGGTGCAAAGCTGTATTTTACCCGCGAGTGTTTCAACACACGAGATGTAAAGTAGCGAGGAAATGCACATATGCAAAACAGCTCATAAAAAAAGGCTTTATTTGTACACATTATAGGTAATCATCATCAGGTTAATTATAATCATCATCAATATAGTATAACATTTTTTTTATTGTAATTAAGTAATATTTTGTTTTAAGTAATTTCTGACGATGCGTTTTGAAATTGCATCGGCTCAACTTGTGCGTTCAGATTTTTTTTCAACATATAAAAAAATAAATGTTTCTTATGGAATTTTAGGGCTTTTGACTTAAAGAAATGAAATAAAACTAAATTTAGTAATTTTTATTTAATTCTCAAACCATTGATTGAGTGATAATCAATATCGAACGAACCATTATTATGAGCGATTTATGTTTTGTTATCTGTCAAAAGCTACTTAACACGCTCCAAGGTGAAATTACTTTCCCCACAAGTGGATAAAACGCGTTTTTACCCGCTTGTTTTAAAGGATAAAAGACGGCTTTCCGAGGTAGTGAGGGGAAAAAGAATTAAGTATCCAATTCGGTGTTGTCGTTTGGAAGTTATGCGCGTAGGTACATACATTTCGATGATTCAGTTTTATTTAAGTATATAGATATAACATTACATTAAAAATTTAAAAAACCCCCCACGCATTACACGAGTACCTAGTCAAAAGTAAATAAAAAAATCAATTTTATGCCAAAAACATGGAAATGAGCTGATACTCTTCAAAGTACTGGACCGATTTTTACCAAACATCGCTATGAACCACCGCAAGGAAACTGGCTTTCAAATGAAAAAAACCGCATCGAAGCCGGTCCAACCGTTTGAGTGCTACGAGGCCACAGGCAGACAGACGGAGAGAGAGATAAAGACAAAGAGAGACAGAGACATCGACATCAACGGGGTTAAAACCATGCGCCGCAAGAAACTTGGCAGAAAGATTTTTTTTAAGCAAATACATACCTACCTATACAAAATGAAATTAAAGTCTACTTAACCACTAATACAATTATCATCGTTATTATGGTTACTTTATTGTAAAGGCTAGTAGCTGCACCAATTAACACGCAGATTACTGACGTAAGCAAATAAAAATTCAACTCAATCAGTTAAAGATAGTAATATGCCTTGCTATGCTTCACACTGACTTAAAAGAATTGCAAGATTCCACCCGAACAAACCTTGGTTACATACATACATTGCAAGTTAAATTATTTGGCTATCGGTTGACTGACTGCTAATAAGACTGTCTGCGGTAGACCGTATACATACATACCTACATACATACCGTCACGCCTCTTTCCCACAGTGGTAGACCGTATAGTAGGTGAATATAACCGAGGCACTTAACTCAGTACAATACCAATGAGGGAACGGATCAAGTTATGTTTGTCTGTCGAACGAAGCGCAGAATCCGTGGATAAGATACGTCTGGTCAATTAAGATAGCAAATTATATTACTTTTTCATGCCATTGCTCGGAAATGTGAAATCTTCGAAAGTGTAGACACTACAAGTGAAGATTGTGATGTCGTTATTTTAACGAAGTATCTTTTTTTTAAATTTCCTCAATAGTCGTAAAAAGCGCTATGTTCTATATATAGCACTATCTCATCTTCGAAGGCCTCAACTACGTATCGGCCTTCAAACTCACTCGTCCAATCTATTGCTCACTTTCCGTCATCTACAACTCGTATTATCGTTGTAGGTCACAGCGTAGGCGAGCTTGGATGTGCGTACGCAGATGGATGCTTGACGGCTGAGGAAATGATCCTGTCAGCGTATAGCCGAGGGCTGGTCTCTATACAGACCCCCTTCATACGTGGCTCGATGGCTGCAGTCGGCATTGGCTTTGAAGAAGTAATCATTTTTGTAATTTTTAAATAAAAATTAAATCTGGAAAGACTTAGGGCTTAATTGTGACAGAAGGGCCTGCTCTCAGATTTTATACCATCATGCCTTTCTCCCATAATTCTAGGAAGACTACTTTTATTTCACTTGCTACGATTCTGACATTCTTCTTTCATCAATCTCTTCTTACATGCTCGTCAATTTAGGGTACTTTGTACTCTTGGCAAGACCTTTATCAAAACGTTCCCGAATTAGACACAGATATCTGTTTAGTTAATCTTCTTTTATCCATCCTCCCTACGTGACTAAACCAACTAAGCGTACTTTTTTCTATCCTAGTCACTATGTCTCATTCAGATTTTAATTTGTATTATAATTAGGTTGCAAAATTGTGCCCTCCGGAAATTGAAGTGGCATGTCACAACGGGCCTGACTCCAGCACCATATCAGGCCCAGCCGATATCATGACGGAGTTCGTTGCTAAGCTGACTGCTAAGGGAATCTTTGCTAAGGAAGTTCCTTGTTCCAACATAGCATATCATTCGCGATACATTGCTGAAGCAGGTACTTAACAATAAAAGTGTCAAAATACTATCATTACTAGGCTTTTCCCAAAATTTCATTAAATTTGGTTATTGCTGCCCGGAAGAAACTGCATTGTTCCTAAATTAGAAATTACTTATGGCACACTTGAGCTGATGAACGGAATGGAATGCAAAAAAAGGATAAACCAAAACCAACCAAAAATCCTTTTGTTTAGGTTGTCTGAAAGTGGTCACTTTTATGTGATAAGACCGCATATTGATTACAAAGTAAAAATAAATTTTAAACTCACCGTATTGTTTCGTGGCGAGAATAAAGAAACTGTATTTGTATAATATTACTGGGCAAAATTAAACACCTATACCTAACCTGACCATAAAACAATTATTGTTTTAGGACCTGATCTACTGCATTACTTAACTGATGTTATTAAAACACCCAAAGCCCGCAGTGAACGTTGGCTGTCCACTTCTGTGCCGCAGAATAGATGGAACGAAGAATTTGCTAAATTTTCTTCTGCTGAGTACCATACGAACAATCTTCTGGTAAAATCATCCTAGTTTTGCTTCTTCAGGTCTTTGGTTTCTTGAAAGTAAAAATACAATCGTTCAAATGTTAACTGGAAGAGATCCTTTTTAGGGATAAGTTCGCCTCTGTATATGTGTTTTGTCCTGTATTCATCTTTTTCTTGTGTTGTATGTCCAATAAAGAGTTATACATACATACATACAATCTTAGTCATATTGAGCAGAGCCCGGTGCTATTCGAGGAGACATCGCGGCTAGTGCCGGCGACGGCCGTGCTGGTGGAGGTGGCGCCGCACGGGCTGCTGCAGGCCATCCTCAAGCGCTCCATGCCGGCCTCCTGCGCGCACGTGCCACTCACCAGGCGCGGCCACCCCGACAACGCGCGCTTCTTGCTCGAATCAATCGGGAAGTAAGTAAGACCACACAAGTACCATAACGCTTAGATTTACTTACGAACTTAGTTCATTTATTTCACGATGTCAATTTCAGATTGTACATGGAAGGATACTTCCCAGACGTGCGTGTCTTGTACCCAAAAATTGAATTTCCTGTTTCTACTGGCACACCTTTCCTGTCACACTTAGTGGAATGGGCCCATAATGAAACATGGTATGGCACGTATTAATGTCCTAAGGTTTAACTCAAATATTTTTAATCAATACAACATGCTTTCAATTGTACTGTTAAAGGTTTTTGCCACTATACGTCTCGGCAGACAGGAAGGCAGCTGCAGCCTGCAAGTTTGTTATTTCTCTTCATGATAGTGAACATAAATACTTGCAAGGTCACGTGATACAGGGTATGTTCTATATTTAGGGTAAATTTTTAATAGATAAACATATGATTTTTAAGTTTTAATACATATAATCTCTACTATATAAAAATAAGTCGGGTTTTCCTTCCTGACGCTATAACTCCAGAACGCACGAACCGATTTCCACGGTTTTGCATTCGTTGGAAAGGTCTCGGGCTCCGTGAGATTTATAACAAAGAAAATTCAGGAAAAATTTCAACAGAAAACACACGCGGACGAAGTCGCGGGCAACAGCTAGTATAACATAATTATTACCATTAACAGTACAGTAAAAATAAAAACAATAAAAAAAAATTTTTTGTTGCAACTTATTCTACTTTTACCTTCTCGTGCGGGTATCAAGTTACATTAGGAAATCAATTTTGAAAACCTCAACCGTAAAAACTTAACAATTAAACTAGTTTTTTCTGGTGACAGCGTCACACTGTTATTGATATTCGAAATTTGAAATTTAATGCAGAGCTTAAGGTACGCCCCCCTCTCATCGCAACCATGCATTAGAGTCCATGAATATCATTAAGTTAGTGAAATCTTTGAATCAGAAATGACTCTAATATTTTTAAAGTAAAAATAACAACATGTGACGAACAATAACGAAGCAAATATTAAAATTTGTGTATCTATAAAAAAAATACCGTGTATAGGATAGAATGTTCAAAAGAATACTGGCTTAATGCCTTTTACACTTCCATTACATAATATCGTTGTCCTTTAGGTAAAACACTGTATCCATTTGCGGGCGCGCTGGTGGCGGCGTGGGACACGTTAGCAATGTCTCTGAACGCAGTGCGCAAGAAGGTGTCAGTGCAGTTCCGCGAAGTGCAACTGTTCGCACAGCCTGTACTGCACGATTCGCGCCAACTGAGACTCGCCGTTACGCTGCATCGAGGGACAGGTCTCTTTGAGGTGGATACAACATTTCCTTTAGCTGATTTTCTGCCACGGTGCGAAGAAAATTTAACAGCCATCAAGGAAGCAATGTTCACATTAAGAGTTCGCTTCGTGCTCTTTGCCCACTACATTTATGGCCGTAATGGGAGACTATGACCGACCGACACCGTCGTAACAACGATTGTCTTCGAGCATAGTTTGATACGCTCTAGTGCTGTTCCATTTCGCTCACAGTACGGTCATGGTATGACACGTTATAATGGGCACGCCTTTCACTAGTTAGGTAGGTACTAGTTATGTTCCAGTTTTCAGCTAGCATCACAGAATGGCTTAAGAACCAAATGTCACATATTGCAAACGTAGCGACCTTAGTGCCACCTATTCATTGCAGCTAGCGTGGGTGACGTCAAAAATGTTCCAATCGCGCTATCGAAGTTTCTTAACGCAGATGCAGTTATAAACAAAAATTCAAAAAAATAATTCTTTGACATTAATTTTTAAGTCACGATGTAGTTCTATATTGTTTGATTGATCAAATAAATATAAAACATCAATCAACCTATATGCGCCCACAATCATGCTAAACGTGGCCTTTAGGTCTTATTAGTTATATTTTGACCATCACTGTAACCAGTTTTACCTATGTTTGAAAATAAATCACTTTGACTTTGACTTTATTACCCTAGGCTCTGTCTGGCGTAAGGGAAAAAGACGTGATACCTATATGTATGTATGTATGTATAAAACATAATCTACAACTCCCAACTCTCTTCCTTCAGGCTTCGGTCTTCAGACATAACATCTGACTATAGAGAGACTGTTGTGACCTATTTTGGGTCTATACCCACATTATTATTATATATTTTTCATCGAGTTTCAGGTCATGGATGGTATTTCAAAAATAGCAAGTGGATATATACACGCCTCATCAACGAACCTCTCCAAAAGTTACATCCCAACAGAAAAAACAAACAATATTCTTGAACTTAACGCAGAATATCTGTATCGAATATTTGCCGAAAGACACCACAGCTATACGTAAGTTCAAAACTGATTTCTCTTAAAATCTTGAATATATTACACATGCAATTTAAACTAATCAGTATAATTCATTTATACAGCGGCAAATTCCAAAGCATTTACAACACCAACGCATCGTTTACTGAAGGACACATCTTTTGGGAAGATAATTGGGTTACACTTATCGATGGTATGCTGCAACTTAACGCCTTGACGCAGCCACACCACCTTATGTCTCAACCGGTTTACATAAGGAATATTAACATCGATGTCAGAAGACACTGTAATAATAAAATAATTAAAATCAGTAATTTTGGTGTCATGAAAGCTAATATTAACACAGTTCAAGACAATACAAGGTATTTTACACTCTATCAATTTTGAGAAAGATAAGTTTTTTTAATAAATTATAAGTAAGTAAGGAAATGCTTTATTGTACAAATATAAAGAAACAGATACAATTCTCAAAAAAATAAAAATAACATTAATATATGCACAAAGGCGAATTTATCCCTATAAGGGATCTCTACCAGTTAACCTTAAATGAATGGTTGTGAATATCTTGGCAGGAGCGTTTTTAATATTTTATTTGTATGCATTTGAGTAGGGCCCTAGATGGTTTAGATTCATAAAACAATGTCTATTTTAAATTGAACATATAAAACATTTTAAAGTTTGTTTTTTTGCAGCTGTGGCGGTGTATTAATGGAGAATATAAGATTTCGTGCAAGTTCTAATCCACAAGAGAGCAAAATGGCTTTAAAAGCATTGAACTTCGTTCCAAGATTTCATAATTTAAAAGAAATAGACGTGAGTAGTAAATCTACTTATTTTACTTGTCTGTGGCAGCTCCCGCTTTAGCGCATGCGCTATGATATACTAGGTTTTGGCGCCATTCATACGTTTTGTTGTACTGAATTTCGTGATTTTTTTATTCTTGCTTAAAAAATGTCTGATAGCAGTGAATGTGAAGAAAGTTTGACTCTGCCCGATATTTTAAATGCGGCGACAGAAATGACTCATAATCTACTACCGGCAAAGTCGAGAAAATTACATGATAAATGCTACCACGACTTAATGACATGAAAAAAGCAAAAAAAGGTTACTTCGTTTCCGAAAAACGTTCTAATGGATTATTTCCAGGAATTGTCTGACAAGTTCAAGTGTTCTTAATTATGGTCTAAATACTCAATGTTAAAGAGAACATTAAGTATATACAGGGTGGGAAGAAGTATACCGACAGATTTTAACCATGTATTCCTGGTGGTGTAACGAGTAAATAATGTTGTATCAAGTTGATATGTCCTTATCAATTATAGTAGGTAGTTTAAAAAACTGTTGCATAATGTATGAGAGTAGATAAAGTAGTGTATGAAACTGCACTTAACTAGGTATTAAAACAGTTTATAAACTACTATTAAGGAGCAAAGAATTATAACACTCTAATTCTAGTTTTTTTGTCAGCTGGACGCAACACTAGCCTAGACGGATTTTTTTAAATATCAGTAGGGAAAAGTCAGAATTATTGTTGTTCGAGCCATAAAAGCTGAGTTAAGCTGTATCTTGGGCTGTTTGTACCATTGAGTTATTATTACTACGTATATAGTGGGCGCCTCAACTTGATTTCTTGTAAACCCTGTTTGTGCCGATCGGCACAAACGCGCTTAGTCTGTGCCGATGCCGAATGGCTGCTGAAGTATGACGCGTCGGAGTGAAAAATATTACATCTAATTATGCCGTCATTGTGTAGTGAGGTACTGTACAAACTGTTCAGGACAATCAAATCAAAGTCAAGGCGTGACTTTTCACACGTAAGTTTACTGCACTTTCATTTAATCACGCTTAATTTAATATTTTTGTATTAATTCAAACTCATGCCGACGCGTCATACGGCGGCGGCCATATTTCGTTTAAATCAAAGAGTAAAAAAAAGGTCTACGCAGACGTGACAATATCGAGGTGCTATGTTATACAGATAATGAAATTATTTTGAAGTTTTAACATCTAATATCTAAACTTTTTTTAATTTGAATCAGAATCCACTTACTTCGAGCCATTATAAATCAGTACACAAAAGTTAGATAGCATCACGAAGCAAAAACTGATCAAAGCTCAGATTACTTTACTAAACGGCACAAACTGACAAAACTTATACTGTTTGAAGGAAATTAAATATGATTGCGTTGCAGTTTACATTCTTTTATTTTGTTATATCTACACCCATGTATCTTCTATCTATTCTGACTAAGGATTTTAATCTATACAGAGATCATCATCGCGACCAAAACGTCGAAAGCGCCGTACTTTAATTATGAAATACTCTTGTTATTTATTCCCTAGCATCAGTATGTACAGACAGTCTCGAGTAGGCAGAATACAGAATATGTCGCATCTGCGCGCATAACTTATTATCTATGTCATCTATGAGAATACAACCCCCGCCCCGCTCGCCCCGCGCATGCCCCGCCGCACCAGCCGAGCGCAATGTTTTTGTTTAGAATAGCCTCTCTAGTACATAGTAACTCAATGGTTTGCATGTATACAGTTGTAATTTAATGAATGGTTTTAAACATGGTCTTCAATTATTTTTTGCAACTGCCTTTGCCTAACTTGCTTGTAATAATAATATTTTTATTTTTTATTTATTTATTTAAGGTTTACCAACAATTGTTAACACTAATACATCGATCTTGCTGCTTGCATATACATTTTGAGTAGAGTATCACAATCACTTATAGGTAAACACCGCATGCGAAATAAAAGTGAAGCTTAGAAACTAAGTTTATTAACTAATTAGCTTTGTTCTCAAAACCAAACAATTATATATATACAACCAAAAAAAAACACAACTCAGGCTGGATCACTGAATATGAATGAAAGCTAGCATATAGAATTGAATAATGCTAGTATTATAAATCCATTCTAATCTAATTTATTTCATATTCATTATATAATTCATTTCTAATTTATTTCAGCATCTTTATAACATTGACAACCTTAATTGTATTATTTTTTGCTTCTGACGACTCCCTCCTGGGGATGAAAATATTTGTCATTTTATTTCAATTTTTATTTCCTCTGAGTTTATTAATTAAATATATTAAGTATTGTTTTGTATTCGACATTGACGATCTCAACATAAACCATTGTATCAAACTCGTTTATACAGTAATTTTGTGCTGAGAGAATAAATAAACTAAACTAAACTAAACATTTGCAAAAAATCGGGCACCCAACAATTTTCATGCTACGGAGAATTGCAGCAGTTCGATATTTTACTTTTATTTTATTAAGCATGTAAGATTTTCTTTATATATATTTTATATGTATTATTTGCCAAATTTTCAGAGTATGAGGAATGAAAAGACACCTAATTGTTTTATGTACATAATTATGTTTAATTTCTCAGTGATGAAGGCATTTTTTTAAATCTCTTCTACCTACTTCGTTTAAGGTTAATAGCGTTCTCCAAGTATTCATACAAATAGTAGAAGAAAACATCAGGAAAAATGAAATTAATATTGTGGAAATATATGACAAGAAAGAACGTGCTTACGTGTTTAACAACGCTAAAGAAACAATGAATATGATTCCAGGAAAAAATACAAGATATATCGATATGCGTAAGTGTGATGTCATAGACAGTCTTGTTAAGGAAGCTGATTTGGTTTTAGTACGGAATTTATCAATAGATGATAACGTAAGTATCTACGTCCATGTATTATATTATTTGACCGCGATGAGAATAGAAATGGAACTGATTATTTCTTAATATTATCCCATGTACCGGATGCAGTGCCGGATCTTTCAATATTTCAATCCTACTCACATCGTGGCCTAATAAAACCTGCCCTGCCTGCCTGGGTGATAAAAATCTTTTTTTCTTTACTTTTCCAAATGTATAACAACAATATATTTACTCGTTTTAGATGTGTCAAACTTTATACCGTTTGTTAAAACGAAACGTTTTTGTCATTAATGCTGAAGACTTGAATGAAATAACTCGTATTCGACCTTCAGCTTTATATAGCATAGTTTCTGCGCACAGTTCTAAGAAAACTCGTTTAGAACTCATCAAATGGAGATCAAAACCAATGGCTGTCGGGATCAATGCATTCACCGTTCGGACGCAATCAGACTTAGCACAACTGCACACTGCACGAGCGAATCTTTCACCACGTCACAGAATGATCATATTTTCTGCGTATCCCCCTATATCGGGACTAAAAGAGCTCGTAAAACAATGGAGACTGGAATCGAATAGAAACCAAATATTCCTGATTCTATTTAAGAACAGAATATCGGAAAGTTTTAATATGGATCAATTACCTGCTTTAGATCTAGCATTCAATGTGATAAACAAAGTAAGTTGGTAAGAATCTCCTCATAGTGATTTTAGTATTTTACACGACAGTGACCGTGATTTTGTCCTTAGGGTGAATGGGGAGGGGAATATTATGAACCACTGCAAGAAAAAGTAAGCTACAATGCTGGAATTTCTTTGAAAAGTGTTAAAACTGGAGACCTAGAAACTCTGCATTGGGTGGGAACCGACAAATCCATGGAATCAGGAGTTCCGATCGAGGTACCTATTAATATATAAAAATAAAGCAAAATATTCATCAGTGAAATAGCAAATATTGACTCTTCTACATTGCAGGTATACTTTGCTGGACCCAATTTGTATGATGTTAAAAAAGCTTCTGGAGAAATACCAACCGGAAATAACGATAACTGTAATGGATGTATTGGAATGGATTTTAGTGGAAAAACTAAGAGGTGACTCTTTCGATTATGCCAACTAAACTACTCTTATACATAATTATTATACAGGATGGAAAAAATACCATGGGCTCTGGAGGGCAACTAGAGTAACATTTTTTTCTGAATATGGGTAGGTAGACCTATTAAACGTGCTGCTCATATGACACAGCACCGTTTAAATGAAACGGACGATTTATCGCACACATACTTAATGCTAAATGGAGGTCCAAAGGAGAGGCCTATGTCCAGCAGTGGACTTGTAAAGGCTGAGATGATGATGATGACTTAATGCTAATTTTAGACTTGTATGGTTTTCTCATGGGTGCCATCATCAGAACTGGACCAAATTGAAATGGGACCACACGGAAAGCACCAGCTTTCAAATAAAAAAAGAATCATTAAAATCGCTTCGCCCAGTCGAAAGTTATGAGGTAACAAACATATAAAAAAAAAAAAAAAAAACAAAAAAAAAAACATACAGACTAATTGAGAACCTCCTCCTTTTTTTGAAGTCGGTTAAAAGGTATCTTCGTACAAATTGTTGTGCTCCCAAAAATACAGGGTACTTCCAGCTGTCCCAGAAATTTTTAAATTGGTATGTATTTGTATTGGTAATGAAATTAGTCTCGTCTAATTTTTTTATGTTTAAATGTAAGAAACCAATATGAAATTGGGTAGGTACATTTTACTCAGGCGAAGGTCTCTTCACTGGATTTTTATATTTTCTTACTGAATTTGTCCGACTCGCACTTGTTTAATGTAACTTATGCAATGGGGACTATCGTTTCTTTGCTCACCAGTTGGCGCCACTGTTGACTAAGGTCCAGAGGTATAGCTGTCAAAGGCGACTTTATAAGATCGGCGTCGAAACAAAGTTTTAAATCTTGAATCTCATTTAGTTTACTAATTATAAATAACTATCATCATATCGAGTAGCTAAGCCGCAATGTTGTGAAGTTCCGTTTTGTTCGAAAAAAAAAAAACGCTTTCAAAGCGTTCACATTCATCGCCAAATAATACATATTTGCGATAATTTCACGAAGGAGATCACTTTTCAACAGGTATATGAAAGAAATCCTAATTTATGTCACGAAGCCCGCCAAAACTAGTGAAAAGTGAATGTTATTGGACCTCACGCGACACTAGCGCCTCTAGTGGCAAATCCACACGCGATAGCCCCCATTGCTTTGGGAAAGCATTATTTGATGAAGTGGTGATGATGAAGACCACAGATCTTACAGATGGTCGCCGGAACTATTCATTAATAAGTAACTGAGGGGTTGCGACTTGATTACTACTGTAAAATGCTTGCTGAGCATTTTATAGGTACCTGCAACCTTATACGAGTTTCTTCATGTTATTCTTGCATTTTTAAAATGTGATAAGTACCTAGTTGACTTCAGGCTTTTGTAAGTTGGATAAATTAGCAAAACGACTCACTAAAATGCGTGAAAAAAAAATAACCCCCTTTAAAATAACAGCCAAAAAGTGACCAAAATCTACAGATTTCTTCATAAAAAAATATATTACATAGAAATTGCCATAGACTACCTACCCCCACAGACTTGCAATCTTTACGAATTTCTAAGCAAACATTACTGCCGGCATTGGCGGAACGCGAGGTAAGCGGGCGGCAGGGGTGACGTCACGGAGAAAGAAAAAAGAGATGTAGGTATGTCGATATTGTATATCGATAAGTTACTGGCCGGTTAGATTTTGAAGTGATAACTTCTTATCGGAAGGTAACCGGAAACCGCTGCGTAGCTTAACGCGTTACGGCGCCAGTGTGCATGCTCCACCTTTCGAATATTCTAAAAATCTGCCATATCTGGCCTTTAAAAAGCTTCCGAAACGTGTGAGATATCGATACGGTTTGGTCGCATCTCTACTTACAAGTGCCGTTGAATGCAAGAAAGAGATGTAACGCGACGCAAAGCGTGCTAAACAAGGACATACATAGACTTGGTACTTATTAGCGACCAGTGTTAATAGAACTCCGTGATTTTTGTTATTAACGTATTATCGTAACTTTGTACTAACCGATGAAACGTGATATTATCCTTCTTGTAATTATTTTTGCGACTGTCGCTTCCACACCATCTTACAGCGCAAACTGGCATTTTTTGTATTTTTAGTATTGTAGTTTTTAGGTCACAGTAACTCGCTGCTTACGGGTCTGTTTCCTGGTCGCTACTGAATGGTCTGAATGAGCGCGCGTTTGTGTTCGAAGTTATAGGCGCAAATTACGCTCATAGGATCCAGAAAATGCCGCCTTGTATTACATGTCTAATGCTAGGTGGTCTGTGGAAATTGCAAATCAAAATATATTCCGGTGTGCGCCACCTACTTATATGTTTAAAGAAACATGACTTATGTCTGCAGTGGAGAACATGTGATGGGCCTGGTGCGCGGCGGCGCGCTGAGCGACCGCGTGGCGGCGCGGCCGGAGCTGCTGTGGCCGGTGCCGGAGCACTGGAGTCTTGAGGATGCCGCCACCGTGCCGCTGCCCTACGCGCACGCCTACTACTGCCTCGTAAGTGTCACGAGTTAATTTCAGTAAATCGCAAATGAAAACGATAATTTAAAGAAGGGTCGTTTAATGCACGTGTAGAATTATCATTTTCACTCGTCCCGAGTCTGTAGCTCAGACTAAAATACTTACGAGGGCTGTTTGATAAGTACCCGTCTATGGTTTTTTTTTTTTTTTGTATATATGCATTTATTTTTCTACGTAATCACCTTTTAACTCTATACACTTGTTCCACCTATACCTAAACTCAAGCTTCAATAAACCATCCAAAAAGTATGGTTTTGGAAAGTCATTAAAATAGGCCTCTGTGGCGACAATGACTTCGTTATTTGATCCAAATCGCTTACCACCGAGCCATTTTTTTAGGTTGGGAAACAAAAAGAAATCGGATGGGGCCAAATCTGGAGAATACGGGGGGTGAGGCAATAGTTCGTAGCTTAACTGTGCTAATTTAGCCGTCACAACTCTGGACGAATGAGCCGGGGCGTTGTCGTGATGAAACAGTACTTTTTTCTTTTTTAAATGGTGTCGTTTGTTCTTCAAGACGGCATCAAATTCATCCAATAAATTGGCATAGTACTGCCCTGTTATCGTTTTCCCCTTTTCTAAGTAGTCAATATGTATAATACCCTGCAAATCCCAAAAAACAGTCGCCATGACCTTTCCAGCCGATGGGACGGTTTTGGCTTTCTTTGGAGCAGGTTCACCCGGTAAAATCCACTGCTTCAACTGCTCTTACATTTCCGGGGTGTAGTGGTGAACCCACGTTTCGTCCACGGTTACGAAACGACGCAGAAACTCCTTCGGGTTACGTTTGAACACGCCCAAACACTGCTCCGAAGTAGTCAGTCGGTTCCGTTTTTGCTCCTCCGTGAGTAAACGCGGCACCCACCTCGCCGATACTTCGGATACTCTCTTCATACCCAATTTTTCTTCTAATATGTGTTGTACCCTCTCGATTGAAACGTTTACACCATCAACGATTTCTCGAAGTTTAATTCGGCGATCGGCTAAAACGATATTTTCAATTTTCTTAACCATATCGTCTGCAGTCACCTCAACTGGCCGGCCTGGGCGATCCTCACAAAGACGGTTGTTCGCCCCCGCTTTAACTCGTTATACCAATATCTGACGGTTGTCATGTCATAGAAGGAGCACATTCATGGTAAACCCCTTGCATTCTTACTTTTATTTCAACACATGTTTTTCCTTCCAAAACCAAGAATCTAATTACAGACCGATACTGTTCTTTCTCCATTTTAACAATTTTAAGTTCACACTTTCACTAAATCGCTGTCAAATGAGAAAAAAATAACAAAAGAATGTCATTTTTTTGCCTCTGAAAAATGGCTTAAAAAGGTGGCATACTTATTTTCGGCCAGTGATATTAATATATTTAGAAAACGGGTACTTATCAAACAGCCTAGGTAGGCTCCATAGGGACTCGTATAAATTGACATACTTTTCGTACTTGCATCAAAAATTACAATGGATATTGAATAATTTTGACAGGTAATTAAAACTCAACTGAAGCACGGAATGTGTATCCTTGTTCATGGTGCCACGGGAGCATTAGGTCAAGCCATAATATCTATTGCTCTTCATTTGGAATGCAGAGTTTTCGCAGCAGTCGGTGACAGGCATAAAAAGCAATTTTTGTTGAAATTATTTCCGGCATTAAGGGGTATGTTAATGTTATAGTTAAAAATTAAATAAAAGCAAAACCTCAGAAAATCAAGAATTTTATTTAAAAAAAAAATGATTATTTGGTTTTTTACATTTATGGTCTACAGTCATATAGGTTGGAACCTTCCTTTAAGCATGTGAAATGCTTATATCGGAATGTTCCGCTCTTTCTTAACTTGACGGTTAACAAAAACCAAGCAGAACCTAAACCAATTCTATCACTAACTTAACTATTTCAGATGATCACATTGTTTGCTCCGGTGATCAAAATTTAGGAGATGTGGTGTTGAGTTCTACCAGCGGACGGGGATGTAATGTTGTTGTAACATGCGGAAAACGTGAAATGAAAACGGTAGAATTTTCACTGAAATAACAACAAAACTCTTGACATACTTAACAAATTAAATATTGAATAACGTTGAGGTATTTTGCTTACAGGCTTTTATAAGGTGCTGTGGAAACGGTGGAATAACTTTAGAAGTTAATGAGCTGAACAGCCAAGAGAACTACATATTGGGCATGAATCATTTAATATCTGACCGAACCTTAATGCGTGTAGATTTCTCATCTATTTTCGAGTACCAAAATATTGCAACAATGAAGGTAAATACAAACTTAAACATTGGATAGTTGAATGAAGAGAAGATTAAACGTATTAAACCATCTTGGTTTTAACTCACCGAAACGACTAGCGGGTTGTTCTAACCTGACCATGATCTGAAGGCGTATTTTGTAAAGTACTTCTACACGTAAAGAAAGTGTAACCCTCAAACTAAATAAAATCGCGGAGTTCTGAGAACGGCAAAGTGAGGTCGTTTTAAAGTACGACTTGCCGTGTGACCGTTGAAATTAGGTTGTATTTGTGGGCACACACTAAGGCATAGTTTAAACTCGGACCCTGGTTCTCGGTGTTATTCGGGCCTATCTCAATTTCGACATTCTACTTATACCATTAAATCTCACAGTCAACAGAAGATAATTCACTTGATTACCTCGCACCCTTCGTGGAAGAAAGACGTAAGTCCCATTGTAAGCCAATAGGACTTACGTCTTTCTTCCACGAAGGGTGCGACCTGTCTAAATATTGCACATTCCCCAACGGATATCATCAGTAAGTACGAACAACGGGTTTCCTTTTGTCCCATATTTTTTTGTTTCGAATTTCGAAAGTCAGAAATTCATATCCATATCATTCATGAACATAAGTATCGATTGTTATAAAAATTGTGAAGTATAACGCTTATTATACTCGTGCTTCATCCTCTAGATTAGTAACTTACAATATTAATTAACACAATGTAGTAACGCATAAGTGATACCACTTCAGCACTATAGTTGAGGAAATTTGTGTGCCTGCACTGGCCACACTATTTTTTTTTTCATTCCGTTGGGCTGTTGGGCTCGATGCCGGCGCCACTTCATTCGCATTTAAGTGCTCAACCGCTTCACACGTATTAAAAATAAAGTTCGCGATTTCGTCATGCCTAAGCGCGGTAACGAGGACAATATGGAGTTTATTGCCAAGAGGTTTAAAAAGTTGGAAAAACTAATGAAACGGAAGATAGGTGGTACCCTAGATTACAACATAGGCTACTTTTTATCCCGGTAAATTGCATAGTTCCCGCGGATAGCGATAAAGATGACAAAGGTCGTAGCTGCCTAGGGTCGCAACGTAAATAATTATTGCAAAATAGGTAGGTATAGTAAAAATTTTACGTGTGCCGTTCTCAGAGACGTCAGTTAATATTATGATTACAAGAACTTAATCGACGTCTCTGGGTGTGAAAGTTAACTTTTATTGCCCTGTCGGTTTGATTGACTGACGGTGGAAATTCAGAACTGTTCTATCGTGTTCAACATAGACTACCTACCCCCAGAGACTTGCCATCTTTACGAATTTCTAAGCAAACATTTCTGCCGGCATTGACAAAATGCGACGTAAGCGGGCGGCAGGGGTAACGTCACGGAGAAAGAAAAAAGAGATGAGGGCATGTCGATATTGCATATCGATAAGTTACTGACCGATATTGATTTTTATAGATTTTGGGAGCAACGCAAGCAGAAAAAAAAAACTGATATATATTTTGACATATTTGATTAATTTTGGAGTTATGTCCACATTATTGCGAGCAATGACGCAAATTTGTCCGATCTCTGATTATGAGTAAATTTCGAGTTAGTGGCCAAGACGAATGCGTGAATTTACAAAAGGTTGTTCCTGAAATCTGCTGGTGAGTGAGAATTTAGAAGAAATATCGCCATGGCAACAACGTAAACATGACGATCAAAACATGTCAAATTTTGCGTTTATGTTCATAACTTTTAAAGGAAGCGAAATCATTGATAAAAATAGTGTTTAACGTAAAGGAAAAAGTGATCTGCAAATGTGTGTGCGATACTTGTGAGTTATATCGATACGGTTTGGCCGCATCTCTACGCTGAATGCAAGAAAGAGATGTAACGCGTCGCAAAGCGTGCTAAACAAGGACATACATAGACTTGGTACTAATTAGCGACCAGTGTTATTAGAACTCCGTGAATTTTTAATATTGTAGTTTTTAGGTTACATTAAATCGCTGCTTACGGGTCTGTGTCCTGGTCACTACTGAATGAGCGCGCGTTTGCGTTCGAAGTTATGGGTGCAATTGCGCAAATGGGATCCAGAAAATGGCGCCTTGTATTACAGGTCTCTGGGGGTAGGTAGTCTATGGTGTTCAAGGATCAAGTTAAATTTTAAATTTATCATCCCTGCCGCAACCAGAGGTACAAAGGAATAAATAGTCCTTTATTATGTTAATCGGCGTCTCTCAGTGTGAAAGTTAATGTTTGTTTTCTCTCTTCTTATTTCTGCGGTAAAGGTACAGAATAAGTATAGTTTCTCCACTGATTGCTTTCAAAATCATTATATGAGGGTACGTGTGGTCTCCAAACATAAATCCGTTATCAGAAATGGAAAAAGTGGCCGCCATTTTGATTTTTGTAGTTTTTCGACCGATTGCTTTCAAAATCGATATCTGAGAATTCGAGAGGTCGTCAAACATAAATCCGTTATCAAAAATAGAAAAGCGGCCGCCATTTTTAAATCTTTAGTTTTGGACCAATTGTTTTCTAAATCGATGTCTAAGGATCGAGTGATCCCCAAACAGGTACCCGTTATCAAATGGAAAAAGTGGCCGCAATTTTGAAATCTTTAGTTTTTGGACCGATTGTTTTCAAAATCAATGTCTGAAAATCCGAGTGGTCCCCAAACATGAATATGTCATTGAAAATGGTAAAAGTAGTCGCCATTTTCAAATCTTTATTTTTTGGACCAATTGTTTTCAATATTGGTATCTGAGGGTCCAAATGTTCCGCAAACGTGCATCCGTTATGAAAAATGAAAAAAGTGGCCGCCATTTTGAAATTTTTAGTTTTACGATCGATTGCATTAAAAATCGATATCTGAGGGTCCGAGTGGTCGTCAAATATGAATCCGATATCAAAAAAAAAGTGGCCGCCATTTTGAAATCTTTACTTTTTGGACCGCTTTCAAAATCGATATCTGGTCTCAAAAGTTGAATCTGCTGTCAGAATATGAAAAAATTGACGTCAACTAGAAACATTTTAGTTATTTGAACGATTGTTTTCTATCTAAATAAATATCTGAGGATCAAGAAAAGTGGACGCCTAATCACACTTGACCGTTTTATTAGAATCATATTTGACATACACACAACCGCTTATAAAAATTTCATCGCAATCGAGTCAATAAATCTCATGCTTGACTTTTTTTTCAGGCAGGTAGGTAGTAAGAAATCCTTTAGTACGACTCGCATTTGGTTGGTTTTTTTACATTTTCGATGGGAGAGATGAAGAAGTTTCAGCGCAAATTTTGGTGAATCGTCATTCGAAATGAAAAATGAGCTGAGAAGCCTAATAATTATTTCTAATGACGTATTCAATGATGTTCCACTAGAGTAGGTATTGAAAAAAAAAATTTTTTTGTTCTCATTGAAGCGCATATAAAACCGTCATAGAAATGGACGTAAATACACAAAATAATAAGCTACCATGCTCTGTTCTTTGAGCAAACACAGCTTAAGTGGATATTTGTTTCACTTTAACTGCTAATCCACAGAAACTACAAGCATTGATAGCCGAGGGCATAAAATCCGGGGTGGTGCGTCCACTGACTCGCGTTCTGTACGAGCCGGACGAGGCGCCGCGCGCGTTCCGCTTGCTCGCCGGCAGCCGCCATCGTGGCCGCGTGCTGTTGCGCTTGCAGCCCATGCCTTCATTGCCCGCAGAGCCCAGGTAATCCTACTAATATTATAAATACGAAAGTTTGCGAGTGTGGATGAGAGTGAGTAAGTGTGTATGTCTGTTCCTTTTTCACGCTGAAACGTCTGAACGGAATTGGATCAAATCAGGAACGGAGATAGCTGGTTTTATCCCGGAAAACTTCATAGTTCCCGCGGGATAGCGATAAACATGTTAAAAGTCGTAGCTGCCTAGAGTCGCAGTTTAAATAATTATTGCATAATATACCTACCAGGTATCGACATCAGGGGTCTTACCATGACGTCTTAATGCGATTCAATTCCGATTCAGTTTAGGTTCGCTCGCTGTCAGATCCATACTAAAAATGACAGCTAAAACCTGAACTGAGTCGTTATTGAATCGCATTACGAGTAAGACGTCACGACGACGGTTTGCACCGCAACAAATCTGTAGCAAATCACAGATTTTACCCGCATGCGGCTGAACAACCGCAACCGCAGTGTGCGAACCTCCACAAAAAATGCGTTCGTAAAAAATATTTAACAAATCGGAAATAGGCAGGTAAGCAGAGTTGTGACATATTTGAAATACTTGTATTTAAAATACAAATACAAAATACAAAATACGTATTTTGGATTTTGTACTTAAGTACTTTTTTTTTAAAGTATTTTGTATTTTATTTGAAATACTATTCGAGACGTATTTTGTATTTGTAAAATGGTTTGTAAAATACAAAATACTTTTTTATTCTAAGCTTCATTTTTCTAAAGCATTCCGCGATTCAGTAAAAACAAAAAATGGCCACTAGTGGCGCAGCAGCTTTGAAAGTCTATGCGCAAAATGACAGATGAAACAAAACGCATATAAAACCTGACCAATAATATATGAGGGACCCCTCTTGACAATCCTCAAAGTCACTATTACGTTTTGCAGTAATTTTACCATAAAGTATTTTATTTCAATAAAGTATTTTGAAAATAAATATTTTGTATTTAGTATTTAAATATAAAAGGCAAAAGTATTTTGTATCTTGCATTTGAAATACTATATTAAAAAAGTATTTGCATTTTGTATTTAAATACTTTTCGAAAAGTATTTTATACATCTCTGC
Organism: Pandemis cinnamomeana; assembly: GCA_932294345.1. NCBI lineage: Eukaryota > Metazoa > Arthropoda > Insecta > Lepidoptera > Tortricidae > Pandemis > Pandemis cinnamomeana. The sequence goes on from OW028720.1 coordinate 4,322,180, forward strand.
AGGTAAGTATGTAAATGCACGTTTAAATGTCTAACAGATTATTCTTCTGCAGACTAACTTGCTCAGCCGATCGCTGCCATCTATTGTTGAGTGATGACGAGGGCCTGGCGCTGCAGCTAGCCAACCGGCTTGTCAAACGTGGTGCCAGGACTTTGCATCTACACCTTCAATCTACACCATCAAGCTGCCACCCAGTTTTCAAGTAAATAATTAGCATAGGCAACTTAGATTATTATTTCGTTAATTAGATTTCAACTGAAATCTGCCTAAACATGTTTGCATGCTGCCTAAACACTTTGCCGTCAACTTGATTCTAAAATGAAATTTAAGCACTGTTTGTGTTTTTAGAAACTTCGTAACTATATTTACACTAATTAGGTTTTGACGATATTTTCGTATTTAAAGATTTTAACTATCTAAACTATTTACTTTACGCTAACTTTACACCATTTTTTTTACGTACCTATCTAATTGATTGCTAAAGTGGTTGTTAATATATTCATGTAAATAACAAAAACGGGGAAAAATACTAATTTATCTTTATTTTAAACGGCCCGCAAAACATAGCGCACGAGCATTTACAAGCGTAGCAATAAAGGTAAACTGTAAGTTGCCACCTCTCAGTCACATATTGATGTAAAATTTCCGTTTACTTTTTTAATAGGTACAACCAAAACTACAGTTAACGATTTTGTTACAGATCTTGGCAAAAAGTGGGAGTAAAAGTTCAAATGTCATCAGATAATCTCGCAAATAGTCCGAACATATTGAAGTTAATGACTAAAAGTTCAAATATGGGCCTAGTCGAGGGAATATTTGTAATAATAACTCAAGCTGTTACTGACGAGACGCACAAACACTACGAATCATTGGTAGTGAATTTAGATGCACTGGCCAGAAAATCATGTCCAACAATGAAGTACGTTACATAAATAAATCACGTCACAGGGTAGACAGAGTAGCCTAAGGTAACAAGACCTAAAGGCCACGTTTAGCATGATTGTGGGCGTATAGGTGGAAAGGTGAATCAACATAGTGATGGGTTGCTACCCGCATCGTCTACCTATAACATGATTCCTAAGATATTCGCCCATTCCCTCGATGGGCTTTTACCATCTGCGCGGGAAGAAAACCAACTGGTGCATTCTATATTTTTTCTTTACTCCCAGACCAGCATGGAAGAAATAAAGTACGTTAGATTAGCTTTAAAATCCCTTGCATTATCCCTTAATTCTTAAATTACTGGTCTCAAAATTCAAAATTCATAAATGCGAATGAATCTTTGTGCTAATACCAGTGCTCCAGTGAATTATTTTTATCTGAAGCAAAAATTTCAGATTCTTCGCTATTTTGGGCGTGTCCAACTGCATTGGACAACAGGTTTGCCAATTGCGGGGGAGAGATCGACTGCCGGCACTGATGCTTAATGTTGTAAAGGTAAATTTAAATGTTTTTATGTATTTGGTACGCGTGCGTTAAAAAAACTCAGTGATGTGTTGTATCGTAACTATTTTAACTGTGTCATAGGATAGCGACAAGTCGATACAGGCTATCGAAATCGCAAATGCCATAGAGGAAGGCTTAATCTCAATGCAACCTGTTCTTCTTGCTCATCAACTCCATGATAAAGATACAAAATCACTTCAAGAAGAAATTGCTGCTAAAGCAGGTAAGATAAACAACACCATGGTTGCGTGTATCTACCTAACATAATAGGTTTATGTTGAAATTAAACAAAACTGATTGACTTCCAGGAATTATAATACCGAAAGATACCCCTGAGAGCACCACTCTACAAGATTTGGGCATTACGTTAGATAGAGTTCAAGCTGTTTCTTTATTTCTACAACAAACGCAAAACATTTCAATAGATGAAAACAAGATACCTTCACTGTCAATTGAAAAGTACGTAGTAACACTTATTTGATAAGCTAATTTGTTTGCAGACCTATATTTAGAGTCTGACGGCATTTTTTTGTATATTTTAAGGGTGAAAAGTTAAATAAGTAACTTAACGAATAAGTAAGTAACGAATGTTTTTGTCGTAAGATTTAGCAAAAAATATTTAGGTATGTAGTCATATCTTTGTTATGCTTCTTTGTTGTTCTGTAGGATTCGAGACATTCAGGACATGTCACAAGATTCTGATTTTTCGGCCAAACAAGGACTGGAGGCGCTGTATTCATTCGTGGATTCGGATGAAATGCTAGCGACAGTTGAAATCGTGTCGCTACCCACCCTTTCACACAGTAGCACAATGGTTAGTCAAATTCGTTACCATAATGATCATCCTACTAATTTTACTTCTATACTTACGTAAACATACATACATAAATCACGTCTATATACCTTACGGGGTAGACAGAGCCTAAGGTAACAAGACCACGTTTAGCATGACTGTGGGAGTGTAGATGGAAGCCGCATCGCCTATAACATGATTTCCACGTTTTTCATCCATTCCCTCGATGGGCTTTTTACGTCATCATCTTTTACTCCTACTAATATAATAAACGCGAAAGTTGGTGGGTGTGTAAGTATGTGTTACTCTTTCACACTAAAACGGCTGAAAAAATTTGGATGAAATTTGTTTGCCTATTTACGATTTAGTTACGTTACCTCTGTAAGATGTTCACAAAATTTTGTCCTTATCATAAGGCGCGCTAAATTTTTACCCATATTTAAATCTATGTTGATGGAGCACTATCTGTCATCTTGTGCAAGAATCTTGTAGCTGGCTTTTTAGGTATGTGTGTGTGTCTATTTATATCTCCATTTATTATAAATGTGTTTCATGTATAATATATTATGTATTTCAGTACTTAGTATGTTATTATATATTCTAAATGCACCACCTGCTCAGATCTGTTCTGTTCTCCAGTCCATTTATGGTTGCCTGCTAGAGATCGCTCTGTAGCGATAAGGCCGCCTATGCCTTGTAATGTTCTGTATACCTACCTGTTTTCTGTTTTGTTTGTTATATGTGGTGTTCAATAAAAACTTATTGTATTGTATTGTATTGTATTTAAACAATTGGATCTGTGAAATAACACACAGGACTACTTTTTATCTCAATATTTCCACGATATCAAAATTTCTTGAGAAATCCCGAAATTTCAAGGCTCAAGACATGAAATTGTGCACGAATGTTCTTGACGCAACATGACTGAAGACTACGATGAGATTTTTATAAACACCCGAGGATATTCAGTAAGATCCCGTAATTTCAGCCTGATTTAATGGTTCATGCGCAGATAAAAGCTAGTGTAAATATTCATGTATGTATGTATGTATAACTCTTTATTGTACATAAATAAAACACAAGAAAAATATGAATACAGGACAACACACATGCACAAAGGCGAACTTATCCCTAAAAGGGATAAGGGGGATTCATATAAAATATGTATTTGTGTTGCATGGTAATTCATCATTTATTTAATTTTCAGAGGGACGACGAGTTAAATACTGATCATTCATCATCTTTCCTCTGCATTATACCCGGCATGGAAGGTCATCATCATCGCTACCATCTGATGTGCGAGCGTTTGAAAATGCGGACGTTTGTCTTACAGCGAGGCCTAGACAAACCTAATGAATCTCTTCCAGAAATTACAGACAGATTTAGTAAGGTATGTAATATGAATATTATAAAGCAAGTGCATTGGCAAAATGTATATGTATATATTATATATTATCACGTGTGTTTTGTTATACATAATTTCACACGCTTAAACGACCTGACGGACTGTGATGATATTTTGCAACACCTGTAGATCGTAATCTGGATTGACTCATAAGTTCGGGGTCGCGGGCAGCAACTACTAATAAATCATATTTTGCAGATTCTTCTCAAAAAGATAAGCGCCAATAAGAAGTTCTATCTACTAGGGTATGAAACGGGTGTGATAACAGCTCTCGAAATAGCTGCTATTTTGGAAGATCATGGTAAGAAATTCTCGTTAAATGTGAACAAAACATGTCACAGAAACGAAGGGAATGGAGTCACAAAATGCTGTTCGCATCTTTCCTGTAAACAATGTGGACAATAGCTTTTTACATCGCCTGCACAACTTTATGTCCGTTCAAGGAAAACTTAAAACTCTTAAATGTAAAATTCTTAAATGTATGTCCACCGGATAGACAATTTTCATTGGATTATTCCCATTTGTTCCCACAGTTTGTTTTACCAGTGGTAAAAGCTTTCCATCTTTTACCACTATAGTACTCGGTGGTAACAACTGTAGGTAACAATAAAATATTAATCTAGTCGTTATGGTTTGTTTCTTTTAAGATGACGAAAAATACTTTAAACCGACGTCTATTGTTCAATTGTTAACTTCAAGTGGGGTTGTAAAACCATTAGCGTTAGGTCAAAAGTATACCGTGAACAAACAATCTTGATAGTTTTGATGTTGTTGGTCGGTGTTACACTAGACGACGTGCGTTTCTAAAATAATAATTATATACTGTGTCAATATCAATTTGTACAATTTTTTAATAGTAGGTATAAGACATTTTTAACCCAGTGTTCGCCGCGCTGTAATTGTATTTGGAAAACAATGCACCTATTATACTTAAAAGGGTCTAGTTCAGGTAATAAACAATAATCAGTAGGAGGGAATACTTTCTAGGCTTAAGTGCAATATTTTGTTAGTGTCTAACTGGCTTTCGCTCTTTTAGTACATGTGTTATATTTGCAAAAATAGTCTCTTTTTTACAACCTGGCTATATGTCATATGTATATGTGTTGATTTTTTGTGTAAGTATTAATAATCATATTTTAAATAAAATCTTTCATTTCAAAGATCAAGAAGGGTTGAGCTACTCCAGTACATGTGCCATACTTCGGTCAGTTTTATTCCGTCTCTTTGTTATTTTTTCCTTTCATATTCAGCAACAAAAGAAGTTGTAAAATTCCGCGTTAATTGCATTTTCGTCATCTTAAAAGAAACAAACTATACCACCAATTAGGTTAGTGTTAACAGTTGGGAATAACTCCTTTCGTTACTTATTCTGGTGTATAGCCCGGATATAAAACATGATAAAAATAATCATACATCATATATATGGGACGGAGTATTTAGCAGTTATAATTTTGTTTGGCAGGGTTAAGTGGCACAGTGTTTTGCTTGGGCGGCGGACCTGAAGAGTTCCAAGCGGAGCTGGAACAACGACTTCGCGAAGTGACGGCAAGCAGCACCGGTGGTAACACGGATATTGAGCAAGTACTGCAACATGCGTTGGTGCGGCACATGTGCACACTCATGGGCGACGGCAGCTCCCCACACTTAGAGGCCGCGCTACGTAATGCTCCCAGCTGGCAGGAGAAGGTGGAGGCGAGTGTGCGGGCGCTGCGTGGCCGCGTGGCACACTCGTCGCAGTATGCGCGAGCGCTTATCGAAGCATCTTACGTGCGCGTGGCGCAAGCGCGTCAGCAAGCTCAGGCGCAGGTAGAGCCACGTGCCCTACGTTCCCGAGTGGTGCTGCTGCGCTCCCCTTCCGCGCACGTTATTGACGACCCGCATCCGCTGCAACGTTACTCGCAACTCCCGCTCGCTGTACACAGCCTACGCGCTCCGCTCTCATGCGCTACCGATGATTTGCGCGTCGCTGCCATTATACATCAATATGTGGACGACGAAGTTTTGGAAGACTTTGACAGTAAAAACCTTTGCGAAACATATCTTCTTAATGCCGACGTGTTTATGACGAGTTAAAATAATTTAATGTATTTCAATGATTTATTATCATTTGTTGATTGAATTTAATTTAATTTTAGTTTAATTTAATTTTTGTGCTGGGTTCTGTCTTCATTTTACTATTTACTAACAACACAATCGCTAAACATTGGATTCAATTTAATGCGTGTATCAGTAGACAAATTTGAAATGACAGTTTTCTATGTGAGCATAGAAAACTGTCATTTCAAATTAGTCTAAGACGAGTTTAAGGTTTTTGTAGAGGCCGATTAAGTTTGTTTTATAAATAAGAAAATTGCTTGTGTAATTACGTTTTGTCTAATGTCTGTAACCAATACCTACGTAAATGGTCTCAATGAAATCGGCGATTCTGAGAATTCAACCTGCCTAAAAAAATATAATAAGAATTGTTATGAAGGAGAAAAAAAGAGGGTACCTCGTTGAAAGCAACATTATTCTCTTAGTATTTTTGTTTATTTAATTATTTACTGAGTGAATGTCGATGTGTCTTGTTCCCTTTTCTTTTTTTATCCTATTTTTGTTCGCTTTCAACTTTGTATAACCCTACAATTTTGCAACAGGGATGTATTATGGGGGTGTACTGAAAATCAGCGCTGTGTCAGTTGGAGGCTCCTGTGAGAGCTCTAACCCGCAGCAAATGCTGAGTACATCCCCTTTGCCACATTTGTTTAATGTAAATTATATTTGATGTAGTAAAAATAAGGATAAAGTTGTATATAACTGTTTTTTTTTGTAATTGTTGTTAGTGGCAATAAATCATCTTTTATCTTATCTTTTTTATCCTATTTTTTAAGTCCAAACATTGTAATAAATCATTTAAATAATTGTATTGCATCGCCAGCCTATTGAATATAGAATATTGTTAAATTTGACAAGTCAAAGAGACTTTGCAGCCGTACATGTACGAGATACGAGGGTATAATCATACGTATGAGGTAAGATCTCGATCGCCCTAGCTATTAAAGTAAAGCTTGTACTTACCTTAACAGGCACGGTGCACGCATATGGCTGGCACGGATCTGTAACAATATTTTTAATATTATGTAAGTATGTAAATTTTGAGAGGAGCTACGAATAATAATAAGTCAAGAAGCGTAATTCCCTAAGTTGCCGCTTCGATTGTCATTCCACTTACGCATACAAACTAACAGCAATGCAAACGTGACACCTGTCACTCCGACAGACAATACTTGCACGCGATTAGTCCGCGCGTCGTGATTGTGCCCGCCTACTTGCGGTAAGGGAAGGCTGCGGTTCACTTCGCGTGGAATGATTTTTCGGGCTTTGTTACGCTACTTGAATTGTTATTATTCGTAGGAGAGGAGGCCTGTGCCCAGCAGTGGTATGTATAAATATAAGCTGGAGATGATGGCGACGTAAAATGTCAGCCTAGAATTATAATTAGGTATTGATACTATTTACAAATTTTACAAGAGACGAAGGACACTGCTACCTAATACTGTTGGTTTAATTTAATTGTCAATCATTTTAGTGGTCTAATGTAGGTACCTACACTTACATTAGAATACCTATCTGAAATTGAACTAAATAAGTCTAAATTAGTAAGTTAACTACTTTACTAATTCAAAAATGCAAATAACTAATAGGTTGGTATTTGATTAAATGAGACTTCAAACTTCTTTTCTTGAATTATCTTTATTTCGCCAAACACAGAAAAACACGTTCATAAATAAATAACATTAAATTAAAAAAAAACCCACGCATTAATAGAGTAGGTAACTATCAAACTATAATTTAAAAAAAACAATTGTCTGGCAAAAATATAGCTTACATCACTTGGGGAAAGAGCTTATATTCTTGAAACAAACTGCTGGACCGATTTTTACCAAACATGGCTAAGAACCACCGCAAGGAAGCTGGTTTTCGAATGAAAAAACAGAGACAAACGCACGCACGCACGCACACGCGCACACACATCACACACACACACAGACTTCGACGTCAAACTTATTAACACCCCTCTTTCTGCGTCGGGTGTTAATAACTAGTGTCCGACTGAAACTGATTTTTCAGCCGAAACCGAACTTTCGGTATTGCTCTCTGTTTCGACCAAACCGGAACTGAAACCGAAACTTATAAAAACATTTTAAATTACGGTTATTTACTGAAATTTACTGTTTTTTTAACATTTATTAACACATGTTTATACTTACCAAATCACTCAATTGCAAAATATAACCTCAACTCACGATTAAATGAACGGTGGCGAACTGAGCCGGGGCCCCGCCGGCGAGCAAGCACGAGTTAGCTGCGAAGTTTACCGAAAGACGCACGAAAATTCACGAACACTCGAGTTTCGGCTATATTTTGGCCGAAACTGGCCGAAACTGAAACCGAAACCGAAGTTTCAGTCGGTCACTATTTTAATAACTTAAAAAAATATGATATCCCTATGTATGCTTATATCTTCAAAACTACACAACGGATTTTGATGCGGTTTTTTTAAATCGATAGAGTTATTCAAGAGGAAGGTTTTTATATATAATTCTACGCAGACGAAGTCGCGGGCAGAAGCTAGTTAGTTAATAATAATAAAAACACGTCACGTTTGAAAGGATGAAACGCGTGCGCGAACGAAGAGCGTTACTCTAACGTCGGACTCCTTTCTGATCTGTTTAGCGAGACTACAAAACTAACTACAATGTACCTATGTATTTACTGTACATAGGGTGAATTTAGCTGTGTAAGCACAAGGAAAGAAACAAATTTTAGTGAAAGCCCGTTCATAACCGAGCCATAACCAGATGATAAGTTTATTTACCTACTGTCAAACCACCACCTAAATTATTCATTGTGAGTTTTACTAAAACATGTAGGTACTTACCTACTTACTAGTAGAATGGCGAATCAAGCAAAATAAAGGGCACGTCACGTATAAGTACACAAACCACACACACACTCACAAGAAAGATACAAATAAATGATTTAATTTATCTACATCAATAGGTAGGTACCTACAATCATGCTATGCACTGCATGTTCACACTTCACAGGTTACTTATGTAAGTATATTATTTACTTATCTAATACTTAATAATTTTGTCAATAAATATAATTCTAACCGCGCTAGCATTGTTACCCCAACGCAATTTTAACGGAACAAAACAAATGAAAGTAGAAACAAAAGAAAGTCTATCCTGTCATTCGCGCATAACTTTTTTTTTATTTCTCAAAGAACTAGGTACAAAATTTTAAAATAAATCACCAGCTACTTTAATTGTCTGGTTTTTTTAAGCAGTCCTTTTCATAATGTTTTTTTCTTAAAATAAAGAGATTAGGTAAATTGATATTCGTTTTGGTAAAATATGTACCTAATAGTAACAAATAATAAATTGATTAAACGTGATATTGTAATTTAAATTGGTTATAATTTTTTCCATTACATTTCTTAAAAGAATTCAGTTCCGTGCACATGTGTAATAATGTAATAATCATCAAGAAAAAAAAGTGCTAACTGTTTCTTTCTAAAAACATTTTGCGTATTTCATATCGTGTGCGAGATCACTTTTTGCGTGGATTTTGCGGAGTAAACCTTGCTAAAAACATTTGTCCATATTTGCATCAGTCTTCTGGAACTGGCATAAAACAACGCTAGCTGTAATTTTATTAACAGTATGGATGCATGGACTTATGATCCTTTGTCTTTCCTATTTTAAGCAGATTTCTGGTGGTGTGCATGACGTGTGTCAAAATGTCATTATACTGTCACTGTCATTTCCCCTTCACTAACTTCACTTTTCGAAGTTTTCGAGAAGATAGCGAGTCGAGTAGTGTAGTGAGCTAGTGTGCGGGCGGTGCGCAGTCGTTTTAATGAATAGTGACTGGGCATGCGGTACCTTATAACTATTTTACAATAATAATAATTACAGTAAAAAATAAACTGCAGCAATCTAAAAAAACCCAGTCGACAATGTCTCAACCGGAAATCGAGAAATTATCGTTAAGTTAGTACAAAACTGAACAATAACCTCAGTTCTTTACATTACACGTTTACAATTTTGTTACTAAAATACTTTTTTCAGAGGAGATTTTCACATCTGATAAGAGAGGAAACGACGAAACTGGTGATGGGACCGAAGATAAGCCCTTTAAGACTATTCTGCAGGCGATGCGCCATGCGGGAAAAGAGCCATTTCCTACCATTTATGTTGACGCGAAAGAAGATGGTAAAGTGTATGATGTGGCAGCAAAGTCTCAGTTGAAAAAGATTCAAAAGATCTGGTTGAGGGAGAGCCATAAGGCTGCCGACAAGGCTAAGGCGGAGGAAGAGGGCAATGAAAAGAGAGCGCAGAACTTTGAAGAAGCAAAGAAAATAGTAATTAAAGAGGACACTAGCTTACCTAAGGCTACTCTCGTGAAAATTTATGAAAGTAAGTGTTTTGGTAACTTTAGGTGTAGTATGTTAGAAATAGAGATTATAAAAAACTATTTATGAATGCCTATGATGTCCTCTGCAAAAAAACTAATAAAAAGGTGCCACAAATATTATAAAGTTGGTATTGATGCTTGATTTGGTTAATAACTTGCTATTAATATCATTAGAGTGAAAGAATTGATTTAATTTCATGGTTTTCTAGTATGATGCAATAAGGCATCTTGGTGTGACACTGGCTGCTTTATGTATAAGTATCCTGCATACTTAATGTCATATTGCATCATGCTGCAGCTGAATAGATTAATTTAGCTATTCTATTATTTAAAATAGTGTAATTATAAATAATATAAATAGTGTATTTATAATGCTTGAACCTCAAATTTGTATTTTTTATGTTTATTTATGTTTATTCATGTTTTGCTTTTGTTTAAACATAATATATGTTTTACTTTATATTGATAATTTTAATATTATAATAATTGTGTATTATTATGTGCGATACAGAATCTCAGGCAACTGAGTTCCATCTATGTTTGCATTGTAGTTTATTCCTGATCAGCAAACATTGTAAAACAGTGTAAAACATTGTAATATTTTAATTTCATAAAACCTTAACAGTTTAGTTAGGGGCCTTAGTTTTTTTTTACACCAGGAGCCTTGGTTACCACCTAGATCAGGGGTGGCCAACAGGTTGATCGCGACTGTTAGTCCAGTCGATCGTGGCAAGGCAAAAATATAAATACGGAGACCAGGCTGCGCAACATAATCACCAACTGCTGATTTAAGGTTTCATGAAGTATGTAATTGGTAGATCGCACAGGGTTTCGTTAGTAAACAGGAGATCTTGGGTCTAATCAAGTTGGCCACCCCTGACCTAGACCTAGTTACGCTTCTGTTTTATCGTCAAGCGTAATTGTGGTCCAACAACTGCTGTTTTCATTAATAAAAGCAATGGTAATCTATAATGTAGTCTGCAGGTGTACATTCATTTCTTAAAACCACACTTGTATTTTAGTGCCTCTCATTGTGCATGAGCCACCTTGTTTTTTTTGTTAATGACTTGGTTCGTTTTATGTGATGATGTAATTAATGTTGAGTATGGTTGTAATTGTGATGCTGACAATTATGTAATTTTTTAAAAATGTATTGTTTACATTACAATATGCAATAATACCTCACATACATAAATAAATTATTGTTTCTCTAGAATGTATTAATTGTGTTAATGTTAACTGTATTGCATCAGCTCCGGAGCACCGTGGCAAGCGCATATGCATTCGAGGCTGGGTGCACAGGCTGAGGAGGCAAGGCAAAGCTCTGACCTTCCTCACCATTCGGGATGGCACCGGCTACCTGCAATGCGTGCTGCACGGACAGCTCTGCCAAACTTACAATGCCCTGGTCCTGTCCACGGAGTCATCTGTTGTCATATATGGAACATTGGAGGCTGTGCCTGAAGGGAAACAGGTAAACTAAAAAATAAACTTCGTATGAAAATTTACTTTCATTATTTTTGATTACTGAACAGAATGAGTTTAAGTATTTTCCTTATTTGCTTAAGGAAGTTTGTGTAGTCTAGGAAACCCAATAATATAGACTTTAAGTGTTGCTATACTTTTTGCAATATTTCATTATTACCATACTATTAAAAAGTAATGAAATTATACAACAAAAAAGTAATATTATTAGTAATATATATTCTGAGAGGAAGCCTGTGCCCAGCAGTGAGAGTTGTATAGGCTGAAGATAATGATGATTATGGCTACTATGGATGAAATGGGGGGATTATGTAAGACTTTTTACTTCATACATACATACATAAATCACGTCTTTATTGCTTACGGGGTAGACATAGCCTAACATAACAGGATCTAAACGCCATGTTTAGCATGATAGTGGGCATTACTTCATCATTGTTAAAATTAAAAATTTTGGTATTAAGGACATTGCCTCTTATGAAAAATCTCAAACCCCATTTATGAAACGTAAATGCCTCAATGTAAACTGTTTGCCTGATGAAGCTAGCGAAAAATAATTATAATCATATTTTTTGTAAATGGCTGCTCTATGTTATTGTAATGTAAGCTTGTGTGAAGGCTCCAGGAGGGCACGAGCTGTCAGCCGACTACTGGCAGCTGGTGGGGCTGGCGCCGCCCGGCGGCGCGGACGCCATCCTCAACGAGGAGGCCCTAGTGGACGTGCAGCTCGACAACAGGTCAGTTTCATTATTACTGATTGTCTCTTTAGCCTTTAAACGTTCCACTGCTGGCAGCAGCCCTTAGACTGAAAAGGCTTGAGCTGCAAGGATGTAGCTCCTGCTGGGGCTCATTGCAGATTGGGAAATTTACACACACCATTGACAGTTTTCTCGATATCCGTTCCTGGACCAAAAGCTCATTATTGATCACTCGCCTACCTCAGAAATTTACATTAAATGAAATTCTTTCATTTAGACGGTCATTAAAAGCAACCAACTATAAATTACTGAAACAACCGACCTCATGTTCGTCTTACTTGATGCGGATAGCGATGTACACGTTCGAATTCCCTCAAAACAGGACAAGGAACTCAGAGGGATGGGAAATGTAGCCAATAGGCAATATGTTTGGATTCCTGTGTTTTACGCGCTGACACGGATCTATTTCTTTTATGTAATCAGCTTGTACTAAAGTATCTGCATTATAATGTTCTGCTAACAGGTACAACGTCATTATCACTATAAATCTACTTACCATAATACACTAAACGGCTGTGCCAACATAATAATGTTCTTTAATTTAAGTCAATATTACAAGTATTTAATGCCATCCAGCACGGCTAGCACAAGAACTAGCCGCCTAGTGCATGACTTTTGACTTTACGATAACCTATGGTCACTAGTTGTCCATTTGCTAAATTTCAAACGGTAATCTGGTGGTAGTTTTTCCATACAAACACTCTCGACGGTTTTTTTGAAAGCACAAACCGTTTAAAAACGTTCCAATATTTCTAATTTTACCACCGCCAAACACTATTAAAGAGGAAAACGTACAGTCCTAATAGTAAATAATTGTACAACTACTCCTTATTCTATTAATTTGTGAAACACATATATTGAAGATACACATCATTAGGCTCGTGGTTTCTTCAATAATATTCACACAAATGTTTGTATGCCTGCTTCGAAACCTAATCGTCGTCACTATCGCCCCTCCTTCGGAATGATCTGTTGAAACAATCTAAAATAAATCAGAACAATACGAGTATCAGCTGCATTCACATTTATAACAAAACTTCCTTGTGCTCAAATTCTCGAAATTGGAATCCTATAAAACCTAATTGAAAATTAAAATCCCTCATCAGGTCAGTGATGATGATAGCATAACTTTGTAAAAGTCTTTAAACAAGTTAACTGAATACTCAAAATAATCTTATTTCAGACACATAATGATCCGCGGCGAGAACACGTCCAAGGTACTCCGAGCACGCGCAGCCGTCACCCGCGCCTTCCGCGAACACTTCTACGCGCGCCGCTACACCGAGGTGACGCCGCCGACGCTCGTGCAGACGCAGTGCGAGGGCGGCAGCACGCTGTTCAAGTTCAGCTACTTCGGGTGAGACACTAGAGCCGGCAGCCTCCCGGCGGCGCTGCGAACACTTCTACGCGCGCCGCTACACCGAGGTGACGCCGCCGACGCTCGTGCAGACGCAGTGCGAGGGCGGCAGCACGCTGTTCAAGTTCAGCTACTTCGGGTGAGACACTAGAGCCGGCAGCCTCCCGGCGGCGCCGCGAACACTTCTACGCGCGCCGCTACACCGAGGTGACGCCGCCGACGCTCGTGCAGACGCAGTGCGAGGGCGGCAGCACGCTGTTCAAGTTCAGCTACTTCGGGTGAGACACTAGAGCCGGCAGCCTCCCGGCGGCGCCGCGAACACTTCTACGCGCGCCGCTACACCGAGGTGACGCCGCCGACGCTCGTGCAGACGCAGTGCGAGGGCGGCAGCACGCTGTTCAAGTTCAGCTACTTCGGGTGAGACACTAGAGCCGGCAGCCTCCCGGCGGCGCCGCGAACACTTCTACGCGCGCCGCTACACCGAGGTGACGCCGCCGACGCTCGTGCAGACGCAGTGCGAGGGCGGCAGCACGCTGTTCAAGTTCAGCTACTTCGGGTGAGACACTAGAGCCGGCAGCCTCCCGGCGGCGCCGCGAACACTTCTACGCGCGCCGCTACACCGAGGTGACGCCGCCGACGCTCGTGCAGACGCAGTGCGAGGGCGGCAGCACGCTGTTCAAGTTCAGCTACTTCGGGTGAGACACTAGAGCCGGCAGCCTCCCGGCGGCGCCGCGAACACTTCTACGCGCGCCGCTACACCGAGGTGACGCCGCCGACGCTCGTGCAGACGCAGTGCGAGGGCGGCAGCACGCTGTTCAAGTTCAGCTACTTCGGGTGAGACACTAGAGCCGGCAGCCTCCCGGCGGCGCCGCGAACACTTCTACGCGCGCCGCTACACCGAGGTGACGCCGCCGACGCTCGTGCAGACGCAGTGCGAGGGCGGCAGCACGCTGTTCAAGTTCAGCTACTTCGGGTGAGACACTAGAGCCGGCAGCCTCCCGGCGGCGCCGCGAACACTTCTACGCGCGCCGCTACACCGAGGTGACGCCGCCGACGCTCGTGCAGACGCAGTGCGAGGGCGGCAGCACGCTGTTCAAGTTCAGCTACTTCGGGTGAGACACTAGAGCCGGCAGCCTCCCGGCGGCGCCGCGAACACTTCTACGCGCGCCGCTACACCGAGGTGACGCCGCCGACGCTCGTGCAGACGCAGTGCGAGGGCGGCAGCACGCTGTTCAAGTTCAGCTACTTCGGGTGAGACACTAGAGCCGGCAGCCTCCCGGCGGCGCTGCGAACACTTCTACGCGCGCCGCTACACCGAGGTGACGCCGCCGACGCTCGTGCAGACGCAGTGCGAGGGCGGCAGCACGCTGTTCAAGTTCAGCTACTTCGGGTGAGACACTAGAGCCGGCAGCCTCCCGGCGGCGCCGCGAACACTTCTACGCGCGCCGCTACACCGAGGTGACGCCGCCGACGCTCGTGCAGACGCAGTGCGAGGGCGGCAGCACGCTGTTCAAGTTCAGCTACTTCGGGTGAGACACTAGAGCCGGCAGCCTCCCGGCGGCGCCGCGAACACTTCTACGCGCGCCGCTACACCGAGGTGACGCCGCCGACGCTCGTGCAGACGCAGTGCGAGGGCGGCAGCACGCTGTTCAAGTTCAGCTACTTCGGGTGAGACACTAGAGCCGGCAGCCTCCCGGCGGCGCCGCGAACACTTCTACGCGCGCCGCTACACCGAGGTGACGCCGCCGACGCTCGTGCAGACGCAGTGCGAGGGCGGCAGCACGCTGTTCAAGTTCAGCTACTTCGGGTGAGACACTAGAGCCGGCAGCCTCCCGGCGGCGCCGCGAACACTTCTACGCGCGCCGCTACACCGAGGTGACGCCGCCGACGCTCGTGCAGACGCAGTGCGAGGGCGGCAGCACGCTGTTCAAGTTCAGCTACTTCGGGTGAGACACTAGAGCCGGCAGCCTCCCGGCGGCGCCGCGAACACTTCTACGCGCGCCGCTACACCGAGGTGACGCCGCCGACGCTCGTGCAGACGCAGTGCGAGGGCGGCAGCACGCTGTTCAAGTTCAGCTACTTCGGGTGAGACACTAGAGCCGGCAGCCTCCCGGCGGCGCCGCGAACACTTCTACGCGCGCCGCTACACCGAGGTGACGCCGCCGACGCTCGTGCAGACGCAGTGCGAGGGCGGCAGCACGCTGTTCAAGTTCAGCTACTTCGGGTGAGACACTAGAGCCGGCAGCCTCCCGGCGGCGCCGCGAACACTTCTACGCGCGCCGCTACACCGAGGTGGCGCCGCTCACGCCAGTTACGGAATTAAGAAAGTGCTTTTCACTTTAAAATCATAGTTTTAAATTGCAAATAAGGCGCCAAAAGCTTTTAATATGTCTATTAATAAAACTACCAGCGCTTTCGGAAGGTTCTTTGCCCGCCTTGGGCAGCAATATAAGTATGAAAATTGAAAATTCCTTTTTGGTCGCTATGTTAACTTTATTAGGCGAAGTATAAACGAAGTGTTAATGCAATTATGTACTATTACTGTCGGCAGCGCCTTAAGTCTACATCAAGTGAAATATATAATGTCCTTTTTTCCATACTCTCAGAGCGGAAGCGTACCTGACGCAAAGTTCGCAACTGTATCTGGAGACGACGCTGCCGTCGCTGGGCGACGTGTACTGCATCGCGCAGTCCTATCGCGCGGAGCAGTCGCGCACGCGCCGCCATCTCGCAGAGTAAGTTGTTTTATCACAAGCATTTTATGGTCTCACCATTCAAGCAGGCTTATATATGGGCGGACCGAATATTCTATATAGTGCAACAATAAAGATTAGCAATAAAATGTAAGGCACTACTTTTTACTTGACTCTACTTTATATATGCGCTTTTTCGCTCTCTGACGGGCCAGCATGTTCCACGTTTCAACCAAATAAATAAAGATCGACCTGTCTTAGCGAACGGTCCTTTTCAATTTTACAGAGTAAATGAGCTCCCATACTTCGTTTCAGTCGGGCTGCGTCCGTGAAGCTAGTAGCACACATGTGTTGAAAAATAATAATCTTGATACGTTCGGGGTACTCACAATGCCCTTTTGTGTCAACTAAAGTGTACCAAAAAACACCAAGAAATACGAATGAAATTCCGGGTATCACATATCGTTGGGGATAGTGCAATACCGCGTATGTGCACAACACCCATAAGGAAAATCCGCCAAACTGGCATTGGTTAATACCGCGTATCTAACAAAAGTAATCAAATTAAGATTTCCCGCCAATGAACGTAAAATCCTGATTAGAATATACCAGTTCAAACCAGTATAAAGTTGGGTATTGTGTAGATACGCAGTATTTACCAGTGCTGGTTACGCGGTATTGCACTGTCCCCGGCGATATAAAAGGTGAAGCTCGAACTGAAGTTAACGTCTGTACTGTATGAACGTGGGGTGCAGGTACAGCCACGTGGAGGCGGAGTGCCCGTTCGTGTCGTTCGAGGAGCTGCTGGCGCGCCTGGAGGACCTGGTGGTGGACGTGGTGCAGCGCGTGCTGGCCTCGCCCGACGCGCCGCTGGTGCACGAACTGAACCCCAGCTTCAAGGTACATCATGACATCGACAACACTCGCTACTGTTCCACTTATGTTGCGCTCTGGGCCGGAGCGAACGCTTGCTTGACTTAATTATTACCGAACTCCGGGTGCGACTATAAATCACGTGATCTTTTATTGACCATTTTGGTAACTTTTATAACTGAAACGCTATTACTTTCCGACCGGTTGCGAAAGGAGTGAGTAATTTTTGTATGTCCACTACGAAGGCTAGTGTCGATATATATAGATAGATATGGCGTTTATTTATTTATTTATGCTAAAACCTATGAAGATATTGATTGTAATTTCATGTTACCAGATACCTAAAAGGCCGTTCAGGAGGATGGCTTACACTGAGGCGCTTGACTACCTGCGCGAACACAATATCACGAAGGATGACGGCTCCTTCTACGAATTTGGAGATGTAAGTTCTGAAGGAACACGTTATGTTACGTTGTGCTATGTTATTTATTTGTTTTATTTTAGTATAATTTATGTGTGAACTGTATTGGCTTCAAACGATTAATACACAACCCATCAGAACACATTAGATACACACCTTTTAACCTACATTTCTCCGTGAAGTCAAGTTCAAAAACACGACGTTTATGTTTGTCCTGCAGGACATCCCAGAGCAGCCAGAGCGCAAGATGACGGACGCGATCGGCGAGCCTATCCTGTTGTGCAAGTTCCCCGCTCAGATCAAGTCGTTCTACATGCAGCGCTGCGCGGACGACCCGCGGCTCACCGAGTCCGTGGACGTGCTGATGCCCGGCGTCGGCGAGATCGTCGGCGGCTCCATGAGGACCTGGGACTACGCGCAGCTCATGGAAGGTCGGTACCCTTGTGCAGGTTCTAAAAGGCAGAGCTTGCACTGCCGTGTGCCAGTGCGTAGAGTGAGACAGCCGAGGTGATTAGGACTACGACTTTGGATTCATCTTTGCTCTGATGTAGCAAGTGCGCAGCGTTCATTACTTACCAAGGCTTTATGTTTAAAAAAAGTGTTTCTTGGAGAAACATAATTCTGTGAGGCTACTCTGACCTTGCAAGCTGTAAATTGAGTGATATGGTTGCAGGCTACGCGCGCGAGGGCATCGACCCGTCGCCGTACTACTGGTACACCGACCAGCGGCGCTTCGGCAGCGTGCCGCACGGCGGCTACGGGCTCGGCCTGGAGCGCTTCCTCTGCTGGCTGCTCGATCGCTTCCACATCCGCGACGTCTGCCTCTACCCGAGATTCCTTGAACGCTGCACGCCTTAAAATACAAAATAAACAAACAGACCTGCTCGCGCTCTCAGTGCGTCCCTTTCAAATTGATCGAGTTAGAAAAGGACGTACAGGGCAACCACCGACATAACTGCGCGTGCTAGCCACAATATTTGCACATAACGTCCAATTGTTCGATGTCCAATGGTGGTTGGACTGATCACGACTTGGAGCGTTTCGACACGCGAGCCTTTCTCGACCTCGCTTTTACGGCCCGTTTCACTGTGATTGCGTGCCGAGGAGATTCATAGCCATGCTTAAATAAATCTGTAATCTCTGTATTTGTTTTTGTCGCTAGCGTAGTGCATACGCGTGAGTACAGATGTCGTGGAAAATCTTTTCCAATCGTATTATCTCGTAAATGATCGTATTTGTATGGTATTTGTCATGCTACTTCATTAAGACTCGTAGACTCGTTGACATCATTCAGAAATAATCGTGTGTTCACGATAGGAAAGGATTATTTACTTCGTCGGTAACAGTATGGTCGTGACAGCGCTTGAGCCACATTTTGGCTGAGAAACAACTTTATCAATAATAATAATATATAGAATCAGTGAAGATCATCCCGTTTCGCTTAAAAACAATCTTAACCTTATACATTATTCGTTAAAACTGTACACGTTTCTTATAGAAAGAAAATTATTTTACTTTAGTTATATTTCCAGTACTCAAAAATATATTCACATCACTCCCCGATTTGAAGTCACGTAAGAGCATGTTCAAATTTAAGTACCTAGACAGCTCTGTGTCTGATAGCGAATATATACAACCAGACACGCTAGTAACAACTATGTTCACTTCGTAAGGTTTAAGATTATTTCCGAAAATAAATAAATAAATATCTCAAAAAAAAACACTTATGAGGAAAAAGGTATCTAGTTAGAGTTAATACAGTCCAAGCTGTACTACGCTAGCTCTTGCTGCGGCAATTACCGCATTTAATTCCTGTTATACTTTGTTACTGTTTAGCTATCAAAATTGTACTTTGAATTCAAGACTATAAGTTTTTATTTAGTTTCACCTGTGCCCAGTGGCGTAACTATAGGGTGGCAGGGGTGGCAAAATGCCAGGGGACTCTAGCTCCACGGGGCCCCGAACTGGCTTGGTTTAGAGCACAGAAGGGACGCTGATGCACTTCTTTAATGAGGAAGGAGCCCCATCTGACGAATTTGCCACGGGCCCCAGACGTTACAGTTACGCCACTGCCTGTCCCGATATTTTTTATTTATGTGTGGCTTATTTATTGGAGCATTTATTATAAGGAAGAAATGACATTTCAATTTTATGTGAACTCTAAGTACTGACGAGTAAAAGTATCAGGTAGGTAACTTTTTATGTGCGTACAAAGTCGTACAAAGTCACCCGTTATTTTTGCTCGCCTTTTAGTTTTGTGAAACGAGCATTGGATTGGATGTATTTAAAATATAGCTTGTTTTACTGAGTTAACAAGGTTTTCTTTCCGGGCCACAAAATAATCTGTTTTCCGTCATGTTTCATTGTTTACTCAAATTTCATGTCGGTCGTCGCCGTCGAGCTAAAACTCGTAAAAGTCGATTGCGAAACAATTTCCGCATAACACATGCTGTGGTAAATAAAATACGAACTTTGTTTCTTTATTTATTTATTGTTTTTAGATACAAAAATAATACCATATCTGTGATGTTTTGCTCATTCACCACTGAAGTTCTTTGGTAGAGTAGTTTAATAGAGTGTAACCTACTGTCTAGTAGGATGATAGAAATCGTAGTATTATAATATTGAGTATTCATTAAAATCTCATTCAAAATCGTGTCGATCACCGAAGTTGGAGAACAACCTACTCGTAAAGTCTAACTTTAAACTGAACCTAACGTAGGTAATCTAAATACATATATACAATATCTCAACTACACCTTATCGAATCGGAAAATGGAGGTTCATAAGATGCTCATTGAATAATTCTATAAATGCCTTACAATTTTAAAACAGTTCAACCGACAAAATAATCGGCACTACAGGATTGCAATTATGTTATTGCTGTTTACGAGACATTGTACCTACCTGATTTTTGACTCAAACTGGTCGTAGTCGGCGATGAACCTAAAGCGAGCTCGATCCAGTTGTGGGTATAGTGCTCGTGAAACATTGACCAGCGACCATGAATCACTAATCAGTTAGAAAATACCATTAGAAAGCGCATATATCTTCACTTTGACGTAAATGTCGTACAATATCTCCTCGACAGCTTCAAAGAAGAGCCGGACTCAGGGCAGCCACTCCGCGTCCGCGTCTAAATTCCTCTGCGAACCGGGCGCGTCTGCGGGCGCTTCGGTCAAATCCTCCTTGCTGCTGTGCACCTTCTTGTAAACCTTTTTGCCTGCTTCGATGACGTATTCAACACCGTCCGCTGTAATAAATATTTATATTAGAAACCCTAGATGGATTTTAACAATTCTTTCGATCGTCAGGGGAACGTTATCATACAAGTGCTAAAGGAGAAGCCGCCGCGTCGAAGTTGTTTTTACTCTGGTAAGGTATAATATTTGTTCTCTAATATAATACTTAAAGTAGGTATGCATTCAGTTATCCAGTGGCCTTACCAAGGACACCACCTGTCTTGCGCACGGCCTCGCCGATGTTGTGCGAGGAGAAGGTGTCGGGCTCAATATTGATGTTGACGCCCTCCGTCTGCCCGTTCTCGTGCTTCGGACATTCCTTCTGGGAGATGATGGACAGGTCAAAAGGGTTGATGCCGTACGATGACAGCTTTGTGCGCATCTGTTGGACAATACAAAATGGTTAATGACTTCAAGACAGATCTGAGTTAATTAGTGTGTGAGGCCCGGGCGTGTGTTGGCAATAGTACGCTTTATGTTGAAGACTGGTGATAACTGAACTGATAAGTACAAAAACTTAGTTCGATAAGAAACTTAAATCAGATTCATGATAGGTTATAGGTGTCTAGTATGGTTGAGGTTGAGGCAAAGTGCAGTACCTACTTATACCTACTGAAAATAGCAAACTCATGCCTCGGTAGGCAAAAGTGCTAAGACTAGAGACTATTTATAGTCGGATCGTTTTTGAAATTTTTAGTGATAAGTAGCTAATAATATAAAGCACTACCTTATCGAGATACATCTTGTCCAATTCCTTAGTGCGAGAGAGGATGGTGGCGGAGCGGCGGTGCCCGAACAGAATGCTCTGGCACGTGAATATGGCGGCGTATGTCGTGTAGTCCGTCGCCATGACTATGTAGCTCGCGGAACCCGCCACGTCTGCGAAAAGGGACAATCCTTTTAGTAAAAACCCTTACGACTTATATTGAGTCTGAGTGCACCTACTGAATAAAATTATAGGGCTAGTGTCCTATAGCCTATAGCGTCAAAAATTACCAAGTGCCTCGAAACAGAAAGTTAAAGACTATAGCTCGAAAATACGGCTGAATTTTTTTTTTTTTTTTTTTTATATGAATAGGAAGGCAAACGAGCAAGTGGGTCACCTGATGGTAAGTGATCACCACTGCCCATAGACACCCAAGTAATACTTTGTACACATGTTCTTTAAAGATCATGTAGGCGTCATAAGAAGGGATTTGTCAAATTTCCCACTGAACAAAAGGATGGGATAAAAAATAATGGAAGTGGGTGTCCATGCAAGTAACCGGCTTATTTCGTTGAGGTAGGTAGCTAGGTACCTAGTAACTACGAAATCCTTCGTGCTAAAGTTTGACTCGCATTTGGTTTTTGTACATTTCGATGGCAGAGAGGAACAAGTTTTAGCGCAAATTCTGATTCTGCACGGACGAAGTCACGGGCAAAAGCTATACCTAACTAAATAAAAATAAAAGTTATGCTAAATTTTTTAATCCAAATGGACCCTTATATTATAGGGTCCCCATCACACAGACAGAATTCCCGCATCGTATCGCAATTGCGAGTCTCTGTGCGAGAAAGCTGCCGGCGCGAGGTTCGTCCGTTGCCTCCTTCAGGCGTTTGGTTAAAGCTCTGTTGGTAGAGCCCACGAGTGACCTCTATAATTGAATCAGAACTAAAGTAGCACAACGATTCAGTAGGTACAGATAGATACAATAAACCCTTTTTCATTACACTTTTATATTTTCCTCCACTTATTTAACGCTAAACGCACTGAATTTTGGCATAATTAAAGTGATTTTGCTGGTAGGTAGGTACATCTAAAAACAAATTTAATCACTTACTTAGAGGGAATCGTACTTTCATTCGAGCGGGCACTGAAGGATCGGGCACAGTCAAAACTCCAGTGTACCTGAAATAAAAAAGGAAACTTGAAAACTTGATATAACTAGGTAGTCGGATTGCATTTTGAATTCACTGAATTCTTTTACGCAGTGGCGCAACCAAAGCCTGTGTAACTTCCCTGTAGTAGTTAAGCTGTCTCAGAAATTAACGCGTATCCAGCAAAGATGGTTCTTACTCCTATTTCAATAACTAACACTCCGCTACATGGCAACCGTGGTTATGCAAGTTTAGCGGCTGGCGCGCAATGTTGATCCGGAAACTTTGACACTTTACAAACTACTCTGATCAATTAATGTTACAAGTTAAAATTTACCCGTGAACTACGAAGCCCTTAATCAAATAACTATCTATAGGTATAGAATATTGAATCATAACTACAATAGTGGCGAACCTACTTGTAACAACTTTCATCAGATGAGGTGCGTATTCACTATAAAGGAGTGCATAAGTACCTAAGGGACGTTTTTACAAACAGCCAGACTCCAGGCGCAGGCAGTTCGGGGCCTTGTACATAGAGCTAGGGGCTTGAGGCATTTTTCCCGTTCTATACTACCACCCTATTGTTCCGCTATGTTCTGTAATTTTAGCTTTCATTTAAATATTAAGTACCTACCGGTAACATTCCACCGTCAACTTACCTATAGTCGTGCTTCAGCGGGGTAAGCCCCAGGATCAAGTGTTGGGAGACCTGCTCCAGCTCGTATGTTTCCGGCTCGTCGGTGGCCGTGAAGTTATATGTGATGCAACTCGAGCCCGTCGACGTTTTCTGGATCACGTACCACACGCCCAGTAGCTGAAGAGAAAATAAATAGTTTTCTTCATTCTCTTCGTCTGCCCTTCCATATGATGCTACTCGGTTGTTTTATAAGTATAACGAAAGTGTG
The DNA here is from genome assembly GCA_932294345.1 of Pandemis cinnamomeana. Taxonomy (NCBI): domain Eukaryota; kingdom Metazoa; phylum Arthropoda; class Insecta; order Lepidoptera; family Tortricidae; genus Pandemis; species Pandemis cinnamomeana. Next base: position 4,345,883 of record OW028720.1, read on the forward strand.
TCACCGTATTACTTATTAATGTTACAATTATAGTTAATCAATCACTGCCAATGGATCAGAACTGCGATCAGTCAGTCATATACCTACTTGGCCATGAATCAATAGATTTATATTTGTTTGACGACATAACAAAAACACTGCTTTGTATGAAAAACAATCGCATTCATTAACAGCTGTAGCTAGAGACTCGTGATGATAACGTTTAAAGTAGATACCAGCTAAGTGTTGTTCCTTATTGCGATAACCCATTTGTAATTCGTCAGAGAACAATGATTTATTCTTTCTAACTACTAGGTACACTGATGAGCAAAAAAAAGGGTTGCCTTCCATACAAAATTGTATGAAAAGTGTGACCCGTTATTATTGCTCGTGAGTATAGTTTGGAATGCAGTCGAAAGTGTGTTGGTTGAAATCCTCTATTCAATTAGCTTCCAAAGCGGAACGGAAAACATGAAAATCCACTAATTCTCTACTAAGTACTTAAATTAAATAGAAAGTTGCTATTTAACTTGTAAATCGAATCGATCAAAACAGGCCATTCTTTAACGTCTATTTGCAACAAGTTGGTAAAGAAAATTTATACACGTAGGTATATGTCTATTGATAACAGTTAGACAAAGAGCCATAGAACTTGACCTAACTGTCACCCTGGTCCAGATAAGAGATGAATCATTCGTAAGAGACGCCTTTATCGACTGGTTCAAATCGTCCTAGTATCTTAGCGATCTTTGTAGTTGCAAATAATTTAGGTAAAGATATTAGATAGGTTCAATCCACCTACTGTTGTCTTTGGGCTGCATGTTAGTTATGCATAAAATATGGATACGAGGTATGAAAACAGCCAAAAATACTACTCAAAAGCTAATAGAGACCACTGGGGTTTTGGGCAAAAATAAAATATCTATATTTATATTTGCGAGTGCATCACTTGAAAACGGCTTAACGGATTTAGATGCAAGTATATCTTTACTAATCGTTGAGAAAATCACCGGCCAGGTTACAGGCTACTTTTTACCCCGGAAAATTGGATAGCGTTAAGCGTGTCAAAGGTCGCACCTGCCAAGAGTTGCTTCAGTATCGTAGAGGTGCAAAGGAAGGATTTTTTAAAATTCCCACGGGATACGGAATAAATGGAGTTTTTCAAGTCCACTGAAAAGGGAGCCTATTTACATAGCTATAATTACCAGTCTTGAAATACGGCACACAAGTAGAGAATCATAACTGCTGAAAATTTATTTCAAGACTTTTTGAAATTCCCGCGGGATAGGGAGAGAAAACGGGATATTATTACTTTGAAATTTTCTTATCTCCGTAACTATATAAATTATTACTCGAATCTTTCTATTTAGCATACCAGTAAGTAAAATATATGATATCTGAAAACTGATTTCAGGATTTTGCGAACTTCTCTTAGGATAAGAAAAAAAGGGTAACCTGGCTTGCTAATAATAGTTTCTTGGTATTTGACAGACATATTCCTTAATGGTCAAAGAGGCTCACTACAAAGAGATTTTTCAATTTTCCCACGGGATAAAAGGATGGTAGAGAAAATATAGAGTTTGTATTTAGTAGACATGTTCTCTGAAGTAAATAGATCCTAAGACAATCACAAGAAATAGCATTTAATATTTAATAAAAAATAGGAAACACTACCGTCAAACACTCCAACTTTGCCCACTTTTTAGACAAAAACTGAATTTTTTCAAGTTTTTTGTATGAAACCCCGGACACATTTCTGTATCTGTGGCAACTCTGAGATCGTGTGCATGCATTGATTTATCAAAATCTAAAATTAGTAGAAGTTTTCTTTATCATATCACCAATCAAGAGGGCGGGCAAAATAATCTGGACTTTTAGCCAACATTGCCCACGTAAATTTTTAGCGAATTATGGACCTTATACAGATGACATCAACACCAATGAAAGTATTTTGGCAATGAAGGCGATCGACCTAAAAAATAATTCAATATCATTCATACTTTCCTAATAAAATGTGTGGGCAATGTTAGCCTGTCATTTTTCCTCTTCTCCATACAAACGGCACGTAACGATTTAAAAGTATTAGGGTTGTCAAATTTGGATTTAAAAAAAAAAAAATTAAATAGCACAAAGTCGGTAAGTAGGTAAGTATTAAAACAGTTTCTAAGACGCAAATTTGTTTATTACATTGCGGCGTGCGGTGGATCAGTTGACATCGTTAGCCTCGCGATGTAATGCTACTGGAACAATTTTACTGGACTAATGTGTACCAGGCATAAGGTCCCTTTTGCTAGGAAACTTCACATTTTTCTCGGGATAAAATATTTTTTTCTACTTACCAATCTACCTACTTGAAACTTTAAAAAAAACATACTTTGTCTTGAGAACCTCCTCCTTTTTTTGAAGTCGGTTAAAAAAAAAAGAAAAGGTGCCAACCCTAAGCGTTTTTTGCTGGCGGGCAATGTTGACAAACATACAGCTAAACTTCACTGGGTAATTTTGCCCATCATGATAACTTTTGTTATATACGAGTTACAGTAACGAAACAATCATCAAAATACTCGGCACATCGTTTTGCATTACAAACAATCGATAAAATTGACTTGTGTATTCCCCATGACGCACAATTGACTACTAAATTTCGTCAGTAATTGACCCGCAAAAATATACTCCGTACTCGACAAGCGCCAACAGGTTACTGGATGAAGTCAGGAGCGCACGCGCTACTCTGTGTTGCCACAGGTATAGTTTATTATCTACCAATGTCATGAATGTTGCCATAATTCTGTAACTTTTTTTATTATTAGTAGATTTCCTTAGAAATTGTGTTTTGGGCAAAGTATACCCTGGTGGCAAAGTTGGAGTGTTTGACGGTACCTTTTTTGTTTTTTTAACTGTTGCAGTAGTCTGAATATAGCTAAGTGACCTTAGGGCTCCTCAGCGGCTCAGTGGCATTGAAACATTATTTGCAAATACTTTGGTAGAGTTCACGGCAATCGACGTCTGTAAGAAAACTACTTTGAAAGTATTGCAATGTGAAAGATCAAAAAGGTAATAAATTCTATGAATTTAGTACTTTACCTACTATTTACTTACATGTACTGAGGTTGAGGAACCTAATTTATTAAAGAACTTACATACCTATAGTAGAAAATAAACGAATAATAACTTAGTTGAGATAAAACTTGAATCGATTAGCAAATATTTTTACTTATTCCTAAAATATAATAACTAACCTGCTTCATTTCAAATCCTGGCATGGGCTCCACAACCGGGCATTTGCCCAGATGCATCGTGTGGGACGCCGCACTCCCGCACAGCGCCAACACCACCCCCAACACTGGCCAGTACATCTTCATGTCGCTTTAAAAAATAATAAAAACAAGTAACGAGCGGACGTCGACCGTGGGTCTGAGCCGTAAACTGACTGACTCGACCGCTCTACGGTCATTTAAAATAAACCGGTACGGGCGCTCAAAATCACGAATGTGCCTAGTGGTGACTAAACTTATCAATAATGTTTACTTACAATATGACATTAATTAATAAAGCTGAGGCTTTTTGATATAATAGTGAACTTGAAGTTCTTAGAAATTATCTCTTCTGGGTGGCTGGCCTAGTTAGAACGAGCCGTGCTCGGTGTTTGCAAAAAGCAGAAACGCGTTTTCATAGCGAGGATATCTGCATAAACTGGCTTTTCACCCTTGACAACTCTATCACTGCGTACTTCATCGAAATCGTTACGGCCCTTGCATGCACTTGGTCTCTTTTACAATAGATACAATACAATAACTCTTTATTGAACACCACATATAGCAACCGATACAGAAAAAAGGTTTACATAATATTATTAGGTATTAGTCTCTTTTTTTGAAGTGATTTAATTAATAGGTACTTAAGGAAATAAAATATTCTGATTTGTGAGCCAAAATCGGTAACAACATAGCATGGCTTCGAAATAGAGCCAAAAAGTTGTCCATTTAAGGCAATCTATTAATGTTATTATGAAAGTTTTCCGTTGTCACACGAAAATTAGCCATAATAATTAATATTTGTATGGGTAATTTTCGTGTCGCAACGGAACTTTTTTCAGTTAGGTGTGTTATATAATTTACTACCCACGCAAAAAATATGACTAACAGGGGTAGATGGCCAGTTGCGATTCCATGAACATTACGGAACTTAGATTAAGAAAAACAAGTAGATAGTAATAATATTTTATGATATCTTGAAAGAATTTTGAATTTTATAGATAGGTACATGAGAACCTAACCCACAAAAATAAAGTAACAATTTGACTGGGCAGGCGAGTTTGGAGAGCCGGAAAAGGGATCGCCTATTCAGATCTTTCCAGTAGCAGAGACCAACTAGGTATAATCCTAAATTGATACTAGCAAAATCATTTCAAGTTCCGCAAGGTAGTTAGCTTAATGTTGAAAGCGACACACGCCCCGATTTAGGTCAGTTGAACGAAATGTTGTTGCCATTCACAAATCCTTTGTTGATCTCCGACTGTCAGACATCAACCGGCAACAATAGCAGAGTTGATACGCGTTTGGTATGACGTTATTATCCAGGTACCATTGTAGGTAATATATTTGATTCCAATTGGACTTGCTTAAGTAGCACAGATATGTATACCCTCCAATACACGGAGGAGGCCTATGCCATGAGGCAAGCCGAATTACGCGATAAAAGCAACAACATATTTACTGAAATTGTAGAGAATTCGGAATAAAAAAAGGCTATAATATAAGTACAAGTAGCATAGATATGTAGGTTTTTAGGATTAGTGTTTGTTTTGTATATACTTATAATGTATAACTAATATTTCTGTATAAGGTATGTTTCTGCGAAATAAAAAAAAGATGAGTTTAAGTAATATAGATAACAAAATTGTAGACTAGCGGGACTGGATGTTTTTTCTGGCTAGTTTTAAAGTACCTACCTCTAATATTATTTAATAATATTATTTTTTATATTATTTGGACTCTCGTTTGGTTTAGCAGTTTATCAAGTGGAAGGGATTTAAATATGGAATACTATAATGTAATGTATAATATTTTGTTAACCAGTGAATCATAATTAAGTACCTACCTATAATAAGGAAGTTTAAACACCCGCACTGAGACTATAATTTTGTTCGCATTTGTTTCTTGGTAGAGATTTGTCATAGAGACCGACGTATCGTTAATTAAATAATTAAATGGTCACATCAATATACCTTCCTTAGTCTCAAAACATTGAAATGTAGTTATGTGCAGTTAGGGAAATGTATTCACATGCCACCGTAGAACCCTGTCGCAATTGACAGGCCGCCGCCGTCACTCAAACTCAACTATTGCGATAGGGTTCTGCTCGATTTATATTCAACAAACAACTAAGTAGGTACTTTTGGGTAGGTCTAAGTTTTTGTCACTCATTATTTTGTAACCTAGATAACTAGGAGATAGGTAGGTAGTTACCTACTAATTGACAAAACAAGTTCTCAAGTTTCAAAAAATGATTCATATACAGTGTAAACTTCAAAGTAAACTGCATTCACGAATGACTAAGCCACCGTTCGTCACAGTCCCGGTGCAGATAATGTTTGTTGACCAGAAAATATCAACAACCGCAGCACATACGCCGTCTTGCATGCGCATCTTTGAGACGTAAGTCGATTAACTGGTAGTGAGCTAGTGAGTCACTGACGTAGTGAAGCCGTAGTGTTGGGGTGACCATTAAATATGGAGATAAATAAGTATCCGGACACTTTGAATACGGAAATATAAGGGTACCTAAGGTTTCTTATCCGATTCTTGAGACTCTAAGCTTGAGAGAAGTACTTAAATACTGCCGTTCATATACTATAAGTAGGTAACTACATACATACCTCCTCCAACTATATTTGCCTATATTTAGACCCATGGCGTACTTTAGTTTACTTATCCCCTATTAGCATAGAGCTTCCTAGGCTTATTATAAGTTAGGTAAGGACGACACTCAGAATTAAGTTTGCTTCTTTCCTGTGGACGTAACAAAAATTATATCAGAGTCGATATTTTTTGTACCTTTTATGCGTGTTATCGGCATCTAGCCAACTTTACCCCATTCAAAGAAAACGTGAGTTTGATGACTTCATAAGCCATATCTTAACTTATCTCCACGGGAAATACAAGTTTTGTTTCGCACTTCACCTCAGATCAAAATATTAAAACATTTATTACCATTGTTCATTTGGTCAAGCACAGAGTAAGATTGCTAAATGTAACCGACTTATTGCACAAAAAACCTGATCAAGTGCGGGTTAGACTCGCAAACCGGGGTTCTTTCTGTAAATAGGTACCACCAGACCACCGTAAGGGTAAAATAAGATCGATCAAAAATGAGGGAAAAAATACGTTTTTTTGTATAAACCCGTCTCTTGATATTCCTCTAATCGTATAATAAGCTAATATTCATCCTCCTAAACAATGTCATAACGGCATAACGCGTAGGCTCACAAGTCGAGATGGTCACCAGAGTGAAGGTCTCAACATGAATTAGTGAGTCCGTGAGTTCCGTGACACACGTTTAGCTGCGCCGGAGCATGTATTGAGCTCTTCCTGTTAATATACACCCCATGCCCTGCTGATGAGGACTGGTTGGATGAATCATTTCTAGTCGACAAAAGTGTTCTACTCTGGTTGTAGTTTTTTTACCGATACTTTGAACGAGTTTTTTATTTTAGTTTAGTTTACTAACTAACTTCCTGTCCCACGAAAATTTGGGAAAATCTTTTCTTAACGATCCTCAAAGGTGTCTGCTAAATTTTAACTCTTAATCTCCTGTGATTTAAACTGTGCCCTATGTCAGTCAGTTACATACATCACTACTCACTACAACATAATAAAAAATAAAGTCGCTTTCTCTGTCCCTCAGTCCCAATGTCCCTATGTATGCTTATATCTTCAAAACTACACAACGGATTTTGATGCGGTTTTTTTAATAGATAGAGTGATTCAAGAGGAAGGTTTTTATTTATTTATTTCTACGTAGACGAAGTCGCGGGCAGAAGCTAGTATATTATAAAATTTAAGTCAATACGTTTATAGTTCTACTTGATATGTTTTCATTATTGTTTAACGTCGTAATCGTAACGTAACACCATACCTAACTAGAACTACCGGCAGAGTTTGAGAATTGATGTTCGTTTTACAGCAGGAAATAAATAATAAAGCAAAATTACTGCCTCAACTTTGCACTTTAATTAAAATTAGTAGACTCGGGTAATAAACAGGAAAACAGAATTATTTATTGGTCACTCCATTACATTATGTCTTTGAATACCAATTATATAGTCCAATCAAACAAGTCCCCCAAAGTTCACATACAAACTTACATACATACATGTAGACAAAATAAAATTTAAACATAACAAATTCAGAGTATATAATGACGTGAGATATCAAATATAATCCTTCGACATTCCGGCAAATGTGATATCCCAAGTAATTGCATACAATGAGTGATTGTGTCACCGAACAACGGTTAAATGAATAACGACACTGTCTTCTTCAACCTCGACATTGGCGGAATCATCGACAGTATCGATGACGTTATTTCTTTAAAAAAAATTAAAAAATGAGTGATTATGTGGGGATTTCGATGAAATTGGTTTGTTTACAAAGAATTTCTAGATGCATTGTTTCTTCATTTGTGACTCTGGGCGTATGTACCCTCGCCGCACACAGAAGTACTCGTAGGTAAAAGGAAACTCTATCGTGGTGACGGAATATGGCTTCAACGTCACAGTAAGTTGTAACTGTCCTACTACGATTGTTACGGTAATGGCTGCACAGTCTCTGAAATGTAAAATTTAAATTACATCAAATTCCAGAAGAACGAGTGATAAATATGATCTCACGGTCGTTGACTTGACAAAACCAATTTATTACATACGAGTCTAATATTAGGTATATCATAAGCAGCATTTTTTTGTTGGTTTTGTAGGCCAATAAATATTATACAAACGCAGCATTTAATCGACCGTACCGTACTACAGAGTAAGCAAATGTAGCGACATCGGCATGAAGTAATTAACGAAATAGGTGAATTTCTCATATTATCACGACTTACTTACTTGTTATGTAAAATTACAACTATATTTTCTTCGGGTGTCCTGAATGCTATTTGTTCAAGTCCGGGGGTTTTTTTTATTTGTATGTTGACCCTGTAGGACCCTCTCGGGACCCATTTCGAGAAGTGCCCTATCGCGTAGAACATCGGCTGCTTAACAAACTCCCTCTGGTTTTTAAACACAATGATCGGTGAATCGACGAAGTTTTGCACCCAGTTAGGACCACCTTGCTCATCTAGACAGAGGTTCCAGTCTATCCAGCCCACCAGACTATAAGTTAGATCCTGAAAAAGATAACAATTGCCCTCTTGACAAATAATCATTTTAATCTGTGCTGAAATACTTTTGTTTGCTTTTCTTTCTACGACTATCTACCACGTCTTATGTTATTTTTAACCTTTTAGTAGTTGTTTAGGAAATACATACATATTAGTTAAGTAGACAAATATTTTATTAAAAATGTTTCTTACTAAAAAGTAGCTTACAAGTAAGTGTAGGTACAGTACCGCATACCCTACATCATATACATACCTACCTGGTTTGTATTTCATACAAATCTTGTATAACGAGAAAGTACTCGATCTAGATCTAATTTGAATAAACAGCCCTAATTTACGTTCACCCGTCTTTTTTTTTATTTTTTATTTGAGTTTGAAGGCAAACGAGCAAGTGGGTCACCTGATGGTAAGTGATCACCACTGCCCATAGACACCCGCAACCCCGGAGGGATTACAGATGCGTTGACAACCTAGAGGACTAAGATGAAATGCCTCTTGTGCCCGTAATTTCCCCGGCTGTCTTACTCTCCACACCGGAACACAGCAGTGCAAGCACTGCTACTTAGCGGCAGGATTAGCGAGTAAGATGGTGGTAGCGATCCGGACGGACCTTGCACAAGGCCCTACCACCCGCAACCGTCTGTAATAGTCTTTAACTGCGTAGATGATACTGGAACGTTACTTACTGTAATAATGTCAGAAATGTAGCTCATCGCTCTGTCCCATGATCCTAAGATCACGTCATTAGTTTTATAGCCTGGAATCAATAGTAAGGTAGAGTTCAATATTCCAAATAAGTATACCAACGGTAATTTTTGTAATATTCTTATTTCTTTATTTAAGGTTTACTGAAAGAGGTCCAATTTTGTTTTATAATTCTGTCACTTTATTTTGTATCTAATCATATTCATTATTTCTATCACACACACAAATCACAAAAAAAATCGCTGTGTAAATCTTAGGAATCATGTTATAGGCGATGCGGCTAGCAACCCACCACTGTTTTGATTCCCCTTTGCGCCTATAGATACGCCCACAATCATCAAGGGATGGAGACGGGATTTATGTGTGTATGTACAAATCACAAAGATCCAGAAAGTAAAACATTGACCGGTGCACGAATTCAACTCAGTGATAAATAATGCAAACTATTCAAAACTTGTAACTGCAAGAGGGGTTCTCGTGTACTACCTCTACTTGAAGTGCGCATCTTGCGCACAAATCTCTCTGGATCTAAGTCGAATCCACGTTCCAAGACCATCCAATGGGGACTATCGTTTCTTTGCTCACCAAGTTGGCGCCACTGTTGACTAAGGTCCAGAGGTATAGCTGTCAAGGCGACTTTATGAGATCGGCGCCGAAACAAAGTTTTAAATCTTGAATCTCACTAAGTTTATTAATTATAAATAACTAGGTATCATCCTATCGAGTAGCTATGCCGCAATGTTGTGCAGTTCCGTTTTGTTCGGAAAAAAAACCCGCTTTCAAAGCGTTCACATTCATCGCCAAATAATCCATATTTATAATTATAATTTCACGAAGGAGATTACTTTTCCACAGGTAAATGAAATAAATTATAATTTATGTCACGAAGCCCGCCAAAACCAGTGAAAAGTGAACGATTGGACCTCACGCTACACTAGCGCTTCTAGTGGCAAATTCACATGCGATAGCCCCCAGTTTCTATTATTTTCTACTTTTACATATCCTGACGTCTGCTAGGTAAAAGGAATTATTATCACGAACAGCCAGTATATCAATTTGGAATGTCAATTTGCTTACCGCTGCAAGCCTCTGTGGATATTATAAACTTATCTGGATTGCACTTGTTTATATAGCGGAATAATGACGGGGCCACCATCGTGTTGGCGTACCAGTGCACGCCGATGCCGTCGATGTACTGCATGGCTTCTGGCCATTCTAGTCCCAGCTGTTAAGGATTAAAGCACCAAAATAAGACAGAGCAAGTGTACGTGGACCGGTCAACCGCGGCTGAGAATTGTTCCTGCTTTTATTCTACTCCTGTACTATTATGTGTGATTTATGTAATCACGAACACCTCTATAAAATCACTATAATAAGACTTTGGGTAAGTCTATTTTGTGTATTCCCTCTAAAAGCACTTCTTGGCTTATATCGCTCTAAAAGTGCTCCATCGTTACGTAGGTAAAACTTTTACTGCCAATGAGTTTTTTTTTATTTGTCCATTCAGACAGGCTATGGTCAAAAACCATTCAGTCGTTCAGGACCAAATACGTGGTAGATACTTATTTAGAAATCAAACAAGATAAAATATTTCAATATGTTCAATATTTCAGTATATTATTTCATCCCATCACTATTTTGATTTCCCTTTCCACCTATACGCCCTGTATCATGCTAAACTTGGCCTTAAGGTTTTGTTACATTTGGCTCTGTCTACCTCGTAAGGGTTAAAGACGTGATATATGTATGTAAGGTCACTGTGGGGAAGACCGGCATACTTTTTTTTTTTTACTTCGGAGTGATCTAGCTGCGTTAATTATTCACCTACGTTATCTCTTTGTAATCGCATACAATGAAGAATTTCATAAATAAGTTGGGCTATAGTGACAGATCAATTTTTATTTCTTAAAATTCGGCAAGTAGACGAACATCCCGCTTAGTTTCAGGTAAGTCCGTCTAGTAATGATATCAGCCATAGAGTCATTCGGGGTAACAGCACGCGGTGGGTAAAAGTACGCGGTGGTCTGATCTCCGACAGGGGTGGAGGGGCCGAGGTCTGTGTTTGTAAAACAGAGTGGCGCTACTGTCGCCGTTTAGGAGCCACGGGCCGCGCCGACGCAATCTAAGTACTGGTCGCGACACGTCGCCGAATACTTGTAGCACGCTTATTTCGTTTAATTTTTGAGCCACGGAAAAGTGTGCTGTAGTTAAATAGATAGCTCTGTGCCAGTAAGTATACTATATTTCTATTGTTCATTTAATGTAGTTTTTATGTAAGTTTATCATATTCGTAAAAAGTATTTAACGTGTGTGTTGTGACTGATTATTTGGTATATTTGCCGATTGGGGTAAGAGTACGAGATTAATAGTACGCACGCGTACGTTACCCCCGTTGCGTACTTATACCCCAAATGAAATAAAAATATCAAAAATTGTTCAGTCTTTCAGAATACACCAAAATGCCGAGAAATTACATAAGGAAGGCCCCTCAGCGGACCCTCATCTCAGATGACCAAATAATGAAGGCGAACACATCGGGTCAAGAGTACGCATTGGAAAAGTTTTCAGTTAAGCCTATGTAGGGCTAAAACTAATTAATCTTGATGGAAAATTTTCTTAAATAGTGAAAATTTATTGAATATTCTACAGATTTAATATCATAACATGCCAATTATATAATTCTTTATAGGTCTGGGAGGCCATCAAAAAAAAATGCGTGCTCTTGACCCGAATGACTGCGTACGTTTACCCCGCGTGCGTAACTTTACCCTAAGACTTGCGTAATTTTACCCACACATCGGGTCAAGAGTACGCATTGGAAAAGTTTCCAGTTAAGCCTATGTAGGGCTAAAACTAATTAATCTTGATGGAAAATTTTCTTAAATAGTGAAAATTTATTAAATATTCTACAGATTTAATATTATAACATGCCAATTATTTAATTCTTTATAGGTCTGGGAGGCCATCAAAAAAAAAGTGCGTGCTCTTGACCCGAATGACTCTAGGTGTTATTATGTCCGTATTCGAATCCTTATTAAATCCGTATTAAAAATGAAACAAGACGATGAAAAGTGTACTGTGAACATTTTAAAATAAGGTTTAGATTCTAAATAAACTCAATTTTTCAAATTCAAAGGCAAGTCATATAATACGTAAATGGGGTAGTAAACCTTTTTTGGCAAATAATTATACTATAGGTACTTACTTCTTTTTTAGGTGTTCCAAATATAAGATCAATAGTAATTTTGAATATGTGTATTATGTCGTCACCTAGCACTGATAGCACAAGCTTTGCTTAGTTTGGGGCTACTATTTGTTTAATTATTTATTTATTTAAAAGGTATTTTTAATTTATATTTTCGGTGACATAGTGCTGAAGGCGAGAAACACATTTTCTTACTAGTTACGAGATTAAAATTGTTAATAAACACAAAGATCACGTGCAATGTCAAAAGGATTTTATCTATGAAATTTACTTATGAAATCGTAGTAATATTGAAGTCGTAAAAACAGTTGGTAACCTCTGATTCCAGGGAAGTCATATGATGGATGGACTTGCCTTGTAGGTACATAGTAGACGGACTTTCTTTCCAACTTGACGAAATTTTAATGTGATAAATAATGGAACAAAACTAATCCAATTTCTGATAATTTAAATACAGAATAAAGATAGCCGGTTCTAATATTACTTACGTAGTTACTTTCTGGTGCAAAATCTATTCACTATTTTTAAGATTTTTTTTAGGAGAGACCGTAGCACTAACACTACGAGTTTCATACACGAAACGATTTGTTTAGGCGGATTGCTCTGAAGTTCGTTGTCACAGCGCCATCTGTTTTAAAGTGAGGGAAATAACGTGACAAACTCCTTTTTCAACTGGACGCTAAAGCGGGAAACGTTTACAAATTCAAAAGTTATAACGTGTTGGTTGACGGACTTGCCTTGTAGACGGACTTCCCCACAGTAACCTTATTTATGTACGTATATAAATTATTTCAATTTGATAATAATGTTTAGGATCCAAGAAGACGGACCTAATTTAATAATTTGTTTTTGGGTAATTTGTTGGCTATGAGCTCAAATTTGACCAATTTTTTTTTTTTGATTCAAGATGTCGGATGATATTTTGGCAAATTTTAGACAATAATGTTGATGGGTGTCGTTTTCGAGTAATTTGGTGGCTCTGGGCACGAATTTGGTATTATTTATTTTTTATTTACAGTAGGTACAAAGGTCCAACGGTGAACACCTTTCAGCTGTAGATGATGATGATGATAAGTTTAAAGAAGTCGTAGAAAAAGTATTGTATGCAACGTTGTATAATTAAGTCAAAAAAAGCTCGTGGCGTCTTTCTTACGATGTTGCTCACATCGTAACCCACACCACTTGCCTTTTTTGACCTCTCTTATACAACTGTTGCATAAAATACTATATTATGCTTAATGCTTAACTATGGATACCTAATACTTAGTTCCTAAGAAGTTGTGCAGGGATAATTTGTACTCTACATATTAAAGTAGCTATTTCCTGCGGAAGAAGCATGTGGGAAAACTTTAATAAATAACCAGCCAAGTGCGTGTTGGAGCACCCGCAGTATAAGGTTCCGTACTAAAATGCGACGAATATTTAATATTAAGTTTCGCCATGGTTAAAAAAAAACAATAAGTGTTCGCCTTTCTTGACAAACATATTCTTTGAGGCTATTAATTAATATGCATACCATCGTAACGTAGATAGGGAGATTGTAGAGCTGGTCGTCAGCACAAATAATCTTCACGTCGCCATGCGATTTGCGAATTGTTGGTCCCAAGTTTTCGGCAATCCACTTACCCTAACGAAAATATTATATTTATAATAAGGTAAGGTAAGGTAAGGATAATAAGGTAGGTAAAGGAAAGACACAAATCAGATGAAAATCCACATAATCAAAGATGCGATTCGAAGTTGGGTTTGTCTTTCGTGCTAGAGTAAGAGAACTTTTAGAGTTCAATCTGAGTCCTGGTTGATTCAAACGACTACCTATATACCTTAGGGATTGAGGGTAGATAATTTTTGATCTGGAGAAAGGAAGTTCTTATCCTGTGATTAGTTACAGTTCCACTTTTAGCTTTAGGTAGTACTCATTAGTTATTTGTAATACTTACTTAAATAGCTATCTAAAGAGCATTGGCAGAAAACGTTAAATAATAATTTAATTGAATTAATTAAAAAAGATTTTTTTTTCAACTCGTTGCTGGTAAATTGATTCTTATTGCACCGGATTTTTAGCTCATGTGCGGTAATATATATATTTTTTTAATCTCAGCAAACAGTTCAGTATATGTATGTATGTATTTTCATTATCGGTAGATTACCTTTTACTGGTTTATGTAGGAGTTTGGAATTTATGCTCTAACTACCTAATTTATAAAGAGATGCTCGATCGAATGGTTAAATAACAGTTAAGAAAAAGGAAAAGACGAAACAAAAGTTCACAACGGAAACTTCTGATAACAAATTTGTGGCGACAAAGATGAGTTGAATCGTATAGTTCCTTCATAGAGTTTTAAATTTCGTACACGGCTCCTTTTAGTTATTAATAATAATAAAGTTGATATTATTTCGCTTCAGGTTATACTTATTGTGATAATAATATTCGTCGTTACGATGCACGTAGACGTCAAAAATTGAACAGCAATACTACTTGGGATATAGAGTAATAATTATAGCCAGATGTTAATTCATTTAGTTCCAATTATCGTTACCAAATTAAAGTTATGTACAAAAATTGGACTGAATTTTATTTATTTTTTCTCGCAAATGTGTTGAAAAACGTTGTATGCGAATTGTGTGCTTTAGTAATTACACTCTCAGTTCTCTTACCCTTAAAATAACACGTCGTGTGATGACCAACATAGCACACTTGTATAATAATGTATTATCATGTTATACTATTTTATGAAATACATTGAGATAATGATAAGATGTTATGAATACTGATTACTGTTATTATCGCAAATATGAAATAGAAATGAAACCGTTACCATGCCTTGAGGAGACCAAGCAAGTGTGTTGAAAGGGACTTGCTCTTTGACCGCGTTCATGGGCTCGTTTGTAGTGGTGATCCCCCAGACCGGGATCCCTTCTTCGATGTAACTGTCGATGAACCTGGGGAATAGCAAAGAGAAGATACAATTTTTGTACAAATTGCAGAAACCAAGGCATTTTGGAGATGAAATTCGACCAATCGAGGCAATCAGATTTTTCTGAACTTACAGTATGAGCTACCAAATATGTTATGGTTTCTGGACCTACCATGAGAGGCTTCAGCGGCCTCTGTTCTACAACCAATTTTAACTCACTTAGAGTGGTAATCGGCATAGCTTTGATAGTATTCTTCTTTAAGGTATCCGTTACGTCCTGTGATGTTGTTGTTGGTCTTCATCCAGACTGGTGGTGACCAAGTGGACGCCAGGACCTGAGTCTTGCCGCAGGAAGCATCGCGAGCTAACCTCAGCATGGGGAGCTGGAGCAAAATAAAATATCGGGGTGGATACGAAATCAAATGCAATTTGCGATCCATATCATTAACTTAGTAGAGCTGTTTAAGTGTATGTAGGATTTAGGCTCCCTATGCTACTGGAAACGATTCTTACCTTGAACAAGTAGTCTTCATACGTAAGTGAGAAGTTGCTGAGGGTGATATCGCATTCGGGCAGGTCGTTGAGAGTGTAGGGATGGGTGGAGAAGTCGCAGCCGCCGATCGGCACTCGGATCATGTTGTACTCGATGCCTTTAGGGCCGAAGTAAGAACTGTAAGAAAAATGCGTTTAATACATTTTAATATACTTAGGTAAGAAAATCTGGAGATGGAGATGATATAAAACAAACCGTAAAAAAGTCCAATGGACTTGAAATCTAACTAAAAAACCAAATAAAATCTAAACCTATAGATTGATGAATTGTTGAATTTTATGTTTTTATTTTCTTACATACCTACATAAAAAACATACCTACCTGCTATCGAATTGAGAACACCTTTCTTTTCGCAGTCGGTTAGTATTTTTTTGTTTTGAACTTTATTTTCAATGCAAGCTTCTTTTGTTCATCATTTAACACCCAGGTGACCCACTAGTTCGTTTGTCTGGCCTCTCTAACATAAAAAAAGGATTATCTTGTTTTCTGCACTTGCGGTGTCATCTAATCTACCACAGGGGCGGATTTGAGGGGGGCACGTGAAGACGGTATTTTTGTGGAGATTCCTTCACAGTACATACTTAGAAGACCGTTTTTTGCCATGTCAAAGTCAAAATATTATTGAAATTTGATTGTTGACATGTTGTTACTTCACGATGTCAGGGTTGTGTGATGATTCAACAATTTAAGTCCGCGACTGTACGTAAAAGAATTAATGTGTCACTCTGACTTAATTCTAAGTGGGTATAAATGCCTCTCCATACAAGTTATTGGGTGTTGGGGCTGGGAGCTGCAGTAAATACAAGTCGCAAGGAGAGAGCCAACATGTATGATGTATGAGAGGTGATGAGGGTAGAAAGTTATTGTATGAGCATTACTCGATCATGAAGTGTCTCAGTTTCTTGGGCAGGCTGAGCCAGTTGATGCCGGCGGCGTCGGTGACGGAGCCGCCGAAGCCCTGGATCTGCTGGAACACTTCCTCGGGGAACAGCGTCAGCACCACGCTAGCGCATTCGGCTGAACGAACGTTTATATTATTATTCATTATAGTACTGCATCGATTTAAGTGTTTATGTTGACCTTGTTGCAGAGAGTTGATTGTTTGTGATTGTTTACTAACACGATGCCAGCGACATGCAGCGTTAACATAATAATACCTATATGTAGGCGCCACAATTCCGTACTGACTAGCGGCTCAATAATTTTTAGCCAAGCGTTTAAATGATTTATAATGGTATGCCATCATTAAATCTTTGTAACCATCATCATTGTGTTTTTGTGCCAATTAAATAATAAGGAAAATCCATATACCTGACTTTATAGAAAAAAATCATAAACTTACACTGTTGACCTGATTGGCAGAATACTCCAGTTTCCTTGCAAAATCTTAAGCCACACTGGAACAGAAATCGACATCACTACATACCTTTCCTCCATCGCCTCCGTCTGTCTGTTCGCGATAAACTCCAGGTTAAAGGCTACTTTTTATCCCGGAAAATGGCATAGTTCTCGTGGGATAGCCATGAACATATCAAAAGTCGCAGCTACTTAGAGTAGCAACGTAAATAGATATTGCTTCAGTATCATAGAGGTGCACTACGGAGGAATTTTTCAAAATTCCCTTGGGATTGGGAAAAAAATGGGACTTATAAGTTAACTGAAAAGGGAGCCTATCTCCATAACTATAATTACTAATCTTGAAATTTGGCACACAAGGCATCTGCTGAAAATTTATTTCAAGACTTTTCGAAAATCCCACGAGATAGGGAGATAAAAGGGATTTATATTATTACTTTGAAATGTTCATATCTCCGTAAATATCATTACTAGAATCTTGATTTTTATTCTGCAAAGGCTAGTTGAAAATATATTTCCAGTCAGAATATTTCCGTGCATGGCGGGAAGAACTTGATAATTAGACTTACATGATTTTTTTTTTACCGTCGCAATGGCTTCCTACAGCATTGGTTTTGTAGGAAAAAAATTGACAACTCGATATCTACGATACTTTTAGAGATATTGCCTCGTGAGTATTTGAATATATCCATACACTGCGTATTTTATTTAACGAAATGAGATATATACGCGATGAGTCACAATAAAAAATATAATATCGTAATATATCCTTACATCAACTTATGCTCAAAAACCGATCTAACGTACGTAAATTGACAAAACAAGATATGAAATAAAAGTCGACTAATACACTATTACGTTAACAAATAAATATATCGTTTTATCTACTTACATTCAACTACTGATAAAACGAACGTAACTTGATATGTCAATTTATACTTACACTATACCAATTCTATGGTGAATAAGTTAACATGTTCGGTGATCATGATCGGTGAACATGTTGATAAGTCAATTATTATGAATAATAAGATAGTAAGAAAGATAAACATAACCATATTTGAAAAACCATCTAAAATTACTCTTAAATCAATTTAGACATTTCAATTACACTGAAAAACTGATTTTTAGGAATTAAATTAAATAATGTTTTCACTGGTTTGAGCACTAATGTATGGGTAATAAGTTGATAAGTCTCTGGGTAGTATGTTGATAAGTCTAATATCTTACAAAATAAGCAGAATTTACGAGAATACGTAACATAATTTGAAAGATTACATAAAATTATCCATAAATCAAGCTATAGAGATGAGTTCGAGATAAAAACGGATTTTGGAGAAAATGACAAATTTTAAAATCACTGCCCTGTAAAATTGCCATTTTGGAGTTATCAAGTTCTTCCCGCCATGCACGGATTTTACCATACTGCCGAGTACCTTTGAAGAGGTGTAGGAGACGAACTGTCCAAGGGGAATCGGCTCCCGCACGATCTCGTCGTTGTAGGTCTCGTTGCACACGCACACCACCGACTGGCCGGGGCACTCTCGCGGCGCGCACGGTATATCTGATGGTTACGAAAACGGGTGTAAGCGTGCCACTGCACTGTAGCCATTTTTAGCAACTACTTTGGATAAATAATTATGACTAAACGTAGGTAACCACCATCAATCCATCATCATTGAGAAACCTAGAGGCACCTTTTGAAACTTATTTATCTCTCAAGTCTTAGTACCTACATGAGCCAAATTTGTCATCTTTACTAGTGTCAAATAGTTTTTAGGGAACATACCCAAACTACGTGACCGATTTAGGGGGGGGAGGGGGGTCTTCAAAGTACCACTCATGGTCACCGGGGGGAGGGGGGGGGGGGGTTTGGTTTCTTGTCACGTAGTCAATAATTTTTTTTTTCAGAACGCCACGTTTTTATTACCCCATCAATAAAACTTGTCCAGTATCGCCACATCACTATATCATTGTGCAATGTACTATTTTTTCTTGATATATTTTTTACTAAACACAATTACAACCGTATGCAATTATAGGTACGCATTCTCAAAGTACGCACTTTTAGGGGCCGTATAAGAAAATACAAACAAAAGCCATTATTTTGTAACTTTACGCAAAAAATATTGATAAAATATACTACGTGAAAACTAGGGGGGGGGGGGAGGGGGTCTGGGCATATACTACGCTTGGTCACCGAGGGGGGGGGGAGGGGGTCAAAAAACACGAAAAAAAGGGTCACGTAGTTTGGGTATGTTCCCTTAGAGTTATGACGGGATCAAAAGTGTCTTCCAATGGTTCGTGTAGTATTTCACACGGTGCTGCTAGCCCGTTCCGTTGGCTTGAAATTGGCTTGACACCCTGCCGCGTGTCTAGATTTGTTAATGTCATACACCAACAAAAGTTCGCAAATTTTTATTTTCTATTCTATTATAATATGTTAAGGTTAATATGTCGTAGGTGGAGTGACGTGACACCGTTTTGATTTGAATAGAATGAGTAGGTTCTAAGCGCAACGTAAAGTTGGGCACAGTGGAAAACATACATACATCTAGGTATCTATAGTTATGTTCAAAAAGGGAAATGTATTAACGTACCACCTTAAAACCCTACCGTAAGCCCTACCCTATTATAAGGTAACATAATAGGTATCACTCGAGTTTGAGTGACGGCGGCCTGTCAAATGCGACAGGGTTCTGCATGCGGTGGTACGTGAATACATTTCCCATAAGAAATATTGTCATTACTGGTAGGTATACCTAAAATAATTACTAAGAAGCGGTGGAACTAATTATTGTATTATAATTTTATTTTCAGTATCACATCGAATAACGGACGTACCAGAGCTAACAGCATTAATCCAGACAAACGCCATCCACACCGCATATGTTGATGATTTATGTGTATATTTCGGTAGTAAATTCATTTTTTCACGGATATGGCTCTGTCCGGCATTAAAGTACTGCTTATATTACCTACCTGTTTGGTTCGATTAGTATTAAGTAAAGCCTGATAACTTCGGACTTTCTTGCTTCATCGTGATATTGGTTTGATAACCAAATAATTGGTAATTAGGTGTATATGTAGGTCATAATGCCTAAGCTATTTGCCGCTGCTTGCTCTGTTCTGGCCGTTCTGTAGGAATGACGTATTTTGTGCTTAGAATTCTTGTCCACTATTAATAAATCCGCAATAACTATGATTTGTGATAGTGGGATAGCACACTATTAACATTATATATCAATAAGTAAAGTGGATTCCACGGGTATATCCATTTGTTACCAAAAGAAAATAAATATTCAAAACTATGTGACACGGTTCACTTTATACTTAGGTTAATTTTATCCCCATGTATTGCTTATCATTGATACATTAAATGCCTACGTGAGTAGGTATATATTGAGAGTTTCAGAACAGTTCCTGTTCTGAAATCTCTCAATAATGTTTTGAAACTCTCAATCGGTTTTTGGGTTTCCGTTTTCGACACTCACATTTTTCTAAAAGTAAATCTCTCAATAATGTTTTGAAACTCTCAATCGGTTTTTGGGTTTCCGTTTTCGACACTCACATTTTTCTAAAAGTAAATCTCAATAATGTTTTGAAACTCTCAATCGGTTTTTGGGTTTCCGTTTTCGACACTCACATTTTTTCTAAAAGTAAACTATTTTTTTTTGCTACGTTCTGAATGAATTTAATGTGCGAGGGTGATTTCTTTCTTTGAATGGCCCCATATTTTGAGGAAATTCGATTGGACATTCTAGATAGGTTAGCCGCACTTGGTGAGCCAGAACCGCCACAACACACTAATTATTTATTCTAAAATTGCAAAAGCTTAACACTAAGGTCTCTGAGCTCAGGAGACCGCATATCGCACCTCGTCATGGCATCTCTCGACTTGGTTTGATACGGTGTTTATTGCACAGAGCACGTCGCCGGGGTGATCAAGCCCTTTGACATGATGTGATTTGGATCATCCAAACGCCACCGACCGTATTAGCGTTCGAAATCTCCGGTTCGCCTGGTTTAACTGTCTAAGCACAACACGCCTCAAGCAGGTGATCAGGCTGCGAGATTTGCGTCGTACTAGGTCGCTCATGACTACCGGTCGTATTAGCCACAAACTTCCCGAAAGACATAACACATCAAATTTTATTTATATGAACAATGTTAAAAACTCTGTAAGTGCGATGTAGACCCGCGTGTCTGATTGGTTAATCGAAATGACGTGGAATGACGTAGTAGTAACATAAATGATATGACTCGCAATGTGCAAAATGACACCACTACATTCCCGACGCTATTTTAATTCACCTTTCTCGGGTAGTGTTCCGTATACATTAAATTATCGTGTATGAAGTTTATTACCTATGATGAATTAATAGAATGTACATAAATCTGTAATTCCTTTTGTTTAAGTTTTTTTTTTTACTGTGTAATAAAGCTTCAGCTTTATTGTATGTATTTAAATACATAAATAAATAAAATAAATAAATCTGTAACTCATTGTTTAAATTACTCCTTTAAAATCCTTGAGCTTATGTCCTCGTTGTCATGTATGATGATTTTATGTGTAGGAATTAAAATCATTCAGTAATAGTCAGTAGTACAATTAACTGCTCTAAGGAACCCTGGTTGAAATTAAATACTTGCACATTTAAAAGACCGAATGTACAGTCCTACGGAATATATCTCTGATTTTAATGCTGTATGATTAGCAAATATGTTTTACGTAATTTTACTATCCACCCATCCATAGTTTATTATTTTAAGTGTGAAGAAAACTCAGATGAATGAAGTAAAAGACTTCATTGAAATTAAAATGTTTTAATTAAATAGCACATTACAAAATATGCATGTTACTTTCAACATACCACTTCTTAATACTAATTATTTATATTTTTATGGAAAAGGAGGTAAATGAGTATGCGCGCTACCTGATGGGAAGTGATCCATGCCACCCATGAAAACCAGCATCGAGAGAATCGCCTATCCATTGCTGGCTTTTAGGTCCCTCCCCATGAACCTCCAGATCACTCACCATACGAATTGTAAGCAAGCTAGTACTTTACATTGTATCACCTATAGTTAAGCTAATTATATACCTAATCTATGCATTGAAAATCATCGCATGCAGTATATTTAGTACCTAATTGTTAATGCTAAAATGCAAATAACTGATGGCGCAATGGCGGTATCTTTGGTCGGTGCTTGTATCATATATCAATAAGCGACAATTGTTCACACATTTAGCTGAGTTTTAAAAAGAGCAGTCATGCAAAACATTTTCCAGATATATTTTTCGTATATTGTTACCATACTAAGTTGCAATATAAGTTGTTACCAAACGTTAACGATGCCTCATAAATTTATTCGTTTACTCATCATTTAATTGCAATAAAACATTGCATTTATTTTCTTTGCTATATTGTTTCCAATACGTATCGGATCGGAAGTGTCGTGAGTGATTAGTGCTTCATTCTGCTCAAGCCATCGTCGTTGTTCTGCCCAGACCGCTCTGCTGTTCGGCTGCCCGAGGTCAACGATTACCTATCAGTTCACTCAAGTGAAAATCTATTCATCACGAAGATTCGCTGCGTAAATATAATGTTCGTAAGTTCCTAATTTAATAAGTTCATATTATTCCATTAAACTGATGTTTAATTTCTTTGTCTTTATACGTTTTAAGTTATGATAGTGATTAGTGACTATGAATCCAGAGCTTACGGGTTCGATTCCGTGAGGGTTAGACATTTGTACTATGAATACGTATGTTTATAACTACCTGAGTCGTGTATATCTGTTGTCAAGTACCTATAGTAAATGCTTTGCTTAATTTACGCTGTACCTATACTGTAAACAGTCCCAAATCTATCTAGTCCTTGTTTCACTTTATTTTAGTAAAAGTTATGAAACAAATAACGATACCTATCATCTATTTACAGGTCGGAGTCTGAATATTTTTCGAAGCATTCTAAGAAGGAAGAGAGAGCGAGCTCACTCTTCGAACTCGACAACGAGGAGGCAAGCTCAAGGTAAAAACAAACTATTTATTGACATTTAACTAAGTTTTTATTGTAGGTGTTCCTATAGTAGTTAGTACTTCTATTCATGAAATTCTCAATGAACGAGAATTTGTTTTCTAACTTGAAGATTAATAAAACATTAGTTTGATTTAAATAAAAAAATACTATAGGTACGTTTAAATGCAACCTTGACTTTATATTTCATCACATTAAGTTGTGTTATGTATTGTTCTTTCTTTACAGCTCTAAAAAACCGAAGTCCCTTAAACGGAAGCCGACGAAGGCGCGCCTGATATCGGAATCTGATGATGAAGCTGCAAGCGTAAGGTAAAACTCGGTTATGCTAATTTTCACTTAACATTAATCTATTACATTGTTTTCATAGCAGTCTATTTTTAAAAACTATGCATAGTTTCAAAGTTGTTTCAAAGTTGCTAGTTTGTTAGAAAAGTTAAATAATTTAAAAGGTTTTGAGTTCAACTCTTCACAAGAATTTAAATACATACTGTTTGGTAAGTCAGTATTGTATAGATAAATTGTGATTTGGATATTAACGTTTTGTTTTTTAATCTACTAGGACCAAAAAGACTGTAACAAAAACAGTGCAGAAGAAAGCCAAGACTCCAGCTGCGAACGCCAATGCATCCGCCTGGAGTGTGCTGACCAGCGACAGCGAGGAAGAGGGTGCGACTCGGAGAGCAGCGAACTCAACTCCTCTGACTTCGGTGCTGACTCGTCGCGTGCCTGACGGAGTAGTACGTCGCTCGCAGAATTTGCGCGGTGATCACTTTATTGAATTAAGATTGTATAACGTAGAAGATATAAAAAAAGTGGCACCGCTGGATAGGTGGGAAAAGGCGATAGTCAACCTTAAATTGCAAATAGATGGCAATGCAGCGGAAGTCACTTTGATCAATAAATTTTTAAAATTATGTAAGGAGCGTTTCACCGCGGAGGGTACATTTTATTCTGATAAGAAACGTATTTTCAATAAAATGTAATGTAACACTTAATAGTTGGTAACAATAAAGCGTAAATTCACTCTATTTTTAATTATTTTAAATTACATAATTTCAGTAACGTAATATAATATTTAATAGTATATTTATCCACACCTCTTTCTGATACCACGATGCCTCAAAAGTCTATATTTTGTTCAGTGTGTGATTTATCTATTCCTAACAAAGCATTTTCAGCTCACTTACGATGTAATACGCATAAAAATAATAGTTCTATTGAAATAGCTAAGGGCATTGAGAAAATAAGCAGTGCTTTTCGTAGCAGAATTGCATCATACAGAGTGTTTGCGCCTAATAGTGAGTTGGATCAGATTCGACCTCCCACGCAGTTTCTGCTTACTCTACGTAAGCATGTTAAGCAACTTCTTAACGCGAGACTAGATGCTTTTGATACGGTAAAGGTTAACCTAGAACTGTTTGCTGAATTTACATTACCAAAAAATGAAACTTGCGAAATAAAATCATTTGCTACACGAAACATAATAGTACACAAAAATTATGATTTTAGTGAAATGTTCTCAAAATGTACACTCGATATTTGTCAAAAGATGGAAGAATTTCAAGAAAGAGATAGTGGTTGGAGTTTATTGCGAAACTTATACCTTGAAGTGAATATTAACAAATATAATCCTTTAAGAGCATCTGCATTTATCGACTTACCGAAAAATATAAAACTTAAACGCGCTTGCATTAATATTCAAAACAAAGACAATTTTTGCTTTTTGTGGTGTATAATGGCGGTATTATTTAAGGTAAAAAATAATGCACATCGAGTTTCATCATATCCGCATTTCAAAGACTTTCTTAATATAAAAAATATGACATTCCCTGTTGCTTTCTCAGATATTAAAACGTTTGAAAAAAATAATTCACGTATAAGCGTTAACGTATACGCGCTTAAAAATAAAACGGATGTAGTAGGCCCTATTTACAAAACAATGTGCAAACGAAAACATCATGTTAATTTGCTGATGTTGGAAAATGGTACTCGAAGTCATTACTGCCTTATCAAAAATTTAGCCTGTCTGCTTAAAATACAATTAACAAAACGTAATGGCAGAGTATATTTTTGTGATGAATGCATGTTATTTTTTAACACTGAAGGTAAACTAAATTCACATGTGTGTGGTGGTGTAAAAACAATTTTACCTGATCATGGTACTCAAATTCAGTTCAAACATTATGAAAGAATGCAAGATATGCCTTTCGTTATATATGCAGATTTTGAGTCTTTGTTACAGCCAAATCCGAGTGAGAATAAGCTTAATACAGATCGTATTAATACATTGCAAAAACATATACCAGCTGCATTTGCATACTATATTGTTTGTTCCTATAACTCTTCTCTCAACAAATATGTTTCATATCGAGGTCGTGACTGTGTTGAAAAGTTTATCGAATATCTGCAAGAAGACATAGCCAAAATAAATATTATTTTAAAAAATCCTTTGCCAATACTCCTCACTGAGGAAGATGAAAATCAATTTGCGAATTCTCAAAATTGCTATTTGTGTCAAAAAATATTATTAGGCGATTCTGTAAGGGACCATTGTCATCTGACGGGACGTTATAGGGGAGCAGCGCATTTTGAGTGCAACATTCGATATCGTTTACCTAAGTTTATACCTGTATTTTTTCATAATTTGTCGGGATATGATAGTCACTTGTTCATACGGCAATTGGGAGAAATGAATGGTAATATTAAAGTAATTGCAAAAAATAAAGAGAAATATATATCTTTCACTAAATTTTTTCAAATTAATAATAAGGAGTATATGCCAGTACGTTTTGTAGATTCTTTTATGTTTTTAGGTACAAGTTTAGAGAAACTTGTAAACAGTTTGAACAAGAGAGATTTCATTAATTTATATAGATTTTTCCCAATGGAGGAGCAGTTCGATCTAATGAGACGAAAAGGTGTATATCCATACGAGTATATGTCTTGCTGGAGTTCTTACGAAGAGAACAGTTTACCCGAGCGACGTTGTTTTCATAACTTAGCGACCAATGATTTTATTACATTATGTGAATATGAGCATGCGCAGCGTGTTTGGAAATCATTTAGAATAAAGAACATGGGCGAATACACAGATCTGTATCTTAAATCAGATGTATTGTTATTAGCTGATATATTTGAAAACTTTCGTCAAACTTGTAAGTTGAATTATCGATTAGATCCAGCTTTTTATATGACAGCTCCGAGCTTAAGCTTTGATGCGATGTTACTTATAACCAACATAAAATTAGAGCTTATCGATGACCTTGAAATAATTCGAATGATACAGAAAGGTATACGCGGAGGTGTATGTTTATGCTCCACTAGATATGCACGCTCAAATAATAAGTATTTGCCAAACTATGACCCATCTGCTCCAGACAACTTTTTATTATACTTAGATTGCACTAATTTGTATGGTTTTGCAATGTGTGCTTACTTGCCTTACGCGGACTTTAAATTATTAAGTAATTTTGAAATTGCACAACTTAATATTCTTGAAGTGTCTAAAGATTCTGATTATGGTTATATATTGGAAGTAGATCTGCAGTATCCTGAAAACCTACACGACTTGCATAATGATATACCTTTTTGCCCACAAAAATTTACACCGCCAGGTTCAAAGAGCGCAAAACTTATACCGAATTTGTATGATAAATTTGAGTATGTTATTCACTATGAACACTTAAAAACATGTTTAAAACATGGTTTGAAATTGAAAAAGATACATAGAGTAATAAGATTTAAGCAAAGTTGTTATTTAAAACGATACATAGATTTGAATACACAGTTAAGACAGAATGCTAAATCCACATTTGAGTCAGATTTCTTTAAGTTATTGAATAATAGTATTTTTGGCAAAACTTTAGAAGATACTGAAAAAAGAGTTAATGTTATGTTAGTTAATCGATGGAATGATACTGAAAATAAGACTAAAAAGAGAAATAATGCTGAACAGTTAATAGGAAGACTAAATTTTCATAGTGCTAGCATTTTCTCTGAAAATTTTGTGGCCATTCAGATGAAGCCTGAAACCATTACTCTTGATAAACCTATTTATATAGGATTTACTGTACTAGAACTATCAAAATCACATATGTATAATTTTCACTATTCTGTTATGAAACCTTTTTACGGATCAAATTTAAGGTTATGCTATACTGATACAGACTCATTGTTGTATTTTGTGAAGACAAAAGATGTTTACAAAGATTTAAAATTTAATTTTCAATCTTACTTGGATACTAGTAATTATACAGAGAATAACAAGTATGGAATAATTTGTCAAAATAAAAAGATACCAGGTTTTTTTAAGGATGAATTAGGAGGTCAACCGATTGTTGAGTTTGTAGGACTAAGATCTAAGCTATATTGCGTTAAGACTGAAGAGACAGAGATAAAAAAGGCAAAAGGTACAAAAAAACATGTAATACATGGTTTGAATTTCGAAGACTATAAAAAAGTGCTTTTAAGCAAAGAAATGGTTAGAAAAAAGAATATCATATTCAAGTCTCTTAAGCATGAAATTTTCACACAATCTCATGATAAGGTTGCATTATCATCAAATGATGATAAACGTGTAGTATTAAAAGACAATATTTCTACATTGTCATGGGGCCATCATTCATTATTTTAGTGAATTTATTAAATTGTATTTGTAAAGTAAAAACAGAATATTTTGTATGCTTTCATATTATATCTAAATAAAATATTTTTTCCTTACTTTCTAGTTTTATTTCAATTATATACCAAAGATGATACCTTTTTATTAAACAGATAATTTGCAGTCAGCAAGTTTTGTGCGCATGTTCAATCTTGTTGAATAACATGAACATACGCTGAATTTTTAAATACGATTCCGACAAGTCGAAACAAGAAATTGCAATGCTTAATTAATGCACCCTATATCAAGTTACATGTTACTCGATATAAAACTTAACAATAATACGCATCCGACAAGTCAAACAAGTACCTAATTGCATTGCTTCATACCAGTCTATATCAAGTTACATGTTACTCGCTACAAAACTTGTCAGTTAATTAATTTATAATTCACTACAAATCAAGCATTTGAACTGAGTACAAGGATAGATGACTATTAAGTTTAACAAAAAATCGATTGGTAAGAGATTGTCATTATTTATTTATTTATTTTGATAGTAGCTTAACATACATTATATTCATACTTAATACATGTTATTTTCTTTCCAGATAATGATGGACTCTCAAGATTTGTTCTTTCAATGCGCGCAAGACCCACTAGAGGGATTTACACAGCACTTTGAAGAAGTGAATCGACAAGATGCATTAAAGGCTGAGGCTAGTGCAACGAGTGTCAAACAGAGTAAAGAAAATAGACTTAAGAAAAAGGGTGCAGGAATACAGATTAAGTCATGTAAAAGGAAAGTGACTGACCGTGTCAAGAAATCATATATCATAAGCAAAGAAGCTCGTTATGGACATCGTCTCATACAAATTAATATTTTCGACTTAAGCGAGTGTCGTGAAAAAAATAATGAGTTATCGTTAGATAGTGAAAACAGTAGTGTAAGTGTGCAGTACGTAGTCTTAGATCCCATCGATGAAATATTAGACTTAACGGAGAATGTTATTAAATAAGATTTCGAAACAAATATGTAATCGCTAGTTTTTAAGATATATCAATAAAACTTTTTATTTTTATTTTTAGTTTCTATTTTTGTACTTTAAAATACTGTGTTGTGAATATCTAATGTAAAATAAAGTTATGAATATTTAAAAATATTGTTTTATTAATTATTTGATTTTAATAAAGATTTATTATTTTAGGCTTGAAGGAAATGTTAAAGAAATGAAGTAAAATGCGTTTTTAAATAACAATTATTTTATTCAAGTAGAAAATATATGTATATTATTTTCATAATACCACTTCTTAATACAAATTACATTACTTAGTGCACAATGCTTACTATGGCTTAAACAGTAATTATTACTTTTACCTATCAAAAAAGTATTATACAGAACTGCTAGCTTTGGACAACCCTCGTCACCTATATCAGTAACAAAACAAGTGTTACACAACTCTTTAATCCATTTTACTTTTTCTAAACCTTTAACTAATATTTTCTTTTGATCGAGATACCTAGCAATGATTCTTTTGAATTCTCTATAATCGATATGACCTTCACTCCAATAAAAGCCTAGTTTCTTTTCGATCCATGATACCAGCCTACGTTCTTTATCTGTTAAATGTGAATATGGAAATGGCGGCTTTATTGAAAACACTAGTGTAAATTCTTCAGCAGCCAAAGCCAGCTCCTTAATAATAAAATTATTCTCATCATCTTTGAAGCCCTGCACGTCAACAATGTAACAATTCGAATTCATGACAATTTTTTCACAATGCTACTTAAAGGCTTATATTCCACAATACAATCGTTAAAGATAAGACAAAAAGCTGATGTATTATCTGGGATTTCTGTATCGCTCTCAATTTCTATTCTTACATCTATCGGACCAGTCTTTAAGCGATCATTTTGTCTAGAAGTATCTAAAACGTATAGAGCACAGCTTTTAAAATCGTGTATGTTTAATAACGGTTCAGCGCGACGTCCGTGATACGACTGTTGAAACCGAGCATATTGTTCATATAATAAAGCATAATTGTTGTGCTCAAATTTCACGTTTAAACTTTCATATGGAAAGTAGGTTGAGTTTAAAAATACTCGAACCTCTCGTAGATTACAGTGATCAAAACGTGAAAAATCCATATCGGACTTGTGTTTTCTGCCTGTCGACAAAGCTAATACAACAAAACGCGGTTTTTCTAACTGAGACGACGTTTTAATTGACCATGTATGTTTAGTCGTTTTAGGTAAAAGTGGATATTCATATAAGTCCCAGTTTCTAAAAGCTATGTTTAACGGGCGGTCTTTTTCCGTTAACTTTAACATATTAATTCGCTGGCGGTCCGATACCTTGATATGCGGTACTCGCCATACAATTTTATTAATAACAATATCTTCCAAGACTTCATTAGTGTTTAATTTTACTGCATTTAAATTTGTATTGCTTCGCAGAAGAATCAATTCATGTTTACAATTGATTATTATTTTAGTGAAGTCTTCGGCAAACCCTAAAATTTTGTTGAGAGGTAATGAGACTGCGAAACGTCCACTTTCAGTATTTTTTGTTCCGTTTATGTCCCATCCCCAAGCCTTTGACATTGACGATTCATTAATATTCATAGATAATAAAGACTTCAGTGTGGTAGTAATACCTACGTTTTTCACTTTGTCAATCTCAACCCCGTTCAATTCGTAACGGATATCTTGAAATAGGAAAAGAAATGGATTGTTCGTGAATTGAATACTTTGCACCTGAGTTTTTGTTTCTCTATTATATACCTTTACAGTACCCTCCAAATACAACGTACTTGCGGAAGGTAATATGTACAGGTCTTGTTGGTTGATTGGTATTCGAATTTCATCGTTTTTATTAAACGTAGTTACATATGGTCTGTAGGAATGGATTTCAAAGCTCTCAATAGCATTGTCTTCCGAAAAAGAATGGGTAATATCGAGTATTTCACTCATTTTAATAATCCAATAAGTTTTAAAAACTTTCTGTTTTCTTTAGTTAATTTTACTTTAGGCGATGCTCTTCTCTTGAAGATGCTATTTGAACTAATTGGTTTAGGTGGATGCTGATAGTTTTTATTGAAGTCAATCATGGTTGCTTCTTTTTAAATGTAAGTACAACTGGATTTCCTCACCTCTTAAATTTACAAGTTGATTGTTTGCATCAAAAATGCGCACATTAATTGAACTAATATTATTTTGATTAACTGGGAAATATATAACGTTTCTAGGTACTTCAATAATACGATACCCCGGTGGCACATTTGAAACGAATTCGTGAAGTATATGGCTAGGTTCTCCGTTTACAAAAGATCCGCTGATAATATCACATTCGATTCTGATGATGGTTGTCGAAAGAATGTTGATAGGGGCGTGTGAGTGGTTCATTATATTGGCTTTGAATGTTTTAGATTCGAAACCCAAAATTTTACCAATAGAATTATTTTTTTCAAAATGAATATCTTTAGAGCATATAATACTAGTTCTTAACGTATTGTTATTGCAAGATAACTTTAAAGTGCAGTTTTTTACATTTTCTTTTAAATAATCGCTGATATCTTGAAGTTCATACGAACCTTCAGGTATTTCAACAATTTCATTTTCACCATAACAGAATTGATTGTTTCTGTCATCTATATTTGGTATAGAATTAAACGTAGAAAAATATAACAACCCGCACTCGTACTCTCCATCTAGTTGAAGAGGTGGAGAGTGATTTGTCGTTAAGGTTGAAGTTAACCCAGTTATTGATAGCGTGAATGACATTTTTAGAATGACAGTATCATAGGGAAGCGTTATAATTTATTGTTTTTTTTCCAAAACTTTTTTAGAAATTTCAAGCATAGATGACCGCAATTCACTGTATTATTCTTTTGATACGCGTTATAATTATAAAATACATCGCTATTTTTTAAATAGTTTAACAGCTCTAAAGGAGGTTTTAAATCACCGTAACTATTAAAATATTCGCAATACATGTCTACTTTTACATAGGCTACCCAGTGAGTTCCTTCGTTTTCAGAACTATCTAAATTAACGATCGCACATTCAACGGATTTAGGTTTCTTCGGTAACTTATCACGCATGAAGACGCCTCGAAAATGTGGAATGTCTCGAGCGTATATTAATAGATCTAAATTGGTAAGGGCTCTTCTTGGTAGCCTTCTATTTAGTTTTTTTGCGTGTTTAGAAATAAACCATTGCCTTTTTTATACGGTTTAACATACAATCCTTTTCCCAGTGCAATAGATTCCATCATTTTGTTATGTCGTTCAGATTCATTAAGGTTCTTTTGAGCTGATTTATAATCATTTACTGCTTTAGCAATGCCTGCAGCTCCACCTGCTAACGAACCAAGAGCTGACAAACCCGCAAAAATGGGAATCAATGGCAATATTCCTCCAGTCTTTGGTAACGGTATTACGCGTGGTAAACGTATTTTTGCATTTTTAGATATTAACTTTTTTGCTACATTATACGCGCATTTGATGGCTGAACCATGACTTCTAGGTTTATTTTTTTTAATGTGAGAACGAATTTTAGAAATCACTGTTTTTAACGATTTAATTCCAGCTCCGGCCTTTAACTTGCTATTCATTACTTTGCTGACGACCCAAGATGCTAATTTTTCTCCTTTACCTGCATCTTTAGATCGAATTCTTTGTTTTGCCATTTCTAGTAATTCTAAGTCAGCTTTATGACGCAGCTTCAGATCAGGATACTTCGTGTATGCAATGTCGTGCTGCATGCAAGCGTCGTCCAATCTATTAATACCTCGATCGCCCCTTAATAACCGTTTTCTTAGTTTTGTACCAGGTCCACAATAATTGTACCCTGGTAAGTGTAGCTCAAATGGTAAGTTGTTAATTAAATTATTAACGAGTCCGCTTCCTTGCATTGCTTTTAAACTAATGGTGCAAAACTAAAGATAAATTTGTATTTATTATTAAACTATAGCACTTTTATTTATCCAACTATTTTCTGCTTCACTTAATCCTAACCATTTAACGAACAACCGATTTCCTTTATCTTTAATAACTTTTTCTATCAAATACATGTGAGGTTGCTTCGTTTTCTGTAATTCTTCTTCGTAAAATGACCCTAGTATCTTATTTTTACGTGAATCTTCAATTTCATATGTTACTGGATTAGTGTTTTTAATTTTTAAAATTGTAAATAGCTCCGTAGACCAATTCGGAGTATATCCTTTTTTGAAAGCCGCTTTGTACTTGCTGATTCTAACCCAATCTCCTTTCTTAAACTTTTGTTTTTTAGAACTTGGATATTTTCGGGCGTTTGCAATATTTTCTCTTACAATATTCACATTACTATAATTGACGTCCACTGGTTTATATTTAATTGTACTATGTACAGTTTCATTATACGATTTAACAATAAGATCTAGAGGCTTTCCAACCCATGTGTAATTACCTACTAAACTGAAGTTCTTATACAATTTACCTTTTATAGTTTTTATTACCCTTTCTACAATCGATGCCTTTTTAATGGAATATGTTGAGTAGTGATTTATGTTTTTTGTTTTCATTAATCGTTGAAATTCATCATTATAAAATTCTTTACCTAAATCTGTCTGCAAATTTTTAGGAATGCGACCAGAATCCAGTATTTTTTTAAAAGCATTTGTTGTTTCCGATTTCTTCTTTGTTTTTACAGCAACAGTCCATATGTACTTCGAAAAACAGTCGATTATAATTAAAATGTACTTATAACCTTTGTTGACGTGGCCGTAATTTTTAATATCGATTAAATCTGCTTGCCATAAATCATCGATCCCTTTTAGTATTACCGAACAACGATTAAAATTTTTACGAGCATCTTTATGGATCTCGTCCACAATTTGTTGCTTACTCATTTAGGATTCTTGTTATTTACGTCCTCTTTTGTAAGTTTTTGTTCTTCAATTTGTTTTAAGACCAAATCTATTTTTTGTAAATGTAGTATAATGTTTGCTAAATTAGTTTGAATTACTTTACTTAATTGATCAACATACTCCTTATTTACGGCATCGTCATTTGAAACTGGAGACTTCACACCTTTTAACCTTGAAAAATGTAAGTCAAAATCACCATTTGCTGATTTTCGTAAAGTGTCATCAAAATTAATAAAGCTTTCAACAACACGGAGACGTTTATGTACGTGATGTCCAAATTTGTCAATATTCATATTCCATCCGTCTTTGAGTACGATCTCTGTCAAACTGTTGCATTTGTGAGTAAATAATAGCTTATATTTCATTTATAATAATTTTTATTTACTTTATGCTTTTTTTTTTTAGTAATATAAACATCTTTTATAAACCCACTTTCACACAATTCCTCAATTATGGATATAATTTCATTATCTAACCCAGTGTTACCGGCTTCTCTTGATGCCACTAATAACTTTAACCGTTCCACTAATTCATTGGGATCATCCCAATACACATAATCGATGTTTGATTTTACTTTTTTTAATAATGGCAAACCATTACCAACAACAACGTTATCTGTACTTTCACAATTTCTGTACAGTTTAAATAAAGGTTTAATAATTTGCAAGTATTTAGAACCCCTATTACTTTTAATAGGTTTTTGGGAGTCAAAATCTCTTCGATGAGCATTTGTTTGATTCAAAATAAGTTTATAATTTTCTTTATCTTCCCCAGTAACTAATTCCACTTTCGGTACTTTCTTAAATAATAATTGAACAAGTCCTGGTGTTTTTTTGTAAGTACTTGCATTAATAGTTATCGTGAAACATAAACTCTTTGCAATCCCATCATTAGTTTACCTCTATCAAGTCTTACTCCATAAGGAACATCTTCAAATGCTTTTACAGAAAATGAAAGTGGAGATGAATAATTTCGATCTAAACTAGAAACAGAGTCAATAGTTTCGTCATCAGATGAATCATTAGGTCCTTCTTCACAATCTTCTTCATGTTCTGTTTCATTTTTTTCGCTTGTTGCTAAATCGTATTCTTTATTTGTAATATTGCTTTCGTCTGAGACATCATCACGATTTAGTTCGAAAACAGTATCATTAGATGAATAAGGTTTTGAGTCGACCAGATCAAACTTCATTTTTTTAGGTGTACTATGATAGTCAGGACTAACATCATTTTTAAGTTTTGCGCTTAATGGAGTTCTGCTTTGGTTAGCCATCTGATTAAGAGGATCAGTAATAGGCTTAAGAACTGTCTCAAGAATCTTTTCATTTTGGCATGTCATGTCACGCATCATTTTAATTTTCCGCTTAACTGCTTCTGCAGACTTAACGATTTCTTGCTTAGTTGCCATTTCCAAATTCATTGCTTAAATTATGTACTTTCCTTGAAGGCGACAGAATTTATAATGAAGGATACCATACTGGGAAGATCGTTATATTATTGTGTTCAAACTAATTTAGAATCACGAATGTGTCAAAATTTTTTCTATAGCATCCATTATTTCTTTCACAGTCTTTATTTATTACTAAATAATTGTAAGGAGTGCACCAAATGTGAGCACACATTTTTCTGAACTGTAACCATGACATGTCGGTGTTTACATGTTCATTATACACGTGACGCAAATTAGTATCGTCTTGCTTGAAGAGGATAATCAGATTCGCATTGTCTCGTATTAACTGTTTCGGAATTTTGCTGTACGTTTGGTTTATATAAAAGCAATCTATTTTACTATGTCGACCCATGGAAAAATAATCTCGTACATTGTTTTGTTTTTCACATGCTATGTCATCGAACACAATTATTGAATTTGGTTTTGCTTGATCTGGACTTAATACTTGCTCATTTTCACCGTATTTTAAAAATTGGACATTTGGTACTCTTTGAAGCACTTTTTCTAGGAATATATACTTAGGTTGGAACAATGTTTTAGAATAAACATAAACGTTTTGAAAATTTAACCCATTTTTGTGCAGAAGAAGACCAATAACTAAATTCGTTTTTCCGCAGTTAGAGGGACCGCAAACAAGACATCGAATGGTGCTTGGTAAAAGTTTTCCATGACGTAAATATATTTTCTTAGTATCTGAACAAATATTTTGTAAATTAAGTGTTTGTGCTTGTTTAACAAACTCCATAATTTTATAAAATAAGAAACGTCTAAACGTTGCAAAGACCTTCCGTGTTATGGGTTTATATAAATTTTAATGTATTTAAAACATAATAATAATAATAATTGACATCACTACTAAAATACACTTTTGGAAAACCAAATACGAGTATATTAGTGTGCGATAATAATTAGTGTGTTGTGGCGGTTCTGGCTCACCAAGTGCGGCTAACCTATCTAGAATGTCCAATCGAATTTCCTCAAAATATAGGGCATTCTTCCATTCAAAGAAAGAAATCACCCTCGCACATTAAATTCATTCAGAACGTAGCAAAAAAAATAGTTTACTTTTAGAAAAATGTGTGTCGAAAACGGAAACCCAAAAACCGATTGAGAGTTTCAAAACATTATTGAGAGATTTCAGAACAGGAACTGTTCTGAAACTCTCAATATATACCTACTTACGTGCTCAAATTTCGCCTAATTTCTGTACCAAGCATATCTAAATTATTTTTCTCTTTAAACGAATTTAACAAACTATTTTTTATTAGTAGTTTTTTTACATTAATAATGACGAAAATGTGACGACACTATTGTTTTGATGATAGGGCACGTGTTCAAAGACCACGTTTGAGGAACGTGTAGTGAAACAGCACCTGATAAAATGTAGTTACTAGGTATACTATTAAATAACTCGGATTTAGAGTTCGAATATATCGTGTTCTTATTTGCTAAAACTTAAAACAGTGCTATGGAGCCTCTGATCGGAGCAGTATAAAAGAAAAATTAAGGTTGCGTTCCTATTTTCTGACTAGGCCTTCGTTATGAGTTATGAAATAATTTCCTCTTTGGATAGGTGCCTAACTACCTACCTACTTACTCCTAAAATACTTGTGCTATAGAAAAATCATCTACTCTAATAACAATGGTTATTATTCGTGAATCGGTTCTAGGAAATAAAACAAGTGAATATCGACACTGGTTTATGGTTTATTAATAGATAATTCGCAAGGTGAACTCAAATTATTGTGATGGCGAGTAAGCGAACTCCGCCGTGGTGATAGAGCTCTTCTCCAGGTCCAGCACGCCGTGGGCGGCGCCGAGCTGCACGCGCACCCTCCGAGCGGCGCCGCTGTAAATACATAAACTAACTTGAATATAAAGGCTGAGTTGATGATGATGATGATGAAGTTTAATTACCATTATTTATACATCTATCTTGTAAAGATTTTATTGGGAAATAAAAAGAAAACATACCTAATAAATAAAAAGCAGTCTAAACTTAAAAATAACTTAAACCTAGCTAAAACTATTATTAAATTAAAGATAAAAAAATCTCAAAAATCGCCGCCAATGGGGAGGGTGCCCAGAAGGCTGGCAACATTGCCACGTTGTATGGTAATGCTTATTCGCTGAGCGAAATGTTGGCCAGCCCTCTGGTCACGGGAGGCCTATCTATCTTGTATCAATCATGTCATAAATCCTTCAAGACTTTAAACGTAAATTCCGAATGATCGTCCCGTAAAATTAGCCATTTTATGGACATTATGGCTTACACCCGAAGTGTCCAAATAGAAGTCCAATAATGGAATACGTGATCAAACGCATGCCCGTGACACATAAAACGAATACTTATATTAGGTACCTACGTAACTTTTAAGCTCTTAATAAGTACATATCTTATATCCCACCAACCAACCTTCAATAATGAAGGGACACTATAAGAAGAGAGGCTCATAACATGATTATTTATAAATAGGCGCAGTAGATTCTATAAAATGGAATTTTCAGATA
The DNA here is from genome assembly GCA_932294345.1 of Pandemis cinnamomeana. Lineage (NCBI taxonomy): Eukaryota > Metazoa > Arthropoda > Insecta > Lepidoptera > Tortricidae > Pandemis > Pandemis cinnamomeana. The sequence continues at coordinate 4,383,488 of OW028720.1, forward strand.
GCCTAGGCCAGATCCAAAATTACTTGTTATTTTACATCAAACTCCTACGAGTAGACCTGGCTGTTTAATTATTGTTGAGTATACTTTTGTACAAATCGGACAGCAATTGCGTTTTACAATTTTTACTCACGCATTATGAATGACAACAACAATAGTATTCTGTGGAGTCAGGAATGCAATCTTTTCCAGAGCCGGATCAAAAAAGCCCTTCTTCTCCGAGACGGCGATTCTCACAGAACCGCGCGGGATCCACTTGGAGAAGTGGCCCATCGCGTAGAACATGGGCTGCTTCACGATCTCGTTGATCTCGGGGAACACAATCACAGGAGAGTCCACAAAGTTCTTGGACCAGTTGGGACCTCCTTGCTGGTCCAGGCACATGTTCCAGTCAATCCAACCCACCAAGTTGTAATTCAGATCCTGGAATAGATAAACTTGTTTTTGCATGCCACAAACACTCACTACAGATTGTCGTTGAGAAATGTAGACTTACAGTGATGATGTCAGTGATGTAAGATTTAGCGCGATCCCAATTTCCCAATGATACCTTTTCCTTTTGCCAAGGGAAGGAACCTGGATAAAAAATATACTTAAAAATGGGTGACAGATCGTATAGAGTAGGTACCAAAATTATACAGTTTAATCATGTCTTGTTATCAGCACTTTTTTATTCCTACTAGTAGGCTTTCTGCGTTACCTTCGCAGGCTTCAGTGCCGATGACGAACTTGCTTGGGAACTTCTCGGTGACCATCTTCAGAAGCTCGGGGCTGACCAATTTGTCGCCGTACCAATGAACTGCCACACCGTCAATCCAATCGAGCACTTTCGGGTGTTCTTCAACCATCTGTCAAACGTAATAAATATCCTAAAACATTCGGAAAAAATGGTAGCCAGGCCTGACAATATAGGCATCATTTTATTGTTGACAATGTGGTAGCATAATAAACTGAACTGCCAAACACTAACAGTAGACAATAAAATTAAAACCAAATAGATGACACTATATACCAGTGGCGTGGCGTCCATAGAACTCGATTCCCACCGGCTTGCCTACTTTATTGTGCAGAATTAGAGGAAAAGGCTAGTTAAATTCCCTTCGGCTTGCCTTCTTATATACTAGACGCCACGCCACTGCTACATACAAACATACATACATACATATCATATCTTTAGACAGAGCCTAAGGTACAAAGACCTAAAGGCCACTTTTAGCATAATTTCAGGCGTATATGTGGAAAGGCGAATCAAAATTAGTGATGGGTTGCTAGCCGCATCGCCTATATGATTATTCCTAAGATTTTCGCCCATTAACTCGATGAGCTGTTACCATCTGCGCGGGAAGAAAAGCAAATGGTACATTCTACGTTTTTTTCTTTACTCCCAGACCAGCATAGAAGATACTAACCTTAGTAAACCAGATTGGAATGGTGAACCTTTGGTCATCCACTGTCAATATCTTTACGTGTTGAAGATCAGAGGCATTCCTTATCATAGGTCCCAAGTTCTCGATTATCCACTGACCCTACAAAAGAAAACACAAAGCGTAATTGTAGTAATTTTCACGAAAATTAACTATGTATTGAAATACAAAATAGAATTTACCATTTTCTTAGCAGTCCATCCCAAGTTCTGAAACCTTGTAAAAGGAAGATATGCGTTTTCAGGTTCATTTGTGGTGGTGATAGCCCAAATATCAATGCCGTTCTTCTTGTATTCGCGTATGAACCTAAAATATAAATTATTGTTGTCATCTAGGTTTTTTTTTAACAATGTATCATTCCTGTAACAGTATAAAAGTGTGACAGTATAAAAGTGTAATGTAATCTATGTATGTATTCATGTAAATTTTTATTGGGGGTCGGCCCCGAGTACCATATTCTCCATTTTTTATGTGCAGGTACTTTTTTGAACAACAATAAAGAAAAACAAGCGAGGGTCGTTTGAAGGTAAGGTAAGGGTTACCGTTTCAGAGGTTGTTGGACCAGCCACCTAATAGACCCCGTACTAGTTTTCATGAACTACGTTTTTGGTTTTACAGGGCTCTACTTAATTGGCTTTACATAAGCTTCCATTTTAGTTCGAAATAAGAAGTTCCGCGAACATACGAAAACCCTATATAAAATCCATTAAAACTAGGCATACTTGGCATGGTAAAGAGCGTAAGTCGAAAAGTATTCCGGTTTGATCGCACTGCGGCCGTGGAACTTCTCATTGGTCTTCATCCAAGGAGGTGGCGACCAGGTGGTGGCCACGATGTGTACTGGAGCTGTCGCCACCTCTGCAATGTGCTTGATCAACGGGATCTGCAGATACCAATGACAGAAAACCACATGGATCAAGATAGTTCGAGATCCATGGGTAACAATGATAAGTGTCTAGTGTGTGGCGTTTCTTAACCTTGGGTAGAGCTACACGAGCATCCAAAGCACCAATTTTTGATTAAAAACTAAAATTAATTCAAAACAATCGCGTAATCGCAATAAGAAAACAGGGGTATTGCTACAGGTGGAGGGGCAAAAATGTACATAATTAGTGTACCAACAATAATGCCACGCTATAGTACACACGCAATGTGAATTTGCCACTAGAGGCGCTAGTGTCGCGTGAGGTCCAATAACGTTTACTTAACACTGGTTTTGGCGGGCTTCGTGACATAAATTATAATTTCTTTCATTTGACCTGTTGAAAAGTGAAAGTGATCTCCTTCCTGAAATTATCGCAAATATGAATCCATATTTGGCGATGAATGTGAACGCTTTGAAAGCGGTTTTTTTTTCCGAACAAAACGGAACTGCACAACATTGCGGAATAGCTACTCGATATGATGATAGTTATTTATAATTAATAAACTTAATGAGATTCAAGATTTAAAACTTTGTTTCGGCGCCAATCTTACAAAGTCGCTTTTGACAGCTATACCTTTGGACCTTAGTCAACAGCGAATTGTGTAGGGTAGTGGACCCAAAAGATGAACAACACCCAGAAGTTGAACGTTTGGCCTAAAAACTGTAATAATTAAATCGTGGCCCATTTTAGACGCTCGGGAATATTTTTTTATAATGCTATAACTCTTAGCCGATGTGAAAAATGTAATTCCATGACAATTGTGTCACCCACGCGAATGTGAGGGGTCGCCGCGTCTCGGGTTCCCGGCAAAAGTGCCAGTTGTATGAAATCCTTCTTAAGGTTAGACCTTCACATTTTAAGCTTTTAATTGCATATAAAATTGAATAATGCGTTGACTAACATTCTTATGCTTGGTATGTATTCTTGACTATGTCTTTAATATTTACGTAAATAAATAAATTTGTTTTTTATATTATTTAATGATATAATCGCTGTTCAAGTAATGGTTCCAAAATCAGAGGTATGAGCTAATAGTTGAACGGTGTTCAACTAATGGGCAAAGTGGTCTTTTTTCAAATGCATTTATAAAATCGCACGAAAACGATAGATGCACCGTTTATGGCTCAAACTAATTGTATACCTATCGTAGATTTTTTAACTAAAAGTTGAACAAAATATTTTGTTCCTAATGGGAAGATTTTTGATATTTTTGTTGTATGGGAATCGCGACTGTTCAACTATTATTTAATGCCCAAAACTTGAACGAAGAAATGTTACTGGTTCAAATTTTGGTTTCTATTCAAGTACATGAACATTGAATCGATTTAATTAGTTCATCTTATAGATTTCATTGCCAAAACTTGAAGTAACAACATTTTGTCGTTCATGTTTGGGGTAGGGTATCTAAGTGAACATTTTTATAAGGTAAAAAAATGCTTTTAGTGTAACTTATAACTATAATTAATTAATTTAGAATATTCAATATAGCCACAAAGGTACCCCTGAGATCGTAAAAACTTTATTTGAAATTTTATTTTATATGGCCGCTGGGCCAAATTCGAGCGAAGCAATCGTCAACTTTGCCTATGCTGGCAAAGTTCTAGGTGATCTGATAAATCTACTGATCAAGTAAGATTATACATACATACATAAATCACGTTATCGTCCCATACGGGGTAGACAGTTTACTACCAATATATTAGTTCATCTTTTGGGGTCAATTCGTTCATAAATAGGGCACAGCGTTCAACTTTAGGGGAATTCGCCTTATTTTGGCAAACATATTTTTTTTTGTATAGATCCGTTTGTAATATAAGGGTTTGAAGTCGTAAAATGCAAAGTCGACTATGTGCTTAGCGTTATAAAAAAAATTCACTATCATACATGGCTTACAACACTTCGAAAAAACGGTTCAAAGGAGGGGTAGTCGCTTAATCGTTCAACTTTTGGTGACTTCACCCTATCGCTAGCGCAGCGATGACTTCACGGTTCGGTTACAGAACCGTATTGAATCAGGCGTTACTTTGCGGAGGTCCATTTCAAGTAACAAAAAATATTTACCTTACTACTCCGCTACTCACGTGCAAGATAGCAAAGCTTGTGCGAAATGTATAATGTTTTTACGTGCATCCCCCTCCTCTTCTGCCACATAAAACATAAGTAGGGAAATCCCACATACTTACCTATCCCCTACACCACACAAAACACTGACGCGTTTCGAGCCCCCTATACGGGATCGTCCTGATATAGTCAAAGTACACCGAGCACTGTTTAGCATGCAAACCAACGACGTACATACACAAACTTATTATATTTCGCACAGGCTTGGCTATCTTGCACGTGAGTAGCGGAGTAGCAAAGTTGATCTCTGTTCGTTACAGTATTGGTTCCGAACCTGGGGGTAATTATACCCAAAGGGGTTAAACTATGTTTCGTGAGGATTAACGAACAAGATGCCATTGGACTTAGTGGGTAGGTCCATATTTTTTAGAGAATGACAACTAGGTACTTACCTATACGATGACCACTGGTTTAGTGAATCACACTCCTGAGCTCACCTTATAATAAAAGTCCTCCATCGTCAGCGAAAAGTTGGCGAGCTGCGCGTCGCCCGCCGGCAGCTCGTTATACGCGTACTCGTGCGTGGAGAAGTCCGAGCCGCCGATGGGCACGCGCACCATGTTGTACTCGATGCCCTTCTTGCCGAAGTACGAGCTGGAGCGAGCAGACGCATACATCATACAATCATTTCTCTAAATAGTTTTTGGAATCCCTTGGGCGGTAATCAATGGACACGAAAATTCCGACGGAGATCCATTCAAATAAATACACTTCACTTAATTTAACATTACAAGCAGATTACTAATAACTGATGCAGCGCAAGTAACAAGCAATTAGGGTAAGGTACAATAAGGTCATGGGGGGTGAGCCATCCGGTGAATCGCCGTTTAAAGTGACCTAAGTAAGTATATACATACTTAACCAAGTGCGCCTGCAGCCGCGCGGTGAGGTTGGCCCAGTGCATGCCCGCAGCGTCGGTGACCGCGCCGCCGAACCCCTCCACCGTCTGGTGCGTGGTCGTGGGGTCCAGCTCCAACGTGTGCGAGCATGACTCGTCTGCGGAAGCCGGAGGTATAATGAAGCGTTAACTTAGTCTATTTTTGATAACACGTCATATGTGACAATTTCGATGTCTTTAAAAGCCAATACTTACTCCACGTGTAGAACGAATGCAATTCTCCGCCGCTTTTCTTGAAACGTGACCCAGCCTGAAAAAATAGTGTATAAGTTAGTAGAAGTTTAATACGTAAGCAATCAAAACAATCAGATTTGCAATTAGCCTGTGTATTGTTATTTTTTTTAGTGAAACGTATCAATTTCTACTCTTAGATAAAAAATAGTCACACCGACCCACCGAGCATTCCTAGAGTCGCCGTAATGTTTACTGCCAATACAATTAGTGGTTTAAGAAGCAAACTACCTAAAACTTTTGGCTTTAAACTACATCGATAATGTTTATAAAAATAAATAAATATTCGCACAGGTGTATCAGACAATAGACATACACGTAAACAATTCTTTGTTTAAAAATTATAGATTATCGTCTGGCCAAGGACATCCTCTTTATTATTTGTGTCCGTAGATTTTAGAATTAATTTAGATGACAAAATATTATTTATTAATTTATTAAAATATACAAACTATTAAGAACTAAATAACAGACGACCGTCGCGCGGGCAGCTTTCTCGCACAAAGACTCGCAATTGCGATACAACGCGGGAATGTTGCCTGCGTGATGGGGACCCTACCTAAGGGTCCAAATTTATTAAAATTTTTAACCTAAGTTTTATTTTACTAAGTTATTTTAAGGAGGCCTTAGTTTATATTTTAATAACAATAAAGAACACTAAAACTAGAAAAATTGATTTAAAGTAAAGTAAATTAATATGCTTAAAAATTAACCTAAAAAATCCCCCCCCCCCTGTTTCGTGACTGGTTTAAAGGTTCCCATTATGCTGGCCGCGTTGCCTCTTTGAACCAGCCACAAACCAGAGCGGGGATCGCAGTCCCTATCTGTCAGTCTGCGGCTCAGCTCCCTGAATAGCTGCTTCGCCTATCGACCCGCTGTCTCGACAAATTAGTTGTATTAGTAGGTACCTAGTTAAATATTTTCTCACTTTGCGAATGATCCTGTAGAGGGAGCGAAACGCGTCATTGTTTGTGTGGAGTAGGGAATAGTTAAGTTTGTGGGATTTATATGTGTTTTATGTGGCAGTAGTGGAGGGAGGGATAGCACGAAAAATATATATTTTCGCACAAGCTAGGCTATCCTGCATGTAAGTAGCGGAGTAGAAAGGTAAATATTTTTCTTCATTAGTAGTGAAATAGAAATTAATTATGTAGATGTTGGATGTACTTGTTTTGAAAAATACACTTTCCGCCAAGTTTCTTGCGGCAGTTGCGGCTCATTCTTCTATGTAACGATGGTGTTTCCGAAACCGCTGGTAGTTTCATAAAATACATGTAAAAGACCTCCTTGGCGGCCTAAATATTTGCAAAAAAACCTTTTGATTATTTTTAGGGTTCCGACCTCTAAAGGACAAAAGGAACCCTTATAAGATCACTTCGTAGTCCGCCTGCCTGTCTGTCTCTCCGTCAAGACCCTATTTCTCAAGAAGACGTAGAGATATAAAATTGAAATTCATACCAAATACTGAGGTTTGCGGTTCCTAGGAGCTGTAAAAAAATGGACCCGCTGAGTCTACATAATTCCATACAAATTGCCGAGATTGAAAAACCTATGGGGTAAGTACTGCCAGTCAGGGCGGATCCAGCTTTGGCGCCAGGAGGGGGTCACATATAGTCGTGGTCAAGTCAAGAACTTATAATTTTTTTTTTAAATCATTAGGTTCAATTAGTGGTCCACCTAAGTCCTGGAACCAGCTCAGGGGGGGGTCATAACCCCCATGACCCCCCCCCCCTGGATCCGCCCTCGCTGCCAGTTGTCCTAGAAATTTGGAATTTGATATGAAGGTAGCTCTTATAGCACAACTAATGAAATTAGTTTATAAATCTGATTTTTTGATGTCTGTCTGTCTATGTAAGTATCCAATATAAAATGACCTCACACTGGATATAGTTTGCTTAAGAACAGGAAATAAGAAATAAGAAACGTTTATTGTGTAAAACCGTGTACAATTGTGATAACATGATTTTTATAAGTTTCAACAGTTTATCCATTTCGGACGTACAATATTTTGATTTATTATTATAAATTATTAGGTAATATCTTTATTTTAATAATTTGTACAAAAGGGCTCTGCTAACACTGGATTTTATTATAATGTGGCAATTTTTTTTTATTACTTGATTTGTTACGTCTGGTAAATTATTTATTTATAAAGGAGAAGTTTGAAAATTTCATACCTTTCTCATATTGGCGACCCAGCTTTACTTGGTGTTTGTTAATTCGAAAAAAATGCGTATTCCTAGAGATAGCATCTAGCTAGACCGATTTTTCGGCCCTAAAAACGCAATTATAAACAAATTTCATCGAAATGGTTAGAATCATTTTCGAGATCTCTAACCATAATAGTATCTGTCTTATACTTATATTATTAAAACAAATATTGTTTAGGTATCTATTCATTATTTATTACGGGTTTTCAGGGGCGAAAAATTGATCTAGCTCTACGAGTCATCCTGTGGAACATTGCGTTTTTCCAAGTTTTGCAAATCCCAAGCTTTGTTCGGTCGCTCAGGTACCTACTATTATTCTACAAAATTATATGAAAAGCGACCTGTTATTTTTGCTTATCAGTGCAGTACGCATATCATGATGTATGTAGCGAGCGCGAACTTTAAGACAGTGCAGTTCCAACTTACCTCGGAAGAAGTGTAGGCGACGAAGTGATTAGCAGCGGGTCTGTCTCGAGTAACCTCATCGCAGTATGTGCTGTTGCACACGCAGCCAACGGACCTGCCGGGGAACTGCCGGGGAGCACAAGGCTTGTCCCCTAATACATCAAATTAAATTGATAAAGTAAAAAACTAGCGATAATTATATTTATGATCTTGGTTTGAAATTGACTAGTTTTAAAGTCAATGTCAAATTGATACAAATGTGTTTTATTTGTTACTAGCGACCCGCCCCGGCTACGCACGGTATATTATGCATGTATTATTACATATAAACCTTCCTCTTGAATCACTCTATCTATTAAAAAAACCGCATCAAAATCCGTTGTGTAGTTTTGAAGATATAAGCATACATAGGAACATAGGGACAGAGAAAGCGACTTTATCACTACGTAGTATAAAATTTTATACTATGTAGTGATAGTGATGATAGTGAATAGTGACTATCAAGTTCATGCAACATCAAAAGTATAAAGACGATGTTGGTAGAGATCCATTAAAGGTATAACCATATGTTAGCTTTTCTACAAGAGAAAGTACAGAATCCAGTACTTTAGAACAAGCCCCACTTCCCGTCTATAAAAATTAAATTGTGTCTTAAATTTGGAACTTTATAAGTGTAAAGGGTTCCAAAAGCGAGTTCGTTTATTATAGTTTATATAACCATTTAATGAAATTGAACTGATTAAAACGATTAGTGCCTAAAAGAAATTAACGCTGTTTGACCCGTAGAACGCCCCCTTAAAATTATCGGAAATCAAAACAAAAGACGGTGTGTAATATAAAAGGTTAGTGTCACATTTAAAGTAGAATGAACTTAATTCGGCTCTATTTTAGCAAATGTTGTGGTTAATTAGTACGTATCAAAACAATTCTGTATAAACAATAGTTAAGTGGATGTCTACGGCTCCATGCAAATTACCTAATGCTGATAAAGTTATTATTATTGATTGGTAGGTTAGGTTACCTTTTTACCTCATTTATGTTTGTGCCTGTTTCCTTAAACTAACTTAGTTTACGGCACTGGAACCGCAGTGTTTTTTATTTGTTTTTGCTGTCGAAGTGTCGTTATCACTATCGCCGAGCAGATTGTATATCAACATGTTTGTAAACTTAGTATCGATACCAAAGTTTCCCATGTCATGTAGCACGCTCACCCAACGCCCCCTATAGTAAGTATGCCGTATCTATCTTATTACGTTATATTTGATTTACGCTTGCTTTACATGAGAACTGTAAAGCGCGCGAGTAATGAAATATTATTTACATAATATTCATTGATATATGTGGGAATAAATTATTGAAAGAAACTAATTTAGTCGCCGGGAAATATATATTTCGTATTCTCTACATATTTATATCAAAGTCGTACCACAGACTGAATCAAACTAATTTCCTAACGACCTTACATACGTCACCTCATTCTTCAAATCGAATATTCGTCGTCTCATAGGCTCTGTCTACTTAATAAGGGATAAAGACGTGATTTATGTATGTATGTTATGTATGTAATCTAACTCTATCTAAAGTAGCGTCAGCTGTATCATTTCTTTCAATGAATCGACGAATTGCGGGTTCACCTAACCAGTTATTATGCAGGTATAATACATGCATAATATATCATGTGAAGCCGGGGCGGATCGCTAGTTAGAAATAAAATAATCGCAAATAGTACTCTACATTACACTGGTCAACACATTAATTTATAAATCCTCCCTATCTGAAGTTAGCGCGCAGCGTCATGGGCCAGAGTCTAACCTACAGATAAAAACAAAACAATAATAAAATCATAGTGATCTGTCATAGAAAAGTATCACTGCGTGACACTTTAAGAGGCAACAACGTTACAAAATCATAATAAGTAGGCGTTTCCTTTGATCCTCGCGACATTTCTATCACTGTCTACCAGACAGCCATTCGCATCACAACAATAAATTGGTGCCTGGAATAATACCAGCGACTTTTTTTTCCTTTACAGTAACAGTTGTAACAATAACATGGTGATACTACATAGTGATTTTTTCGGGACTGGGACGTCATTCACTGATTTTGAAATGTAACGCTTTTCCTCATCTCTAGTTTAGGTAAATGCCACGATAATATTTCTCACCAGCAGCGACTCCAGCGGTCACAAGTATCAGAGTCAAGGCGCCAAAAACAATCAGCCAAGACGCCATTTTGACGTCCCTCGTCGCTTAATGCCGAACCCGCACTGGCCGACTGGCCGGCTGGCCCGCCGCCACCGCCCGCCCGAGTGCCATCCATGGCCACAGACACGCGGGAGCAAGTGAAGAACACAAAGTTGATTGTTTGTACAACTACTTAAATGCAGCTTACTGTTTGTTTTCAGTGATATTCTTAGTTGTTCGGGGAAACGGAATTATGTTCGGGATTCAGTATAAAATGTAACGAATTTTGAACCTCAAAAAGAGATGGTAGGTAGGCAGCCATTTTCTTAGTCGGTGTATGTACTAATTAAGTAGGTATATATATATTTTTTTCAATTTTGCCAACGAAAAACAGTGTGATTCATGATAGGTAAAACAGTTTAATGACACCTCAAAATCTGGAATAATTTCAAATCATATTTTTCAACACAGTTGCTCGTAAATTGAGTCTTATTGCAACGCATTTAAGCTCATAATTCAGCTTATTACGCGTGCTGTGATATGTTACTGCACGAGTGCGGTAATATGAACTTTTTTTTTAATCTCAGCAAACAGTTCAGTTTGAAAAGGAACAAGGAATATTTTCGTACTATTTTAGGTAAAAGATGATAAAGAAACATTTAATTTCGATAAATTATTCATTTTTATCTAAAAAGTGACCATATTAAGGCATTGATTAATTATTTTATTATAATTTTAATAATAGGCTGCTTAGCAGTCTGTTGTTAGTGTCTTCGTCGCGCGCTTGCAAGTGCAAAGTGCACAGCGCGTATGCGCGCAGTGGTGTAACTGTAAAGTTACACATAGTTCTATAGGGTGGCAGGGGTGGCAAAATGCCAGGGGCCCCTAGCTCTACGGGCTGGCTTGGTTTAGAGCACAGAAGGGACGCTCATGCACTTCTTTATATTGAGGAAGGAGCTCCATCTGACGAATTTGCCACGGGCCCCAGACGTTATAGTTACGCCACTGTGTGCGCGGATTGGCGCGGTGAAATAATATATCTGCCGCCATCTTTCACAGATTTGGTTGATTCATAGACTTTGTTATTTTACTTTAAAATTACGAGTTCAAGTAATAAATAAATGTAGAGTCCGTCGCTGGAAATACTAAACTATGTTCGGACAGTTATATCAGTTAGAAATACAAGGTGTTAATTACCAAATGATTATATATAGAGTAATCACAGCCAGATGTTAATTCATTTAGTTCTAATTATCGTTAACAAATTAAAGTTATATGTATACAAAGATTTGACTGAATTTTATTTATTTTTCCCCGCAAATGTGTTGAAAAACGTCGTATGTGTATGTGACGTGTGTGCTTTGGTAACTACACACTCGGTTCTCTTACCTTACAACACCTCGAGTGTAATGACCAATATAGCACACTTGTATCATAATGTACTATAATATACACAAATAAGTACACAGTTAATTATCATTATAAAACGCTTTTATTAACATAAAGTACAAAAATATCTTGGTATATTTAACTAATTTCAATTATTTTCACTTTACAACTTAACTACCTACATACTTATTTACAGTTTTCTTACATCATTCCTTCTATTTACAATATACGTGTATAAATAAGATAACAAAATAATAAAATATTATTATTTCATTGTTTGCTTGCTGACGAAAAAAAAGGCTCACTTTGTTTGTTTGGAGAGTTGCATGGAAGTGTTTTTGCTCGGCAGCGTAATTAGTGCTTACAATACGTAAATTCAAAATGTATGACAATAAGTACCTACTTCAATTTTATGTACCTATACCACCGAACAAATAAATTCCGGCCCACTGTGAAAGCTTTTCAGAGTAATTGTCATAGTAATATAATAATAATATTATATTACATTGAGTTGACAAGGAAAATGATTTACATAAATACAGTGAGACAGTTTAAGCGACTGAATTGGTGCGATAATATTACATGCTTATATCCATCGTCTGAACAATTGGTTGTTTTCCTAATCTAATTTCACACAAGTCATCTTGCATTTATAAGCAGTATTTTCTTTCATCGGGTTTTCTATCCCTGCCACGCTTGCTAAACTTTCGGAGGCAGCCGGCGCCATTTCTAATCTTTGACTTGTCACGCCTAAGGGGGAGCCTAAGTCCGCTTTGGTCTGTTTACCCTTCAGAGCATCGGTTAGTTTACTTAGCAGTGATATTGGTTGTTTATTGGAACTGCTTAGCGATTTACTGTCAAGATTATTCGAGCGCCCTTGAGCTATCGTTGAAATTTCATGCTTTAATTTTGGTTTTACGAATAGCTGTGAATTATGTCTTGACAAAAGGGGGCTCAACCGTGGTAATGTTCCTATCTTAGTATTAGAACCCGCTGGCATTTCTGTGTTGGATTTGGGAGGCTGTGCTACTGGGGCTACTCTACTAGGAGATGTCAAAGGATCGTGTATCCTGATGGGATTAATTGCGCTTCTAGCTGGACTCCATGGCGTCGGTTGCCTTACAAGTGGTTTTGGTTTAAAACGATCGTTTTTAGAAACCTTAGGTCTAGCTGTTGGAGTCGGAACTAATGGAGGTATTTTACTAACTGGTGAAAGAATCGGTCGTTGAGTTGTTACCTTTGTCGCGGTTTTAAGTTTTGGTATAAGTGGTCGTCTAGTCGTCGTACTTTGGTAGGTTTTGCGTGGTTCAGGACCAGGAGGTAAAGGGTCTTTGAACAGATAGCTATGGATAGGTTTCAGAAATATCGATTTTTTAGGAAGTAATGGTTGAATCGGTTTTTTAATTTTCGTCGGTATTGGTGCACTAGCTGATGAGGGTAGTTTCAATGATTTAGATAAGCCACGTTCCTTGTCCTTACCAGCAGTAGCTCGCATTTCACCTGGCTTCGTTGCTCCTGATTTAGATTTATAAGCTTTGGGAACTGTGGATTTTTTGGATTCCTTCTTTTGACTGTCAAAGGACGGTTGCTTCGATTTTAAAATTGGCCTAGTTTGTTTCATCATATTTGCAGTACTCATGCGACTTTTTGGCAGTGGGATAGAAAATAATTCAAAATGTTGGTTGATTGGAGGAGAAAGAATCGATCTCAACCTCTCTGGATCCATAACCTCATTGTGCATCGATTCTAGGCGATCAGCCAAATCAGTCTGTATCGCAAATAATTTATCATTAACGTCTTCGTGGTGATCTGATATCATTTGAAGAACTTGTGATGGGTCTGTCAATGGCTGTAAATCCTTAATTGGACTGTTCCTTAATGTTGCTTTAAGTGTTTTTTGTAAATCATTTACAGCTTTTTCAGCGTGTGGTTTAAAATCTATCAACGGTGGACTGGCTTGGAGCATCTGTTCAAAAGCACCTCGCCCTGCCGTTGCAATTGGCGATTTCAATATGTTCTGGGCGTGAGTCGGCACTATGGCACTTAAGTCCGCTAAGGTTGGAGTGCTCCAAGACTTCTGAGTATTTCTCATGGAATTTTGAGTGTGTGATTTTAGATTATCCACGACATTATCTAAAGAGAAGCTGTTTCTTAACACTTCTACATTGGTATTTTTTATTGGGGATTTCAACATCTGATGTGCACTTTTTTGAATCGAAGTACTTATGTCGGAAAAGACTGGTGTGCTCAAAGTTTGCTGAATATTCTTCAAGGTACCGTCAGTTTGAGATCGAAGATTATCTACTATGCCGCTTATTTGAGGAATTGTCTGCTGAGTAGCCTTAAGCATGTTAATTCCAGAGGTAAGTCCCGGTGATGACTTTACGATATGCTTAGTTGTCTTGTGAATGGATTTGCTTAAATCCTCCAACGGAGAAGTACTTAACGTTTGTTGGATACTTCTAAAAGTGTTCTCAGATTGAGCCCTTAGGCTGTCTAGCGGCGCGTCTATGGAGCCACCAGACTTTAATCTATTTCTAAGTATTTTACTAGTTGAATGTAAAGGTGATTTCAACACGGTTTCTGCATTATTGTGAATTGTAGAACTTAAATCAGAAATTTTAGGAGAATTTAATGTATGATGTACATGTTTTAATGTATTTTCCGTTTGTGCTCTTAAACTATCAATGACATTATTATTTATAGCAGCAGTGTGTAGGCCTCCTAATGTACTTCTCCCAGAATTTAACAAATCATTAGCTGCTTTCCTTAAATCAGCATGAATAGCATCCAAACGAGACGGATACAGAGTTTGATGAATATTTCTCATGGTATTTTCAGTATGTGATTTTATATTTTCCGCAATGTTTTCCACGACATTGCTAGCCTGTAAGGTTTGCCTTCCACCTGTTTCTGGAATATTAAGCAAATTTCTTGCGTTGTTTTGGATACTTGTGGTTATCTCTGCTAATGTTGGAGAATTTTGAACAGAGCTGATATAATTGGATTTGGCTTTTGGCTTCAATTTAGATTTTTCTGTCTTCACTCTTCGTTCAGGTCCTACAGACAAGGTTGCTCCAATGAGACCTCCATCATTACCCATGGTTGATGCTAATTTCAAGGGCTTCAAATCTAAGAACTTAGGAACTGATACCTTAGCTTTATAAGTATTCAAATTCAGTCCTGGGAATTCGCTTTTTAGTGTATGTAATCCTGGTAATAATGGTAATGGTTTTAGCTGGATAATGTCCAAGTTAATATCTTCTAAAGGTTTTAAAGACGCCAGCATAGAAATTGGCGCGGAAGAGCGGGCACCTGTTGATATCATAGGATTGTTATTAGATGCGAAATCTTCAGAGTCAAAATCAGAAGAAAATTCTTCATCTCCTGCGGTTCTTGCTAAGCCACCTAAAATCTCCGAGACTCTCATCCGTATTTCATCTAATGTAGGGATATTAGTATTCAATTCCGATATGTCTGGAATACTCAGCATTGGTGCTCTAAATATGTTTAAATTGTCTGTGTTCATTAAAGACGCTGGTTGTAGAATTATATTCTGTCGCAATTTTGACTCAATGTCGCCAAGATGTGCGATAAGTGATTTTGAATTCGGACGGACAATACTATTAATGACTGGCTCACTTGCCAACGTTGTAAGATCGTTAGTAATATTTCCGTTTACCGCAGAAGATTTAGTTTCAGTTGTTTTTGAAGATTTTCCTATTGAGTCACTAGGACACAAGTTATTTTTTTCTTCATCAACAAAATCTTTCTTGGCACCAAAATCATTTATACCAACGGAATTTGTTTCAGCTTCAAGGTTTGGTACTTTGCTCTGGGTTGACATATCTTCATTTATTCCTAAGACACTATCAATTTCTTCTTCACATATTTCTTCTGACTCAAAGTCATCCCCAGGAGATCCTATACTCTGTGAATCCCTATTGTTATTTTTTGCCAGCTTTATATCTTTAGATGGAACGGCTTTTTCTCGTTTTTCACTGGCTGATAATATAGAATCAGACATATTTTGAAGATCTTGGAAGGTAACTTCTCCTTTTGGGGTTCCTACTTCTTCAAAGTCACCTTTTATTATATTTGAAGGTGATGAAGACTCTATTATCTCTGAAGCTTCCACTCGCTCCTCAGCAAAGTCTCCATTTTCAGCTATTCCTTCTACGCTTTGTTTTATATTGTCAAGTGCTTTTCGGTTATTAATTTGTAAAGCATTCAATTTTTCGATGACATTTTTCCTCATTGTCTCCATGTTTTTAAGTGGATGGTTGCTTCGTTCGTCAACTTTATCAAGTTCACTTAAGTCAACAGAAGCAGGATCGATATCGTCTTCATTTTCTTCTTCAGAGATAATTATTCCTTCACCGCTATCCAAATCTTGGTCCTCATCAAGAGTGCCAAAATTTTCTTTGTCATCAAGTTGGTTATTTCCGGTATTTTCACTGCTTTTTGATTCAAAACTTTGCATGTCACCAATATCAAAAATATTGAGATTATCTTCTTCCTTCGGTATAGACTCAATCAGTTGCCCGGCATCTGGCTCAGTATTTAGATTGTCAATAGAAATAGTATCACCTCTTGCGTCTATATCCGCTAAATTTTTAACTGTTGGTTTTAAACTTACGCATTTGTCTTTATTCAATCTAACTTGCTTTATTTCTGAAGTACTTGGGATTGCGTCCAAGATTTCAGTCTTAACTAGTATTTTTCTCGGAATCGTTTGGATGGCTGCTGATTTTTCTATATTTTCCCTTTCCGTTTCTTCTTTTGATACTTCTTTGCTTGTACCTTTTTCAATTGTTATTTTCGATGGCTCACTAAAGAAGTCTAATAATTTTGGTAACTTTACTAGATTAAAACCATTTTCCCTAGCTTTGCTAGTTTGTAGGGGTTCAATTTTCATACTAGGGATGTTCACTTTAGACTTAGGTATTTGTCTATTTAGATCCAAAGGGACTAGTTCCACGTCCTTTAGCTTCAATAGATTTCTCAAAGGAAATAAAGTTTGAGAAAGATCTTTAACATTTTTAGTTAACAAAGGAGTCTTTGGTTTCAAAAAACTTTCTTCGTTTTGCAGATTTGCCTCCTCGTTTTCAGTAGCTTCAGAAAATAATCCATGATCCTTACTGGGAGACGAGTCAGTGTCTAAATAAGACTGATCAATACCAATCGCATCCTCATTGGTCACAAATTGGTTATCAACATTATGAGTCTCCATGATACTTACATCATCACCATCGTCAAAGTTTGTCATTGAATCCTTAACTG
Source organism: Pandemis cinnamomeana (assembly GCA_932294345.1). Classification (NCBI taxonomy): domain Eukaryota; kingdom Metazoa; phylum Arthropoda; class Insecta; order Lepidoptera; family Tortricidae; genus Pandemis; species Pandemis cinnamomeana. The sequence goes on from OW028720.1 coordinate 4,400,555, forward strand.
CAGCTGTTGGCTGTGCTGACTTATGACGACTATTGTCGTTAGAAACAACTTTTTGTCCAATTAGAATTTGATTTATATCCTCGCCAATTTTAAGTGGGTCTAAATTTAACAGTCCTGGATCTGTCCTTAACCTTAGGCCAGATAGAACTCTATTTAAATGACTATCGGCTTTAACTACACTTTCATGAACATTGCTCGCAGCTAAGTTGCTATCTCGGTGTCTATGTAGTAGACCACTAGGCAAAGGCAAGTTGAGTATCTCCTCCAAACCTTTCTGATACACTGGCGGCCGATTAAAAGAAGCTCTAGGATTACCTAAAAGGGAGTCGATACATCTTGTAGCTTGAACATGAGATGCTTCAGAAATAGCGTCGTCGGCCATGTCTTGGGGACTTACGATTATTGTGACCACATTCCTGGCTTCTTGAGGGGTAACATCATTGTCTTCAGCGTCAGAAGCTGTGCTCCTGGCGGCATCCCTCTCGAGCGCGTCTTTGAACTCTTCGTCGGTTGCTTCTCGTAGAGTCTCCAGCACTGATGATGCGAGGTCCACTTCTGGCTGCAAAAGCGGTTTAGCATCTTCCGACGGGTCCGACCTGAAATAATTTGCAATGTTATAAAGAGCGTCCTCAACTCCTCACTGAGAGCATTCTTACCCGAGCATTTGTTCAAGTAAACGTACAATCAATGTAAGCTTCGTAAACGCTCGGCTCAACGTCCACACCACTCGAATATTTAACGCCGATTGCTCATCACACGAGAATGCGTTCAGTGTGGATGAGGACGGTCCTTTAAGTGAACAATTGGAAATTTTTGATTGCTGTAGGATTTAGCCCCTTTAAAAGACTCATATAATTAAAAAAAATCACCTCCATCCAGGTTTTGCAAATACGTCCTATTGCTAAACACAGGCCTCCTCCCAGAATGAGAGGGCTTGGGCTATAGTTCCCACTCGGGCCCTGTGCGGATTAGGAACTTCGTATTCATACACACCATTGAATTGCTTCACAACTGTATGCAGGTTTCCCCGCGATATTTTTCCATGAAAAGCTCATGGCAAATTTTAAATAAATCTTGAAAACTCAAAAGTGCGAGCTATTGGTTCGAATCCATACGCCGCTCTGCTTAAGCAGCCATAGGTCAACCACTAGAGCAGGGGTGGCCAACGGGTCGATCGCGATCGACCGGTCGATCGCGAATGTTAGTCCAGTCGATCGCGGCAAGGCAAAAAATATAAATATGTGGACCAGACTGCGCAACGTAATCACCAACTGCTGATTTAAGGTTTCATGAAGTATGTAATTGGTAGATCGCACAGGGTTTCGTTAGTAAACAGGAGATCTAGGGTCTAATCAAGTTGGCCACCCCTGCACTAGAGGCTACTATAGGTACGGCCTTTTTTAACCGATGAAAAATCGGAAGAGGTTCTCAAGCCGCATATATTTTTTTACCCATTACTTTTTACAGAGTACAATACAAATACTCTTTATTCATCACCACAAATCAGTACAAAACAATACATAAACAAAGGACAGAGTATACAATAGGTGGTCTTATCGCTTAATAGCGATACCACCAGACAACCAATAAGATAGAGAAATAAGTTGGAGATAGTCCATGTCGGTGGCGGAAACAAATAGACAGGAGAGACGCAGGGATAATAAAAACAAAAATACTAACATAAATATTCGGTATTAACCTACATAACTAAATAACATTATTGTATAATAGGTACTTAAAATAAAATAAATATGACAGTGTAATAACGATTAAGTAATATATACCTATATAAGAAAGCCATTATAACAGAAAAGAATTTGATCAGAAGCAAACAGAAAAGAAAAGGGGCACAGGAAGTGGATTCAATTAGTGAGTTTCTAAAAATAGGTAGAGTTTTTAGTCTACAGGAAGGGAATTCCACAGACGGATAGAAGTCATAGTAAAGGAGTCATGATAGAACTTGGAGGAAGAAACAGGAACAGCAAGGAGGAGAAATTTAAAGAAATATGCGTTTATTGAAAGTAGTCTGCTTTTGATAATTCTTCTTTTATTGTAAGTACTTATTTTTATTTCATTATTTTTTAATTACCTACTTGCGGAAACTAATTCTAATAATCAAGATACTTACGTATCTATGTAGTAGGTACAGATGAATTAGTGAGAGCGTGGAATTGCATTTGTAGTGGTTGTACGGTATTTCTTGCCGGATTGGTGCCAAAACCAATTATCTGCAATTTTTTTCGAGTTTTTGACTTAAATTACCATTCGAATCGGCGAATTTTTATCTATCTAGTGGTAAAATCCACTAAACTGTATGACGCACCGTTGCTGACTTATCGAATGTAAAAACCGAATATTGGCTTGTCAAACTAGGTAGGTAGGTATAGGGTATCAAATGCAAAAACAAATTATTTCTTCATAATTTAGACGAGGTATTTTGACACAAAGACGCAAAAAATACGAAACCTTTTTACTTAGTAATGTTTGGTGATATATTAATAATAACAGTAAGGTCCAAATTACTAAGGCAAAAATATTATGTTTACTTTGTACTTTTTTGTTCCAGAAGAGTGTAGTAGAGATACTAAAAATCTTTAGAGTTAATAAACAATAAAAATATAAATAAAGTTGGTTCTGGCATGTAATATTTCGGATATTTCTTAGCAATTAGCTTGGAAGCAAAACCGACTAAACTGCTTACTAAAGAAGCAAAAACAACTGAATTAGGATTATATTTTATTTTTTTATTTTTTTTGCGCAAATATGACTATGTTATATCATATCAGGCATATACTTATCTAAAACTTGGATAACTCGCTACTATAAGTTCTTATACATAAAACTGAGATTATTTCAATTGTAAGGTCTTAATTTAAATAGCGAACATTCAAAAAGCGTTTACTCAAAAAAAAAAATTTTTTCGGCTAATTAGTACCGTCCAGTTGCGTATCTTCGCCTGGATTTTGACACTTTTTCCAAAATATCTTTCATATTTGAAAGAATTTTAGTCCATTGTCGCAAAAAAAACCTTTTTTAGTACTCCTGGCTATCAGTATAAATCACTAAAGCTTTGAATTTCACTCGTTAACTTGGTAATAAATGGCCCCAAAGGCAATAGGCGAAGTATGGGTACTTTTCCCTATCTTCGCCTATGGCATGCCTTACCGCTAATACTAAACTTTTCCATGACTTACACATGTTAAGTCTTATCTACTTGGACTGTGTTAATACAATATGAAGCTTAACTACACCGGACTAGGCATATTTTAAAGAAAATGTGTGGTAGGCGAAGATTGGCTGCAGTTTGAAGTTGTTTCATACATTTTCTAAAACGATGCTAGGGCTGCCAAAAATTACCCAACATGCCAAACAAAGGGGAGTAATGGTTTACAATAAAAAAAAAATTCAAACTTTTTTTTATTACTTAAACAAAACGTATGTTTTTCTGCTATAATATGTTTTTAATTGAAATCCAATCAACCTATGCCTATAAAATATTTATATAATTTAATCTACTTATTAACTTTCCTCCAAATCGTTAAAGCCATTTCCGTAAAACAAAACAAAAGAAAATATTTAAATTGGCAAACAAGTAATATCATCCACTAATTAATATGCTACAATAAATTTGACAACCCTAGGGGCAGGCGAAATTTGGCAACAAGTTGAACGATAAATACCCTCCCCAACGTTTTATCCAATTGTGATTTCTAGACGTAAGTTAGCCATTAAATACTAGTGTCACATGAAAAAGAAATAGTTATACGATATAATCATGTAAAAAGTTTAACATTATCTGGTCTATATCACTGTTTAAAACCAAAGTTAAAACGCTGGTAAAAAAAAACACGTGGTCGGCGTCGCGAAAAAATCTCACTAAACATCAATTGTGAGAAGTTAGTCGCAGATCGTTCGAAGAATGTTGACCGCCATGTAAAATACTTTGTATTTAGCAGTTTTATGTAAGGCTAGCACTAAAAACATTTCGGTAGTGTTAACTTATGTCAAATTGGGCGAAGATAGGTAGCACAGGCGAAGATACGCAACTGGACGGTAGGTTTTGGCTCCTCCAACCCGGCAATATCCTTCTCTTCTTAACAAGTAAAATAATACTCAGTCTTTTTTGCTTTCATTTACTATCATTTAATTCCTCAAAACTATATTCGGCCATAGTTTTTAAAAACTGTGTAACTTACTTGTGGGCGAATATCTTAGGGATCATGTTATATAGGCGATGTGGCTAGCAACCCATCACTGTTCTGATTCCCCTTTCCATCCATACGCCCACAATCATGCTAAACGTGGTCTTTAGGTCTTGTCACCTTAGGCTCTGTCTACCCCGTAAGGGATAAAGACGTGATTTATGTATGTATGTATGTATGTATGTGTAACTTACATGGGCCCAGTCTATAAAAGGTACTCCGTGGTATGGTATGAGCCCAGAGAGAATTATGTTGAAAATTGCGCCTACAATAAAATCAGCCGCTAAAATTACGCATATAGTAACGTAAATAACATAATTTAGAATTTGACACTGACATAATTTAGAATTTGACACTGACATTATTTGGAATTTTCTTCGTCAATATAATTATTACAAACACTGTTTATGCTAATAGTAGGTACGGGAAAAGGGCTCAAAATTTAGAATGCCTATAAACACACAATACCACTACCTCGGTCCGCTTACCTTTTTTCAACCAAGAAATGAGTTGATGATCATCAAAAGCCTGGCAGATCTTCATCAACTAAAAACCACATCAAAAGCTTTGAATTCGTTTAGAAGTTATGATGCCAAAGCAAACTCACCTCACGACATTCCCAACAGCACGCACAGCATTTGGAAAGATGAGCGATGTAGTTCCCTCGGAGTCGGCGTCGCGAGGCCGGCACGGGCAGTCGTCCAGGCCAGCGGCTGAAGAGGCGGCGCGGGAGTCCGGCGTCCCCGGGCCCGCGGCGCCTGGCGGGGCCTGCAGGGCGGGGCCCAGACCCGCGCCAGGCTCAGCCACGGGAGGACACGGGCAGCATTGCTTAGGAGCCTGCATTTCAGTACCATTGCTGGCTGATTGTGTTGATGTCTGCAGAAAGACAAAGCGACGTTAATAAAAGTTAGTGAAGGTCTTTAAAATTTAGGTCTTTGCTTGATTATTAACAATATTAACGCATATTTTTTACCATCTTTCTCATAAAAGTTAATATTATGTTATGAGCCTCTTACCTACAACAAAATGCATGTGTGTAACTCAGACTGGAAGTCGAAGTAACAGATAGAGACAAAATAATATGCAGTACTATCGTTTATGAATATAAGGGGCTTACACTTCAATGAAGCAGAGACATTAAGAGTAAGTATGGCCTCGTAAGCCCTCGCGTACTTTCTGAAGTACTAATTAATAAGTGCCGAATGTACTATATGAAGTATACATTATTAAGTGAAATTAGAACTTTAAATATGCTGAAATTAAACCTAAACTCATAAAACTGGAACTTGGCCGCTCGGTCTTAAGGACTACACGCGATTTATTAAAAGTCGGCCTTAGTAGTATAGACACACTTCAGTCAACTTACCCTATTTATAACTGCCAGTAAGTTCAAAATCAATACTGTCCGCCGCCACATTTTCCACCGCGGTCACATGGAGCCGATTCACAAATGGAACTGTTTCATCCCTCAATTCTCCTAATATTGGGTTTGTCAAGCTATCAGTCAGAATCTGTGGAGATAATCATACAGTGCAGCGAGCACGCCGCGTGTGACCGATTAGCACGAACGTGCCGGAAACGCTGACATCGGCAGAACTTGATAAATGGTAAAATTATTTATCTAGTTTTATGGGTTACTGGAGTTTCGTCTCAAGGCGTTCATTTAAATTACATATGTAGACTAATACTCAGTACATATTCTGTATGTTCGGAGTCATTCGATCCCGATAATCCCACAGACACTATATTATGTAGAACATGGATAACGTGGCCTTTCGGTTCTTATAGCCTGTGTCTACCCCGTAAGGGATAAAGACGAGATTTATGTATGTAATGTAACATCGTTATAATAAAGACGTCTTGATTTTTTTGTTATTAAAAATGTAGTAACTAATTAGAACGTTACCTCTCATCATCTAAGGATTTAATCATGTTATAGGCGATGCGGCTAGCACCCATCACTATTTTGATTCCCCTTGCCACCTATACGCCCGCAATCATGCTAAACGTGGCCTTTAGGTCTTGTTTCCTTAGATTCTGTCTACCCCGTAAGGGAAAAAGACGTGATTTATATATATATGTGTGTAGTAATTGAAATATATGTATTTGACTTTTATATGTATAGAGTAGAGGATTTGAAGTATCCAAAACACGTTATTATAATTACTTTAATGCTACTTTTAATTCTATAATTAAGTACTTATGCTTCAAACATATATTATCATTTTTATACGATAGGTAAGGAAGGCAAACGAGCGAGTGGGTCACCTGATGGTAAGTGAGCACCGATCAAACGAACGAACGAACTCCGAATTTGTTACTTCGTAGTAGATTATGTTTATAGATTCCTATGTATTTATTAAATAGGTACCTACTTACACTAACTTTCCAAGGTTTTCTTTGTTCTCAACTGGAATTTAGATAATTCTTTACGGGATAGACAGAGCCTTAGGTAAATTAACAGTAGGTAGATACATAATAGCAAGTTGATTGATAGCCGGAGTAGTCAACCTTCAAACAAAAACCTTACAGCGACTGTAGCGCCACCTAGACATCGACTACAGAGACTACGTAGTATCCTACGATAACGTTACAATGTCTACATCGCGCCAACGCAGTCTTTCTTAACGCAGATGCATAAACAACTCCCAACTCAGGCCGGGTGTACCTCGCATATTAATACCGGTTCCGAGCCCTGTTCCAATTAACTCTTCCTTTAGACTTCGGTCCTCAGGCATAACATAACATCCGATCCGCCTGAAGAGTGATCTCTCTTCTCTATTATGTCAGTTTGTGACACTCCCTATTACCATAGGTGGGCACAGTTAATCTAAAAGTTAACTTCGTTAATCGTTATTTCGTTAGTTAAATTAAAAAGTTAACTTCGATAATCAGTCAAGTTCAAGGTAACCGTTAAAAGTTAACCAAAAAAACAAAAACAAGTAGAAAAAAGAATTAAACACACGTTTATTTATTTCGATAATAGGTACAGGGGGTAGAAATAAGGCTACTAATAATCGTAATCTAGTAGGTACTGCAGCACTGGGTACGTATTACAATGACTAAAATTAAAAAACCTAACGTAAAATAACCTACGTTCAAAATCCCTAAAATCTAAACACCTAATGTTTTTTTTCACTTAATATTCAAAATATTAGGTATTTTTATTTAGGCTTAAAATGCTTAATTTTCGGCGAGCGAGCAAAGCGAGCGATCAAGACGGTTCGGGGCGGAAGCGACTCAAAGGCGATTCAAAAGCTAAGGCGGGAGCGTAGCGTAGTTATTTTTTTTATTACCACGTGGAAAATCTAATTTGCTTTATAAAATTTGGTATTTGATTTACATTTACATTTAATAATGTAAAGACAATGATACCTAGTGAAAATAATAATTTTATGTGCTGTTACAAAAAAAATATCTAACATCGCTTCGCTCCCGCCTTAGCCTTCTGAACCTAACCTATCCGAGTCGCTTCGTCCCTAAAAGGTTTCGCTCGCTCGCTGCCAGCGAGGTACCTGATATAGGTACTACTTCGTACAAATAGCTCGCAAGTGCATCCTTTTAGGTATTTTGACCATTTGGTATTTCAAATGTTGGTGTATCAAACTTAGGTGTTCTAGCTGTTGATATTTTAAACATTAGACATTTAGTCCAATAGGTATTTTAAACTTAGGTAATTCTTACGTAGGTATGTTAGTTGTTTAGGTATTTAAATGTAAGGTATTTAGATTTTAGGGATTTTGAACGTAGTTTATTTTACGTTAGGTTTTTTAATTTTAGGCATTGTAATACGTACCCGCAGCACTAGATGGTGTGGCGGCCGTCCGACCAGTAGGAACACTGGACGACGCCGCCATTTTGACGTTTGCCAGTGACAGTACGTCAGAAGAGAGTTTTTCGGGTTTTTCCCTCCCACGAGGGGATAGTGATTTTGAATCTTTGTTAAGATTAAGTACTGTAACTTTCATTATACGTGGTACAACAACGTCCGTCGTTTCATTTCTCCTCCAGGCGTACCTAACGTACGCCAAAATGGGATAGCAGGATTAAAGTTAACGGAAGTTAGTAAAAACGTAAACATTTTTAGAAGTTAACTTGAAAGTTAATCCGTTAGGCAGATTGTAAACGTCGTTAATTAGCGATTAACGGATTAACGAGTTAATGCCCACCGTTGCCTATAACCTTAACCAATTTCAAATGTGAATTAAGTTAAGTACAAGAAATTGCTGAAGCAATTTTGATAACATTTACTGGGATTAACTTGATGATTGATGATATGATTGGTGAGTGGTATTAAGTAATTTTATAACTATAAATGTACCTAACATCTAAATACTGAACAAAACAAGAATTTCGTGAAATCGGTTCAGTCAGTGAATATCTCATTAATTGAGACGCAAAAAAGGGACAACACAAAAAATTTAGTTCACTCGTGAAAAATAATAGGGTTTTTTTTAAATTAGATTGACAAAAATTACGCGATACGACAGTTATATTTCATTAGACCAAAGTGGTTTCCATACCTAACATACCAATTATAATTGTAAATTTATGGCGTGCTGCGTTAAACAGAACGTCTATGGCATCTTTATTGCCAGATTGTGGCAGTCCAACTACTCTGGTCAGGGCAGAGAAATACATTAAATTCCGCTTCTAGTTGATTCTAGTCGTATTATTTACTTCAGATCTTAAATTTCCAAATTATTTTATTATTTAAATTTTTGCAAATGCTGGGAAAAGAGTGCTAACGATTATTTTTGTAATTTGACACTTGCACCATGGCAACATTAATGCGTATACAAAACTAACAGCGATTCTTTGGCGGGAATTTGAATGAAGCGGGTGTTTTAAAGTTCTCTGTGAATTAAATTTTGATTTTTTTCTTAAAAAAGTTGTAAATAGGTGCAATTTTGTAATTAATTTTGTAAATATGGCTGGGGATGACGACCCCGGAGGGAACTCCGGGGGGCCCCCTAGGAAAAGGACCTTCAATCAAAGCGGTGGTGGAAGTGAACCTGTTAGTGACGATAAACTTTATGCGGCTTTCATTAAGCCTGGGTACAAAAGACTTTACCCGGAACATTGTGCTCATTCTGAGTTTAAAGTTTTTGTGGAGAGTTCTAACAAAGAAAGGCTGGGCAACAAGAGCCCAATATACCTCAACCACATCTTTTCCAATGAAGTGAAAGGCGTGCTGTCCGTACATCGTGTCAATGCTAATAAGCTGGCCGTTGTGTTTAAGCAATTCAATACTGCTAACAATTTCCTCCTAAATGAGACCTTCCTTTGCAAGTACAATTTAAAAGCATACATCCCAGCGAAGGAGATTGAGAAGACAGGAATAATAAGGTTCGTTCCAACAAACATATCCAATAAGGAACTGTATACGAAGTTATCTTCGTATTATGACATTATCGCCGTGAGGCGTTTTACGAAGCGTGTTGGAGAAGAGCGTGTGCCACTTCAGACAGTGAGCATAACGTTTTTGTCCCACTCGCTCCCTGACAGTGTACAGTACGATTTGTTTTCGTACAGAGTGTTTGAGTATGTACCCCCCTTGTTGCAATGCTTCAAGTGTTTTAAATTCAATCACTCAGCAAATATATGTAATGGAAAGCAGCGTTGCTCCATATGCTCAGGTGAACACTATTACAAAGACTGTGAGAATAACGATAACCCTTGTTGTGCTAATTGCGGTGGCCCTCACTTGGCTATCTCAAAATCGTGCCCTATAAAAATGAAAAAGATTTTGGAAAAGAAGAGCAACATTACGTATGCAAAAGTTATTGATACTAAGTCTAAGTGTGAATTTCCACCCCTGTCTATACATAATAAAACTCAAACTACACCCCATATTGAAACCACAGCCAAAAAAGTTGACCTTAAGTCCGAACTACTAAATAACTCAGAACTTCTAAATGCTTTAGTTCGCACTTTAGTCGAACTAGGTAATCAGAAAGACGACAACCCAATTACTACATCATTTATTAAAGACACGCTAATTAAAAATATACATAATGGATAGTACAATGCAAAATATAGATTGTTCACCGATGGCAGGAGCTGTTGCGGCGGCGCCGCAGCGGCTCCGCCTGCCGGTGGAACACTCATCATTATGCATCGCGCAATATAATATTCAGTCTATTAAGTCCAAATTACCATTATTAATATCCTTTTTAAGAAAAGAAAACATAGATGTATGTCTCCTTAATGAGACTTGGCTAAAAGATATTGGAAGTATTAAAATCCCGAACTACTATGCATACTGTAAAAATTCTACTAATGGATACGGTGGTGTAGCTATACTTGTGAAACATACTTTAAAACACTGTAGTTTAGAAACTCATTTTTACCAAGAAATTCAAACTATAGCTGTATCTATCTTTACGAATGGGCGTCCTTTATCTATTTTATGTGTATACTGCCCTCCTGCAAGTAGCCGGATAAGATTAAATAGACTTCATAGTATAATTCAAAATCTACCGAAACCAGTAATTGTATCAGGTGATTTCAATGCGCATCATGTTGCGTTTGGCTGTTTTTCTACTAAGTCTCGTGGTCAGAGCTTGTATGATATCATAGATGATTTAGATTTATGTATATTGAATGATGGGCAACCAACTACGGTTACCTATCCGAACAGAAATCCATCAGCAATAGATGTTAGCTTTAGTAGTGCAAGTATAACAGCTTTATGTGAGTGGCGAGTACATGACGACCCAATGGGTAGTTACCATTATCCCACCATTATTGATTTAAACTTGTCTCCCCAAAGGTATCAGAATAATGACCCTATTCAAAAGTTTATATATAGTAAAGCTGACTGGGATAAATATAGAAAACTTTCTAGTTCTACATTTGCAAAGTTCTTAATTGATGAAAATAAACCTATTGAAACATATGATAGATTTTGTAATGAGCTGAGTAAAATTAAACAGCAATGTATCCCCATACTTCATAAAACTAATAATTATGTAACAAGATCACCAGCCCCCTGGTGGAATACAATTTGTGAGGAGAGTGTTAAAAAAGCGTATGAAGCGTTAAAACATTATAGAGCCAATCCAACTATAGAAAATTTCATCAACTATAAAAGGTTAGATGCACTTAAAAAAAGGACTATCTCAAAAGAAAAAGTAACTGGTTGGCATGATTTATGTGCTTCTTTTAATAGAACTACTCCGATTTCCAAAATCTGGAACTATATTAAAAGGTTTAAGGGATCCAAATTGCCTCAAACTAATAAATCTGATGACTTTATAGATCCATTTATGGCTAAATTAACTCAAGGTATAAACCTCAATAATTCATCTGATATAGAATATTTATTTCAACTTAACAATAATGAAAATGAAACTAAGTATCTCACAGAACCATTTACTTGGGAAGAATTTATAGTAAGTATTCAGTCCCGAAAAAACACAACACCAGGTTTAGACGATATTCCATACATACTTATCAGAAACTTAGATTGTACAGCACAAAAAGTATTACTTAAAATTATGAATCTACTCTGGTTACATCAATCTATCCCTGTGTCCTGGAAAACACAGTGTGTTATTCCAATTCTTAAACCTAACAAGCCACATAATGAAGCAAATTCTTATAGACCCATTTCATTGTCTTCTTGTGTAGGTAAAGTTTTCGAAAATATGTTAAAGACTAGGCTTGACTGGTATGTCGAGTCTAATGGTATCATGCCCCCTATTCAGAACGGCTTCCGTCGCGGCAGGAGCTGTGCAGATAGCTTTGTCTCTCTTTTATCGGATCTGAAACAAGCCAAAAATAGTAAATCTCATGCTGCCTGTGCATTTTTAGATGTACAAGGGGCATTTGATAATGTTGACCCAACTATACTGGTTAAAGTATTATCTGATTTAAAAATACCAGGTAAGATTTGCAAGTGGATCTTTAACTTTTTAAATAATAGGACACTGTACATAAGACACAACAATATTTTACATGGTCCAAAACAGGTTTCGAAGGGTACTATGCAGGGAGCAACGTTGTCTCCATTACTTTACAATTTGTACACTAGTCAGATAGAATCTTATGTAAATACTGCTAATGTAAATATTCTTCAATTTGCAGATGATATTGTTGTATATAGTATAAATAAGAATTTAGATGTAGCTAAAAACAATTTAAATGTTGCATTACATGAAGTGTTTCTGTATTATAGTACTATTCTGAATTTAAATATAAATCCAACCAAAAGTAGTGCATTGGTATTAAGTCAAGATGGCTCAGATGTAAATATTGTTTATAACAATGAAGTTATAGATGAAGTATCCTCCCACAAGTTTTTGGGGGTAACAATAGATAATAAGTTAAGTTTTGATGAACATATTAAAAGTGTTATTACCAACTCTCTTAAGGGTTTAAACATAATGAGGTGTCTTGCTGGTATATCTTGGGGTGCAGATCCTAAGATATTATCTGTTTTCTATAAGGCTTTGGTTAGAAGTCACTTTGACTACAGTTTTTTAGCTCATATGAACACGGCTCATACCCGTAAACTACAACTAATTCAAAATAAAGCTCTAAGAATAATATCAGGAGCTATGTGTTCCACTCCAATAAGAGCTATGGAGATAGAAACTAAGATTATGCCTTTATCTGTACGATGGGTTTTGTTAGCCCAAAAATACTTTATTAAGATACTTGCTAGCAAGAATCACAATGTTCTAAAAAGTATAAGAACTCACCATTTCCAAGTTTGTCCTCCCATTATTATTAATAATGAAGTGATGAACAGAGTGCCGCAACTGTCTGAGATCCTGTGTTATGTTGAGCAGAAGTTTCCCAATGTTTACCAGCAAACTCCTTGGCCATGTTATTCAGACACTTTCCACTGTAAATTTGAAAACATTAATGTTAAAACAAAAGCCATTAATAATAACACTGACTTTTTAAACTTTCTCTCAGAAATCCCAAATTACTACAAGCTGTATACAGATGGTAGCAAATCAAATTCACATGTACGCAGTGCTGTGTATGACCCTCAAATTAAATTTGTAAAAAGTTTTAGACTTGACTGTATGTGTACTATTTTCACAGCAGAAGCATATGCTGTACTTGAAGCTCTGAAGTGTATTAAAAGAGTTTCAAACTTTAAAGAGTTCATAATATTTACAGATTCTCTTAGTTTAATAACTAGTTTAGAGAACAAACAATTACATTATAAGAACAATTTTATTTTGTACAATATAAGAGACCTTTTAACTTACTTTAGAATAAGTAATGTAAATATTCATTTCATGTGGATTCCCTCTCATTCTGGGATAACTGGCAATGAGATAGTTGATAAGGCTGCATTTTTGGGCACTAATGAAATTGATGTTAGGGTAATATTTAAAGTCCCAATGACGGACTGCCAATCGGCAGCAAAAGAAGAAGCCATGAAGATCTGGAAGGACGTTTGGAGAAGAGACACTGAAACTAAAGGACGATGGTATGCAAGTATTCAAGATAGCTTTCCAGTGAAACCATGGTACGATAGAATTAAGGAAGGTTCTCGAGAATTCATCACTACCATCAATAGATTAAGATTTGGACACAACACTGCCCCGGCACACTTGGCCAGATTTTCCATTATAACGGACAGCACATGCCCCCATTGCCAGAATGGTAATGTATGCGATGTTGAACATATCGTATTTCAATGCTCTGCGTTTAATATCCAAAGATTAATATTAGCAAGTGAACTTAGTGATGAAGTAAATAATGATTCCTCCCGCCGCTTAACTGACATTCTCAAAAACTATGACTGTTATCAAGCAATATTTAAGTTTATCAAAACCACAGTGAAAAAAATTTAGTGTGATGTGTAGTGCTGTCGTGAGCAAAATTAACTTATATTACTCTTTCTTTCCCAAATGAAGTGTTTTCAAAATAAATAGACTTGGCTTAAAGGACCTAGCATCCAGGCCATAAAATCTTAAAAAAAAAAAAAAAAAAAAAAACTAACAGCCAGTCAAAAGGAACATTTTAAAAAGTTTTCGTTTGAAGTCGTTATTGAAATACGTTACCAATTTTACAACGAAAAAGATTTGGCGGGTGAATGCTACAATCCTTCTTCATAATTACTACCTTAGTGAATCAAGTCTCTGTTGTCAAACATCCATGTGCTCATAAAGTTTTAAGAAGATCTATTGCTTTGTCTTTAGATCTAAAACTGACAACGCTTTCGTTACAATCTTTGTAAAATTTTGCTAGGCAAAATGGAAGATTTTCTCAAAATAGAGAAAATTGGTGAAGGTACTTACGGTGTGGTGTACAAAGGAAAAAACAAAGTGACTGGCCAATTTGTGGCGATGAAAAAAATTCGGTTGGAAGCCGACGACGAAGGTATACCGTCCACAGCTATCAGGTCAGTCAGTCCACCATTCCATTGTTACATTTTATTTTATTCACAGACGTATTAATAAGTTACGTTAAAAAGCTCAACGGTAGTTGTAATTTCATAACCTAAGTCTTAATATACAATGCGCTCTTACTTACCCGCTTCCTAAGCATTCAATCTCTTTGCACCTGTCTATAAGCAACAGGCATCCAGTTTACGCACCTTCAGCTTATTGGATTAATGTTTTGATGCAATAACAATACTTTTATTGTTTCATGTTACACTTAATTTTAATACCTTTTTTAAATAATAACATATGTGTTTTACCACAGTCACACCTTTAGGCATATGCTCAGACAGCCATGCTGCCTTGGTTGGGCATGGGATTACCTAGCATAAGCCATTGGTCCTGTGATATAAAACACTCTCAGATTTAGTGCTAATTGCAAGCCTTTATGCCTTCACTGTTAATATTAATTATGTTGATTTGCTTCAAATTTTACAAGCAAATTTTGACCACTTGTATTTAAGATGGTTGAAAGACTGTGGCATGATCAGGGAACACAAATGCCTTTTAAAACTTATTTTGTACTAGCCTTCCGTCCGCAGCTTCGCACGCGATAAATTAATTTTCCCGTAGGAAAAGGTATTTTCCCGCGGTAAAAAGTAGCCTATGTCACTCAGTGAAAATGTAGCTTACTAACGGCAAAAGAATTTTTGAAATCCGTCCAGTAGTTTCGGAGCCTATTCAATTCAAACAAACAAACAATCAAACTTTTCCTCTTTATAATATTAGTATAGATTACCTATAGTAGTATCTATACTGACTTATCGGTTCTGAAAATGCAGAAAAATTATTGGCCAAATAGTTGGCATTGCCAATCCGTCAAATTGTAAAAATATAATGTAGTGTGTGTAATGACAAAGTTAAATTGTCAGATTTTTAAATTAAAATCATAAATTTTGACTAAAATATGCAATACTTGCTATATAAGAATTGTTTGTTGGCATTTTTTTTTTTTATTAATTGGCATTACAAATACAAATACTCCATAATGAACACCACTAATCAATAGGTGGGTACAACAAGACTGATATTACCACATCATGATTATCTAAATAAAATGTACAATTATTCACTTAATTTAGCTTGGCATCTAAAAGGTTAAGACAAGTGTCCAAGTTTGTAACAAAGCTTAAGGTTCAAGAAACAATAACTCAAGAAAAACTTTTAAAATATTGTATTCTGTTCCAGAGAGATATCCTTACTGAAAGAGCTAAATCACCCAAACATTGTGAAGCTTGAAGATGTACTTATGGAAGAGTCGCGGCTTTACCTGATCTTCGAATTCCTTTCCATGGACCTGAAGAAGTATATGGACTCACTTGGATCTGGAAGAGTATGTTATGTCATATATTTTTTTATTGATGTTTGACTGAATGTATAGATGAATACTGAAATAAAATATTTATGAGAAAGAAATCAATCCAGTATGGAGGGAAAAGGCCTTATTTATACTGCTGGGTTCAGGCCTCCTCTCCAAATGATGTTCATAAAATCAGATATCACAAGATCTATATCATATAAATTAATATATTATTATTATGACTAGGTATGTTAGCCTATGGGAGAGTCCCACTGCTGGGCAGAAACCTTCCCATTTTTCTGCCACTCATCCTGGTTGAGGGCAAGCTCCTGCCACACATGACCCTTCACATGTCTGCTTGGTGTGAATTGTATTTTGTTTCCAGCTGATGAGCCCGAGCATAGTGAAGAGCTACCTGTACCAGATCAACAGCGCCATCCTGTACTGCCACCAGCGCCGCATCCTGCACCGAGACCTCAAGCCACAGAACCTGCTCATTGACCAGACTGGCATTATAAAGGTTAACAACATCATAATACTCATTGACACATAACTCCTTTCCGCCGCGCAGCACACAAATTCTATTTGTTTTTAGGTTTTCTGTACCTCAAAAGGAAAGAAGGTGCTCTCACCCTTTTTGTCCGTCTATCCGTCAAGACCCCTTTTTCTCAGAAACGCATGGATTATGTGCAGGTATAAAGTAGAAATGAATTATGGAATTCTTACAACCCTTTAGATACCTTTTAAAATGAATCAAACAGTATTCAGTCAGGAGCCCAGTTCTTTAGCAGGTAGCTTAAACTATTGAATGGCTATGTATGGATAAACATCCAGACAAAATTTATTATGTGATCTTAGTTTCATTTTTATTTGAGGAAAACTTACACTGAGCACTCATGGAAAATCATAATTCACTACATGCTAAAAGCGTGTGATTCTGTTCTGTTAATGGTCAAATCATACTCCTGGTAGCATTTATTTATTATTATCAAATAGGCCAGAGGTAAGACCCACACGTACACTCACGGACTCCCGGGGTCCGCGGACTACACGTTAAAGGTTGTGGCACACGTAACCGCTCGGCACCGGATCGGCCCCGCCTCATTTCGAGCCGTCCAGTATTCTTTGTAAGAAATTCCATACTATAACGCACACAATATCGGCATCGGAACAGCATCGCCTCGCCTCGGCATTAGCTAATAATCCGCAAGCGACGCGCGGGCAACTCGCAATCATCGAGCTTACGGCTGGCCGCCGCCGCGCTCGCGTCTCGCCGCCGGAACGGGGACGGCGCGCAGACCGCCATCGTTCCCCCTGCAGCAATGACCACCATCGACTACCAGCTCTAGCCGCCGCTTCGCTTTAAGCGCGCTGTCGCCCAGCCGTAAGCGCGATGTCACCTAGCCGCAGCCGCGCGGACACCTCGGAGGTGTTGAGCCGTTTCCGTTCCGTGCTTGCGTATGGTTGACACCTGGTTAATGACAAGCCGATGAGGTGAGGTGGCGCCGATCTGGTGCCGAGCGGTGTGCGACAACATTAAGAAAAAAGTTTGTAACTGATACTATGAACAGGTGGCGGACTTCGGTTTGGGGCGCGCGTTCGGTGTGCCGGTGCGCGTGTACACGCACGAGGTGGTCACGCTGTGGTACCGCGCGCCCGAGGTGCTGCTCGGCAGCCAGCGGTCAGTACACGTCACCACTACATTACATCTATCAAAAAGCTCAATACAATACAAATAGTAAGCAAAGATGGATTTCTATGAATGGCAATGGAAGGCAGATAAAACTACACGCAAGCACACTTGCAATGGAACTCATCGAGTCTAAAAGGCAGCACACACCCTGCAAGTAAACGTCTGCTGTTGTGTCACCAAAAATGATATAATATATTTATGTGTGAGTGAGCGAAACGGCTTCCTAAAATAATTTTTAATGATATACCAACATGGTACATCTGTAAATTTTACTTCACGATCATGACGAACACAATTCGTGCAGAATAAAAGAGATTTCAACAAATTGAGAACCTTCTCATTTTGTAATAATCTTTTAACAGTTGTATACTAAAACTGAATTTAAGACCTTACTATGTAACCAATGCCTTAATCCCAGGTACTCGTGCCCAGTGGACATGTGGTCGGTGGGCTGCATCCTGTCTGAGATGTCCTCAAAGAAACCGCTGTTCCAGGGAGACTCCGAGATCGACCAGCTTTTCCGCATCTTCAGGTAAACTAGTCATTACTCTTTTACTGACAATACCGTATAACAAATATAGCCAAATAGTGTGGCGCTTCTTTCTAAAGCTAACGCTGGTATAATCGTTGACTTTTATTTTGAATTGACATCACATTCAAAATTCTGACCAGCTTCTTTACAAGTATTACCTTTACCAGTATTAGGCCTACCAGTATCCCTAACCTCGCTTAATTTAAAATATTACGCTCTAACATCGAAAACAGGCCCTGGCAAACACAATGCTTGAAAGTTTTCCATGGCAGATGGAAAACATTACCCGCGCGTATCAAGAGGATATTTGTTCCATTTTAGTTTTCAACCATTTCACCGTCAGGGCTAGGTTTAGGTATCTGTGTATTTCAATACACAGAAATCAGTTTGTGTAGGCATGTATAGTTGTAACCGTGTGTTTTGTGTATCAGGATGCTGCGGACGCCGACGGAGGAGATCTGGCCGGGCGTGACGTCACTGCCGGACTACAAGCCCACCTTCCCGAACTGGAACACCTTCAATCTGCACAATCACGTCAGTACTGTGAAAACCTTTTATAATCTACTAACTATCGCCCACTGGAATTGAGTAAAAATCGAGTTACAAAATCTGAAATCGATTACATCGTCCGTCACACAGTTTGTTCGTATGAAAGCGAAGCTAATATAAGGGTGTTACTGTTAATTATCAGGTCCAGAACCTAGACGAAGTGGGCATGGACCTCCTTCGCAAGATGCTCATCTACGACCCGATGAAGCGCATCAGCGCGAAGGACGCGCGCCGCCACCGCTACTTCCGCGACGTGCGGCTGCCGCCCGGCCTGGCCGCCGCCCCCGCCGCGCTGCGGGAGGCGCGCGACATACCCGTCGCGGCCACGCAGTGACCGCGCACACTAACCGCACACGCACTATATTTTTGCAATTAACGACGATGTCCAATATTAAACAGGATGAAAGATTCGTCTTTGCTAACTCTCACGAAGTTCCAAGACGGTCGAGCGAGTAGATTTTTTTCACGAGTCGAGCATGTTGACCGCTTACAGTGTTTTGTGTTAGCATTTGAGTGCTTGATGCGATTTTATATAAGAGAAATGTGCCTCTCGTTGTGTGTAACTCCTTGATCAAGCAAAACGAAATTACGTGTTCGACTAGAAGGCGCTTGACCGTGTCGGACCCGCTGTATACCTATGTCCAACGCCAATCCGATGCCGAGCTATCAGAAAAATTTATAGCGCAAGCAGTTTTTAAACAAAAACTGCTAAAAAGCAGAGCAAGTGCATTGTTCCTTAAGTAACGCAATTTTTTCGCAATTACTTGAAACTGGACTATCATCTCAAACTATATCTAAAATAAGTTGGGTGTTGTCATTAAGACCCATGATAACCCTCCACGAAATATTTGCGGTACATAAGGAACGAGTATTCCATGTAATGCTTCTACTTATATTTTGGTGATATACTACTGCATATGGTGAGAATTTAAAGCACAGTCACATAAATAATTTAAAAAAGTTCAACTAGCTGAAGTGCTAGGAAGAAAATTCACGAATTATTTGCGATGTTACAGTCATAGCATGTAAAAATATTGTGTTATTCTTTATGTGATGTTATGTTGTCATTGACTGGTTAAAGTAATAATAAAATTAGGCTTAGAGCTTTTCGTAGATTTTAGAACCACGGTATGCTACGGAAAGTCCTAAGCCTAGTAATAAACACATTCTGAAAAGTAGAGTTGTAACGGTCATTATTGCTCTATTTCTTAAATTCGACTGACCATAGACTGCGTAACGAATAGTGCCTACATAGTTTTTCAGAAGGATAGTATAATGAAAGTTTGAAAGAGTTATATATTATATCGTTTGACAAAGACCAAGTTGATATGCTTAAAGTGTGTAGCTTAATTTATAATGGTGTCTTTAAAATGATAGTCGAGTTAGACGGAATGTCCTGTGTTTAAGATGGTACTCGACGGTTAAAAATTGTTACATTTAAACATGAAACGTGGGAATTTTTATGTAGTACTAAACTTCCCAAAACCAAAAAAATGTGCGTAAAGAACATTGTTTTGGAAATCTATAAATATTCTTTTCTCAATATAACTTTACAAAATATGTTTAAGCACCCCATGCCTCACAAGAATAGTACCGATTGTTTTACTTCTAGGGTAAACTACCCGATAATTGTCATTTTAATCCATATTCATTGACGTACAATAAACAACTAGACTCTCAGTCGCTAACAAAGGTTCCTCATGAAACGTCGGAGTTGCTTTGTCTATGTGTTGTGTGTCAACACATCGACTTAGACAGATAACATTAACATATTCGTTCAAATTGACACCTTATTTCGTGGCAGTAATGTTTAATATCAATGGCGTAGGATCGTGAGAAGTAATGACGCGACGCCACGCGCTGGAAACCTGCCTGTCTCTTTTGTTCTCAATAGTAAGATTACGGTGCGAAAGAGACATATACATTGTTATCAAAGCGCAGTCGAAACACAACTGAACAAAAACGCGTGTTCAGACTTTTGCTTCGGACAGTTTTTGAGCGTGATTGGGAGTCTAGTTGTTTATTGTACGTCAATGTCCATATTACAATGATTGGTGAGGGTGAGGTGCGGCTGCAGGGAGGTAGTTTACCCTAGTCTTTAATAGTGCGGAAACTTGATAGAATTACTGGATGCACCATGTCAATAGCCTGCAACTCTTCCTCTTAGCACATATCATGTCAACGAGGCATAGTTATTATTATATTGTTAATAATTGACTTGTATTTGAGAGATTACTGTATCGTAAATAAAGCGACTGATTTACATTTGACTAATGAATGATATAGAGTGGAACTCGTGGCCTTCTCGAATGTTAGTGTCGTCTAGCCTAATGGTGTTTCAATGAGTCGCGATACTTAAACTTGTAGCGCTGCGTCAGGGTGGCTTCTCTGTCGTGTGGTCGTCGCAACGCCTCGCGTCTGGCACGCGTGCCGCGTCGCTCCGTGTGCTCGCGGCGGCCGGGGAAACATTAAATACTTATCGAATTACTTATTGTGCCAAAGTGTGAGGAACAAACGTGATCCACCCGGAACGGTTGAGCCCGGTCGCTGCTCTTGTTTATTTTAGAGTTAACATTATTTAATTAGTGAATTTCTTGGAATTATGGAATGAAATGCATTTTAAACGAATAAGATTGATTTAATTTCTCGGTAAATGTAATATACTGTAATAATAACTATTTTTAGAAATACGGAGTTTGATTTGTTCACTCGTAACCCATGGCGCGTTCACCTATGTATGACAGATGATTCTACAAAATCGATATGTCCAAATCGTCCAAACCAAATATTTTTCATCCACCTTGTCTGTACTTCGCTATAGCATGGTTAAGTTATACCTTATGAACCATTTGTGATAGAAAGCGTTGCAACATCCGCTTGTTAGCACTACAGTGTATAATGAAATAACAGTATATAATAAAAATATGTTTATTGATTTCTTAATGACGCAATCGTGTAATTGGCACCGTGCACGACGATAGCGCCATCTCGCAAACGCAACTTTAGGGGAATTTGTCAAATAGTGAATGACAAGTCTTTATTTTATTTTATGTAAAACTAGCTTTTGTTCGCGACTTCGTACGCGCAGAATAAAAATTTGCGCTAAAACTTCTTCCCCACTCCCAGGATTTCGTATTACCTACCTACATCAACGAAATAACCCCGTTTTTTAGCATAGACACGCACTCCCATTATTTTTTATCCCATACTTTAGATCTGCGGGAAATTCGAAAAATCCCGTCTTATGACGCCTACGTAATCTTCAAAGAACATGTCTACTAAATACAAAGCCTATATTTTCTATACCGTCCTTTTATCCTGTGGGGAAATTGGAAAATCCGTTTGTAGTACACCTGTTTGATCATCAAGGAATATGTCTGCTAGACACCAAGAAACTATATTAAGTACTCTTTTTTTTTTTCCTTATCCCACAGGAATTTCGCAGTCCTAATATCAGTTTACAGATATCATAGTTATCTACTGGTATGCCAAAGTTAAAGATTATAGTAAATAATAGTTACGGAGATAAGAAGATTTCAAAGTATAAATCCCTTTTTCCTCCCTATCCCGCGTGAAATTCGAAGGCTTGAAATTAATTTTCAGCAGTTATGATTCCCTACTTGTGTGTCAAATTTCAAGAGTCTAGTGACTATGGTTGTGGAAATAGGTTTCCTTTTCAGTGAACTTACAAATTCCTATTTATTCCCTATCCCTTGGGAATTTTGAAAAATCCCTCAGTGCACCTCTATAATACTGAATACGGAAGCAATAATTATTTTAGCTGAAACTGCGACTTTTATGTATATCGCTATCCCGAGGGAACTATTAAATTTTCCGGGATAAAAAGTAGCCTATAACCTGGCCAGTGATTTACTCAACAGATAGTAAATTTTGCATTAAAACCCGTTCAGCCGTTTCCATGTGATGCACTCGCAAATATACAAACAAACAGATAAACAGACAAAAATTCTAAAAACTGATGAAACGTGTTCTGTTATCGATTCTAAGTATTAACATAACATCAGCCTGTAGAGAGATCTGTATTGTGGTCACACCACATTATATAGTATATTTTTTATCGAGGGACTAAACTAAGCCAATATATACCCGAGGTGGTTAGCCACCCGAGCGTCAGCGAGGGTGTCTATTTATCCGAGGGTTTATATTGGCTTTTAGTCTCGAGGTGAAAACTCTATTTTTCACTTCAATTGCGAGAAAAAATAGTCAGTTTAGTACAAAAAGATTTAATAAAAAATAAATTATCAATTATGTCTTTTGCTCTTTGCTCGACAGCATAATTTTCACTATCACTTGACGACATTGTGAGAATAATCAATTTATTTTAATCGTTTACGATTTACGCTCTACAACAATTTTTCGCGGTATTTTTTTTTCCAACCAGACACAGATATAACAAAATCGCATCGGCGAAATGGTCCATACACAAACTGAAAAAAATAGAATGGCGCCACCTTCTATGCGGAAAAAGCATAGAACTAAGTCCACGTAGACTAAGAACGTAACATTTCCGTCATGAAAATGGTCCACACACAAGCATACTTTTTTTATTTTGTTTCCGCATTACAACGATCTGTAAGTTTATTTATTGTGATTGTTAAATTATTTTTATCATCGTTTCGTGTAATAATTTTTAAATGTGGTTTAAAGAGTGGTAATGGAATTCCTTCACTTATTGAAAATTTACTTTATGCCAAAAACTAAGCAAGTGCTGGCTGTTTGAGTTTATCTAAGTCACTCAAAGTAAATTAAAAAAAATATTACTTTTACTCCCTAGGGACTAAGTACTCACTTTAGCCCCGCCTCGTAAGGCTATATTGACCTACTTTTAGAGCATGAGAAGTGAAAAATATGTAAATGGTTTACAACGAATGGTGGTAATGGTTTGTTATGTGTGTTTCATTGGCAGTAGTGGAGGGAGGATATATTTACATATATTTCACACAGGCTTGGTTATCTTGCACGTGAGTAGCGGAGTAGCAAGGTAATTTTTTTTGTTAATTGAAATGGACCTCCGCAAAGTAACGCCTGATTCAATAAAATAGTTTTGAGAGCGTAAAACACAATAAGTTTCCCCAACTATGCTATAGGACAGGGGTGGCCAACTTGATTAGACCCAAGATCTCCTGTTTACTAACGAAACCCTGTGCGATCTACCAATTACATACTTCATGAAACCTTAAATCAGCAGTTGGTGATTACGTTGCGCAGTCTGGTCCACATATTTATATTTTTTGCCTTGCCGCGATCGACTGGACTAACAGGCGCGATCGACCGGTCGATCGCGATCGACCTGTTGGCCACCCCTGCTATAGGACATAAATTGGTTTTACCAGACCTCGTTAGGAATGTAGAAAAACAAAGAAGTAATGGCAATAGTTGTTTAATATGATACTAACTGTTACTCGCGGCTTCGCCCCCGTACCAGTTTTTTTTTTCAAATATTTTTACATAAGAAACTTCTGACAATAACAAACACAACAAAAAAAGAATCGGCGAGATCGGTCCAGCCGTTCACGCGTGATGCCGTGACCAAGGGAAATAGGGATTTATTTTTATATATACATATAAAGATGAGCCAACATAATTCGCCAAACATCGGTGACCTTTACACCCTATAAAACAAGTATAATAATGACCCATTTTCAAAGTAACATTGACAAATTTCCCCTATAGTTGCACATTTCTGCCATGGCATGCGCTGTGATCGTTTTCTATACCACCATACACTTCGCACGTACCCAATCCCAATACATATTATACAATTATAAACTAAATACCTAATATGGCTATTGTTCTGGATATTGGTATTGGCATTCTTCTGGGAAGCTCATCAAATAAAAAGTTTACATTATATGCAACCCTTTATATCACTGGCAAGAGCGGTAGTGATCCTACCCTGTACAAAAAATGTATTATGCATCCACTCAGGTCAAAGACAAGCATGATGCCATGCTAAGTGTGAGTTGCAACAATAACCTTAGTTATTGACATATCTTTCATAGGTTTTCTGTCAAGCATACGTCAAAATCGTCGGTTATGGTTAATGTTATTGTTAAAGTTACTAGTATCAGGCTAAAACAACAACATTTGATAGTGTCATCTGCTCTGGTGTATAATAATAATCGTTTCACAAATTAGTTTTATTTCTACATACGTAGGCGGTTTGATAAGTAACTTGTTTCGGGCACTGATAGATGGCGTTACTGGTATCTTTGTATTTATCCATAAAGTTAGATATCTGCTGATAATTAATCTGTGGCATCGAGTGTTTTTTGGCGGGAATCTCAGATTTGACAGCAGTTGAGAGAAAAGTAATCGGAGTAATGCGGTAGAATGGAGAAAATTGGAATTCGTGGTGTAATTCAATTCTTTTTTTTGGAAGGTAAATCAGCGAATGAAGTTTATGAAAGGATTTCACCTACATTGGGTGACTCGTGTCCTTCCTACGAAACAGACTTTGGGTTAACGAGTTTAAGCGTGGACCAGCATTGAAGATGCACCTCGACCTGGACAACACTCCATATATTGAGGATCAGGAAGAAAATATTTCCGAGAATGCATCGAGAAATTGCAGAAGCGTTGAGATGAGTGCGTTGAACTGAAATTCGAGATTATGTAGAAAAATAAAATATATAGGTACAACCCCTAAAATTTTTTTTTCATATCAAACCAAGTTAGGTACTTATCAAACCACCCTCGTATGTTACAAAGGTCGATAATTTTACTGCATGTGATGACTACCTCCGAAACTAGATATTGTAACATAATATCTAAGCTTGTCATTGATCTGAGATTCAAACCTAAATCTAGGTACTGCTTACAACATCTACATTAATTATGTAGGCAAGCTAGAAAATCCTTTATGGCTAAATTATAGATATTGCTATTTTGCAACAATTAGGTACCATTCAACTAATGTGGAGACGGAAGAGTTTATAAAAAAACTAGTACAGAATTAGAATCCATTAATTTGTTCATTGAAACGTGAACAATAAATAAAACACTGGGTTATATTTTATTCCATATCGATATCGTCTCAAATTCCGTTAGCTATAATGCTATATTGCATTCATACCTTTCACAATTCAATGCATCACCTATTAGTTCGGGATACGGGCCTATATTGGCGAGGATGGCTTACAAGCGGGTCTATTTTTGAATACGTCGTCTGCAGATTTCCGTGGCTAGTTAGTGGTGTATGGTGTAGACCGTGGGGTGCGCGGGGTGCTGCTGCGGCTGCAGGATGATGCGGTGCGCCACGCCGCCCAGCTCGCCCGCGCCCAGGCCGGACACCGCCACCGTGCCGGGCTGCAGCTGCACGTGACACGGACTTTACCAAACAGTTGGATCGGACTTGTGACGCTGAATAACCATGTTTTCCTGACTAAAGCCGAGCAATAGAATTGTAGCGACCCTAGCGCCAGAGAGATATCTCTATTGTAGCCTTTCCCCTCAATATTATTAGCATAATATTGCCCATCGAGCGATGCGATTATTTCGCCAATGTCAAAGTATTAAAAATATACCTATTCAAAAATCTTGTGACAAATTGTCGGCAATATAACATGTTTAAAAACAGCAATAAGCAAATGCTTCACTATGACATAACAAATCACTAAAGAGTTTTATAATTGGATATGGCCCTATTACCAGTTCATTAGTTAATTCTTAATCCGTGTGTCTTGTAAAGACTCAATTAAAACTGCTGAGAAATAACATTAATTATGAATGCACGAAGTGTCAGTGTGTCGTACCTGCAGTATGTTGGGCAGCATAGTCTGGCAGCTGGACGTGGCGACGTGCAGCTGCTGCTGCTGCACCTGCTGCATGCCCACCGTCTGCAACATTTTATTATATTAAGCTATCTACTTAATTTTGCATCAAGCATCAACGTTTATTTATTTATTGAAATAATTACACAGCATTATAGACAAGCCGAGGCGCTGTGAAATTCATACACATATTTATTTATTGCAGTATAACACGTAGCACAGAAAATAACAGCAAACACACAAAATAAGTGACGCCTAGGGGTTGTAATTGATTAGTACATTACTGCAGAGGCCGTGAAGTAAGGGATTGCTGGACGAGTTTGGGGTAGGTGGCCGAGTCGAAGACGAGGCCAGATAGAACGAGTCCTGCAATCCCTGTTCCGGCCAAAGCTTGTATAGTGCTTTTCTCAAACAATGTGAGGAAATATTAAAATTAAAATAACTACTAGACAATCAAGTAAATCTCTTTACTTTTTTCCGGTAGCATATTTTGCATAGCTAAATTTGCCTCCTCTTTTAAATGAGGCGGAGTACAGTTCATAAGTTCCCCGTCACTTTCATCACTAGAAGTCATTTTTATTTCTGTTAAATTATAATAACAATCACTACGAAATACGCATAAGCAGAAAAAAAGATTTTCGATTTGCCCTTTTTTATTTTTTAAATGTACTAATTTGATCCAGCTATTTGAGCACCATGTTTAACTGCACATAAATATAGTACCATAGATTTTTTTTTTTATGTCGCAATTATGCTTAGGTACAGATTGTGGTGGTGGTTGGCTGTATGTAATTTTTTCCTTTGCCAATTTAATTTTAGTATAGAAATTTAAAAAATTAGAGCAGCGGACAAAAATGGATTTTCATACTAACTTTTGTGGCCTAAGCCAAGAAGTAATGTAGGGAGCCATAAACGAGAAACTTCATGTCCTCATATCGGGACATTAACGCATACATTTCCGAGCATGTTTGAGAAAAATTTATTATTCTCTACTTATTCCCAACAAATTCCCGTCTCAAGATGGCGTTGTACGGCTGGTAATTAAAGAATAGAATAGGATAGAAGTGTTGCACTCACATGAATCTGTATGGGTTGATGCTGCGGGTGTATCTGAATGGTCTGCACCTGCAGCTGCTGCGGCTGTTGCTGTTGGAGAGACGTTTCCGTTAGCATACCACACGTCTCTACTTAGTTATTTTTTCACAACATTTCAATTTAAGCTTGCTTACCGTATTGACTTGCTGCTGCGTTTGCTGTAGTTGCAGCGACTGCACTGACGATATGACAGGGTACGGAGAGTGGCCCGCCTGCAATAAAAAGAAAAAATATTTTTGTACAATGAAATAAAATCTTAAATCACTGTCTCACTTCCACAGTATGAAGTAAAGAAGCGATGATATCATAATAATAATTATTAATATATGAAGTCCCAAATAAAAGTGTAAGAAATTAAATGAGCGCCACTTTCTATAGGTGCATTTTCGATGTGAAATGCTCGAGTACGTGAAAAATTTTGTGAAGTCCTCTTATTCTGTCCATTTTCAAGTTATTTGTGGGCGCCCAGCTTGCGTGACCTGGGACAGTCGCCATCAGATACATCGTAGCGGGCGAGGTCCTCAAATATTTCGGAGCAGTCTTAAATTTCAATAAATTCGTAACATTAAATAAGGTTAATAACATCAGAACACGCAATTCGTCATAAATATAAGAGCAGCAACCTTTCAATAAAACCGGGACGTCACTGATTGTCAAAGGTATCGATACCGTCAGGCTGATCATAAAGATCAGAAGATTTGTGGAAAATACACCTTAACTTTGTAACAAACAGTTTAAATTACAGTGAATTATGCATGCAAACGAGTAACACTATAATTGGTGACATTGATTGGTTGATTTTCCACAAATTTTCCGATATTTATGATCAGCCTGACTGCATCAATACCTCTAACGATCTGGGCCTTCTGACATTTTTACCTTATTGAACGTCCCGAATTTATTGAAAACTCGCTGCTCTTATATTTATGTCGAATTGCGTGTTCTGATGTTATAAACTTTATCGTGTAACGAATTTATTGAAATGTAAGAAATATTTGAAGACCTCGCCCGCTACGATATATCTGATGGCGACTGTACAGCGAGTGTGGGTGTGCGTGTGCCTGTTACCTGCACGAGCGGCGCGTGTGCGTGCGGCGCGTGCAGCGGCACGGCCAGCTGCTGCACGCCGCCCACCTGCAGCACCTGCTGCTGCAGCTGCGCCACCTGCGCCGCCGACACCTGCTGCACAGACACTTGCTGCTGCGCTTGCTGCACTTGGACTTGATGCTGCTGCTGCTGCTGTTGCTGCTGCTGTTGTTGTTGTTGTTGCACTTGCTGCTGCTGTTGTTGTTGTTGCACTTGCTGCTGCTGTTGTTGTTGCACTTGCTGCTGCTGCTGTTGTTGTTGTTGCTGCTGCTGTTAAAAATAATTAATTTCTTAAGTTATCTTGGTAGTCAACGGCGGGTAAATGTATGTCCGAAGGCTTCATTTATGTTGTAGCGCACAGGTTGAGCGCAGGACATACCTGAATGTGAGTCGCCATGTGCTTCTTCAGGCTGTGCAGGTACAGGTAGGTCTTGACGCACACGCCGCACTTGTACCGGCGCTGCGCGGGCGGCGCGCTCTCTGCGCTCTGTACTTGGTTCACGCTCTCTTGCTGACTCTCCTGTTCTTCCACCGCTTGAATCTGCTCATCTTCGGTCTTATTCGCCTCAGCGGTCTCTTGGTTAGAGTCGCCATCGGGTTTGGCTTCGTGAGTTTTGATATGCTTTTTGTAGGAACCCGATTCCATATATCCTGAAACGAAGTTGGGTGTTTATTTTTCGCTACAGCGATAGAAAAGAGCCGAAACAGTAGCAAGACTATAAACACAAATATGTATAGCTCTTCAGGACTTGTACCTGATCGAAGTGGCTAGACACGGTAGAGACGGCTTGCAGATCGTTCTGGATGACCTCGGGAAAAACCAATGCTCAGCGGTGGAAGTCTTTCGGCCGATATGCATAATTGATGATGCGGTCTCCAGTGAAAGCCGCGAATGGGGATGCTTGCTGGCGTAGGTCGGCCCCCGGTACGATAGACCGGCGACTCGGTTAAGGTCGCCAGTCAGTGGAGAACAAGGAAGGCGAGCAATGTAAGAGTAATGCTGTCCAGATGTGTGCTGTACCTCTCCCGCAGACGGCGCAGGTGTACTTGCGCTCGCCGGAGTGGTGGCGGCGGTGCACGGCCAGGTACGAGGCGGAGCTGAACCGCGCCGAGCACAGCGAGCAGCCGAACAGCTTCTCGCCCGTGTGCTTGCTGGAGTGCACGCGCAGCTCCGCGCGCGACGTGCAGCCCTTGAAGCACACCGGGCACACGAACCTGCGCCGCACGGTGATCGCGTTATAGTACTCTTCCGTGTGTAGCGACCCTAGCACCATACACGAATTGCTACGATGCAAGACTAGCTAGCTCTACATCATACCGACGAACTTTCTTAACACGACTGCACAAATACAACTACCAACTTTCTTCCTTCGGACTTCGGTCCTTAGGCATGACATCTGCCTGGCTGGAGAGATCTCTCTATTGTGACACTCCCCATATGAGTCATGGCCTAAAGGCGAAGCGTGGACGTACTGAAGGGTGCATCGACTCGCGCTAAAAAATTTAAGGATGGACTGGTAGGACGGTTGCCGTGGTAATCTTAACTTAAGCGAAATTACTTGGCCCTTCGCTTTATGAATTTGGATTCATATGGTTAAAATAACAACACGCTCTTGGTTTAAAAAAAACCTGTTTGCACTCTAGCAGTGCCGGCACAAGTGAAAACTACAAACGCACACTCGCGCAAGCGCGGTAGAAAGAGAGAGGGATATTACTTCCGCTCCTACGCCGCGCCGGCGGTCTACTCTCCCTCCGTCTTACGAATTTTCGATCAGATCACGTGTCCTGACGCGAGTTAAAAAAATTTTACCCATCCCAAAAAGTGCACAATGCAGCTAAAGAAGTTTTCACTTCAAAATGTGCCCATTATCATATTCATAATCACTCGAACAGATTTAATTGCCAAACCAATAAGAGTTCCATGTCTCAATACATTAACCCCCCATGATGAAGCATTTTTTTTTTTTAATTATTCAAGATGATCTTCGTACAACCGACCAGTTCTGCGGGTAAAGTTAAATAAGTGGGGACTGACCGCTTGTGCCCGGTGTGCGTGAGCATGTGGTTGTTGCGCGCCGAGGAGGTGGTGAACCTGGCGGCGCACAGCTTGCAGCAGTAGGGCTTCTCGCCGGTGTGCGTGCGCCGGTGGTAGATCAGCGCCGACTGCTGCGCGAAGCGGCGCGAGCAGAACTGGCACTCGAACGGCCGCTCGCCTGCGCACCAACGTCAGCTTTACGTACTTAACCTAAGAGCAAATCGGGTAGCCGTTTGTCCATACAAACGTGTTCCCCTGTTTCCTCTCTGAATCGCAGTAGAATAAATATTTTCTTACCACGCGATTTATATCTGCCTATGTTTTCCTTTCTTTCCAATTAAATATTGAAAAACTAACCTTCGAAAATCACTAAACTTGCTGAATTCCGATTTCATATTCAGACTTTCAAAGTCATAAGCCTCTTGTAAATTATGTTTTGTCTAAGTCTGACGAGGCAAATGACCATATGACAGATAGAGCCAAACGAATGATAAACTATTAGAGAAGCATACATACACATACACGCCTAAGCCTAAGGTAACAAGACCTACAGGCCACGTTTAGCAAGACACTGCGTATAGGAGGAAAGTGGTATAAAAATAGTCATGGATTGCTAGCCGCATCGCCTATGACATGATTGCTATGATTTTCGCACATTCCCTCGATGGGCTTTTACCATCTGCGCGGGAAGAAAAGCAACTGGTACATTCTGTTTTTTCTTTTCTCCCAGACCAACATGGAAGTATAATTAGAGAACAGTGTTGACAATGTGAGCTACCGGTGTGCACGCGCATGTGCGCGTTGAGCTTGGAGACCTCGTAGAAGGCCTTGCTGCAGACGCTGCAGACGTGGTTGCGGATGCCGCGGTGCTTCTTCATGTGCTGGCACAGCGTCGAGTGCCGCCGGAACGTCTTGTTGCACTCCGAACACTTCAGCGGCTTCTCGCCAGTGTGCAGGCGGAAGTGCACCTGCCCCCGACACACACACATTTAGCTTTTTTCTTAGAAATAAGCACACAAACATTATACTACATCATACTTGCGGCTTGCTTTTGTTGATTGCTACTTTTGCGTTACGTGTGTCTATATTGAATGGCACTGGCCACCAACACTAAATATGACACCGACATGACATAATACACACCTTGACGCAGTCATAAATGCCGACCTAACAAATTTTGTACATGTTTTGTGTATTTGCAACTAACTACAACTACTGATCATGGGTTTCGACTACTACGGCATTTTGGGCGTGAAGCGGTCGTGCAGCCAGCACGAGATCAAACGCGCCTACCGCCGGCTCGCGCTCAAGTACAACCCCGAGCGGCACGAGAACGACGAAAACATGAAACGGATCTTCGCGCTCATTGGTGAGGCGTACGAAGTCCTGGTGGACCACAAGCGCAGAGCCGTGTTC
The DNA here is from genome assembly GCA_932294345.1 of Pandemis cinnamomeana. Classification (NCBI taxonomy): domain Eukaryota; kingdom Metazoa; phylum Arthropoda; class Insecta; order Lepidoptera; family Tortricidae; genus Pandemis; species Pandemis cinnamomeana. Next base: position 4,432,668 of record OW028720.1, read on the forward strand.
GACCAGTACGGGGAGGAAGGGCTCAAGAGAGGCATCCCCGGGCCCAACGAGTACATACAGCCCTACTCCTACCACGGCGACGCCCTCAGAACTTTCCACGAATTCTTCGGCACGAACAACCCGTATGCCGACTTGCTAGATTACTATGAGAACCCTCCTCCGATGTTCGACTCGCCCATGGGCAAAGGATACAAAGAAAAAGATGCCACCATAATAAGACCTCTCGCTCTCTCTTTAGAAGAAGTGTACAAAGGCGGCTTGAAGAAAATGAAAATACAACGTCTCGTCTTCACTGACGAAACATGCTCCGAATTGAAACTGCGCGAAAAGGTGCTATCGATCCCGTTTAAACCGGGAATTTACCCGAACACAGAGGTGAGGTTTAAGGAGGAGGGCGACCATGGTCCGACAAGAATACCAGCCGACGTCATATTCATCACAGAAGACCGACCGCACGAGGTGTACGCCAGGTGCGGGCTGAGCGACTTGGTCACCGTGCGAACTGTAAGCTTGGAAGAGGCGCTGTGCGGACTTTCCATAACTTTGATAACACTGGACGACAGGGTGTTGAGGACAAAAATATCTGACGTCATCACTCCGACGTATGAGAAGATCATAGAAAACGAAGGATTGCCGGTCCCGGCGTGCCCCTCTAAAGCTAAAGGCAATCTCATCATTAGGTTCCGAGTAGAGTTTCCTACGCACGTACAGAAGAGAGCCAAGAAAGCGTTCGAAGAAGCGTTCCGGGTGAACGACACCGAGAATGAGAAATTTGACAAGCTGAAGTGTGGAACGCTCTCCACTACCTCTATTGTTTGACTAAGTAGGTTTATATTGAGTTTTAATTTCAATTAACTTTTTTGTCCAATGTGCTCTGCTCAGGCTCAGTGCCACAATACGTAGGTATACCTGCGTATACGTACGTAAATACAAGGGCATGTTATTAATAATTTTCCATAAATATAACTAAAAAATTTTCATTTTAAAAAATCTGTATTCGTACTCTACTCGTATCTAAAAAATCGTCTTCTACTCTTATCTCTAAAAAATTGCGCTCTTCAAAATGACACCATTTAGCGCGCGCTTTTAATGACGTCATTTGTCATATCCCGTGTTTGTCTACGCTAATATTATTAAGGAAAATTGTGTATTTATTGTATTTTTGTATGTTTGTTATTGATCCAGTCAAAAACTACTGGACCTATTCGAGTGGCAGTAGCTATCACGGCGGTGAATGCGTTTAGGTTTAATGTAGAATTTTAATAACGAACCCACCTTCAAATCCGTCGGGTTATAGAAGCTCTTGGAGCACATGGAGCACACGTAGGGCCGCTCGCCTCTGTGCCTCGCCATGTGGGAGCGCAGGGCGTACCCGCTGTAGAACCTCTTCTCGCAGACCGAGCACTGGTGGGTCTTCTGCTCGAAGTGCGTCTGGCGGTGGCGGTACAGCAGCGTCTTGCTGGGGAACGTGCGCTGGCACACGGAGCACGTCGGCTGCTTCGGCGGCCGCTGCTCGTGGGTACGCATGTGCATTTTCAACATACCAGGGCCCTGGAACAATGACCCATAGTATACATTTTCCTTTTTTTTACCCGAGATCCAAAGGTTACACTGAGTAAGTAGGTATATGTAGTTGGTAGAGCGCGCCTGAACTTAGCTCAGTGTTTCTAAAAACGGATAGCCTTGTTTTTCCAGAGATATGACCTAGCTAGAGCTCGATCGATGTTCACCCTCCAAAATCTCCACTTAGCAGAATTTCTAAACGACGCAGAATTAGAACACAAAAAATCCGAAAAGTAAAGCTATGGCCGGGAATCGAACCCGGAGCCTTCGAATTTTTCTATCTGTTGCTAGCTGTCACGCGACCTTGTTACTATACGAATTTTTGTCGCCAAACGTCATCTGTTTGAATGATGTGTCTGTACGACTCAATTACAAACTCCCGTGGAACATCTACTGCTCACCAGGGACGAAAGAAGGCGCTGTTTTTTTTTTTCAAATCATAGTTTCTATCAAATGAATCAAGAATTTTTACTTCTTGATTTTTTTTGTTTACTTTTACGGTTTTACCGTTAGAAATTTAATTTCTAAACGACACAGCATTAGAACACATAAAAAAATCCGAAAAGTAAAGCTATGGCCGGGAATCGATCCTGAATCCTCGTCATTCCGTGACGCGTGCTAAACCCCTACACCACCCATAGCAGGTGGGTTGATTAGGAAGTGCAATTGAGAAGCTCAACTAGATATTTACGCAATAAAGAGATATGGTGTGCTTATTCTGGCTCATATGAACGTCCATGACTAAGCAATTTTTTCATATTACGTTCTACTTTGCCATAATAGCATACCTACCTTAAAAGTCCTCTCACAAATGGGGCACATAGGGGGCTTCTTGCAGTTGGCCTTGATCCAGTTGGTGTGCGAGCGCATGTGCAGCTTCAGCCAGCGCGCGTGCTTGAACTCCTTGTGGCAGAGGTTGCAGACGTGGCGGCCGGGCGCCACCGACGAGGTGGTCTGGAACACGACCAGCTGCAGGTAGTTCTCTTCGTCAGAGTTGAGAGCCGCGTCGTCCTTGTTCGCTGTGCAAGACTCAATCTGTGAAACACAGGTTTCAAAGGTTTCATTGACGTCTAGGGTTAAGACCCACCGTACCCTGGGCACTACCCCTGGGGGTAGGGTGGGACTGAACCATACCACCATAGTAGTGTAAGCTACGGCCGCCGGGTATTAGGTAGGTTAGGTTAGTTAGGTAGCTCCTTATGCCCGAAGGGCAAACCACCCAGGAATAGGAGCCCCGCTACTCCGTCGATTTTGTTTCAATTTCTCATATCCCAGCACTACTATGGTGGTATAGTTCAGTTGGATGGTGACATTCGATGAAAGGGCCGTGTAGTGGCTATTTGATCTTTTGATGGATTTGACTACAGTTCATTAAACTCTTCTGGCTTCTCGGGCTTCCTAGATGATTGAGCACCTAGCCTCAATGAATGCGACGAGTACCTACTATCCTATCCGAAAGTTGTGTTGCACGGCACCTACTGAATGTAAGCGCTGACTGCGCTAGACCAGCGTTGTTTGTAGATGATATTACGGTGTGTAATGTGTACTGCGGCATGCCTTGGAGGGTTCAACGAACTCCTCAGCCTTGACGGGCGCCGGCGGCAGCGGTTCGAAGAAGCCGTCCAGCAGCTGCGTGGGCGCCGCCATCGGCAGCTCGATGTACTGGATGTATTGCGCTGACTCTGGCACCAGGCCTAGCGCTTTCTCCTACACCCAAAAAAATGATAATTTTATATTTACAGTCATAAAAGCGAATGAAACCTAAGTCTCGATCGGTATAAAATAGCTGCGAAAGGATCATAACTTTAAAGAAATATCGTGATACTTGTTTGAATCACTTAGGAAATTTATCTACACTACACTAGATATGACTCGCGCGGGCATCGAGGTAAACGCGCATGATGTTGCATCAAATGAAATCACTTGTTTGTTCCATAAACATTATGCATACAAAATTTTACAATTATTAAGGAAATTAAAGATTTAGAGGCTAGCCCCTTTTTAACTAGCTTTTATTTTGTTCATTGTGATCAAGTTTTGCAAATTGAATTTCACCCACTTTCAGATTCGGATTGACCTGTTATTAAATGAAATCGACCAAAAAGCCGAGGCATAAAACATGGAAATAGTACACCTACCAACTGCCTTCCGACTTTTTTATTAGGTATTTATAGTCAAAGGCGCGAGCGTACCTCATTCTTCCTGGCCTCCTCCGCGGCGTTCTTGGCGTGCTCCCGCAGCGTGACGTCGTTGCGCTCCACGAGCTCCTTGAAGGCGTGGCAGCGCGAGATCTGGTGCACGCACTGCAGGCACAGCTGCGCCGGCAGCGCGTCGCCCACCGCCACCTGCCGCCAAGGAGGTACTAGAGATGATTATTCTAAATTTATATCCGCAGATACGGATTGTGCAATAGTGTCTACATACATACGTGTAGTACACAAAACAAACACATTTAAATGACAAATACTTTTTTTTTACACAGCACCACCACGTGCGACCTGGGACGACGTCAATTAAGTAGGTATAAGAACAAAGTAATTTTTGCAGCTGAAAAAATTTAAAAAAAAATGGAGCGGTCTCTAACGTCGAAGTAAATAAAAAAAATATCTGAAGAGCTTAGTCAGCTTATTTTTAACTTTCTTTCTATGACATAGTGAAAATATAATTTATGTCATATAATCATCATTAGTAGGCGTACAATATAGTTATGTGAGGCACACTGAAATCAGTTGGCTAGAATAAAAATATCGAAAAAAAAAATTGGTACAGTCAGCGTCAAATAGAATGAGTCATAATAATACTACTATTTCTATGGTGTACCGAACTATTTGACCGACTTGAATGCTTCAAACTAGGTATAAGACGCTGACTGTACCGAAAACTAGGTAGCTACTTTTATTTAATTTCAAAAAATTAATTCCACCTATTTACTCCGGTCCATAAATCCGGTGGATCCGGTTGATCGATAATAACAATAAAAGAAATTAGAAACCGCCTGATATTTAAGGTATAAAAGTTTTTGTGTTTTGTTTTCTGCGCCATATTACCTAGTTACTATCGATCTATCCATAATGCATTTTTTTAATACCACTGTAAGTTAGTCTTAATAAAAAAGTAACATTCTGGTCGTGTGAAGAAATTTAGAAAATTTTCAATTAATAGAATTCCCGCCATTCTACTATCAACTTATCAACACAGTGATAATGATAAGGATGACAACACGAGATAACTTATTCAATTAAGCATCCGTCTCGGTCTTCCATGTTAACTCGAAATACTTAAGTTAACATTTTACGTTCTCGCATCTCTCTCGCACTAAGCGCCATGCTCGCGCCAGAGAGCGACAGAAATATATTTCTCAATCAAATTTTGAGAATAAGCACGGAATGATGCCACAGTAGTACAAATTGGTTGCTGAATTCTAAACAAAGATGACGCGATGCGTGGACTTCTGTCGGTCACCCAGTATTATACACTTTCCCAGCGAGTGCGAGAGAGAGCAACATATTCCCAAAATATAACAATTTCATATCTCACCTGCACCTTAGAAATTCCCATCAACATTGTTGCAGTGAGTTGCTCGAATAATGGCCTCATGTCTTTCTTTATTTGCAGGCATGCACGACATATTTGATCGAATTTAAGAGGCTGCATTTTGTTACTAGCAGCCATTTTGGGCTAACTATGGCACAGATTTCGTACTTGCACGTAAATTTGCTCTGAAAAAGATTTGTACACTTAGCACGATGTTCTCAAATCACAAAATTACTCCTAACGCAAAAACAAAATTACTTTTTCGTAAAAAAGTAGTTTAAAAAATGAACACACACTTCACTATTGTACTGCACTACTTGCTTGCGAAACCAACCAAGGGGAATCGACGACGACGAATCCAAAACAAAGACTAAACTGGTGGGTGGGGGTGATGGCGAGGGAAAGAGAAATCTATAGCAATGTCAATAACAAAATATGTTTAGATTTGATGATTTAGGTTATTTTTTTTAAGGTATGTCAATTAAATTAACTAACAAGACTTCCAAACTAAAAATTTACTTTTTATAATAACACAATCTACAAAGTATTGTTAATAATCTTACAAAAGACAGAGATAGACAATATCTAGCCGAAATCAGCTCAATACTGCTAAATGCCAGAGGGTTATTGATATATGACACATGTGTCTACGTTAAATTTATATTTTAATATTACAACGACAACGTTGTGCATCTTTTTGTATTTAAGTTAAATTAAAATAAGGATTCATTTTCATCTGATATTAATTAGGTACCATTTTGAGCTATGATGGAACATTTTATTTCTACAAGATTGAAATTATACTATTGTCTCTTTTACTCTTTATTGTGATCATTCAGGAGTAAAAGAGATATTCAAGATATCACAGAACTGTATACCTCATATCATAATTTTATAAAATGTAGCAAAAATTAGCAGATCAAATCATTTGTTTTATTTCAATTAGGTACACTTGAAATCATTTTAGTATTTGGTACTTCAATCATGTTGTTTCGAGACCTACAGGGGCCGAAATTCGCGTGACACCGTCTCTTTCGCTCTCATGTTAATAAATATTAGTGTGATCGGAACGGAACAATACGAAATTTGATTATTGAAGTATACGGCCCGCAAGCCTATTAGCCTAATAAGAACTTAGAAATCCGAAGTTCGTTCGTGCCGTTCGCTCACACTTAAAGTAATTCATGGGAGGGATCGTATGATACGAACTTCAGAATTTGGCTAAACCCTGACTTTCACATGATTTCTTTAAATATAAATTTATGATTTGCAGAATAGCGTCAACGCCGTCAACAAGCCGTCAACAAGCAAACATATGTTTACTGTTAAATCTTAGAATCCTAAAAAAATTACGTCCAGTTTACAAGGTAGTAAATATTCTGTACCGATAACATTTTTGTTATGGCAATAGCAACACAAACTAAACGTCATTAACGTCATGTCATTGAGTTTTGACACTGCACCGCTGTCAAGTCAAGTCAATTGAATTACTGCTTTAATCAACAATATTTGCAAACTATATAAATTATTGAACTTATTTGTGTTTTAGAAAGACTAATACTTCGGTATACATACACAGAAATTGACTCCGCGACTCATAGAGATGGCTACTCTCAACGGCTCTTCTTGGGAAGGTACCGCTATTTCTTACTGTAAATTAATAAGTATTGTTGTAAACACAAAAAGTTGACTTGTGACGTAGCGTAGCACTATGCACACAATTTTGTATCTACTATTATAATTATGAGCATTGTAATAATCTGTGCAACCCAAAAAAATGTTTTTCTTTTGTCGTTTCATTTACGTCTCTTATAACAAGTATACAAGTAACAATGACAATGTCCAACGTATTGACTGCGATCATCATCAATATTTAATAATTAAAAAAAATATTTTACTTTGATAGTGCTTAGGAATCGAGGCTAGATGATAATCTAGCTAAAGCCAATATGCTACAAAATGTTCCATTATTGCATTTTACAGAGCTAAGAAAGCAAGCTAGGACATTGGAAAATGATATAGATGTAAAGCTAGTGGCGTTTAGCAAGCTGGGCATCAGCCCCAGCACTTCTGGGCTCAGCTCGGAGGCCATGCCACTGATCAACAGTGATGACATGTTTGACACCATGTCCATGGAGCTGCAACAGTTGTTAAATAAGGTTGTTAACTTTTAAAAATATATTCTATTACAGTCAAATAAATAATATTCACTTCTGAACAAAAGCTAATCCTCTTGACAGCTACAACTCCTAGTCTGGCACCATGTCAGACTTTACATTACTATTTTATTTGCCACAAATGACTGATTCACCTACTCAGTATAAGCATTATGCCCATACCCTTATCACTGGGGCAACAATATCTCAAAAACTATGTTTGTATTAAGATATACAACTGTTATGTTATGTTTTCAGTTATCATCACTAAATGACAAAATGGGAGAGATAGCTCCAAACAGTACAGCAACCATGCACACAATAAAAAGGCATAGAGAAATTCTTATGGTATGTGGTTTATTATCAGATGATTTATTCTTTATTCAACTTATTGCAACAGTGCTGCAACACAACTGGCAATGCACCACAACCTTTGTCCCATTGATTGAAATTGGTTTTTTATGTGATAGGGGGCAAGCATGCATGTGGGTCACCTGATGCAAAGTGACCACCTCTGCCCATGAACACCCAAACAGTGGCGTAACTATAGGGTGTCAGGGGTGGCAAAATGCCAGGGGCCCCTAGTTCTACGGGGCCCTGAACTGGCTTGGTTTAGAGCACAGAAGGGACGCTGATGCACTTCTTTATATTGAGGAAGGAGCCCCATCTGACGAATTTGCCGCGGGCCCCAGACATTATAGTTGCTCTGCACCCAAATATAAAAATGTTAAAAATGTGTTGCTGGCCTTCTAACGAAAAGAATAGGCTCCTTTTTTGAAGATCCCCGAATTGTACTGTTCCGGAGCAGTCCATGCTTACCTGCCTAGATTCCAGAGATTAATGTTCCGAAAAAAACTATGACTTAACGGAGCTCCAGAATGATATTATGATGCTTGCTTGTATCACTGTAGGACTATCAACAAGAATTCACAAAGACGTCGGCAAGAGTGAGCGCGCGGCGGGAGCGCGAGGAGCTGCTACGAGGCGGCAGCCCGCCGCCCGGCGCCGCCGCCGGCCTCAGCCGCCGCGACCAGTACGCGAAAGAGACCAGCCATCTGCACAGGTACACACCTTTGTTTCCAACACTAGGTACTACAGACCTGTATTTAAATGGATGCTATAGAGCTTGGAATACAAGTCACCCCTTTATCCTTTAGATCTTTATATGTCTTATAGTTACAGAATGTATATTACCATTTCAAAATTTGGAAGGTCATCTCAAGCATGAAAAGGCTCATAGGCCATAATAATCTCAAGTCTGTTATTCTCGCAGTTCCCACATCCTAGTGGACGAGCAGATAAACATAGCTATGGAGGCGCGTGACCACCTCACGTCGCAGCGGCAGACATTCAAACGCATGCAGACGCGTTTCAATGACATGACCAACAGGTGAATACTAATAATCTGCTTAAAAACATCCTACCCACTATGGAGTGGATCCCGCACACTACATCACCCCAATTGTTTTAGATCTTGTTTAATTTATCACTAGAAAACACTACACTACACTACCTACAGCTGAAAAAAATGTTGCAAGTCGTTTTTTAAAAATAAAGTACATGGTTAAGGGCTTTAATTAACTCAAAAATTAATTGATTCCTTTGTGTTACGTCTTCAAACCTATTGCAATTGAATAAAGGTGAAATGGTTGCAACACAAAGGAATTAATTAGTTTTTGCTGCAATTATGCTGGTAACTATTCACATTCTTTTTAAAACATCTCATAAATGAATGATCACCAAAATGAACAATACAATTTTTATGTGAATTTATAATAAAAATATTACATGTTATTCTACTAAAGTAAACATCTTCAAAAGAAGCATAATAAAATTATCACATTTTAGCCATATTGTAATCTTAAATTAATTCGGATAGAACTATATAGGTTGACGCTTACAGGTACGTAGTTTAAGCGCTTCGCGCTTTGAGACGCCTTCCTTGTAAAAAATAACCTGAAATTTAATACTTAACTACCTGATTATGGCAATTCTACTTAGTTCCCCTTTCATCTGTTTTGTACGCTTATCGGCGTGTGTACGCATCTCGCTCCAGGTTCCCGATGCTGAACAGCCTGATGTACCGCATCAACGCGCGCAAGCGGCGCGACTCGCTCATCGTGGGCGGCGTGGTCGCAGTCTGCACCTTCCTGCTGCTTCTCTACGCGTTCCACTGACGCCCGTAACTCCACACTGCCCCACTCAGGGACGTCAATTAACTATAAGGTTAATATCATCGCGTCCCAAATTCCCAGTGCCAGTATAAGTTTTCGCACAATAAAACGTCTCGAACGCGATCACGTAAACGTCTCGATTACTATGAAAAGTTTGGCTGCGCCCTCTTGCGGATCAAAACAGCAACAAACTGTTCTCATAGTAATTGACATTTTGATGCAAACGCGTTCGAGGTGTATTTTGTGATCGAAAACTTATACTAAGCATACTTAACGTTCTGCTCTGTACCGCAATTATTTATTTAATTAGGCGTATGATAGTGGCGATCTGGCATACCAAATTTTGAAATCATCTTGTCAATGCTCTACGCGATCGGCGGCGCGCGAGCAATCTCTCTGTTCCTGGCACGGCGATGGCTCTCACCGCACAGCAGCGGTTAACTGGGGCCCGATTTTTAAAAGCTCAACACTCGACAGTACAATTCGAAAGTGGTGAACATTGTGTATTGATACAAAACTATAGCTAGAATTATATTATCGTGTAGCTGACAATATTAATTGGACCTGTAATTTGCCTCTATTTTCGTTCGTTCTAGTGTTAGTTCGAGTTATGTGCTTTTTAACATCAGGCCCCACCCAGGTCGCCCATAGACGTGGCCCATCCGTTAAGCTAGGGCTTCCGTAATAAAGTGCCGTCATTTAAAGCAGGGATGTTACGAATGTTCGCATCTGCATCCGCAATTGCGGAACTTCCGCATCAATTTAGATATCCGCGTCCGTTTACACATCCGCAATATCGATGCGGAGTTGCATACGGATGCGGATGTAGCACTAGTTGCTACGAGGAAGAAATTAGGTTAGCGCGTTCCGTCCAAACGTGCTCATTGACCAATAGGAGTGAAGATTTCGTTTGGTGGCCAGTTTCGTTCGACGCGTTTGTTATTGTGTATTATTTGTTTACCCCAAATCATACATTACGTGCTTAGCTCCGCTTAACATATGAGTATATCGGATTAGCTCCCGATTCGTCGGATATTTTTGATTAAGGAAAACTATAAAAATATCGCGACTTTACCTATCTATTAAATAAAAGGCCCGATATTTCGGTATATTATTAAGAGTGTAAATTATGTGAATGTGATTTCTAGGTAATTGAAGTTATGTCCGACCGTGGCGTGGCAACAAAATAGTATTTTATACAATAATAAAATATTATAACCACAATTCATAATTTCTTTACGTAACTGATTTTATTGTATATTAATATTTCCGACGAAACAGGAAGCCGAAGAATCGGGAACTAATCACATTTCGGTTATAAAGCGTTATTGTAAATAAATAATGAGCTTTGTGTGTTCTTGATTCATTTGATAGTACATTTGTGCAAGTCCAGAGAAGGGTTAAACCATCTATACCTACTCTACCTGCGGTCCGCCGGGCCTTTGTGATTGGGCCATCTGAAGTTACAAATTTATTGTATAGTATTTCTCCCAATCACAATCTGGTATTCGTTTTACATTAAATAAAATCTGCTCTCGAATACGACATCCGAGTAAACGAGTTGCACAAAACAAACTGTTGTGGAGCTCTTTCGGGAGGTCCTCTGTCAACTTGTCCAGCAGTGGACGTCACCCATCTGACATGATGACGAAGTTTAATATAATCCCACAACACAGTGTTTGAACTAAGAGACTATATAGTTATTGAAAAAAAAATAGCCAGGCATCATTATAGGAGTACATACTTGCTTTTTCTGCACATGCTTAGATAAAAAAATAACTCGAAATTGCGGTCGAAATGTTGTATTTTAATTTAAAATATATTTCAACAGATATTTTACAACATTTAAAGAAGAATTAACTATGGGCAAATGCGAAGTATGAGAAAGCGCTAGCAATAAAGCTGCTGTGATATTTGTGGTCCATAGTGAGTGGAACTCTTCAGCATTTCTTGTCTGTAATATTCATAATTTGTCTACTAATATAATTAAAGTGAAGAGGTCAATGTATGTATATGATACCAACTTTATTGAAAAAAGTGTTATAGGTAATTATTATTTTTACGACTGTATCGAAGCTAATGAAAATGAATTGTAGAATGTTTAAATTAGGTAAAATGTTAGTGTAAATATTTATGAATGTATATTTAATAGTACTACATATCTATGTTAAACAACAATCACAGTAACTAAATAAAACCGTTTATTTTATAAAAAAGTGTTTTTATTTCATCAAAGTAAAAAAATGGTAATATGAAACTTGATTTTCTAAAATGAGGCGTCGTTTTCTTTTACTACAATACGCTTAGACATCGATCCATGGACATTTTGAAATTCTGAAAGTGGTCCGTGACCGCAAAAAGTTTAATAAACACTGCCCTATACTAAAGTAACCAACTAGAGACAAAGGTGCCAGAGATATAAGAGAAATAGAGAGAAAACTTTGGCTTGTGGCCAGCAAAACTGGCTGACACCAGTTGGGCCAGTGGATGCTCTCCAGCAGCTTTGTCACTGGTTATTTGACTGATAATATGGTATATCTATTCCACTTGGTAGCAGTGTGAATAAAATAATTATAAATAAAGTACGTAATCACTACATAGTATAAAACAAAGTCGCTTTCTCTGTCCCTATATCCCTATGTAGGCTTAAATCTTTAAAACTACGCAACGGATTTTGATGCGGTTTTTTTAAATGGATAGAGTGATTCAAGAGGAAGGTTTATATGTATAATACATGCATAATATACCGTGCGAAGCCGGGGCGGGTCGCTAGTATTTCAATATTTCCTTCTCATTAAGTAGTAGGTTAGGTAGTAATGACTAGGAAAGTGAATCCGCTTTCGCTAAATGTCCGTTGTTTTGTACGCTTTCGCTTTCCACAGGTATTTTTGGATGTAGACTTCTCACGTGAAACCTCAGAGACACTCGCTGAGAGAACCCTTTTTTACAAAACCCACACACATACGGTTTTTCGCCTGTGTGAGTGCGTACGTGTTTTTCGAGATCGCCTTTGGTCGCAAACTTCTTGCCACAGGGTTGTAACGGACAAACCAATGTTTTATTATGCAGCCGCTGGTGTAAGTAAAATTTCTTATAAGTCTCGAATTCTTTTGAACACATCTGTAAAATATTGGAAATAGTTTGTACATGTGTTGTATTATATGGTAAAACAAAATGTTGCTGTCTCACAGTGCTGTCGGCATTCTGACGGAGGTGGTTTCTGTGAATTTTTTTGTAATATTGTGTGACGTGAAACCCCTCCTTAACCCTTCTTTATCCAAATGGTGAGATAATGTCTTCATGAGATATTGAAGCTAAAAGCGAATTAAGGCTAAAATATTTACGCAAATAATACTCACGCCACAAATATAGTCAATAGCTTCATCTTTATTCCTTTTCATTTTTAAACAAGTATTTTCAACTTTAACCTTGTTTTCCAATAATTCATCAGGGTCTGTATCTTTCTTATATTCTGATTTTGTTGGACTCTGAAAGAATAAAAAATAATCAAAGCTGTATCGGGCTTGTTTTAAACGCGGTCTTTGTCGGTCCCTCGTTTAATGCTCCTCTCATCACTCAAAGGTTAACTGGTATAGATCCGTTACAGGGATAAGTTCGCCTTTGTGAAAATATCAGATCTTTTTTCATGAATTGCATTTGTTTCCTTATACATATTATATTTGTACAATACAGCATTTACTTAGGTACTTGCTTATTACTTAACTAGCTATTTGTACTATTGGCAACATGTAAAGACTGAAAGTATTTTCAAACTTACTGGAGAATCCATACATGATGATATTGATGATGATGATGACGAATGGAATAAATCCTTTCTTAGAGAAATTGTATTCACAACTATGGGGCCTGCCTGGAAACATTAATACATATCTTATAATGTAACTAAATAAATCTAAATCTTTACCCATATTTAAATCTATGTTGACGGAGCACTATCTGACATCTTGTGCAAGAATCTTGTAGCTGACTTTTTTAGGTATGTGTGTGTATCTATTTATATCTCCATTTATTATAAATATATTATGTATTTCAGTACTTAGTATATTAACATATATTCTAAATTGCACCAACACTGCTCAGATCTGTTCTGTTCTCCAGTCCATTATGGTTGCCTGGTAGAGATCGCTCTGTAGCGATAAGGCCGCCTATTGTTACCTTGTAATATTCTGTATACCTTTTTTTGTATTTAGTTATTGTATTGTATTATATTGTAAATTAAAATACCTTTTGAAACAAACTATGATTTTTACTTCCGTCGCAAAGAGGGGTGTTAAAAGTTTGACATCGATGCTGTGCGAGCGTGCGGCGTGAGTGTGTTTGTGTGTGCGTGTGTGTGTGTGTGTGTGCGTGCGTTTGTGCGTGTGTATCTGTCTGTGGCGTCATAGCTCTCAAAACGGATGACTGAATTGGATGTGGTTTTTTCATTTGAAAGCCGGTTTCCTTGCGGTAGTTCTTAGCCATGTTTGGCCATTAAAAATCCGTCCAGCAGTTTGACTAAAATCACGCCATTTTCTATGCTGGTAGCTCTTTAATTATATTTAGAATTCTTTTTTCAACATTTTTAATGTTCGGTGTGAAAAGTTGTATGATCCACTCGGGAGCAAAATTATTTTCATCTTGGGCGTTAACACTTGAATCCCTCATTACGCCCTGGATTCTACTTTAGAATCCTTTGCTACATTCTGGATTCAATGCAGCACCCTCGCCGTAAATACATCATTTTGCTCCCTTGTGACTCAACATTGAATTGAAAGATTGAACAACTAAGGAAGAAAAAGTAGTAAATGATTAATAAGTACATCATGTTTTGTCTTCACTCATAAGAAATTATAATAATGCTACACCTTGCGGCTTCGATTTTTAAATGTTTAGCCACTTTAGCCAATTGATGATTACCTCAAGGAAGCTTTCATCAATTGAAAAGTTGTTTGGTTCTGTTTCAATCTGTTTACTGTATTCTTTGTCTCCATTTTGGAAATATTCACTTTGTACTTCATCACATATACTTTGAGGTTGAGATATTACATTTGGAGTATGGCAGGCAATTGTCTGGAATTAAAAACAAAAAATGTGTATTAAAAAGACGAGGCAAATTTGGCAGACACAGAACTAACGATTTGAACTAAGGATTTCCTGCTTGTAATGGAAATGTGTGGGATTTCAGTTATATGCTGTTTATGAGAAAAAGCTATCTTTAATTATATTTTACTACTAACTGTGCCTGCGGCTCTGCCCGCGTGAAATTCGGTCTATGTCAGTAAGCAGCATATTCACCCCTAATTTCTCTCCCTCTCCCCTGGAGGTGGATCTAGAGGTAAGTTGAGAGATGGATACGCTAGAGGACTGTAGTATAAAATATACAATTACTACTAAATCAGCAGTTGGCAACAATGAATGTTTTGTGAATAAGTTTTAAATATATAGGTACCTATATTGGGCTTTTAATATCACAAATACTGGCCCCCCTTTAGTTAATTTTGCCAAGTTATGACCCTTCCCTGCCAAAAGGTTGCCAACTGCTGCACTAAATAAAACTACACTCCAAAATCAAGTTTCATTCGAATTTTTGATGTGATTGAAATGACAGAGCAGTAGGTGCATATCGGATAATACAGCACCACTTATGTATTTTTAAGTCCTTGACTGTACCTATCCAAATCATGCCCATGGCAAATTTCATCCAAATTGGTCCTCAAGTCAAATCAGTCTAAGTATGAAAAGGTAAGAAATATACACATAGAAATGCATACTTCCTAACAAACTTTCGAATTTAGGTCTAATATTATATGTATTAATGAAAAGTAAGATTAGGAAAGGAGAATAGATATCAAAAATGTGAGGCCGAGTATATAAATACATGACCAAACCCTTGACTTTACCTTAATAATATCCACTTCCATACCACCACTGAATATTGATCGCAAATGTTCATCATTTTGTTTGACAAATACTCTAAATTTGTTTGCGTTTTCGATAATTTTTGTACAATTGATGCAAATTTTATGAGGTAACTTATCAGTAACAAAGACCTGTAACAAAAAGGTAAATTAATTCTAAGGGGGTCATAGAGACTGAAATTATAATCTCTTGTATGTAATCCATCTGAGAGTTATTATACTAATCTATCCCCATTGTAGAGCTGGCATTTCTACAAAGGTCAAGTTTTGTTGACAACCTTATAGCTTAGTGGTTAGTGACCCTGACTATGAAGCTAGACGTCCTAGGTTCAAATCCCGGTAAGGGCAGACATTTGTATGATGAATACAAATTTATCTACATTATTGTATAATTATGTTTATGCGTTGCCTGGTACCCATAGTTCAAGCTTTGCATAGTTTGGGACTGGGTCAATTGGTGTAAATGGTCCCATAATATTTATTTATTTATTTTTATAGCATTGCATTGTTGGTGCTTCAACAACTTGTGTATATATTTTATCGAATTTTGTATTTACTAACAATACTTTAGGCTTTTATAACTAACAAAATGCTATGAGCATGCATGGCTTATTATTATAAGTGGCAGAATTCAAATTAGTCGAGAAGCTCCCTAATCCACCTTAATCTGGCCCATGCAAAACATTTTTTTTTGAACAGATGTATTCCTAACAAGCTACCTCTTTTCCAAATTTCAGGTCTCTAGAACTGAAAAACCTAAAAGAAGTATCTTCATACAAACTGGTTGAAGCCCTTAAACTACCTTAATCTGGGCATCTGGAAAAAATCTTTCTTTACTAATGTCTCCTACTTATATTACCTTCCTATTCCTTCTGCTCAAATTTCAGATCTCAAGTTCAAAAAACCAAGGACTTTCATACACACTTGGGAGAACCTGGCACACACTTATTTAAATAAGGAAACATATTGAAATACTTACTATGACACCTGTACACGCGTAAATATCTTGAAGTAAGTTTTCACTTTCAAATATATCACAGGTACCTTCGGCCTCTAAACACAATCTACAAAGTTCATAAAATAAAGTGGGTTTTTGTCGATCCATTCTTTCATTTATATGGAAAGAAACTTGTGTTAGTTAATTAAAGGGAATAATATAACACGAACTTCAAAATGTTTTTCATAATAAAAACTGTGCTAACGTTATGTCTATGTCAATGCCATGCAGTAGTATCTCTTAGTAGTCTGTGATGCCATGTCAGGGACCGGACCATGCATACGGACCGTCATGCATGCATTCGATAGTTGACAGTTTTATCTTTTGCAAAATGCAAAGGCAATGTTATCCATTCAGCTAATGTGGTTACAAAAATAAGAGTTGACACGGAATTGAAAAACATGTGAAGTGAAAGTGTCTTGATTTGTGCGTACATCCTAACATGCATGAACAACGTACTACCTACTAACGTAGATTTGTTGAAAACAAGACTTAATGTCAGTTATTTTAGATAATAGCTTTGCCGCTCAACAATAGATGTCTCTACAACAGACACCTTTTTTTTTTAGTCTCCATTTGGGTTATAATCTGGACAATTTTTCTGCATGCTAAACTGGGATAGGAAACTAGGTACTTCCTATTCTGTTCTTTAGATACCTAATTACCAAGGGTCGCAAAAACGCCCAAATTTAACTTGTAACTGACTTGAAAATTTTCTAACGCAGTCAACGGATTTCATTAGATACTGCCATGACTATTCACTATATCTCTCTAATCTGTGGTCTGTGGACTACTCGGCTTTACTCAACTACTATGAGATACTACGTATGGCTTTACTCTTTATGCGAGAGATTTAATGTCTTTTGTGACTGTCAGAACGATTTAGAAAACACCGATCGACTTCTTTGGCGATTGGGTGCGACTCGGGTTACCTCCGCGTGTGATCAAGAGCTGCGGTTCTTTTTTGGATCCGTCCGAGGGGAAGTGCAGTGCTTGTTCCGGTGCACCCTAGGCACCGGTTAATGATTTCCTGGCGGTCTCCGAGGGATATCGTTATCCGTTGGCTAAGAGCCCGACAGAGGGGGGGGGGGGGGGGGGGGTGTCTTTGACCATTACCGTACAACGTTGCCGACATTTTTGTCACAAGATTTTTGAATTATATTTTTACCACACTGACATTGGCCCAAGCCTTACGGCCACCATTAATGAGAGAAGAAGAAGACTTCTTTGGCGGTTTTTGGATACATCCATGATGTCCTAAGCATAATTGAGAATGTTAACTAATTTTGATTATTAGCACTCCATATTCTCTGTCAAAAATAAAAAATAATAGTGAAAGAATTACTTCGATACGTCAATTAGTTTCCGATTTAGAAGTAAAACAAGTTGTAACCGAAATTATACCTAAACTAAAATGCTTTACCTACCTACTTCAAAGACCAATTTTGAATTGTTACTTTCTGATTTTATAAAACCTATAGGCTGGAATAACTATAGGAACTGTTTTCAAAAATACTATATTTTCTATTTATTAATTAAAACAATAAAAAATACTTTAAGTTAGAAATAGAATATTTTATGATTCAACCACGTGATTCGACGTCAGTTATCTCAAGAAGAAATGAGCAGGAAATTAACTTTTGACCATCTTATATATTTTTTACAATGTATATCTTAGTAGCTTTGACACTTTTTTCTACTTACATCATATAGTAGACATGAAAAACAGTGTGTTTAACTTGAGGAAAATAACACAATTTCATACTCAGTGTGTGGTTTGAAAGTGCTTTCCCTTCTTGTTGACAATATACTATTGCTTTGTTGGTGGTTGTATAAACTGAGGCCGAACACAGACATGAAGAGATCTCTTTGTATCAATCTATCAATCGTCTCTATACCGCGGAGTTTCTCCACCCAACAAATGGCCAGCGTCAATCACATGTTCCGCACCCGTAATACTCTTAGCTTTATCACTCGCCAGAAACCCTATCAGCTCTGCTACTTCCTCACTTTCAATCATGTGCTGCAGCGGGAGTTGCTTCGCTCGCCGCTTGTTGTGTGCCTCCAGATCCGTAATACCCAGTGACTTGACCATCTCTGACTTGACTCCCGCAGGCACTATAGAGTTCACTCTAACTCCTCGCGGTGCCAGTTCTATGGCGACACATTTCGTAAAGTGACGCAGGGCAGCTTTAGAAGTGTTGTATACAGTACAATTAGGCAATGGTTTTAATCCCCCGACACTGGTTATATTTATAACATTACCTTTTACTTTCTCTAGGTACGGTACTGCTAGATGAATCAGTCGCATGGGCGCAAGAAGATTTATAGAAAAGGTTCTGTCATAATCCTTGAAAAAGTCTTCATCAAAGATGCTGTCCTTAGTTGATATGGCTGCATTGTTGATTAGAACATCGATGAGTCCGTGCTTTTCGGCCACAGTACCGATAATTTTTTTGATTTCATCCTCTTTGCTTAAGTCCGCAGTTACATATAGTGGCGGGACTGTCGGTGTCGAGCCATTAGATATTTGTAGTTGTTTTTTAATGTTTTCAAGTGCTAGCTCGTTAACGTCGATTAACACCAGTTTGGCCGATTGGTTGTAAAAATATTGACTAGCAGCGCCGCCTATGCTACCGCCAGCGCCCGTGATCACCACCACTTTGTTTAAGAAAGACATTTTAGACAGTACTTTATGCAGGACCCACTGATCAGACAAGACTAGCGACTGCGCCTTATATTTATTGTGCTGGAATTACGCAACCTTGTGTAATATTTGTAAACAAGCACTTACGTCATCGTGATAAGCACTTACCTCGTGCCAAATACAGTTGTACCTACCTATAGGTAGTCACATAAATGTACCTATGTCGTGTGTATGCTGACGTGCCTTATGGTATGGACGATGGAGGATGGTTGAAAAGAAGACCAGGGGTCCGATTTTTGTATAAAATAAATCCCTATTTCTCTTGGCCACGTAACACGCGTGAACGGCTGGACCGATTTTGTTAGTTATTTTTTTTGTTGTGTTCTGTCAGGACAAGGTTCTTATATAAAGAAACAGAAAAAAAACCTAATCCAAAAGTTTCGATTTTGATGCAAACTTTTTTGCTGACTGTACTCGCATTGTCATCCATCCTACATGTGTGTACCTACCAAATTTTTAATCAATCGGTCAAGCCGTTGAAGAGACTGCCTTCTGCTGAGACGGTCCTGGTTTGGTCACCAGAATTTCATTACAAGTTTAAGTACCTACCTATTCTCACCGGACTTCACGTTAATCCGACCACTGGAAGGGGTTCAAATTTCAATTACTAGATGCGACCCCAAACAAACAAATAAATAAACAAATAAGCAGGGCAAGCTAAAAAAAGGTTGTAAAAAACTGAAGCGGGGACGAAGCCGCGGGCAACAGCTAGTTTTAAATGTTAGTGATTTATTTCATCATCATTATGAGTCCTACCTTTTTGCGATCATGAAAGTGATTAATAGTTGAAATCTCCTGCCAATGTCAATAAGCAAAATATCAACATATGGACTAAACAACAACTAAACACAAGGATTTGCTATGGATGTCTCAAGACTAGTTGGAGTTTAGCCAGGTGTGCCTTGGAGTGGACCACGGAAGACAGCTATGTACTCAATTCCCATTTTTTTGATCAAGTGACGAAGTATTCAATCAAAGCAAGCATTGAATTCTTGCTACCTAGTTAATCTAAAGGCAAACTGCACAAAAATCTATTGGTGATTGTAAGTACAAATAGAACAGTAGAAACACCATCATCTTTATAAAATTTACGTTACGAATATAAAGGTAAGTTTTTGTTTAGGTAGGTATGGTCGGTTTCATTTTAAATGACGAAAATGCAATTAACGCGGGATTTTACAACTTCTTTTGTTGCTGAATATGAAAGGAAAAAATAACAAAGAGACATAAAAAAACTGACCGCAGTATTGGAGTAGCTCAACCCTTCTTGATCTTTGAAATGAAAGATTTTAATTTTTATTTAAAATATGATTATTAATACACCCGTTAGACACTAAAAAAATATTGCACTTAAGCCTGGAAAGTATCCCCTCCTATTGATTATTGTTTATTACCTGAATTGGACCCTTTTAAGTATAATAGGTGTATTGTTTTCCATAAACAATTACAGTGCGGCTAACACTCAGGTAAAAATTTCTTATACCTACTATTAAACAATTGTGCAAAGTGATTTTGATACAGTATATAATTATTATTTTAGAAACGCACGTCATCTAGTGTAACACCGACCAACAACATCAAAACTATCAAGATTGTTTGTTCACGGTATACTTTCAGTTAACACTAATGGTTTTACAACCCCACTTGAAGTTAACAATTGAACAATAGATGTCGGTTTTAAGTACTTTTCGTCATTTAAAATGAAACAGACCATACCTACTTTATTTAGATTATTATTATTTCGTTTATAGAAATAAGTAAACATTCAATTCAAATTTAGGAAAAAGTGGCTCCATCAACTTTTTGATGATTCTGCCAATGTCGAGGTTAATAAGTAAATAGATGAGGAGCTTAGTACCTATCTTCAGTGGGTTTTATTTATTTATAGTGACAAAGTCAACCAGACAGTAGAACAACGTAATTTTTAATGTTATGTAATGTAATAGCCAGGATGATCTATGATAAAAAGGTTCAACAATTATCATTTAGATAATTTTTATTAACCCCAGGCACAAAAAAAGGTGTTATGAGTTTGACCACTATGTGTATGTGTCTGTGTGTGGCCGCGGTCCGCCGCATAATAAGCGGCTACCGTAACCTATGGACGCTTACAAGTCCAAGGTACCCGCATGCGTGATGCCGACCCTTTAAAAAATGTAACACTCCTTTTTTAAAGAACCCCATACTATAGGCCCTCGGAAAAACGTCGGCTGGGAGTTCATTCCACAGCCGAAGAGTACGAGGGAGAAAAATTCTCCGAAATCGCACCGTTCGTGACCATTTCGGTTCCAAGGTGTGAGGATGAACGCCCTGCCGGCGGCGAGCGGTGCGGCGGTAGAATGCGGACGTGAGCATCATGTCTAACGACAACAATAACACAACCCATTGTAAAAGCGATAGAACACACATAACTCTTGAACGCGCGAACCGACCTTCTCTGAACATCGCTGAACATCTTTACAGTCGTTTCATCGCAACATGAAATACACTACCTACACAAAATTTCATAAAATAAATGTTTTATGACGTTATACAATAGGTACTAATTTATAACACCGGTGTGAGCGCACTATAGGGTTAATAAAATTCCATTGTACCGGCCAAGAAATCGCCTACAGCACTGTTCTTGATCCAGATCCCGCACAACGAGTTAGTATTTAGCTAGTACCTAACACGTAAACTAGAGTTTGTTGTCATTACACATAAACGGATAACTCACGTATAAAAAGTCGAGTGATGCTCGACATGTTTCGGACTATTTCGTATTTCGCGCGGTGTTCGTTTCGCTGCCGTCGGGGCGAGCGCTCTAGGAAGAAGGACTACGAAATAGTCCGAAACATGTCGAGCATCACTAGACTTTTTATACGTGAGTTATCCGTTTATGTGTAATGATGATTAAGTCTCACGGTAGTTTCATATTGATAGAGTTGGTTGTCAAAAATTCGCATAAGTAGGTATACCTACCTAAGCAAGATTAGGCAAGGCGTTTGTTTCGACGTGGATTGTTGCCAAGCAACGCCCTGACGCTGCCATCGATCGCGATACCTAGATTATATGAGCCCTAGGCTTATTTGTATTCTTGTAATCCAACACCAATTCCAAAAGGGCTAATACCCGCATTATACCTTTTTTTACAGCCATAATTAATTAAACCAAAAAAAACTTTTTTAAATTGGCAGGCTTTGATTAACCCTTTGAAAAAAAAACTGAAACCTCGCTGAAACTAAAATTTATAGTTATACGGCTAGGTAATACAAAGCCATCAATTCATTCAAACGAATGATTTGCAAAATGTCAACTTGGCTGAAGTGGTCATACCTATTACTTACATCCCTATTCTATTTTTAAAATAACCATCAGAATCAATAGAGATAGCTGACTGGCTAGCTGTTAGGCATTGACAATTCGAACTATTTTTGAACGGCAATTTAACCTTATACAATAACCTAGCCGATCCATTATCTTGTCTAGGACGTCTTCAAAATCAGAACCTCGATGTCCCTAGCAAATTCAATAGAGTTTTAAAGTTTAATGTAAAGTCAGTTATATTCATTCGTCATCATTTAGAGCTAAAATAACCCTAGTAGAGTCATCTTCTCTTTAATTAAGTAGTTTTCTTTTGTTTTTCGTTACAATATTTAGCAATAATCAAAAATTAAATTATATCTGCTTGCGAAGGTTGCATAAATTACTGTGGTGTTTTTATGTAACTATGTAGAAATGGCATACACAAAATGTTGGGTTTCAGGGCCCAATAAAAAAAACTCGTACCACAATTAAAGTACCTTTTACACACAGTAACGGCACTAGTTACGACTCAAAGTAGGTAATCTATAATATAAAAATGAATCCCTGAATGTGTTGCTAAGCGCAAATCTCGAGAACAGCTGAACCGATTTCGCTAATTCTATTTTTTAGAATATTCCTTGAAGTACGAGGATGGTTCTTACAGAGAGAGAGAGAAAAAAAAAATCGACTGTTAGGCGGTACGAAGTTCGCCGGGTCAGCTAGTAATAGATAATTTTAAATATGTTATTGATTAGTAATGACATTATTATTTTTGTGAATAAACCTGGTTGTATAAAGTTAAACCTGACCGGTATGCACAGGCGAAATCATAAACGTGGTACGTCCTTTCCTATCAACTACACTAATACTCGTAACAAAATTGCGCGATTATTTTAACTCTAACGCACTTGAAATGGTTCGATAATTCAGACATAACTCGAGATTAGATCATAACCAAGGTTATCTATGGTACTAGAGTACTCCTATCGTTTTCCGATTGCGTTTTGCGATATTCATTCGCAATTTTGTTTTTTTTGGAATATTAGGCGCTTAATTAGTATATTTCCGCGAGACAAAACGCGGTTCACGGCTCAATGGGAGAGCGAGTAATCCTGAGATTTTAGGAAACAGTTTATTTGTTACCCTGGACAAAGCAATTCAACGGGTTCCGTTTTGTAGTTTTACACGGAAGAATGCCTTGCAAGCAATGTGTGCACATCAATTTGCAAATTTAGGGGAGATAAGGGCAGTTCTCCGAGACAAGCTGTTTTAGGTGACTTCGGTGGCAAATTTTTCTACTAACTTTTTTATTGTATCACCTCAAAATCTAAATACAGGCCTAAATTTAAAAAATATTAGTACTAAAGGCCTTCTAGTAAACCTGTTAGTTAGTAAGATATTTAAATTTAAACAATCACCGAAATCAAACATACTCACCGAAATCAAAATTCAAAAGACAGTGCCACTTAAATCAAAAAAGTACCAGTGAAATCAACTTGATAATAATAAAACGCATTTTTATTATACCAAACACGCTTTAATTACAAAAAAATATACTTATTTAAAAAAATCATACAGTAATTTTTACATAATTGCGAAAAGCGGGATGGTTTCAAAAAACACATTCTTGCTTAAATGCCTCCAGCTTCAAATGTGCCAGAGCAACTAAATAAGTAAGAGATAAGTAAAGAATAATGATTTTTGAAGTCTCTCATTGCACCATAGTTTCAAACAATAAAAAGACATTCAAAGAAATTTAAGAATTAGGATATCAAAATTCCTCAATAATCAGTTTTAAAATGCTGGAACAATTAAAATCTCAACTTTTCTTCAAAATAAAATAATTCGTCTATCCTATCTAGGCACTTGGATCCTCATAATAGTAATCAGTCTTCGGTTAAAGGGAATATTTAAAAATAATCGTAAAATTTCTTTCATCTCTTCTGGGATATCTTTTCCTATTTTTCGCTTTGTATGCCTCGTAGAGTTCTGGATCACTTGATGAAACGTATATTTTAATCTTTCTGGAGCACATACTATATTAATTTTCATATAAATCGATTCAACCATTTAAAGAGCGTAAACAAGCGACAACTTGACTGAGATGGACAGACATACTTCTTTAATTTTATTATGTGCGTGCAATAAGTATTCGTGCAAAAATAAAGAATACTTTAACGTTTTTCTAAAATAAATATTGATAGCTGTGGCGGCTTTATTGATTTCGGTAGCAGTTTTATTGATTTCAGTGGCAGTTTTCTTGATTTCGGTGGCCCAAAACCCCACCGAACCCACTGAGATCATTGCCACCGAATTCAAAATTAAACGTTTTTTTCCAAATAACAGAAAATATAGGAATAGTACTTACTAGAGTCACTTAATAATGAAATCACATACCCCTAGAGATGACTTACTTACTATCAAACTACCAATAGAACTAACACTGAAAAAATTAATTGCCTCACCGAATTCAACAAAACACGAAACCAAACCCACCGAACGACGAACATTACCTCGAAAAATTTGGCGCTGAGTTGTGAATCGACTTCCGCTCTCGCCAGTAAACACGGCACATATGAGGCTACCTACACGCGCGTCGAGAGATTCCTGGTATGTCTCTTTGTTAGGATGCCGGCGCGTTTCGTAAACTCCACCGAGTTCAAACGTTACCCTCGGACATGGGGAAAAATTGTTTTAATTGAATGAATTTAAATGATATTTTTTATTTGTGTGTATTATATGATTTATAAACAAGTTTTGTATATAGGAACCCATTTGAGACCTGGAAATAAAATTCGTATCTTAAGATATAATTTTTTTTCTCCGCTCATCTGCGTAGGGGACACTACCACCGAATGTCAATTTTTAAATGTTATATTTTTTTCTTTAGAGGTGTAAATAACTAT
Source organism: Pandemis cinnamomeana (assembly GCA_932294345.1). NCBI lineage: Eukaryota > Metazoa > Arthropoda > Insecta > Lepidoptera > Tortricidae > Pandemis > Pandemis cinnamomeana. Next base: position 4,457,911 of record OW028720.1, read on the forward strand.
GGAGTATTTTAATAGTTCTCTAAGCGGGACTGAGCCTAAAGTATATGTCTGATTTTTTTCAGTATTATCTAGCGACGAAATCTATTATTTTTTGCCCCGGACACGTAAAAATGCCACTCCGGAGAACTGCCCATAAAGTACCTACAAGAGGTGGGACATGGCAAAGCTAACAAGGCAGACGTAATGAAATGAAATGAAATTATTTATTTCAGACAAGACAAGACAATTGATCCTTATCCATATATGTAATGTTTAATGTTAGTAACAATATATTCAAGTTATTAAAATTTAAGTTATTAGTAAAAAATGAAATGCTCGTTGGATTTGACATGCACGGACATCCAATGAGCGATAATAGGACTATCGGTCCTAGCTGCCACCACCTTCAGGAGAGAGTTGGTGCTGCGGCGCACGCGCTCCCACAGAGACGCCACGCGCTTGCGCAGCACGGCCTGGAAGCCGCTCGTGCTCCACGCAGCGAACATCCCCGACGCGCTGCAGCGCCGGGGCAGCCCCAACAATCCCCTGAAGGCGTTGTTGTACTGGACGCGCAGAGCATTATAGGTTTTATTGGTGTAATTGCTCCACAGGCTGCACGTGTACAGAGTTTGGCAGTAAGTTTTAAACAGTGTAATCTTGACCTCCCTAGAACAGCGCGCAAACCTGCGTGACAGCATATACTGCTTTTTAAAACATGTCCTAAAGATACTTTAGTAAAATAATATAGTGATTTCATTAGATGGTATACTACCAGTTTACGCAATTAGAAGAATAACAAAAAAAAAAAACTACCACGTACCGCGTATTGCGCAAGTTTATTTTTAGTTTTAGTTTCTCTTACTATATTCTGTTTGCGCTGTAAGGATTGGAAATTATTTGATGTAATAGAATATTAGGTACCTATCTACAATTATTATGCAAATAATTTTTCAGTGATTGTCCTAACATTGCGCCTCTAACAGTACAAGAGTGTATACCAAGACAAAACAAATGACTTTGAACGCTAGGGATAATAAAGTGGGATGTACCTATTAATACAGAGATGAAGGCTGCTTTCCGACATCATCTTCAGTCCCAGGATATCATGTTGTACAGTCAAGGGCATAAATATAATGTAAGTACGTTACACAGACATCAAAAACATCTAGCTATAAACCTTTATGCTATAAACGAGCGTTTTACGAAAAAAGTCTACATGTACATTTTTTTAAGAATTTAAATATTTTGGGATTTTCTTACTCAGAATCGTTTACCCTATCGATTCTCATACAAGGAAAAAATGTGTCCCAGTTTTTACTATGGATTTATTTTTCCTGTTCGTCACGTACCTATCCATACCTACCTATATGAAAAAAGTGGCGAACTGGAATGGAAATTTTGGAACACATATTTTCTTGTATAAGGTTCGATAGGGTAAACGATTCTGATTAAGAAAAACCCAAAATAGTTAAATTCTGGAAAAAATTGTCATGTGGACTTTTTTTTGGAAAACGCTCAAACAATAAGGTCGGTGACACATATATTTGACGTGATGGCTGTATCGATATTTATACCCTCGACTGTACCGGAGTGCTTGTCAGGACAAGTCAATGTAACCCAAACTCGATGGGTCTATCTTGTTTACTTTATAGTTCCTGTATCTACCTCTGACTCCACCATACAACCAACTCCATGATCCATAATACCACAGTTGAGATTGTATTTTATAATTTGAATCAAATAGAACGCCAGGCAGTGCATGAAATTTGATACATATATATTACTAGCTTCAGAATATAATATTTGTAAACCTTAAATTCCTCTCGGATCACTCTATTTATTAAAAAAACCACATTAAAATCAGTTGCACAGTTTTAAAGATCTAAGCATACATAGAGATAGACAGATAGACAGACAGACAGCGGAAAGCGACTTTGTTTTATGCGATGTTGTAATTTTATTTTGGCTGTTTACATTGTCATCCACCCACCGTAACTATGGAGGATACATAATTATGTGTCCCGAATTTAAATTCGACCCGGCCACCAGATTTTGGCCGCAAGAATGGACCACACATACTTACAAATGCCTACCAACAGGGCCTTAAATAGATTTTATTAAAAAGCTACACTTTTTTCGGCCTTTAGTCTTTTATTAAGCTATTTTAACAGGCTAGTGCTGAAAGTTTCCCAACAAATACTAACTTAATAGCAGAGACAGATCGGAATGCGCGTTCCTTTTTTAGCAAGCGTATGTAACGCTGGAGATTTACGGTGGAAAATATGATTTTTAAGGAGAATAGGGGATGTTTGTCTTGTCATAGTCTTCGAGAACGCGTGAACTCGTGAACAGCCGTTCGTAATTGGTTTTCTGCAGGTTACACTTAAGTTTTATCGTCATTTTAACCTTTTTCACAAACTAATAAAGAATAAATTCTAATAAGTAATTAAAGCCATCACTATAAATGTAAATTATCACAACATATAGCGAAATTAAAATTGTGGCCCTAAGTCGGGCTACCCGGCTACGAGCCGCCAGTGCGGCGTAGCGCGCGTTTCGTAGCACCCGCCTCGCCTTGGCTACGACGAAATGTTTATAATAAACAACACGTAAACAAGTTTGACTGTGCTACCTTGTGATCGGTATGTTTACCATGTACACAACATCCCTTAATTCAGTTTAATTCTTGTTTTAATTCATTAGTTTATACTGCTTCCTAACAAGTATGAAATTGCCTCGTTGGAGTGTATAATTTAAGTTCAATTTGTAGACTTGATAAGTAAGCACAATTGGTTTTATTGCCGTAGTTGTGAGTATTTAAGTAAATGTGTATGTATTGATTACTATTTTCCTTGATAAGTTATTGTAATTATTTACTTCGGCAGGGCGGCCAGTAAAACGCACTTCTACTTAATTCTTACTTTTCATTTGTGTTTTTATAGCTAGTTTTTCTCAACTCGTATCTATTATATGACCGAGTCATTTCCAGTAACAAAATGTCATTAAAAATTAAATTAAGGGTGCTGTTAAAGACATCTCCATTTTATGATTACTTAGGTACATTAGGATTTTTAGGAAGGATGGGTACCGTTATTATCAATTTATCACTGCACATAAGGAAAAAAAAGACAATTATTTTGTAATCAACTGAGAATGTTTGCTTAAATGTTAGGTAGTTCAAATTTATTTCGCTGTATTCGTGAGTTTTGTGTTCCAGAAATAATTAAAATAAATACTTTTCATTTTTCATTGAAGTGGTTTTAAAATAGGTTGCGTGTGAGGCTAGACAACAAGCTCGTCCCCGTGTCCGTGGCCCAGTTTCTAGTAATCGAATAATTGATACGTTTGGTGGAGACAGCCCGCGCCGCGCGTCACCCCGTATCTATAACAAAGCGCGAAACAGGCGCCCGCTTGCTTCAACTGTTTACGATTATAAATACTTCTATTATACAACTTCATTTTCTCTTGATTCTATTTAAGTTAGTTTTAACTGATCTGTACCTACATAAGAGTTTTTCCTTCTAGTAAGCAGGTAGGTGATATGTAAATATAGGTTTCGTTTTGCTAGTTTGACGTTCGTATATTTCTCTGTATTTACAGACACACACACATAAAAAAAGGCTTTTCTCCTATAGGTAACAGTCTTTAACTTTTAAATAAGGGTGTCTGTGTTTATTTGCATTCCATTTTGTCCCGCAGAAGCGGCGATGAGCGAGAGAGGCGCGCGACGCGGCGCCGGCGCGGGCGCCCCGTTCTACGCGCCGCCGCGGCGCAAGACCTCCGCGGAGATCATCAGCGAGGCTCGTGCTGCCATCTATGGAGGTTACGTTTACATTAATTTACATCATATTTACAAACAGAAGTTTTTGGTAACGGTTTAATATGTCCTTTGTACCTTGAGGACGTCCTCCACGAACTATGTGCGTTTGGGCACAGTTATATTGAATATACTAAGCTATACATTTACTAGCTGGTGCTTCCGGTTTCGCATTCATGAAAGTCTAAATGATAGGCTAGTTGTGTATCCACTCTTAGTATACCTACACGTTTACGCTACAAAAGGAATCTTCAGAAAAATTTTCAGCTTTCCTTCAGACGGTGTGTTGATAGATCAGCCAATCTCAGGACAAACGATATTATAATAAACTAGCTTTTGCCCACGACTTCGTCCGCGAAGAATCAAAATGTTCACTGAAACTTTCTTCCTCTCTCCCATCGAAAATCACCAGCAAATGCGAGTCGTACTTTAGCACGAAAGATTTCGTACCTACTACCTGTCTACCTCGACGAAATAAACCCGTCTCTTGCATGGACACCCGCTACCATTATTTTTTATCCCATTCTTTTGTTTTGCGGGAAATTCGGAAAATCCCTTCTTTTGACGCCTACGTGATCTTCAAAGTACATGATTACTAAATTCAAAGTAGTACCTATATTTTTTATACCATCATTTTATCCTGTGGGAAAATTGGGAAACCTTTTTGCTCATCGAGGAATATGTCTAACAAATAATAATAATTATTAGCAAGTCCAGTTACTGTTTTTTTCTTATCCCACGGGAATTCCGAAAAGTCATGAAATTAATTTTCAGCAGTTGTGAATTGGGTGCCATATTTCAAGACTAGTATAATTATAGTTATGGAGATAGGCTCTTTTTTCAGTGGGCTTGTACACACCCCATTTATTCCCTATCCCGTAGGAATTTTGAAAAATCCCTCCTTAGAGTACCTCTATATTAATACTGAATACTGAAGTAATATTTATTTACGTTGCTACTGTAGGCAGCTGCTATTTTTGACAAGTTTATCGCTATCCCGCGGGAACTATGCAATTATCCGGGATTAAAAGTAGCCTATAACCTGACCGTTAATTTTCTCAACAGATTAGTAAAGTTTGCATCAAAATTCGTTCAGCCGTTTTCACGTGATGCGCTCGCAAATATACAGACAAACAGATAAACAGACAAACATTCTAAAAAAAAAAGTGTTGGAACGTGTTCTGTATCGCTTCTAAGTGTCCCCAGCCAATTTTTTTTTTTTATATCTTCCATGTAGGTACAGTTTCGACCCTCTTCAGCTTTATTATATTTATAGATATAAGCCACTGCTAAGACTAAATGGTGCCTTCAGTCAGCGCCAATTTTATATTTATTAATCGGTAGCAACAATGTCTTTAATTGTGGTAGTTAAGCCACCAGCCATCAGGACAAGGCTAGGTAACTTGAAAATAATCCCAATGATATATCTGTGTCAAACAGATGATAACATAGCCCTTGCCTTTCTAATAAAAACACGGTGCTTAAAAATTCAGATTGACCGATAACGCTTTGCCAATTAAACAAGTTAGGTACGCCAATTAAGTGCTCCAATCGCCTGTGTAACTGCCTAAAACAACAAGGAAAACGCTATTACCGCGAAATTCCACTTATTCCTAGTTCACGGAACTCATTAAGATGAAGTTTACTTTACATCCTTTGAATTACAAGTTACAATACCTGTAGTAATGATTACCGCGTCAGTTTTAATGCGTTTCTTACTCAGAGTCGTTATTTTGAGCGACGCCACAGTTCCCTGCACGACATGCTGAGGTGAATAAAATTGTACTGAGTCACGCGAAACCTCGCCGTCATTTCTAAAATGCCTGACGTCACACCAGACCCTATACTTTACTAGGAACTTTAGATGTAGATGCGACGTTGCTTGCAAGTTTTAAAATTTAAGGCAAAGGCGCACATGTTTTCGGAATAATACTTTTTCTTTTTCCAAAATTTCAAAGCTGGACTTTCAATGCTGAACATGGATTTTCTTAACAAACCTTCAAAACAAACGGTCTTAGATATAGCAAGCAGCTTAATGTTTTACAAAGATGTTCTTGATGGAAGGACAGGAATATTTGTGATTGGATTTTTCGGAATTCCCAAGGGATATGCAACCCTATTGCTTGCATAGTTTAACCTTCCACGGGGGGAGGAGTCGCGGGCATAAACCCGAATGAACGTATCCGCTAATAACGCTTCTATACCGTATTCCAGCATTATTAAATTCGTTATAGACGAACGAAAAGCCGGAATAATTCTTGATAGAGGTTAGTCGCGGTGTCGAGGGCTATAAAAGAAAACTGCCGAAAATGTTCATGGTCGCGAATTTGCTTATTTTTATGAGTTAATTTGTCGTCTTTCACGTGAAACAGAAATGGAAAAGCTTCGGAATAGCTAAAGTTTTCCGATTACTCTTTCATAAGTGACTCCGCAGTTAATTTACAAAACCTTTTACTTGTGCATGCATTTCAATACGTATTCTTAGTCTACAATAGATACATAACGTGCTTAATTTTTAGTGTACTATGTGTCTTATGTAGGTATAACTGCGTCTGCGTCTCGCGGTAGCATAGTACTTCCCGGTATAAAAAATATCTTGCCTGTTTTGTAGGGGTTCATCGCTTTTTATGAGTAAGAAAGAATGCAAGAGTTGACCAATAAATTGCACGCGATCCGAGATATGGACTTCAACGAATGTTGTTGGTTGATTTTGCGCGTCTACGCTGCGTATTATTCTAATGGCATCGCAGCCTAAGGAAATTGTTTATACGAGCTTGCTCAATGTGATTTAATGAATACCCATTGCCAATACCATCAAATCTAGAAATTGTTTCAATTGTTTCTAAACGCTACCCTAATAGTATATTGAAACGAAAGGAGGCCCGTTTCTCCATGAACCTTGGTCGGCGTGTAATTGTAAGACTGAGCCGATTTGCGCCGCCTAGAGGTGGTTAACCCTGGGGCGGGCGGTCAGCACGCTCGATTCATAGCCGATAGGGGTGTATCGTGACACGATAACTTGAACTGAAAAATAATTTACCAACTTACTTGTAAGGGGCCTAAGGGGACTGTCCTACAGGCGATGTCAAATCGGAACTTTGATGGCAACTTTTTGATATTATTGGCGTAGTACTTGCTCGTAACGTGAGATTGGTTATTTTCGTATATATCAACCTGTGGAAAGAAATGAATAATTTTTATTAAATAAATTATTAAAAGTGGTGATAAAACTATGGTTTTGAGGTGTACCCATTTACCGGTTTTATCTTATCTTATCTTAGTCTAGGGGTCTCTACGGATACACTTCGACCCATTCATGGATCTTTTGTGTAATTACCCCTCCTTCGCACTATTCCATCGCTTTTACCACCTCATTCATGAATTGGGTGATTGGGCGTAGTGGTAGTGCCTTGAAATCTCCTGGTTCAGGGTATCTGATGCCGAGGAGTTTCATTCTTAGTCTGGCGAGGGCATCGCATTCGCACATAATGTGTTCCATTTACCGGTGACTAATAACACTTCGAATGACATCACTGAAACGTATTAGCATATCCAAACGAGGTGGCTGGTTTCCTAGATCGTTTCTTGATACTGTAACGTAGCGTAATGCATTATAAGTAAATGATTGAAAAACATTGGCAGATACATTTAATTTCTGATCTTGAAAAAAAAAACGAACACGAATAGACTAAAAGAAAATCAGAACTCTTAATACATCATGTTGCAAACTAGTCGAAAATTTTATTCGAGCGGTAAATTTTATTGTAATAGGAAGATACATGGACTTTTACAACTTTTGAGAATTATTTTCTCAGATATGATTTTAAATTCGGGTCCCACCTCCTTAAATCTTGTCCTCTCCACTACTAGCCTCAATCAATTAAATGGCTGTTCTACTTAATTATCTTGATCGACTCTCTTAAGCTACGGAATCTTGATGTTTGGGTGTTCTGACCTTTATGTTGCAGGTTTCGTCATGTAATCATTAATTCATGAATGATCACCATCTTCATTAAGCATTTCATCTTACGATTCAGTAAATCCGTTGGCCCGCTACATCCCTAGTTGGTTGTTTCTTGGTTGCCAGGGAGCCCCAGTATCACGCCACGCCATACTCGCGTTACCTACGATTTACTTCCACCGCCTTTTAATTATTCACGGAGGTTATAGAACTTAGTGCTAGTTGAAATCAAATTTGTCAAATCAACAGCGGTCTTTGGTATGTAACTGGTTTAATAGAATAAGTTTTAGGGGCAATTTTTAATTACTTTTCTACGATTAATATTGATTTTCAATGTATGTATCATTGTTATTATACTTACACATACCTTATTAGCCTTGAACAATTTGAGCATAATTTTTATTTTGCGTACTTTTTTCTGTTCTTCGAATGAAATTTTAATTATTAGGTAAAAACCGAAAACGAACTTTAGCGATTCATGAACATTTATAGAACCACCGGTTTATACCGATTGCCGCACTACATACAGACAGCTAGACTACGTTAGTCAATAATCTATAAGCTGTTTTCATAGTGCTTAAAGTGAGCATGTGTGTGTAGACATGAGCGGCGCGTCGAGCGGCGCGGGCGCGGGCAGCGGCGGCGCGTTGCGTCCGCTGCGCACGCGACGGCCGTTCACGCCGCGGGAGCCGCAGCGGACGCTGTTCGCTGAGCGCTCGCGCAGGAAGGACCCCCGCCCGCCTAGCGCTTTCGAGTAAGTCCTTACCTCACCTACGCACTTACAATTTTATATTAGTACATATTCGTCTCTTCTCGTTTCTTTTGTTTTACCTACTGCTATCCGTGTGATATAGGTTGCTAGCAGAATATTTTCTTTTAAGCACACTACTAAGGCTCTTACGTGTAAAAGCCAGTCCACCGGATTTTTATGCAGTAAATAATACAATTATTTATCTTTGTGCATAAATAAAAGTGCTGCAAGTTGTCATATTGATGTTTAAAAGCTTACTTGCTTGCAGGTCAAATTTGACTCATTTCAAGTGGTCGAATTGCCTTAAAATTTGGCACACCAATGTTGAATTATAATGCAAGTACTGTCAACAAAAAGTACAATTAGCAAAAAAGCTTGAATTTAAAATTATTTTTAACAAAAAGCTATTGCAGATTAGCATGCATTATAGCTGCTTTTGCAGTAGGTTAAGTAGCTATTTATTTCCTCAAAATCAAGATCAATAATATTGCCCGTTGATTTATCCACTTTGATGTGTGGTTTGTGCGTGTGACAGCCTCAAGTATCTGAGCCTGAGTGAAAGTGGAGAAGATGTGGCGGCTGCGCGCATCGCTGCCATCGCCGACATCGATGACGAGCTAACACAAGCGCTCTTCGCTGAGCAGCATGCTAGGAAGAAACCTATGGTGAGTGGGATATTAGCCAGGTAATCACTAAGCTACCCACGAACAGTTACCGACGTAAGACACGTTTTTGAACTGCAGTAATAGAAGGTTCAACAGGTACTTAAACTGTCTCCAACTTATTTCTTGCATTGGTTGTCTGGAAGAGATCGCTATTAAGCGATAAGACCGCCTATTGTCTACTTTGTTCTTTGTTTCTGTATTGTTTTGTACTGATTTGTGGTGTTCAATAAAGAGTATTTGTATTGTATTGTATTTGTATCTTCGGAAGGCTACGTTGTGTGCGTCATACTCAGTCAATTGATGTCTAATTAAATATGTTAAAAGCATCTTCACATTAAATTTGACGGCAATGGCGCTCAGCATCGGGCTCTTTGGCATTCTCATTCCTGCTAAGCTACTGCTAAAGCTTTTAATTGACACGTGTTGATATTACAGTCACGTAACTTCCCGCGGACGGGTGGTGAGAAGTCCGGCGAAGCCTGGGGCGCCTTCCCGAAACTGCCGCATCTGACCGGGAAGAGCAAGCCGCTCCACCGCCGCAACACCACCGGCCAAGCCGCAGCTGACGATGGTACGCGCTAAAGGAGCAGGAGTATGAGGGCAATCTCAAAATATTTCGTGTTCCTACTTAGTTCGCAAACTTTTAGGTTTTATATTAAATTTTGATAAGGTCAGTAAAATTATTGTGACAAGGTCTAACATTTGTTTTTAGATTTTAACTGGCTTACCCTTATGCAGTTAACTTAAGCAGTTAATGGTTTACAGACGGGTTAGCACGGGCAAACGGACTTCAGAGACCAAACCCTCATCTCTCTCCATTCTCTCCGAATACTTAGACAGTAGGTACCCACTGACTTCTCTCAATTTATTAATAACCTTTTTTGTTTTATTTTAGGAATGAAGAACGACCTAGATATAGCTCAAGCTATTTCGGTAACGCGTCCACTTGGAGGTGAAAGCGGAGACGATTTTCTTTCCAGTGGTTTTGGCACTGAGCCCAACACTAAATGTAAGATTTTAAGTATAGATGTATTTCAAAATAATTGCTTGTCGTAGAACATTGGCTTAAGTTACTTTGACTTCGAGGCCGTGATTGGATAACATTTATCAAATTTAATACAAACGATTTTGGATTTGGCTCACATACTACAGTGGTTAATTTTTTACTTGCTATATTAGTCAAAACCTGCCAAGGCCAAAGGTGCATGTTTAACACGCACATTTCCGCCCTTGTCTTCTGTTGTTTCTCCATCAAGTAGCGCGAAGCAAGCCGCTGCGACCCGGGGTACTTAACAGTCGTGCCAGTGTCATGTCATAATTCAAATCTCTAGCTCTCAGTCCCGACTCCGGAATGAGACGGAAGCAGTTCGCCACCGGGAAATCTCAGTCTTACGATGCTACACCGGGCTATGCGCTCGGCAACATCGCCGTGAAACACCTCGCCGTTCAGCTGCCCAACGCTTCACACTCTGGCGATATGGACAGGCACGTTACTCTATAACACGGCACTTTTAGACTTACTTAATCCAAGAGCGGAAATAAATATTACAAATTCTCATATCCTTTGTAGTCGCATTCTAGGTAAAGACAAGATCCCTACAAGCATTAATACTAGATGTCGGCGAACTTATATCCCAGTCTTACGCGTAGGCTTTGTATGTCAGACAGGGATACAATTTCGCTTACGGTGTTTATCATTTATACCTACTTGTAGACGTCTTGTCTCGGACCTGAACAGAACTTTGGCACCCATTGACGAATGAAGTGAGAAATCATGTGATTCAAGGGCGTCGCCAAGGGGGGGCGGGGAGGGGCAGCTGGCCCCCCTAGAGATTCTAAAAAAGTTGCCAAATATAATGCAACCAAAGTCTTAGACTAGTCATAGAGAATGAGAAAAGTATGAATTGTAGTAGGTAAAAAGTCAACTTGCCCCCCCCTGCGCCATCGGCTGGCGACGCTCTTGATGTGATTTATGTTAATTGGATGAAGTAGGTACTTAATAGTATTTTTTTTAGTATGACCGTGTTAGAACTGGCTGAGACCCTTGCCCAGCGCAGCCGCGACGTGGAACGGACGGTTCAGCTCATGGAAACCCTTCAAAAAATTCTGGAAAAGAACTCGCCGGCCAACAGTCTCCGGGAATTGGTGCTGCGCTCGTTTTACACGCACATAGACAGCGAAGACGAAAGGGTGCTGGTGGCTATAGCTCGCGCCATGTTGACGGTAAAAAATACACATCTCTTTTTAGTGCATTTCTTACGAGTACCTATTATTTATAAGCGCAGTTAAATTATTACTCTATGAGATCGCCATGTACCTACTGAATTTTAACTAGATCAATAATTTGAGTAGGACAGAGTCATAATACGTACGCGTGTAGTAAGCAAATTTCCTTGTATTTCAGATGAGGGTTACGGGTTCCCATCTTGCTGCTGCTTGCAAATTAGTCTTCAAAATAGCCAGGAACGACAACAACGATCACTTCTTTATGGATACCAATCTGTTAGGTAGGTTATTAAAGAAACTATCTGCGTTCACTCGTACTGCGTGAACTCAAGCATTGAAAAGTGTAAAAATTATATTGCGTTCATGTAGTAGCAAGAGCGCGTATATAGTTAACGAAATGGTGGATCAACTATTTCTGCGCATTATTCCGATTTACTCACTACCTTTTCTGGAAAGAATATCCATGCTATTCTAATTTCCGAAACATGGCTGAAACCCTCGCTTAACTCTTCCTTTTATCCACTACCTGGGTATCGCTTGATACGTAATGACAGAACTGGATCTCAAGATGGCGGGCCTGGCAATGTGCGTGGGGGCGGTGTTGCCATTTATTTGCGAAGTGAAATTGCCTGTCGAGTGGCCTTACAGTCACCTTCTCTCTCTGCTTACTCTAAGTCACCAGAATATTTGTTTCTTGATGTTTCTCTCCATCACACAAAGGTTCTTCTCGGAGTGTACTACAGTCCTTCATCCAATATAAATTATTTTGAATCCTTCGAGAAGACTTTAGTTGATCTTTGTCCACAATATGAACATATTATTCTAATGGGTGACTTTAATACGTGCCTGTTGAAGGATGACAGCCGTTCCCAAAAAATTCAATCTCTCGTAAATTCTTTTAACCTTGACATTTTACCGCTCAGTCCCACACATTTTCCTCATAACGGCCCCCCCTCACTTCTGGATCTAATGATCACCTCCTCTCCCAATTGTGTTGCTTCTCATGGCCAGTTTAATGCTGCAGCCTTCTCAAACCATGACCTAATATACGCTTCTTTTAAAATTCGTCCCCCCAAACGGAAACATAAAATAGTTATGCGTCGAAACCTCCGTGACATAGACTTGCAAGCCCTTCACAGCGACCTGAGCGGTGTTGAGTGGCACGCCATTGAAGCTCTTTCCGACGTCAACCTCATGCTAGAAGCCTTCAATAGCGCATTGCTTGCGATCTTCGACAAACATGCTCCTCTCAAGCCAACGCGTGTCAGACATGACCCAGCTCCGTGGCTCACGCCGGAAATCAAGGGCATGATGGCAAAGAGGAACGGGGCTCGCGTTAAGCTGCGCAAAGATCCTTCGGAGGAAAATCGTCGAAATTATGTAGCCTTGCGTAATCGCTGCAATAAGGTGTGTAGGGATGCAAAGCGACGGTACATTTATCAGTCCATTGATAAGTGTCCCCCTGCAGCGTTGTGGAAGTTCTTAAAAACACTTGGGGTGGGCAAATCTCAACAAAACTCTTCTACCTTGACTGATCTCAATGGCCTCAATAAGCATTTTAGCACGTCTCCAGTTCAACTGGATCCTCTAACAAAGCAGCACACGCTTTCACTTCTTGCCAGTTTACAACACCCTGATGTCCCCTCCTTCGAGCTCGGTAGTATTGCCTCGCGGGATGTTCTCAATATTCTAAAATCGATTAAGACGAAAGCTATTGGTGAAGACGACCTGAGCTTGGACATGCTTATGCTGGGGGCGGAAGTTATAGCACCTACATTATCCCACATCATCAATTTTTCCTTTTCCTCAGGTTGTTTCCCAAAGTTGTGGAAACGTGCTCATATAATTCCTCTTCCTAAAACGTCGAATCCTAGCTCCTTTTCTGAACATCGTCCGATTTCAATTCTTCCAGTCCTATCAAAAGTTGTTGAACATTTTGTAAATCGACGCCTTTCCTCTCATCTCAATGCACACAATCTCCTAAATCCTTTTCAATCCGGTTTCCGTCCTGGGCATAGCACTGTCACTGCTCTGGTTAAGGTAACTGATGATATTCGTCTCAATATTGAGAACAGAAAGCTCACAGTTCTAGTTTTACTAGACTTCAGTAGTGCATTTAATACCGTTGACTTTGAAATACTTCTTGGCATTCTCAACTCTTTGAATGTATCTCCTACTGCATTATCCTGGCTCAGTTCTTACCTTTATGGGAGGCAGCAGCGAGTCAAGGTTGATGATGCCTTTTCAAGCTGGTGTGATCTTACCGCGGGTGTCCCTCAAGGGGGTGTACTTTCCCCTCTCCTTTTTTCTATTTTCATTAATGGTATTACTTCTTCTTTAAATTCTTCTTATCACCTGTATGCTGATGACTTGCAAATTTATGCTGCTGCTGGTTTTGACGATTTTCCTCTATTGATAGATCGTATTAATGCTGACCTTGTCTCCATCCGCGACTGGGCTGCGAGCTTTGGCCTCATGGTAAACGCCAAGAAGACGCAAGCGATCGTTATTGGCAGTCCGTATTTTATTTCTCGGATGTCTGAATTGGTGGTTAAAAATTTGTCCTTTGACGGAACAATAATTCCTTTCTCAGCTACCGTCAGAAATCTGGGGATTATTATGGACCAGACGCTTTCGTGGTCGGCCCAGGTTGCGGATGTCAGCCGGAAGGTGTTTGCCTCGCTTCACTCGCTCAGGCGTTTGCAGAATTTTCTGCCACTATCGACCAAAATTACACTTGCTCAGTCACTGTTGCTCCCCTTACTGGACTATGGTGACATTAGTTACCTGGATCTCGCTGAGGGGCTGCTTGACAGGCTTGATCGCCTCCAGAATGTGTGTATCCGATACATTTTTGGGCTTCGTAAGTACGATCACGTGTCTCATTTCCGCGCTCAGCTGAAATGGTTGCCTATCAGGGACCGCAGGAAAATCCACATTCTGTCATTGCTTTTCAACACTCTCTTTAATCCTTCAGCTCCGATCTACCTTTCCGAACGTTTCAGCTACTTGTCTGTTGGCAGTCAGCATCGATTGCGATCCAACTCTAATCTCCTTTTGGCCTGTCCTTCTTCCTCTTCCAAAACTTATTCCAAATCCTTTACTGTACACTCGACTAGGCTGTGGAATCACTTACCAACCTCCATCAGGCAATCTCCCTCCGTAGTGTCGTTCAGAGAAGGTTTGAAGAAGATGTGGCTCGCACCATCTTCTTAAATCAACGGTAAATATTCCTTTGTTTATTGTGCTCTTTATTTATTTATTTTATGTAGTATATTTTATTGATATATATTATAGGTAGTATAAAGTAGTTTATTGACTGGTAGGTTTTAGTAGTTTATGTATTATATTCTGTAAAGTTATGTATTGTGGCTCTCAGTGTTTGCAATTTTTAAACTCACTCGTCCATCCCTAATATAATACTCCTTTCATCCACTCAAAGGTTGACTGGAAGAGATCCCTTAAAGGGATAAGTCCGCCTTTGTGCATGTATCTCAGTGTTTGTCAATTGTATTTTGTCTTGTTTATTTTGCACAATAAAGAGTTTACATACATACATACATACATACATTTCTTGTTGTTGTTTTGTGACATCAGCAAGAAGACATGACTAGAACAGTACCTACAGTTTGTAACAAACTGTACTGTTCTAGTCATGTCTTCTTCTGTTTGTTAGAAAAAATGTTGTATCACGTTATATACTTACTAACATGCTTAGTAGATGCCCAATTACAAAAAGGCTTAAAACTACCGCAAAAATACATATGTGGTTTACAGTATAAAGAGTGACCGAGAAGAACGTAACCATCAACCAGTGACAAAATAAGTTGGTCCACCCATTTCGACGACGTGGTTGGCTTAGTTGGTAGTGACCCTGCCTGCGAAGCAAGCGTCCCGGGTTCGAATCCTGGTAAGGGCATATATTTGTGTGATGAGCACGAACATCTGTTTCCGAGTCATGGATGTTTCTATATATTTAAGTATGTATTTCTCTATATAAGTAGTACCCATAACACAAGCCTTACTAGCGCTTACTTTGGGACTAGGTCAATTTGTGAGAATTGTTCCCTAATATTTATTTATTTATTATTTATTATTTATGTAACAAACGTGCTTGTGTGTGTAGAGTTGCTGGTGGAAGGCTGCGGGCGCGCGGACCCGCTGGCGGAGGGCGAGTGCTGCGTGTACGGCGCGGGCGCGCTGCGCTTCCTGGCGCTGGAGCCGCGGCTGTGCGCGCGCGCGCACCGCGCCGGCGCACTGCATCTCGCCGCGCTGCACCTCAAGATACTCAACAACGCTGTAAGGGCACGCAGCCGTATCATTGTAAAATGTTGTGCCTGCGGAGCCCGATTTTCGAAAGCACATCATTCGAAAGTACCACACGAAAATGGATTAAATCCGTGTATTGCTTTGACTAAGTAGGTAGGTAGGTAGTTGACAAGATTTCAAATTCAGCATAATTTTTCACCAGTTTTGAGTGGCAAATTCACATAGATATGTGTGCTTTCAAAAACATCATCTCCAGCCTCCAGCTACTAAACGTCCCACTTCTGGACACAGGCCTCCTCTCAGAATGAGAGAGCTTGGGCTATAGTTCCCATGCGAGCCCAGTGTGGATTGGATACTTCGCATAATCCATTGAATTGCTTCGTAGGTGTATGCAGGTTTCCTCACGATGTTTTTCGAAGCTCATGGTAAGTACATGTAAATTTCGAAAGGTGTGAGTGCGAGCCCGGGATTCGAACTCACGACCCTCTGCTTGAGAGGCCATAGGTCAAAGCACCAGGGTCCAGGCTATCACAGCCGTTTTTTTTAAGTGTGCAGTGGCATGCGACTATTTTTGTGCAGAAAGCGGAGAACCCCCGCGGCGTGTCGGAGCAGTCGACGCACGCGCTGTACCAGCTGACGGGCGCACTGCGCAACCTGGCGGGTGGCGGCGAGCGCGACCGCGCGTTCGTGCCCAGCGGCGCGCTCGCCGAGCTGCTCGCCGCGCTGCTGCACCACACGGACCGCGACGTGCTCACCAACGTCGCGCGCTGCCTCAGGTACGGTCGCCTCCATAGGTGGTCTATCACTTTTCATCGTAAATGCTTTCTTGGCGAATGCGACAGTAATTTGATCTAATAATGATTTGCACTAAATAGACTGGCGGGCGGTAACAACTGCGGCAAGTGCTGATTGGTGCAAAAATCACACGTTTACTTCGGTACTCACAGTTGATTTATTGTGTCAGCGTGCTGTCTGCGGAGGAGGCGTGCTGCGCGTGGCTGTGTGCTGCGTCGGGCGCGGGCGCGCTGCTGCGCGCGCTGGCGGCCTGCGCGGCGCGCGCGCCACTCGCTGTGCGGCTCGCGTACACGCTCGGCAACATGGCCGCAGCTGACGAGCAGGCGCGCCTCAACGTGAGGACCCTGCCGTGTTGTACTCTAAACAAACCTCGTCAACGAATTCAGTGCTACGCTCGATAGACAGCCACAATTTTATGCCTTCGTTCATAAGGCATTGTGCTCAGCGTTTGGTGTGTCGATATTGGTCATGCGAGCGAACGAGGTTGCTTTAGAAATACTTAAATAATACCCCAGGATGATTTGTTATTCAGCAAGGATGACTAACAAGCAAGTGTGTCATCTGTTGGTAGACACATACTGTTCACTGCTGACGGAGAAGAGGGAGGGGGAGCTGAGAGGCCGGAAGTAGGAATAATCTACTCACTAGAAAGTTGGTTCTGGTGGAAAGTTCAGTGGTTTCTTTTTTTGCGTCTGATGGTTCCTAATTGCTGACGAGTGATGTTTTATCCGTTTGCCACAGATATACGACGAGGAAGGAGGCGTGGACGTCTTGCTGACCATACTGGAGTCGTACACACAACGCGGCGACCACGAGCCTAAGGATTGCGACACTGATCCTGACATACATTTAGTGGGCAAGTCTCACTTAAGTATAATATCGAGTTCAGAAGAACGGCATACCTAGTTTTATTTAGATACTTTTTGAAATAAAGATCTATATACTCATATTAAAATGTTACCCACAGGAACGGACATGGGCGGCTCCGATGGATCAACGGAAGATGTCCTTATTAAGGTCCGTATTAACATTATGCAACAAATCATACTTCACTTAGGCATTAAACGTCCAACCACTGTCAGTACTCGCTGTCAAAGACTTCATCTTCATCATCCAAACATTCTCACATACTAGAGTTTCACATTTCATAAAAAAGTTTTAAACGCATGTTACAGACGGTGCGCGTGGTAGCCAATCTTTGCCTGGCGGAGCGGGCGGGGCGCGGGCTCGCGGCCGCGCACGCCGAGCGCACCATGCTGGCCCTACTCGCTTGCCTGGAGCTCGCTGAGCGACCCATCGAAGAGAGCGTGAGTATACCACAAACTGCGTGTGTTTGTGCTCATACACACGCAGAGAGAGAGGGCCAGGATTCATCGCGCTAATGTAATAATCAATAATCGTTATTTCGAAAAACAAACTTCTAACTCAACAGACAAGGCCTATTAGTCTTCAAGTTGATTTGACATGATAGATTGTGAAAGTTTGTTGCGAAATGTCGTGTTCAGGTGAAAGAGCCTGTGGAAGGCAGCGCGGAGCGGCGCGAGGAGCTGGCGACGGCGGCGCTGGCGACCCTCAACAACGTCACGTTCTACCGCGAGCCGCCCGCGCCGCCCGACGAGCTTGCTGACACCATCGACAAGCTGTGCAAAGGTAGACACTCAATCGGCGCGTAGAACAGCCGAAAACAGCATCATAAATAACAGCGTTTTTTGCCGACCGATGACTATGTTCCGATTGCCTTTGCTTGTTGCACAGCTAGGTACTCTCAGTAGTTGATATTGACTGAGGTTTTAAGTAGGTACATTACTAGTACCACGTTTGAGCCAACTTCTACATTAGGTACACATTGATTGCATCTTATATTCTCACGTGTACCCCACCTACCGCCTGTTACCTAGATACTACATATCCTATGTAGGTAATTTATTTATAAGTAGCTAAGGACGAATACACAAAGGTTCGAATCCCAACAATAGCACCCGAAAAACTTTTTCGTTCTAAAAGTTCGTTGTAAGCAAACGTTCTGCGGTTCTGCTAATGGAAACGTAAGAATAATTATTTTATCTGCTTTAAGAAGCAAAACCAATATAACTGATGTTAACTGGTTCCCCGTGGTTGTAGCAACATGCCGCTGGCTGGGCGGCGGCGGCGGCGGCGGCGCGGCGTGCGAGGCGGCGCGCGCGCTCGGCAACCTGTCGCGGTCGCCGCGCGCCGCGCAACTCATCGTGCTCGAGGGCGCGCTGGACGCGCTGCCGGCCTTCCTGCACCACGGTACTGCCACGAGCAATCCGAATAAACTGTAATAGTAAAGCCGAAGTCCGAAAGCTATGAAAATGGTGTATTCATTCTTCAAACTTTAGAATCGTACCATCATTGTAAAGAAAATTGAGGTAAAATAGGGTGTAAATAAAGAATTTATGCGGGGTCGACGGTCGACGCATACCTACAAGGCTGGTTTTTGAGTGGTGATTCTGTAGGAATACGCAGATTTTTGGTGTTGGTGGTGTTTTCACTAGCGTGATTTCAAAACTCGGCCCCCAGCAGCTAATCGCCTAAAGCGAAAAGTCACGGTGCCCCGGTGGCTCACCCTAGCCTAGTGGTTTGTAGCCGAGAACCTGTGAGTTGTTCTGAATCTATGTGTAAATTTTCATTTCAAATTCCACAATGGGCTCGCGTGATATGAGAACTACAGCCCGAGCCTTCTCGTTCTACTCAAGTCTCATCTAGATAGAGGAGGCACGTACCACCCATCAACAGGACGGATAGCATAAGTCAATATTAACTCGCAGATGAGGCCAGCGTCCGCTGCGCAGCCGCCGGCGTGCTGGTGAACGTGTGCGGGTCGGGCGCGGCGGCGGCGGCGGCGGGCGCGACGGCGGCGCGCGCGCTGGCCGGCGCCGCCGCCGCCCGCGACGCGCCCGCCGCCGCGCTGCTGGCCCGCGCGCTCTGGAACGCGCACGCCCACGCGCAGCTCGCGCCCAACCTCACCAGGCAGGCCGCCAACGCGCTCGCTAGTTTCATTGGTTAGTTACAGTTGCCGGCTAACTTCTATATGACCTTGAATATATACAAGCGAATTTAAAGTATGCGTGTACGTAACATTAGCACAAAAAAAAACAAAAATTATGGCTGGGAGTCGATTCCAGTTCCTCATCGATAGGTAGGTATGAAAATTCTATGATGCGTATTCTGAAGGCCTACATTACACCGAAATTCGAATTTTGTAGTTCGTATCGATACTATTCCACTCACTCAAAATTTTTGAATTCATAACGAGTAAAGGGGAATGACAGGAAACAAACTACGAAAATCAAATTTCAGAGTATAATAAGGCCTGTTTTTGGAAACACCCACACACTGGCGACTTTGCGAAGTAGCCCATTGCAAGCTAATAATAAGTCCAATCTCATTAATGTGCAATTATTTTATTTAACAGTACGCTAGCTATCTAATGTTGCATTATTATTACCTAGATACGTATATTATATTATCATTACTAGATCACATTATAGCAACAATTTATCATACTTGGAATTATAAATGATAATTGGCTAATCAATTTTAACTATCTAGACTTTATCCAAAATAAGACAGAGATTAATCTACAGTTTTAAACGACCACATAAACTAACTGTAAATTTTGCATCTGACTTCAGTCGACTCCGTGGCGCAACGGTAGCGCGTCTGACTCCAGATCAGAAGGTTGCGTGTTCAAATCACGTCGGGGTCATACGATCTTTTTGCATTTTACTGTATATATTTTTACAGACATTTTTTTTGCAGATGACGAGTCTGTGTTTGCTGCTTGCGAAGCACCCAGTGGTGGGGAGCGCCGTGCCAGCAATCCTGAGTTGAAACATCATGTTAATATTTTTTTCTCTTTTACTGATTGCCTTGAGAGACCAATAGATTAGTCTAGTCGTGAGAGTGACACAGTCGGATTTTTGTTTTTTAAATAACTAATTCATTTATTTCTTCATTATTTTTACACGACTAAAAGAAATAGGTAGTTAGTTGTATTTTCACTTTTACGAAAAACATTTGACGTTTAAGTTTAAACTCAAATGATTTTATCAAAACACTTTGAAAATCTTCTAGGTACTCGTATCTTTATCTACTTATCTCAACTAACCTTAGGTACTCTTTTGTCTTTAGGATATTGTGTAGTAGGTAGATTAATAATTTATAATTAAGTATAAAATATTTAAATCTTTCGCAACAATAAAAGTAAACAGTAAAAATAAAGAATAATATTTACGATTATTGTTCTCATGCTTCCAGGTAAAATTTGACCTCGATAACAACAACTATCCAAACAAAGACTTTGAAGGCTTCACGGGCCGGCCACTGTTCGTGAAAGCGCACAGCGTGGACCAGGAACTGCATCTGGAGACAGGATCTGAAGACGAGGACGGGGGCTGTTCAGGAGAGGACCTGGGGTTTGAGGAGGGGGATATGCTGGTGGACGGCTGCGACTGCGGACCATGCCGGAGGCTAGCTGCCTGGGAGGAACTGGTGGGAGTAGCCATCCCACTGCTAGAAAAACTGAGGCCACCGAGAACGGATGCTTCTGTGGGGACTGATTAGTGACCTGATATACGTTTTTAAAGATAATTAATATTAATATCTATAGTGTACAGGTTTTTAAGTGTCGAGATAGGCTCTTGAGTGAGGGCAGCCTTGCAGATTTACCCAGAATTGATCGAATTTAGAAGATGATTTTTAGTGAGTGTCAATAAGAAAATAATATATGTATCTTCTTATTTACTAGTAGGTAAAGTAACTGCAATTGGGAATGGATGATTATTTTAAAAGTGCTTGATGATTTTTCTATTGATAGGAATAACCATCCTTAGCTACAGAAAAAAGTTACAGATTTTTCCATAGAGCCATATATTTTATAAAAATACATTTTACCTACTCAGTCACTTGGCGGCCCCTATACGGCTGATAAGCAGTAGGTACGTCCATAACATAACAAATAAAATAAAAAAAGGCTGCTTGAATCTGTGGTACACAATGACATAAGTAGCTAAAGAAGCAACGGCTAAGTGGCGCCGTCTGTGAATTGTTGGTGTTACTCAACCCTACATGGGGAATTTCAATAAAAATGACCATATATATTTTTTCCCAGATTTTGGAAATTTTTGGGGTTATTTCTACACAGAATCAACAACACTACTGAATGTTGTATGAGAAATTAATGTTAATGTTTAATGAAATTCCCGTGTATGGTTTAGTAACACCAACAATTCACAGACGGCGCCACTTAGCCGATGCTTTTTATAGCTACCTATGTCATTGTGTACCACAGATTCAAGCAGCCTTTTTTTTTATTTGTTATGTTATGGACGTACTGCTTATCAGCCGTACCTACCTATATGTAGGGGCCGCCGAGTGACTGAGTAAAACGTTTTTATTTTTATAAAATATATGGCTTGATGGAAAAATCTGTAACTTTTTTCTGTAGCTAAGGATGGTTATTCCTGTCTATAGAAAAATCATCAAGCACTTTTAAAATAATCATCCATTCCCAATTAAATAGGCAAGTTCGATTAGATGCTTGAGATAACACTCTTCATACTAGGAGAAGGCGTACAAAGAAAAACCTCTTGTGTACTTAATATGTTTTCCCGTATTCTGTGTTATGTGTAGAATAGGTACCTACCTACTTAAAACATGCGGAGCGGTGAACCGAGTTTAAAAAAATGGGGTTATCAAGTGCGTTGTAAAGTCAAAACAACAGCTATGCAATCAAGAAATAATATATAAATATTACCGAAGTCCTGAATTAATACACGCCACCGAACTATACCATAGGTACCTACTTATGTAATCAAATTAATCTTGAAACGTTTAAAGTTCCAAAGAAGCGCTTACTCAACTAAGTAGGTAATTAGGTACCTACCTATAATAATATTGTCAGTTGAGTAAACGCTTGTTTGGAACCTACTTACCATAAAAATATAAAAGCGCATCATCGTTGGGTACCTACTACTTCTTACCTTATTGTACCTAATTGCCTACCTAGCTACTTATGTTTTGTATCGTTCGAATGGAAATATCTAAAAGCTGGATTCTTTTTTCAAACAGTAGGTACTGGTAATTTTTAGGACTAATTAACGTCTATTTTTGGTACTAAAACTGTATACGACGTAGAAGTCCATAAAGGTATTTATTGTGAAATGAAACCTAGAGCGTTGTAAATAAAACTTAGTTTTATAGTTGTTATGTTTACAATTTGTGAATGGAAATTTTGTTCGATTTTGTTACCTGGTCGTTATTTAATACTGTCTGTAGCTTACCCTAGTCAATAAATGTTATAGCAAATGTTCTTCCTTTTAAAATCTTACCACTTCAATATTCTAATCGAACGCTTCTCCGATGCCTACCCTACCTAAAAATACGCTTTTTTTAACCGACTTATCACGGGCACAAGAGAATAGCAACAGGCGCAGGCGCAGTCCAAAATTTGCGGTGCGTGCATAGGTATTACGTCGACTTCATAAAGGTAGCAGAATAATGTCGTTCAGAGATAATCTAAAAAACAACTCCTGTCGTATACACCCTCAGTGCGATACGAAGGCCGATTATGACTGACTTGTAAGTACAACAAAATAACTTGAATCTCATGGTTGTATTAGTTATCTTTGTGACAACCTTTTCTTCCCTTTTAACTCTTGACGCATAGCTATATAATTAGATTATGTAGGAAGGCCTTCAGCTTCAGTTAAGTTAAGTTCCTCATAAAAGCAATAGATGTGAATATTACACTGAAGTAACGGCCCTACGTGTTCCATCGTTTACATTGCTAAATATTGTCGCTAACAACACACGTCGATCGTAACGAGCAGGGGCGCGTAAATGCTAGTACTGCCCATAGCCATATTTACGTCTATCGCGTGTCCATTGTACCGTCATTACCCGCTAACGTCTTCAGTGGAATTTCCTTTGACAAAAGTGGGCCTACCTTCAATAATGATTTGCCAGGGCGGTGCAAATCAACTTCTAGACGTAAATAAAACGAAAGTAAATAGATATTTAACTTATTCCAGCAAGCCGGCTTTAGTCACTAAATCTGGCTAAAGTTCTGTACATTTTGACAGTACCTACATTCTTTACCAGTAAACTTTTGAGTAAAGTAATTGGGAATGAGACTCGGGCCAGGGCTTAGGACAAAACAAATTGTGCCACTAATGCCGTGCAAACAAACTCGTGCCCCGACCGAGAATCGAACTCGGGGCCTCAAGCGTCATACTTAGATTCACTAACTACTAAGCTCATCCGGTCATCAAATAGAGTATGCGAGTAAGTATACTTACCTACGTATTTCGAAGCCGTTCGACAATGGGCACGTGTGCGCGGAAGCGCTGCAAGGAAGCGCGCGACAACTAAACAGCTCGCAAACGGAACCGCGTTTGTTTGGCAACTCGGGTGGCGCAACAAGTGCCTTTAGAAAATACGCCCATAGCTACATGCTGATGTTTGTTACGTGTTTGTTTGCAAGGCTACCTAACCTGCCTCCAAGTTTTAGGACCGAACTCCACCAAAGCGGAGGCTAGACGAGGAAAAGGTGACACTGAAAGACAGAATAACGAATAGTGTGAGAAGGGAACGTGCTGGTGTAAAAAAAGAAAAAGTGACTAGGATACAAAGAAGAAGTATGCTTAGTTTGGTTTGGTCTCGTAGAGAGGGTGGGTGAAAGTGTACTAGCTAAACAGATCTATATGGGGAGTGTGAATGGTTGCGTTAGGAGGGGAAGGCCTGGACGGACGTTCCTGAACCAAATAGGAGACGTTTTTAAAAAAGAGCAGGTCAGGAGTACCCGAAACCGACGAGCATGTATGAAGAGATTGATGAATGTGGATGAAGCAAAAGAGGTATGTCAGAATCGTAGCTAGTGGAACAAAATAGTCTGACTACCCCTATGGGAAAGAGGCGTGACTGTATGTATGTATGTATATATGTAAATCAAAAGAACAGGACGAATCCAGGTCATCCTTTTCAAATTAAATAAAATTAAATCCAATTTTTTTAATATTTCGCATGTTTTTTCCAATCTTTATGTTTTATGGATTCGTAATTTTTTTGTTTATCAATGTAACATGAAATCTTACGTTTTACGAGTAATTAAGCTGTAAATTTTAATAAATAGCTCGCTTTAGTTTTAGCTAGGTTTAAGTTATTTTTAAGTTTTGACTGTTCTTTATTGTTTTCTTTTGCTGTTCTAAATAAATACATCCATAAATAGCTCAAAATTGAACATAATGTTTTTTTCGTTTATTTGCATTTTCTGAGAAAATTTACCATAGTAATGTATATATTTTTTTATACCATCAGAAAGTAGAGATTTCAAGTAACAAAAAGGCTAACAACTTTTTTAAAAAGCAGATATTTTGACGTGAGAATTTTCGATTGAAAATTAGGGTGCTTTTTCGATATTAAGTCAAAATTAGGTGAAAAATGAATCTTTTAAATCAAAAAATTACTGTATGTCTGGGACATAAAAAGGTAAGTTTTCACTAAATATCGGGAAAAAATATATTTTTTGTAAAAGATAAAAACAAAAAAACAAAAACTTGGTTATTTGAACTTTTTACATAAATTTTGAGGTTATGTGGAAAAAGTGTAAGAATAAAAGTTGTAGATCTTTTTATTACCTACAACTTTGCCATTTAACTTTTTTTCATAAGACTTGTAGTTTTGCCGGAAATCGAGATAAACCGTTTTTCACCCTTAAAACTCACACCCTTCCCCTTCCCGACCTCAGATCGCCCGTAATTTATTTTTCCTTTCATTTTTGTAATATTCTCTACCTTTTCTAATGGGTTTCATCCTACTATATATTTTTTTTACTTTTATCATTTTCGAAGGTATCGACCCTGGTCTATATTAATTTTATACATATTTTAAATACAGTCATCCCGAATTAGTAACAAGTTTTTATTGCAATAAGAACTTATTCCGATCATATCATAGCAAGTGAGCACCCTGTGACCGCGAAAGGAACCACGATTCGTTATAAGATAGTCCTAGCGCTGAGCGGCGACCAATCAACGAGGAGTGTCCGTCAGGACAGCATCTAGTCACTCTGGTAAGTTGGTGGCACTATAGAGCTTATGGCTTAGTATTTAGGGTGGATTTATACTTCGTTTTTTTCAGCAGAAAAAGGTAAACAATCTTAAGATTTATTTCGGTAGAAACAAATATACACCACGGTTTACAAGCAACAACTCTATTAACAACTAATTAACAGTGGTATCCACTATTAATTAATTGTTAATAGCTGTTACTTACGCTTTTATGGTTTTACAAGTACCTAACAGTTACTGTGTTTTAAAGCGTTTTCAATAAACAGACCATGTTGAAATTGTTTACCTTTTTCGGACGTCGAAAGAAACGAAGTTAGGAAACAAAAAGAAAACAATTTTCTAGCTTACATCCATGCAAATATATACAAATCTGTTAGCGTGAAATAAGTATAAACATTGCTTAATTTTTTATTTAATTTTCCTTTCTCAGTTTGAATGTTTTGTGTTACATTCACAATGGTAAAATCTAGCTCATATGCAGTTTTTAGGTTACGTATTTTACTAGTCTAGAAATCAACGAATTCCACTTACTTAAGTAGTGCTAACTGTTTAATAATGGCACAATTTTATTACACCGTTCAGTTCGCGTTATGCGACTGAATAATTTCGTCATAATTAGTACTAAATGGCCCTTATGATGACGAATTAAAATACCGGCTGCTCCAGTCATTGCCTAACAGTGGAAGATTATGTCCAGATTCCTGTTCTATTAATTAAAGTTAATTTATTTAAATATTACCTTATTCGTTATTATGTTTAGTTTAGTCGTGAACACAATGGCGAAAGGTCTAGCCGGTGCGTTGGCTGTGTGCTTGCTGGGGAACGTGTTGTGCGGGCCTTTGGACGTTCCTCGGTCGAGGAGAGGGCTTAGGGACAATGAGTTGGAGTCAATGGAAAGCGCGCGAGGCGTGAGTAATCTTATTTTTACTACCCAATTTTTTCAAAGTAGCTATAGATGTCTTCTGTCTACTGGGATAATTTCGCCTATGTTCAAATGAATTTAAGGATACTGATAGACGCCTCAGTACCGGCTGATTATTTAAAAATATTTCATTGTTTAGAGTATCAGCTTAAATGACGAGCCTTCGAAAGTGCCAATGAACCCAGCCATCACCCTCCCCCCCATTAAATCAACCTACGAGGAGAAGAAGAGGGAGTCCCAAACCCCGGACCCCTTCGACGACGATGATGATGACTTCGAGCCCATGCAGACTGCTCCCACTGGGGGCGGCAGTAATATCATGAGCCTGCTAAACCTGGCCAGTGGATTGTTCCCGGGATCCAGCGGACCTGTGAGTTTTAGAATAAGATGTGTGAATTGTTTTGATAGTGGTGGAGAATTGTGGCCTGATACTCGAAAGTGTTTTTATTAATAATAACTATAAGACCAAAACCATAACAAACTAATTTTACCATAAATTCTGTACCTAAGTAGTACATCTGTATATGAGCCTTTAACGCATTCGCTGCCACCTGCCATGCCAAAACCCGAGACTTCTTCATGCGCGTTCAAGTACCTGTAAAATGATGACAGCGGGACTGAGCGAAAGTCACGAAAACGCATATATGCGTCGGTGGCAGTGAATTAATACGTTAAGAGGATAAATTGCCTAACCCCACAAAAATCTTCCGGCTAGCCCAATTCCCTTACGACGGACTCAGATTGAAATCGAAACAAGACAAAAACACGATATTTTAAATGGGTAAGGAAATGTGCAACGCATAACTAATCTCCATCGTTTCTGTCATGTATCGTGTTGTTCAATGTGACTCATTAATGGACGCACTTGAGTGTGAATTTCGTTTGGCAATTCACTTCCCGTCGGCATTGGAAAATGTAACGCCGTGATATGTCTCGGTCATGGCCCTTCCTGTATCGCACGCACTAATAGGACCTCGTTATGGCGCATACTTTAATGCACTTTTAGACTTAACACTTACTTCTTTTAAAACTTAACATTACATCTGGAATCGATCAAATTGCACAATAACGTACTGCACTGTATTTTCACAGCGTCTTCTTGTGGTTTTACTTTTTACACATTTGGTTTAGTGTGAATTAATAATAGTTAATAGTAGTAAAAAAAACGAAATCAAGGTAAGTTTGTTTTAATGTTTTGGCTTTTGGCTCGTTTTTTGCTTTTCCAAACTGTGTCAACTTTAATATGCACCTGCTATATTCAACATCCTTATAATGCTTTCCTGGGCAGTTCCAGATAGTCTTGCGGCAAATGATAAGAGAGCTTCTCAGGCCGGACTCTTATCCTTATCTTCTGCGGAGGCATGACACTAAAGACAATGAAATTGATATTGACCACTCGTTCGATTTAAAACCACCGCCTTTCCAAAGACAAGAAACTGAAGAAAGCGATTCTGACAGCGACAGCAATGAATCTGAAGAGGATAGTGACAATGCCGCGGAGGAGAGCTTTGAAAATGATAGCAAGGATAGCAATGGCGCCAAAGACAATAATGCCTCCCAAGAGAAATCAGCTAGTAATGATGATAACGATGATGATGATGATGATTACGACTCCGACGAGCCTCCAGGCGGTGGAGACGGTCAAGGAGGTGGCATACTAGGATTACTGGCGGGATTGAGTGGAGGAGTAAGTAAAACCAGCAATATTAATACCACATTGTTTCATCATAATTCCCTTTCTAATGAGTCTTTTAATTTTTAGGAAGACGGCCAGTCTGATTTGGGATCATTGCTGGCCGCAGTTAGTGGGATAGTTGTAAGCCTCAGTGTAAGTATTCTGATGCCATTTTTAAACATCAAATTACACATAGCTCCTCGATAGTTTATTTTAATACGAATATTCGTTTTCAGGGCGACGGTTTTGATCTGAACAGTCTCATAGCATCAGGCTTAGGATTGTTTGTCGGGCTTCTGGTATGTATGCGTTTGCCGCATTGTATTATTATTTAATACTGAATACGTATGATTTGAATGTTTCAAAAGTTGCTCTTTATTAATTACTTTCAGTCTGAAGGTGAAGAAAACCCTGGAGAGATAATTGCAAGTTATCTTCTTACATCACTAGATACAATCACTGGTGGAGGATCGGTATGATACGTTTTTCAGTAAATTGGATGTGGATTTTAATAGTTTTAACAAGTTAGTCTAATTGTGTATTAATTTCAGAAAAATAACGGAGCATTCTTCGGAAAGTTGTTGTCCAAACTCATTAGTGGAACAAGTGCTGTAAGTACCTTTTGCGATCACGATCGTTTTTGTATTTTTCTTGTTAAGTATCTAAGTACTTCATAATTGGTTTAAATATTTAACCATTAGTTGTATTAGTCATTGTAATAAATTAATGTCATTTTAATGAAAATGAATAAAATTAGTATCGCCTTATGGAGTTAAAGACAGCAACCATGTATGAGGACCTATTGTATGGCTCGTAAACTATGGTATGATAAATCATACTAAATATGATGGCTGTATTCCCTTTATTCTCATCACGAAGCTCTAATATTGAAACCTCTGACGAGGGAAGATCCACTCTGATACAATCCGAAATGATGGTGTAGATAAGTCTATATCGTCAGACAAGCCTGCCGGGTGCTGCTCTAGCTGTTCACGGAACTTACAAGCTTTAAATATTCCATGACATTATACCTTGGCTTTAATTTTGCTTGATGCTTTACCTACGTCGATAAATAATCTTCTTTCTAACACATGAAAGGTAGGTTGTATTACTCGTATCGTATGATATGGTCAATTTGGAGTTCAAAACAAATTTAAGACCAATAAATTGTCGTCGTGTAGTGTAGTTCGTACTAAAAGTTTTGGGCTTTTTTTAGATTGATTTTTCCTATATCCAAAACATGGTTGCAGGGTGAGGCTCCCGAAGGCAGCTCCGACGAGAGCGGCGAGCCCGAAGGCATGAAGGACTCCGGCGGATTCCTACTGAGTTTACTGATGGGGCTGTCTGGAGACATGTCAAAGAGCAGCTCGAAGGGGAGCTCGCATCCTTGGTGAACCAAGGACGATATGATGTGCCCCTTATTTCACCAACGTGACAATTGTCGGTGACATGAGACAATTCTGTTTACCTGCGAACTCGTCAAGAATCTACGCTCGTTGGCTTCATATTAACTACCGACAATTGTCGAGTTGGTGAATTAGGGGCTTGCTGAGGCCAAGAGCTTGAGCAAGGGTTTACTGCGGATATATATATAAAGGTTAAAAGGTAGGTAGGTTAAAAGGGTTAAGGTTCCTTTATGTCCGCGGTAAAACCTAACATGCTAGACCCTCTGGCTTAAGCATTAAATGTTTGAGAAAATTTGACAGCTGTTTGACGTATCAGCACGACTAGCTCGAGTTCGCGCGAGAGCTTTGTCGTTCGCGAGTCAGGCTACCCTTCTCTTTCTAGAACGAACAGTAACAAAAAGACGGCTGTCTATCTCGAGTGCGACACAATTTTCGTGCGCACTCATGCCAGCCCTGCTGACGGTGGCTTGTTTGTGGGTACGTAATTTACAACGTAATGGTACCTACGTATGTACCTTATTGTTAAAATATATAAATAAGTATAAAACTGTTATTTTATTATTATAATAAGCTACTTAAATAAAATAAAACAAAATACTTAATCACTGCATAAGTAATGCATAATGCATTAGGGTCGGCCAAATAAGTGGTCTATCACTTCCTGTCAAATTAATAATACCTATCTATGCCGCTAAAGGTCTTATTCCTCGGAGCGCTAAAGTCGAACTTTTAATTGATAGCCACGTCCTATCGTATCAACATTTTGTGACTTGCAAAGGATTTTGAGCCTTAGAGTGGCAGACCACATATTTGGCTGATGCTGGTATCGTTGTATTTGAATAAAACAATTAAAAAACATCGTCTTTGTAATTAAATCCTAAAATATACTCAGATTATTTTAGCTAAGTACTGCCTACGTAGATATATGTCGCAGTGTTGCCGCTAACGACGCGCCATCAGAGTCCTTTGTAATTGATACATTTAATCCAAATGGCTGCCCTACGTGAAAAAATATGACAACACACTTTAAGTTTCACTGATAAGTAAATTTTATATTAGGAACTTAACACTTTTTTACTGTCGTAGTCGATCAGCGATCACAATAACTTCATTCATTAATGTTTACTCACAGTATAGTAACCAGTAATGATATTTGTTTCACAATGTTACTTTTGTGCAATATCATTTCGAAGTCAGGATTTTTTATTCACGGATCTATTCGTGATTTGCATCTGCACGGCAGTGAATAGAACCCTATTGATCTTACATATGTGTTATAATACTTTAGTAACATTAAATTAAATGCAATCACATAAATTTTCGTTGTATGCATTTGCACAATAATAACAAAAATATTATGTTTCAGAGCTAGCGCTTTTTTAAATAAGATACTAACGTAACACGCATTTCCCCACAGAATCGGCCGCAGAACGATCAGCCACAGTCGTCAACCTCATCTCCGCTCTGGACCCTAAAGATGGACATCCTCAGAGCTTTCCTGCAGTTCGGTACAAGCGTCCTAGCCATTGGCTCCTCGAGCTCCTCCAACGCGATAACTAACTAGTCATAAATGCCATGCCGCCTAATATACGTTTTTAAAAGTATAATCGTTGTTTATAGTCTTGTCTCGGTAACCGATGTGATGGTCAACTCATTGATCTGGAAGATGAAAGGAAATGTCTAAATTCACAGTTATAATTTTTAACTCTGGTCTCAAAACATCCAAAACACCAGACTAGACCAGACCAGATATATACTAAAGGAGACTTAAAAAAAACAACTTTCTATCTATAAGCTATTAAGCTCTTCCGGTGTTCCCAACCTTAAGCTGAAATTCAAAACCAAGTCATTGAGACTAAAGCTCTTTAAGTTAAGTTAAATCAATGATTCTAAATACGGACTGGTTTTTGGTGATAAGTAGTGTTCCCCTATCCCTAGTAAAAGAATTTGACAGTCAGGTTGCGGTTGATTGTAAAGTAAGTAAGTACTTAGCCCGTAGCACGAGTAGATTTGCTTACATTGACATCGGGTGGTGTGGAGAGTGCGAAGAGAACAGCGTGAGCGATATCAGCGGGTTTTAGCGCGGGGTTCTTGCTTGGGTCCTTGTCCAAGGCATCCAACATCGAGGACGACAGCTTAGAGCACACTGTGCCCGGGGATATGCTCTGGGAATACGCATATTTTATTAAAGCAATGTTCCTGGTATTTTATTCAATATTTCTTCTTTATGGTTCCAGAGGTGTCACAGGACAGCTCTTTTTAAATTCTCTATGTTGGCGAGAAAAGGAGTAGCAGACGGCTGCGAGGACTTTCTGACAGAAATTTTACCAGTTCATTAAATGTCAACGAGATAGATAATACCCATTTCAAATAGATGGATACTTAAAATTCCCAAATTGTCAACAAGCTGACCTCTGTCAGGAAGCCTATATTGTACAAACTTTCGAGTTTGCTGAAGTCTTACCGTCACTTTGATCTTGCTCTTGAAGCACGCGAGCTCCTGGTTGAGGGCCGCAGAGAAGGCCGTGACGGCGTACTTGCTGGTCGAATACACGTTCATCTCTGCATTGAACGGAACATAGTGCCCCGCCAGACTGTAACAATACAATTTAACAATAAATAATGCACTTTTTATACTTAATTTACTTTTACACTTTTCTTACAATCAGTACTATTCAGTACCCATGTTGCCGATCCATGACAAGTTTCTAAAATTCAGGTTCAGGAAAGTTCATTCAGGAAATTTTCCATTTTTTTAACTTTCCGCTTTTACACATCTTGACTTGACTTCCGCTGGTCGACCGACTGAAGATTCGGTTACAAAATATGTCAGCCAGTCTTCAAGAGATGGCGCCACAAATCATAACGGAAATATCTAACTATCAAATTTAAAGGTTACCCGACACAAAACATACTTCCCCGAAAACCCCTATAGGAAACTGCATCTTTATCCCAAATTCATCCCTGCATAGTGCTAATAGGTTTTAGAAAATAATTTGGACTATATCGAATTTCTTAAAGGATCACCTGTTGATGTTAACTATGTGTCCATCGATGTCGTGGCGCTTCATGCAGGCGACCGCGTGCTTGGCGCACATCACCACCGCCTTCGTGTTCACATCCAGGGTCTGGCTCAATGCTTCCTCGCCCAGGGTGTTCAAGCCGACATCTACAACACAATCAGTAATATGTTGAATTATAATAAAATTAGGTACCTATGTAAAAACATTAGCACCCACATCGGTTGGCAGACTTCGAGAAGATCTGTAATAAATTACAATTTTCAGCATTTTTTCCATTGCCGAACAACTCGATGGTATACATTACTTATGAAGCTTGTTTACTTTTTAACTTTGTGCTGGAATATTTTCTTATGGTAGTAAAATCTCGAGTAAAAAATAATTGAAACTACAAAACGTTACATGAGTAACCCATGTTAGAACACTTGCGCTGTCAAAAATTGACAGTTGCGAAGGAAGTAAGCCTGCGCTTACATTTCCAGTCTTAAGAGTCAGAGTCTTAGTTGAAAATGTAAAAAATCGCATTTTGTGCGGATAGTCTTAACACGTTGCAAAGTCTTAGTTCGTTCCAAGCAAAATGCTCACCAGTGATCTGACCAGGGAACAGCACCCCAGCCGAGCTGATGAGCACGTGCACGCCGCCGTGGTGCTGGTCCAGCCAGCGGAAGGTGGCGCTCAGCTGGCTCAGGTCGGCCACGTCGCACTGACGCACCGTCACGCCGCTCGTGCATTTCAGCTTATTCAAAGCCTGTCAAGAAATATTGATAAGCTCGGGTAGACAGCCAAGTAAGAAAACCAGCCCAATTTCAAGCCGTTAGCCGTGAGTTCGGTTTTCCTGATGACGAAATACCTACATTATTATTAGGTATGTTGGAAAGTAAACAGGTGGTAAAGTATAATAAACTCGCTATACAAAATGAAAAATCTAACCGTAGTAAACTTTTAACGAGAAAATGCTACAGCATTGTAATAGGCTGCGGAACAAACAAGAGAGAGCGGAAACAATAATCACTTGCAATTTAACCGCATAAAAGCGCTAACGCGGCATTTATGGGCCGGGCCTTATCTTTATTAGTGCATGCATTATATTGGCGTATAATACAAAATAACCTCTCATCGCGATCTATTGCGGTCAGCCACAGCCACATAGAGGTACGGCAGACCGCTCCAATCAATTTGCATCGCCCCGTCGTAGTGTGCTTTCTATAGATACGGTTTAATCAATTTCTCTTTCAAAGCCGATAAGTAATAATAGACGAAACTATCTGACTCTTAGCTTATTTACGTAAAGGTCTTATGCCTCCGAAATCGTAAAAACATCAATTAATTTCTGAATAACCGTTCATTTTTAATTAAATCCAATTACTAGCTCTTTCATGGGCAATACTTAGTTTCTTTATTGTTTATTTATTATTTTTTTATTATATTTCCCGTACCTATTTTTTTATGAATTCGGTAAGGACAATAAAGTAAATTTAATTGACGTTCCTCTATAATACTAAGTAAGTGTGACTCGTTTCACAGCCAAAAACGTGATTCAGCGCACGTCACATACATCACGTACCTACATCGCCACCCATCACGCATCACGCACGCTCACGAGTTGGTGAAAATCGTAGCTAGCACAATCGGTCGGTACCGGTATAAAATGAGAATAGAATCCTGGGGGCAGCCCTATCACTAGCCATGCTACGCAGTGATGTCGTCATGCACCACTGAAGTGGGAGCTCACCTCGGCGATGGCGGTTTCCTCCTGGTAGTCGAGCGCCACCACGTGCATGCCCGCGGCGGCCAGCGCGGCGGCGACGCCCGCGCCGATGCCGGACGCAGCGCCCGTCACCACCGCCGTCTTGCCCGCCCACCGGTCCATGCCACGCAGTGACGTCATCTTATCAAATGGTACTTACATTATAGCAGAGGCCGGCAAGTCGTCGATTGCCGGACGGGTAGGTATATGTTTTATTATACGAGTCAAGCAATCGCATTTCTGGCCGAAGTTTATTTATAGACTGTACCTACTCATAAATGCTTTTCGCAAACGTTGTGAAGAAATTTAAAAAACATTTGAGTAAAGCGGCCCATATTTTCCTTTTGTTAACACCCGACGCAAAGCCGTGGTAGCCTAGTGGTTTGACCTGTGGCCTCTCAAGCAGAGCGTCGTGGGTTCAAATCCCGGGCGCGCACCTCTGAGTTTTTCGGAATTTACATACATACATACATACATAAATCACGTCTTTCTCCCTTACGGGGTAGACAGAGCCTAAGGTGACAAGACCCAAAGGCCACGCTTAGCATGATTGTGGGCGTATAGGTGGAAAGGGGAATCAAAATAGTGATGGGTAGCTAGCCGCATCGCCTATATGATTCCTATGCCCATTTCCTCGATGGACTTTTACCATCTTTTATCATCTTTTCGGAATTTATGTGCGCAAATTACATTTGCAATTTGCCATGTGCTTTTCGGTGAAGGAAAACATCGTGAGGAAACCTGCACACATCTGCGAAGAAATTCAATGGTGTGTGTTAAGTTCCCAATCCGCACTGGGCGCGCGTGGGAATACCATGAGGCACGCCGAATTACGCGACAATTTAATAATAATAATTAAAAAAAAAACAACAACGACATAGTTACTTGTTTACTGAAATTGTAGCGAATTCGGAATAAAAAGGCTATAATAAAAATAATAATAATAAAAAACACCCGACGCAGATGTGTCTGCCTGTGGCATCGTAGCTCTCAAGCGGATGGACCGGTTTCAATGCGGTTTTTTTCATCGAAATCCAGTCCTTCCAATCAGTCCGTCCAAAGGTCAAGCTAACACAACTGGCGAGCAGGACAGTCTGTAATATTACACGAACCAGTTGGAGCCACTTTTGACCCCCTCATACATTTTTTTTTACATGAATAGGAAGGCAAACGAGCAAGTGGGTCACCTGATGGTAAGTGATCACCACTGCCCATAGACACCCGCAACCCCAGAGGGATTGCAGATGCGTTGCCAACCTAGAGGACTAAGATGCAATGCCTCTTGTGCCCGTAATTTCCCCGGCTGTCTCATACCTCATAGCTCATTATATCATAGTCTTCGCAAGTTCTAAGCTGTAAGTTCTCTTTCCATGACTGGTTAAGTAGGTACATACTTAATAATAATTCGTATAGGTATATGAAAACTGGCCAAGCTAACTTATATCCTAAGTTATAAGAAAAAATATCTTTACGTTGTTATAAAATAAATTACTGACCATTGAACTTGGCACCAATTTAGATCTCATTTCTCTTGTCATTAAAGTTAACAACCAAGGCATATATTATAATATTGAACTCTCATTTCTCATAATACAATAATTTCTTCCATGCTGGTCTGGGAGCAAAGAAAAAACATAGAATGTACCAGTTGCTTCTCTACCCGCGCAGATGGTAAAAGCCCATCGAGGGA
The DNA here is from genome assembly GCA_932294345.1 of Pandemis cinnamomeana. NCBI lineage: Eukaryota > Metazoa > Arthropoda > Insecta > Lepidoptera > Tortricidae > Pandemis > Pandemis cinnamomeana. The sequence continues at coordinate 4,493,926 of OW028720.1, forward strand.
AAGGGCGAAAATAATAGGAGTCATGTTATAGGCGATGAGGCTAGCAACCCATCACTATTTTGATTCCATTTTCATTCCATTTTCAACCTATACGCCCGCAATCTTGCTAAATGTGGCCTGTAGGTACCTGTTACCTTAGGCTCTGACTACCCCGTAAGGGATAAGGACGTGATTTGTGTGTGTGTGTGTGTGTGTGTGTGTGTGGGCCTAATAAAAGCCTTTAATAATATTGAATTTAAAAAAAATTAAAAACTCCCCACGCGTTAATCGGGTATATAATCATACGAAAAAAAAAAAACATTGTATGCCACAAATGCTTTACATCATTGATTGACTGTGGATGTCCCATACGTATACTTACGGCGGACCACTGGTTAAGAAACACTGCCTTGGAGAGCTATTATGCCACACAGATACACACACACACACACACACACACACACACACACGCAGAGAGAGAGAGTGAGAGAGGGAGTAACCGTGGCTTCGCTCCCGTACCTACCGGTTTTTTTAATATACACAAGAACCTTCTGACAATAACAAACACAACAAAAAAGTATTAGGGAAACCGGTCCAGCTGTTCGCGCGTGGCGCCGCGCCGTGACCATGGGAATTAGGGATTCATTTTTATATACCTGAGGTTGCTAGAAAATCAGATGCGGATATTTTGAGGATCGATTATTTGCATCATTGTTAGTTAGCTTAAAGCATACTTAATTAATTACAGTACCTATCTATCTTTGGACGGTAGGTAATGGTAATTATTATTTTTGTATGAAACAAAAAAAAAATACCACCCAATACTAACAGTCATCTATGTTTTTTTATTGATTCTTAGGTTATTAATTACCCTGAAAATATCCGCACCTAATTTTCTAGCACCTTATATTGATTATATAAGTACATACCTACTTAATATATGTATATCACCAAGTATCAAAACTATATTTTTATGTGATTTGTGTCTGTTTCTTTATATTTGTACAATAAATCATTTACTTACTGACTTACTTACTATTTTAGCACTATAAGTCAGGGATACCACATCTTGATCTTTGAATTTGCCGCCATTTTTCATTAACTTTCATTTAACAAACCAGATAGGTACGCAAGTATAAAGATTGCTACGACTTCTAATAAATTACGCAATGGTTTAATTTATTTATTTACAAACTATTTCGAGAAGATTCCAACCAAAATACTCTCTAAACTCTAGTAGGTACCTACGACTAAGTACCTATATTTTACCGATTGATATTCTCGCCTGATTATGTTGACCGCGAATTCAAAGTCACCCTCTGGTTGATACCTTTTGCGGGTGGTAGGGCCTTGTGCAAGGTCCGTCCGGATCGCTACCACCATCTTACTCGCTAATCCTACCGCTAAGTAGCAGTGCTTGCACTGCTGTGTTCCGGTGTGGAGAGTAAGACAGCCGGGGAAATTACGGGCACAAGAGGCATTTCATCTTAGTCCTCAAGGTTGGCAACGCATCTGCAATCCCTCCGGGGTTGCGGGTGTCTATGGGCAGTGGTGATCACATACCATCAGGTGACCCACTTGCTCGTTTGTCTTCCTATTCATATAAAAAAAAAAAAAAAAAAAAAAACCTAATGATAGATTGACAATAACTAGGTTCCTAGCACACAGCAACGTGACTTTTGGAATGGTAGGTCAGTTGTTACAGTAATAGTAAATAAGTACGTCACAAAATCATTACAGATATCTCATATGCACACTTCTCTAAAAATTATATTTTAATTGTTTTTTATAAACACAACTTAATCCGAACCATACTACAGTAACTTACTGTAATAGTTATCCTTAAAAAAATAAAAAATAAAACATTTTCTACTCGCCTTTTTCCGAATCGCAACGAGTAAGCAGCGACAGCAGCACAGCTCGCTCACTAAATGTGCAATGAAATGAAGTTCACTGCGATCATTCGCTATAAATAAACACGTCGGTATGGCGCGTAATTTATTAATGTTTACTTATCGCTTATTGTATTTACCCAAAGCATAAATTTAATTTGCAAGCGTTGACGCTATAAAACATGATTAAACTTTCTTTGCCAAGTATTAAGGGATGGGACAGAGTGCAGGGCCTCTATTCGGCGCTGACACGCCTAAGCTATTACCAACCATTTGCAGTGCCTAACGTTTAATTTGCTATTCGGGGTCGCCAAACTGTCAGTTTGCCGAACACAATCCGATGAGAACGCAATGAGTTCTTAGTAAGCTATTCGGGGCGCTTCGTCATTTTTGTTGGGGATTCTCAACAGCTGTCAAAGTGTGTCAGAAAAAAGAGGAGTCCTGACCGCATATCCTATCAAATCTATAACGAGTTATCTAATAATTATCTATTCAGTGCGATCACATCAAATTGATCAAAATTTAAGCCATAATTAAGAAAAACTAAAACCCCCGAATCCCCTAGTAATCCGAGCCTTTGCAACATAATCGCGCTTGTCCGGGACGAAAAGTAGCCTATAAATATGTTAAGCAGGGATAGCCTAGCTGTCTGTTATGGAAAAATTTTTAGAACCGGTTGAGCAGTCCAGAGTTTAGTATTTTATACGGCTGTTTAATTATATTAATTAGTAGATATGCATTTATGAACAATCACACGAGCCAAGTTGTCACCTTTATTTGTATAAATAGATTTGACCTATTTATACACCATGCATATTGAAACAAAGATAGATATTTGCTTTGCTGTTTGTTTCGTGGTAGTTTAGTAATGTTCGGTGAGCAAAACATTTTTTATTGGAAATAGTCCGAACATAATTATTGAGTATATTATCACTTTTGATGTATGTTTTTTATGTAATAAGGAAGACTAACAAGCGAGTAGATGGTCTGATAGTAATTATTATTATATACCTACCCGAAAAAAATCATAAGTAAAAAGTTAATGTTATTCGATCATTGCGTCAGATACCTACTCCTAAACATGGGAAAAGCAGGAGTTAAATTTAAGGATAAACAACAATTTAAGGATAAAATAAAATAATTTATTGCTATCCAGGGGTGTGCCACAATCACAATAGATACATATGTTAGGGGCGTTTCCTTAGATGCGCAGCGGAGTAGAGACTCGTAAAATCAATCGAGCACTTTAAGTCTCATATTCAAAAATAACAAGAGGAGCCGTGTGATTTGAGAATTTTAAGTAAATAGGTAATCTTATCGATTGATCGATTCTAATTCCTCATTGCGCACTCATAGTGTACAGGCCGTGGCCCATGCCAACGGAGCATTCGGTGGGGCGGGCGGGGTGTTTTGCGGCAAAGGGCTCTGTGCAGGACGCTTACAACATTTTACTTGTGTGTAATATTAACGCCGCATGCCCCGCCCCGCTGCACGCTCCACTCGCGCGTCCACTCAGGGTGTAAACTTAGTCTGTGATGACCCTTTTCTTTAATTTTTCACACTATTCACGCCATTAGTCATGGCAATTTTATGAGAATTTCACATCGGCGTGAATTATAAAAAAGAAGACAGAGTCCGATATACTCGTGCGAATGAATGAATGAACCAATCAGCCTTTTTGTATTAAATGTTAATCAAAGCACTAACTTCGTCGGCTAGTTGTTGACTTCTTGGGTAGATACTAAGTAATAGTTTTACCGAAATTAACAAAATACCGGCCTGCAATTCCTGTGGCTTAGAACCCTGTCGCAATGAGGACTATCGTTTCTTTGCTCACCAGTTAATAGCTGTCAAATGCGACTTTGTAAGATCGGCACCGAAACAAAATTTTAAATCTTGAATCTCATTAATTTATTAATTATAAATAACTATCATCATACCTATCGAGTAGCTATGCCGCATGAGGACTATCGTTTCTTTGCTCACCAGTTAATAGCTGTCAAATGCGACTTTATAAGATCGGCACCGAAACAAAATTTTAAATCTTGAATCTCATTAATTTATTAATTATAAATAACTATCATCATACCTATCGAGTAGCTATGCCGCAATGTTATGCAGTTCCTTTTCGTTAAGAGAAAAAAAAATGCGCTTTCCTTCGCGTTCATTCATTTCACGAAGGTGATCACTTTTCAACAGGTAAATGAAAGAAATTATAATTTATGTCACGAAGCCCGCCAAAACCAGTGAAAAGTGAATGTTATTGGATCTCCCGCGACACTAGTGCCTCTAGTGGCAATTCCACACGCGATAGCCCCCATTGGCAGGCCGCCGTCACTCAAACTCGACTGATATGTCACCTTATTGCGATAGGGTTCAACGGTGGTACGTGAATACATTTCCCGCACTGTAACTCAGATTTTCGCAGTTTGACACGAAATAATGTTCCAAACTTAACTACTAATGGTTGATCGAGGTGCTTTTCAGTCATACCATAACTACTACCACTCCTAGGATGCATGAGTTAAACAAGTACTTATCTAATACCTTAAGTCGACTGCTAGTAAACTAATTTAGAACGTGTATTATTAGCGTTGATTTGATTACACAGAATATATTTACTTAGTTGTATCTAACAATAACAGTAGCTATTTACGATGACTGAAAATATTTACACAAATGACATAATAATAACATGATGAGACTAGAAATATACATATCATGTAGGATGTAGGGTATCTATGTGCATGACATGTCACCATGCAGAAGCCGTGGTAGCGTAGTGGTCTGAGGCCTCTAAAGCAGGGGTCGTGTGTTCGAATGAAAATGAATAATTTGTCTAAATTAAATATTTATTTATCATCTTTAACCCAAAATAGTTTAATATTCACGAAAATATTCCTTGATCCTGTACCTACATAGCTAAATTATGAGCTTAAATGCGGTGCAATATAAGACTCAATTTACGAACAACTGTGTTGAAAATAATATTATATATTTCATTGTCATCTGTAATATTAATACGTGCGTTAATATAAGGATAGGTGTAATCCCTGTAGCCATGCCAGTGACCTGCGGTTATCATCTTAGAGTTTCCCCGCGCTGCGGTCGCGAGACCGAGGTCACGCAGCGCGTGCGCATACGCACATCACATTGCCCCGATCGATGTAGGTACATCACAACGACACACGCAGCGAACGACGAATGTAGCGCGGGTGGAGGATTTGATACCATTGACTTGTAGGATAGGCATAGTTTATAACTTTACCTGGAAGTGTGGTTAAGTTTTTCATAAAAAAATATTACTACAGTACCTAAATAGGAACCCTGCCGGGCTCTTCCAACGACTTCGTTCCTCAAAACTGGCAAGAAAATACATGGAAAATAAGTAAATAACATTAAAAATAATAGTACAGGAAGATCAGCATTTTACTAGAATAAAACATTACTAAAAACAGAAATAAAAAAAAATGTTCAGTCGTTCAGACTCTTATCTCGGTGACCGGTGCAATGGTCAGCTCTAGTATCTGGAAATAACGAAATAGATCAAGTTACTTCGTAGAATAGGCGTGTTATGGACATAGCAGGATGATGGGCACATGTATATGGGATCACAATCTGTGATCTATGAAGAAAACTAACACAAAACAACTAACAACATCAACAACAAAAAAAATAACTATAGGAACATTTTATATTTTTGTGAAATAGAGTTCTTTAACTTTTTATATCGCTTTTGAAAAACCAGTGGCTGGTGTACCTACATGAAGGTTCTTTGAGTAAACGCTCCACTGCTCGACCTTATATTCCTGTAATTGACACTCTGCTTGTCCCAAAACACCCAAAACACCAGACTAGACCAGACCAGATATACTTAAAGAAGACTTAAAAACAAACTACTTTCTATCTGTAAGCTATTAAGCTCTTCCTGTGTTCCCAACCTTAAGCTGAAAGTCAAAATCAAGTCATTGAGACTATACCTAGCTGTTTCAGTTGCGTTTAATAAATAATTCTAAATATGAACTGGTTTTTGGTGATAAGTAGTGTTCCCCTATCCCTAGTAAAAGAATTTGACAGTCAGATTGCGGTTGATTGTAAAGTAAGTAAGTACTTAGCACGTAGCACGCTTTGGATATCATACGGTAGCGGACATATAAGCAAATTTTCTTGGACATATAAGTAGATTTGCTTACATTGACATCGGGTGGTGTGGAGAGTGCGAAGAGAACAGCGTGAGCGATATCAGCGGGTTTTAGCGCGGGGTTCTTGCTTGGGTCCTTGTTCAAGGCATTCAACATCGAGGACGACATCTTAGAGCACACTGTGCCCGGGGATATGCTCTGGAAACACGCATATTTTATTAAAGCAATGTTCCTGGTATTTTAGTCAATGTTGCTTCTTTATGGTTCCAGAGGTGTCACAGGACAGCTCGTTTTAAATTATCTAGGTTGGCGAGAAAACAAGGAGCAGATGGCTGTGAGGACTTTCTGACAGAAATGTGATCAGTTCATTAAATAACAACGAGATTTATAATACAGATTTTAAATAGATAGGTACTTAAAATTCCCAAAGGCTCAACAAGCCATCCTCTGCCAGGAAGCCTATATTGTACACACTTTCGAGTTTGCTGAAGTCTTACCGTAACTTTGATCTTGCTCTTGAAGCACGCGAGCTCCTGGTTGAGGGCCTCGGTGAAGGCCGTGACGGCGTACTTGCTGGTCGAATACACGTTCATCTCTGCATTGAACGGAACATAGTGCCCCACCAGACTGTAACAATACACATAAATAATGCACTTTTAATTACTTTTACACTTTTCGTACAATCAGTACCCATGTTGCGGATCCATGAAAAGTTTCAAAAATTCAGGTTCAGGAAAGGTCTCATATAATCCTCAAACTTTCCTATTCAATGTGGAAGTGCTCCATTTTTTTTTAACTTTCCGCTAAATCATAATGGAAATATCTAACTATCGCATTTAAAGTTTATCCGAGATAAGATACCTAGATCAACTATACGCCCCCGAAAACCTCTATAGAAAACTGCATCTTTATACCAAATTCATTCCTGCATAGTGACTATAGGTTTTAGAAAATAATTTGGACTATTTCGAATTTCTTAAAGGAGCACCTGTTGATGTTAATAATGTGTCCATCGATGGCGTGCCGCTTCATGCAGGCGACCGCGTGCTTGGCGCACATCACCACCGCCTTCGTGTTCACATCCAGGGTCTGGCTCAATGCTTCTTCGCCCAGGCTGTTCAAGCCGACATCTACAACACAATCAGTAATATGTTGAATTTTAATAAAATTATGTAAAAACATTAGCACCCATATCGGTTGGCAGACTTCGAGAAGATCTGTAATAAATTATGATTTTCAGCATTTTTTCCATTGCCGAGCAACTATTCAAAAACGATTGTTTGAGGTGCGAATCACATTAGAAATGGCCATAATCAATGTTATACATGACTTATGAAGCTTGTTTACTTGTTAACTTTGTGCTGGAATATTTTCTTATAATAAAAAGTAAAATCCCGAGTAAAAAATAATTGAAACTACAAAACGTTACATGAGTAACCCATGTTCTAAAATGCGCTGTCAAAAATTTACAGTTGTGAAGGAAGTAAGCCTGCGCTTAAATTTCCACTCTTAAGAGTCACAGTCTTAGTTGAATAAGTAAAAGATCGCATTTTGAGCGGATAGTCTCAAAACGTTGCAAAGTCTTAGTTCGTTCCAAGCAAATGCGCACCAGTGATCTGACCAGGGAACAGCACCCCAGCCGAGTTGATGAGCACGTGCACGCCGCCGTGGTGCTGGTCCAGCCAGCGGAAGGTGGCGCTCAGCTGGCTCAGGTCGGCCACGTCGCACTGACGCACTGTCACGCCGCTCGTGCATTTCAGCTTATTCAAAGCCTGCCAGGAAATATTGATAAGCTCGAGTGAGCCAAGTAAGAAAACCAGCCCAGTTTCAAGCCGTTAGTAAGTAGGTACTTCCGGAGCGTGAGTTCGGTTTTCCTGATGACGAAATACCTACATTATTATCAGGTATGTTGGAAAGTAAACAGGTGGTAAAGTATAATAAAACTCGCTATACAAAATGAAAATTCTAACCGTAATAAACCGCTTTAACGAGAAAATGCTACTGCAGGCTGCGGAACAAACAAGAGAGAGCGGAAACAATAATCACTTGCAATTTAACCGCATAAAAGCGCTAACACGGCATTTATGGGCCGGGCCTTATCTTTATTAGTACATGCATTATATTGGCGAATAATACAAAATAACCTCTTATCGCGATCTATTGCGGTCAGCCACAGCCACAGAGGCACGACGGGAGGCCGCTCCAATCAATTTGCATCGCCCCGTCGTAGTGTGCTTTCTGCTTTCTCTACGGTTCAATCATTTTCTCTTTCAAAGCCGATAAGTAGTAATAGACGAAACTATCCTGACCCTTAGCTTATTTACGGTAAAGGTTTTATTACTCCGAAATCATAAAGACATCAATTATTTTTTGAATAACCGATCTTTTTAAATTGAATCCAATTACTAGTTCTTTCATGGGCAATAATTAGTTTATTTATTGTTTATTTATTATTTTTTTATCACATTTCTCGTATTTTTTTATGAATTAGGTTTGGACAATATAGTAAATTTAATTGACGCTCCTCTATAATACGTCACATACATCACGTACCTACATCGCCACCCATCACGCATCACGCTCACGAGTTGGTGAAAATCGTAGCTAGCACAATCGGTCGGTACCGGTATAGAATGAGAATAGAATCCTGGGGGCAGCCCTATCACTAGCCATGCTACGCAGTGACGTCGTCATGCACCACTGAAGTGGGAGCTCACCTCAGCGATGGCGGTTTCCTCCTGGTAGTCGAGCGCCACCACGTGCATGCCCGCGGCGGCCAGCGCGGCGGCGACGCCCGCGCCGATGCCGGACGCAGCGCCCGTCACCACCGCCGTCTTGCCCGCCCACCGGTCCATGCCACGCAGTGACGTCATCTTATCAAATGGTATTTACATAGATAGATAGATAGATAGATAGATTAACACTTTATTTCTTCCATAACACACATTATGATACATACAGGGCAGAGGTACAATATCAAACACAGAACTTAAAAATAAACATAACAGATTCAATGTACCTAACTTAACTAAGTGGACAGTAGATACCATGTGCCATGGAAAAAGAAAGGCGCTGACTCAGCATAAAGCTGCGAAGACCGCAGCGCTGGTATTCTGCCAGAACCACTTAGGGAGGTCTGTGGAAATGGTATATGCATAATAAAATTAAAGAAAAGTTGGCAATCAGATAAATGGTTAAAACTTGATGGAAAGTTGTTTGTTACTCTTCCATGCAAACGAACTACTCAAAGAACATTGATAGAAAAATGTGAAAATGGACACACATAGGTATGGTGCAACCCGCAATTAATTTCCCACCCCGGAGACCGTACAGCACCCGCGAGACAGCGACAAATGATTCTTTGCAGGCGAAAATGTGGACAAACAGCTGTTACCCATAGGTATACAATTTAGTATAGTAATTTTCTACATTTTACGGTTTTAAAATCTAGGAAAATTCTAGAACTGACTTTTTTGAATATTTAATAAATGCAAACGAAATTTAATACTAAACGAATTTTTAGACTTCAGATTTCGCAGCGGTGGGGGTATATTATTCCAGCATTTAGTAGCCGAATATCTAAAACTTCCCCTAAATGCGGCCGATCGATGATGGGGCATTGCCAGCACAACCGCACGAGAGGGCCTGGGATCACAGGACCTCTTGTTCCCCGACCAACTTAATTTTTTATACAGATAGCTCGGAGTTTGATTTTTAACAATGTCAAATAAAAGACACGCAAGCATAAGCTCCTGCCGATTTGCTATTCGGAGCCAATTAGCGTTATTAATAAATGGTGTAACATGAGAACGCGGAGGTATCTTAAAACAGTATCTAGCACATGCATTCTGTACCCTTTGAAGGAGACTCCTTGAACGCGCCAAGAGGCAAGGCCCAATAGCAGTCAGACAGTAATTTAATTTAGACAGAATAAGGGTTTCACAAAGTCTTATACGCAAATCCACGCTCAATAAATCACGCACATTATATAAAACTTTCAACCGGTAAAAACAGTTTCGAGCTATTTCAACAACATGTTTTTCAAAACGTAAATTACTGTCCAACAGAATCCCAAGATTGCGTGCCTCGTTAACACGGTCTACCTCCATGCCGTTTATCTCAATCCTAGGTTCGCAAGCTAACACTTTATTTACTTGACTTGAGGAACCGAGTATCATATATTTGGACTTAGATGGATTTAAAACCAGGGAGTTCCGGTTAGACCATTCCGAGATACGCTGTAAATCCGCGTTAATTTTGACAAAAGCAGCTTCCGAATCACGAGAGTCAAAGGATAAATACATTTGTAGATCATCAGCATACAGATGAAACTTGCAGTGCTTGATATGTTGAATAATGTCAGAGCTGTATAAAATAAATAATAATGGACCCAAGATCGATCCCTGCGGTACTCCTCTGGACACAGGAGCCAAATCCGACTGCAAGCAATTGCCATTACTCTGGGTGACTCTAACTAACTGTTTCCGATCTCTAAAATAACTATCAAACCATCGAATGGTGTCAGAATCAAAACCATAAAAGTGTAATTTGGACAGCAATAGCTGTATATTGATGCAGTCGAAAGCTCGAGAGAAGTCTAACAACACCATGACGGTACCTGAGCCAGCATCCTGAGCAGCAAGGACTTCATCTATAACGTCCTGGAGTGCAGTTCCAGTGCTTCTTTTCTTTCTAAAACCAGACTGCATTTCCGGGAGCATATTATTTTTTTCCAAATAGACCGACACCTGATCATACACCACCTTCTCCAGAATTTTAGATAGGTATGGAAGAATGCTGATGGGTCTCAAGTCCTTCACTTCCAAGGGATCATTTACTTTGGGTATGGGATTCACAACAGCAATCTTCCACACAGATGGAACTTCTGAGGTCATAATAGAAGTATTGACTATGTCAGTGATGGCCGACAGGGTTCGTGGTAAAGTCATCAAAATCATATCATAAGTAATCCCGTCATAGCCTTGAGCGTTAGACCTTGTATGAAAATAATTTTTGCAACCACATTGTCGTTTACCGGACGCAGCCCAAAAGAGGTGTCACCGTGAAGGTGACTCTCAAAGTAGGTCATAGTAGCAAGATCCGCAGAGCCAGTTCCTGGGAGGTTTAAAAAATGATCATTTGCGGCCGTCGGGTCATTGAGATGATGGGGCAGCTCAGAAGTTTTCTTAAAATCAATGTTGACATCTTTTTTTAATTTTTTCCACAGCAGTTTAGGGTTGCTTAAATTAATATTAATATGCTGCTCAAAATAAGCTCGTTTTTCATAGTAAAGGCTCGAGTTAACAAGTTGTTTCAATGTTTTATATTGGATTCTATCTTGAACCGATTTAGATTTGCGAAATTTATTATGCGCATCATTGCGAAGCTTCATCATAAGACGAACGTTATCAGTAAGCCAGGGCTTGCCAGGCTCCCTGACTATTAGTTTCCGCATGGGTGCATGGGTATCAAACAGGGCCAGGACAAAGTCGTTAAATTTAAGAGTTTTTTCTTCAACCGAAACCAAAGTGGAGATGCTCTCCCAGTCGACAGACAGACACAAATCTTTATTAAACAAATCAGAATTTATGTTTTTTAAGGAACGATTAATAATGGTCTTAGGAATCGGAATTTTAGTTTTTACTTGTAGCTCTATAAAGACCATAGCATGACCGCCAAGCTCCGCAATATGTTCAACCTGAGAGTTAACTACGTTGGCATCCGTACATACAAGGTCGATGAGAGTGGAGCTGCGATCCGTGAAGTGAGTCGGCTGGTCAATGTGATTCTCTAAATTATTACAATCAAGAAATTGCTGTAAACACTTAGTTTTGCTATCATTTACATCAAGAACATCAATGTTGAAATCACCACTAAGAATAATATAGTCAAACTTCGAAAATGAGGCAATAGAGTCACTCAAGGCGTCAAAAAACACGCCAGGACTGAGCCAAGGAGGTCGGTAAGCGGTACCAATAATGAAATTAAAAGAATTTATTTTAACTTTGAGCCACATCTGCTCCACATCATCTACAGTGGGGTGCCGACACTTTTGAGCAGTCAAGCTGCTTTTAATGTAGAAACCTACACCCCCACCACAGCTGCGTGTGCCCACCCTACGCGGGACATGCCTCAGTCTGTAACCAGGCAGCACGGGCGCCAGATCGTCCCCGCCGGTCTTCAACCAGGTTTCATTAATTGCCAAAATATCCGCTTTATGCCTTAGAGCTGCGCCAACGAACTCATCATGTTTTCGAGAGCTGCAAAGCGAACCTGCATTAAAAAGACCCAATTTAAAGCGTTTTTGGTTAACCATCGCTGTTAAAAATATTCATAACTAACGTAGGTTTACAGTTAACCAGGCCAGTTAGTATGCAAATATAAGAAAAATAAAAGCAGAACGCAGAGCTAGAACCAGTAAAAGCTGTCAATAATATGACTATAATGATATGAAGGACAACGACATCGCACGAAGCAACCACGGAATAAGCGTCAGGTATGAGTATTAAACAAGAAAATATAAAATTTTGCAGCGTAAACGTAATACAACGTTTCTCCAAACCCCATAACACATGGCATCCACAAAAACAATTCAAATTTACCAAACTTATAGAACAGTAGTGACAAAAAACAAACTCAAAATAGCAAAAAATTTTACACAAAATGTATAAAGCATATAGAACACAGGGTAGAACAATGTAAACAAGAGTAAAGCACAAGAAAGAGAAATCACAAGGGCTACAAATTAGCTTGATCGCCGCCATCAATTTGAAAAACGCGGCCCAAATCGCGCTCCGCACGAATGCGGTAGACCTTTGAGTTCTCCGTCTGTCTCACCAAGACTCTGCCATCCTTGGACCAGACAAAGCGCCACTTTAGCTTTTTGCCTAGTTCCCTTGCTTTACCCAAAAGGATGCGATTGGATCTGGTCAGGCGCTCGTTAATGTAAAATGGCCGCGGTTTATGTTCAGGGAGGCCCAAATCCGCAGTAGTAGAACCTCGACGTACACGGGCACTTTTAATAAGCATGTCACGAAGAGCTCGCCGCACGAAGCGAACAACAAGAGGGCGCGGGCGCGAAGACTTCGTTTCTTCACCGGACAACGATCCCACTCTCGTAGCATGCACCACATCCCGCTCGTCTAGTACCACTCCCAATTTCACCGCGACAGCCAAAACAATATGCATCGTTGATTCCTCCTTAGCTTCAGGAATGCCAGAAACCTCCAGATCATTCTGCAAAGTCCACTGGTCTCTCTCGTCAAGGTCGGCCTGAAGTTGTTCAATTTTTCCCCGTAAAGCACTGGGATCGCCAGTTGACTCCTCTGAAACCCTTTTGGACATTATAGCAGAGGCCAGCAAATAGTCGATTGCCGGACGGGTATATGTTAAAAGGTCGAGCACAAGCGAGGCCTTTTATTATACGAGTCAAGCAATCGCATTTCGGACCGATGTTTATTTATAGACTGACTGTACCTGCTCATAAATGTTTTTCTCAAACATTGTGAAGAAATTTAAAAAATATTTGAGTAAAGCGGCCCGTATTTTCCATTTGTTAACCCCCGACGCAGAAAGAGGGGTGTTGTAAGTTTGCGTCGATGTCTGTGTGTGCGTGTATCTGCCTGTGGCATCGTAGCTCTCAAGCGGATGGACCGATTTCAATGCGGTTTTTTTCATCGAAAGCCAGTCCTTCCAGTCAGTCCGTCCAAAGTTCAAGCTAACACAACTGGCGAGCAGCACCATGTGTAATATTACACGAACCAGTTGGAGCCACTTTTGACCCCCTCATAGCTCATTATATCATAGTCTTCGCAAGTTCTAAGCTGTAAGTTCTCTTTCCATGACTGGTTAAGTAGGTACATACTTAATAATAATTCGTATAGGTAGGTATATATCACAGCAACGTGATTTATGGAAAAGTAGGTCAGTTACAGTAATAGTAAATAAGTAGGTCACAAAATCATTACAGATATCTCATATGCAAATTTTTCTAAAAATAATATTTTAACTGTTTTTTACTGGCATCGCGTAAAGCGCTACGGGTGTCTATGGACAGTGGTGATCATTTACCATCAGGTGACCCACTAGTTCGTTTGTCTGGCCTCTCTAACATAAAAAAAAACGACTCAATCCGAATCATACTACAGTAACTTACTGTAATAGTTATCCTTAAAAATATAAAAAAAACATTTTCTACTCGCCTTTTTCCGAATTGCGACGAGTAAGCAGCGACAGCAGCACAGCTCGCTCACTAATGTCTGATGAAATGAAGTTCACTGCGATTATTCGCAATAAATATACACGTAGGTATGGCGCGTAATTTATTAATGTTTACTTATTGCTTATTGTATTTACCCAAAGCATAAATTTAATTTGCAAGCTTTGACGCTATAAAACATGATTAAACTTTTTTACTAAGGGATGGGACAGAGTTTAGTATTTTATACGGCTGTTTAAGTACCTATTAATTTAGTATTCATTATGAACAATCACACGAGCCAAGTTGTCACCTTTATTTGTATAAATAGATTTGACCTATTTATACATCATGCATACTGAAACAAATATATATATATATTTGCTTTTCTGTGAGCAAAACATTTTGTATTGGAAATAGTCCGAACGTTAATTACCTATTGAGTATATTTTCACTTTTGATGTATATTTTTTATGTAATAAGGAAGACTAACAAGCGAGTAGATGGTCTGATAGTAATTATTATTATATACCTACCCGAAAAAAAAACATAAATAAAAAGTTAATGTTACTCATTGCGTCAGATACCTACTCCTAAACATGGGAAAAGCAGGAGTTAAATTTAAGGATACACAACAATTTATATAAGGATAAAATAAAATAACTTATTGCTTGGATCCAGGGGTGTGCCACAATCACAATACATATGTCAGGGGCGTTTCCTTAGATGCGCAGCGGAGTAGAGACTCGTAAAATCAATCGAGCACTTTAAGTCTCATATTCAAAAATAACAAGAGGAGCCGTGTGATTTGAAAATTTTAAGTAAATAGGTAATCTTATCGATTGATCGATTCTAATTCCTCATTGCTACCTAACCCTGTCGCAATGAGGACTATCGTTTCTTTGCTCACCAGTTAATAGCTGTCAAATGCGACTTTATAAGATCGCAAGCGAAACAAAATTTTAAATCTTGAATCTCAGTAATTTATTAATCATAAATAACTATCATCATACCTATCGAGTAGCTATGCCGCAATGTTATGCAGTTCCGTTTTGTTAAGAGAAAAAAAAAGCGCTTTCCTTCGCATTCATTCATTTCACGAAGGTGATCACTTTTCAAAAGATAAATGAAAGAAATTATAATCTATGTCACGAAGCCCTCAAAACCAGTGAAAAGTGAATGTTATTGGATCTCCCGCGACAGTAGTGCCTCTAGTGGCAATTTCACACGCGATAGCCCCCCGCCCCCCCCCCCCCCCCCCATTGGCAGGCCGCCGTCACTCAAACTCGACTGATATGTCACCTTGTTGCGATAGGGTTCTACGGTGGTAGGTACGTGAATACATTTCCCGCACTGTAACTCAGATTTTCGCAGTTTAGTTCCAAACTTAAGTACTAATTGTTGATCGAGGTGCTTTTCAGTCATACCATAACTACTACCACTCCTAGGATGCATGAGTTAAACAAGTACTTATCTAATACCTTAAGTCGGCTGCTAGTAAACTAATTTAGAACGTGTATTGTTAGCGTTGATTCGATTACACAGAAAATATTTACTTAGTTGTATCTAACAATAACAGTAGCTATTTACGATGACTGAAAATATTTACACAAACGACATAATAATAACATGATGAGACTAGAAATATACATATCATGTAGGATGTAGGGTATCTATGTGCATGACATGTCACCATGCAGAAGCCGTGGTAGCGTAGTGGTCTGAGGCCTCTAAAGCAGGGGTCGTGTGTTCGAATGAAAATGAATAATTTGTCTAAATTAAATATTTATTTATCATCTTTAACCCAAAATAGTTTAATATTCACGAAAATATTCCTTGATCCTGTACCTACATAGCTAAATTATGAGCTTAAATGCGGTGCAATATAAGACTCAATTTACGAACAACTGTGTTGAAAATAATATTATATATTTCATTGTCATCTGTAATATTAATACGTGCGTTAATATAAGGATAGGTGTAATCCCTGTAGCCATGCCAGTGACCTGCGGTTATCATCTTAGAGTTTCCCCGCGCTGCGGTCGCGAGACCGAGGTCACGCAGCGCGTGCGCATACTCACATCACATTGCCCCGATCGATGTAGGTACATCACAACGACACACGCAGCGAACGACGAATGTAGCGCGGGTGGAGGATTTGATACCATTGACTTGTAGGATAGGCATAGTTTATAACTTTACCTGGAAGTGTGGTTAAGTTTTTCATAAAAAAATATTACTACAGTAAAATAGGAATCCTGCCGGGCTCTTCGAACGACTTCGTCCCTCAAAACTGGCAAGAAAATACATGGAAAATAAGTAAATAACATTAAAAATAACAGTACAGGAAGATCGGCATTTTATTAGAATAAAACATTACTAAAAACAGAAATGAAAAGAAATATGTTCAGTCGTTCAGACTCTTGTCTTGGTGATCGGTGCAATGGTCAGCTCTAGTATCTGGAAATAACAAAATAGATCAAATTACTTCGTAGAATAGGCGTGTTATGGACATAACAGGATGATGGGCACATGTATATGGGAGCACAATCTGTAATCTATGAAGAAAACTAACAACATCAACAACAAAATAAAAAAATAAATGTAGGAACATTTTATAATTTTGTCAAATAGCTTCTGAAAAAACCAAGTCATTTTTAAGTGGTATGTTTCGTTAACATCAGGCGTCGTGGAGACAGCGTGTGGCGCCGGCGGCATATGATAAATCGATCAATCTAGGGTTCAGAGCAGAGGCTCTGAGAATAGAGATTGTGAATTTTGATACATCAGAACATCACGAAAGCGTCAACGTAAACATTTCAATTATTATGGGCGAAAGATAGCGCCACTAGCGGAACGTAACGGCAACAACCAGATCTCTAGTATTTGACATTTAAGCACAATCGCGTTCTTCTTCTTCTTTTCTAATATGGCCCCATCGAACCATGCGATGATTTCGCCAATGTCAAGGTAGCAAATACAGTATTCAAAAATCTTGTGACAAAAATGTCGGCAACGTTGTACGGTAGAACATGGTCATACATAAGACCCCTCCCCCCCCCCCCCCGGTCGGGCTCTATCAATCGCGTTGTAGACGTTAGCTCACGTTGACGTCGGGCGGCGTGGAGACGGCGTACAGCACGGCGTCGGCCACGTCGGCCG
Source organism: Pandemis cinnamomeana (assembly GCA_932294345.1). NCBI lineage: Eukaryota > Metazoa > Arthropoda > Insecta > Lepidoptera > Tortricidae > Pandemis > Pandemis cinnamomeana. The sequence goes on from OW028720.1 coordinate 4,511,298, forward strand.
CCTGCAGCTTCGGCATGCTATCCATCAGCCCCACCGCCATAGCAGTGTCCACCAGCCCGGGGGAAATGCTCTGAAATCACAAAACAAAAAACAAAGGACACTATTTGCATGCATTTTGCATCTTGGACTCGGATTTTGGAAGTATAGGCTAGGTAGACGTTTTATCTACTTAGGAGCGGCTACTAACTACTATCTACGCAGCGTTTGTCGAAGCCGGCGTCCATATTGGTTCTTAAATTGATTGTTAGACATAATACTGCACAGTGAACAACAAAACCACGGCCTTTGTAACAGCCATTATCTATACTGTATCGAAGTTTTTTATTAAACAACTTAAAATAACGAAGTGTATACCAGCGAATGCCGCTGCCGCATAACGTTATAGCCAGCTAGGGCACTCTGGCGGCACCATAGTACCTACCTCCTAATAGATGCGCTCAATGCACTCTGTTAATGCACTAGACATCGCCAAAAACTGGAATGATTTCAGTCGCGGCAATAGCGCGTAGCAGCAGGTCTAGTCTAGAGGACTTCTTGCTCGGCGAATATTTATAGGAACTTACCTACCTAAAACTTGCAAAAAAACACATTAAACTGAGAAAAAAAACTGCTATTAAATACTAACTTCAAACTAGGACAAATTGCTATTGTACAGTAGGTACTCCCATTTTCTTCATGTCTTTTGGCAAGGTTCGTGTTTCTTCCAGTCCGACGTCAGTCATATGAAAAACGAAGATTGCCGAGAGATATTAAGAAAATAGAAGCACTGTAAATCGCTCCAGAAATATTATAATTGTTGTATAACATTGTAATGGACTCACGGTAGTTTTGATCCTGGCTTTGGCTTGACCGAGCTCGTCGGTGAAAGCAGTGGTGAAGGCGGTGAGGGCGTGCTTGGTGCTGGAATACACGCCTACTATCGGAACAGATGGCACGTAATGACCTAGCACGCTGTAACAATATTATGCCCATAAACATTACAGCCAGTGGACGTGTACATATTTCAAACCAAGCAAAACCTAGATGAAACTGTATTTTCCACTGAAAAAGTCATCCCCTAATGTAGCCGTTAACTAACCACCTCGTCACCAGCTTCAGCTCTCGCCCTTAATTAAAGACGAGTGAGGTAGTCTTTCTGTGCTTTTCGGCCAACGGTTTTAGTCTTCCCTCCGCCGGGCCGGCTGGATCTAGCTCGTAGCGCCTTCTTACAAAACGATAACGTGAAGTTCCTCTTACAGTGATGTGATGATTGTATAGCAACTTGCGACCTCCCACACTGCCTTGATTCGGTAGTTATCTATACCAATGCTAACTTTTGATATACCTGACTACCTGTTGGGTGAACTTTTCCAAAGTATCAAAGTTCAAAGGAGAAAAAGGAGCCATATTGGGACGGTGCCGCTACCTGTTCATGTTGATGATGTGTCCGTGGACGGCGCGCCTCTTCATGGAGGCGACGGCGCGGCGCGAGCACAGCATCACGGCTTTGACGTTGATGTCCACCATCCCCTGGATAGCCTCATCGCTGATCGGGTCGCTCCCAATTTCTGACATACAACATTATTCTAAGACGGTACACGGCACAGCATAAATATGAATGTCAAGAAAATTGGGCCAAGTAATTCACGCACGCACCGATTTTGAGTCTCTAATTTATAGACGTTCTTTTTGCCATATCGATCAAATAATTCATCCGACATTTCACCTTAAGGACCTTAAGGGTTTTTATTCCACTAAGTTCTACCGGTCATTTCGCCAAAAGCTTTATCTAGTGAGAGAGAATCAATGACAAATTGACAAAATACAAAATGCAAATTAGGGTGCCGATTTTTGTAATGATGACGGTGAAAACACTACTCGAACGAAAGTGGTAAAAGTGTCCTAAATTTAAAAAAAAGTAGTATATTATGTCATTACCGAACAGACGAAAATTAATTAAGCAGCATTATTTTAATTCGAGCAGTAGTCATGTTGAAATAATAGACCGATCATGTCAATTCTCAGGTACAGGAGTATCTTCTTGCTCGCACATAAAGCGACTCCACTCCTGTTTTGTTTGAATATACAAATTACCCATATAATGGTTGAAAATAATTAACTACTTACCTACTACTAATCCTACTAATGCCGGAACGGCTGGACAGATCTGGATGAAATTTGGAACATACGTAGATTATAGTCTGGAATAACACATAGGCTACTTTTTATCCCGGAAAATTGCATAATTCCTGCGGGATAGTGATAAACGAATTCTATGCAGACGAAGTTGCGGGCAACAGCTAGTAGGTATAATATATACAAACACTAATACTAAAAACCTACATTTCTTTGCTAAAAATAACTATAAAAACTTATATTTACAAATAATTGAATTTCAACTATTGTATGGGTACTTAAATATACCTAAGTGGTAATACAACTGTGGGATATTTTGGTACTAGATTGTATCCGCATGTATGTAATTTTGCAACTAATAGTACCTAGATAACCTGAAATTAGACAATTATACATACATGACAGGCATTTTTTTACCTAAATCACAAACAATTCACACCGTCATTTAAATATACTGTGCCGCCGATAGGAAATACAAATAAGCAATAAGTGACGATAGTTAGCTGTACCTACAGGAGTTAAGCAGTTACGCAACTTTTCTGTTAACAGATCACACAAGGCGAACCACCAACACTATAGTTCTTCCAATCATTTATTTTCTCGATGACAGCTCCCGTAGAATGTAACTGCGCTTTTTACGCAAAAATTAACTTTTAAATGCGAGGTATAAAAAATATGACAACTGCCTAATTTTGTTCCTTGATCTCATATAATATTCATCTAAGACAAATTGAGTCCATATATGCAGTGATATTTTTTTAAAGTGCGATAAACAATAAACATTTTCATAAAGTTACATTCTAAGGGATTAATCATTGTAATTGTAATCCCATAGAATGTAACTTTATGAAAACGTTTATTGTTTATCGCACTTTAAAAAAATATCACTGCATATATGAACTCAATTTGTCTTAGATGAATATTATATGAGATCAAGGAACAAAATCAGGCAGTTGTCATATTTTTTATACCTCGCATTTAAAAGTTAATTTTTGCGTAAAAAGTGCAGTTACATTCTACGGGAGCTGTCATCGAGAAAATAAATGATTGGAAGAACTATAAGTAGGTCGGGTAGACTTGGCACGAAAACATACGATACGTGTGTCGGACTGGCGAAGCTGTATTGCACGTGAGGTAGCGAAGTAGTAAGTAAGGTAACTCGTTACAAATCATGGATATGACCTCCACGAAGTAAAGTATTTCAAATAGTATGAAGTTACCAGTGATAGAGCCCAGCACCAGCATCCCCGCGTTGTTGACGAGTAGATCTACCCCTCCGAGCTGATCTTCCACCCATTCAAAAGCCTCCGCTATCTGCAAGCATACATACCTAATGTTATTGGTAAAATAATAACTCGCACTTAAGGTCTTAAAGTATTCTTCCAGGTCACTGTATACTCTGCTCAACAGAACGACGGTTTCAAAAAGATATGTATTATATGTAGAGTAGGTCTCTAGAGGCATTGACTATAATGTCTATATAATGATACTAGCTTCTGCCCGCGACTTCTACTGCGTATTATACATATAAACCTTCCTCTCGAATCACTCTATCTATTAAAAAAATCGCATCAAAATCCGTTGCGTAGTTTTAAAGATCTAAGCATACAGAGGGACAGACCAACAGACAGCGGAAAGCGACTTTTTCTTATACTATGTAGTGTTACCTCTTGTGACTTGGTGACGTCGCACCGCCTCCCATAAATCTTGCCTTTGCCGGTTACATCCGCGTTTAGATTCTGCACAACACAAAGGTATTTAATTAATTATCTGTTGTAATCTAAGTACATACGTTCAACGTTTCAATTTTCATTCATGTTCATGTGTGATGTATAGAGCTGCCTCCTCCTCTCCAGACTAAGAGATCCATTATTTGGTTGAGACATAGCCATTAGCTTTAGAGTGGTAACCAAAGACAACAATGAAACACTAGACCCAGTGATGATAACTTAGAGGTTGTTTTTACCCCTAAATTTTGTAGGGGATGTGAAAAAAATCTTGGGGGTAAAATTGGGTAGGTGTTTTCAACACTGGCTACAACTAACATCAACAAGGTCGGGCCGGCGCGCGAGCCCCGCCACGCGCAGCCCCGCGTTCGCGAGCCGCACGCTCACCGCGGCGCCGATGCCTGCGCTGGCGCCCGTCACCACCGCCGTCTTGCCCGCCCAGCGCTCCATCGCCAATTGCAAGTGTCAACTAGTTGATAAAAAAAAGCCAGAAATGTGATTCCCTAAAAGAAACTCGCCCATCAGTTGTGATTGTTGTCAAACGCAAAACCACCAAGCAATGTTCGAAAGCACGAAGACAAGTTCGTCTCAGTTTACATCGAAATTCGTAAAATATCTCGCCAATTAGCGCTCCTTTGTAGATGTGCTCCTGCTCACTTATCAGGTGGCCCACTTGCTCGTTTGCCACCATATTTCATAAAAATAGAAGTTGCTTTTAGCACCCCGTGCCACCTGTTTTTGGCTCCTTTTGACATCTTGCTAAGGATTTTTCTGTAACGTATTTATAAACGCATAAAAACTCATCGTTTCTTTTCGTCAATAATTTAATTGTCCTTAACGTTTTGAACTCAAATGATTGATTGATTGATTGAAAGATAGGTAGTTAATGAATACCTACTTAGACGTAAATGCTAGCGTACTCATTTTACAAGTTCTGTGAACAAAAATTCCTTTACTTCTGATTTCATGCTAAAGGAATGTTCGAGCTCTCGCACTTGACTTATAATAAATTCAACATAATAACATGATGGCTTATTTATTTATTTATTTACCTACTAACAATTTTTCATAATCCGAGAGCGTAAAAGTTTTGAAAACTCGAATTACTTTTTTTCTTTGATTGTCTTTATTTTACTTTCCACAAGGCAAAGAGTTCTGGATAATATGTTTTTTTTATCTTTTTACTAGCTTAACACGTTCTGCTTCTCTTTTTTGCTCCATTCTTTTTTCCTTGTTTTTTTTTGGGGCTCCCTTTGACCCTAAAATAGTGAATTTAATTCAACTACTGTTGATATTTAACCAAAATAAAAGCTCTATTTACAACAATCATTCACATAGCCCTTATCGTTTTCGAGCAGATAAAGTGCATGTGACCTACGGACAAACCTACAACCGGACAGGCATAAACTAAAAGGGCAAAATTTTTGCCATTCTCGCCATGGTATCCAAAAAAAGCCATGAAAACGGACCATTTGTCATTTTTTAGAATCGTTTATAGAAATACTGACTGATGTCCCAATTAAATACGGATATAAAGCTATCTTAGAACAAAAAATCAAGCTTCGAAACTAATAGCTTCATTGACATAAGTCCCCGGACATCGAAATCAGGCCCCGAAGAATCACCTGACGTCAAAGCTTGGTGCAATCATAGAATAAACAAGTTATTTATTCTATGGTGCAATGCAACTAGTTCGCTGGAAAGGAGCCCTACCTACTCCGTAACTACTATAATTATTAGTCTTGAAATCGGTACACAAGTAGGGAATAGCCATATTACAGCTAAAAAACAATTTCAGGACTTTTCGAAATGCCCGTGGGATAGGGAGTAAAAAGGATTTATATTATTACTAGAATCTTAAGAATTTGGCATACGTAAATCGGTCATACTATATGGTAAAGTGACCGGTTATTTTTACTATTCAGGTCGTTCGATACTTCTAAATAATAAATCGTTGGAGGAAATAATCAGATAACTGAAAGTTATTTTAATGCTTCTTAAGTAATGCACAGAAACGTGTCGAAAAGCAAAATAACTTAAAATAAATAATAAACAACTCAGTAAAAAAAAAAAACTTAATCAAGCTCACCGTGCGAAATAACTTAACGGCTAGGATCGCCGCAACAAAAGACTGAGATAAACCGTCAGAACAACTCAAAGTCGTAAAGTGGCAATGGAATAAATAAAAGCAATTATATAATGACTCGTCATAATTGACACAATACCTATGAGATAGGGCTGTGGCTCGTTCGCGCGATTCACCACACAAATATTTTGTAGCAATCGATATTAAAGCGAATGATCGCAATACAGAAGTGATTTTGATGTGGACGGATCTTTAAAGATTTGTATCCCCGGATAGGGATTAACAGTGTCTAGATCCGTGGGTACAAATACGAACCTCAACTTTATTACTCAACATGCGAGTACGTCCCCGCTCCATAGCACGCTGAGCGCTTGACTCGGTGTTTTTCCTAGGCACGCGGCAGCGTGTCAAGCCAAGTTCATGCAAAGGAAGTGGCTAGCCAACGCCGAGTGTAATATTACACGAACCACTTGCTGCCACTTTTGACCCTTCTTTAACTAAAAACCTCTTTAACGTAAACACATAAAACTACGTGTGTTTAATTATATCCATAAGGACATCTAGAAGACCAAATTTCATGAAGCTATCTCAAACTGTTATAACGGTATGAAGGTCAAAAAGTCGTAAATTTTAGCACTGACTGACTGACTGACATTTAGTAGCTAAATCTAACCTACTTCCGGATGACCTAGAAGGATGAAATTTGAAATCCAGCTCAGTAATTGTGTGTGTAAAAAACTAAAAATAAAAATGTAAAAAAATAGGGGGTCCCCGTACAAAAAAGAATTAATTGTAGCGTTGGAACCGTTACAAGCAGATATTTGAAACTATCCCAATTAATTTAACTATTCAAGAGAATGTAGACAATAGCATAAAAAAGAAAACCACGCAGCGGAAACGCAAGACAAAACATTAAATCTTAATACCTGCCTAATTTTCTTTACAAAAAGTAATGATATCCCACCAAAAACATTAATGTAAAAAAGGAGAGCCAAGTTCAATAGAAAAATTATGCTAGGCTGTGGGCTTCGCCGCAAAAAGAATGGAGATCTAAATTTCTATGCAAAATTCAAATAGGTATGTATTTATAGGAACAAAATAACACTATGAACAAGTATTAAACTCTATTTCTTTGCTTTATTGGATACCTATAACAATTGCTGTTATTTAAAAATGTGAGATCTTAAAGTAGGTTAGATTTGACTTGGGGTCTGGCTGTCTATGGTTGGCAGAGTAACGATGAGAGCACTTTTAGAGACATAAGCCAACAAGTGCTTTTAGAGAGAATAGACAATATAGACTTGTCCAAAGCCTTTTTATGTGTTCATATAGTGGTGCTCGTAATTACATAAATCACAGATAATAGTACAGGAGTAGAAAAATACTTATATGGCGTGTATTGTAAGCCCTAAGTGTTATTTATAGTATAACACTTCAAGCATGATTGACTGTTTAAAAGAACAATTGAATTGTGAATATTTTATTAACTCTGAAAACGCCTTAAAGGTGACAGCTGTCAGCTTTGTATTTACTGATCACGGTAAAAGACCCCTCCCTGTTGGGCTCTTATATGGTGGATATCATTAACCGATCACCAGGGTGCACTGCACAGGACCAAGCATTGCTCTTCCCCTCGGACGGATCCAAAAACGAACCGCAGTTCTTGACCACACGCGGAGGTAACCCGAAGCCCAAAGATGACAGCTGTCAATGGGGACTATAGGCAACTTTTATTTTTGGTTTTTAGAAACTCTTATATTTGTTAGGGATCATAAAAAAACACATCATAAAATCAAAACATAGACGTCCTCCGGCAACTCAGAGCCTCTTTCCTCCGACAGGCGTTATGGTCAACTCGTTGATCTGAAACAAAAAATTATTTCTGCTTATATGTATGTATATCACTACATAGTATAAAACAGTCGCTTTCCGCTGTCTGCTTAGATCAAAACTACGCAACGGATTTTTATCCAATTTTTTTATAGACAGAGGTTTATACAGGGTGTCTCATTGAAATCGGTCAGTATGGGAAAGTGTGAAACTATAAGACATACGAAGATCTGTTCTTACAAACCATTTTAATAACTAGAAAAACTGCATTCATACATTTAAAAAACCTCTACTTAGCTCTGGAATCGAACCCGGTTGTTTTGAAAAAAATAAACTTACACTATTTCTAGTTAAATATCGATTGTATAGGTCTTAAGCAGTAAATGGCTCTATGAAATATGATATCTAAAATGAATAAAATGCATTGTTTTCACATACTTTCATTTATTTTAATAGGTGTGTGACCTTTACAATATTGTTTACTTTAAATTTGTTGAAACTGTATTTTCTTTTATCTTTAGTTGCGTGGTGTGTGTTTGCGACTACGCGCGTACTTTGTTTTGATAGTTTAAATTTGTCTCTAGTTGTGAGAGCCTATAATTGGCTTTAATGTTACTACTATAATTAACTCATTCTATAATTAATAGCTGTTGGATCTCCGAAAATAAATAAATAAATAAATAAACGTATGAAGTTAATTTGTTGTTAATATTGCGTACCGCTCGAGGCTTGTCTTATTTTTCTATTAACAATTAACAAACAGTGTTAATAAGTGCGGAACTACGAAACCCTGAAAACAACCGTACATGTATGCAAGCCCCGCTGTAATTAATTCCTACTTCAAAGATATGTTTCCTCGGGACTTGCGAAACAGGCGCGACCTCAACTCACATTGACGTGCGGCGGCGTGGAGACGGCGTACAGCACGGCGGCGGCCACGTCGGCCGGGCTCAGCGCCGGCAGCGGCAGCGGCCGCGGCGCGCCCGCCGCCACCAACTCCGTGTCCACCAGCCCCGGGGATATGCTCTGAATTAAACATAACATCATCATCATTATCATCAGCCAAAAGACGTCCATTGCTGAAAGCATGCGGTAATCGAGTAATAATACGTAAATTAAAAGTATTTTTAATTCTAAGCCATAAATGCCTTATATAATTTTTGAAAAGAGCTGATGCTCTTTAAACTGATGGACCGACTTCTGGAAACTGGTTTACACACACACACACACACACGGACATCGAGCTCAAAGTTATGACACCCCTCTTTTGCGTCCGGGCGTAAAATAGCTATAACTTGTTTTGAAATGCTATACAATATACCGTGACTTTAATCTTGCTGCCGTAGTCGACGAGCTCGTTGTCAAGTGAAGCGGAGATGCCGGTGACGGCGTACTTGGTGCCCGGGTACACGTTGAACATCGACTCCATCGGGATGTAGTGCCCTGCAATGCTGTAAAAATACAATGCAGTTGTCCAAAATTGTTCTAAAAAGGCAAACGAGACGAGACAGAGCCCCTCTCGTCGTCATCATTACCTATATCAGAACAGACAAATCATATTCATCATCCTAAAACACCTATGTTGGACACAGGATTCTCCTAACAAACGGTTGATAGGAAGATGTTTCTGCCAAGAGAAAAAGGTAATTCAGCAATTCCAATGATCATTTCATAACGAGATAAGGAGACTAATAAAGCTCGTCTGGACTAATGATTGAATATCCTGCCTGCCGATGCCACGCTGTTACTGAATTAGGCACTATTACGGTCTCGGCCAATTTAAATAGCTGATCGTTATTGCAATTAACTTCTAACATGCGTTAATCATGCTAACGTTACATTGTGCAAACTTTTTATGGGAATGGAATATTTGTAATCCTTAACCATCGGCGATACGGAGCCTAATTATAGTACACTTGAGTATTAATATAAGTAAAGTTATCGGATATTTAATGCTCCTTATTATTTTTATTGCTGCGATCTTCGTTTCCTGTTTAACCGTAAGGCTCGGGAAGCGACCTTCTCAACCGAACTGTATCATACAATTTTCAATATGACGTCACAAACGAGCCTTTTAAAAATATTGACAGACAGTCAACTGACTGAGAACTTAATAAGTAAGTCATGTGATGAAGTGATAATTAATACGAGTAAAGGTTGAAAAATATGGTATGCCGCAGCTAACCAGCTAGCGGCTAGCTGCGGCATAGCTAATCATTTTAAATGATACCCCAACCACGTTATAGATACTGTTACTTTCTATCCAGTGAGCATCCGGTCTCACAATAAAAAAGCTGAAACCGTGTTAACACTTCTACTCTTTATTGTGGCAGTTGAGGGCTACTCTGGGTAAAGCTGGTGATCTTTTAGTTTATCTTACGCACCGATGGGCTATGGCAATTGAGAGTAAAGGGGAAGCCTTGGCAGTTAGTTTGGACATAGCGAAAGCCTTTGATCGGGTTTGGCATAGAGCTCTGCTCTCCAAGCTTCCTGCGTACGGAATACCTGGGAAGTTGTATTCTTGGGTGGCCAGTTTTCTTTCAGATCGGATCATCAAAGTCGTAGTCGTAGCTGGTGGGTCTACCACGCCACGATACGAACTTTGAATTTCTAATTTCAGAGTATGAGACCTGTTAATGTTGACGACATGACCGTCGATGTGGCGCCGGCGCATGGATGCCACGGCGTGGCGAGTGCACAGCACCACGCCCTTTATGTTGGTGTCGATAGTCTTCAGTAGCTCCTCCTCCTTTGTCTGCTTGGGACCTACGTCTGGAAATAGAATAGTATATTTTTATTACATGTGTGTTAAAAATCTTTCGAGAAGAAATGCAAATCCTTACTCCCACATTTGCAGGAAAAATAAATAATGCTTTTTTCTTTGGCGCAATTTCGTAATAAATTCGTACTAAGGAGCTGTATACAAAAATTAACAGGGTGGTATATTTTGGTCTTGTTCGTCCAATGTCCGGCCACGGAATGTACGATCTGATATGGAGGACCTACTGTATAGGAATCTACAGTCCGCGAATCATCAGGCCGTCATTTTGAAGCATTACTACATTGGTCGCATCCCCGCAAACCATTCTGCGCCCTTAGCTGGCAACCCGCACATACGCGACTATGCGCAATATTGGCATTGTTCATTTTTTTTAAGCTGTGCTTTTAACACCTTTATTTGATAAAATGGACTATTTCAAGCAACTAACTTGAATATTATGCTTTTACGTATAGCTTTGTTAATTAATAACAAATATTTTTTCGCTGTTTTTATAATTCGTGAATTTAGACAGAATCCCAATCGCCTTCGTTCGGCTGGCTATAAAAAAAACGGCTTTGTCTATGGTTTTGTCGATTTGACACTGACAAATGACAGTTGCCATAGCTAAACTTTTTTTTTTTCATTTTTGTGGCAAACATTCGATGCTGGATTCTGTCTAAAAACCGGGTCGTTCGGTCAAACAAAGGTTCAAAGTACTTTTACAAAAATATCTGCAATCATAAAGTATTTTTGAAATCGGACAAGATAAATCGGATAAATGATGGTTTTCCTCGAAATGGTTTTCGAATTGGAGCATACTAAAAAAAATGAACAATGCCAATTGCGACATAAATCAGATAAAGAGTGTAAAGTCTCACCGGTAATGGTCCCCTGGCAGAAGACGCCAGCGTTGTTGACCAGCAGGTCGGTGCCGCCGAGCGCGGCGTCCACCCACGCGAACGCGGCCGCCACCGCGCCCGGCTGCGACACGTCGCACGCTCGCGCGACTATGCTGCCTTTGCCGCGCACTTGCGACTGCAGTTTCTATTGAACAAATACGACTATTAAAGAAAACGATAATTACGTATTTGTGGCACCCTTCCATGCTGGTCTGGAAGCAAAGAAAATAAAATGTGTACCAGTTGCTTCTCTTCCCGCGCAGATGGTAAAAACCCATCGAGTGTTCATGTTAGGTATAGATGCAGCAAGCAACCCATCACTATTTTGATTCCCCTTTCCACCTATACGCCCACAATCATAACAGACGTGGCCTTTAGATCTTGTTACCTAAGGCTCCGTCTACTCTATGTATATTGTGTTATATGTATGTGGTCGAAACTTTTACTACTGACGCCCGAAACAAGTCTTATTTATGTGGGAGTCTAATAAGCGAGCATTCCATAGCCGAGGCTTTGAATTCCATATTTTGAAATTTATTGCTTGCAAGTACAGTACCTATCTACTTGACCACGTATGATCCAGTCATTATAGCAAGTTCACCTCGGAATTCGAGATACCCGGCTGTAAATCGGTAAATACTTGTATATTGACACCCTAAAAGTTGTCTCAAAACCTACATATGGTAGGGTGTGCGCAACTATTAAATTTCAAGGTCAAAGGTCACAAAAATCGGTTTTTTGCGCTTTTTTTGTAAATATCTCATTTCCTACGGGTTTTTGCTATTTGTTATTAATGACGATATTGTAGAATACAAAATTCCCTACAAATTGTGTTTAAAAAAATTTTTTATACGGTGAACCGTTTTCGAGATAGAGGGCGGAGAGCGCACGGTCTCAGCACTTCAGGTCAACCGGTGCCTCCGGTCGAAAACGCGCCATATACAGGGTGTCCCAGAAACCGACGATAACCCGTTAAGGGCTGATAGACCTACTAATTACCTACCAAAATATCACATTTTAGGTTTAGTAAAAATCTTTTAGTTTTTGAGATATTGACATTTTTGCAAAACTCAACTGAGGGAGAAAAATCGAGATTTTTGCAAAAAATGACAATATCTCGAAAACTAAAAGATTTTTACTAAACCTAAAATATGATATTCTGGTAGGTAATTAGTAGGTCTATCAGCCTTTAACGGTTTATCGTCGGTTTCTGGGACACCCTGTATAGTTGATGAACTATCGATATATCAATTATATTATATTTTATCATTTTTTTTCCTAACCTATCCACTTTTTATTCAGTACTAGCTGACCCGGCGAACTTTGTTCCGCCTTAAATTTGATAAATTCCAGTGGTTTGGGCTGTGCTATCCCGCGGGAACTATGCAATTTTCCGGGATAAAAACTATCCTATGTCCTTTCCCGGGACTCAAACTATCTGTATACCAAATTTCAACTAAATGTTGACGTGACACAGACAATTTTCAATTTGCCGCCAAATCGTAAAACAAATGACAAATGAATGAAATATATACTCAATAATATTGGCAAAGAGTTCCATTTTCAAAATTTAAACTTACTTTTTTATTATATTGTTTAAAAATGGCCAGTTCTAAAAACTTTCAGTGTCGCCCTCGTAACAAATAGCAAAAACCCGTAGGAAATGAGATATTTACAAAAAAAGCGCAAAAAACCGATTTTTGTGACCTTTGACCTTGAAATTTAATAGTTGCGCACACCCTACCATATGTAGGTTTTGAGACAACTTTTAGGGTGTCAATATACAAGTATTTACAGACTTACAGCTGGGTATCTCGAATTCCGAGATTCTTACCTAATCTAACCTTAAATGACTGGGCCAGTATAACTCTGGGGCCGGGCCGTGGCAAATTAATCAGATGGGGATTCTCCCTCAATATAATATTTTATGATGCATGGACGCTCCTTCTGTACACTAGGCTCAGCCAGCACGGCGGCGCCTCGTAGCCCGTAGAGTTAGGGTCCCTTAGCATTATTTCCGTCCTGCAACCCTATGCCACAAGCCACACAAAAGAGATGTAGGATCAGGACGCGTCACATAGACCCCTATGAACGCAACCCGCGTCTGTGCCGCGTCCTCGTCCTTCGTCTCTTCTGTGTGGCTTGCACTTGCGCCTATAGGCATAGAATAGACGGTCAATATTTTCGCGTGATCCACACATGTCACGATCCATATCATAAAATATTGATGCGTATCGCATCGAATACGGTTGTTTTGAAATCGACGATCCTATATTGACTACCAGTATCACGATATTATTGACCGTCTAACCCAGTGGTTCTTAACCTTTTAAACATGAGGGACCATTTAACAAAATTTCGGTCTTGCCATGGACCACCTACATACATAATATTATCTAATGTGTGGCTTCGATCGACCGTAATGGACTGAATTGCACCTTTACGCGCTGTGTCGACTCGTTGATACTTGTCTAATTTTTTATTAGAATAGCCTCGCGGACCACTTCGGATGCTTCCAAGGACCACCAGTGGTCCGCGGACCACCGGTTAAGAATCACTGGTCTAATCCATGCTATTGCTAGTGTGTTGTGGACTCACCTCTACGAGCTGCGGGCGCCGCGCCAGCCCGGCCACGCGCAGCCCCGCGTCGGCGAGCTGCACGCACACCGCCGCGCCGATGCCGGCGCTCGCGCCCGTCACCACCGCGGTCTTGCCGGCCCAACGCTCCATTACTCAATCACTTTCTAAAGCAAAGCGTAACAACCTTCATTAAATACTTATTGAAAATCTGTATGTAACGGGAGAAAAATACCCACATAATCTACATTTTCGTCCAAGTTAATCTATCGACATTGCCTACAGCAAAATACTAAACTTTTAGTGTGTTGCGGCAAGGGTAGACAGTCGTATGATGAATACGAATGTTCGTGCCCAAGTCATGGGTGTTGTATGTGTACCTACACTTATGGAAGTGGGTAGGTTCAGAAAAAGTAATAAAATAGCAGAGATTGCTTATTTACTAAAACCCTTATTTCATTTCAAGAATTCTCACTCATTTGTTATTTATTTATCTTTTTAACTTATCTACATTTACTGACGATAGAGCTGATAGCTCTCCACATAGAAACCTCTAGACTATATACAGCATAACTTTACAAAACCGTTACTTTATCATAATCACTACATAGTATAAAACAAAGTCGCTTTCCGCTGTCTGTCTGTCTGTCCCTATGTATGCTTAGATCTTTTAAACTGCGAATTTCGATGCGGTATTTTTTAATAGATAGAGTGATTCAATAGGAAGGTAATGTATAATTCCACGCAGACGAAGTCGCGGGCAGAAGCTAGTTAATACTTAATTTGCAAAGGTTCTACGATAGATATACTTTAGAGAGTAAATGTAAGCCTAGAACTACCTACTATACTCACGAGCAAAAATAACGGGTCGTTTTTCATACAACTTTGTAAGAAAAGTGCCCAATTATTTTTGCTCGTCAGTGTAGTTCCAAACTCGACGAGGCGGTATTCTGAGCGACATAGGTACAGGTTTTTTTCATCCTGAGAAAGTTAATGTTACACTTTTAAATACATACATAAAAAATCCCAACTCAAATAATAATTATTTAAAATAGCGAAACCAAAAAAACTGATTAACTTACTCATTCGTTCAACATTGATCTTGAATGTTCTTATGAAGTGAACGATGGAAATTTACAAATAATCTTTGTCCCTTTTATCGATGCACTTATCGGTGCAGGTAGAGCGAAGCGTTTCAACCGCCGCTTATTTAGTTGCCAAAATCTACAATATTGGGACCACGAACTAAACAATAATGAAGTAGTATGTACCTTTCTATTCAAAAATTGCAGTGGCTTACTTATTCAAGCAGATAGTGTTACGTATTCACAGACTAACAAATAAATAACAATAATTAAAATACCTAATGGGTGTAGGTATTGTTTTGCGTCAGTTTGAAACAACTCGATAATGTTGTTGCCATGCCACGTTCTTGATCTTCAAATGTTATTCAAATAAGGAAACTACGTCTGTTAATAAAGTCTTTAGTCTCATGAAAAACAAAACATTTGCCACATTCCACTATTTTGTTCATTAATATGGAGCTCCGGAAAGTCCTGATCCAATAAATTATTTGTGTCGTGGATTTTTTGTCCCTTTTTGTCAGTGTGTTTCTTAACAAATAAACAATAATAGATCACAGCACAAGGAACAGAGTGCCCACGTAATAATTAAACTCAACATCAGGGATCTGCACAGCTTTAATTGGGTATCGCCATATCAGACAAATGAGACAAATACAGTAACATTATTCCGTTCTCGGTCTCTGAAATTCGAAATAAATTAAAAACAAAACTTTTAAGTAACTGAAAAGAAGACAACAAGCCCTGAAACTCCAGCAACAGACTTTCCTCTGAATGAGATACTGCAGGCTGGCTGGGACAAACCTCACAAAAAATTGCCTATAGGTAGGTACCTATTTGATTTTCAAGTCTTGATGAAAAATTTGACACACTACAGATGTGTAGCATTCGCGTTCGCGAACTACTAAACTAAATTATTATACGAAACTAATAGACCTTAGACTTTAAACCAAATTAAATAAACAAACAAACGAAATGCAAATATATAAACACTTACCTACCTTATCAATAAGACAGCGAATTAGAGCGCAACTCAAAACAACCGGTTCGGTGCGCACGCGCTGCTGACTGCGCCTTCGAGCGGACCGGCTGTGCTAGCCTTGAGAAATGATAGTAAGTATTGTACTGGTAACGATCAGGGTGATCCCACTCTAGATGCTTCAAAACAATTTTACAAACTCTTGTCCAAGGGCCGGTTATACACCTGTAACCCTATATTATGGGAGTCCATGAGCGGCGGTTCTATCAGACGACCCGCAAGCTCGTTTTCCCTTTATCACATCTAAAAAAAGTTTGGATCAGGCTTGAGTACTAGGTAGATAACGTACTAGGTATAGGTAATAAAGCAAGAAATGTATTCACGTACCACAGTAGAACCGTGTCGCAATAAGGTGACATATCAGTCGAGTTTGAGCGACGGCGGACTGCCTGGTTTCGTTTGGTAAGTTTGAATTTTCCTCCCTTATTTTGCACTTTTTTTACAACAATTGGTGGGTTTAAATAACAACAAAATGAAATAATACCTTTTTATTATACATACATACATAAATCACGTCTTTCTCCCTTACGGGGTAGACAGAATAGACAAGACCCAAAGGCCACGCTTAGCATGATTGTGGGCTTCAGTATCATCAACATCAACAGTACATAGTATAAAATAAAGTCGCTTTCTCTGTCCCTATGTCCCTATGTATGCTTATATCTTCAAAACTACACAAAGGATTTTGATGCGGTTTTTTTAATAGATAGAGTGATTCAAGAGGAAGGTTTTTATGTATAATTCTACGCAGACGAAGTCGCGGGCAGAAGCTAGTTTCATTATAATGTGACGATAATAGAGATTCAAGAAAAAAGTATTTAACACAGATTAAATTTTATGAATATTCCCTATTATAATATAAAGTGAGTGATGGAGATAGTTGGAACCGCTTCTATTAGATACTCAGTTCGACACTGAAAATTAGAACACATAGAAAAATACGAAAAGTAAAGCTATTGCCGGGAATCGAACCCGGAGCCTCGTCATTCCGTGACGCGTGCTACCCCAACACCACCCATAGCGGGTCGGTAGCTTTCGAATTTTTCTACCTGTTACTAGCTGTCACATGATATTGTTACTATGCGAATTTTTGTCTCTGGATTTTTAATCTCTATTAAGTCTATAGGCGCCTGCAGCGTACCAGCTACTCCTTAGATTAGATGCTTTTGAGCAGAAGGTAAGTACCTTCATAGAGACTAGGTACTTAGGTAGGTATTAAAAAAAAATACTTATTTTTATACTGTTCGATGTTTGAAAATCATGAAAAGTCTGTAGCTAGAGTGTAGTGACAATACCTACTTTTTGTTTATTAGGTATGCATTTTTACCAGAACCTAAACAAAAGGAGGAACGGTCGATGTAATCAAACCAGAATCAAACATATAATCAGAATGTCAATTTAAAATTCGAATCGAAATGCAAAAATCGCAGAATTTCTCTGTTGTTTCAGAACCTAACATTATCAACATGAAACTGGATAATAACATGATAGCAAGGTAATACATTTAAAACTGCTAAGTTAAATCCAGTTCCGTGATTTATAAAATATGCAAACGGCTTGAAGCTTTAACTTCATTTTTAAATCGATGTTAAGCTAGACGGTTGAATACAAATGACGAATCCATAATGTTTCTCTTTATATTGATGTGCATTTGTTTAACCAACACGCTCGCGTATAAGTTGAATGGTGAATTTGTAAAAGATTTTCTACAACGCGAAGAAAGGCCTGCTACTATCGTCTCACACCTACAACTGAGTAAAAGTAAAAGTTTTATATTATCAATTTATTTACCTCCTTGCGAAAACTAATAGGGATGATATTCTTGTAGACCAGTAGCCGCATGCACTATCTGGCGGGATGTGAGCTATACCTATTAGGCTATTACCATGGCCAATCTAATCCTACGCTATTTTGGTTACCTATGCTACTATGGCATGGTAAATTTTCTTAAGTCACGTCTTTATCCCTTACGGGGTAGACAGACCTAAAGGCCACGTTAATCATGATTGACGTATAGGTGGAAAGGGGAATCAAAACAGTGCTGGGTGTTTGTTGTTACAGAAATAAGAAAATGAAGTATCAGAAATAAACAATAGTCTCATGCACGACTAATAAATACGTGATAAAAAATAGGCTAACTGATGTCGTGTTAGGTTATAAAAATAAAATTGCATAAATTGCGCACGTAAAACCAGTTAGGTAATAAAACTACCTACCCGCCTATAGGAACTAAAAATCAAGTAACCGATCGTGATTGCATTATTCATCACATTATGTGTTACATTATGTACCGTACCCTATACCATTGAATTCGATTCCCGCTAGAGTCAAATGGGTAATCGTCACATCATATTTCCCTTGGGTCCTAATCACTCTTTATTGGGATATCTAGCCCTAGCTTATGCTTTGCCGTAAAGCAGGTAGGTACCTATCCCCTTCGTATAGGTACACACAGCAAAGCTATTCGGTAAGCAGGATAGATACGGCGCGAGCGTGCGTAGGTGCTTACCTGATTATATTGCCGTGTGTACATACGCGGTCTTATTAGATTGCATTGTACAATTCATTAATACTAATTTTAAATGATCTACGGTCAACGAGACTGGCTAGAGGTCCGAGTTCGAATGCTGGTAGAAGCCACTCCTATGGTGAATATGAATGTTTGTACCACAGTCAGTAGGTTAGTTACGAACTTTACTTAGTTTGGTCAGTTTAGGACTAAATCCATTAGTGTAAATCGTCCCGTAATAGGTATTTACTTATTTAATTTAGGCCTGGGTGCCTTTAAGAGGCGAGATCGTGTACAATTTTCTGCAGGGCCGACAACGCATTGGCATCGCGTAAAGCGCTGCGGGTGTCTATGGACAGTGGTGATCATTTACCATCAGGTGACCCACTAGTTCGTTTGTCTGGCCACTCTAACATAAAAAAAAAACATGTATATTGACGGGATGTAAGACCGCGATTACCACCTACCTGTCAGGTAACCAGGTGCCCGCGATCATGAAGGACATGAAGCAAGCAACTATCGATTTATCGGGAGCTCGTCAAAGGTAAATCGCGGTCTACATCTCGTACACCATATACGTGTACCTATATCTAATGCAATTCAAAATTTATTTACTTCCATAATCTTTCAACATCATTCTTGACTTCTTTTTATGTAATATATATGGGTGATCATTTCCTGAAATAAACAAATCTATACATATAATAAAATCGTTGAGACCAAAAAATCTGTACATTGAAGATTAAAAAAAAAAACCGACCAGGGTGACTTAAAATCGGTAACTGAACATATTAAAACCATTTTTAAAATTTTTGTTTGTTTGTTTGTTTGTTTGTTTGTTTGACTGAGCATCACGTAAAAACTACTGAACGGATATTGTTGAAATGTTAACAAATCTATTTCAATAAATTCAGAATAGGATATAGGCTACAGAAATTTTGGAATTTTTTGGAAAAAGGGGGTAAAAAGGGGGGTTAAAGTTTGTATGAAAAAATAAAATTAGATTGTTCTAGAGTCATGAAACTCAGAATAAATACTTAGTAATAAAAATAAGGAAATACCTGTTTTAGCATTTTTTTTTAATCTCACCCAGAGGCGCAAAAAAGAGGGTTTTGTGTTTAAAATTAATTAACTTCATACACCTATACAATAAAAACCAATGAAGTGTAACCTTTTAAAATTGCTACATAATACTTCCAATTTAATACAGGTAAATATAATTTCTCAGTTTTCTTGAAATTTAATTTTTGAGGTGATTACGCACAAAATAGCGGAACTCAAGAAAATCAGCTTTCCTCGGTATAAGTAGTTGGTAATAATTACAAACAAAATAATACTACGGAGAAAATAGATAGATACGAATGTACATAAGACATAAAGCCGGAAAACTGTGTCAATTGTGAAAAAACATTAATAAAATAATTACATGCTGTACAGGTATTTTTCAACGAAGACATTTTCGTCAAACCTAAATCAACCTAAATTGGCGTCCTAAATTGTGTTCTTTACCTAACACCTTAAGTTCAATATGCAATACCGTTACTTTGTTTTTATTTATGTGCTATTATTCACAACGCGTTCGGTTTTTGAACGCACTCTTATTTGAAAACCTGATATATTATGAGGGCGGCGTGAAACGCTTGGCTGTATGCTCTTAATATCTTTGCCTAAAAAAATCAAAATCAAAAGGCGCGTTTACGTCTGCGCTACGAACATGTCAGAATTTTATTGTGAAAAAAGTTTGTGCTTTTAGTATGAATCTGACAGCGAGCGAACCTTAACTGAATCGCATTACGACGTCATGGTAAGGCCTCTGTAGGTAATCAATTTGTAGATAAAGATAATAAGTGTTAATAATCTGTAGCTACCTACTTAAACCAAGAAAATAAATAAAAAAAACTTCTGCTAGAAAAAATTGAGTCGCAAAATATTAATTAAAACGGATTAGTAAATGAATTGTTAGTCGTAAGGTAAAAACAGGTAAACATTTATGTACCTATTATTTGAATAGAATATATTTATTTTTTTAAATTAATCAGGGTACAAATATCGTTAAAGTGAGCGCAGTATTCGCCAATAAGCGTCATAGTTCGGCAAAATTAATAGTGATGTATATAGGTAACTAAAACTGTACTTAGCTTTTTTTGGATAAAGAAACTATAAACAAAACTATAAATTTAACTATTTTGTAAAATAAGGTATAAATAAATGTGATGAGTCATTAACCAGTTCACACCTGTTTTTTTTTCAAGATTCCGTGTCACAAATTATTATTTTCATGACGTAATTCTAAAAGTATAGTTTCGTACACACTTTCAGTGGTTCACGTGACGAAGTTAATAGTCATAATAATAATAATTTTGATATCGAGAAAAGCCGTAAGTATCACAAAAACACACGCGGACGAAGTCGCGGGCAACAGCTAGTTTACAATATAAAACTTGAACAGTAAAATAGAAATTCTTTGAGTTTACCTAAAACAAACTAACGTGCAACTGTTTTTACAGTTTTAAAATAATAGTTTTGAAAAATAATTGTTAAAATATGGTAGGTATTTATGTTGAGGAGTTAAATAGCGGTTAAAAATTAAACTTCGCAAGTCAAAATAAGGAGACAAATTTTTAATGCAACAGCTTTCGTTACAGAGGTAGCAATGACAAGCCAATAATTTTATCCTAAAAACTTAACTATTCCTAATACAAACGTAGGAGCAATGTCTCACATACAGACATGCTTGACTATTTAATTGACAGGTACTACACTACAGCCAGTGCATCTTAACATTAACTTAAGTACTAATTTGAGCTTCAACATTTACGTTACTGTGTGTCCGACCAACATTTTTATTACATCTTTCAGAAGATCATGTGCATCTCAGCAAAATGTTTTTCACATACAATAAACAATTCCAAATAGCTTCTGATACAGCACTTGCGAATAATGAGCACGTAGTGCATTTGGCTGACTGCAAGAATAATTACACTTGGGAATTCTTGCAAAACGTAAGTACCTATAATAATATATGTAAGTACATAAATGTTACAAAAACAATGGCCACGTCCACGCTAATAATTTTAACAAACTTGTTAAGTTTCTGCGTCATACGACGTACTTACTCATGCATGATAAATAATAATCTATTAACATTACGATTTTATGAAGGAAACATCGCTACCAACCTACACATACCTACCTTCACAAACGGTACCACCGTAGAACCCTATCGCGATAAGGTGACAAATCACTCGAGTTTGAGTGACGGCGGCCCGCAATTGCGAGAGGGTCCTGCGCTGGTACGTGAATACATTTCCCTTACTGTGCCCACTTTATTTGTACGAGGACGGTAAATGAGCAAGTGGTCACTAAATGGTAAGTAATCAATCGCCGCCCTTAAACAGCCGCATCACCAGAGGGATTGCCACAAGACTCTGATGCGAAAAAGGACGACCCCAAGTAGTACCTAATCGCGTTAATTGAAGCACCCCTAAACAAAAACATGAAACCACAAATGCGTGCTATTCACACGACTACGCTAGAGGAAAACCTACTCGGTCTCTTTATTTCAGGCGTTTAAGAATAAGTCAATCAGTAGCCAAGTGCGATGGCTATTGTTGCTTCAAGGCAACCTCGGAAATGAATTAGATTCTGTACAAAGTAACGATTATAAATCAGACGTCGAACATCGCTTACATGACAGTTATATCGACATGGCTGCCGAAGTTTACATAGCAATTCAATGGCACAATAACGTCGAATTGTTTTCAGGTAATGTTTTTGGTATTTAAGGTAGGTTAGGTGCACATGTCCTACACTGTTTTTTTTTTTTTTGTAAAAATTCCGCTTAACTACTGCGGCCATAGCTGCCCTCTGGTAGACCGGCAAAAGGTCAAGCACGACACTAAAATTGGACTAGTGGATACATTATTATTTATTATTATCGCTATCGACGTTTAACACTTCATTAAAATGGTATTTTCAACATTAAACTACCGTGAGACGCATTCATAGGTATACAAACGGATAACTCACGTGTAAAACTCGAGTAATGCTCAACTGTTTCGGACTAATTCGTAGTCCTTCCTCCTGGAGCGCTCGCCCCAGTGGCAGCGAAAGGAACACCTCGTATTCATATTAGAGAGAGAGAGAGAGAGAGAGAGAGAAACATTTATTTACACACATTCGATACACGTTGATATATAATAGGAAGAAATACAAAACACTTAGCAATAGTACCGATATGGTGTAAAATGGGCCCCATTCAGCATAATGTACGTATTAAGATCTTGGTTGTGGGGAGAGGCCACAATAGAACCTCTCTTCAGGTAGATGTTCGTTTCGCTGCCGCCGGGGTGAGCGCTCCAGGAGGAAGGACTGCGAATTAGTCCAAAACAGTCGAGCATTACTCGACTTTTATACGCGAGTGGTTTGTGTAACTAAAATGATATTGTTATAATGTCAAATATATGTGTCACCGGCCTTATTGTTTGTGGCATAAAAGTGTACAGATGTTTTTGACGTCTTGGTAACGTACTTGTTTATATTTATGCCCCTGACTGTACCTATTAGATAAAGACTGCCAATATAACCACTCTGTCGTAACTTCTCGATTCTTACTACTTCTTCCTTCCTTTGACAAAGAATTAGCATAGCAATTCGGAGAGGGAATGCTTCTAGCATCTTTGGCATCATACCTAAGGGGACCTCATCTATACATATGATAACGCTGAAGAGGGTCCCACGGGATTGGAAATAAATGGGGTTTATAAGTCAACTGAAAAGGGAGCCTATCTCCATAACTATAACTACCTATTAGATTCTTGATATTTGGCACACAAGTAGGGAATCATAACTGCTGAAAAATTATTTCAAGACTTTTCGGAACTCCCACTGGATAAGGAGGAAAAACGGATTTATATTATTACTTTGAAATGTTCTTATCTCCGTACCTATAGAAAATATATACCTACATTAAATTTAGTAGGTAGATATGTTCATTACACATAAACGGATAACTCACGTATAAAAAGTCGAGTGATGCTCGACATGTCTCGAACTATTTCGTAGTCCTTCTTCTTAGAGCGCTCGCCCCGGCGGCAGCGAAACGAACACAATTTTTTTTATTTTTTTATTTTTTTTATTTTTTTATGTGTAATGATGATTAAGTCTCACGGTAGTTTCATGTTGAAAGAGGTTGATATGTTCTTTAAAAGATCACGTAGGTGTCATAGATTAGATTTTTCGAATTTCCCACAGAACAAAAGGA
The DNA here is from genome assembly GCA_932294345.1 of Pandemis cinnamomeana. Classification (NCBI taxonomy): domain Eukaryota; kingdom Metazoa; phylum Arthropoda; class Insecta; order Lepidoptera; family Tortricidae; genus Pandemis; species Pandemis cinnamomeana. Next base: position 4,535,186 of record OW028720.1, read on the forward strand.
TGGGATAAAAATAATGGAAGTGGGTGTCCATGCAAGAATCTGGTGTATTTAGTTGCGGTAGGTGGACAGTACGAAATCCTTCGTGCTAAAGTAAGGCTCCCATTTGGCTGGTTTTTGTACACTTTCGATGGGAGAGAGGTAGAAGAAGTTTTAGCGCAAATTTTGATTCTGCACGGACGAAGTCACGGGCAAAAGCTAGTACAGAATATTTCAATATTCTTCTTTTCTCAGTATATAAAATAAAACCCCATCTTCCATTAATATGGGAGGACCATGGTGTTTGGACAAAGAGAGGTTTCAACAAGCCACGGCCCGAGCCCTTGGCTATGCGCAGACGCAACCTGGGAGGCGCCGACGTCGTCGCTGCCACTGTTATTTTGGACAATCGGACCCTGGAACATATGCCTGACTACCTGTAAGTCTGCGTAAACTGCGTAGCCTTTGTACAAAGCACAAGATTTTGACACAAAAACAAGACGAACTTGTTCGCGTAAATGTCTGCATATTTTCATTCTTTTATTTACATGTAAGTAATTACCTACTCGTGCCGACTCATGAGAGCACTATGATGTATCAATTTTACAGTGACTTACCCAGTGGCATAACTATAGGGTGGCCGGGGTGGCAAAATGCCAGGGGCCCCTAGCTCTATGGGGCCCGGAACTGGCTTGGTGTAGAGCACAGAAGGGACGCTGATGCACTTCTTTATATTGAGGAAGGAGCCCCATCTGACGAATTTGCCACGGGCCCCAGACGTTATACTTACGCCACTGGACTTACCACTCCTTAAAATTCTAGCGTTGCAACTGTACAAACTATTTTGCTCTCAACATTTCGTAGGCACCGAGAGGTAGACACACTGACGAAGTTGATGTACTACATGACGATGCACCTGGTGGAGTGGGTGAACGGGACCAGGGTGGTAAACCGGACCGGCTCCTGGGGGTACCGGCAGCCGGACGGACGGTACGACGGCGTAGTCCGGGAGATGCAAGAAGGCCGTGCTGATTTATCCGGTAATGCACCAATGAATCCTCAGTTCCTACATAATCTTTAATATCATACAATTCATACATATATAAAAACAATAAAATGGATAAAATAATGTTGGCATATCAAGCGCTTTATATCAATCAAGCAATAACGAAGGAAGTGGCGCCCCCCCTTTAATTTCTACTCTACAACTCTGACGACTCGATCCGCGTCTCTGTATTATAGTTGTTCCTAGTATTTGTATCGATTTTTCTACTGATGCAAACTGTTATATTCCAATAGGTACCGTCATGATACCAACAATAGAAAGATCACGGTATATGAACTTCGTGTTGCCACCCGCGCCCGTGGAAGCCAAGTTTATTTTCAAGAAGCCGGCTCTTGCCTCGGTCACGAACATCTATGTGCTGCCTTTCAGCATTGGCGTTTGGATTTTTCTTTTGGTGTTAATTCTCGTATCCAGTTTAACATTATTCCTGTCCTACTACCGAGAGGAGGTCGTCGTGGGTATTTTTCCAAAACATGAAACAAGAACTTTGACTAGTATAGGTGGTAGAGTATTAATGATAATCTTGAAATTACAGAACCCACGCTACAATATGCCGTGGCCTCAAAAAGTGTCAGAAGGAGTATTCGAAACATTATGTTTAGTATTTCAACAAGGAACCGCATCCGACCCTATTTCAATAGCTGGTAACTTTAAACTTTTTTCTTCTCCTATGCTATTAGTTATAATGTGATTTATGGAATCATGAGCACCACTCTAAGAACACTCATAATAAGATTTTGGATAAGTCTATAATATATTATTTATATTATTATTGTCTATTCCCTCTAAAAGCTCTCGTTGGCTTTTGTCGCTCTGAAAGTGCTCCATAGTTACCTACTCTGCCAGCCATAGACTGCCACACCTAGGTCAAACTTTTAGACGATTAACATTAAATTTACGATAAAAATGCATGGCTACTTACATAACAAATTATTTCAATCATATGGTTTTTTATAGATCTAAAACTTTCTGAAATAAATGCATAGCTGCCAACATAACAAACAAGATGTTTTAATAACGTCGCTGACAAGTTGACAAACATTTTGTTTGGCTAACTGCGCCAGGAACCACAGATTACATTTTTCATTGAAAACATTTATTTCAATTTGTAAAAAATCTCAAGTTGTAACGAACGTGCCAACATAATAGCAACGGAAGTATAATCCTCACCTAACCTTGTGCTCGAATTATTTTATAGTAACTGCCTGCTCTTTATGGCTAAAACGTAAGAATTTATGGTAGACAGAAAAAAAAAGACAACGGAGTCGACGCGGAGCGCCCCCCCCCCCCGTACCACTCTCTCTAGTCAAGTGTTGCCAAGTTACCTATAGTTAGCTAAATGTGTAAATCTTGGATTATTGTTGAACTTGTCACTAACTCGTCTTACGAAACGAATGACATAAAATTGATTTTCTTGCTATACATCAACACGTCGAAATATATGGTACAATCATTTTTAAATCAATTATTTTTCTTTTTACTTATAAGATAAGTAAATTTAATCATCTATTTCTGAACACCTAGTTTTATCGTTGAACAGAGTCATTTACCGACTCATCAGATTTACAAGTAACGTGCTTTGATTTTCTTTTAGGCCCTTTTTCACTTTTTGAGAGCGACGAGAGCGTGTATAAATTCTTAGCTCCATAAAGAAACAAATTGGACTATTTTGCTTAGGTAACTTGGCAACACTCACAGTCGTTCTATTCCACGTTTCCTGTATCCTTCTTTCTGTAGTGACTTTCGAGTCGAGAGGAGTGGATTTGATCCGCAACCATGTCGTAAGTGTTTTATTGAAATATTTTATTGTTATAAATTACGAATTTTCGTATTACAATACAGTAGTTAACTACTATTACATATTTATAAAATGCAACGTATATTTTGTGTATTTCGTGTAACACGTTGTGAATATAACCTATAAACGTCGCACCGTGCCTCTGCGTCACACTAAGTCTTTTATGTTTTTAGGTCGAAAGTATCCCGCGATACGCTCTATGAGTGCGTCAACGCCGTACTCCAGCAATCTAAGGACAAGAAGCGCCGTTTCTTGGAGACAGTTGAAATCCAGATCGGTCTGAAGAACTATGATCCCCAGAAGGACAAGCGTTTCTCTGGCACTGTCAAGTACGTTGACCTGTACTAAACATTTTGGTGGACGCTACGCGTCCCCCATGGTGGTTAAATACAGGAAGTCAGATGCGTTACACGCCTGACGGGACTCGACCCTGAGTCTTTAAATATTGGGTAGGTAGGCTTCGGCCCACCGAATTATCTTAAGGTTCGGTACAGGATCGGTAAGCCGTTGAAATTTTTACTGAAGCTACTTAAATATTTTACATATTAATTACACATGTCTTTTGTGAGAAAACCTCATGGTACCAAATCAATATACATATCTGAAATGATGTTTTAAAAATGCATGTATTATCTAATGATATTACAATGATGACACAATTCTACTGATCATGATACAACGAGTCGAGTAACCTAAAATATCCACATATTGTATGCTGTGCCATGTTGCTAAATTCAGATGATGTTTCCAGGCTGAAGTACATCCCCCGTCCCAAGATGCAGGTGTGCATCCTGGGAGACCAGCAGCACTGTGACGAGGCCAAGAACCTGGAGGTGCCCTGCATGGATGCTGAGGCCCTCAAAAAACTTAACAAGAACAAGAAGCTTGTTAAGAAACTAGCTAAGAAGTAAGTGCATCTTTTTTTTGACAATTCTTTTGGATTGTAAGAAGTTAATACATTAAAATGAAAACTGTCTTATAGTAAATCCAAAACTATATACAGTAAAAAACACAGTTTTAAAAATAGACCAGACATTCATTTAAAAAGTCTGAGAACGCAAGTGCAGTGATAGATATACACGTATCAGCTCAAAGAGCTGCTAGTGTATTATTTTAAATAATAATAATAAATATTGAATCTTTCACCAGGTATGATGCTTTCCTGGCGTCAGAGTCCCTGATCAAACAAATCCCGCGTCTGCTGGGTCCTGGTCTGAACAAGGCCGGCAAGTTCCCTGGTCTGCTCTCCCACCAGGAGTCCATGACGCAGAAGATTGATGAGGTCAAGGCTACCATCAAATTCCAAATGAAGAAGGTAAGGTTCGGTTTGATATTATATTGAAGTAGCTGCTGCCACAACTCCAATGTTAAGGAACGAAAACCTTTACCTTGCTCTACTCTGCTGCCGATCTTGCTGGTTTTTTGGTTATTAACCCGTCGAGCGTCCCGGGTGCACAGAGTGCATAACGTTGTGGGCACACCCGTGCCCACAGGGCGCTCGACGGGTTAATATGACCCTTGCAAAGTAAAACCTGATTCAATAGATTACCCGAAACCATTTACAAACGAAAAGAACTTTGTTTTCCCAACACAGTACTGATATTTAATCCTCTACCTCTACACTTTATATGTCAGTGTACACTTAGTAATGTTCGGTTCTCTTTCAGGTGCTGTGTCTGTCGGTGGCTGTGGGCCATGTGGACATGACCCCGGATGAGCTTGCCCAGAACGTGCATCTCTCCATCAACTTCCTTGTGTCGCTGCTGAAGAAGCACTGGCAGAATGTTCGATCGCTCCACATGAAATCCACCATGGGCCCGCCCCAAAGACTGTACTAAGCTGCTGCAATAAATTGGACGATTAAATTAAACAATTGTTCTTTCAAAATACCCAACAACCCCACTCACCTATTTAAGTTCACAACAATGAATTACATTCATGGAATTAAACTTGAAATATGTTAAACACTTTCATTGTAGGTACAGTCACCGTCACTGGGCCATAAAGATTGTTTAACTCTATTGTATATAAAACCAGTCTTCGGTCGTGGTCCTCCACCTGCCTAGTTCCCTGAGTGGACCATGGGCACTTCTTGCCGATGGATTACATAGTTTGAGATGGAGCCCCTTTTTCTGGCTATTTTGCCCTTCGGGCAAATGAAGATGCCTAACTAACCTAACCTATTTTTATATTAAAATAATTATCAGTCTCATTGATTAAATTGAGGTGGACCAATGGCAAGAAAGTGCCCGTTGCCTACCTAGGTGAACTTGGCAGGTGGACCACGACCGATGAACCTCGTAAAACACATGAAAAAGATTAATACAGAACAACACAAATGCGCAAAGGCGAACTTATCCCTAAAGGGGATCTCTTCCAGTTAACCTTGCACTTCGGTTTTCGGTAAGAGACGATTGGTGTCACGTAAGTTAGAGCGAGACAAAGCTCTACGACGCCGAAATTGGCCGAGAAGACTGATGTGCAATGTTTGCTCTGTGGTTATGACCGAGTACCGGGTACAAAGCTACTGTAGTAGCAAACAGCAAAGTGTATCCGAACGCCTCGCAACTCTTGACATAGAGCTATGTTTCGATAATATCCCTTTTACTTGGCATTTTAAATATGTAAAACTAAATTACTGACTAACTCGCGTTACTCCCAGTCTGCTATAAATGTTCTAACGACATTTTCGACTTGATATTTTGAGCAACTCCTCAGGCCGTCAAATCCTGCTGCTCGGACTAATGGCTTTCATGTTCCTGTACACGGCGTACTCGGCCAACGTGGTGGCGCTGCTGCAGTCCCCCACCAACGACATCCGGAGCGTGGAGACCCTGCTCACGTCGCCGCTCGCGTGCGGCGCCCAGGACGTGCTCTACAACCGGAACATGTTCTTGGTAATGACTGGCGCCCTGGCGCCAGCCGGATTTGCAACAAATGTAGTTTGATAAGCACTTCATTTTGAAAAATGGCTTAGCGTACATACCACAAATTTGTAATAGATGGGATGGAGTCGTATCAGTCGTACGTGAATGTAAATGGAAAATTCATACAGATACTTACTACAATATGTATCTAGGGCCAATAAACAGCAGAAGCCGCAGGGTTTATTTCCTTCTCGTTCTAATACCTACAACTGCTTCTCTCCGGAAGGCCGGCGTCGTTCTAAATTTAAAAAAGTAGAGGAAAACGAAATTCTTTACAGGTTTTCTCAACTATTTTTTTTTTATCTAATATTTTTACGAGGCTTAAGTGCTTTTCAGCTATAAAATCTATTATAGATAGGTCGAGTTTCTGGAATGTAAAACCCATTTAATATTAAATGGGTGTTACATTTTCAGTTTCAGCAAATAATTTGATGATTTCAGCATGAGACAAGATCAATTCATCGAGCTTTGAGCACTAATAAAATATTACCGCAAGGAGAGAACGCATATCTAAGCGTCGATGAAGGAATACGCAAAGTTAGAGAGGTACTTAATTAATTCATCCATCCGTGAACCATCCTGTGAATTGGGTGACAAACGGGCGAGTAAGTTCGCGTACTTACGGCTCGACGACTTTACTCACCTGTGTCAATCTGAGTACGCGTAATTTTAGAGTAAAGTACAGGCGAGTAAAGTCGTCGAGCCGTAAGTACGCGAACTTACTCGCCCGTCTGGCACCCACTTAATAATATTGCGTCATTTACTTATATTAGTGGCTTCGTTAATCGACCTGTGCTACTACTACCTACGTGTTTCTGTTAGGGCATGTACGCATTCCACGTTGAGCTGACGGCAGGATACGATCAGATCCAAAAGACTTTCCTGGAGAACGAGAAGTGCAACCTCGGCGCTATCAAGTACATGTCCATCACGTACCCTTACCTCGCACTGGCTGAGGGCTCGCACATTAAGGAACAACTTAGAATCGGGTAAAAGTCGAAAAACATTTATTTATTTTATTTCATTTTTGCCCTACTCATAAAGATTCATAACTACAAACAAATAACTTTATTTGAAACAACTCCAACTGTCACATTTATACCCTGGAAAGTCGCAGATGCCAAAAGAGTCGAGGCCTGTCATGGTCCATTATGCCTGTTGTTAATTTGTATCGTGCCCTTCTGCAGTGCTAACCGCATAATGGAAGGCGGCGTACAGCGTCGGACTGTGCGGCGCATGCTGCCGGACGCCCCGAGCTGCGGCGCCGGCGCGGCCATGTTCACCGCCGTGCGGCTGCGCGACGTGGCGCCCGCGCTGCGCTGCCTGCTGGCGCTGTGCGCGCTCGCGCTGCCGGTGTGCGCGCTGGAGCTGCTGGCGCGGCGCAGAGGTAACACTAGTGCCGCAAGCAGTGCACACGCGGCATGTTCACCGCCGTGCGGCTGCGCGACGTGGCGCCCGCGCTGCGCTGCCTGCTGGCGCTGTGCGCGCTCGCGCTGCCGGTGTGCGCGCTGGAGCTGCTGGCGCGGCGCAGAGGTAACACTAGTGCCGCAAGCAGTGCACACGCGGCATGTTCACCGCCGTGCGGCTGCGCGACGTGGCGCCCGCGCTGCGCTGCCTGCTGGCGCTGTGCGCGCTCGCGCTGCCGGTGTGCGCGCTGGAGCTGCTGGCGCGGCGCAGAGGTAACACTAGTGCCGCAAGCAGTGCACACGCGGCATGTTCACCGCCGTGCGGCTGCGCGACGTGGCGCCCGCGCTGCGCTGCCTGCTGGCGCTGTGCGCGCTCGCGCTGCCGGTGTGCGCGCTGGAGCTGCTGGCGCGGCGCAGAGGTAACACTAGTGCCGCAAGCAGTGCACACGCGGCATGTTCACCGCCGTGCGGCTGCGCGACGTGGCGCCCGCGCTGCGCTGCCTGCTGGCGCTGTGCGCGCTCGCGCTGCCGGTGTGCGCGCTGGAGCTGCTGGCGCGGCGCAGAGGTAACACTAGTGCCGCAAGCAGTGCACACGCGGCATGTTCACCGCCGTGCGGCTGCGCGACGTGGCGCCCGCGCTGCGCTGCCTGCTGGCGCTGTGCGCGCTCGCGCTGCCGGTGTGCGCGCTGGAGCTGCTGGCGCGGCGCAGAGGTAACACTAGTGCCGCAAGCAGTGCACACGCGGCATGTTCACCGCCGTGCGGCTGCGCGACGTGGCGCCCGCGCTGCGCTGCCTGCTGGCGCTGTGCGCGCTCGCGCTGCCGGTGTGCGCGCTGGAGCTGCTGGCGCGGCGCAGAGGTAACACTAGTGCCGCAAGCAGTGCACACGCGGCATGTTCACCGCCGTGCGGCTGCGCGACGTGGCGCCCGCGCTGCGCTGCCTGCTGGCGCTGTGCGCGCTCGCGCTGCCGGTGTGCGCGCTGGAGCTGCTGGCGCGGCGCAGAGGTAACACTAGTGCCGCAAGCAGTGCACACGCGGCATGTTCACCGCCGTTTCACTACCAAGTTTAGCTAACGATACATTTTTCATTGCGATCACCTACACTTGCACTAAATTTCAATTCGATCACTGGAAGTATGTCATCACACGCACATGATTCAAAGCAAATATGTTAAGAGGAGTTGAATAAAAGTATTCCGACCTAAATTTTCGATAAGTAAGAGGTAAATAAATTGGTTCGCAATAAGTTGTATGTGTTACAAACTTTACGTAACGACGACTTCTATTAGACACATCTAATTAAAATTTCTATTATACGAGCACATTCGTTGAACGTATAAAACGAAAAGATTAAAATGAACTTTTAAATTTTACAGAAATACGCAAGGAAAAGAAGAAAGAGGAAGAGGAGCTACCTCCTGATGACATCTCTGAAAACATTATTTCGTAAATATACTCACAATTAAAAAAACCAATAATTGAAATATGTATATTTTGATACCATACTTGTATGTTAATAGAAAAATCTCAGAAATACTGACACTTAACAAGGCTAGAACTATAATGGTCGACTGTACAACGCGCGGCATATACCATACTATATGATCAGATACTCTAACACTCATAGGAACATTTGCACCTTAGCCTAACATAACTATTGCATCAAGTGCTGGTCGCCTCCCGCTTGCGCCGGCGAGCCCGCTGGGCGCGAGCAACTACGCTACAAGCGCCGGCCACGGGCAGGAGCTAGCTAGAGACCGCGTACGGCAATATGGCGAAAAAATATATCAATGTCTAACGCTTTGCACTTTCATTCAAGCCAAGGTCAACGTACAGAGCGCAATCGGATTTTTACTAGGTTTTTTTTTTTAAGTAGAGTCCATGTAATAAATAAAAAACTACAAATAATTTCTAACCGCCTTCGCGCCGTTGCCACTACGCTTTTTTTCTGGCCAGTTCGCTCCACAAGGTTTTTCATACAAATTTGAATATTACATGATTACAACCAATACGGCCTTCGCCACGCTTTATCCACACTGGGCTTTACGAGTGCATAATTATAGTTATTTAAAGCCTGCCTATGCCATCTTAACGTACACAATCTCTTACCGCATCGCTATCAATGAAAATAACATTCCATTTAATTGGTATTCAATATTTCATTAAGTATTTGAATGAGACGATGATTCAATCATGCAATCGTAATTTTCACTGGTAGTGTCTGCTACCTTTGCTGTACCATACAGAAACATGATCATACTTCTTTCTTACACTAGGGTTGTTTCTTATAACTATATTTTAAACAATCTATCAATAGCTTTACATTAAATCACATTAATTGTTAAAATTTAGATAAATACATTGTGGAATCGCAGATGTATAATGTTTGATTTGAAAATGCACCCTTACATTTAATAGAAGAGTAGTTGCTCTACAATACGCATCGAAACTACAAACTGATTGCATTGACAGAAAAACAATTTTAACAAAGTCATACAATTTATTAAAAATCTATGTTGACATGTGCAGCGTTTCTAGTTTCATAATGTCCTTCGGTAATCATTAAATTAAAATTCATCAATGTCTGCCTCAAACAGAGTTTGCCGAGAGACATTAAGAAACTAGAAGTACTGTACACAGTTTAACAGTGTACTGTTAAACTCAACTTACATCGCTTTTCTTACAACAAAATATCTGCTGCTTGATTCTTTAATCGAATCTCGTCGGTAAGGTGATCGCGACACTCCAGAGACAATCATAACTCGACCCTTTCGTTTGTAGGCATTGTACGGATCAGATGGCTTGTAGTCAACGTCAACGCACAACCTTTGTCGTTACACCTGTAATCCTGTATGCTGTATAGCAGCCGCTAGCAACGGATCGTTAAGACTGTTACGGGACTCGGTATGATCGTCTCCCGAGCACAGAGATCACCGTCACGGGCGAAGTTCGGTTGAAGAATTACGCCTCTTTTTTCAAAATTGTGTTTGATAGTTATTTACATTTAATTGTATTTGTACAAATAAAATGTACAATTAGAGCGCGTATTTTTATTGTTATTGCATCCTTATCGGCCTTTAGTATGCTCTTCAAATAATGCATTAGTACATTAACGTAAATATAATACGCGTATAAAACGACAGCAGTTGGAGTGAATGAAAAAATAATTGCATTCGATTGCTTCGTGCACATACGATTGTATCTAATAATAAAGAAGCTTAGAAAAATGTAATGCAGAATTTTCTCCAGACCGCGAATTCACATTCAATTTCTATGTTAGATTCGAAGTTACACAAAACAAGGTCCGTAAGTCCTACGCGTAACGGTTAGTTATCATAGTCCACTGTGTTACGAGTCCGCTGTGATACTCACTGAAACAAACTTTGCACTTTTAACTTTGGGAGAAACTGAGATTCCTCCTTTATGATTTTTACCTGTAAAATAAAGTTTCCGTTAGAGTCAGAAGTAAGGGAAGCGGCATGGACATCATTATCAGGTCAATGTTGATTATACTTACATCGTTGAATATAGAGTTTTCTTTGATGTCAATCGATTCCATTTTCATAGTCTGAAAAAAAAATGCTTTATATATTACATATTTACGAAAAGTTTAGTCCCGTCCCTATCGTTGTGGATGTGGACTGCATTTATTTTCCAAATGAGAGTTAATTATAGAAAGAAAATAATGAAGATACAGGAACTGGTATTTAAAAAACTGGCCCAGAGCGCGTCCGCTCACAGTCGACGGTTCCGTACTGTGATATAGGCGGATCTTTAAGGGTTAATATTGACTATTATTGAACCCTAAAAGGGAAACTCGTGTTAAGCATTATAGTATGGTTTTAAGGGAGCTCTCATCGAGAAACAAGTTTTTGGCCAAATGTCAGTGTCAGGTTTAGGTCACGGTGTGTGTGTGTGCGTGTACCTTGGGCGGGCGGCCGCGGCGCGGCGGCGCGGCCTGCGCGGGCGGCGCGCGCGCGGCGTGCAGGCGCAGCTGGTGCGCGCGCAGCAGGTGCTCCGTGTGCGCGCGCGGCGACGACAGCCGCGCCGCGCACGACGAGAACACGCACGCGAACGTGCCCGCGCCTGCGCAACACCAGAAACGTTCAATCACAGACGGTGGCGGCCAGAGGGGGATTTGGACGCGCCGCCTACCTTGGCCACTCCCCCCTGCGCGCTCTAGTTCAGTCAACCGGGCCGGCACACGGTGACGACATCTATCTATCTATAGTATACCTACATTTGAATAAAACGATTCATACGACCGGGACGTCAAAATCTTGGTCCAGTGGCGTAACAATAGGGTGGCAGGACTGGCAAAATGCCAGGCGCCCCCGACCCAAGAGGGCCCAGGCCCAAGAGGCCGCGAGCTCAAAAAAATTAAAATTAAACTGAGTACAACGTGACGATTTTTACTGATAGGGCCCCATCAAAAGAATTTGCCACGGGCCCCAGATGGTATAGTTACGCCACTGGGTCTCGCCTCCTCGGCCCAGCCGTAGCACGGTGTGATATCAATGTATTCACCGAGCGAAAGTCAGTCGCCCACTGTCGACGCTCTATGGTGGCGCACCGTGCTATCAAAACGACGTTACACCGCGCGGAAGCCCTAAGACCGCGAGGGTTGTGAGTGCGTCTGATGTATACGCTCCACCAATGACTGCTCGCCACGCGTCCAGTGCAGTAAGAATGACCGCCGCAACTTGCACGTCAAATTTGACCCACTATCGGTCGTCAGATTCTCTTGAAATTTGGCGTGCGTTGTAAAATAATAGATAAAAGACATATTTTTTAACGGGATGTAGACCGCGATAATATCTACTGAGCTTTCGATCTAAGGTCTATGCGCTTAAATGTAATCACCTATCTTGCGCTATATTACTTAAATGAAAGAGTTTGACTCTAGGTATGGATGACATCCTCTATTCTATCTATCTAGACAGGAGAGCCTCGAACCCGTTCACTGCCGCTGAGGCCGATCAGCGTCATGCATATGGAAGCGTATCAGGTGCTCCGCAATGAATGGGTTAAGGGGCAAGTGTCCCGCGAGACATGTCGGCAGCAGGTCTTCGGTTTAATTTGTTGTGTATGTGGGTTTACTGTTGTCGTCGTCGTCCTCGCTGGCGGCCTCGGGCTCGGGCACGTGCTCGGCCACGTGCGCCACCAGCTGCCGCTCCGTGGAGAAGGCCAGGTCGCACAGCTTGCACGTGTGCTTCGGCGCCGCGCGCGGCGGGCTGCGCAGCTCGTAGTGCGCGTCGCGTCTGCAACACGATGTGAACGAATGAGGCTTTATGCCATATAGGGTAGAGAGCTTAAAGTAACGAGACCTAAGGGCCACGTTTAGCATGTCTGTGGGTAAGGTGAGAGACAAAAATTAAAACGTTTAAGAGATAAATTCGCCTTTGTACATCTGTTTATCTTGTGACCTGTAAATAATTGTATTATTTAAAAAAAACAAGAACAAAGGCATATTATATTAAGCATGTATTGGATTGAAACTACCTGCTACACTACAAAAACCTGGAACCTGTCGAGTTTGTTTGTGTAAGATAGGGAAGAGTTGAGTTTGGGCTGCTGCACCCTAAGTAACACCGGTTGTTACTAACTGTTGACTGACCCTCCCCGCCTTGGAGTTGTTGGTTAGAGTAAACTTTTGCACCATACACCGGCAGATGTGTTAAACTGATTATTATCTACTGCCAAATTGAAGTCACGTTAGTGTTTGAAGTTAGTGCGGCGGCGACGTCTGACCTGTGCGAGTACATGTGGTTCCGCTGCTGGAACTGCTGCCCGCAGATGGTGCAGTCGTAGGTGGTCTCCACGGGCCGCCCGCCCAGGTGCCGCTTGCGGTGCTGGTTCAGGTTCGTCACCTGACAGTACACAGAAAGTTAACCATCACACAACAACCTGATAAAGAGACTCTACAATTGTTTTTTTTCTGTGTCTATCGAGTTTCTGTACCTGCGCATAAGCCTTGTTGCAGCCCGGCTCTGGACAGACGAACGGCCGCTCGCCCGTATGCAGACGCACGTGGTTGTTCAGATTCGTCACCTGCAAGAGGACTGGACATTATTCACTGCCACAGATTCCTATAGACTTGCATCTAATGTGGATCGGGATATCAGGGTCCAGGGATTCCGGTGCTCACAATGTGAGGGTCAGAGATTCAACAAAAAAGCTTAACAAAATACCTACCGACATATTGTGTAAACATCAAGGCTACCGAAATTTGAATGAGTAAGTCTGTAAGAGGCTATAATTAATTACGTATCATCATGCATACCCAAGAAGTGCAGTCTCTAAGATCTGTCATCATTGACAAGACACGCTCGCTCGGCAGCTTGACCATTGCGAGGAGAGGTTTGCTGCGAAACGGAGACACAGCTTAACATCAAGAGAAATATAGAGGAGATTCACCTACCTGCGTAAACGCTTTCCCGCACTCGGTGCACTTGTAAGGTCGTTCGTTGGTGTGGATGCGGAGGTGCGCCCGAAGATTGTTAGACTGAGAGAATGCTGCAGACACAGAAATGTACATTCTTACTTACACAGACAGACTCCAGTATTAACTAGGATAAGACCAGTGTGTAGAAGTTTTTACTTTAGGGTAGTTAGGCAAGCCACTCTAGTCATTTAGCTATAAATATAGCTACAGTTGCCGACAAACTTCTTGAACAAGGAATTTAACGACTCTTTAGTAGTAAAGTATGTTCATGCGCAAACTGCGTCCCGAATATTCTAAAAGTTTGGCTGCATGTACTTGCTAGGCCAAGCCCAACATTTTGCCGTAATAAATTAGGTTACGATTTTGCATGCCAAATTGTGGCCGAGCGTACTTGACATGTACCTAAAAATTCTTCTGTGATAAGTGAAATTTTAGAACAGTGTATGTTCTTGCGAAATAAATAACTTCAATAAATCAAAAATTAAAGTTAATTTTGTGAGCTCAAATTTTATTTTGCAATTATATATCAATATCAAATTTAGAAACAATAGCTTTAGGTAAGCACATAGTGAATCCTTAGTTAAGTGTCTCTTGAAGCTTATGAGTAAAAGTTGATATTATTGAACTTATGATTGCAACAAAATACAACAAAATACATAGTCATCTTTATTTATAAGATCAATGTACCTTTATTGCAGTAAGTGCAGATGAACCGGCGTTCGGCGCGGTGGTTGCGGAGGTGGTTCTGCAGTTGCATGTTCTTCTGAAAGGTCTTGTGGCAAATGCCACAGTACAGTGAGCTGTCATTGCACTCCTGCAACCAGTGCCCTACTTGTGTACAACCCAGACATTACCACTGACACTTTACATGCTATTTGGATATCCAGGATGGGTCAGTGTCTAACCTAATAAGTAAGTTGAAAATTCACATAAACTTATTAGGTAGTGCTGACCAACCTAGTATGGTCACAAGCTTTAATTGGGGACCCACTTGCTTGAGGTTGTATATTTGTCATTCTGCATGAAAATTCTAAAGATTTTCTTGCAGAGCGGATCTCAAATTAATGAATGCTACAGTTCTTCTTTATAACAAATATAAAAATATTTCAGAAGCCAGCCTGGATGTTGAGCTTTTTTAAAATGTGGGGGGATAACTGCTTTTGACTTTATAACCATGACAGTCAAAATAACTTAACAAAATTTTACTTCTAAAACTACTAAGTTTTTTTTTCTATTTAACAGGGACTGAAAAAAATATTTAATAAAAAAAAAATTAATAACTGAAACATGGTGAGTATTTGTCATCTTATAATAACAATTAATAATCCTTTATTCAGACAGAATTATTAGGTTTAACCATATTTTAGATTTTATACCTCTGAGACCTCCAAGGGGTCTGAAGCATCATCGGCAGCTACACTGTCGTCTATTGTCACCTCAGGGACAAGTGGTTGGCATTTAAAGCAGGCATACACACCATCCTTGCCCGTCTCAAACAACTGCTGGAAATTAAAAAGTTCAAAATAGGAATTGAAAGTTGGTTACAGAAAACAATAAATAAGTAAAGTATTTCAATTAAGAAAAATATACAGATGTTAGTATTTGTAAGTACTATGCAATGTGTGCGAGTATAAACTAAGTCGAAAACGTAAATGCACAAACCAGTACATGTTCTGGATTTGCACAAAATTTACAATATATTTTCACTGTTACATGAGCAAATCAATGTAGGTTGATATTCAACTGCAGCAATAAAGTCACTGCCTATTCATGCCCAGAAAAAAACAAGCCAGTTGTTTTTTATACCGAGCTGAGCCAGACGAAAAAAAACACACGGTCAGGCCAGGAAAGAAATAAAAAAAATACGCGGCAGGTTTCGATATGTTTTTTTTGCTTTCATGGACATAAAGAGCTACATTAAATATGATTTCACCTCCGAAAAAGTGCTGTGCCTCACTGAGAAACGGTTACTGTTAAGCTAAACCATCAGAAAGTTCTTTTATAGGCGTTATTTTTATAACAATCTAAAGAAAACAAAAAAAGAAATACGGAATTACACAAAAGATCGCATAGAATTCACAAGCAGACACTTACAACGGCGGGCTTCATGCATATTCCACACTTGTCCATCGTGAAGATGTAAAATTTCACAGAAATCAGGTAAAAAACACATCAAAATCCCAAAATATTGATATTTTACGACAGCTCTTCGAAAAGTAGGCAATGGTCGAGCGCCGAGCGGAGCGGGGAATGAAGGGAGGGCGGGGCTATGCGCTGTTCTTGCCAAAATTGTTGCCAGTAACAAGCATTTGACATTCTATTTTTTTATTATTAATCAATAAAATTTAATGCTAATTTATGTTTTCTCCCAGATGCTAGTTCGATTAACCTTGTGACATTATGATTGAAAGCTGAAAAAAAAAATTATTTCTTAAAGAGCATCTTTTGTACAGTGCTTCAGAAAACGCAAAACGCATTTGCTTAAACCGAACGCAGTCTTTAAAATTTTTACGCAATAAAATTGGGATCCGTAGTCAAAGTTAGAATTATGTAGGTGTATACTAGGATTTATGTTATGACTTGCACAGTAATTTCAAACTAATCTAACTACGCTTCAATTCTTTAATAAAACCGAATTCCATACAGGTATTTTATATACTAACTGAAATGTTATATTTTCACCTTGGAATATATTTTGCTACAAATTCGACTTGCACGGAACCTTAACATTTGTCTCATGATCGCACTTTATTAAACTTTTGTTGACAGTTTTGTCACTGTCAAAAAATATTCGCATCGCATTAATTAATGGTCTCGTGTTTCCTATTTTTCGTGTACTGCGTATTAATATCAAATCCAATTACGTGCCATGCCACTGATTGTTGCAACATAAATCTTGATACTAAAGTGGTGTACTCCCTATGTGAGGTTAATTTAATCACGTAACAATTTAGATCGTAAATATGTCTGAGAAACCTGACAAACCAGTGGCTAGCGGGGTGCAGCCCATCGTGAAGATAGGGCACTACACGCTCGGAGCCACGCTGGGGGTCGGGACCTTCGGGAAGGTGAAGATCGGGGAGCACCAGCTGACGAAACACAAGGTCGCAGTGAAGATTCTAAACAGGCAGAAGATCAAGTCGCTGGATGTCGTCGGCAAGATTCGCCGTGAGATTCAAAACCTCAAGCTGTTCCGGCACCCACATATCATCAAATTGTATCAGGTGCGCTTTGTTTATTCCATTTGGTAATTCATCATACCCATCTATGAATAAGATTTACTGTGCCAGAATGTAAACAATGCTAGTCTTCTGTTATATTTCACTGCTGATATGTAAAGGTTATTTGCATGGACAAAGTCTGTGCTCGCAGCACTTAGACTGGTGTAATAATACAAGCAGCCATGTAAATAGGTATTTTATTGTAATACTTGTGCTCAGTGAGTCAGGATTGTTAAGTTAATTTATTGTAATGTAGGTGTAATCTTCTAACCCTGACCCATAAAGAAAAGTCATTGGCATAGCTGAAGCATGTGTATTGTATGTGTTTATAATATTGCAAGTGTAGGTAAACAACAGTACCTAACTGAGAATTGGGTTAAAACATATTTAGCAATTAGGATGACACATTATGTATTATTAGGTGTATTGGGTTAGAAGCATAGAAATAAAAATAATCTGTGTAAATTAAGCTAGCAAGCCTGTTCTTAGAGAAAAAATATTTATATGACTAAAATGTAAGAGTATGGTCTGAAATTTTTACAGTTTATAAATAAATAAACAACAATTTTGTCAATTTTTTTTTGTACCAAACTACCTAAGCAAACTTTATGCTATGGGTACATACATAGAGACAAGACACCAACCAGAACCACTAAGCTATTTCGTCATCCAATGACTTTAACCAAGTATTGTAAGTATTAATATAAAGGAAATATTTATACTGAAATGAAGCATGTTGGGTGAAGCACAAGCACATGATATTGTACTTGAGTTAAACAAAAATTGGATTGACTTTTCAATGAAACAAGTATATTACAAGTACATTATGCACATTGATAAAACAAATTCGAAATTTAAAAGAGCCATTACTCTTCCAGGTGATCTCCACCCCAACAGACATCTTTATGATAATGGAATATGTTTCCGGAGGAGAGCTATTTGACTATATTGTTAAGAGAGGCAAGCTCCACGAGCATGAGGCTCGCAGGTTCTTTCAGCAGATCATATCCGGGGTGGACTACTGCCACCGACACATGATTGTACACAGAGACTTGAAGCCCGAGAATCTGTTGTTAGACCATAATATGCATGTCAAGATTGCAGACTTTGGATTGTCCAATATGATGATGGATGGAGAATTTTTGAGGACTTCTTGCGGATCACCGAATTATGCTGCTCCTGAGGTTTGCTTTAATCAGACTCATTCTTTTATGTTCTTATTAGTTCCAAAGCTGTCCTGTCTTTGAATGTATTTCCAGTTAAATACACAAGAGACTATAGTTGCCTAATTGACAGATACAAGTTCCTGTGAAAAAAGTCCTAAGTAAATAAAATATAATAACATTTTCTAAATAGATTTCATACAAATTACTTGCTGAATCAGTTGCTAAAGCAATACAAAAAAATATTATTAAACTGACACTTAATCGAGATTTTTTATTTAAACTATACATACTAACTTTTTGAGGCATGAATTGTCTGACTGCCAGCCTCATTGGTGGACTCTAGGGCCAAATTCATCAAACACTCCCCAGAGCACCGTCAAATTCTCTGGCAGCAAAGGAGTGAGTGTAGTATAAAGTGTAAAGTAAATTCTAAAATATGTTTTCATAGGTAATATCAGGCAAGCTCTACGCTGGTCCAGAGGTTGACGTGTGGTCGTGCGGCGTGATCCTGTACGCCTTACTCTGCGGGACTCTGCCCTTCGACGACGAGCATGTGCCAACGCTTTTCCGGAAGATCAAATCTGGTATCTTCCCCATACCGGAGTATCTAAACAAGTCCGTGGTGAGCCTGCTGTGCACGACGCTGCAGGTGGACCCGATGAAAAGAGCCAGTATTGAGGATGTCAAGAAGCATGAGTGGTTCCAGAAAGATCTGCCAGGATATTTGTTCCCGTCACCCGTCGAACAGGTATTTCATAGCGTCTGTTTTAGGCTGAATCAGATGAACTAAAACACAGAATCCTGTCAGTCTCCATTTCCTGCACAATATCTTTAGTTTTATTGCTTTGGCCTCAGCGAGGAGACTTTCGATTGTTTCATATGATAGTCATTTTTAAAGGTGTCTTAACTATCATAAATCTTCAACACCATTTGCAATAAATCCCAGGACAGCAGCGTGATCGACACTGAAGCCATAACAGAAGTATGCGAGAAGTTCGGCGTGAAGGAGCACGAGGTGCACAACGCGCTGCTGAGCGGCGACCCGCACGACCAGCTCGCCATCGCGTACCACCTCGTCATCGACAACAAGCGCATCGCCGACGAGGCCGCCAAGGCTGAGATCAAGGACTTCTATGTTGCCAGTAAGATACTTGTAGCATGTGTTTGTAATAAAAAAAACGAAAATTTTACAATATCTGATGTTTAGTTGGTTAGAGTGGCATTACTTGGAAAGTTGACGTTGCACTTTGAAGTGTTGCCAGGCTAGTTTACATTTTACAAGAAGCTTAACGTGACATAATTAGGTGTACATAATGTAACTTAATTATAGGATATAAGGTGTAGATAGCCGCGAGCCTTATCGCGCGGTTACTCCATAGCGGCCAGCAAGCATGCAGTTTGTGTCCCTTGACGTTCAGACTGGGTTGACTGGTGGAGGCGCTGGGATGGAATATTATAAGTTTGCACATATTATACACTCAGCACTTTGCCGTATGATTAACGGCTGCAACCACTGTCGACTGATGTTAGTTAACCGCTGTACGGTCAGCGTCTCAACCGTGCAATGAACAGAGTAATCGCTCGCCGCGCCGCACTACCCGCCCGCACCGCTCTCGGCCCCCTTTGTCATCCGACCCTGCGCCCCTGTACCCGCGCGCGCGCGAGGACTCATTTAAGCAGTCGGTCTATAAATGTAGTTTGTCGTATCAGGCAACTCGCCGCCCGCGGTGTCGGACCCCGCGCGGCCGCACCCCGAGCGCATCGCGCCGCTCCGCGACAAGACCTCGCCCGCCGCGCAGCCCGCGCGCACGCCCGTCAAACGGTCAGTATTAAGGCTTTATTACGGCTCATGTAGTGACACGATGGAGAGTATAAATCGAATAAAAGATTAACTTTTAACTTTTTTTCCTTGCTGTGGTATTCGTATGTTTCCTCGTATCATGTCAAATTGTCAACAGATATTTCAGAATGTCACTAGTCTCAATCAGATACGTTGTATATGTCTACGTACCACGAGAACTAGGAACGTGACACTAAATTTGAGATTATATAGAAATTTCCGCATAAGAACAATGATAAGTATGCTCAAAATTGCTGGTTTTAAGGCAGGATACCACCATTCCGCATTGTGTGCCATAGGTTCGTCAAGCTTTGTATAATATTTGGGCACCTTTCGCTTTACACACCAAATCGGCGGGTAAAATAATTATTACGAAGTTTTACGCTATGGAAAGTGTGTTAGAATTTTATTTTTTGATGTTTTTTTTTTCAGAGCGAAATGGCACTTGGGCATCCGATCTCAGAGTAAGCCCAACGACATAATGCTGGAAGTGTTTCGCGCTATGAAAGCGCTCGACTACGAGTGGAAAGTCATCAACCCATACCACGTTAGGTAAGCATTCGACGTGTTTAAGATTTAGAAAACACTACTTTTAGATTATATCTGCTCCGAAATGACCGAGAAGAGACCACAAAATTTGACAGATATACAAGCTCATAGCGTGTCAGAAATGTTTTGTTCTTTCTATCGCACCCTAACTAACTAAACTAAACTAATAATATCGCTCTTTCTCCTTAAACATCTTGACGGTAGCATATTTTAAATCCATGCTTGTTATCATGCTTGGCCCATAATGGAACAAGTTTCACGCTGTCGCAAGCAGCTTATATAATGACAGCTGCTGTCATTATGATATGGATAGCGTTCCCATGCGTCCAAGTCATAATCATGAAATCTTTGAAAAGAATGCTCATGTGCTCTATATTATAGCTTGTTATTATTAGGTTGAAATTTAAGCTACTGTGGATATATTGTCATTTACTTAGGCATATGATCACGCAGACAGTTATCATTTAATGTTACTCTCTCAGTCTAAGCTCATGTTGGTCCGCTTATTAATTCGCAGGGTCCGAACTCTAAACAAGATGACAACGAAATACGTCAAAATGTCGCTTCAACTGTATCAAGTAGACTACAAGTCGTACCTACTAGACTTCAAGTCCCTCTCAGGAGAAAAAGAGGACACAGAGGAGGACGCCATGGCGTCCCCGATGGCGCCGCCGCCGCCGATGGCCCCGCCCTCTCTCACCATGACGCAGCCCCAAGGTCACCACACCATGGAGTTCTTCGAAATGTGCGCCGCTCTGATCATACAGCTGGCACGGTAACTGACTACGTTCCTACGTTTTATCTGTAGGTAGTAGGATCGGTAGACTTTGTTGCTGGCCGGAAGGTCCCGAACACGTCTGCAGTTCCATTGTCGATTTATTAGAGCACGTGTCTCTGATAGTATATTATTTATTCACTGTGTAAACGGGACGGTGAAAGTGTTAATTATTAACCTTTTCAATGCAAATTGTACCTAATTAAAAAGTTAAAAACAAAACAAATTAGAATTTTGAGCTATCGCGTAAATATCGCGTTTACGCTGTTCTACCTAAAGGATATGTGCATCGTTAGCGTTGAGCAAGTTACATGTCTTTTACATCTTGAGCTACCAATTGCCCAGGACGTTGTTTTATGATAGAATGAAACAGATCCGTTGCTGACGAGGTTGATAAAATAGTGATTGTACACTTGCTTCCTATTTGACATAAATCACCTAGGTATCAATTAATTTCTTGGACTTTACATTGCAATTTTATAGAATAAAATAATAAGACGCTACAAAATAAGAAGTGTTTCAACAGAGTTGTGAGAATCGACCAATGAGATGAGTAGCCGCGGGGACGGCAAGGAACGATCTCATTGGTCGAATTAGGTTACAGCTATTGTGCAATACCTCCCTGGAAATGTAAATTTAAATACAATATAAAATGTTTAATGAATTAACGAGTTCATTCAGTATTAGAGGATTCTTTGTATTTAGTGGATACTGTTTAACTTCCATATGCATATTGTGTTAATATTCGTGGGTATTTGAGATACGAATGCAGTATCTAGTAGTTGGGTTATTAAATTTTAACTTTATCGTTTAAAAATAATTTATGTATGTACGTACTATATTCCGACAATGTTCGGATATATTTAAAGTAATAACGAGCATTTTTGTGATATAAATAAATAATTTTAGATACAGTGTAGGATTGTTCTTTTGCCAAAGAAATCTGACAGAAAGGGAATGAAAGTGCCTTTTGTAATTAAGCCGTTTTTATCGACGACAAAATTGTCGCCACCCAAAATGACTTCGCAAACCACATGTCGTGTGACGAACATGGGTTTGTGATTATGGCAAGTGCAAGGCGTCAACGTAAGCGTTATCATTTTAAAAATAAAGGACAAGGCGTTGGCATCTTGCCTATAAAACCTCACACACTAGTAACTGTTAAGTCGCGAGTATGCAGTGGGAGTGCGGTCTAAAACCGAATTTGTTACAAGTTAATGCTAGTAGGAGTCAGCATAAATACTAACAAATAACATTAACTTCGCCTTTACGCCATCCTCCCCCGTACATCTGTGTGCCCGCGGCACGGCTAAACTGTCTTTGTAAAAATAATTGTACAAATGTGTATATTAGCTTTAATCCATGTCGCGTTTAGAGCAGTTTATTTCTTCCATAACTATTTAATTTCTGCGAGTCATTAAAACCTCTTAGAAATACTTGCTTACGATGTTTTATTTCTACAACACTATGCGGTAATTCAATATGAATAATAATAATAAAACGTTCACAATACTGTAATTTTAATAAAGATCTATGCATTTATTTAAAAAATGACTAAGGATTTTCAATTATGAAACAAACAAACAACGGATGAACATCGGGTCCATAAATACTATCAATAAATACAGCTATAACGGACGTCGACGCTCCAAATTTGTTCTATACAGAATTGTCTAAATTATTGGCGACTTACATTGTCTTCAGAATTCAAATCTGTCAATATTCATCACATCTCTAACCACAAAGCCGTCGAAAAACGAAATTATTTCGGGTATATCCCAGTTATTTTGTTCCATAGAACTGACCCTTTGGCTCGATTTTCATTTCTGTTACTTCACGGATTCTCAGCTCCTCTATGGAGCTGAGACAAATGAGAACCCATTAATTTCGCTCGCACTACATTATAATATTTTTAGTTCAAGCAGCAACCGCCTTTTTGCACGACATTACCCGTGGTCCTGCCGTTATGTCCCACCGTTATAAAAATCCTCAGTATCAAATCCCCGAAGGGCAAACCGAGTACAAATAGGAACCCCGCCAAAGCGGGGTTCCGTCGACCTTATGGTGAAGTATAATTCGGCATTTTTTATAACAGTGGAACCACGGGTTTGTCTACTAAAAACTAGATTCCAAACTTTTGTTAAATGGAATAGATGATTATATTACAATTTCGTTCTTCGACTGTATCGTGAAGTCTTAGCCTCGCCGACTACTCGCAGTCGTTCGTGTTAGAATACAGGATACACGGTGTAGAGAATATCCACATACTATCGAGATGGACCTAGTGAGCGCGTGCAACTATTTGAGAGTCGAGTGTGTTCCATTATTAATACCAACTGGGAGGTAATTTTATTACAGTAATTATTTTGTGACTGAAGACGCTAGCCTCGCGAAATTAATTCAGAAACATGAAGAAGATGCACAACTTTCTTCATAGAAAAGTAGAGGAATAATAGAGGAGTCGAACCTCTTTTCGTTGCGTGAAGTAGACTCACTAGCATCAGAGCCTGTTGTAGTTTTCACATTTTCTGAACTAACATTTTTATACAGAGAGCTACATTTTTGTATGCAAAAATTAGCTGCTTTTTAAACTGGTTTTCTACTATTTTTTTGTCAGGCTGTGGCTGTATCCATCTCGATGGCATGCCCGGGTATCGATCATTTAATACTCAAGACACAACATTGCCTACTTTTTTTTTTACTTTGCTTTTGCATATTTCGAGGCGGCTGATGTTATATCTTAAGCATAAATTATCGAAGATGGGTCCATGAAGAATACACCTTAAATTGCCTTTATGTAGTAAACAAGATTACAGCCCAAAATATTTTCCTTCCTTCCAAAATATATCCTTCTAAAGTGAAGCGCAGCTGCAAATGGAACACGTAGTCATTATATGTTGCTATTGGTTTTCTTTGCGGTTTAAGGGAAAAGCATTTTATTGCTGTGTAAAAGTTACATTTCACATAACTATATTTTTTATTAACTCTAACCCTGTAACGCATTTGCTGCAGTCTGTAGAACCGTCAAAGGCGTCTGAAAAACCTGATAACATTTTAAACTTACGCGTATCCATGTAGGTAGCCATTGCATTCTGAAAAATCCTGCAAGTCGCTTCACATTGCGGCACTGGGTCGACGATTTCTAACCCGCTCGCATCACGGCCTGGCAATGTATTGGAACTTGGAGGATTATTCTTGCAAATCAAAACTGGGCAATACCGAGACCGAAGACACTGGAGGTACGTTCGCGAAGCTCACTATCACCCTTCGGTGGTTGTGTAATTTAACGATCGTGATGTCGTCACAATTCACTATCAACACTATTTCTTCTCAAGTGGTGCAAAGATAGCGTTAGCTTTCGCAAGCTACGTGAACACGCGTCAATGTCAAGTTAACTGTCAGCAGTTGCGCTTAAATCTGTTGTGTTTAAATAATAGAATGCAAACGCGACGTAACAGGCTGTTCACGGAGCTCGCTAACGCTGACACGCAATCGCTTCATAAACAGTGTCGTAGTGCTCGTGTTGTTTACGTGGATAGTGAACTTCGAGAACCCTACCAGCAGTCACGTAGCTAGGTGGCCAAGGGCCCTGGGGCAAAACAAAAACTGGGGCCTTAAACGCAACCTATTTAATTTAGATTTCGAAGGAGGGAGAATTTTTTGCTACTTCAATATGCAGTCTGATGATCAGACCCCCCCCCCCGCCAGAGCATAGGGGCGGGGGGGGGGGGTTCTGCCCCGCGTGGCCCTTCGGTAGCTACGCCACTGCCTGGCAGTTAAAGGCAATTTAAGATGTGCTATATGTGGCTGTGTGTGTGCGCGTGTGGCGTCACGCGGGCGCGGCGGGCGCGGGCGGCGCGGCGTCGTCGGGCTTGCTCTCCAGCGAGAACGGCGGGATGCGGCAGTCGAACGTGTAGCCGTCCTCGCGCTCCATCCTGAACGTGCCCCTGCGAATACCACTTTGGTTTTACTCATAGATTTGGAACCGGCTCGTCTTTACGCATGTTTCGTGTCCATGGAAGAATAAAAAGAAGCAAGTTCTCCCGCAAGAATATCAAATAGGTACAGTTCTTGCATATGTCAGACAGTCTGCTAGTAAAAATTAATCTTCCTTATTCCATATCCCGTGGGATACGATTATCGAAAAGTCAGTTAACATTTGAAATTTACTATGAGATTTTCGATGAAGGAAATCATCGTGAGGAATCCAGCACATAACCTGTGAAGCAGTTCATTGGTGTGGGTGAAGTTTTTATTTCGCGCTGGATTCGCGTGAAAAGTGTTGCCCAAGCCTCATAGATATAGGCAGAAGATGAGTCTCGTGGCTGTCACGTTTACCGCATTTACTGCCAGCTGTTACGAGCGGTGCTCAAAACGCATATGCGCGGTCAAATGACTGATAAATTTTGACAGCGGCACTGGATGAAAGTCACGACAACGTAGAAGGGTAAGGCCGCGAAGCGTCTTAAACGCCGTGTCCTATGTGTTACGAAAAATCAACAAATGTGGCCATAATTATAGTTGGTGCCATTCACAGACGCTCAGCGAAGTTATTCTTACTAATTGTGACCAATAATAAAAGGTTAATTTTAATGGCACTATCTATGGTATAGACTATTACTCGGCACTCGCGACCTCACTCGCCACACTACACGGGCTCGTGAGTAGCGCCGTCATATATTTCGGTACACGGACATAATCGTAACACACGGGACATAGCGGTCGGGACGCCTCTTGCCTTCCCCGAGCGTCGCCGGCAGCGAACGCGTCTAGAGAGCAGCGTATTTGTCAGTGGTACCACATGTGTCCGGAGGGCGCCTGCAGGCTGACGTGGCTGGAGTACTGGAAGGCGGGCGCGTGCTTGGCCAGCACGGGCTCCTGGCCGACCACGCCGCGGCCGCGCACGGTCTCCAGCGTGCCGCTCAGCGAGAAGATGCGCCAGTGCCGCTCGCGCAGCTGCACGGCCGCCGCGCCCAGGTTCTCCAGCCGGATGCAGTAGCGCCACTGCCGCAACACTCAGCATCATCACTCGGGAAGGGGTCGTTTTATGAAACACTAGCTGTTGCCCGCTCGTAACTACTCGAGTAGTTTATTGACTAGGTTTTAGGAGTTTATCTATACTAATAATATTATAAAGAGGAAAGATTTGTACCTATTTTTGTATGTTTGTATGTTTGTAATGAATAGGCTCAAAAAGTACTGGGCCGATCTGGATGAAATTTGGAACATAGATAGATTATAGTCTGGAATAACACATAGGCTACTTTTTATCCCGGAAAATTGCGTGATTCCCGCGGGATAGCGATAAACGAATTCTACGCAGACGAAGTTGCGGGCAACTGCTAGTGTATTATATTCGGTAAAGTTATGTATTGTGGCTCACAGTGTTTGCAATTTTTAAACTCACTCGTCCATCCCTAATATAATTCTCCTTTCATCCACTCAAAGGTTGACTGGAAGAGATCCCTTAAAGGGATAAGTCCGCCTTTGTGCATGTATCTCAGTGTTTGTCAATTGTATTTGTCTTGTTTATTTTGCACAATAAAGAGTTTACATACATACATACATGGGTCGTTCTACAAACTAAGGAATTTTCGGCGGCTCAGCTAATATATCATGAAAAATTTGTTGAAAATGAATTTATTTGTATAACATATTGTAAAACATACCTATGTCTAGCTGGTCTCTAAAAATAATGTAGATTAAAACATTTGTTCTTGACAAATTTTTTTTTCTAAGCGTCAAATATTCAGGATCCTGGAGTGTCCCTCAAACAAAATCGAATCAAAAGTGTACCGTGATTTTTTTACTATAACATTTAGGCCATAAAATAAACCAAAATAAAGTAGTACTTAGTATTTCTTCTTATCTGTGATACGTATTATTATTTCGCTGAACCAAAAATATCATAAAATCGAGTTCCAGAATTTGTCCCAACAGTTTTATGTCAGGATCCTGTTCAATCAAAATGTAAGCGAAATTCAATTTTCTATTCGCCGAGCGACGTTGTCGTTTATCTGAGTCAGTTGTGCCTACGAACGAGACAAAGAATACCGCCTATCTGTTTGCACCTAGCGTATTGTTAAGCCAGCCCGGCGCAGGAGACGGAGGAAGTAGCGTCGAAATCAGTCGGGTTCACAGGAACCTGGTAAGATATTTACTTACGTAAATAAAATAATAATGTGGTAATTTTAGCATTTTGATATGTAAGTTGCTTACACGAAGGCTTAGTTCTGCTTGAATTTGGTTGAATGTTTTAAATTGATTGTTTTTTTCCAATATAATACAAATATTCTCAGGAACCTGGTCTCAAGATCCTGTCAAATTAAACCCCAGGATACTGAGCAGCATCCAGGACCCTGAGTGTTTATATTGAAATACTGTTTTTGTGCAAGATAATTTGATACTTTTTTCTACTATACACTTTAAAGTTAAAATAGTAAAGTCTTTAACATCAGCATTGCAAGCGATCTGACATTAAATTTAAAAAATCCAGAAGTTTTGGCTGCTATGCCTGATTTGCAGATTGACCTAGCTACTCTCTTTTTAAACCCGCCCGAAGAGCAAATAACGAAGCAATTACAACAAAAAAAAAGGAAAGCTAGAACTCAAAAAAGAAAATTTGAAGATACCGTTAACGTGCAAACAAAAAAGAAAAAGAAATGACTGCAAGAAAAGATAAAGTTAAAAAGGAGGTAAATTATACAAGACAGAAACCAAATAAATCCAAAATAACAGAAAAAAATAACCACGAATCCAGTGATTGAAGACAGTATTCTATACTTAATGATTAAAGTTCCTGTTGTTGTTGATAGAGATAGACTGGTGTTGATAGAGAATTAGTGCAAGTCAAAAATAGACCTAATTTTCGTTATCGTTCAAAATATTTGGACTATTACAAAGTAATGCTTAGAAGGATATTTTTTATTTGTGAAATTATAAATAATCGTTGATCTCAGATGATTTTCTGGTTACATCCTCAGTTTCCTGTTTCATGAATTTCTTGAAATGGCCATAAATCTAAAATTTTAAAATATTTTGACTGTTCCACTTAACATAGGCTAAAAGACAGTGTATTATTTTTGATAGACTATATTTTCCAACCAGAATGTTAAAAAAATATCGGGCCGGAATCAGACTCGATTTCGTCCTTAGTTTGTAGAACGACCCACATACATACTCGAGAGCTAACGAGGGTGTGTTCCTACTGAGCTGGCAACGTCGCATTTCTGGTGTTTTTTACGATTATTTCACAGAAATTGAATGAAAGTTTGAAATGTGTGTCTGTTGTGTTCTTCGTTCTTCAATGTATCCAATGCAATAATTAATCTTGATTGTCGTATGAAAGGCATATAGGAATATGTTTTCCTTTTAGAAAGAGGTCGCACAATAAACAAGTTGGGGAGCGGCTGCAATAAGTTTATAGTTGTGTAGCTTTACCCAGTAGACGGCGGAGTTCTGCGTCTCGCGCGAGCCCATGTAGAAGGGTATGACGGTGACGCGCACGCCCTCCGTGGTCTCGCGGTGCACGTCGCTCAGCTCCAGCCACGGGTGGTTCTTCTTCTGCCACGCGCGCAGCGTCTCCTGCGCTATGAACGGCGGGTCTGCAACACAGAACCCTGCGTTACAATATAATAATACAGTACACAAATCTATTCCCTAAGTATGTTGCCTGGAGCTAATGTGTACGACTACGCGGACCGAATTTACAAACTATGCAAATATCCAAATTTTAATTTTATCTCTTACTACGACCATTGAACTAGCAACTGTCGAATGAATTAAAATCTTATTATATTTCCACCAAACAGCAAATGGGGACGTCCACCCACAAGATGGACCGATGACCTCATTAAAATCGGAGGATCGCGCTGGTTGCAAGCCGCTTCCAACCGGTCTTATTGGAGGTCTAAAGGAGAGGCCTATGTTCAGCAGTGGACTTGTAATGGCTGAGATGATGATGATGATGAAACAGCAAATGAATGTCATACGTATTAAGCAGTGCTTGAAGAGAAGAGTCAGTGTGATAATTCATGGAAAAATATACGCTAACATCCTAAATGTTATCGTACACATAACCGCTCGGCACCAGATGGCGCCGCCTCACCTCGTCGGCTCGCCGTCGACCAGGCGTCAACCATACGCAAGCTCGTAACGGAAGCGGCTCGGTGCCTACGAGACGACTGGTTGGCGGCTAGCGGTCAACGCCGACCGTAGGCGATGTCAGAGAGGCAAGCGGCAAGGCGTTCGCAGGCCAAGGAACCACCCAAGGTCCGCGCGCCTTCCCCGCGGCGGCGACTCGACGAATGAATGAATGGATGAATGTATGATTTTTTTTGACAGAGTTTCTAGGCACTGATACTATTGCAGCTTTGGTATAACCGCACATATCACCTATGACAATCAGCTGCACACACGATATACCTTTGTCAGGGTTGTGCATGAGGAACTTGTCGAACAGCTCGTGCTGCAGCGGCACGCGCTCCACCGAGGAGTACGGCATGATGTCGTCGTGCGCCACGTAGTCCAGCCCCGGGATCGCGTACAGGCTGCGGCTCGACTCCTGGTTGCCGAGGAACGTCACCGCCTCCGTCTGAGCGCGCTGGAACAGCGGGGAACTCAGGAATATACCACTCTCAACTTATGATAGCTAACGCCGATCTTAACACGAATTACCCTTCATTTCAAAGCCCAAAACAACTCACCATATTTATTTTAGTGCCTAGCCCCATCGCCAGTACAAGCCAATTTCACATTTGAAATGTTTTGGGCTTTAGAAAGTTTTGATAGTATATCTATCTAATTGTTTCATTGAAGAGCAAAGCATATCACGTCTACTCATGCTACATTAGTAGCTGGAGGCAGATTATTACAAAATTACCAAACAAATTGATTTTCGATTTCTTAAAAACAAAATTTTCTTAAAAAAAAAGTGGTAGCAAAATTTTTCACGACTTTGTAGTGGTACTTTGGAATAATGGCGCTTTCAAAATTCGTGCCTCTGGCACGTGCATAAATAACGCAAGTGACCTGGTTAGGATTAGAGGCATTCCATCCTGGAATGGCCATCATAAGACAAAGTGTAGTTTTACATCTTTCCACCAGCATTCATAATAATATATCAACCTTTTAGACTAAAACGGCACTGGGGCTCAGAATAATATAATATTTACCTACTATCAGTACAGTAATACTTTTAGCTAGTTTTTTTTTCACATAGAACACCTAAAAGTATTCTCAAGTTCACAATCCTAAGTTATTTTGTGCTCAAATGAAAAAGATTATTTTTTAGGCAGTTTTAGATTACAAGATTTACAAGCTATGGAAAATAGTAAACCTAATGCAATGTGCAATAGGTAGTTAGACAACACAAAGCGCTAAAACTTCACATTTATTTTTGTGTTGCCATCTCTTGCTTCATAGTAGTTGAATCAATATTTTTACTTACTGTCAATTATCATAGATTGGGAATATGTTGTTATGTACAAACCATTTGATTCCTGACCCACTGTAGAACATTCTTGCAGTAAACATAATGTGATTTTCTTTGCCAATTCAATGTAACATGACTATGACATTTACTGTGAGAGGGTTCCATCAATTTGTTTGATGGTATATGTGTGACAAAATAAATTGGTTTCCACAAAGCATTGGCTTTCACACATATATTTATTATCCATTATAAAAAAAAAAATCAAAACATTCCAATGTTAATTGTATTCAACATGTTAGACATACATAAAATTTGTACAGAAATATGAAACATGTTAAATATGTCAAAACTACTATCATTAGAGGGTTTTGAATGTTTAGAAATAATGGTATCTCAAAAACAATTGATCCAACAGATATGAGCATAAATAGTTGAGGAAAATGTAACACAACAAATGTTTTAAGAAATCCCAACTGGAAATCTAATGACAAATGGTATTTAACAGCAACATGTTAAAAAAAAAAGCAATTCCACATAAAACAGTAAGCATCACTGTTAGTATTTGTTACTTAACATCAAATATAGTGCTTATGCTCATATATGTACCTTTTTCTTCCATTCGGGTCTCATGTCAATGTTTGTTTGCACAGCCAAAAATAGAAATGTTTAATATTGTAAATATAAGCCAAACACCAATAGCCTATTTTCCCGTAGATTCATAACACCCTGAATGTAAAGTAACATATGAGAGGCTAAAGAACAGTACACTCTTTTTCTTGGGGCAGTTGTGTAAAAGACCTTGAAACATTAAATAGATAAAAGTGCTTATACATATGCCACCAACAATAGACATTACATCCACAGAAAATTAACCTTACAGAGTTGTGGAATAATTCAAGGTAACCTATTTAAACCCATGCCAGAGCACAGCTTGTTTAGTTCACCTACACACTAAATAAGCTGTTGTACACGACGGTGACGGTTTAAATACTTACAATGTAAGGTGCATCTCTTGTGTCTATGAGGACCTGGTAGAAGGTGTGAGTGCGGCCCTTGACCTCCTTGCCGACGTTAGAGAGCGTGTCCCCGGCAGCGTCGCCGGCGGCCGCGGCCTCGGGGCTCTCCTTCTTGTTGGACGCATCCCTATCGTAAACCCGCGCCAGCCATGGGAACAATATCACACCTCTGTACCCAAAAACTTTATGTAAGATCAACTGGCCGGTATCATATTTGCCCGCGGTCTTCGGAGCTTCAAGTTTTCCGACTTCAGCCAATCTAAAATTTAAATTAAGAGGTTATGTACGTAATCTTCAGATACATGGAAACAAGATAAATTTTATAGCTTACCTAGTATAATGAGCTACATGAGTAATGAGGATCCTAGATGCGGTTAATCTTAATGGATTTGTTGGGACAAATCTCAATAATATCTCCATTTTATCATTTTAATTTGTTATTTTTTTCGTGCTATCGAGATGTTTTTGTTTGACAATTAACTGACAGATCTTCGGCAGTGTTGCAATCGTGTGCAATCAATCGATTTAGTTTCATTTTATCTCATTGTATGAAAATTGCAATTTTGCCAAAATATTTGATAAATAATAATAAGGATTACCTAAACTTGATATCAAAATATGATCAAAGTCTCCTCATAATTATTATGGAATGTTATTTGGCCTAGGGTAGGTACTGTTATAATTCACCATTTAGACGACTATCACCTTGTGGACGGGAGACATGAAAAGCTGTCAAAACTTGACAATGACAGAGTAAGATGACTAATATAATGATATTACGTACCATTAACGTATCATTAATTTTATTATAAATCATCTTTGGCTGTATAAGCTTAGACCTCTTTGCTTTTCTCACATGGAAAAAAGGAGCACTAAAGTGACAGTAACTTGACAGAAAGCAAGACTTGGTATTGCCAGACAGTTAAATTATTTGCATTCCTTGTTATTTTGAATCCTCTAGCGTGACATATAACTTTTTCGTAACTTTTGAATAGTGTAGGATTATTATATGTATAGACTTTTACTGCAAGCTATTAACGACGACCAGATGGCCTAGTGGTTAGAGAATTTGTTTATAAAGTTTGAGGTCCAGGGTCCAGTCCCCGATCGAGGCAGGGCATATAAACTATTACGTATGAAAAAAAACCATTTTTGTTGTCTGGTTAATTTTTAATATTTCAATAAGTAAGTAAGTATGAAAGGCGAGTGAGTAGCAGCGTGACAAGTAAAGTTAAAAGCAGTCCGTGGAACATAGTGCAGCGCTAACAAAAAGAATATTTCTGTATTTTAACTACATTGTACTAGACTGTCGTATATAGACGTTAAGAGCGTTTATTCCTACTGGTCGTTTTTTTTTAATTATTTCACAACAATTGTATGGAAGTTTAAAATTTAGGTAGTTAGTCTATACGTTCTTCATCATTGCTTGATCATGATTGTTAAAGCGAAATAAGCACATATCTCGTTTAATAAGAAAATAAAAGTCCATCGGGATTAATTATTGCATTGGACACATTGATACTCTAAAACGAAGAGCACAACAGACGCACATTTCAAACTTTCATTCAATTTCTCTGAAATAATCATAAAAAAACACCAGAAATGCGACGTGGCAGCTCAGTAGGAATAAACCCTCTTAAGAGCTACACAGTATGTTGAAAAAATAAGAATGTTTGTCTTGTAACCTCTTCAGCTAAAGTGAATATACTATTAAATAATGTGAATAGGATTAGGCTAAGTGAATTAACATTTACACGTAAAGGGATTTTTCCTGGAAAAAAATATTGTTAGGAAAAATTTGTGAATTATGACAAAGGGCGCTAGCAGCACTGGCAATCTGGCAAATTGACAACTGACAAATAGTATTTTATTTTGGTTCGGTGTGAGTGACGTCTCGGAAGAGTTCAAAGTACTTTTTATCATTGTTTTGTTTTGATTAACTTTCGTATTTCTTTTATTTCTTAATATATTTACCCGATATGTTGAGCGTTCTTACAAAAACGATTCAGTCAGTGGGTAAGTCCTAAAATATACTGTTTACACTTAAAATCCAGGTATTTTATTAACTAGTTTTGCAAAGTAAATTATTAGTAACTAGTTGACACTGAATAATAATTAGTATTCACATTATTTAAATCTACTAATTTACTTGCAGCACCTATTCGGCATTCACGATGCATAGCATCATTGTCCGCTCTATCCGACACTTACCAAATGCTCTACAAGACATGCCGCGACTTTGCCGAAGGCGAGTTGAAGCCCCATGCAGCAAAATTCGATCGAGAGCATTTGTACCCGAAGGACGTGATTAAAAAAATGGGTGAACTCGGTCTGATGGCCATCGCGACGCCCGAGGAGCTCGGCGGAGCGGGGTTGGACTATTTAGCTTATGCTATAGCCCTGGAGGAGATATCCCGCGGCTGTGCGTCGGCCGGGGTCATCATGTCGGTCAACAACTCGCTGTACCTGGGCCCTGTGATTCACTGGGGCACAGACAAACAGAAACAGGAGTTTGTGACACCCTTCTGCACGGGTGGGTTGGATGTGTTATATTTATATATGAAAATAGATCATTATTGTTGTATTTGTATTAGATAATGGTATCTCATTAATTTGGTCTCTTATTGCACTGGACTAACTGTTTTTTCTAGTTATAGAAAAGTAATGTACAATATTCAAATGAAATTACTTTCAGGAGACACTGTTGGTTGTTTTGCCCTGTCAGAACCTGGCAATGGGTCTGATGCTGGTGCAGCTTCTACAACAGCCAAAGATGGAGGTGATAAATGGATTATAAATGGAACTAAGTGTTGGATAACAAATGGATATGAAAGCAAGGGTTCAATTCTCTTTGCCACAACAGACAAGAGCTTAAAACACAAGGGAATCTCAGCATTTATAGTGCCAAAGCCTATTAAGGGTTTGGACTTAGGAAAGAAAGAAGATAAATTAGGTATTAGGGGATCTTCTACATGCTCTCTTATATTTGAAGATTGTGAGATCCCAAAGGAGAATATCCTGGGGCAGCCAGGACTTGGGTTCAAGATAGCCATGATGACATTGGATGCTGGCAGGATTGGCATTGCCTCTCAGGCATTGGGTATTGCACAGGTACAGTCTCTTTAGCATGTGATAATGATAAACTACTTTCATTGTTGACTAACTGTTGCCTGCGGCTTCACCCCTGCTCCTTTTTATAAATTTCATTATTTTCTCACCCTTTATACCTTCTCTTAACATGTACAAATGTATTAAAACAAAAATTATTCAAAATGGTACAGCCATTCTTAAGTTTTAGGGAGACACACAAACAGCAATTAATTTTTATGTTTTTATAGATTTAATTTGAGTTGGTGGGTGCAGCTGGCAGCAGACATATAAAAAAACAAATTGAAGGTTTCAATAAGATCTACATTGGCTTGGCAATAGTGTCTTGCTTAGCAACTTATAACAAATTAAATAACATTTTATCTCCTTTCTTAATCTACAGCATTCACCTAATTTTGAAATTACCAAAATCTATATGTAATGTATATTATAATTCAGGCATCATTAGACGTCGCCATGGAGTACGCATCGAAACGAATGGCGTTCGGCAAGCCCATTATGAAGTTACAAGCTATTCAGAGCAAGTTGTCGGATATGGCGCTCCGGCTGGAGTCCGCGCGGCTGCTGACGTGGCGCGCCGCCTGGCTCAAGGACAACAAGCAGCCCTACACTAAGGAGGCGGCCATGGGCAAGTTGGCGGCGTCCGAGGCTGCTACCTTCCTGTCCCATCAATGTATCCAGGTATTAAAGGACTTATTTGTAGTGCACATACTATTTAAAGGTGCTTGCCTAAACTATTTTTCTTTGTTTTAATTTTTAACCAAATTCAAAAAAGGACGAGGTTTTCAATTCTACTGTATGCTTTTTTGTATGTTTGTTACACACTTGTTATGAACATCTGGATTGATTTGGAAAATTCTTTTCATATACTTTTTCTGGTTTCAAATATTGATCTTTTTCCAAATAAAAATTAATTCATGGAAATCGAAAGGTTCACTCTGTATTTGTAGTGAAAACTGCATGCTATGCAAAATAATTGCTTGTAACGTAATATTTACTGTGCAGAAGCAAATCTTTATTAATTTACACTTTTATCTTTTACAATTTAATGGCGCACGATTCCGGCGCACGACTTTAGTTATGTGGAATGTTATACTATCTATAGCATTCATTATGAAACAATAACATTGTTTTTCGAAAGTTTAAATACCTACTAAAAACATTTCAGATCCTTGGAGGCATGGGCTATGTGTCAGATATGCCCGCAGAGAGGCATTACCGCGACGCCAGGATAACCGAGATCTACGAGGGCACCTCGGAGATACAGAGGCTTGTCATAGCCGGCCAGCTCATCAAAGAGTATGGTCTCTGAAATCAGTTCCTAACGTGTTACCACACTGCTTGGGTACCAATTTTTGAAATCACATCACTCGAAAGTACCATTCTAAAAAAGTGAAATGTTGTGCTTTATTTGAAATACAAATATAGTGAGACAATTACAGTACTTATTAATATTATCAACCAGTCGAAAATTAAATATGAACTGTAGTTTGGCAGCTAAAGACATTTTCTTACAACTTCCGAATGATGTGCTTTCGAAAATCGGGCTCCTGGGAGTGAGCAGTAAGGCACATTTTTGCGAGACATTTAAAATTGTGGCAATAGATCTATTGGTACTAAGGGTTACTTACATGGGTTCCTGAACTTATTCAAACTATGAATCATTTTCTTTACTACTTGTGAAGACTTTGTCCTATGGGCTACTGTGACAAAATGTATGAAACCCGTTTTAACATAAAATAAAATAAAAAACTTTGTAATGCCCTTCTAAAAATTTTAAAAGATTTAAGCACTTGTTGATGGCTAAATAGAGAATAGGCACATGATTACATTGTTTACATGTAGTAAAATAAGTTCAAGAAATGCAGACAACCTGCCACAAAAAAAAATTGAGTGTTCTCCTTTTTATGCAGTTGGTTAAAAATGAGATGTAATTCTCAGATGCCATTAGTCTCTTGTGTTCATAATTGTAAAGTAATAAAAAGCAATAACTATTTAGTTAATATACAAAAAATCATGTAATAAGAATCAAGTATTTTTGTATGTCTTAAGAAGAGTTTAATATGTATTTGTAGTTTGAAGTTTGTAGTAGTCAAAAGACGACAAATTTTTACCAGTCCATTGTTTGTATGATTTATAAGATTATAGAAACCACACTTTAAGGCCCAAATGAAAGCAGCTCAACCTTTTACAGTATTTTTATTGCTATAATACTTTATTGCAGGAAATATAAAATTGATCATGTTTAAATTAAGTTGCTATGCACTTTTGTACAGAAAAAAGAATTGTGTAAAATAATCATGATATAAATGTGAAAATAAATGCTTATAATGAGTGCATTTTCACTTTAGTTCCATTTGTTTTACTGGCCAGGACCTGAGAGGGACTTGTCCATGAATTTCCTTTTGGCAAAACACAGCCACCACTTGCTAGGTTTTCCATCTTCTGTGGCAAATACCTGGAACAATATTTATTTTGGGTTACAAAAATCCTTCATGCAGGCCAAACATTACATTGCATTCCACTGCTGAGCACAGGCCAAGTTATAAGAGGGCTTGGGATGCAGTTACATAAATACATTAGAAATCTATGCTCTCTATAACTGCAGGTTTCTTAACAATACAAAACCAAAATAAATGTATAAGTGCTTCGATATATTTCAAATCCACTGTAACTAGTGTTGCACCAAGCAACCACTGGACAGGTTGTCTTGACTCATCATACCTTTTCACAGACTCTGGCACCAGTCTCATGTCTCAGTTGTTGTAAGTACTGTCTCATTAAGTCTGTAAACAAAACAATAAAACATTATGGACATAAAACAAAAAAGTGTTAAATTGCTTGTTATTTAGCAAATGTTAAGGATACAGGAAATTTAATGTGAAATTAACTGAAATATTTTACCTGCTCACTTACATAAGACAATCTCAATTTGTAATTTTATATTTCAATGCTCTGCAATTTTTATTGATTCTTATGTGTTATGACCGCTTCACCTTTATTCTATTGCAATAAGGGTGAAAAAGTCGCAACACAAAGAAATCAATTAAGTTTTGTTTTAATTAAGGCTCTTAACTATGTATATGTGTTTTGAAAATGACTCTTAAATGATTCTCTAATGCAGGAGTTCCCAAACAGTGGGGCGCGGCCCACTTGGGGGGCGTAGGGTAATCCAATGGGGGGCGCGACGAGCGGCTTAGGTATTTATTAAAATTCATAAATTTATTAATAAAGTGCAAGCACAATGTTCTCGCTAATCATTAATAGTATGTTGTAGATCGTTTGTTTCATTTCCATCGTAGTTGAGTTGGGACAAGGGGGGCGTAGTATTTTAGCATAAACTCGAGGGAGGCGCATAGGGTAATGGGTTGGGAACCCCTGCTCTAATGAGTAATTATCAAAATAAGTATGGTTATTTTTAAATGAGAGATTTCATTGTTTTTAGTTTGGCAGTAAAAGTATTATCCCTTTTTGGTTTTCAGGGTAGATATAGAAGTTTTGATGATACTAACCAGCTTCTTGGGGGCTGGAGGGCTTTGCATATACTGCATTGAGTGGGAACCCAGCCTCCCCAGGTATATCAAACTTGGAAATTGCCAACATGTACATCTCCTGCTGACCCTGGTTCTTATTGGAACACTTCTGCAGACGCTTCAAACACTCAGATACGTACAGGGTCAGGTATATGAGGACTCTGTCTGCATCAGACTGCAACCAAATTTACATTAGTATGTGTGAGGTTTAGCTGGTATCAATGGGTTTTACGGTGTTATTTATTATAAGCACAACTAACCTTGATTTCGTAAAATCTAAAAAACACATTAGCCTTAAAGTAATTAAGTGCTTCATCGATAATGTCCAGCTCTAACTTCGGGTTGTTGGGAGCAGGGCCGCGGGAGGTAGTTCGGAGAGGCAACAGTGCCAAATTGCCGATCGACTGGGTGTTGTCCGTCAACGTCGAGTGATAAGCCTGAAAATTAGTTACAAAATCACATGTGATCTACCTCAAACTTGAAATAGCCGAGAAATGTAAGCATTACACCACTTACAGGCATTTTCAAGCGTCTTGAAAAGGGTTTTCCGTAGACCTAACCTTATCACTTAAGGAGCTTCTTGAGATAATTCTTTTACGTCCTGCTCCTTTACTCAATAACGCGTTAAGTTTAATTATAACAATATATACGGTAAAATTAATAAACGAACTTTATCAATAGGCACCAACCTATTTTACTTCACTTGACATGAATCATTTTGTTCTTTTTTTTTTGTTTATCGACACTGGCCGAAGGATTAAGATCATGCACCCTTTTTGTTAAGAAATCGTTTATAGACAAGAAGCTTCATAATATTAATATAATAATATGATTGGGTCTTCCACTCAACCGTTTCTCCATGCAAATATAGGCTACTGTGTGGTAGGCGCTTAACTTCTAACTAAAAATGAAATATGGACGTTTATAACAACAGCTCGAACGATAGCAATTCTGCCATAATACTTGCCATCACAGACTACTTGTCAATTTTGTCTGTATGAACCCTGTTTCCTTTGCCTATTCCAAAAGGGATGAATAATAATAATTAAAAAAAAACTACATGTCAGTTGGCTTGACATTAGTCGTCCGTCAATGTCATGTCATTTTTCCAAGTGTTAATTATCATTTTCCACGTGCATTTATTTTCAGCGCGTTCATCTGCATTTTATTAAATACTAGTTGTTTATAACTTATTTTTGATAAAATGGCTGAAGCAACAGAGGATTGTGTGCAGTCTATAGTGGCTACCATTAAGAAAGGTCAAGATAAAGCGAGTTTAATTTCAGAGGCCCCAAAAGCAGCAAAATCGACTCAAAAGGAAAAACAAGAATCAATCAGAGGACAACCTAAATCTGGAAGATTCTGGAAATCAAAGAAAGAAAGGTTACAGATACAGCGTTCATTGAAATTTGTACAAAGTTTTGTTTTAAAACAACCAATAATTTAAAAAAAATATTATTTATTTGCAGGTTTGGTACAGTAAATAAGACTAAAGGACTTACTCAAGACTTTCAGAAGAAGACTGCTTTGCGCTTGGAACTAAAGCGGACAAAAGAATTGTCCAAACAGGTTCTAGAAGAATTAAAACAAAAAGAAGTGACCAGGAAAGAACGGAGACGAGAAAATATTAAGCGGTCTGCTGAGAACAAAGCCAAGGCAGAAGTGGTGCAAGTAATCACTAACACCACCAAGCTCAAGAGAATGAGGAAGAAACAGCTAAGGTTCATCCAGAAAAGAGATACTAACAAGGAAATAGAAGCTAATAAATAAATTGTTGATTTAATTTGCTGCGCTTTACTGTTAACCCCAAATTAAGTTTAACCCTTTTCAAGGCAGTGGCGATTTACCAACCACAAAGGTTTACTATAATTATGAACTTTATACATATGTAGTGTTTTGTTTCTGAGCTTTAGAAATTGAGAATTCCTGTGTAAAACATCATTCTTATTCTTCAAATTCAGAATGCCTGGGAAAAAATGCATGCAGATATCTATCTGTAAAGCTTAGTCACTTAAATAACCGAAATAGCACAAACTCGACTGGCCGGGGCATGAGCTGGCCAGAGCTGGAGTTCACGGTGCGAGATCGGCCCAAGTCGGAAAATATGTTGAGAGCCCCTGGTCAGGGATTACAGGATGAAAAACAAACTGTAATCCTTATAATGCTAATTAACTGTGGCTATTAATTAAAAATTATAAGTCCTGAAGAACCTACTATAGTTAATTAGTTTAATTCTTCATTCATTTAATGTAAAAATTAAATCAATTCACATAAAATTTGAAGTAAAGAGAATTTATATCGAAGTTGTAAGGGAATTTGTCACTAGACAATGTTGAGCTAGCCTAGCCCTCAGTGCATGCTGCTACTAAAAGCAAAACCACTGATCAACGCAGGGAAGATTGCCAAAGGCAAAATAAAAAACTTGTTTCTTTTCATCTAATATTTTTATTAAGTATTGTTTAATGTTCTTGCACAGTACATACATAAAAATATTAAATGCATTTTCCCAATTTTGTGGATACCGAATGACAATTTGGGCAATATTTACATACTGTTTTGTGATATCTGACAAGACGTGATGCTTACTTGATACAACATCAATCCTATATGTATAATTATATGTTTGTATGTACATCAATCGAAAACTTTTGAATGATTCTTTACACATAAAATCTAAAATGCACCAAATAATTTTATTTGATTACACTTAAAAAGACAAAACAATGTTATTTTTAAACATTCCATAGAAACAATTTTATTAGTGTATTTAAATTCATCAATCCATTACAAGTATATATAAACAGTTATTTGATGCTTTAAGAATTTGTATTCCATACATGTGTAAGCCTCAATAAATTATATCACTTTTTGTCATAATCAGAAAAATACTGTTTAATGTTTATCTCCACAATATAAACTTAAAATTACAATAATCACTACTTAAAA
The DNA here is from genome assembly GCA_932294345.1 of Pandemis cinnamomeana. Taxonomy (NCBI): domain Eukaryota; kingdom Metazoa; phylum Arthropoda; class Insecta; order Lepidoptera; family Tortricidae; genus Pandemis; species Pandemis cinnamomeana. Next base: position 4,576,389 of record OW028720.1, read on the forward strand.
CGATAGTTAAAAGCAATAAAAAAAATAGTTGTAAAAGTTACTAAACGAAATCACACATACAAATAGCTATCCTTATGATCAGCGATCGGAATAGGAAGGCAGTCGAGATAGTGGCAGTTCGCGGGATCTCACCATAACATATTGACTATGTAATCCCAATAAGGATATGACTTTTAATCCCGTGGTTTTACCCGCAAAGAATTTAATAACGGTGTAGTGGGTTTGTTTGAGCATATACATATTGAAAACTTCCACTTTATACCATGCCAACATTGCACTACCTATTCCGATTCTTGCTTATGACGTAGCGTCTTACATAACATTGTTCATTAAACTCGATCAAATAATTTACAACAACCATACAGTTGTCTGTGTAATAACAACGTTAGATTAGCTTACACCTAGAGCATCCAATCAAATTTCAATACTCCCTCATACATAACATAGAAATTATAAATCTTTATTGAAAACATCAGTCAAGGCAGTGACAACAAAGTTTGATCGTAGATAACCAAAATGATGACTTGGCAATTATAAAATGACTAAGTTAACATTCGCAAACTTCTTATACAATCAATTTACAGTACACAGACGCATTCGTGACACTATTACATCAAAAGTAAATATCAAATCCATAGACGATTGTAGCATTATGAGATTCTTAGAGAGATCTTTGCTTATACGTGCAATTTCTAACTGGGATTATTAATAAATAACTGGGTAGAAATAGCAACCCCCGGCAGAGTCTTTTTGGCGTTAGCACTTTGCTCATATTTATTTGGCACCAGTGGCTTTGATTTAAATAACTCGCGAGATCCGAGGGTTTCAACCCTAAAGCTGCTGCTGAGAACCTACAATTGAACAAGCTGAATATAAAGTACTGCCAATGTCTCCCACCGAGTATTCTGATGACCGTCTTAATTCATCAGTACAATACATACCGTTGAATGATAACATGTTAGTATTCATTCTGTTGTGAAGACGTTAATTAACCGATCATATTCTAGATTCTACTCCCTGTGAGTCATTTGTTTAACAGTCACAGACAGAGACTTAAGAGCCAGCATATGACTGGGTAAGTTTTAGGCTGTATCGTGTAGGTAAAACCATTACGTATGTACTTTAGTTACCATTTTAATTCACACTGTACAGCTAGTACAAAAGGTTCTGGATTTATGCGAGACTCGTTTTATGTTAACTGTGGGTGATACAAGGTACTTACCATTAAATAAGTAACCATGTATTTTAATGTATAATAATATTCCAATAAAATAATGTATGTACTAATCACTGCATGTTGAAGTATAACCGCTGAATATGAGGCTTCTGCACTGGTCCTGTTCCATATCTTAGTATACTTTATAAGAAAGAGGTCTTAAAAGTTACCCTGTGCTGTAACTTTACGATCGACTAAAACGTAGTTATAATAGAAACAAAGCGTATCGTCTATCCTAACATACACCTTACAATATGTCTTTACTCTATCATTTACGCATCAATTCACTTCACATAGCCGAGCGGTAAATGTACAGTTAGAATCCAAGATTGCTTTTGCTTTTGAAACATGTCAAGGTAGCCTGCCTGGGTTAACGTAGGAGCACCGAAACGAAGGCTTGGAGTTTAAACACAGATTAATATTAGGCGGATTTTGGAGATAAAAATATAGAACGAATCTAGGAGATTCGATTGTCATTGGAAAATGAGTATAATTTATCAAAGGATCCAGTTGATCCCGCTGGAAGCGGAACTAACAATACTGTAGATCCCATAGACAAGCCTCAAGTTACCTACCACGTTATTACCATTGTTCTTGTATTACTTCCTCAAAGAGGACACATATGTAGCGACCACGAATCATAATTCTACCATATTGCTAGTCCGATCACGGAATAACGGCAACGCAAAACAGAGGCAAATAAAAATTAAAGTCACAACTTGAACAGACTTTGCATGTTGTTCAACCCATACCAGTATATAGTTTATACCGGCAATGGTTTGATATTTACAAGATTCCGAACAATTATTTGAATAATTATTAAGTTCTTGTAAAGATTAACGTTGCTAAAACCTGCTTAGGTTTCTGTTGCTGCTCAGTTGACTCAAAAAGGTTGCGGAGACAATCCCTTTTACATAGTCGTTGACACAATTAGTTTCAATCACACAGAGGCATTATTTGTTCACAGGCTTTGGGTTGAAAGCTTGAAAGTCGTGACCAGAGAATAGAAAAGATTATTAATACAAATTCGACTAATTAATTACAATTCGAGTCTCATGGCCAGACGTCGCAACGACTCAAATCTTTGCCTTCCCTTAGCGACGTCGCAATCGTAGTAATACTGGAACTCATGAGATATTCCCTTCAGATCTTGAATGCAGGTGAAACCTTTTTATTGTTTGGTCACGAAGCAGGTGTGTTGGTGGGAGCTAACTGCACAGTGGCCGCACGGCGCTCAGCCGGCGCTGCGCGGGCGCAGTCACACGTCGAAGTCCGCGCCGCCCTTGCCGCCCGGCGGCGTGATGAACGGCTCGCTCCACATTCTTCTCAGGTCACCCTGGAAGTAAGGCGCCAATGTTTCACTAGGTACTCATAAACATTATTATTAATTAAATTAGGTTGTTAGCGTGAAGCGTCTTCGTTTCAGCTTGGGCAAAAATATTTTCAATATACAATACCATATTTACAATAAAGAGTTATAGATACACATACATATTTCAGCTATTTGGAACTTTTACTAAGCCTTCATTCGCCACGGTGCGCAAGCGCATTGCAAACCTAATTGTGATAGCGTCAACGAGCACCGACACAGGATCTGGTACGTATCAAATCTAGTACAAAGGTTCTTTCCAACTATTTCTTATTCTGTGGCTTTAACTGCGACCTGGCGCCTGGTATTAGGATAGTTTTGGCGGCGCGCACTGACCTTGACGTAGGCCATGGTGAGCAGCGGCAGCAGCGTGAAGGGCACGAGGTAGAGCAGCGCGGGCTGCGCCGCCTTGAACACCTCGGCCGACACCGTGGCCGTCAGCAGGCCCAGGAAGTAGCCCAGCAACGAGCAATGGAAGTACGTCAGCCGGGAACCCTGCCACCACATAACATTTTGCACAAAACTGAAGAATTTGATATAGGTTTCACGTTTTGACATTACTTTTCGAAATTTATACTGTATTTATTGAATTGTAATTGTAAATTGTTTTTTTCCGCGGCACCGGACCAGTGTAAATTTGGAAAAAATATTTTTTAATGCACTTTTATGGTACTCATGGATGTCTGTCATATTACAAGTCTCTTAGCTCGAGCGGTTTAAGCTGTTCGTTGTCTGTCAGTCAATCACGGCACCGTTTACGCTACTGCGCTCACGTATGTACCAGGTAACCCTATCGCTCGTCAGCCAGTATATTAAATAAAACTTACCATGGACCGAGGGCCGGGCACTTGTCCCATTTGGCACACGAGCGTCGCTTTCTTGTACGCGTCGTACCGCAGCACGAAACACAGCAGCAGCCCCGGCATCACTATATCACCCAAACCTGCGAGCATAATCATCCGCGTTAGAGCCCTCCTAGGACACGGCTTAACCTCAGGCCGACCGTGACTGTTCCCTCCCCCCTCACCGAGCATGGAGAAGTGTCCCTGGTGATGCATGGAGGGGAACACGAGCTTGGCGGGCAGCGACAGCTTGGGCGCGTCCCGCAGCGCGCCGCCCAGCTGCAGCCGCCGCGCCACCACGTTCATGGGGTTCTCCGCCGGCCTGCGAGGACCACGCACCCGTTAACACGATCCTGACCATTCTCCATTTCTCTCTCTCTCTCTCTAATGCGAAATTCGATTTTCGAAATTAGTTTCGCGCCGTTCCGCTCACACCGGTAGTCATTAACTCGAGTCGGAAGGATGGTATGGTATGATACGAATTTCTAAAATCGAATTTCGGAGTAGCCTTGGCCTCGCGAGCGATAATAGCGAGCGTCAGAAGAGCCCGAGTGACGACCGAGATTAACTTGCTATTCGGCGTCGCTAAAATTGACAGCTCGCTGCGCTTAAGCGCCGAAAACGCGCTCGACCCGTTTAGCGGTTGGTTCGAGGCCCTAAAATTTAAAGACTATTTTGCAACTATTTTCTTTGCAATTTTCACTCTTGAATTTAATTTGTGTTATAACACAAATTTGAAAATGCTAAATAACAGACGTAAACTACAAGCAGAGGAAGGGCGTCTGTTGACTGAACAAAAACTACTTGTTCGTTTTTTTTTATTAAAATAAATAATCATTATTGTAATTCTAAGTATGTACATTGGTTCAGTGGTAATCCGCTAAAGATTAGGTAATTAACTAAATGTAAACTATCTTGACATGTCTTTTATTGAAATATAATACACTTTTTAATTAGTTTGTAAAGATTAAAAATTTCTATTTTTAAAGTGTATATTTCAATAAAAAGACATGTCAAGATTGTATTGTAAGCGCTATCCGTCTGGCGCCACCTTTAACTGTCACCATCCGTACCTGGCTACCTAGCTAGCGGTAGGGTAGGCGAGCGGGCACACAGTCATCGCCTGGCCTGGCATTGACATCGTGGCGCTTGCGGCAGACGGACGTCTCCAGAATCTTTCTTTATCAAGGTCACGTGAGCCATATCTAATCTTTTGCCTATTGTGATTAGTGGTAGAAAAATAAGTAATCGCTGTAATAGTTATGATCCTTACATCAGATGTGGGATAAAGAACTAGTTTGCCCACAGTGGGTGCATTACCCGAGTGATTTATTACGTGCTATACCCACCTTATTTTAAATTAAGAAAACCGTTACAGTGTTTTGCGTTTGAAAAAAAAAAAAGAAAACCAGCGATTGCTTCTTTTTGTTTTGTTTTTTTTTTAGTGGTTGTTTACTGCTTTTGATACATTTTTGTGAATTTACTTTGTGAGTGAATTTTATAATGACGGTGCCGGAATTTTTAAAAGTAAGTAACTTGTTTCTTTCAAGGTAATCTTCTGGGCACCTGTTACTGCACACACGTACGATAACGGTCTGCGTTGTTTGTGCTTTTTACACATGATTACGGTCTGTGTGTTGAACGGTTTGTACACGCCACGTATGATAACGGTCTGCGTGTGTTGTGATTTATACACATATGATTACGGTCTGTGTGTTGAACGGTTTGTACACGCCACGTATGATAACGGTCTGCGTGTGTTGTGATTTATACACATATGATTACGGTCTGTGTGTTGAACGGTTTGTACACGCCACGTATGATAACGGTCTGCGTGTGTTGTGATTTATACACATATGATTACGGTCTGTGTGTTGAACGGTTTGTACACGCCACGTATGATAACGGTCTGCGTGTGTTGTGATTTATACACATATGATTACGGTCTGTGTTGAACGGTTTGTACACGCCACGTATGATAACGGTCTGCGTGTGTTGTGATTTATACACATATGATTACGGTCTGTGTGTTGAACGGTTTGTACACGCCACGTATGATAACGGTCTGCGTGTGTTGTGATTTATACACATATGATTACGGTCTCTGTGTTGAACGGTTTGTACACGCCACGTATGATAACGGTCTGCGTGTGTTGTGATTTATACACATATGATTACGGTCTGTGTGTTGAACGGTTTGTACACGCCACGTATGATAACGGTCTGCGTGTGTTGTGATTTATACACATATGATTACGGTCTGTGTGTTGAACGGTTTGTACACGCCACGTATGATAACGGTCTGCGTGTGTTGTGATTTATACACATTTGATTACGGTCTGTGTGTTGAACTGTTTGTACACGCCACGTATGATAACGGTCTGCGTGTGTTGTGCTTTATACACATATGATTACGGTCTGTGTGTTGAATGGTTTGTATACGTCACGTATGATAACGGTCTGCGTGTGTTGTGTTTTTTACACATATGATTACGGTCTGTGTGTTGAATGGTTTGTATACGTCACGTATGATAACGGTCTGCGTGTGTTGTGCTTTTTACACATACGATTACGGTCTGCGTCAAGTATGTTTCAGGTGAAGGCCGAGCTTTCGTTGGCCAGAGTCCACAACAGCTCCTACTGCCAACAAACGAATTAACATCCGGGTGAAAACTTAGAAGATGGTGAAGTATCTTCTTCTACAGCGGCCGCCGATCCATCCGCGTCACCAGAGGACTCGCATGCTGAATCGCCCGTGGTAGACTCCCCGGTTCAGAGCAACACTACTCAAGAACGGGTCGAGGACGACACGCTGTCAGGAGAGGCCGTGTAAGCGCTATCCGTCTGGCGCCACCTTTAACTGTCACCATCCGTACCTGGCTACCTAGCTAGCGGTAGGGTAGGCGAGCGGGCACACAGTCATCGCCTGGCCTGGCATTGACATCGTGGCGCTTGCGGCAGACGGACGTCTCCAGAATCTTTCTTTATCAAGGTCACGTGAGCCATATCTAATCTTTTGCCTATTGTGATTAGTGGTAGAAAAATAAGTAATCGCTGTAATAGTTATGATCCTTACAGTATATATTTAGTTAATTACCTAAACCTTCCTAGTTGCTAACACTTTATAAGTACCAAAAACACTAATGAATGGCAGTATTATTCTATGCTCGATGGCCGCAATCACTGACCTGGTGGCGACCTTCACCATGACGTTGGTGGTGAAGATATACGAGGAAAAGAAGACCCAGAACACGTCGTAGAGCAGCAGCCCGGTCAGCAGCAGCGTCGACACCTTCAGCGACGGCAACCGGATCAGCGCGATAAATGTCACGCACAGACCCATGCCCATCGCTGGTGGAAACATTTACTTATCAGGATTTGTTAATTTTATCATACACAGTCCGCGCGAGTTTTAAGATATCGGGGGCTGAGGAAGCGGGGGTGCGCGCCGCGTCCAGCCCGCACTCGCAGTGCGAGCATTGGGATTGACGCGAGACGACTAATGGATCTTGTTAATTTTCAATCTTTTCACTAGCCATATCACCGTTACTCTGTATTTGCTCGGAGTTTACACATGGACTGTAGTTAAATCAGTGTCAATTATGTCGTAATACTACTGTAAATCTATTTAAATGTGGCAGATGAAATTTCGAGATGGATCTCCCAAAAATGCATGTAGCATGACGATTAACACTCGTACAAAATGTGACGTGGGTTGACTCGGCGGTTGCGATCTCGGGATTGACGCGCTAAGATGTAGACACGTCGATTAAATGCAAAAGGGACACATTTCATAATCAGACAGTTACATTTGAAATCATATAGCTTGTTTGTCCCTTTTGCATCGGATGAAGGAATGCGTACCGTCCATGAGCAGCCAGTGGCCGGTGAGCACCCACACGGCGACGATGGCGGCGGCGAGCAGCGCGGCGGCCAGCTCGGGCGCGGAGTAGCGGCCGCACACCGCGCGCGCCGCGCCGCCCCACACGTACTGGCACAGCGGCGTCAGCAGGAACGCCAGCGCCGCGCACGCTATTACTGCACAGCGCACACGCCGACACCATCAACACAGGTTTACACTCGCACAATCAATCCAGAGACTCGCATTACATCGCGGCACGGCTTCAGGGGTGACGCGCGTACGAGCTCGCTCAGTCGACGCGATGTCGTCGACAGAGGAAATCTTGTGCTGTTAGGGGCTTGCGATCGTTCATTATATTCACCAAGGTTTTTCTGAACCGAAGCGAAAAGAGTAACAACAGACTGCATAAAAAATGCCAGCTCTTGACTCACGGCAGCTGAGTCGTTAAACATCATTTGAACAGGATTTCAAAGTTGCGGGTAGTAGGACCTTGTACGAGGTCCATCCAGATCGCTATCACATCTTACTCGCTAATCCTGTCACTAAATAGTAGTGCTTGCGCTGTTTTGTTCCGACGTGGAGAGTTAAGACAACCGGTGAAACTACTGGCATATAAAGTATTCCATCTTAACCGTTTAGGATGGCAACGCATCTGTAAATCTCTGGCGAGGCCGTCAGGTGATCCGCTTGCTCATTGTGGCATACCCCGACATCCTATTCCTGCCGATCGTAGACAGCTTGTGACGAGACAAAGTGCGCCTAATTTTACAAATTATTACTATGCTGCAGTGGCGTGACGTTAATTAACTCGGTTCCCACCGGTTTGCCTAAATCAAAGCAATAAGAGTGTCCTCTTCCTATATTTATTGGCTGAAAGTAGCCACATTAGCTTCGGCTTAATGATATTTTAAACCAACTTACTGGCAGTGCAGATGGCGACGAGCGTCTGCATGGAGTCAAAGAAGAAAAACATGATGAGCAGCGCCACGGACGAGCCCAGCGGGAAGCACAGCGCCTGCATCGTGTTCAGCGTCTGTACGTCTGCGGATAAACACAATATAGCATTTTTATCGTATTACTTCGCTACGTTTTGCAACAGTTTTATTCGAGAGACATACTGTTTGCGTGACTGTTAGTGAAAGGGAAGAAACTATTATGGCAGCGTGAAGCAAGTCTGAACTCTTAGAAATAAAAATCAAATAATATGAAATAAAACAAAGTGTGGATTGTTGTTTATTAGTGTAAGTCTACTTGTTAGCGTTAAATCTATGATTTCGTAATACATTTTTATCTTCTAATGAATTGTCCAGCATTAACATAGACACACATTTTTAGCTTATAGGGTATAAGCTCTTGCAATTTTACGACGGCGAGTGAGCCGTATAATATCTGCATACGTGTCAAAATGTGCGTGAGAGCGAAAGCGGGTATAAGAAAGCAAGCATAAAAATAACGAGAAATCACGCTCGAAAATTGAATAGCAAGAGTGACAAAAAGGCATTTTTTCCCTGTGACGTACCTACTCAGTGAACCCAGTGATCAGTTATAGCCACTGAAACGGTAAAAAGTGGAGTAACATAAGGCTGCTAGAAGAGGCTAAAACCTAAATGTCTTACTGGAATTGGCGGAGCAGGGCGCGGGTTTGCTGCCGCTCAGCAGGGACGCCTCGCGCTCGCGGTCCGCTCGCTCGCGCGCCTCGCGCTCCATGTTGAGAGAACGAAAACTTCCGTACACGATCAGCAGCATCGAGATCAGGCACGCAGACACCCTACACACACAAGAGACAACTTAATTAATAACAGGTTTTAAAAACCCGACTAACATAAAGCCAATTTTTGACAGCAACAGATCGCTTAATGCTCCGTGACGATTATTCGTGTACGTTTTATTTTTTTTTAAACTAGCTGTTGCCCGCGGCTTCTTTATTTTTTTCTAAATATTGTTTCATAAGAATCATCTCCTGACAATAACAAACACAACAAAAAAAATATTAACCCCGCTCGCACCTCGTCCCGTTAGCCAGTATTTGCAAACGCGGTACCGACAGCAGCGCAAGCGTAGTATTGTTTGCGGTACGCACCTGTAGTATTGTTTGCTGACATTTTAATTGACGTCAAATAGTAAGGTGCATGGATATTAGGAGGATTTTGGGTATGTCAAGATCGTAGAAAGTGGTACAGTCAAGGAATTGAATTGTAACCATATAATCTATTTATAGTAAGCGTCGAAACGATTTTCCTTTGTTAGTAATGCGATGTCACTATGACGATTTATGTGAAGGGGTTCCTCGATGGATCACAAATTAAATTACTTGACTGTACAAAGTAGTCTCTGCCTACCCCCATGGGAAAGCGTGCGTGCCGTATATATGTATGGATATTCCAGACTATTTTTGTACACTACATAATAAACAGTAGCCAATCATTGATACGGCAAATGGCCCGTAGTATTACGCAACACACCATGCTTTCTTACTTCTTATGTCAATTCGTACACAACGCTCAATTTAGCTTCTAAACGCAATTAAAGGCAATTGTGTACAATGAAATCATATACGTAACGGTTGAAATAAAACACGGTTGTAATTTGTTATTCATGAAGAGCAGTGACCCGGGTTAATTAGGCGTGGTGGATGCAAGTACTTCCGCAGACGACCCTCCAATTACCGCAGATCGGGAGTATGCGGGTGTTGCCTCGTGTTATAATTAATTTCATCGCGCGCCGTGGACGCTGTAAATTATGATATGATCTCCGTTTAAGTGATCACTTGTTTAAATTATCGACATACGGGTATTTGACAATCCTTCAGTGCTCATACTCCTAAAATTAGTTTACCTACGTATCCGATTGATTAACTCTTCTAAGCTTAAGTTAGTAATGACCAATCTAGCTAATATTAAAAACGTGACAGTTTAAAAATGTGTTTGTTTGTTACGCATCTAATCCTCACCCAATCACAGTTTATCGTAACGAGAACTATGGAATTGAATAGGTATCTTATTTTTACTCCAGAAAATTACGCCTGTGAGTTACTGGGTTACATGGGGTACATGTAATAAGCGTGTGCTACGCATAAGTTGCGGGCAACGACTAGTCTTTAATATACATCGATATTTATTCCTAGAAAATTACAAAGAAAATCCAAAAGCCTATTAATTTAAGATTGATAAAAAACATACATTGCATTAATAAAAAGCACTAGTTAACCAAGCAAGAAACTTGAGGTAGAACGGCTTTTTTTATTAATTGCTCATACGCCACTGATAATATAATTTAATTAATGGCAACACCGGAGAACGAATTAAGGCAGAAAACATAGTAGTCGGGAAATCAGTTATTAATTACTATTTAATTACGTAACAAATTATTAATACGTAAAGACTTTTCTTTCACCGCTGCACGGATGGACTGCTCCCTCAATAGTTTTTTTTCAGTTATGAAGAGTCAACACAGATCGACAGCACGAAACTGAAAGGGCTTTTAAAAAAAACTGATTTAGGAAGAAATTGGCGCCCTCGTTTAGTGTCTACGCTTCTTTACCGAACTTACACTCCTGCAAAATTCAAGGTCACAACGATAAGCTACTTATTGGGTACATGTGATCAGCGTGATTTTTTTGTCTTATTTATATATTTAGACTAGCGACCCGCCCCGGCTTCGCACGGTATATCATGCATGTATTATACATTATAAACCTTCCTCTTGAATCACTCTATCTATTAAAAAAAACCGCATCAAAATCCGTTGTTTAGTTTTGAAGATATAAGCGTACATACGGATTTGGGGACAGAAAAAGCGACTTTGTTTTATACTATGTAGTGATAGTGATACCTGGCGACTTTCATAGCCTTGGTTACAGGCTCTGACAATCAAACTGAAGATATGTTAACATTATAAACAGATTAATTACTTGGAAGAGTCCATGATTGAGTAGGCCCATTTGTACTCTTGGTACTCCATGTTGGCGCCCACTTGGGCCATGCTAGCGGAGCCCGGGGCTGCGGCCGGAGCACCTCACCGGAGCTGGGGTTTGGGATCCAGCTGCAACCAAGAAAAAAAACCTTTGTAGTGTAGTCATCACATTCAGCATCTAACATTGAACTGTTTGATAGAAAGTGATACATATGATTACCGATTACGCGAGCATAAGGCTATAAACTTACAGGATTTCCTAAAAAGGCTGGAATATGAAATGAAATGAAATTATTTTATTCCAGACTTGCATCCATAATAGAATTTACAAAATAAAATATTAAAATATTTCTATTTCTATTTAAAATTCAGAGACCTAATCTAGGTACTACAATACATTTCATTTTGAACACAAACTTTCTTTTTGACTGTACTTGTGTTGTTGTCCATCTCACATTTGTATACACCAATAGAAGTGGGTAAAATTTGACTTTCAAGACAACAAACAGTTGAAGTTAAATAAAAATGTATAATAAAGGTAAACTATGTTTCGTTGTTTGTGAGAAGGCATTAGGGACTAATCTGTGGAGATGTCCATTTTTTTAATTCTTAAACTATAATTGAAAGTTGCAGCAGTCATCACTAACACAGGCTACCTTTTGGTCCTGGTAACAAAGTTCCTGCGCAGGACACATACAAAGTAATGGGCAACAGCTAATTATGTTATATAGTATTTTAGCCTCTTTTGTATCCATGTCCTACACAAATGTCTGTACATCCTTATACATAATGGATTTAAATTTAAATAAAGATGTTTGGAGAGCCACTAATCAAACACAAAATTGTTGGCATCTCAGCAGACAGATACACTTAAATTATGGTAATACATACCTATCATACAAGTTCAATGTTTTTTTTTATAAATAATTATTTATTTATAATAACTATTATAAAAGCTATTCAAATCCTACACAAATATGGTATGATCACAGTTAGCACACTAACTAACACAGTCTACTACCATCTTTCTATCACACAGAGAAAATTTACACCTGAAAAATTATTTTGTTTTATATATGTTGTTGTGTAACAAACATTCTATAGGTACTAGATATAGTGGAATAAGCACTTATACTTTTTGATGAAACACAGAATATCACAAGAAACAAGTCACTTCACTGCAGTAAATGTGTGCACACTAAACATGATCACTCTTAAAAACCTGTCCACAGACTGACCTAACTGCAATTCACAGCAAGACAATTCCAAACAATTTGAAATTTATCTCATAACAAGCCAGGCAATTAGAGAAGATTTAATAACAATATTTGTATAAGACATGGATTCCATGGGAGAGTTCAGTGGTTCAGCTGCACATTTCAAAACAAACCTTGTTTGAAAATTATGTAGTTAGCATACTTAAATAAGCTAATAAAGTAAGACACTCAGACATTGTACAGTCAAACTATTTGATTCCAGGTCCACTATAAAACATTCTCACCGTAAGCATCATAAAGATTTTACTCATCAGGCAATACAATGTAACTTTGACATTAATTGTGAGAAGGTTCTACAGTCGGTCACAATTCACATGGTCCAATAATATAATTTACCCTATCAATTCTCAGGAAAAATGTCCCCAGATTTTACTATGGATTTTTTTCCTGTACTTCATGTTCCGCCATGCATACCTAAATCAAAAAAAGCAAACTGGAATGGACATTTTGGGACAAATTTTTTCTTAGATGAGGACCGATAGAGTAAACGATTCTGAGTAAGAAAAACTCAAAATAGTTAAATTCTGGACAAAATGTTCACGTGGACTTTTTTTGGAAAACACTGAGACATACAATCATACCTGCAATTTGGTCCCTAAATTAAAAAACTTAAACTTTTCAAAGCTAATTTGGCATGTCCTATAAATTGTACCTAGCTGTTCCTGTTGCCAACAAGTATTAATTAAAGTTGTTATCAGTAAGTGATTGAGCTTTGAAGTAGTACAATTGCTTGATTGCTTGCACCTGTTCCTGGCCGGGGCAAAGTAATTTCTTACTGGGGCATTGCAGGCACTTACTGATAAGAGGTCAATGAACTAGAGTGAAAATCAATTATATTGTTTTCTTATTACAATGAATGACTATTTTGCAAAAAAATATTGCCTATTCAAAAGACATGTTTAATTATATCATAACACTAATTCCATCGGCTAGACTAGAACAAAAGCTGTTTAAGTAATGGGTACATAATAATTAAACATAATTTATGATAAAAGCTTAGGTCTATAGATATGACATGTTTAGATTGTACATTGAACTGATAAGTTATGTCGAAATTACAGTACGACCGTATAAACAATAATATAATAAGTTCTTTCGTAAAGAAATCCTAAGTAGGTCAGTTTCGTCGTAAAGTTACAGTTTGTGCGAATAATTGAACAGAAGATTGTCAAAAGTTTTTACTTTTAAGGATAAATCGAAAAGGAAGTACAGCGTTAAACACGTCAATTGTCTCCAAAAGAGCAGAATAAGTAGAGCACGAAAATAAAGTACAATAAAGTGAAAGGGTAAATACCGAAACGAAGTTTCAATATGTCTCGGTCAATGTATTGTAGGAGAAAACGACCTCAATTAAATTTTCAGTGATGAGGATATTAGCTATTATAATTGCTGTTTATTGATCAGTCGATAATGATGAGTAAATAAATGGGAAGCCATCCAAAACAATCCACAGAAGCTTACTAATTACTGTCGGGCAAAGAAATTGAATACACTTACCGAAGCCAGGGAGTGCTGTGAGAAGTATCACTGTGGGCCCCGTGAACCCATGCTTATAAACTACTGCCTATTGATAAATTCACATTAAGTGTACTGCTAAGCCCAAATTTTTATTTACAAAAGCCCTACACTTATACTACACTCGTCCGACAGCCAATCGACGGCCATCATAGTTAGCTAGTGTTGTGCGATAAACCATAAAACCATAGACATGATAGACATATTCTTACTACGGTTGGGCGGCTGATTTATTAGCGAAAACGAACGTTTTTAAACGCATCCGGAGTAGTTTCTGTGGTTCCGTTCCATTCTTTTTAGTGGAACACTGACAAATTCCCATGCAAAAGAGCATCAAAAGATATTGGCTTAGGGGATTGTATAGATTTACTGCAACAGAATTGAAATGAAAAAATAATATGTTTCCGGCTTTTTACGAAATTACAACGAATTTACTACTTACTATTTATTTTTACGAATTTGGTAGTATACACTAATATCCCTTAGTTAGCCTTTTCCAGGGTTAAAAAAAAACACTGACTGACAGTGACAGTGACAGCAACCCATTGATAACCTCAAAATTTGTTTGGTTTTGTTTCAGTCCTATGAAAATTTAATCATGAAATTAACTCAACTCTTGTTTAGACGAAATCGTCTCCCTAATGGCCACTTATTTAGTGGTAAAGATCGTCTTGTGAAAAAGGTTGAACCCGTACATCTCCGTCGAATTGCACAAGACTTCGAAGTGGAAGAAAAAAATATGTTGTACCTGCGGTTTCCCTATCTTACTGAGGTTCGTTTTAATATCCAAAATCAGTTAAAATTAAGTTATATTATTGAATGATCAGCTTATTTCCAATAATGTGAAATTTTCTTGGTTCGTTTGTTACTGTACTGGATCATACCTAAACAATTTGGGTCAAGTTTTACATACAAATTTATATATGTATAATATTATAAGCTGAGATATAAATATAATGAAAACTCAGGACAGAATTCTGGTAACAGCAAAGCCAGGCCGGTTTAAACTACCCCTTACCGCACGCCTGCGCTTCAAAACAGTTTGTTGTGTGCAACTGTGCTTACACACTACGGCATAGTTTCAACTGGACTCACCTCGCCGTTCGCAGGATTCTTCTTGTCTTTTTATTAGGTCTGCATGCTTATGATCCTTAATAGATTTAAATTAACACTCAATAAATTTTAATCACTTCACTAGTTCAATTGTGAAATCAAAATTGATATTGAGGTTTTACATAAATTTAGAATACACTATGATAGGTGAATGATGGCTTTGAAATAACAGAGATAACCAAACAAATTATAAGCTGTTGGTGAATGATTATAATAGAAGTCTAATGGACTTTTAGAAAACCAAAAAATATTGATCTTGACCCTTATGATGGCTTGCTTTACTTTCATGTTAAATTATGAATACCTTCATATTTTGTAGGCTGAGAGTGCTGGACATGCTAAGGCATTGGGAAAAGGAGAACTAAGAAAGCAGAAATTCCAAGAACAAACACGAAGAATGTTCAAAGATGATGTCACATTGTATGAGCGCCTTGGACACCTTCGTGTGAAGGAATCATGGGATTGAAACTCTGTTGCTTTAAATTAGATTAACTATTAGTAAATAAATTAGTTATTATTTATTTCTTCTTTGAATTGGTTTAAATAAAATAATGATTTTATTAACATAAATAAGTTTATTTGTGAACATAAACTGTCTAAAATATCAATATTTATATTATCACTCACTTACAAGATAATATCAACTTATAATATCACATTACTAAATATTAAGTATTTATAAGTAATAAAATCTCAGAAGCTAACAACTTGGTTAAACAAGTAACACAAAATTGTAAGCATATGTAATGTTCACACACATAGATGCTTATTCTTGAGCCTGCATAATACTTTTCACTTGTATATCATAAACTAATTAAAACAATTAGGTATTTTAATAAAATATTAAACTAAGTGTGATGATAAAAATATGTTCTGCTTTGTATAGCCAAACTGTTGGGTAAGCAAGAAATACATTCACACACATTATGTTCTTATTTTAAATAAAATATGTATATGTAATACTGATACAAAATATGCAACTACTATGTATTACAAATAGGTACCATAAGTAAACTGCAGCACCTTCACACAATTTGTGCATTTAAAAATTTCAATCTGAATGCATAAGTTACACATATTTAAATGAAACATTTTGCACCCAGCACACCATGCTCATAAGCTAAACTTCATACCAGATTATTATCAACCTAAACTGCTACTTTACCTTAGATAGTTATCATATTTTTTTTATTAGTATCATCATCATTACAGTTACAAAAATGCCTGCTGATCTATTCAATTAATTAATAGATTTGGTCCAAGCAAAACGATCATCCTTGAGGTCCTTTTTATATAGTGATTTGCCTTGATGAAGGAATTCTGCGAACTGGGACACGACAGGGTCTCTCATACAAGAAGCTACAGCGATCACTTTTTCGGCTTCATCGAAGAAGAAAATGACGAATTTAAGCGCGGCAACGTCGCCGTCGACCAGGTTGCTAGTGGGTTTGCCACAGCCCGCGTATCGGATGGATTTGCCAAACAACATGGTCCAGAAGTAAGGTACCGTTCTAAGAGGTGCTTCCTTCCTCAGAATGTTCAAAGCGGCCACGCGACCGTGGTATTGAGCCAATCCGACATGCCCTATGCTCATTTGCTTATTCCCGAAACTGTATACGGGCGCGTATGCGATGTCCCCTCCAGCATACACATTCTTAACATTCGTTTCTAACTTATCATTTACATTAACCGCACCATTTGGCTCGAGCGCGATACCGGTATCTTTCAGGAAGTCGGTGTAGAAAGTGGTTCCCACGCCCAAAATAAGCATATCGGCGGGCAGCGTGGTCCCGTCCGCTAGCTCCACTGATTTGATAACGCCGTCCTCGCCGTTACATTTGACTATCGTGGTTTCAAACTTAAATTTGACACCATTTTCTTCAAACAATTTTTGAAGGCTCTGTCCTATGTCGTTGCCAAATATCTGTCCGAGAGGAGCCTGGTCCTTGCCGACGACGGTCATGGACTTAGCCTTTTTGCAGCAGGAGGCGGCAGTTTCCAAACCGATGAAGCTCAACCCGAGCACTACGACGTCCTTATCAGTGTCAGAACCGAGCGTGCTGAGAATGTCCACCGAATCCTGGAAGTCCCTGACCGTGAAGATGTTCCTTAAATCGACGCCAGGGATGTCGGGCACGCGAGGTTTGGATCCCGTCGCGAGGTACAGAGCGGTGTAAGGGAGTTTGGTACCGTCGCTCAGGTGGACGATTTTCTCGGTGATCTCAACCTTCGTGGCTTCGACGCCCGTGAGGACGTCAATGTTGGTTCCTTGGTAGTATTCAGCGGTTCGGGCTTGTAGTTTATCTATGTCGGTGGCGGTGCCTATTTTGGAGACTTTGATTCTGTCGTACGGGAGGTAGTTTTCGCGAGCCACGAGCGTCACGCGGCCCCGGAAGCCCTCGCTGCGCAGCGCCTCGGCGCACGTGGCGCCCGACGGGCCGCCGCCCACCACCACCACGGCAGAGCTGTCGCACGCCGACACCGACCCCATGTCTTTGATGCGCTTGTTGGACTTCAGGTCGCTGATCTTTGCTCGTACCTGGAGATGAAATTTGTCATTGTTACTGTTAATAGTTTGAATTGTCATGCCCTAATCTATCTAAGTACCTATACTATAGCTTCAATAAGATTATGTTGAAAAAAACATTTTCAATAAAAGCTTTTTTGCTGACTGTAGATAGATATTTTTGCTGACTTTAATTGCACTGTCATCCATTCCATTCTACTTTAATACCAAATTAAATTTCAAATCAATCTGACTACCTAAGTACTAGAAGTGCAGCAAGTTAAACAAAATTTTGCAAACATTAAGTTTTCCATTCGACAATGTCAAAAAGTTAGTAGTTAGATACCTACGTCTTTTTATTTCATACGACAAGGAAGGCAAACGAGCAATTGGGTCACCCTTAGGGGTCACCTGATGGTAAGAGACACAGAACAAAATGTTAAGAGAGAACCACTTGCCATGGACACCCCCAGCACTAGATAAGTACTCAAGATGTGTCTGCCAAATTTCAAGTCTCTAGTGTCAGTGGTTTAGGCTATATCCTATGATGATGACTATAGTCATTAGTTAATGTCTGTCAGTCTGTCAGTGCACTGTATTATAGGTTTGGAAGATACTACTCGTACAATAGCATTAATTTAGAAATATTCATTTTTATTTCCTTCTTGTTTCCTCCACGGTAATATGTAAGAATATAGCTACCTAAATATGTATGCATTTACGATGTGTTTTGACGCATTTGTGTTGTTTGAATAACCGATGTTACCAATTACGATGTCGTATTCGTACTGAACAAGGTAGCTATGCATAATACAAAAGATTGATATATTAATGTGAAGTTCACAGTGACCTTAAGAATAACATTGAGTCATCGTTAACTAACGTTTTCACTCCACTACATAGCTCGTTCAAACCGACTGACCTTCACCTCCATTAGGCACTAAGTAAGGAATGGCAGGTGTTCTTATTAAAATTACGGCGACCAATGTAATATAAACAGCTCTTTATAAGGCTCATAGCTAGCTGTAGGACACACATGGGAGAAATATTAAAAAGGCACGTGATAATAAAACAATCAGGAAATGTAAAACCTGGTTGGCCGCCAAGCACGATAAAACGTAGGTATGTCTTAAGTTAAGATATTGAGCTATCTTGAGGATCCCACGTTTTCGCAAGTCATTCTCAACTCAAAACTCAATTCAAGCTCAAAATAGTGGAAGCTACAAGACTTAAATTCATGTATCTATTGTATACACATTTGAAACTCGTCACATGTTTGTAGTAAACTGCAAGTCACAGTCGTATTGTAAAAAAACATTGCAAACCAAAATCATGAGATCATGACATCATTGTCTAAAAATAAATTAGGATAGGATTAGTCTACATCGTGTATGTATAAGATTGAGCTAGGTTTCTTAAATATTGAGGGAAGACATAGGTAGGTACACTTTGCACAATCTCCCTGATCGAATTAAAAGCTTTGGCGAATTTGGCTAGCGTGGAAAATTGATTGCTTTTAGTCCTGTCAATCGTTCAAAGGTTAACTGGAAGAGATCCCTTTTAGGGATAAGTTCTCCTTTGTGCATGTGTGTTGCCCGGTATTCATCTTTTTCTTGTGTTTTATGTATAATAAAGAGTTATACATACATACATAATAATAATTAAGCTAAGGATGGGGAGGTTTCGCTTACTTATTCCGTATCATTGAACCTAATGATTAATACGAAATTTCGTCGTAGGTACGAAATAAGACAGATTAAGACAGTACGTTATAGAAAAAAGGCCTACTTAGCAAGTGAGCGTTTTTATGATAGGTACCAACTTCTACGCAATAGTATTCACACATGTGACTGCCAAACGCCCTTGCACCAACTACTTTCCGTATTAACACGTTTTGACCCTAAATATTAATGAAAGGTCGCAGCAAGGTAGACTTGGAATGACAAGGCCCGGACCGGAAATCGCTTTGGCATGCATGCCGGCAGAAAGTAGCAGGCATGCCAATTATTTAAATGTAGCAGTATTCACGAGTGGTTGGTAGGTCTCTAAGCCATGAAGAAAGCCACTTCTCAGGGAGGTATTAGACGACTATATAAAATCCTAAATGTAAAGTTTACTACCTACCTACCACAAGTAATCTCTCTTTCACCAAACCTTGGATGAAAGATTAGTCGGATGAAATACACGTTACATTCTTAAGGATATGAAGTCTATGAGAGAGTTAGTCGTTAATCATGCTAAAACGGTGCAGTACTATAAGCAAAGTTTAACGAGCATTCCAGTATTTCTCGAACGGTTTATGGAAGAACCGTTTAGGTGTATAAATAATTTCCCAGAAGAAGTAATAATCTAATAATAGAGTTGAACTACGACGGATCGATTAGCCAGAGGTATTGGATGGAGAGGTATATGTTATGTTTTATGTACCATAAGCCACCAGCAGCTGATCTGAACCCCAGGGTTAATAATCCTTTGCACGTCATAAAACATGATCTTGATAAGACGCGGCTGTCAACTTGAAAGTTCGACTTTAGCGACATTTACATTTGATAGGAAGCTAGATGAAAAGTGATAGACCACTTATTTGGCCGGCCGAGTGGTTGGCCCATTAATTGACGTTATTAATTATAAACCAGATGCCTCGTCTTAAGAGCTGTCGAAATCATCTCCATGTACACATTTTAGGACATGTTTAAAGTATGATGTCATCGAGATAGCGCGATAAATTTTTCTACACTTAACTAGCCCAGGTAGCAAGCTTACTTTAAACAATCGAAAATTGAGATTTCGATGGATCCTATTCCTTTTGACGAACATAACCTAAAAATTACATTTTAGATACAAGCTTTTTTTGCTGACTGTACTTGCATTGGCATCCGTCCTACATACAAATTTCAAGTCAATCGGACCAACCGTTGAAGAGTTCCCTCCTGCGGAGACGATCCTGGCTGGACCGCCAGAATTCTACTACCAGATTATCGTATTGTTATCTGACTTATACAAGTATGCCAAATTTTAGCTCAATCGTATGAAGGTATCTGCTTGAAAATTGAGTCGCAAGATTCCACCCGGACAAACACACATACATAAATAATTATTAACGTCAACTACTGTGCCACTTTTAATAGCTAATCAATACTCAACATGAGGTAGGGCTGGTACGAGAGTAGGAAACAAGTCAGTTACTGTGATGCTTCCACCATGTTAAGTCATATCGAACTTAACATAACATAATGGAGTGGAGATACGCATTTGGCAAGGGCGCCGACACCCTTAACAGACCATTCCTTATTAGATACAATATCCATTAAGTATTTATTACATGACATTAAGATCAGGAATCATTAAGATTGTTGCTGTAGTTATGTAGACCAAATCAAACAAAATGATAAATAAATACGTCTGATTATAAATTAGCAGCTATCGTGCCGTTTGAATGTTTTTTGAAGATTTTCCTCATATGCGCCCACAGTTGGTCAAGGCAAATTATGCCGGCAAACTTTTTTACGCTGGCTCTAATGCGTTCTTTTATCAATGCGACGCAAATAAATAAAACTCCCCATAGCGTGACGTAGGTATAGGTAAAAAACTAAAAATTAGGTAAACGTACATTTTTCATGCCATTGCTCACACTTACCCTGGGTCCTACTAATTTGTCCCACCCGGAAAAAATGCTGCTATTATTTGCTATTATATCTCAATAATAATAATAATAAAAGCCGTGGTAGCCTAGTGGTTAGACCTGTGGCTTCTCAAGCAGAAGATCGTGGGTTCGAGCCCGGGCTCGCACCTCAGTTTTTCGGAATTTATGTGCGATCTTACATTTGAAATTTACCATGAGCTTTACGGTGAAGGAAAACATCGTGAGGAAACCTGTGCACATCTGCGAAGCAATACAATGGTCTGTGTTAAAGTTCCCAATCAGCACTGAGCCCGCGTGGGAACTGAGACCAAGCCCTCTTATTCTGAGAGGAGGCCTGTGATCAGCAGTGAGACGTATATAGGCTGGAGATGATGACTCGATAATATTTTAATACAAAAATAGATAGGTTAGGTTAGTTAGGTATCTTCCGTTACAAAATACCCAGAAAAATGAGCTAAACGTCGAAAACTAGGCGGACAAACTACAGGGGGACCACGGATAAGTGCCCGCCATTGCAACCGAGTTGATTACTTTGCGTTACGTAAGTTTGTGCCCTTCACTAAACGTACTACGTTACGTACCCACCAGACAAGGTAGCCAGAGTCCAGACTTCCATGTCGGTACATGATCAGTTATAGGTATAGGTACATACCTACATATATTAAAAATCAAAGATATTACTCTCGTTTAGATAAGTCTTCTAAATAGGTATAATGTACGTAATTAATACAGTGAAAAGAGATTGCAAAGAACGTATTAACTGATCGATGGGTTAATTAAGATTCATATTAGGTTTTTTTAATTGATTTAATCTGTGTGAAACATCATCTACTTAAATGAGTTTTTTTTATTATGATTAGGTACCTGTCTCACTGATCACGTACCTACTCCTACCATTACAACTGCTCGGTCACTTGTAGTTTAGTGCATTTTGACAAAACCAATTCACAGTGAGCTCCGTCAAATAAAGAAACACGAGTCAAATCGATAGAAAATATAATATAAGTAGACTAGCTGTTGCTCGCAACTTCGTCTGCAGGAATTAAGCAATTTTCCGGGATAAAAAGTAGCCTATCTGTTATTCCAGACTATAATCTATCTATGTTCCAAATTTCATTCAGATCTGTGCAGTGAGTGTCCAGGCGTTCTGGCGTGAAAGAGTAACAAACATCCATCCATCCATAATTACAAACTTTCGCGTTTATAATATTAGTAGGATAAATAATACTTAGGTACCTACATATAAATACAAAATGCAACAGAATTATCAAACAATACATTTGGCGTTCTGCGTAACAACATATGAATGGTCTTACTTCCGGTCAAACATAAATGTTGGTGTAGCTAATATCCATCGGAATATCCAGGGCTAGGTTTACCAACCCAAAAACTAAATAGACTTTCATGCTGGACGCGAGATATTCATCCCTAGTACCTACCTCATGAGAAGTTATCGAGGATGTCGAGAAACGCAGAGGAATTTAATTAAAGCTAAACAGATCGGCTGCACCATTCCAATCGTTCCTTTGTGTTCCGACACGGAACTCGAGTTGATGTCATAGTATTGTTGGGTATATACAATAGCTCATATCATAGGTCAAAGCAAATTTATAAGTATTGTGCAACTCATACCTACTTTAAAAACATAGAATGCACCAGTTGCTTCTCTTCCCGCGCAGATGGTAAAAAGCCCAAAGAGGGAATGGGCATAGGAATAATGTTATAGGCGATGCGGCTAGCAACCCATCACTATTTTAACAATTATGCTAACCATGGCCTTTAGGTCTTGTTACCACAGGCTCTGTCTACCCCGTAAGGGATATAGACGTGATATGTGATGATATGATACCTACTTTGCAAAGGTTATTCCATCAGCAAAGGTGCAAATGGATGCTTGAATGTGTGAATATTTGTAGAGATAGGAACTTAAGTAAAAACAGCTGACAGGCGTGGAGTTAATCATGAGTTAAATTTAGCGTTCGTGGCTCGCTTCGTCCAACTGAATAAATGATTGGCATATTTCGTTCCATGCGGTACAGTCAGAATAAATACAGCTTTATTGTATGTATGTATACATATATATGTACATAACTCTTTATTGTACATAAAACATATTAATTTAACAGGTAACGAGATAAACAGATGTACAAAGGCGAACTTATCCCTTAAAGGGATCTCTTCCAGTTAACCTTCTTGCCGTATTCAGTAAATCTGCTTTAGGCAATAATACGAAGCAAGCATAATTCACATGCAAGTAATAAATAGGAAAATTTTACTTGTGGTGTTAATATCTTCCAAATAATATGTTCAAATATTTTGCAGTACAAGGTCATCGATTATGGCTGAGACTAGCCGAACGCAACTAAAATGACTATAATATACCTAGTCTAGCCATAAGTTCTGTTACAAATGAAAATATACATATTTTTAATATAATGTAATTTATTGACAATAATTACACGTTTATTTATAGGTAAGCTAATATAGTTTTTGAACAATATGTTTGTTATTCGAAATGACCACCTTTGGCTTTAATACACGCCTTCAAACGACCTGGCCACTCGTCTATTGATTTACATACTGTCTCCATTGGGAAATTGGCTACTGCTGCCCTCAAAGATTTTTTTAGAGAATCGATATTGCTATGGCGTTTAGAGCAGGCCATGTCCTCTAACACTGACCACAATTTATAGTCCAGTGGATTTAAGTCTGGACTGGAAGAGGGCCAGTCATCTGACCTGATGAAGTCAGGAACATTCCTTTCCAGCCAAGTCTGGGTGGTGCGAGCTTTATGACCCGGGGCCGAATCCTGCTGAAATGTCCAGTGTATATTTTTGAACATTGTGTCGTTCAGTGGTTTAACTACCGTTTCTAAAACCGTATCTTGATACACTTTGGCCGAAATTTTTACTCCTTTTTCGCAAAAATGGATTTCAGAGACCCCTTCATACGACACACCCCACCAAACCATGACGTATGCTGGATGATGACCTCGCTGAACCCTCCCAACTATCTCTTTGGCTTCTCGAGAGTTGTGTGCGTACACTTTATCATTTTGTTTATTGTAGTGCTGCTCGATAGTAAAAATTTTTTCGTCCGTGGATAGGATATTTTTATATTTTTCATGGGCGTATCGAGATAACAGGCGTTTTGATCTTTCAACTCTCTTCTCCTTCAGTGATTGATTTAAGGTATGTCCAGTATATCTTCGGTAAGCTCCGAGCCCCAAGTCTTCTTTGATAATACGCGAAAGAGTCCTAGGTCGTATTTTTAAAGTCTCAAAAATGTGAGATGGCTCCATTCCTACCTTATGCAGAGCAATCACAGCAATTCTATTTTCTTTGACACCCCACTCCATTATTATTTTATTTACTTTTATTATAATTTACACGTAAATAGCCTCAGAAACGTCCAAATAATTGCGTCGAAACACAACATTCGAAATTCAAATTATTATTTTTCTGTAAGTCATTGTTAATTGCCAGTAACAGAACTTAAGGCTAGACTAGGTACCTACCTATACTCGGGAGAAAAAAAACCTATATATACCTACCATAAAACGTGTGTATATTTATATATAACTAGCTTCTGCCCGCGACTTCGTCTGCGTAGAATTATACATAAAAACCTTCCTCTTGAATCACTCTATCTATTAAAAAAAACCGCATCAAAATCCGTTGAGTAGTTTGAAGATATAAGCATAGATACATAGGGACATAGGGACAGAGAAAGCGACTTTATTTTATACTATGTAGAGATAGTGATACTTATTAAGTACCTAGGTAACATAAGTTTTTTTATTCCAAAAATTTTTACCTAATTGGGATTGTCTAAAAAAAAATACCTATCCTTTTTATATTTTTTTTGTGCAGAATAGTCAATTATAAGAAACCAATTTCAATATTTTCTCATATAACTCGGTATTTTTTTCACTATTAATTATTGAAAGTATTTTGGTTGATGACGTCAGAGTTTCCATTGCCGGTGCCACACATCTGCTTATTGGATAAATTGATCATAAAACGTATGTGAAGCGCCGCCATTAACGTCTTTTCTATCTGTGGTGAAGTTGGCAAACTGTCATTAGTATCAATGTCAACATGATTCAACAATAACACAGGAAGATTCACGCGATCTTCTCCTATGAATTTTATATTTTCACAACCGTTACACATACCATAACATTCTGCGCGAAGCAGAAAGGTCCATAAACACATACCAGGTATGATCGAGACAAAACAGGACCTGGAAATAAGTCAGTAAACTCAGTAGGCGAAAGTAAATCGAAGAACGTAATATTTTCGCTCTTCATTAAAATATTTAGCGGATAATCATGTGAGCGAAGCACATCGCTGTGCGGTTACACTCTTGCCTAATTATCTACCGAAAGTGCTTCTAAATCTAAACTATAATACAACAATATGAAAGTAAACAGTGGAAAAAACAAGAATGACAGTAACAAGATTGCCCATTTGCTTGTCATTTGACATAAGATGAATGAAATGTCAGATTGCGGGTCCAAATTGAACTCCGTAGTATAATCCACGCGTAAATAGCATAGAATTTGTAACCTTTGCAAATAAAGTACATTTTGGACCGTCTACGCCATGTCTGGGAATGTCAAATGAAGGTCATTGCTTATTTTTCATGTAATAAATTCATTATAGTAAAATAAAATAAAGTAAATACAGAAAACGATTTAAAAAGCATTTATCTCGAAATGGTTTTCGATTTACTATACATTGTAAAAAAATAGACAATCCCAATTGCCGTGGGAAGGCGAGAGCCCAGCTTTATATGTACGCTACCTATATTATAAAACTATGTAACCCAAAAAAATATAAGTACCAAGGACAAATTGTTGGGCTGGGCTTGGTTTGAGACGATAAAGCCGTCTAGCCACGGCTAAAGGAAATGTAATGAAGTCATCACCCGATTTCTTTGCAGTATAGCTGTTCGCCACCGCGATATGCACGCTTATCTACATCACATTTGCACTTTTAACAGGTAGATATCATGAACTAAGTCATTTTAGAAGTTTAACGATCTAGGGCATGTATAACTAGCTTTATGTCGATGCCTATGCCTCTGAAGGCATGTTTCCTTTTGGTCGTTCGGATTTGCTTTGCAGTGAGCATCTAACTATATAGACCGACCGCTTAAAATGAGTCCTCGTCCGCGCGGTGCAGGGGCGCGGGGTGGGACGACAAAGGGGGCCGAAAGAGGTGCGGGCGGCAGGCGCACTACCCGCCCTACTTGACTCATTTAAGTCTACATATAGGCTGGACGCCCCGAATTGGTTGGGCGTAGAGCACAGTTGGGACAATGTTGCACTTCTTTATATTGAGGGACTTGCTACTAGCTCCAGACGTTTTAGTTTGCCAAGCGGTATTGTCTAGTATTAGTTACTTGTAGTAGGAACACACGGACACATGAGACAGAGAAGTGTTACAGTGAAAAGGTCATCGCTTTCCATTGTTTAATTTTACGATTTCAATAAAATACCTACCTACAGGTATCAAAACTCATTCCAAAGTCGATCAAAGCATTGTTAACCCTAGAGAAAAGATATTTCCAAAGACTTTTCGAGGCTTTGAAGATGTTCATCTGGACCTAGGTCCTGGTAAAAATCACCATTTTTGAAAGCATGTCCCTCGAAAATGCCATTCGAAAGAGGTAGAAACTGCATTAAAAAAATCCGTTGCGTAGTTTTAAAGATCTAAGCATACATAGGTAGATACAGACAGACAGCGGAAAGCGACTTTGTTTTATACGTAGTACGTTTTATGTACTTAGTAATGATTCAGCTCATTTTTTGACTGCCAAGAGTTTCTTGCGTCACTTAAGCCGGGGCCGGGTCTCACCTGCACGCTGTAACCTGACTGCTGCACCTCTACAGTTACTTACTCTTACTAGTGTGGACGTAGCTGCCGGGAGCGGAACACCACGTCCACACAAGGGTTTTTGGTTGCTGTAACGCGCGACAGTTACGGGCTCAGCTTGCAGATGAGAACCCGGCTTTACAATAGGTTTGGTTAGTGGTCGTTAATTGCGGGAACCTAGCCTCTGACCAGTGGCGTAACTATAATGTCTGGGGCCCGCGGCAAATTCGTCAGATGGGGCTCCTTCCTCAACGCAAGCAACTGCATCATCGTCCCTTCTGTGCTCTAAACAAAGCCAGTTCGGGGCCCCGTAGAGCACGGGGCCGGGGCATTTTCCCACTCCTGCCACCTTATAGTTACGCCACTGCCTCTGACTATTCAAATAATAAGTCATTTATGTTATCTTTGTCATCAGTCATGTATTACTCATATAGGATAGGCATCATGGCAAACAAAAAAAACCGGTCAAGTGCGAGTCGGACTTGCGCACCTAGGGTTCCGTACAAATTCGGCAAGTGAATTATAATATCCAGTATTAGCAGAGTCCTGCTCCTAAACAAAATGTAGGCAGGTGACGGCATTTTATATTGGTTACTACATATACATAGACAGACAGAGATTAAAAAAAAAAATTATAGACTCATTTCATTGATTGCGTTATGAAGGTAGCTTCTTCATACCAAATTTCAAAGTTTTAGGACAACTGGAAGTACCTATGTTTTAGGAGCATGTGGCAATTTGTATGGAAACACCATTTCCAATGACTGTACCTTTTAATTGAGTTGCCTTATAGGATTTATTTTTTCACAGCTCTGACCACAGACCTAAGAATTTGGTATTAATTTAAACTTAATACCTTTATGCGTTCCTGAGAAAAAGGTTCTTGACAGACTGACAAGCATTCACCAAAGCAATAAGGGTTCCGTTTTTTTCTCTTGAGGTACAGAACCATCAAAACGAGTCGCTGCAGTTTGAGCTAACACATTTGCGTCTCTCCTGTTATTCTTAAAAACTTTTTACTATTCTTGCTTTGAAAAATCAAAACATGGAATAGTAGAAAATGCTATTATCAACCCAGAAACTGATGTCCTCGACAAGTTTAATATAAATGCAAATTCGAAAGCAAAAACAAAACCAAAAGTTTAGCCAAGTAGAGCAAAAAAAACGGCACGGCCATACCATCCTTTTCTCGAATTATTTATTATGCAAATAGTAGTCCTTGGACATAACTTTTTTTGGTACAACCTACTTACTTATATTATACATACGAAATTAACTGTCTCACTGTGAGTCTGTTTCCTACCTGCCAAAACAATGTACCATCTTAATGAAATTTAGGAAGGACAAGTTTGAACATTGAAGAATAAAATAGGCTACTTTTTATCATTGAAAATAACAATATCCATAAGACAGAAGTAAACAAATACTTATTATAAAAGAAAACCTTACCTTAACTTCGCCTTTCTCCGTAACAGTCACATTATAGCATGGCAGCGAGTCAAAGCCAGGGAAATCTTCGATGTCTCCAGTCTTGATGTTGAAACAGGCCCCATGCCACTGGCACCGCACCCTGCCATCTCCCAGAGCTCCAGAAACCAAGGGAGCTCCGTAATGGGTGCATTTAGTTCCAAGAGCACTGAACTCTCCTTTCTGCTTCACAACTAGCACCTTTCCCTCTTCTCCAATGTCAAATACTTTCATCTCATTGTCATTCAGATCATCAGTTTTGCAGACAACTGATTCTACATAGTTGCTTGTTGATTCTAGCCGGGAAATCTTGCCTGCTGAATTGTTAAAATTTTGTCAGTGCCCACACTAATACTTCTTTGTTTATTTCAAGATGTTAAGAATTAATTTCAGAAATTTACAGCATCAACTTATAGCAAAATATCATAATGAGGCTTAGTAGACATTGGTGATTTATAATTATCCCTACTTCCCTATGAATATTATAAACGCGAAAGTAACTCTATCTGCATACCCATCTGTCTGTCTGTCTGTTACGCTTTCATGCCTAAACCACTGAACCAATTTTAATGAAATTTGCTACAGAGATAATTTGTGTCCCGGAGAAGGACAAAGGATAGTTCTTATCCCGGAAAATCGCATAGTTCCCACGGGAGAGCGATAAGCTAATTCACTGCAGACGGAGTCGCCGGCAACAGCTAGTAAATAATATATTCATAATTAAAATATGCAAACTGTGTAAGTAAACTAATTAGGTTTTTAATTATGCATGAAATTTATTAACGAACCCTCACTGTTGCTGTACGGTTTCGGATTAAGACATCAAAATATTTTTTATTAAAGTTATAAGGTACTCACGATTCTCATTATTGTCCCTGCTTGGACCACTGTTTATGTTACAGGATCTTGAAAACGTAGTGCCCATTTTATTAGGTTCTATTACGGAGCCTGCGAATAAATAACGAACTAAATACACAAAACTATTTAAATTTCGCTCTCAATTTTCTTAGAGATAAGATAAACAATTCACCAATCACACACATTAGACGTTATAGGAAATATGACGAAGAATCTCCTCTCATACAGTCATACAGTCTAGTACGGGTTTCGGAAAGGTATTTTTACCTTGAAGAAAACGTCTGACAACCTTGTTCAATAAACGGTTTCTGCGAAATAAAATCATCTTAAAAAAAAACCAAACTGGCATGCAACTGTCAAACTGCTGTACAGATTGTATAATATACTCTGTGCTACTGTCGATGTCCCAGTTGCCAGATTAAATAATGAGAAAACCTGTAGTATTCAGGTTTTAATAATCATCAAATTGTACGACATTTAACATTACAAATACGGCGTAGTCTTGATTAACAATGACATGAAAGCACGAGTAAAGATAGAGGCTGACGAGGAAGGAGGTTGCAGTTTTCAGCAAATAGATCATATCACGTCACCAGATGTAATAAAAATGCTGACTTTGAAGGAGAAATCAAATGATGGGAGGTAAATATGAGAAAAAAACTTAAATAAGTTCATGTCGTTCGAGAATGCAACGACCATTTAAATTAAAGTTTATAAGAAACTGAGGCACTTCTCGGTCTCTGCTAGCTCCCATACTATGTGATGAAAATAATTGTTTATAAATGTAAGGTGGCTAATGTTGGCCATGTAGAATATGTACATACAACTTATTTTTATTTTTAAATAGGGGTAAGTTACTTATCCATGGCAACATTACCAAAACCTGCATTCAAGTAAAAATAAGAAATAAATTGAACGTATTCTAGTAAAATTTGGGGTGCGTTTAAATACTACTTTCCTGAATATCATCCCTTAAAAACTCAACACAAAAATATAAATATTATTTAGAAAGAGGGAGTTTCGCGCTTATTATTGATTATCTTACGTTTGAACAATATTTCAAGATATTTAAGTAAATTACATAATCAGACTTGATGAAATTAGCTAAAACTTACATTGACACTTGCCTTCGTACGTTCATAATGCTAAATCGTTTACTGATTATGGTGGACGTGGCCTAGGTGGTGGATAATTTTTGTTGTAATAGTATGTTTTCCCCATCGTCATAAATTAAAGGAAATGTCTGACGCGATTGTGCCTAAGGGTCAGCCGACTCCCGGCGACCCTGAGAAGAAAGGGTGGTTGTTCAAGTGGACAAACTACCTGAAAGGTTATCAGCGAAGATGGTTCGTGTTATCGAATGGATTGTTATCGTACTACAGGTAAAAGTTAAAAACTTCTATTTTTCATTTGTCTTTTAAGTATGTTAAATTATTAGAAAATTATTGCATGACCGACCCAAGAAAGAGCTAATTGATCAGTGCGCAGCATGTCGCTTAGTTTTCGCTGATCATTTTCCGTGACGCACCAATGTTTTTACCTATTTTTAGCCAAATAATACATTAAAGTTGACAGTCGTGAAGCCACTATTATCTCATAGACTTATTATGCGGTATTACGGCAGACTGCAGTGATTATCTCCGGCCAGCTTTTATCAATGATTGGTGCAATATCCTTATAAGATTTCCAATATTCATCACTGCTATTAATGGCAATTTTTTGATAATCGGCATATTAGCTTGGAAATTGAATAAATTAGTGTATATTTTGATGATGCAAAGATGCTTTTTATATTACGAAAATATTAGATCAAAAAAGAAATACTTAAATAACAATATAGAGATTTTTTTTATTTAATTTAATCCAATGTTGATAACCTGTATTTTAAAATACTAGATAAGAATTCAGTTCCAAATGTACAGGATGTTGAATGTAATGATAACAATTTATATTATTGGGCATTTCACTGTTTGAAATTTCTTGTTTTTTTAATTTATCTAAACATGGCTTTCAAATCACTACATAGTATAAAACAAAGTCGCTTTCTCTGTCCCTATGTATGCTTATATCTTCAAAACTATGCAACGGATTTTGATGCAGTTTTTTTTAATAGATAGACTGATTCAAGAGGAAGGTTTTTATGTATAATTCTAAGCAGACGAAGCCGCGGGCAGAAGCTAGTTAGCTATATTATAAACTTTATAATATAGCTAACTAGCTTCTGCCCGCGACTTCGTCTGCTTTATAATATAAAGTATTAAAATGTTTCTTCCATGCTGGTCTGGGAGCAAAGAAAAAATATAGAATGTACCAGTTGCTTCTCTACCCGCGCAGATGGTAAAAGCCCATCGAGGGAATGGGCAAAAATAATAGGAATCATGTTATAGGCGATGAGGCTAGCAACTAGTGTCCGACCGAAACACGATTTTTAGCCGAAACCGAAACCGAAACCGAAAATTCGGTTTTTTTCTGATTTCGGCCGAAACCGATACCGAAACCGAAATTTTTGAAGACGTATCAAAATATTCAAAATTACTGTACAAATCGTAAGGAAAGGGTTATTGCAAGGATTTCTTATTTGAGAACGTTTCTTTTTTGTTAAACAAAATAAAAAACGTTTATTTTTAATGAAAATAGATATAGGTACATGAAACTACCGTGAGACTTTAATCATAATTACACAAACGGATAACTCACGTATAAAAAGTCGAGTGATGCTCGACATGTTTCGGACTATTTTGTAGTCCTTCTTCCTGGAGCTTAGAGTACATATTTCAATTTGTACTTTTACTTTACGCGCCCGAATTAAGCCGAATGCTCCCGATGCGAGAGCCGCGAGAGGCCGCGAAGTAATTTCGGCCCGGCCGAAGGTTTCGGCCGGATTCTGGCCGAAACCGAAACTTCGGCCGAAATCACTTTTTTGGCCGAAATTGGCCGAAACCGAAACCGAAACCGAAACTTCGGTCGGACACTACTAGCAACCCATCACTATTTTAATTCCATTTTCCACCTATACGCCCACAATCTTGCTAAATGTGGCCTGTAGGTACCTGTTACCCTAGGCTTTGTCTACCCCGTAAGGGATAAAGACGTGATTTGTGTATGTGTATGTATTAAAATGTTTTATAGATATCGCCTCTAGTTTGCCGTGTTGTATTGAAACCGAATTGATTATTTTTTTAATATATTTTACTTTTATTCACTCTCTCACAGGCTGTATCTGTTTTGAGTGAAAAAATTAAAAAGTGACTGTGCCAAGTTTCATGCGGCGCATTCTTCGTGGCAATGATTGTCTTTTGAAGTCGCTTTCATAGTTGATGGTTGCTGGTAGTTAAAAAAAAGACATGCAAAAGAGCCCTTTGTGGGCTATTTGCAAAATAAAGATTTGATTTTCGAATTTTGAGTGATAATGCTTCTAATTATACAATGGAATAAGATATGGTATCAGTATCTCAAAGTCTGTGAAACAAATTATGTTCTTTATCTCACGTTTGTGTTTACTGCCAGCCCAAACGAAAGATCAAACAATATGAGTCATTGCTTGCATGTCTTTAATTAGTGTTTCTACAAACACAATTTACGTAACAAGGTTTTAGTTCAGAAATTATTACGTCTGATACTACAAAACACAACAGTTCATAGAAAACTGTAATTTTAGTATAGCAGTATGTTTATAATACATTTTTTTTTGTGGGAAGGCCTAAAGAATATTAAAAAAAATGGTTTTAATGTTCTGATAAAGATACGAAACATTGTTATAGACCTACCACTTAAATGAGTCCTCGCCCGCGCGGCATAGGGACGCGGGGTAAGCGACAAAGGGGGCCGAGAGAGGTGCGGGCGGCAGGCGCACTACCCGCCCGCACTGCTCTTGGTCCCCTTTGACGTTCTACCCTGCGCCCCATACCCGCGCGGGCGAGGACTCAAGGACTGACTGTATGTGTACATATCAGTTAATATGGTCATTAGTAGCTCTATGAATATCAACTTTTCTCATATTTCATGTAGGTTTAATCATTTTTATATTTCCTGCATGCTTCAAGAAGTCAGTAATATAGAACTAATAAATAAAAACCCTACATTGGTTGCCTGCAGGGATAAATCCACCAATAGGATTACTTGACTTCTGTACCCTTGGTCAGCAGCTTTCCTATTGGTTTATTTTTAATGGTTTGCACAGCTTTGGTGAACATGCAGCCTCATCCTTCCATGTGTCTCCAGAGTACAGCCCACTAATCCCTAGGGGTAATGATTAAATTTAATTTTTTTATATAACTTGAAAATTTCCCGTTACTGTTTATAAAAATTAGGTTCTATTATTAATACTCTTACCCCCTTATTCATAAACGCTCTATAGCTTTCTGCTAACTTAGCAATCGTTTGTCCTTATCTGTGAAAGGTAAATGTCAAAGTGAGAGATAAGGACAAACAATTGCTAAATTAGCTGAAGCCTATAGAGTGTTTATGAATAAGGGGGTTAGTATGTTACTATTTAAAGACATATTGCGAAGTATTTTGCAGACAAACCATTCTTCTACATATACTGACTGACAAAGTGTTAATTGCACTAATATACCTTACGCAGCTAGTTAGCAATTAGTAGCATTGGAAGTAATGGGTTTTCGTTCAATCAATTAGTCGTTCAAACATTGACCTTGTTGATACATTATTCTAATTTTTAAACATTACCACAATATAAATATTTGCCCAAGTTGTAACTTAATAGCCTGTTATGGACGATGTTCACAATGCTCTTCACTGTACCATCAGTAGAAAAAGTGTTTTTTTACGAAAATTAATAAGGGTAAGGGGTAAGGTGCAATTTCCTCCATACCTTAAAATCCTTATATATCTAATCAGCCCGCAGCCACCCGCTACTGGGTTAAGCCCTCTTCATTTTCATAGTTCTTAACCAAACATACATATTAATCACGTCTTTATTCCCAAGGGGGTACAAAGCCTAGGGTAGCAAGACCTAAACCACGTTTAGCGTGATTATTGACGTATAAGTGGAAAGGGGAATCGGAATAGAGAGGGGTTGCTATACGCATTGACTAAAACTTGACTCCTAATATTTTCGCCCGCAGTTGTCATACATTTATAGACGTAATTGTTACCTACAGAAACCAAGCAGAGATGGCGCACACGTGCCGCGGCACGATATCGCTGCTGGGCGCGCTCATCCACACGGCGGACTCGTGCACGTTCGTGATCAGCAACGGCGGCACGCAGACCTTCCACATCCGCGCGCACGATGAGGTCGAGCGCCAGAG
This sequence comes from Pandemis cinnamomeana, assembly GCA_932294345.1. Classification (NCBI taxonomy): domain Eukaryota; kingdom Metazoa; phylum Arthropoda; class Insecta; order Lepidoptera; family Tortricidae; genus Pandemis; species Pandemis cinnamomeana. Next base: position 4,611,124 of record OW028720.1, read on the forward strand.
CTGGGTCACCGCGCTCGAGTTGGCCAAGGCTAAAGCTATGTTAGTGTTGCTTCCACAGTTGGATTTTACGGAACACTATGTAGCAGTGACGTGGCGTGCGTGAATACATTGTAAAGTACTTGGCTCTTGGATCATTCATCCTTTGCCATACTCTTTCTTGGAAACTATAAAACTATTAAAACTAGTTTTTTTATGAATTAGAATGACAAAAGAGCAAGTGGGTCACCTGATGTTAGGTGATCACCATTGCCCATGAATACGCGCAACACCGAAGGATTGGAGATGCGCTGCCAACCTAGAAGGCTAAGATGGAATATATGTCAGTAATTTCACCGGTTTTTCTCTACACGCCGGAACACAGTAGCGCAAGCGCTGCTGCTTGGCGGCAACGGACCTTGCTCAAGGCCCTAACACTCTATAAAAGCTACACAAAATCATAATTGCTGGAATAAAAACACATTGGAAATTAACTCATTATTAGGTGTAATATTAGTAGAGACAGCTCTAATACACTGACGAGTTGAAATACGGACACTTCTCAAATAGGCGACGAGTTTAGATCGGGTATAAACCGCCATTTAAACACCCAAATATAGAACTGAGGTTTTATATAACGAAGTTTAGGCTGGCTAGCTCAAGACGAGAATCTCAACGGAACAACGAATATGTCGGTACTTTTGTTACACTAACCAACGTCTGGTTATGAATGTTACCTTCGGTGTTTTAGTGCTTTGTTATATCCTATTTCCTATATTAGTGCCGGCGACTTAACGTTGGCTTGGGCTCGCCAGTGGATCAACCCCATTAAAATTTAATATAGGAATCTAATATTTAATATTATATAAAAGTTTTTTTCGTCCATCCAATATAGACATCATTTCATCATTTAATAATTCCGCAGTAGGGCCCAGGAGTCAGACGATGATGAAGACCAGATGTCGAGCGGCGCGGTCGTTGTAGGGGGAGGTGAAGATGGGGAAGACGCGGGCGGCATCGCCCGGGAACTCGCCGCCAGGTTCCACGACCTCAGGACCTGTTCCGAGCTGGTGGCGAAGCATGGAGCAGTCCTGCAAAGGTCTCTGGTGGAACTGGAAATACCGCCGTCTGATACCACCAAGCAGGTGTCGGAAAGAGCTACGCTGTTCAGGATATCGTGCAACGCTATGATGAATGTAAGTCAAATGTTTTTTTCGTGATAGAATTCCATGTACAGTCAAGTGTAATAAAATGTATCTAGTCAAAGTTTCAAAAATAAGTACCATACGCTCTTACACCGGCGTAATAAGGTCGTGGGACACATTTTTGAGAAGATCGTATCAATACTTATTTTTGCACTTGGCCGTACATACCGCAAGCTTCATAGTCTGGTTGTCTCACCACTACTCTATCCGGTCGTCGTTAATATTATATCTATCTACTGTTTCTCAATTTTTATTTTTTTATGTTTCAACGTCTTTTCCGCCGGATTCTGGCACTATCTACTTAATTGTCGCATTTTTGACATGAAATGTTGGACTAATACGTTCCAGTTTATTGCTTAACCTAAAAAAAACTTTATCGTGTCGTCCCGCTAACACATACAGGGTGGGAAGGAGTATACCGACAGATTTTAACCATGGATTCCTGGTGGTGTAACGAGTAAATAATGTTATATCAACATGGGTCCAAAACTGCCTTATTAACTTAGTTAATTTCTGGAACAAAAAAATTATTATCGATAGTACTACCTTGTGAACAAAGCCTTAGTCAATAGAGTGAAAAAGAAAATTGGTTTCAATCTGTCGGTATTGGGACCGAGCGCGACGACAGCGCCACGTACAGGCGGCCATTATGGACAATATTGTCACCGCTGTCAAACTAGAAGTAAGTAAATATTGTGAAAAATATTAATGAAATCTTGTGTTATTTTACTATATTACACAATTTTGGACAATGGTAGTCAGTAACATTATTGCCAATAATATTAAAATTGTTGTTTTCAGTGAAATTTTAGAGGTTAGGTAACTTACTTTTTTTTTCTTACGGCTTAATATCCACTTATTTCTTTGGTCTCTTTTCCACCATGGTCTTGGAAATTGGTAAAATTTACAGTCGCTATTCTTCTTGGTGTTATTACAATTCACAACAACACATCTTACCAGGACCATATTTTATCTCAAAAACGATTGGAAAATGTTTACTGCAATATGGATTTGACAGCTCAAGTTAGCGACAAAAATGACAATTCGAGCGCTGTGATCGTTTAGACTACCCCCTCCACCCGCTTTGCACTCTGCCAATACTCCTTCCCACCCTGTATAGCGTTTAATAGACGAGTTATAGGGACGTAATGTTACGAACTTCAAATTTCGAACTTGGTAGTAGACTGTGCGATTAAAGATCCGAGCTCTTTAGTTAGTGTGTCGGACTCTCAATACAGCCAGGTACTTTTTTAAACGGTGGGAAAAATCGTGTCTAATTGAATGACAAATATGGCAAGTGTTGGAAAAACCGTGATTTTTTCGCAATAATTTTAATCTATTAAACTGGTTAGTCTATTAGACCTTCATCGCTTGCGGAACATTTAGTTGGTGCACTGTCGATCCTTATGGGTCGCATATACCCACCGTGACGTGCACCGAATTTCATTAAGTGTCGTTAGATAATTTTGTGGTCAAGCAAGTAACTGTACCTACTGTACGAGTAAGAGGTAGTAGGTATTAGTTTGAATGCGAGGTTACTCGCCGGTTGTTTCAACTGAACATGGTCTAAGAATATAATAGGTATTTTTTATTAACATAGAATTTTGAGGACTCTAAAATGACGATGAAGTTTGAACCATGTTTTATTTTTAATTAAGTATGTCAAATTAAGGGTAGACTGAGTGTTGCGTTGGTGCTGTGACACGTCTCTTAATTAAGCCAAAACAAAGCAGCACGCGCCATTTCTCGCGTTAGCGCAGTGCGTCCGTATCCTACACTAGACCATGTTGTTTAACGCGCGGTCGCTTGCAATGGCATTCACTTTCTCTTTCTACTCTAATCCTATATCATATACCTGATATCGTGTGATAGAAGTGATTCGGTTCCCGAGTGCGTGAGACCAGTGTAGTTCCCAAAATCCAGACGACTCAATAAAAAAAAAGTAGAACTTAGACACACTCAGTATCTGCATTCGTTCGACATTTACGACCCAGGCATTGTACTCAGAAGTCATAAAACAGAATTTCGTACCGTACCGATTCGCTCACGCTAAAGTCATGATTAGGAAAATGAGAGGGACGGTATGATACGAACTTGTAGTCGACCCCCAAGGTTATGAGAATGCTCCGTTTGACAAATATGACTTCAGGTCAGTTAGAAAAGGACGCACTGTGGGATAAGCGAGAGAACAACGCGCATTACAGGCTATACCCTCAGCCGGGTCATAAAGTCCAGTGTGTTATCAGGCGTGTTCCGAGTTCATGAGCGCGGCGGCGGCATCAAGCGCGCGCATGTCTCGGGCACTGCAGCACGAGCGCGACCAGAAGACGCGGCTGCAAGAGGTGGTGGAACAGCTGGCGCGGCAGCATGACAACCTTGAGAAGACTGTCACCGCGCGCAGCACCACAGGTCAGTCACCTTTGGCATGATAAAGTCCCCTTTATTGAAGGGCCTGTCTGGCAGCTCGCATTCCCTTTATTAAGCTGTAAAAGCCACCAGAGGCTAACAGCAACATTCCACACCACCTTTGTCATCGTAGTCTATGGATTTCCTCTACTTCTTCTTCTTCTTTTTTTAATATGGCCTCATCGATCGATGCGATGATTTCGCCAATGTCAAAGTAATAAATACAGTATTCAAAAATCTTATGACAAAAATGTCGGCAACATTGTACGGTAGAACACGGTCAAAAGAGCCCTCCCATCATTAACCGATGCCCAGGGTGCACCGGACCAAGCACTGCTCTTCCCCTCGGGCGGATCCAAAAATAACCGCAGCTCTTGACCACACGCGGAGGTAACCCGACTCGCACCCCTTATTTCCTCTACTAGTCTCTACAAAAACTAGTAGACACTTTGTGACAAGCGCAAGCCTTCTGTATCAACCGGTGTTGCGGAACCTTATCCAGTGTTCCGGTTTATCTTGTTCATATGCTGTGTTCCTCTCTGTTGCACTGAAACGCTTCTTTCGAAATCTTTTTCTTTCCATTGCCTGGTCGTTTTACAGATTTTAGGATGATCAACATCATGGGTATCACTGTTATATCTTGGGTCCGTAACTGGCAACAGATTTCGTTTGGTTCTAATTATATTTTTAACGATGTAGCCCTAGCTACCGATAGCCATGAAGCCATATCCCTAATTTATGTCTGTCCTGGATCTTAATAATGTCCGACAAGTTCGATAATCTTTTTGAATAACAACCGCCAACCTGGAAGTTTGAGCTTGGCATCTCAGTCAGAGGATCGTGAATTTGAACCCGGGCCTTGACCAATTGAGTTCTTATGTGCAAAATGTAATTGAAATTTACCCTATTGGTAAAATACATCGTGAGGTAACGTGCACACACTGTGAACTCCCAGTCTGCATGGATACACTTAGAACCTGGGTTGCTATCCTGGGCGAAATTACCCCCTCGGGGGGTAAAATCGGTTTTCCCCGGGAGTCATGAGCTGGTTGGCTGTATGATTTCCTTGCCTTAACAACGAATAAGCTTGTCTGTGGGGGGTAAAATCCGTGACCCTAGTTAGGTCATAAGGGTAAAGAAACTGAAAAGGTTAGGAACCACTGCATTAGAACGACGTAAATATAATGAAATGACGATAATGGTGATGATAATAATGATGATGATGATAATAATTATGTAGGCTTTTTCACTATGTAAAAAAACATTGTGCCCAAAAGTGAATTTATTGTCTTTTTTTTTAAATATATGCACAAACTTACCTCCACGGCGTCACTATATTTCAAGAAGTTATATATTTCTAAAATAAATTGGTCTTATTCGTTACTCGAGGTCAATTAAAGTATCGTGTTGCAAACCTATTTTTGCGGTTGCGGTTTGACTAGCATGTATAAATAATGAAATCAAAGCAGAAAACGTACACGCGGTAAGTTTTACAATAATAATAGTTTGTAAATTACTTCCAATAATATTAAATCCCAAAGTTATAAATTAAGGTTTCTAAAGCCTCACTAGTTAAGTAAATAACCTCCGTGGAACCTTTTCTCAATAAGCGTCATAGTGACATGCATTTGCCTACTAAAGAATGAAGTCTGTATAATGTTCATAGAGAAAAGGTTCCATGGAGGTTTTTATTTTTCTGGTCGGGCTTTAATGGTCATTGACTGCTTGGAAATCCTATTCTTCGTTTTTATGACTATTCTCAGTTAGTCAAAGTGGAGAAAGAATTAAATGAAATATAATACGTTTTATCAACAACAACGGTGCAATCCTGCCCGTGTTTGTTTCGAGTAACAAAACGCAGCCACAGACGCAACACGTCATGCGCTGCGCATGAAATTGAAACGGAACGTCAATTTTACCTGTCTGTAGTGTCTGTGAGTGAGAAATATTGAATGGCCTCGGAAATTCTGGGCGAATAATTAAATTCTTAGAAATGTTGAATTTCAAGATATAATACATTTAAATTAATAAATTCAAAAAAATGTTAAAACTCTATTAAATCTGTTTGATTTCGGTACGTAACGTTAGCCAGCTTAATCATCGAGCTATCGTAAAATGTTTTGTTCTCGACGCCGCAGATTTTCATTTCAAGTTTTTGGGTGATTTCAAGGTTGCTTCATGTAAAGAAGTTCAATTGGTTGCAAATATGACGTATTCGTCTATCTAATTATTGTCTGCCGTGTTAGACGTGTTGTCTTTTGGCAGCCACATTTCTCGCGTCGGGCGGCCGCCTGTATTGTGATTTTGGTTGGTTTGGTTTTGTGTAGTGTAGTGCTAGTTTCGGGGCTAATTACTGTTGCTTCCGATGACGAATTGAATTGTGCTTCGTATCAGCGTCATGGGCGGTAAGTGAGCGCAATCACAAAACCGGAGAAATCAGCATTAGTGCTAGTTCATTGTCATGCCAAGGTTGGTGTTTAGTCCTCTTAATATGTGGAGGAAAAATTACACCTAGCAACCGTCTATATGCAGTCGTTTTGATATCAGTGTGATTCTGACAGCATGATCTTTGCACTGCTTAGGTTTACTAGCCAGTGATCTGATCATTTCATTATTTCACTCTAATGTATGCTTTGTTTTGATGTTCAATGTTGTCCAGAAGCGAAAAAGGATGTTTTTTAGTAATGATGGTGCAGGTTAAGAGGTGTGTTATGTAAATTGTTTGCCAAAAATATGGTTATTATTGTTTTTTTTGCTTGAATTTGTTAGCTTGCACACACATGCCCATAAAATTACCCTTGGCCAGTTGCTATCAAATTTGATTGTTGGTTATGACTTGACTATTCCCGAAGACTGATTTAAGGGGATAATGTTACAGTTTATGTCTTTTATTATAGGTCTACTAACATTAGGACCAAGCAAGAAGGAAATGAGTAGTTATTCTGAATATTCCAATTGGATTTATAATTGTATGATTTACACAAAAACATATTTATACACTTCTGTTTACAATCTTTTACAAACAGGTAGTGATCAATCTATCATGTACATTTGAAAGTATTCATTTGTTCACTAGATAACAAAGTATAAAACATGGGTTTTAGTTTAAAACAAATTTAGTTACCTACTTAGTTAGATACCTTTGTAGATAAACTATTAAACTTAAATCATTATCCTCTGTTGTTCATTCAGGAGCTTAACAAAATATAAACAAATGTAATCATGTGACTGGTTGAGTCAGCTCACGATCCAACAGTTTGCATCTCTAGAGTAAAAGACAAAAGATCAATTTAATTGGATGCTTTACTTACATGTAAAAGAATATCACCGCAGCAGGTTTAATGTTAGAATAATTAGTTAGTGTTTGAAAACTGTAATCATTATGTTCATGTTTATACCAGTAATTATGAATTTTTGTGTTGTTTATTATTGGAATGTATATTATGTACTCAGAGGCTTAGTGTAGCATATTAATTTTGTTTTTTTTTGTCTAGGAGGTAACGGAACGGGTCAAGGCAATGATACAGAGGACGAGGACCATGAGTTTTTTGATGCTATGGAAGAGGGAATTTCCTCAACTATGGATGACAAAACACACAATTCCTTTGTAATGAAAGTGCCTGTAAGTATTTTCATTGCTTAATCTAGTAATAGACCACTGCGGTATCTGTGATAATAAGCATGAATAAGCCCATATTCCCTTTTGATTAACCATAAAAAAAATAGATGCATTGGATTAAATCCGTGCATGGCGGGAAGAACTTGATAACTAGACTTACATGATTTTTTTTTTACCGTCGCAATGGCTTCCTACAGCATTGGTTTTGTAGGAAAAAAATTGACAACTCGATATCTACGATACTTTTAGAGATATTGCCGCGTGAGTATTTGAATATATCCATACGCTGCGTATTTTATTTAACGAAATGAGATATATACGCGATGAGTCACAATAAAAAATATAATATCGTAATATATCCTTACATCAACTTATGCTCAAAAACCGATCTAACGTACGTAAATTGACAAAACAAGATCTCAAATAAAAGTCGACTAATACACTATTACGTTAACAAATAAATATATCGTTTTATCTACTTACTGATAAAACGAACGTAACTTGATATGTCAATTTATACTTACACTATACCAATTCTATGGTGAATAAGTTAACATGTTCGGTGATCATGATCGGTGAACATGTTGATAAGTCAATTATTATGAATAATAAGATAGTAAGAAAGATAAACATAACCATATTTGAAAAACCATCTAAAATTACTCTTAAGTCAATTTAGACATTTCACTTACACTGAAAAACTGATTTTTAGGAATTAAATTAAATAATGTTTTCACTGGTTTGAGCACTAATGTATGGGTAATAAGTTGATAAGTCTCTGGGTAGTATGTTGATAAGTCTAATATCTTACAAAATAAGCAGAATTTACGAGAATACGTAACATAATTTGAAAGATTACATAAAATTATCCATAAATCAAGCTATAGAGATGAGTTCGAGATAAAAACGGATTTTGGAGAAAATGACAAACTTTAAAATCGCTGCCCTGTAAAATTGCCATTTTGGAGTTATCAAGTTCTTCCCGCCATGCACGGAAATATGGTATAAGGTTACTCAACAGTCTTAACCACAACAGTTTTATTGTTTATACAGATTGTACAAAATCTTGCTGTTGTAAAAGTCATTCATTATACATAGATGTGATGTCATATGAATGTCTTCACTTCATCAGTCTCATATTGTTCATGTCATTTCATGTGTGTGTATCCTTACAGGTAAACAGAAAAAACAAAGTTAACAGCGGAGAAAGCTCTGACGATTCCGAGGGCGAGACTGTTACCGAGACTCAGCAGGTCAGTATTACACATGAATCTGAATCCATTTAGGTATAATTAATGAAAAAATGTAATGTTTTTTTAGTTGATTACTAAAGAAGTCTTTGTCCTGTTGTAGTTTGTTTGTTTAGTTGTTTGTTGGAATATTCACAATTATGTGAGTAAATTCGTTTTTGTAATTCATAAATCGGAATGTACTGCCTATTAAACTATTATGATTTAACATTAATCTCTGTTTTGGGGGAAGTGATAATATTAATTGCTAGTATCTTTTATGTCTCTCAAATTATCTAGTGCAAAGTGTTTAATGTTTCATTTCAAGTTTGTTCTGCTAGCAACAGTAAAATAAATATGTATCAATTAGTAGATACAGAAATGTGGTTTTGTAAAAAAGGTGTTTAATAGTGTTTGAACAGCGTGTCGATCGGACGCGTAACGTGGAGTGACGTTCAAATTTACATAACCATTCTTACACGCGAATTATAACCATATGACATCCTGTAAATAGTTTTAACGAGTTTTTACAATACATGGAAATGGTTTCGGCAAATAAATAGAACGGTCAGTGTGATATCAGTGTGACTGCGCGAGAGACGCCGTAGTTTTCAGGTAAAATGTAGACATAAACCGTATAAGCCGTTTTCAGTGATTGTGTCCATATTAATTGGTGAAAAAATACCCATCTCGCCTAATGGAGTAAGAGCTGCGTGCTGTCATAGACGTGAGACTAGCCGTTGCCCATTTCTTTTGATGCCTAATATAGACTAGTGGCTATTACTGTCGATGTTGCTATTGCTAGGCTTCGTTCCCACTTGTCGGTCGGTTATCTCTATACTAAATGATGTCTGGTAAGCGTGAACAGCCTCATGTAAAAGGTTTAGCCACTGGAGCACCTCAGATGTTTTTTGGACCCGAAACAACGAGAGGAAACGGTGGTAGGCAAAGAGTATGAGTATTTTTTTATACTCAACTGAACATTCATGCTCCTTATTGTGATAAGGTTCACGAATAATCATATGACAGATAAAACACATTGCTGAATGATTGTAGTAGTAATACTCAGTATGTAGTTGCGCCCCTTCCGCTTGCAACATGCGACTTAGTGCGACTTGTTTTATAATGGCATATAATAGTGAGTAATGAGGCACTGTAATCATATTATGACTCACTTTATTTTAAATTAGGTTTGCATAGCTTGAGTAGGAATACGTATCTTACCTACAGTAAGTACAAGTTACAAAGCGGAATTGGTCGAAATATGAAACTACAATTATCTATCCTCGTCACGACTACGAACTAAGACTGCTTGTCAGTTTATGCAAATTTGTATTCATGTAGGTAATTAATACGACAGCAATACAAGATCCCTCTTTTCCTTCTTAAATCACGAGAAGAGACGTCCGCGGCGCCCTGTGGCGCTCTATTATGTCACTGGCGCTTTGGGCGGTCACCTAATCCTCCGCCACTTTATTAAGTATTTATTTTAATGCCGTTTTGTCAGGTGATCTTCTTAGAGGACAAGGAGCGGCCCGAGAGCTCGATGGGCGGCGTGGACGCGGCTGCTGCGGCCACCAAGCCGCCACCTGACGCCAAGGCTACCGACGGTCAAATATGGGTAAAGCTTCATAACACTATATTAGTATTATCTACTGACAGCAGTTACCTCTTGAATAAAGTTATGATGACAGTTCCTGAATATTAAAAGCTATACTGTTAAAATTATGATTCATGACAACTGTTCTCAGCTATCCATTAATAAAATAAAATGTGTACAAGGAAATCGTTAATGAAATCAGTAAATTTGTTGGCACACTACCGAGTGTTGTAAGATCTACCGATTCTAATTAGTTTGACCTTGTGGGTTTTAACAAGCTAGTGAAATACTACAAAAACCGTATAATTTTACAAATTACTTATTTAGCCACTACACATGTCATATCTTACAGTAAAAAAAATAAAAATATGTATATTTATAATAGTAATACACAAAGTATTTACACTTCGTTTTTTTTGTTAGAAAATAGGAAAAATATAAAGATATTATTAAAAACGCTTTTTAAATCAGGACTGTTACTTAATTAAACCATAAGAATAAATACCTATCGCATTATTATTTAATGTTTACTTGCTGTTATTATTGTAATGCAGAAAAAGTAGGAAGGTAAGTATTTTTGGTTACGTAATAAATATATTTTAATTGAACTGAAACTGGAAATGGCTCACTTGAGTAACGTGTTCGTGGTGGTTTCAGCCGCACGCGTCCCAGGTGGCGGTGAGCACGGTGGACGGCCACCCGCGGCGCATGCGCGTGCCCGACAAGCCCAACTACCCGCTCAGCCTCTGGTCCATCATGAAGAACTGTATAGGTGGGTGCAGTACGGTGATTCCATGGAAGTGAACTGCGGTCCTAAATCGAACAGTTTTCTTCTTCTTTTCTAATATGGCCCCATCGAACCATGCGATGATTTCGCCAATGTCAAGGTAATAAATACAGTATGCAAAAATCTTGTGACAAAAATGTTGTACGGTAGAACATGGTCATAAGACCCCTCCCCCCCGGGGGGCCCGACAGGGGGGCCTGTCGGGCTCCTAGCCAACGGATAATGATATCCCTCGGAGACCGCCAGGAAATCATTAACCGGTGCCCAGGGTGCACCGGAACAAGCACTGCACTTTCCCTCGGACGAATCCAAAAACGAACCGCAGCTCTTGATCACACGCGGAGGTAACCCGACTCGCACCCCGAACAGTTTTCTGATAATTGTAGAGCTTTGTCAGCTCTTTGTCACAGATGTCATGTCATCGTCAATTACAGCTTGACAGATATACACGTATAATTTCGTGGTTTAAAGTTGGAAATTGTATGCAAATGTATGGTTAACTATCTAAACTAAACTCTTAAATATAATTCAATAATAGCCAGAAAGTAGGGTAAAGGCGAACATATCCGTCAAAAGAGATCTCTTGAAGTTAACCTAACTAAATTGTATTGAAATAGGTCAGACTGAATAGGCTGTTACTGAACCAGTGATTCACACCATCCGCGCCATTTACCTTCATTAATGGAGATGGGGTCAATTACTGGCCAGTCCTATGTAAAATAGTACATAGTGCACCGTGGGCGGTAAGAAGGGTGTAGCTAACGCGAGAGCCTACTAGAAGGCTTTTAACGCTTTTAGTTGGTAATCCCCTTACTGCCCGTGATACACATAATGTTTTTCATCACATTTGCGAGGGAATAAAAAAATAGTTGAAAAAAACAAGCTCAGAACTGCAAAATTATGACACTCATCACAACATTTTTGTCCCAGTATTGGCAAAATATGTATGCCTGTATGTTGGCATCTTGGCTCCAAAACAGTAAATGTCTAATTGAAAATGGCATAAAATTGCTTTGTAGCCATTTTCTGAAGATATTAAATAAACCTGGCTGATTTGAAACCTCCTTAGTCTGAAATGACGTACAATGAGTTCATAATTTTAAAACTAAACTTTTCCTCCCGAAAGAATTCTGAAAATCCCTACAAAAATAATATCCTCGGGAGTAAAATATTGAAAATACCCGTGGGAGGTAAATCGGCTACTACGGCTCTATACGTCTGCGTGTAATAATACCATTTGAGAGCAAGTGTGATGAAAAAAAAATAACAGCTCAAGTTATATCGATCCCGTCACAGAACTTGCGTCACTTGTTTTCAAACAAACCTATTACAAAAGTTCGGCGTCGCGTTCGTGTTCCAGGCAAGGAGTTGTCCAAGATCCCGATCCCGGTGAACTTCAGCGAGCCGCTGTCGATGCTGCAGCGGCTGGTGGAGGACTACGAGTACTCCAGCGTGCTGGACGAGGCGGCGCGCTGCAGCGACCCCGCGCAGCAGCTCGCCTACGTCGCCGCCTTCACCGTCTCCTCCTACGCTACCACTGCTAACAGGTAACCTGATGCCCCAACTACGAGTACTCCAGCGTGCTGGACGAGGCGGCGCGCTGCAGCGACCCCGCGCAGCAGCTCGCCTACGTCGCCGCCTTCACCGTCTCCTCCTACGCTACCACTGCTAACAGGTAACCTGATGCCCCAACTACGAGTACTCCAGCGTGCTGGACGAGGCGGCGCGCTGCAGCGACCCCGCGCAGCAGCTCGCCTACGTCGCCGCCTTCACCGTCTCCTCCTACGCTACCACTGCTAACAGGTAACCTGATGCCCCAACTACGAGTACTCCAGCGTGCTGGACGAGGCGGCGCGCTGCAGCGACCCCGCGCAGCAGCTCGCCTACGTCGCCGCCTTCACCGTCTCCTCCTACGCTACCACTGCTAACAGGTAACCTGATGCCCCAACTACGAGTACTCCAGCGTGCTGGACGAGGCGGCGCGCTGCAGCGACCCCGCGCAGCAGCTCGCCTACGTCGCCGCCTTCACCGTCTCCTCCTACGCTACCACTGCTAACAGGTAACCTGATGCCCCAACTACGAGTACTCCAGCGTGCTGGACGAGGCGGCGCGCTGCAGCGACCCCGCGCAGCAGCTCGCCTACGTCGCCGCCTTCACCGTCTCCTCCTACGCTACCACTGCTAACAGGTAACCTGATGCCCCAACTACGAGTACTCCAGCGTGCTGGACGAGGCGGCGCGCTGCAGCGACCCCGCGCAGCAGCTCGCCTACGTCGCCGCCTTCACCGTCTCCTCCTACGCTACCACTGCTAACAGGTAACCTGATGCCCCAACTACGAGTACTCCAGCGTGCTGGACGAGGCGGCGCGCTGCAGCGACCCCGCGCAGCAGCTCGCCTACGTCGCCGCCTTCACCGTCTCCTCCTACGCTACCACTGCTAACAGGTAACCTGATGCCCCAACTACGAGTACTCCAGCGTGCTGGACGAGGCGGCGCGCTGCAGCGACCCCGCGCAGCAGCTCGCCTACGTCGCCGCCTTCACCGTCTCCTCCTACGCTACCACTGCTAACAGGTAACCTGATGCCCCAACTACGAGTACTCCAGCGTGCTGGACGAGGCGGCGCGCTGCAGCGACCCCGCGCAGCAGCTCGCCTACGTCGCCGCCTTCACCGTCTCCTCCTACGCTACCACTGCTAACAGGTAACCTGATGCCCCAACTACGAGTACTCCAGCGTGCTGGACGAGGCGGCGCGCTGCAGCGACCCCGCGCAGCAGCTCGCCTACGTCGCCGCCTTCACCGTCTCCTCCTACGCTACCACTGCTAACAGGTAACCTGATGCCCCAACTACGAGTACTCCAGCGTGCTGGACGAGGCGGCGCGCTGCAGCGACCCCGCGCAGCAGCTCGCCTACGTCGCCGCCTTCACCGTCTCCTCCTACGCTACCACTGCTAACAGGTAACCTGATGCCCCAACTACGAGTACTCCAGCGTGCTGGACGAGGCGGCGCGCTGCAGCGACCCCGCGCAGCAGCTCGCCTACGTCGCCGCCTTCACCGTCTCCTCCTACGCTACCACTGCTAACAGGTAACCTGATGCCCCAACTACGAGTACTCCAGCGTGCTGGACGAGGCGGCGCGCTGCAGCGACCCCGCGCAGCAGCTCGCCTACGTCGCCGCCTTCACCGTCTCCTCCTACGCTACCACTGCTAACAGGTAACCTGATGCCCCAACTACGAGTACTCCAGCGTGCTGGACGAGGCGGCGCGCTGCAGCGACCCCGCGCAGCAGCTCGCCTACGTCGCCGCCTTCACCGTCTCCTCCTACGCTACCACTGCTAACAGGTAACCTGATGCCCCAACTACGAGTACTCCAGCGTGCTGGACGAGGCGGCGCGCTGCAGCGACCCCGCGCAGCAGCTCGCCTACGTCGCCGCCTTCACCGTCTCCTCCTACGCTACCACTGCTAACAGGTAACCTGATGCCCCAACTACGAGTACTCCAGCGTGCTGGACGAGGCGGCGCGCTGCAGCGACCCCGCGCAGCAGCTCGCCTACGTCGCCGCCTTCACCGTCTCCTCCTACGCTACCACTGCTAACAGGTAACCTGATGCCCCAACTACGAGTACTCCAGCGTGCTGGACGAGGCGGCGCGCTGCAGCGACCCCGCGCAGCAGCTCGCCTACGTCGCCGCCTTCACCGTCTCCTCCTACGCTACCACTGCTAACAGGTAACCTGATGCCCCAACTACGAGTACTCCAGCGTGCTGGACGAGGCGGCGCGCTGCAGCGACCCCGCGCAGCAGCTCGCCTACGTCGCCGCCTTCACCGTCTCCTCCTACGCTACCACTGCTAACAGGTAACCTGATGCCCCAACTACGAGTACTCCAGCGTGCTGGACGAGGCGGCGCGCTGCAGCGACCCCGCGCAGCAGCTCGCCTACGTCGCCGCCTTCACCGTCTCCTCCTACGCTACCACTGCTAACAGGTAACCTGATGCCCCAACTACGAGTACTCCAGCGTGCTGGACGAGGCGGCGCGCTGCAGCGACCCCGCGCAGCAGCTCGCCTACGTCGCCGCCTTCACCGTCTCCTCCTACGCTACCACTGCTAACAGGTAACCTGATGCCCCAACTACGAGTACTCCAGCGTGCTGGACGAGGCGGCGCGCTGCAGCGACCCCGCGCAGCAGCTCGCCTACGTCGCCGCCTTCACCGTCTCCTCCTACGCTACCACTGCTAACAGGTAACCTGATGCCCCAACTACGAGTACTCCAGCGTGCTGGACGAGGCGGCGCGCTGCAGCGACCCCGCGCAGCAGCTCGCCTACGTCGCCGCCTTCACCGTCTCCTCCTACGCTACCACTGCTAACAGGTAACCTGATGCCCCAACTACGAGTACTCCAGCGTGCTGGACGAGGCGGCGCGCTGCAGCGACCCCGCGCAGCAGCTCGCCTACGTCGCCGCCTTCACCGTCTCCTCCTACGCTACCACTGCTAACAGGTAACCTGATGCCCCAACTACGAGTACTCCAGCGTGCTGGACGAGGCGGCGCGCTGCAGCGACCCCGCGCAGCAGCTCGCCTACGTCGCCGCCTTCACCGTCTCCTCCTACGCTACCACTGCTAACAGGTAACCTGATGCCCCAACTACGAGTACTCCAGCGTGCTGGACGAGGCGGCGCGCTGCAGCGACCCCGCGCAGCAGCTCGCCTACGTCGCCGCCTTCACCGTCTCCTCCTACGCTACCACTGCTAACAGGTAACCTGATGCCCCAACTACGAGTACTCCAGCGTGCTGGACGAGGCGGCGCGCTGCAGCGACCCCGCGCAGCAGCTCGCCTACGTCGCCGCCTTCACCGTCTCCTCCTACGCTACCACTGCTAACAGGTAACCTGATGCCCCAACTACGAGTACTCCAGCGTGCTGGACGAGGCGGCGCGCTGCAGCGACCCCGCGCAGCAGCTCGCCTACGTCGCCGCCTTCACCGTCTCCTCCTACGCTACCACTGCTAACAGGTAACCTGATGCCCCAACTACGAGTACTCCAGCGTGCTGGACGAGGCGGCGCGCTGCAGCGACCCCGCGCAGCAGCTCGCCTACGTCGCCGCCTTCACCGTCTCCTCCTACGCTACCACTGCTAACAGGTAACCTGATGCCCCAACTACGAGTACTCCAGCGTGCTGGACGAGGCGGCGCGCTGCAGCGACCCCGCGCAGCAGCTCGCCTACGTCGCCGCCTTCACCGTCTCCTCCTACGCTACCACTGCTAACAGGTAACCTGATGCCCCAACTACGAGTACTCCAGCGTGCTGGACGAGGCGGCGCGCTGCAGCGACCCCGCGCAGCAGCTCGCCTACGTCGCCGCCTTCACCGTCTCCTCCTACGCTACCACTGCTAACAGGTAACCTGATGCCCCAACTACGAGTACTCCAGCGTGCTGGACGAGGCGGCGCGCTGCAGCGACCCCGCGCAGCAGCTCGCCTACGTCGCCGCCTTCACCGTCTCCTCCTACGCTACCACTGCTAACAGGTAACCTGATGCCCCAACTACGAGTACTCCAGCGTGCTGGACGAGGCGGCGCGCTGCAGCGACCCCGCGCAGCAGCTCGCCTACGTCGCCGCCTTCACCGTCTCCTCCTACGCTACCACTGCTAACAGGTAACCTGATGCCCCAACTACGAGTACTCCAGCGTGCTGGACGAGGCGGCGCGCTGCAGCGACCCCGCGCAGCAGCTCGCCTACGTCGCCGCCTTCACCGTCTCCTCCTACGCTACCACTGCTAACAGGTAACCTGATGCCCCAACTACGAGTACTCCAGCGTGCTGGACGAGGCGGCGCGCTGCAGCGACCCCGCGCAGCAGCTCGCCTACGTCGCCGCCTTCACCGTCTCCTCCTACGCTACCACTGCTAACAGGTAACCTGATGCCCCAACTACGAGTACTCCAGCGTGCTGGACGAGGCGGCGCGCTGCAGCGACCCCGCGCAGCAGCTCGCCTACGTCGCCGCCTTCACCGTCTCCTCCTACGCTACCACTGCTAACAGGTAACCTGATGCCCCAACTACGAGTACTCCAGCGTGCTGGACGAGGCGGCGCGCTGCAGCGACCCCGCGCAGCAGCTCGCCTACGTCGCCGCCTTCACCGTCTCCTCCTACGCTACCACTGCTAACAGGTAACCTGATGCCCCAACTACGAGTACTCCAGCGTGCTGGACGAGGCGGCGCGCTGCAGCGACCCCGCGCAGCAGCTCGCCTACGTCGCCGCCTTCACCGTCTCCTCCTACGCTACCACTGCTAACAGGTAACCTGATGCCCCAACTACGAGTACTCCAGCGTGCTGGACGAGGCGGCGCGCTGCAGCGACCCCGCGCAGCAGCTCGCCTACGTCGCCGCCTTCACCGTCTCCTCCTACGCTACCACTGCTAACAGGTAACCTGATGCCCCAACTACGAGTACTCCAGCGTGCTGGACGAGGCGGCGCGCTGCAGCGACCCCGCGCAGCAGCTCGCCTACGTCGCCGCCTTCACCGTCTCCTCCTACGCTACCACTGCTAACAGGTAACCTGATGCCCCAACTACGAGTACTCCAGCGTGCTGGACGAGGCGGCGCGCTGCAGCGACCCCGCGCAGCAGCTCGCCTACGTCGCCGCCTTCACCGTCTCCTCCTACGCTACCACTGCTAACAGGTAACCTGATGCCCCAACTACGAGTACTCCAGCGTGCTGGACGAGGCGGCGCGCTGCAGCGACCCCGCGCAGCAGCTCGCCTACGTCGCCGCCTTCACCGTCTCCTCCTACGCTACCACTGCTAACAGGTAACCTGATGCCCCAACTACGAGTACTCCAGCGTGCTGGACGAGGCGGCGCGCTGCAGCGACCCCGCGCAGCAGCTCGCCTACGTCGCCGCCTTCACCGTCTCCTCCTACGCTACCACTGCTAACAGGTAACCTGATGCCCCAACTACGAGTACTCCAGCGTGCTGGACGAGGCGGCGCGCTGCAGCGACCCCGCGCAGCAGCTCGCCTACGTCGCCGCCTTCACCGTCTCCTCCTACGCTACCACTGCTAACAGG
This sequence comes from Pandemis cinnamomeana, assembly GCA_932294345.1. NCBI lineage: Eukaryota > Metazoa > Arthropoda > Insecta > Lepidoptera > Tortricidae > Pandemis > Pandemis cinnamomeana. The sequence goes on from OW028720.1 coordinate 4,628,998, forward strand.
TAACCTGATGCCCCAACTACGAGTACTCCAGCGTGCTGGACGAGGCGGCGCGCTGCAGCGACCCCGCGCAGCAGCTCGCCTACGTCGCCGCCTTCACCGTCTCCTCCTACGCTACCACTGCTAACAGGTAACCTGATGCCAACGACTGCGAATTGACGGTGGCACTGAGTGCCGTAACTATATCGTCGGGGGCCCCAGACAATTTTACTTCCTCAGTATAAAGAAGTGCATCATCATCCCTTATGCGTGCTAGGTTAAGCCAGGTCGGGAACCCCCTGTAAAGCTAGGGGCCCGTGGCATTTTACCTTATAGTTAGCCAGCTCTGGTAACACTCGCGATTATAAGGCGGAAACGGTTGAATAGTTTCAGCCTCCTTAACAGAGGGGACCGTTACCGGCGACGTTGCGATGTTTAGTATCAGGTGTCGTAATCGTCCACTTCAATTATTATAAAAACGTCTCACGAGAAAAAGAGAAAGAGAGAGAAGTAATACTATGACCATCCATCTTCATCATCTTAGGTTGGGACTGCGCCTTGTCTTCTGTATCCAAGCTGCATTCACAAACTTAACGTTGTTACAATAATTTATTTCAATTAGCAATAACATCAAATCAGTTGGATTACCGCTTGAGATAGTTTTCTTTAAGTACTTGAGATTACCTCTTCAAGTATTGATTAAGTTTGTTGTTAATCATTATCAGGGGCAATTAAAAAAATATGTAATTTGTTCTAGTTTTTTATGTTATTTTTTTGTTACAGGACGAATAAGCCGTTTAATCCTCTTCTTGGCGAGACGTACGAATGTGATCGCATGGCCGATCTCGGCTGGCGGTCGATATCCGAACAGGTATGTTATGTTTAAAATGATGCTGTGAAAAATACAACATAATCTGCTATTAAGTTAAGCAATTACAGATTTCCTTAACTTTTTTATAGAATCTGTCATTATCTATGAATAAAACAAAAGAGTTTGAATTCAAAATTGCACCTTGCATACTCTAAATATGGATTATCGGCCTTTCGTAAAGTAAATTCACTGGATTTATAGAAATAGATTTCAATATACCTACAAATTGTCATTGTTATATCCTGTTGTTCCTACACCTGCTCCTAGCCCCCACCGCCGCCCGCTCCTGCACTCCTAGCAAAACAGCTTTTCACAACACCTAATAAAATACACAACTGGTTCACATACGGTCTGTGACGTAACGGATTTGTCCGCGCCCGGCCTGAAATAACCAAATCAGTGTTAGAAAAATGTTCTTGAAAATAGCTAACTCAAATCTTGGCAAATCGACTAGCTCGCTTGTAGTCACCGTTCATCGTGTACCGAATTCATTACTCCTCGTTACTGACACGAAATACTACACTTTGGGAATCGAATATTTCGATAATCTAGTATTCACCGTCACCTCCGCCGCCCACTCCTACCGGCACCCGCCTTTCCGAATTCCTTTTCCAAAACGATTCGTCGTCAGGCGTCATCACGTCGTCCCTTTTCACGCAACGCGATGGAAAGCGACAGCGTGCCGATTCCTCGCGCGATCTTTCTAACCTTTCGAGTGATTCGATGCAAAATTTTGGTGGTAAAAATGCGTGTCGGTGTGGGTCAGGTGTCGCACCACCCGCCGATGCTCGCGCAGCACTGCGAGGCCGCGGCGGGCTGGCGCTGCTGGCAGGAGTTCACCATGACCACCAAGTTCCGCGGGAAGTACCTGCAGGTCGTGCCGCTCGGCGGCGCCTCCGCAGAGTTCCTGCACAGCGGGAACAAGTACACCTGGCGCAAGGTACACGCACCACACGGCACACGGCACACGGCACACGCTGCAAGATAACACGGGCCTGATGCCGATTTATACGGTGACCGGTTTTCACTATCTTTTCGGTAATACTTCGCCAACGGCCAACGTTGTACTGAAGCGTCAGATTGCTTACTGCGTCGGTAGAAAACTGAAGAATCTTATATATATCTACACGTTTATTTATAGTGAATCTGATCAGGCCCGTCTTATTGTTTCATTGGAGTCCATTATAAATCAACGGACTCGACCAACATAGCGCAACAGCTCGAACCACAGCACTCTTCTCTCGACTACAAAGTTACTCTGACAGGTATGGAATAAGAGTATATTTTTATTAGGAGGCGGCGGATCGATTCCGGTAGGTAGCCGTACAAATTTTATAATTTGCTCAAAAACTACATCATCGGCCAACGAAATTCTCATCATAAAACTAAAACTTTCACTTTCAAATCACAACACAATCCAGTAATCCTGTAAAGTTAGGATACTATATGCTATACTACACACACAGAACACCCGTCCAGCATTCCAAGCAGGTAAGGTGCCTCGGGCAGGCTACTAGCGCATGGCGGGCGGCTGCGGCGCGGGCTAGGCAGGGGGTCCCCGCGGGCCCGCGGTGGCGCCTGTAGCGAGTGCGCGCGCAGGTGTCGCACCACCCGCCGATGCTGGCGCAGCACTGCGAGGGCGCGCTGTGGGCCTCGTGGCTGTGCTACGGGCTGGCCTCCATGTTCCGCGGACAGAGCATCGCCATCACGCCGCAGGCCGACCAGGGCGCCACCTTCAAGAGCTCCGGCAACAAGTACCGGTGGGGTAAGGTTAGGCTAGGAGCGAGCCTCCGATACAAAACTATCACATTATTATTTGTAAGTCGACCGCAAGAGTGTGGCTGGTTTTTTTTTTGCATTGGTAGTGCATTGTGACGGGCTACGCGTGTGGTGTTTTCTTGCTTCTCAAGGAAGATGCGATAAGTACCGAAACCGTGAACGGTTGAATATTTTGAGCGTTTTGATCGTCAGGAAATATTACTACGACGTGACTACGAGAAAGATAAGTCGCGACAACTTTGATCAAACTAGACTCATTATTTGTCTTTGGTTTTCGTACAAAAGTTTACTTTTTTTATTGACAGAGACGATAATGAGGAAAAAAACGCCGTAAAAACACATAATATTGACGCGTACGTATCAGCCGTTCAAAGGTGCAACTGACCGATATCCTGGTCACCGGGAACTGGGCTATATACCGAATTGAGAAAATCATCATGTGTCATGCTCATTTCATGTTCTTCTCGTTTTCGTTAAAAGTATTGGCATGGCCCCATGCTGATCAGCGAGTGTACGTTTCCAGGTGACGACGACGGTGCACAACATAATCGTGGGCAAGCTGTGGGTGGACAACCACGGCGACATGGACATCACGGGCGAGGCGGGCGCGGCGGCCGGCTACGTGGCGCACCTCAAGTACCAGCCCTACGGCTACTTCAGCAAGGACGCGCAGCGCAAGGTCACCGGCGTCATCAAGGACCCCAGCGGCGTGGTCAGTGCGCGCGCTTGTCGCTAAATTAACAGAACTAGATTGATCGACTGGCATGCACAAATATTGTCAAAGTTCCACCGGTTTTGTTTTTTTAAAATTATAAATATTCTACCACTTTTAACACAAAACTACCGATAGATTCAAACGTAGCGAAATAAACGAATCACTCGCATATCAAAATCGAACCGAAGTTTCGGACTAATCTGTAGGCCTCCCCGGAGCGTTTGCCTCGATGCCGGCGACACGAAGAAAAAACTGCGGTTTAATCCGGAATATTTCGAGCACTAGGTACTCTGACTTTGATTCCTTTATTTCACTATGTTACATTATTTAGCTTAAATATCAAAAATTGCAACAGTTTGGTAAGGAATGGTGTGTGTGTGTGTGCAGCCGCGCTACGTGCTGCAAGGGCACTGGGACAGCCGCGTGGAGGTGGCCCCGGTGACGAGCGCGTCGCCCGACAACACCGTGTGCAAGACCGGCAAGTTCACCGTGGCCTGGCAGCGCGTCGAGGCGCCGCCCGACTCCGACAAGTCAGTATACATTACGACCTGTTTCATTTTTTTTTTACAAGCTTCTGTTTGATTTCACTTGTTCCGGTGTGTCTGCAATCAAAATTTGCGAGTTAATTGCGATTGTGACCCACTACCGGTGGTCGGATTGATGTGGAATCTGGCATACTTATGCAAGTTCGGTGACCTTGAGGCGAAGTATTGGTGGCCCGGGGATGGAACCCGAAATTCAAGCTTTTGGGCCGCAATATGTCCGTTCATGAGTACAGATCATTCTAAATTGGGCTTTGGGTCTTGTTACCTTAGGCTCTTGTCTACCCCGTGAGCGATCTAGACGTGATTTGTGAATGAATGAATGAGTACAAAGTTGAATCTCCAAGACGTATGCAAAGATTCAAGTCATTCACCGTCTCCAGAAATCTATTAGCACATCGCGAGGCGCTCATAGTACATGAAATATGATATGATTCGCTATGGTTTTCAGATGGTACAACTTCACTTTGCTGGCGGCGCAGCTGAACGAGATGGAGGCGGGCGTGGCGCCGACCGACTCGCGCCTGCGCCCCGACCAGCGCCTCATGGAGGAGGGGCTCTGGGACGAGGCCAACGCGGAAAAGGTAGCGATCTATACCATAAACTTTCACAATATCATTTTATCTGAAGCCCAGTATAGACTGACAACACCAAAGAGGCAAAAACCATCCAGGCAATCGAGCAAGTGGGTCACTTGCTCGAGTGGGGCACTCGATGCTATGTAATCACTACCGCATAGGCAACCGCGACACCGGAGGTATCGCCGATGCGTCGCTAACATGGGGCTGAGACGGAATTCCATGGCCGTAATTTCCCCGGCCGCCCTGGTCTCCGCACCGGAATAGCGGTGCAAGCGGTGGGGCGCCATGTTCACGCTCGTTTCGTTTCAGTTGCGGCTGGAGGAGAAGCAGCGCGGGGCGCGGCGCGCGCTGGAGGCGGCCACGGAGGCGGCGGCGGCGCGCGGCCAGGCGGCGCCGCGCGCGCCGCGCCCGCTGTGGTTCAGCCGCGAGGCCGCGGCGCCCGGCGAGAGCCACCTGCGGCACGTGTACAACGACACGTACTGGCAGGCCAAGCAGCGCCAGGACTGGGCGCAGTGCCCGGACATTTTCTAGCGCCGGAGCCCGCGCCCCGCCGACGCGACGACGCCGACTGTAAATTATTCAGTGTGACCGCACGGCCGCGGCGACCGTCGCGCGAGTGCGTGACAGTGAGTGTTCCATAACTTTTGTTCTAGACGGTTTTCGGATTTACGTATAGTTTAGTTCCGTCGCCCTCCCGACCGCCACGCGCGGCGGAGGCGAGCCGCGGCCGTGGCGGCCGGGGACCAGACGGTTGCTCGACGCGTATTTTACCAAAAGAAGGATCGTTTTGTAAAGTAATTGTCGAATTTTAACTCCATCCCGTTCGTCTTAAGCTAACTTACTGTGAGATTGAAAATGCTAAATGAACTTATATACACGTGCTACGTATGATAACTTCCATTTCGTTTCTCTATTATAAACGATGTCATATCTTTGCTATCGTCAGTGAGTGTCACTTATCTTGGTAATGAAAATTGAAACTGTCATGAGACGCTATCGAGAAGACGAGCGTACGCACTCGCTGCGTACTCGTTTCGAACGAAAATAATGATTCTCATTCCATAACACATTTTTGTGATTGTTTTTTATTTATTGTTGTGTCGAAATTTTTGTTGTTTTAATTCCAAATAATGTACATACATAATTTATAAATGTTACGATTTACCTAATATCCGCAGACTGCTATGGCCTAATAAGTTATCTCTTGAACAGTGCTGCTTGTCCGCGAGATATTCTGGCCGCGCATTAATTAACAAACAACGAAATCTCACATGTTTCTAATGTGGTTTTACTAAAATAGTAATGATTCATTGACTAATCCTTAAAGAAAATCGCAAGTGCTTTGTAGTATAATATTATTAAAATATGAATACATCGTTCCCATGTTGATATTCATGAAGACTGGTGATAAGAATTAGTGTATTATAAGGTCAGATGTACACCCGTGTGGTTTGATGTCTTCAACTAGTTCCTCTATTTTGTTTTCGGGCGATTCCTCGAACTTTTATCTTAGATCCAATAACACATTTAGGTAGCGACACTAGAGATACGTCTGGCGCTTGTCACAGAGAGAAACTTCGTCACGCTACTGCGCAATGTAATAGTTTGAAATGCATTTGTTTTGTATATGTTGAGCATTAAAATAAAATATGGCGACAAAACAAAAAAGAGTCTTGGAACTAAACTTAATGCTGCGCTCGACAAAGGACAGAGATATCTTTGTAAATGTTAAAAGAACGAGAGTTAATATCACACTTTCGCGATGAATCGTGACTCAGGGTGGAGGATCGCGACACCACCTCGTAATTGTAGAGGATATTTTGTAAGATCTATTACAAATTGTACATTGTCAAGTGGATGTAAGATAATTTGTTAATATTTTTATTATAATAGAATGATATTTGAATACAAAGCCATAACATCTGTATCATGTTGATTATGAAATAAAATATATAATGTCGCAACATTGTTTTATCTGCTGTTTGGACCCCGATTTGTTAAAAAATCATGAAGTGGTGAATCTGAATTTGAAAAGTCTTGTACAAAAACAACGAGTTGCACTCCGGGAGTGCCGGCAGAAGTGAAAACTGCACACGCACACTCGCGCAAACGCCCAGCGCCGCTTAAACGACCCAGCAGCGACTCCCTCCGTCTTACGAATTTTCGATTAGGTCATGTGACCTGACAGCATTTTTTACCCATCCCAAAAAGTGCGAAAGAAGTTTTTTTCACTTCAAAAATTGCAGTCTTTAATGAACCATGCGATCACTAAACTTTTTAGAAATATTTTTTGCTGACGTTACCCGACTGCGCCAGAAGGGATAAAGACGTGATTTGTGTGTGCGCCAGAAGGAGGGTTATATTTTTCGAGTTTATGTATGTATGTGGATTTCTTTGGCATGCTCTAGAGCCTAAACGGCTTGTAGCATTTGAGCTTAGAGTTATCATTAGATTAGTCTTAGGCATGAATGAGACTGACACTGGGTACATGAAAATTTAAAAAAAACTAGGATTTTTGGCGCCAAATTATATTCTCAAAAAAATAAAAAGTTTTCAAAATACATCGCGTGTGGTATCCTTCTCTTTTCTTCACCATAAATATGTATGTATGTATGTATAACTCTTTATTGTACATAAAACACAAGAAAAAGATGAATACAGGATAACACACATGCACAAATATTATATTATAATAATAATATATTAGAATATTATATTGGTATAATACTTTTCTTAAAGGGCCGGCAACTCGCTCTTAACGCCCTATGTTATTATGAGTGTTTTGGGCTGCGGTGATTACTTTCCATCAGGACTGCCTTGCTCGTTTGCCCCTATCATAAAAAAAGTAACGGTGACTATGTAACTTGTATGTTTTAATTTTAATGCAGTTTTGAATAGGAAATTGGTGAATATTTAAAGATGTAACTACGTAATTACGCGGAGATCACTAAATAAAAGAACTATTTAAGAATTTGCGGGTGGTAGGACCACGTGCAAGGTCCGTCCGGATCACTGCCGCCAAGCAGTAGTGCTTGCACAGCTGTGTTTCAGCGTGGAGAGTTACACAGCCGGTGGTATTACTGGCACAAGATGTAGTTTGCTGGTAATGCTGTTAGGTAGGTACCTATTTCTGATAATGTTATTAGCATTTTTTTGATATGTAATAAGAATAGGTACTTTTACTTTTCGATCTCATCATGTTAAGCCGATTCCTGAAATGTTCCTGAATGTTTTTTGCTCGGACCTTCAGAGTTGTAGAAGTTTTACTGTAGATAGTTGACACGAGAATATTGTTAGCTATTATTTATTACTAGCTTCTGCCCGCGACTTCCTCTGCGTAGAATTATACATAAAAACCTTCCTCTTGAATCACTATATCTATTAAAAAAAACCGCATCAAAATCCGTTGTGTAGTTTTGAAGATATAAGCATACATAGGGACATAGGGACAGAGAAATCGACTTTGTTTTATACTATGTAGTGATAGTGATAGTGATGATTCGGAGAAGAAAAATTACTAAACTTAACTCGCCCGCGGCACTGATCCAAAGGTAAGCTCGTTAGTAGTACGTATCCGAACCGCCTATATGTAGTCAGCGTCATATAGTATGAAACATCCAGGGTGACCAAAAAGTTCGACACACCATACTATTTCTACGATGTACTGAACTATTTGGCCGATTTGGATGCTTCAAACTATATGAGGCTAACTGTACATATAAATCACATTATTGGTGAAATAAAAGTAATAAAATAATATTTTCAACATTTTTATTAAGAAAACGGAAACAGTGAAAAAGTACATAACTGTAAATTGCAGCTGGCTACATTACCGTTTATATAAACAAATCTTTTACAGTTAATATAATCAATCTTCACTTTTGCTCTGCTCGTGTTGACGTAAAATGTTGGATTCACTGCAGATAATGACTTGTATTCGAAGTAGGTATATAGACAAAAACGCACAACGCAGGCTATATAAAAAATTTGACTAATCATGAAAAAAAAGAAACTCCATTGTTTTGACCAAATTATTAAATTAAGTACATAAATGCAAAGGCCAATACCTCCAATAATAAACGCAAAACCTAAGGAGCGAAAGAATATACATAAAATAAACAACTTAATTTTGTGTTCAAGTGGAAATTCCTACTCGGAAAGAAACTAATTGCTTACCAGATAAGTAAATCAGAATTGCGACCGCAATTGAGACGTTATAGATATAGTAAGGTTTAGACCATCGCGTAATAGATTTAATAAAACCAGGATTGTGTATTTTGACGCCTTTGGATCTACGCGTATGTAGCCTTTGGCGTTTTCGGTCATTTCCGTCGAATCCACTTTTCGACTAATTTTCAGTGTTTTTTAAAGTAAGCAAGTTTATTTTAGGAATAAGAGTACTGATGCCGTTTAGTTTGCTCAAAGTTGTTGCGAATCATCTGTGGTAATAATCGTAGAAAGACAAAGACGCTTGACGCGAGCAGTCACAAAGCTCGAATATGGTACCATAATTACTAGTCAGTACTCAAGTATTTTGATTCAAAACAAAATAAATGATAAAAACTTCAAAGATCCTGTAAATCGTATACTTAGGCTGTGTATCCTCCAGAGCTGTGCGAGGTAGCACGGTACGCTAAGAATACTATTATTATTTTCCTACCCTCACTCATAGCAGCTCTGGTGGAATGGGGTTAGAAAAGCTAGGTTTTTGTATTATGCACAAGCGTGCGACGGATGTGAACGAGAAATGAGCAGGTGCGATCGCCCCGTCCGCCCCCACCCCAATGGACCCACCAGAAAAGAGTCTGCAAAGCATCCTCGCACCGCTCATCTGCACAGGTTCACAGTCGTGTTTTGCATCGTCACGCCGCTAAGCTTCTTCGCACATCTCTGGTGGAAACGCACATACCATTTCCCCTGGAACCCTGGCACCCCGTCGCTACATCGCCCAACGGGTGGACGCGCAGCCTTATCATAGTATTCAATAATATCAAAAACATCTTCACATAGAAATGAATCGCTTCAGAATGTATCTGCACAGATAAACCAACTACCTTATAAATAAGCGTGTTTACGTTTTATTTTAAAGGGTTACGACAGCGGCACGAGCAGAGAAAAAACGAAGAAATAAAGAGTTAGATGAAAAAAGCAGATAAATAATTCCTCATATTGATAGATATTATGATACAGATCAATTGTCTCTTTGCCTGAATAAAGTAAATACAAAAAATAATCATAAGCATGTCCATTGTTAAATTGCAATGGAACATTTTTAAATCAAAATGTGAGATTGTCTTTGGAAAAATAAATTCTCGACTCGGGCAAAGAGACACTCGCAGACTTACATCGCAACATTAATTTATACATTTACACGTCGCCAAATAGCTTTCCTAAGTATTTGTATCACTCCAATACCTAAAAAAAATAATTACATTTATTTCAGCTCCGAAATTAATAAATTTAGCTCGTCCATTCTTCCTTTACACTGTTAATTAATGTATTAAGATCTCGAGGCATTTTGCATAGAACAATAAGCTTTAAAGTTAAGGGTAGACTCATGATGTGCTAGTTCTCTCACACACTGGCATGGCATGAGATATAAGCTAAGAGCAACGCCTCCAGTCAGCCACACAGGCGACACGGCAGCTAGCTCGTTTAGATTACATACATAGATGACTGACATTTCGAAGAGACTGCTACTGGTTTACCCCGCAACCTACAGCGCCCCTCGTCAACACACTTTGTATGTATTAGACTCGGAACTTGGAAGTGATATTTTAGGTGACAAAAACATGATTGGAATTTACAGACTGCTGATTGTAGTCATGGGGTACCTAATTACCCATTTTGTCACAAGACTCGCCAAGTGTAGCACAGTGCCGCATGCGGCTGTCAGTATTGTCGCAATGTTTAACCCAGAGATCTGTCATCTACAACATCTAATATGCACTAAACGTAAATCCAATATTTTCTGCACATTTATTTACATATTTTACAAGGGAAAGAAATAATAAATAATATTTCTAAACCTTTGATATGAGCGTCCTTTCAGTACAAAGATAATCAATCTCAACAAAGTGCTATTAGAACTTATACCACGATAAAATTAATAGACATAAACCGCGTCTTATTTACAATAGGTATAGTTGTGGCCATTTTTTTATTACATTAATTGGACTAATTGCTGAAATTACACACACAAGGACAAACATGCTACTCAATAACATGATGGCCTAAGATGTTCTTGAATTAAATTCGCGAGAAATTTACACAATGCCTCACTTTCATGAAATTCGGCTCAAACGTGTGGTAATCTTAATCGTCGAGGCGCCGCAGAGTTATTACTATTACCCACATTTAACCATACCATGATTGATACGCATACTCCAAGCGTTAAGCTTATCTCTTTCACTATCTGCGCTATGTGGATAGAAAATAATAGTTGGACAAACTCAAAATTGAAAATGAACAATTAAATCTTATTAACACTTTACTTACTTTAACAGCAAGTACATATTTCTTTATGAGTTACAAGTTAAGATGCATAGCGCTATCTGCCCTCGGTTTTTATTCTTCAGCTTTAAGCAAAAGGACTAATGAGAATGCTCGCCACGCGAGGGCCCGCATGTATAATAACCCTGCGGCAATAATCCTATAGGAACAAACGTAAAATGATTATTTACCATGTATTATAAGCAAAACTGAAGGCAATTTTTATATCTCAGCACATTTGGATCAATGTCGAATATGCAAGATGCTGAATACAAGCTAATCTGTTATTCTTAACGTAAATGCGACAAATGTGCGAACTTGCGTACCAATTAAATGACAATCATCTCTATGTACAAATGTATCATTAGATTAATACACAGTTTGGTCAAACCTTCAAACACAATAATAAGGTTAACTTCCACATTCGTAAATACATATTTCAATAAGATTGTTAATAGACCACATAAGAACCATTTTTATTTAAATGGCTACGATACACCTTATAAGATCTTTATTTTATTTACAATTTAAATGGTGAAACTTAAAAATACATAACAAATCAGACTGTCGCGAGTTATACAGTGGCTAATTAGAGAAAGTCTACCAAATATTTGTGATTAGGTACATAACAAAACCAAGCACAATAAACATAAACAGAAACAAATCACGCGCCTCGAGCGGGCGACCGCGGTAACGCACCCGTGGCTCGCGCGGCCTGTCCGGCGCGGGACCCGGGCTCGACGCTCCACGCGCCAGCTAACCATAACATCAGTCTATCAAAACTAGGGGTCCCGAACAACAATCTCCTATCAATATATTCGTCAGTCCGCTGATCAATCAATGCCCCGAAGCGACAATACCAACGACCCGGTTCACACTAAAATTTCGAGTGCAAAACGTAAATGCTCAGAATATACCTCGTTCACATCTTATTTACAAGCGAAAATAGAGTCACTTTTAATCACAGCGAAAACACTTAAGATACGCTCGTATTCCTTCTCGGAGCGGCCCCCGCACGATCCATTGCAGTCCCACACACTGACTTAGGGTTTCAAAACCTTTGACTGCACAACATTATACATACACCATAGTCACTTATCATTCACTTATAATTATGTAGGTATGAGTTTCTCGCGGACGCACACGACTTCCGGATGGAATATTTTTAATAGTCGTTCACTAGATCATACTCGGCGGCATATATGATAGGACACGAGGACCCGCGCGCCGCTCACTCGCTGAAGTAGCGCACCTTGCCGCCGCATCGCACCACCTCCTCCCACGCTATGGACGAAATATAGACATCAGTACAACTAATTAGCGCAACAATTATAAAAGAATACTCTGACGGCGAGGCAGACAAACGTCGGGACGTCACTATGATAAGTTTTGGTGACTAATCGCATATATATAAATATATATGCGATAAATTAGTGAAACTGTGTATTCCATTAATTTTAAAAGCATAATCGGTCGGGCGGCGTGCGGCGGAGAGCGAACCTACCTGTGCCGACGTAGTCGATGATCTGGTGCAGGTGGTGCGTGAGCGGCGCGTCGGCGGGCGGCACGAAGCGCGGCGGCGGCGGCGGCGGCTCGGCGGCGGCCGCGTCGCGCACCAGGTCGCAGCGCGGCCGCCGCGCGCCGCCCAGCAGCTGCTCGTTCACGTCGAAGCCGAACGTCACGCCGTCCAGGTCGCGCGCGCGCGCCGGCGCGTCCAGCAGGATCACGGGCGGGCGCCGGTCCGCGACCACGTCCGGCGCCGGCGGCTCCTGCGGCTTGCCGGCGCGGCGCGCGGGCGCGGCCGGCTTGGCGGGCCGGCGGCGCGCGTCCAGCGCGGGGTAGGCGAGCGCGTCCTGCGGCACGGCGGGCGGCGGCTCGTCGCCCTCGGCGTAGTAGTTGCAGGACTCGATGAGGTCGGGGATGTTGTTGTGGCGCGTGCGCGCGATGTCGGCGTAGCTCTGCGGCGCGGGCGGCGGCGCGCGGCGCGAGGGCAGCGCGGGCAGCGAGTGCACGGAGTCCATGTCGTCGTTGGAGTCGTTGCTGCGGTCCGGCGACGGCGGCTCGGGCCCGCTGGGGGCGGGCGGGCGCTCGCGCTCGCGCTCGTGGTCGGCGCGGCGCCGCGGCTTGCGCTTCTTGGTGACGGTCTGGAAGTCGGTCAGCTCGAGCGCGTCGGGCTCGGGGTCGCGGTCGCGGAAGTAGTCGCGCGCGTCGTCGCCCCAGGAGCGGCGCTCGGGCTTGGCGGGCGCGGCGGCGGGCCGGGCGGGCCGCGCGGGCCGCGCCGGCGCCGGCGGCGCGCGCAGGTCGTCCAGGCTGGAGGCGCGCGGCTGCTTGTCCTTGCGCCGCTCGGCGGAGCGCTTCTTCTTGTCGTCGTGCCGCTTGGCGGGCCGCTCGGGCTCGGCGCTCTCGATGAAGCGCAGCACCTCGTTGAGGTCCTTGTTGCCCTGGTAGCCGTCGATGTGGTGCGACTTGATCACGGTCTCGTTCTTGGAGGACTTTTTTCTTCGCTGCTTCTTCTGCTGGCCGGATCCGGACTGGGGCGAGCTGAAGCCCTGCACGGAGTTGCCGTTCTCGTCCAGCGACTTCTGTAACAGCGAGCGAGCGGGGTGAGAGGGCGCCTCGGGGGCCGGGAGGGGGGCGGGGCGCGGCGCACCTTGAACTCCTCGGCGGCGGCGACGGCGACGGCGGCGGCGGCGCTGAAGGCGGGCCCGGCGCGCGGCAGCGGCCCGCCGTGGCTCGCGAAGCTGCTCGTCAGCGCGCTGCGACCCATCTTGAGTGCACACCGTTACGTTTAAAATAGGAAACTTATAATTTTCTTACAATCGCAACGCTGAACATACACGAGACGAACGTAGATGACTGAGTTGCAATAATGTTCCCCCTTTTAATATTAAATTGTCAGTTATTTTGTGATGACACATGCATCGATGCAGCGTATGCAGTCAATTGACAAATACGTCGCACAGCGAGATAAACCGATTACACACCTTTAACAAACTTTTCATTTACTACATTTTTTTAACAGGAAGATACGATTCTTTCGAATTATGGTCAGAACGCATTAGCACAAGTCGATGAACGTGAGCGATAGAGTGTTAAAGAGTGGTGTGGAAGAGATTTGATAGAGACTTAAGAGATTTTTTAAGCTAAACAGAATCCGAATCACGGATTATCACAAAAAACAAGTTTTACCCAAAAGAGTTGTTTCCTGAATATTGGCATGGGCAGGGAAACATTGCAGAGGGAATGATAACAGTTATATTTAACCACCGAGGAAGGTTCTTGCCTCCGACTAGACACCGTGAAGCGTAACAATGAAGGGTTCGAGGCCAGTCCAGTTGATAAGAGGAAAAAGCCAGCCCGAGATTCAAAAGTGAGCAAAACATACTTTCAGACGGCTAATAAGCCTACAGGGATTATAGAAAGTTTGCAAATGGTGTGCGTATGAAGTGTGAGCAGCGCGGAGCAGTAGTCACCTTAGCGTCGAGAGGAGCGGCGGCCTGCGCGGCCGCGGTGGTGGCACAGCTCGCCACGACCTCCGGCGTCGTGATGCAACTAAACGGTATAGCGGAATCGACCTGCGGACATACGCAACAATCAGAAATCAACCCACCCGCACCATCGTATTGACACTGATGCGCGACAATGGCCTACCTGCTTACTCGTGCTCGCGGTAGCCACGGCTTTGCCGGTTAATTTGTTTGTACTATCGCTTTGCGTTATGTTATCAAAAAAAAGCTTTTTAAGTGCATTTCTAATAATATCTTTCTTCTTGGTAGAGTTCTCGTTGTGCGGTTTTCTGGAGAGGCGAGATGTTATTTTGTCTTTCTTCTTCTTGGGAAGTTTGGCCGCCCCGCTGTCGAGCCCCGCCAGCACGGGCTTGGCGTCGCCGGCGCTCTTAACGTCTAGCACGGTGTTATCTATGTTACATGGAGAGGTGAGCAAGCGCTTGTAAAGCGTAAGGAAAATGGATGCGTCGCTAGGGACCTCGGCCGGACAAGGTTTATCCTCGCACACATTTATGTCGACTGTCCGCTTCATTTCGGCGAGTTTGATGCCTGTATTGTCAGATTCTTGGTCATCAGAACAGTCCATCATAGAGACTTTTTGGAGAGGGTGTTCAGCCTCAGAAAAAGGATTTTCTTTATTCTTCGATTCCATATTTTTTAGTCGATCATTTTTAACTAGTGGTGGTTCAATATCAATAGAAAACGTTACTTCTTTATTCTTTACTTTTTCTTCTTTAAAGTGACTGGTTTCTATAGCTTCAAGTAATCTCTGTTGATTGGCGATAAACAGTGAGAATTCGTTCGAGTGATCTGTGCTAGGTGATCTCAGAGACACCATTTCAACAAGTTCTGTGTCGGTTTCCGTCTTTGTTTGGATCTGACGCTCTATGCGAGTTACCGCAGAATTTTTGGTATCTTTTGAGTCTTGATCAACATTTTTGTTGTTTATTGGATTATCGGGTGACGGTGGCCCGCTTTGTTTGCCGGCATTACGTTGGTCGATTTTACTGTGACTTTCGCCGCTTTCAACTTGTTTTTTGCCGGACTTCGGCGGTACAGTTTTATCAGTGACTGCATCGATATTAGAATTAGGTGTTATTGCATTATCGGACGACGGCGGCCCGTTCTGTTTTCCAGTATTGCGTTGGTAGTTTTTGCTGTGACTTTCGCCGCTTTCAACTTCTTTTTTACCGGACTTCGCCGGTGCAGTTTTATCAGTGACGGTATCGACATTAGAATTAGGTGTTATTGCATTATCGGACGACGGCGGCCCGTTTGATTTTCCAGTATTGCGTTGGTAAATTTCACTGTGACTTTCGCCGCTTTCAACTTCTTTTTTGCCGGACTTCGCCGGTGCAGGTTTATCAGTGACAGCATCGACATTAGATTTGCGATTACGCGATTTACGATATTTTTTATCCTTAACAGTTTTATCTTCAGCGGCTCGACTGATACTAGAATTTTGATTACGTTTATCAGAAGTCGCCGCAGGAGGCGAAGGCTTGCCTATCGTCATACTTCTGACGTTTTTGGGATTCAGAGACGATAATGTCGGGACCGTCAAACCTTGGCCGACCCGTTCGCGGTATTTCTTTCTGGCGATCGCATTCTCATCATCGATAACTTCATTATTAACTAGTGCCCCGAATCTGTCGTCACGGTCATCGTCAACCCTGGGGAGCACCGCATCAATCGTCAAGTCGATATCGCGTTCTCTAACAACTATGGGAATGTGCCGGTTATCACTTCTACTTATCAATCTGGGACGAGGCGGGTCCGCCACAAGGGTTCCGGGATCAGCTTTCGGCGGGCTCCGATCGGCCAGATCCATCCGGGAAAGACCGGAGTCGGCGAGTCGGCCGGGGCTCGGGTCGCTCTGCCGCGGGTCGACCGCGAGCCGGTCCTGAGGCGGGCGGTAGACGCCGAGCCCCCGGTACCACTTGTCGATGTACTCGGCGTCGTCCCAGCGCGAGCGGGCAGCGGGCGGGCCGCGCGGGGCGGGGCGGGCGGGGGCAGTGGGGGGGGTACGCACCTGGTTGGACGCGGTGGTGCTGGTGACCGCGCGGCCCGAGCCCACGCTGCCGCTGCCGATCTCCAGCGTCGCGCGCGCCGTGTACGTCATCGGGAACGCCGGCTTGCTGCGCCTGCGGGAGGGGGGGAGTCAGTATGGCGCGAGGCGAGTGGAGTCCGGCCGGGAGACCGGAACGCTGGGCTTTGCCGTTTACGAATTCGTCTTCCGCGCCGAACCGTCTCGCGGTCTGAACTACTCATTTACACGACGATGACGATAACATTTGGACGAAGGCGGCGTGATCGCGGTTTGAGATTAAATTTCGATTATTACCGAGATGGACATGAAACGTTCCGTTGAGCCGACGGAGAAGGTTGTAACAAAATATGCTTGCGATTCAAGGGGTAGGACCCGCTCACGTGAAGCTGACAGGGCAGCTCGGCTACTACCACGCATCAAATGAGGTTATCACCATCATCGTATCAAATAATTAAGTTAAAAAGTTACAAAAACAAAGACGAGAACCACTGCATTCGATTTACAGAATCACCTAGTGTCGAGTACCTATCTCGTGTCGAAAATTCATTAGATGGGTCGTCTTTCTTTTTGTCCCACATTCAACATTTAATTAAACTAAAAATGAAATATGTTTTTTTCAAATCCTTTTAAGTGTTTGTAAAAGTCCAGGGTTGGATAATTGTTTTGGTGGTAATAATACTAATAATATTATAAATTCAAAACTAACTCTGTCTGTTACGCTTTCGCCCCTAAACCGCTGAACCGATTTTAATGAAATTTGGTACAGAGGTAGTACTAGTCCCACGGAAGGACATTAGATAGGTTATAAGAGAGTTCTGCGCAGACGGAGTGGCGGACAAACGCTAGTTTAATAATATGTTTATTCTGGTCGTAAGCGTGGATAGCAACGAAGTACCTGGTGGTGTTGTCGACGTCCAGCGGCGGGTGCGCGTCGCTGGCGGACACGCGGCGCTCGGCCAGCGGCGACGGGTTGACGCAGCGCACCGTCGCCACGTACTCCGCGCCCGCCCCGCCGGCGCCCCGCATGGGCTCTTCGCTGAGGAGGAACGCTGGAACAATCACGCCTCATGAGCGGTGGCTTCCTTTGAGGACCCAGACCACGACGTACGAATCGGAATTGATCAGCCCGAGTGTCAGGCCCGGGCTGCTCGCCGGCACGGCAGTCGCGCGTCGCTCTGTGGCGAGCTCGTTTGCGTCGCTCACACTCGTGATAAGCTCGAATATACACGTTCATATATACGAGACGACCACGCGGGGGACCTTTCGAAGCTGCCTCGAATTCATAAATGCAGCTTAATAACTAAAGCGTTTTTGTTGATGATGATCAAGGGCTGGCTGACTGCTGGGGTATGTTACTCGGAGGCCGTGGGTATAGTTACATGTGTCGACGCCGGAGGGCAGGCTGCCGCCGTGTATGGCGCGCGCGGACACGGGCGCGTGCGCGGCCTGCGCGTGCGGGCGGCGGCGCGGCGCGGGCTCGGCGGCGAGCGCGGCCACGAGGTCCTGCAGGCTGTTGGAGTGCGGCAGCGCGCGCCGGCCGAGCGCCGCGCCGGCCGAGCGCCGCGCGCGCCCCGTCAGCCGCGCCGCCGCCTCGCACGCCTGCTCGTCCTGCTCCACTTCCTCGAGGAGCTCCTGCAACGACAACCGACACCTTGCTATTGCGAAAATACTCATTTTATTCAATTCTACGACTGTTAACAGTTTTCGGTCTGCGGTGACGAATTATCTACTATACACGGAAACCTAAGCGATCGCTCGGGAGCCCTGAGCCGAGAAAAAAATGAAATATTTCATCGACTCAAATTTTAATAAGAAAAGAGTCGCATAGAGTCGATCCGGCGCTGGCCGTCTGGGTTCTTGATTGCACAGAAACGAATTCAAAGTCACTTAGCAAAGTACATTGGTAAAACCTACCCCACTACCTCGCTCGACGCTCGAATGCTAGAAGTTTACCGGAATCTGTACGACTAGTTTTAAACTACATTACAAAACACCACACCCTACACTTCGAGTCCCCGGAATCGCTTTAAGTAGGTGTCGGTAGGTATCGTAAGGTTCTGCTAAGATTCCCCCAGAAGCTGGCCTGGCACGAGTACTGCCCCACAGCTTATCACGCGAAGAAGCGCCATAAAATGACAAATTCCAGAGAACAGCCACTATTACTTATTCTTTAAAGTGAAAACGATATCTCACTTTCGTGTTTTGGAGACGAACGGCTCAGACGCGCTCTCTTGACATCTGATAATGTTTGAACCGAGTAATTAAGTAGTTTCATAAGTGATGTGAACCGCATAATGTTAATTCCGAACCTTTTGTAACCTTAGCGTTTGCCGAGTAACTTTCATTACTAAGAGTAAGATAATAGCATAGATCAGCAAAAAAATATATATATCGTGGTCCAATAAACAAATTCAGATGATTGATGAAATGACAAAATTTTATAAATAATGATGAAACCAGATGATATATAGATAGTTTAAATTAAAGACTTTGAAGAAGTCATATTTTAAAGGCAGCTGACGTACCTTGAACAGGCTGCTCTTGCCCTCGCGGTCTTTCGGACACTTGTAGGTGATGGCCTCATCCAGCAAAGCGCGGAGCTGCCCGTCGTCCAGAGTTTCCACGTGTTTGTTGTTCTGAAACAACCACATTATCACATTAACAATTTAATTTTAATTTAATTTCTTTGCAACCGGCACAAAGCAAGAGAACCCTTGGATCACGTATAATAACTTCATCACAGTCTTCTTATATTAAAGTTAAAACCGACCGCCAGTGCCGTCAATAAAATCAATATTCACTTATCACTTATCATTTATAAAAAACGAAAGGTTTTTAATTTGAATTTTAAAACTGTTCTGAAAACCTAATAATTGATATTATTTACAAGTAGCTCTGCTTTCGAGGACTGCATTTTTGCACCTAAGTATAAATTTACCTTGGTCCAGTTCGAATTAGTTGTCATAATCTCTTTAACAGATGAACTCACAGACAAACACTGTAGAATTATACTTAGTACCTAAATAAAGTGT
The DNA here is from genome assembly GCA_932294345.1 of Pandemis cinnamomeana. Classification (NCBI taxonomy): domain Eukaryota; kingdom Metazoa; phylum Arthropoda; class Insecta; order Lepidoptera; family Tortricidae; genus Pandemis; species Pandemis cinnamomeana. The sequence continues at coordinate 4,648,542 of OW028720.1, forward strand.
GTGACACCGGCGCCGTAGACAATACTGGCAATACTGGCATGTATTACAGAAAAGTGCATGAAGTATCCAATATAAATCAAAAAACCATTATAATAAATCCATTATTAATTGTGACTAGATAATTAGCAGAAAACCAATTTCGTAAACCAAATGGCATTACGATGACGTCATGAATCTATGAAATTAATGATGTCTCAACGCACGGGCCAAACCCTTTTTTTATTTTTTATATTCGCTTATTGCGGTGTCCCACTGCTGGGCAAAGGCCTCTTGACCTCCACAACTCTCGGTCCGACGCAATATCAGACCATTCCTCCATATACGCGTCTAAACTGTCCCGCCATCGCTTTCTAGGTATGCCTCGTCGTCGTTGGCCATTCTCTGGCACCCACCAAGTGGCAGAATCAGCGGGTTGTGCAACAGGAGACCAATTGACTTGCTAATATAGATTTTTGATATTCAAGACATATTCCTTGAGGATCATAGAGTAGAGGGACAGTAAGAATAGATTTTTAAATTTCTCACAGGATCGAACATGAATAGGCATAAGACTAAGTATTTATAAAGTTAATTTCTTGAGGATCATCAAAGTCAAAGTCAAATATTATTTATTGTAGACCATGGGTAGGTTAATCCAATAGATAGTTAAGTAATTACATGTACCTATTATAGAAGATCCAACACAATCAGCCAGTTTTGACGTACAATAATTAGATACCTAACTAATGATTTTATAAAAATTCAAAATAAAAGGTCAATTAAATTACATTTACTTAATAGTATAATTAAATTATAATGACCTACTATAGCCTATACACACAATATGACAAACATTTCTTAAATCTAAAAAGTGGTCATCTATGCCATGCCATAGTAGGTACGCCCTCTCCAACCAAACACCATTGGAATGATTAAATAATTTTCAGAGCAGTCCCCTTTCTTAAATACAGGTTTCACTAATTGAACATGAACAGGTAATAAGTATTTAAAAGCATATTTCTTGATACTTCCATGCTGGTCTGGGAGCAAAGAAAAAACATTTTTTATTTTTTTATACGTGATTTGGGTGTGTACTTCTTGAGGACTTTGCATGCATTTAAATGCTCTGAGAAAGATTTTTTTAATTTGCCACGGGATAGGGAATAAGAGATCGATACATTCTCTTTAAAATGATTGAAACTTATAAAAAAAACTGTAAATTACTTACTATCTCGAGAAGTATATTGATAATGACTTTTTATAAACTTTGGATACTTTTATACTAGAAAATTGTTTAGTTAGTTGATAAATTAAGTCTACGCAGACGAAGGCGCGGGCAATGGCTAGTGTAATGTTATTATATTTAATATGCGTCCATATTATGGCCCTGTAGTAAAGAAGTAATAAAGAACAGCAGTTTCTATACTTACATTAATGTCAAGGCTAGAAAGTAATTAACGGCCTCTCTTATCAAATGGACCTCAACCTGAGCGGCGCTCTAGGTCAATAAAGTCGCAAATAACAAGTTCAGTGTTATTTTCCGAAAACAGCGTCGCAGGAAAATTTATTTGAAAACGTGATCACAAAAATATAAATTACAAAGCGCGGGGTACGTTATATACAATTTTCCAGCTGAGTGGACGCTGAATAGTTTTAGCCAAGGGCAAAAAATAGTAAGCTGGGACAGAAAAATGTCAGTGGAATGTTCACCTTGGGTCAGCACAGCAGGCCGATAGTCACGCCACTTACCCGCCGGGCCCACTGTTCCTACAAACATGTCGCATTAGCGACACATTACCCGCGCCTCGACGCTAACTGCCCTGAACACGAAACCAAATTTAATCAACAACAGCCTAAAACATTTGATCAATATAACGAATCATTATACGCGTTGAAGTTTCTTAAATAAGGACAGACAAATGGACCATTAAAAATTGAACGCGATAAGATGTTACATCACGAGGCATTATCAATATTTACAAGCAAATATAGAATGAGTCGATTTAGTTATGTAGTGTAAAGTTCCGTTTCGCGATAGTTTTCGTTTCGGTCGGGTTAGGCAGCGGCCGCGGCCGGCATAATTAGCGGTTCACGATAGCGCGCCGGTCGCCGTCGCCGTCGCCGCTGCCTCCGCATGGAGGTCATAAATTCACGACGCGATGTGTGGACACATGCCAAAAATCCCAACTGCTGACGAGTTGCGAGACACACTGTCTCTTTCTGTGCCGACGAGTGTGCCGACATGGAAGGACTGGTGTTCAGATTACCCGTAGCTTACCAACTGATAATCCACAAATCGCAAAAAATTATAAATAGAATCAATAATCATAAATAGATAAGCATAAACCACAAACAATATATAATAGTAGGTAGTTTATGAATTATTATTAATCTTCCATGCTGGTCTGGGAGCAAAGAAAAAACATAGAATGTACCAGTTGCTTCTCTACCCGCGCAGATGGTAAAAGCCCATCGAGGGAATGGGCGAAAATATTAGGAATCATGTTATAGGCGATGAGGCTATCAACCCATCACTATTTTGATTCCATTTTCCACCTATACGCCCACAATCTTGCTAAATGTGGCCTTTAGGTACCTGTTACCTTAGGCTCTGTCTACCCCATTAGGGATAAAGACGTGATTTGTGTATGTATGTGTATTTAGTTTATGTGACTATATTATAACGAAGGGCATTGGGTTACGAAGCGAAGCTGAGTTTCATAATAAGAAATCAAACGAGTGTTTTAAGGCCTAATTATGTACAGTCGCATACATAACTTTATCTACATTAATTTCATAAATTTTCTACAGTAACCATTTTAACATTATTTTCTATTCTTCGAAAGTTCGAAAGATATGAAACGACTGACATCTATGTATAATTCTTCCTTCAATTCTAAAACTATAGACACAGATTTTGTTATTTAAGATGTTCGAAGTTTGAATGTAATTAGAGTATCGTTAATATTGATACTCTAATGCTCATTCTCACTCTAATACTCTAAACATTATAATACAACCACAGATACTGGTTTCTTAATGTAGGCCATTTGCTAATCGTTCCTGAACATATTGTAGGGAAGTTAAGATATCGATGTAGATAAATATTATTATGCGACAGGATATTGATAGTGATGGCTGTTGAAACGCTAGACGAAGTACCCAGGTGCCATCGATCGCGCAAAAATTCAATTCGCTTTCGTGTCCAACCTTACCTTAATCCTACGCACGCGGTGGTTTTAGATAAAGTTGTTTCAATTCACTAAATAGCTTAATACCGGAGTGACGATCTGGTTAAATCTTTTTTTTTCAAACGAGTCATTTATCTTCACAAGAGCCAAACAATAACTAAACGCGTCGTCAATGACAACTCGTCACTGTCATTCACTCATTCATTGCCGGCACTATCTGTTGCATATTATTGTTATATTACGTCCATCAAAAGGCGGCCATATCAGCTGGCTATGACGGTCGTTATCTCTGCTTACTCACTATAGAATGACATAGGCGTATGCAACCGAAATACTAATACATAATACATTGTATGTCTATTGTAGTAACGTAATTTAATTAGCGACTAATGCAAGTTGCGCCGTGGACGGCTTACGCGGGGGGCGGGTGGAGTGCGTCGTGATTGTCGTGCAGTGAAGGTGGGCGGTGGCGCTGACGTCAGCGGAGCGAGCCCTCGGTGGCTGTGCCGGAGCCCCGGCGCCGGCGGCGAGCTCCCGGGGTCAGGGTCGGTCCACCGCGGGATCGATGCCGCGCCCTTGCTCCTACAACGCATTTCCGTCTACTATTGGATTCTGCCTATCTACGTATTTACACTTGGCCTGCACGGGTAACTGTTGCGTGTTTCCGAAACAGACGCGGTTGCGACTAACGGTATCATGTTTCGTACAATCACCTTGCATTTGTACTGAAGTTATATAATTCCAGTATTTCGTAAAAATAAAATTTCAAAATACATTGCGGCGCGCTGCTGTTTTTACAATGGCAGGATTAACAATTAAATCGCGGAACAACAGTCATTGAGTAACGGAATAACCGATTCCATAAGCAAATAGCTAACTGTACCATTTCGAATTGCAGGAGCTAAATGCACTGGAGACACGCCAATAGTTTTGGAACTTACAATAACCTGCAGTGTTGGAATTTCGCCAGAAATTTCTTTCATTTTTCCTGGAATGGATTTTGCTTTCCTGGCTTCACGTCAGATGCCCACAATTTGATTAGACGACAATGGACTTATAACCTAATTACATGCTCTGATTAGGATCTATTCTTATTTGAAACGAAGCTACATAATAGCCTGAATTATCGTGTTCTGGGCAGCTCAGGATCTAGGGCAAAATTGACAGCGAAGAGTGCTCACCGTTAAACAATCCCCGAACTTATTATACACATGTACAAGTACAAGGTAAATATACAAATTGGCGACAGCCTAAAAATAAATCGCTCTGGATTCACAGTAATTTGCAACGACAGCTATATTTTATGTTGACGCGTATTTCTGCATTATAAAATACTGTACAGGTGTGTGTAGGAGTGAGACCACAATATTTAGAATATATTATTGTTAGGTAGTTGAAATAGCGATAGTACCTCTTTAGAAAAGGTTCTGTGTATTTTTTGGCATTTGTCTTAACTGTCGGGAAGCTAATGGTTATCTATTACGTGGAAGCCATCGTGAATAGCACCTACTATATTCATAGATAAAACAAAAAAAAATCCAAAAACGATCAAAACTAGGTGATAGGAAGCCAAAAGACAATAGCACACTTTTTGAAAATAATTTAACCAATATTTACGTATTAAAAGCTACTGGACGAATATAATTTACTTACAGCAACACCGTTCAAACAGACTTAATACGATCTAAATGACAAGGCTGTTTGAGTACTGGAAATAGCAGCTGGTAGTGCACCCATAAAAAAAATAATCATTACAACATCAAATTACATCTCAACGTCTGCTTCAAAATTAGCAAACCATTTTTCCATTCACAAGTTTGGCTGGTGGTCTTGCCAATAGCAGCATAATATAGCAATGCAATGCAAGTGCCGTGAGCAAAAAGTAGTTTATAAGTATTTAAAACGATGATAATAATAATAATAATCAGTCGATAGTCGTTTCAGTGAACAGTCTATTAGCGAAGAGCCTTGACCATCTCCTTAAAAGGCTCTCGCTGGTTGGTTGGGTCAAGGACCAGATACAGAAGGCTGAAGGCGGTATCCCTGGACACGGCTCGGCTAGTCAGGAGTCAGGAGGTTCCTCTCTCTGTCGCCCTGACCACCGTTAGCTTAGGCCCCGCCTCGCTTTTTATAAAGTTTTTATATTTTGTATTAATATTGTTCTATTACTTTTTATAATATAAAAATCATATTATGATTATTGGAAGAACCTAACTTAAGATAAAAATAAATATGCTTAATAATAAATAAATAAATAAGGGACGTTTTGTATAAAAGCCCAGTCTAGAGTACCCGAAACTGACGAGCATGTACGAGTATATGAAGAGATTGATGAATGTGGATGTAGCGAAAGTAGGTATGTCAGGATCAGGATCGTAGCAAGTAAAACAAAGTAGTCCCTGCCTACCACTGTGGGAAAGAGGCGTGACGGTATGTATGTAAGTAATAATAATAAATGATTAAATATTGTGCATGCGATTGTGATTCCGAGTATTATAGTTCTATAATATGACCTGACGTCTACCTCAGGAATTGTTCAAACTTCTTACTACGAGGGCAGGGCAGAATGATAAGTAACTAGTCTAACAAGGAAATGCTCAGTTTAGCGTCAAAAAATATATATTAATTTTCAACATAGTCTCCGTTTAGATCAACGCACTTACTCCACCTTCGTCTTAAGGCCGTTATCCCCTCCAAAAAATGACTTTTATCGAGACCTTCCTTCATAATACTCTTCCACAGCCGATATCTTCATCTTCAGCCTCATCATTTGTTTCGAATCTTTTATCACCCCAAAAAAGTTTGGAACTTAGGAAACAGATGAAAGTCCAACGGTGCTAGATCAGACAAATACGGCGGGTGGGGCAATATTATCATAACGTAATTCATTAGTTTTAGCCATAGCCTTTGTGCACGTGTGTACCCTCGCGTTGTCCTGGTAGAAAATATATATTTTTTAGCCATACTGGGTCTTTTTCGCTCAATACATTCCTGGAGCTGTTGTAAAAGATCAGAATAATATTCTCCAGTTATTGTCTGATCTTTTGGAAGGTAGTCTATCAACAAAATACCAAATTAATCCCAGAACACAGACACCATCAGCTGAATTTGTCTTCGCGTCCTTTAGAGCCGAACACCCAGATTCTGTCCACTAATTCGATTTAATTTTGGATTCAAGCGTATTTGGATGAACCTATGTCTCATCTGTAGTTACAAATAGTCGAAAAAAATCTGCTCTATTAGCCTATAAACGCTCTGAACACTGCTAAAAATGTTGCATTTTGATCCTTTTTTGATCCAGTGTAAGCAATCGCGGCACCCAACGGGCGGATAGTTTTCTCATATATAACTCTTCACTGAGGATATGATTTACCCGTTCCTTAGAAATGCCTACTGTCAGCTATTTCGGATAACTTCAATCGTCAACCTGCCAAAACCATGTCATGTACTTTAGATACCATTTCCAAAGTCATTACGCTTTTTGGTCGGCCGGGACGCAGTGCATCTTGGGCAGTTGTACGTCCACGTTTAAACTCAGCAACTCAGTTCTTGATTACGGCATAAGATAGCGTACCCAAAACATTTTTTAACTCTTCATTTACATCCATCACTTTCATATCTTTCATATGAAGAAACTTAATCACAGCTCTTTGTTCAGTATTATCCATTTCGAAAAAGTTCGACGCAATATTTTTTTCATGTGACAGCAATCGTAACAAAATTAACGGAATTAGTTGAATTCAAATTTAGAACACGAATTGTTCAAAACCCTATTCTTCCAAAGACTTCGACTATCACTCGTTAAATTGTAAAACCTACCAGTCTGCGATAGTTTTCCTAATTTCGTTATAGTTATGTATACTAATAATTTATTTCACCTATTCAAATGGCAAATAAAACCGTTTAGACGGCAAGGGGAGGGGGGGGGGGGGGCTTACACTTGACTCTAACGATCCAGTTACTTCATGGGCAACCTGATGATTTTGTCAAACTGATTTCTGACGAGTTGCTTCATAGACGAGTTACTTTTTGGTCTAGTTGCGATTTCGTCGAGATGATTTTAGAACGAGTTGATGCCATAGACCAGTTGCGTTTACGGCCATCTGATACTCACCCGTTTTTTGGGACCTACTATCACTAGGCATAAAATTTGAAAATCAAACATCGAATCTACTTGTTTCTGTCTCGCTTTTTTGTATGGAATAGAAAGTGAGAGATTGAAAGGAAGTTCAAACCTTTCGAATTTTGTAAATAGACCCAGCACTGAACTCAGAATTAAAAAAAAAAAAACAGTACTTCGTCTCATGCTCGAAGCACAATCGAGTTTTGCTCACTCTCTGGAATCAGCAAAACCCACCTGTCTGAAGTGCTGACTGTGGTAAAGAATTAATTGGTCTCAAAAGCAACTCGTCAGAAATAAAAAATCGTTTAAAAGATCATCTGTGACAAACACAACACGACATAGTTATTATAGGTCCGGATTGATTTAATATTACTCTTGTTTTTTTATTTCTTTCCACGAAAAAGTATACGTTTCAGAAAGTACGCCCCCGTGTAGGTACGTATACTTAAAAAAAATCTACGATTCCTCACCGAACTTCACCGAACAAGTCTGAATTATGTCTGTTTGCCTTAGATTGTCCGATTTTTACTCATTTACTGTCATACTGCTTCCTGAATGCGCAGGTAAGATTGAAACCGGCTTAATGTTACCCGACACGCATTTAAGACGAGTTGCTTCACGGGCGACCAACTATGTAGATCACTTGTTTTTTAAGACGAGTTGCTTAGCTAGCAACTATTTAGACCACTCACATTTATGTCGAATTGAGAAAAGAGCAGTAGACAAAATATTTTTCTGACGAGCTGCTTCATAGACGAATTACTTTTTAGTCTACTTCAACTTCGTCGAGATGATTTTAGGACGAGTTGATGCCGTAGACCAGTTGCGTTTACGACCATCTAATATTAACCTTTACTTGAAGAAGAAATTTGCATGAATAAATGTTCGTTATTTTTCTTTATTTGTAGAGTTGTTTTTTCTCTGCAGGGTGTATTACGTTGCGTTGCGTGGAAAGAAACGAGGAAACCACAACGAACATCCTCGTAACTAGTGAGAGGAAAGAGGAAATTGCCGTGCAAATAGTTTGTATCACTTTTTTGTGGACTTATGCTTATAAATAAAGTGATTTGATATTATTGTAATGGTAAGTTAGCATGACATCTGGCATTCGGCTGGAAAACTGGATGAGACTGGCACAGGACCGGGCAAAGTGGCGTGAAAATAAAGAGGCGTTTACTCGGCAGTGGGTCGATGTGGGCTGATGAGATAGATGTTAGCATTTTAAGGTTTGTAATATAGTGATTTGTTAACTTTACTACAAGTAAATAATAGGCAGGTATGAAGATATTCAAGTAAATGCATAATAATTATAAAGACTATTTATATCTCCGATTAATTTATGATCGTGCTATACTCATTTAGCCTAGGCTCCAGCGGCGGGTTTAAAAAAAATCGTATAACGTTTGTCTCAAACTTTCCTTATTTTCACTTTTCTTTGCAATATTGCCAAACCGCGGTTTTCCCTGATTAATTCAAAAGAATGTAGTCTATATAATATATAAAAGCGAAAGGACACTTTACTCACTGGCTCATCACAAAATCCCAAAAAAACGGACTGGACCATTGAAGATGTAATTTGACAAGGAGATGTTTGGTTTTTACGCTGCTATAACGGCTAGCTCACCTGATTATTTCATATTAATTTCAGCTTGATGCTTGAACGCGTTCCTGAGAAATAAGGTCTTGACGGACGGACGAAAAGACAACAAAGTGATCCCATAAGGGTTTTCCGATTTTGCTGATTGAGGTACGGACGGAAGGGAACAATTATAAACACCTTCCAAAGATAATATCTTTTTATCTTTATGTATATTATACCTATCTTGATTGCATGATTTTTTTTTGAACGCGTTCCTGCCAAATACGGTCTTGGCAGACAGCCGGACAACCAAACCAACGGACAACGAACTGAGGGTCACCCTAGCAATGTCCGTTGTCCTTGTACCCGTACATTTTTATTTTTGAGGTATGGAACCCTAAACTTTTGACGCCTGCGACAACTCTTATCTTCAATTGTGAACTGGCGATGAAAGAACTAATCAGCGGCATGCCCTTATACGATCCACGCATAACTTCATATTTGGCAAGTACTGCTAACCAAGTCTAAAGCTACGCTAATCAAAATCATGAAGTTTGTTATAAAAAGCATGTCATGGTTGTGTGTGTTAGTACCTACAGCGATTGGCAGTAGGTATTGAAACATGATTCTTCTGACTTTTACTACTGTTGTTGTAGGGAAACCCTAAACCATTTGGTTTGCGTATTGTTTTACCCTTTGTGAAAGTTTATTCATATTACAAACAAGCATGTATGGCTTTTATGTACGAGCTAGCAATTTTAAGCATTACATTATATTCTTGAAATACAAATATGCGTAAATAATTAACGTGCTTTATCAACGTGGTATGATGCTATGATGTAACCCCCAAATTAAAATTCCAACATTAGGCTGACGAAAAAAATACGTAGCCGTGAACTAATTAATTTTCCAATTAATGTAATTACAAGGCTTATGCAAAAAGTTTCCAGAAAGAACAAGTCACAAAAATCTAGGCCAAAATCTAACAGATTAAACCAAAAAGGTTGCTGTACAGCCAGGTACTCTGGAGCTGTAACCATAACTGTTGTACGTTACAGTAACCAAAAATCATCGTGTGGTGTGTACGTGGACGTGGCTCGCGAGGCTGGCGCGAGCGAAACGACACGCGACACTAGGGTTTTGGTTAGTGTAACGCGCAACGGTTACGGTTACAGCTCGCAGAAGAATACTCAACTTTATAGACATTAACAGTTACCTACTTCACAACTGACAAAAAGGATTTTTAAAATCAAAATTAAATTTATTTGCACTACAATTTTTTTCTAACTCTCATATTTCAAATTCACCACTTAAGCATGGTACTTTAGAGCGATGTGCTTTAAAAAATCGAGCCCCAGGACCCAAGCTATTCTGTGTATACTACACAGCCATTATTGTACCTGTGAAAGTTTACTACAATAGCCAATAACTTAGTCATGAGGTCATTACTCTACATCCCACAGAGGCTCAAACTGAGCAGAATTGTGATAAAATAAGAATTAATTAGCCACTAATGTCTGAATTAGAAAGTAATGAATGTGGTCGGAAATGTTAATGTGTGCATAACACCTTTTATTCTAATTGTGCGAGTGTTATTTTTTAGGCTAGTTATTAGCAATGTAGCATTCTCGGAAACATGTTACTGTGTGCGTGTTTCGTATTCGGGTGACGGTTTTGTTTTGGTGTGAGTTTGTGCAACATAACATTTTGGAACACAAAAAGTGGAATAATAGTGCAAAGATAAACTTAAGATAGCTTTCATTGCTTGCTGATAAAAAGTAAATGACAACAGGCTCGGCTTTTTTCGGGGCAAACTAAAGCTTCATAACAATCATAACCTACTATAAAAACTGTCTATGCTATGGTAACATAAAATGAGCCAGTTTTTCGTCTTTTTACTTTAATGGTAACACCTAACAATTAACGTGTATTTTTCATTTAATCTTTGTCTGTTTATGTTTATGTTACACAACTACACATTCTATATATTTTATTAGTTCTATAGACCAAAACAATGTCAAACGTAAAAATAATGTGACCAGCTTAAAACAAACAGTGCTGCTCTTCCATTTTGGTTCGTGAATAACGGATAAATATTAAGTAGTTTTTAGGTTCAAAATAGTTATTTTATGTAATGTTTGACGAATATAAATAATATCTACATTTATATTATTGGACAATGAAAAAAAAAATTACGACGTATCACCTCCCCCCTCGTTTAAATGGAACTTTTGATAAGCAATATAAGTATAGAGAAATAAGGGTGAGTGAACTTGCTGCATTTTGAGCTATATATTTGTAGTTTCAAGGTGATTGTTATTCTTACAACAATACAATTTAATTTAAGGCTCGGGAACTTTATACATCCCTTTTATAAATGTATTTAATTTAAGTAGAATTTAATTATTGTAGTAGCTTAATGTACCTATTTTATTTTGAAAAAATGACTTTCTGCCAAGTTTCTTGCGACACATTCTTCTTGACAATGAATGCGGTGGTAGTTTCAAAAAATACATGTAAAAGAGCCCTTGCCGACGAATTTACAATAATAAATTTTTGAATTTTTTTTTAATATAATCGCCTTTAAATATTAGAAATATTGTGTACAATTGCACATATCTGGATACAACATTTCTATATATGTATAGACACCTCAAAATGGTGGTATTTTTACCTAAACTATTTTGCCTTTTTAATACCTTTCCTACTGTCCCCTTTTGGCACTATTGGCACATAACAGATTATCCATTCATTGTGTTACATACACTTCAAGAACACAATAGTACATTAGATTCCGAGGGTGGTGAAATAAAGAATGTCTCAAATTGCACGTACTTTTTGCACGAGCCAAAGTCAAAGATCATAAACATGCGACTGAGGCTTTCTTATCACCGCTCGTGGAAATTTCCACTCGTGTATCGAGTGGTAAATGGCTACTTCCAGCCCAGGGTAATGTGAAAATATATGTTTTCAGACCTTTCGCCTGATACATTTGTCACAATTTTACAGGCAATTCATTGCACATTATGGCATCAGGGTCGAGTGTTTTTTTTTTGGATGCTGAATAGCACTAAAAAGTTGTAGTTGGATTATGCAAAATATTATGAAAAAAAATAACAGAACCCGCTTTAGTACTCTGCCTTTCAAAGATTTGAAAATTTTTGTTAGTAATTCTGTATCAACAAAGAAATTGTAAATACATAAAATATCTTGTTTTTGCCTTAAATTGCCAAAATTGAACTAAAACAACTTTTAATATAGGTATGTTTATTATGTTAAAAGACATTTTATTTCAATTTTGGCTAAGAGAACAGAACAATTTATATCATAATTATTAAAACACCTAAAGTCTAGGTCCTAGACTACAAATTAATGAGTGACCAGTGTGTTGATATTTTAATAATTTTGATTGTATTCACTTTAATTTCACTTACAATAATGATTATGGTCTTGGCAAAGGTGTTATTATATGGTTGTTACCAGCTCCTTTCAACATAATGTGACATGACTTTTATATGTGAGTTATCCGTTTATGTAACTATGTTTGTTAGCTGTTGATTCTGATTTGATATGGTTTGCTAAAGTTATTTGTTCAAACAACAACACTAAGCCCAATATTTTGATGAAACCAATATTAATCAATGCTCTGAATACACACTAAGCTGACCATTCATGAACTTAATACAATGATATGGCACAGGAGTGCAGGAGCATATACCTCAGCAAGAACAACTGAGAACCAGACTCAGTATTACAAAGTTTTTGAATATCTACAAAGAGGTTTTATTTGTCCTCGGTAGTAATTTTCATAATATAATAATCAGTTGTTACAATGTATAATTAACAATTATATTATTATGGTGAGGTAGATCTTCAATACAACCATATTACTGCAAATAAAAACCTAATGCACAGACTTAAACCTTTCAAATACATAATAGAGTGCATAAAAACACATCAACCTCTGAGAACACCTTTCTGCTGACTTTGCAACACAATGAAATTTTTGAATGTTTCTGTAATGTACTGAACTGACTACTGACACAGCAAGGTAGTCATAATTCTTGTAATTGTCTAAAAACCTTGAAATAAAATTGACTACCTGTTTTTGTGATTGAAGCTAAATTATACTGTTCATTGGCATAATAATAATGCAATGTACTTCTTTACCAAGGACAGAATTTCGCCTTTTGGTTAATAATGAAACAAATTAAAAGTTATGTGCAATTTGTGGATATTTTTTCTTCTTTTTAACCACAACAAAGGACCTGCCAGTTACACCACTTGCCGCAACTATTACAAAACCACCACGGAGTACAATAAAGACATTAGATAATGCAGACTCATGCTCACCATTTGTTTGATAAAAAGTGCAAATTATTTTTTGACATTCGAATCCTTCGCCATTTTCTACTTTCTTGACCACGAAACGTGCAGAATGTCACAAACAGACGACCAAAATTACGTGTTTACTAAATATTTGCACGACAGGGCGAGGATATTCATCTACAGTCGGTGGTTGGATCGACAAAGCACTCGCAAAGACTTCAAAATTTAAATAAAATGGCAGCAAAGAGGTCAACTTACCTCCACTTCGGCGTTGGCTGTCGAATTCGTAGATTTAGAGTCCGAATTAGACTGATGTTCAATAACTAGATTGTATAACGCTTTTGAATCTTCACAGGGAATATTTGTGGCACTTTTATCCGGGGCTTTTGGTTCCTTATCATACTCCGGCGGAGGAGCCATCTTAAAGGAAGTGCAGTCAGATGACACAAGTCTTATGACTTTACACACCAGAATCACTGCCTGCCCCTTCAAAATTGTATTTTTCACTACCTAGCTAGAAAAACACCATGATGAAATATTTCTCCTACAACTAAATTAAAGTTCTAACTAATAGCAAAACTGAATTCATCATTTTCGACAGATTCCTACTAACCAGTGTTGCCAGGTCACTTCTCTTGAAAATTCCATTGTCACCTCTAAAAAGTTTTTGGCAGAAAAGTTCCGTTTTGAGTAAAATCTTGGGGAATGAGCTTTTTTTTTTTTTTTTTTTTTACCTCATCCATTTTTCAAATTTTTAATTTAAATTTTGGGGAACGACCTTTTTTTTTTTTTTTTTTTACCTCATCCATTCAATATTTGTGTTAATAACGAAAAAATAGCCGGGACCCCGAAAAGTTCCGAAAAATGTACCAAAATAAAAAGTTCCTCCCAAGTTCCGCGGGGGTGTCAAAAGTTCCGCAAAACGGAACTTTCGGAACCAAACGGCAACACTGCTACTAACATTTTTTAAGCGTATGCAACGCCCTCATGTGGTAAACAGCGACAACTTAATTTTTTCAACTAGCAATAATGAATTGCGTTTTGTTATTCATTATAAATTTGGACAAAAAACATATGGTTTTTAGATTGTTTTTTAATCAGAACAATTCACATTGTAGTCTTCGTTCGTAAATCTTTTGATATTGTCAACTAGTGCTTTATTCAGCAAAGCTTAAAAAGTTTTCAATCAATGATGAGTTTGCAAACCCATCTCCGAGAAACCCATTCATTCCACGCCTGAAATTCCATCAAACTAATCATTTATTTATTTTTTGAAATTTAAGATCTGGACCTTTAAGTCGTCTATTTTATTACCCGCGATTTAGACAACAGACAACACCGTTTTTGTTAAATCAATCTCATCTTATTAGTGTTGCCAAGTAACTTTTTGACGGTTCAATCCCACTTTTATGTTCTTTATTCTTTGGGCCCGAAATAATCATCTTATCCTTAATTTTGTTGTTATAGACAAAATAAAAATAAAATTTCATTTACCCCGGTTCTGCAGCACGTCGAGCATGTTTGAGGCGTGCGTGGACTGCTTCTTGTGTGTAGCTTTTGTTTTCAAGTTTCATTACCTTGGCAACACTGTCCTGTATCTGTCATTCTTATGTCAAACTTCTCGCTTATTCATTTCTTCGATTCGATTGGACTAATTTTTTTATCTATGCATCCCTTATCGTCCTTTGTCATATGGACAGTCCCGCCATCTCGTGTGCTGTCACTATCAACAATTTAAACAAGCAAGTGTTCGTTGTTTTATCTATCTATACATATAAAATTCAAAGTCCTGACTGACTGACTGACTGACTTAACTATATATCAACGCACAGCCCAAACCACTGGACTTAGAGACTTGAAATTTTGCACATAGATACCTTATACAGTGTAGGCATCCACTAAGGAAGGATTTTTGGAAATTCCCACGGGATAAGGAAAAAACGGGAATTATATATTCGACTCCGAGTGACGCTCATCATCATCATCATCATCATCAGCCTATATTAGTCCACTGCTGGACATAGGCCTCCCCTAATGAGCGCCATAGCGCCCTGTCTTCAGCTTGACGCATCCAGCATCTGCCTGCAGTCTTTCGCAGATCGTCATCCCACCTGGCCGGAGGGCGTCCTACACTACGTTTGTCGAGTCGCGGTCTCCACTCAAGAACACGTATAATAAGTACTCTTGGAATTTGATACAAAAGTAGGTGATTAAAAAACGAAGAAACTAATTTCAGGATTTTTGGAAATTCCCACGGGATAAGGAAAACAACGGGATTTTTTTTTATTTTTTTTTTTTATGTGAATAGGAAGGCAAACGAGCAAGTGGGTCACCTGATGGCCAGTGATCACCACTGCCCATAGACACCCGCAACCCCGGAGGGATTGCAGATTCGTTGCCAACCTAGAGGACTAAGATGCAATGCCTCTTGTGCCCGTAATTTCCCCGGCTGTCTTACTCTCCACACCGGAACACAGCAGTGCAAGCACTGCTACTTAGCGGCAGGATTAGCGAGTAAGATGGTGGTAGCGATCCGGACGGACCTTGCACAAGGCCCTGCCACCCGCACATTCAGTTTAACGAAATCCTATGAACTATAATTACTAGACTCTTTAAATTTGGCATAGAAGTAGGTGATTATAATAGTAAAATAATGTTTTAATGATTTTTGGAAATTCCCACGGGATAAGGAACAAAACGGGATTTATATATTCAGTTCTACGGGATCGAGTTTTCGTTTTACTGGTCATATAAAACTGAAATTTGGCCTTCAAGCTCCCTTGGGGAGTGTAGGAGAGCACTAAAAAAAGGATTTCCCGAAATTCCCACGGGAACGGGAAAAACGGGACTTTTCGATTTACTGGTTGCAGAAAGCTGAAATTCGGCATGTAGGTTGCTTCGGGAGTGATGAGGAGCATTAAGAGAGTAAATTCCAAAATTCCCACGGGAACGGGAAAAATAATTGTTTACACAGAAATACTGCGGTAGGCATAATATGGCTAGAAACTTGAAATTTGGCACACATATACCTTGAGTATCCTAGAGGTGCACTAAGAAGGTATTTTTCGAAATTCCCACGGGATAGGGTAAAACGGGATTTTTCGTTTTACTGTTCGTAGAAAGATGAGATTTAGCATTTAGCTTCCTTAGGGAGTGTAAGGGAGCATTAACAAAGGATTTCCTAACATTTTTACGGGAACGGGAAGAACCGGGATTTTACGTTTTACCTACTGGACATAAAAAGTTGAAATTTGTCACGTAGTTTTATTCGGGAGTGTAGGGGAACACTAAAACGGGAAAAACGGGATTTTACGTTTCCAGACGAAACAGCGGAAGAAAGAGACTTAACATTTATAACGTGTGTTTCTTTAAAGGCTTTAAGTGTACTCCGAAAGCACTCCCCAAAATTTTCACGGGAACGTGAAAAAACTTATTTTTTCGTTTTACATCTTAGCGCGTACGAAGTCGCGGGCAAAAGCTATTTAGGATAGGTTAGGTTAGGTTTCTTTTATAAAAATCCTGCAATATTTACAGTTTCAGAAAAATTAAGGCAGCGGGGCAATGCGGGGGATTGCTTGCATGCATGCTTGCTTGCACGCTTGCTTGCATGCATACTTGCTTGCACGCTTGCTTGCATGCTTGCTTGCCTGCTTGCATGCCTGCTTGCATACTTACATGCTTGCAGGTTTGGGTGCTCGCTTGCTTGATTGCTAGCTTCTTTGAAATGCTCATGGTTCACGCGTGCGAAGCCGCGGGCAAAAGCTAGTTATGATTAAAATTATAAAGTATGGGTTTCGGCCAATAATATTGAATAATTTGCTCAAAATATGTTTAAAGATCAAAAGCCTTTCAAGGCCTGAAATAAATAAACAAAAAAGGCAATGTTAAGTGAAAAAAAGGTTGAATATATTTTTGCGGGGTGCACCTCGTGCAAGATCCCTCCGTATTGCTACCATCGTCTCACTGGCTAATCCTGCCGCCAAGCAGCAGTGCGTGTACCAATGTGTCCTAGCGTGGAGAGTAAGACAGTCGGTGAAATTACTGGCACAGGAGGTATTCTATCCTAGCCCTCTAGGCTGGTAACGCATCTGCAATCGTCTAGTATTACGGGTGTCCATGGGTAGTGGTGCTCTCTTACCATCAGAAGACCCACTTGCTCGTTTGCCTTCCTTGTTGTATAAAAAATGGACAAATAAAATCCAATGTTTAATACAGCAATATAATTAATATACATAAGTCACATTTTTATACCTTACGGGGTAGACAGAGCTTAAGATAACACAGCCTAAAGGCCTCTTAAAAGGATTGTGAGAGTATAGTATAGGCGGAAAGCGGAATCAAAATAGTGGTGAGTTGCTTTGCTAGCCACATCGCCTATAACATGCATGATTGCTGTGATTTTTGCCCATTTCCTCGGTTGGCTTTTCCTTCTATGCGTGAAGAGAAGCAACTGGTGCATTCTTTATTTTTCCTTTGCTCCCAGACCAGCATGAAGAAAATTAATATTAGCTAGGTTATTATTTTTCACTCTTAAAATTAATCGCAATTAATTAATTAATGTACTCGCATTAAATGTCACTATCGACTATTGTCAAAGTAATAGTTTCCAATTAGCGGCACTAGACGGCAGTTCCATCGTAAACGTTCGCTATTTCTAATACACAACCATCTTATCTATCTTTCCTTTGACTTTACTTGACTCTGTGGTTCAGTTGGTTGTGGTTGAGGTAGCTGCATTGGGGCGCCGCCTATATTTTTGAATAGTTATAATAATATTAAAATTATCACTCATCGATTTGATTGATCAAGATGACTGAGGAACGTGAAAATATTTTTCTTTTCGTGCCCAATATAATAGGTGAGCAATATTTATACTGCGTGTAGAGAGTAATTGATTTGCATTGTTTACATTCGATTGTTTTAGGATTTGGGAGAGTCATTTTGGCTATAGTATCTTTTTACTATATGCCCACGCATTGCGTCTTTGCATGCACCTGCTATGTGACTTCGGCGCTGTTGGACGCCTTCGACGGCCATGCAGCGAGGTACTTTAATCAGAGTAAGTATAAGGCATCACTTAATTTAATTACTTACCTACTGTATCGGTTGACCTTTATTACCCCTTATGATGATAATATAATTTATTCTTAACACACTTTGGAATTGTTGTTGTCGTTACTTAACAAGAGTAGTATTGTTTAGAACACGTAAAAAAAATGTTATGGGACTATCAAATATTATTCAAATTGAACTTGTCTCAACCTTAAGATAGATACTACTTGAATCTCTGCCCATGTGCGAATTCAAACTAGGAGCTAAAAAATAGGGTGGTGCTGAAGCAGTCCAGGGAGGCATTGCCCCTAGAAAACGATAATATATTACACAAGTACAAAACAAAGTAGGTACAGTACAATTAGCAAAAATGTGATAAAGGTAATTGAAATTCTTTTGAGATAAAATTTATAGTAGCTTTCACAGCTGTGTACCTATGTATGTTTAGGGTCTGTACCTCTTAGAGAAAAGGAACCCTTATAAGATCACTTGGTTGGCCGTCTGTCTGTCAGGAATGCATTGAGATATAAAATTGAAATTGATACCAAAGGTCTGTATTCCCTTGGAGCTGTGAAAAATCAACTTAATCAAAAGATACAGTCATTAGAAATGGTGTTTCCATACAAATTTTTGTGCTTGGAAAACCTATGGGGTACTTACAGCTGTCCTAGAAATTTGAAATTTGGTAGTTAGCTATTATAGCACAACTATCAAAATAAATTTAAAAATCTGTTTTTTTTAAATGTCTGTAACCAATGTAAAATGACTTCACTCTGCATACATTTTAATTAAGATCAGGGCTCTGCTAACACTGGATTTTATATTAACTTGGCAAATAGTGAGAAACAATAAGTTGTCCTTTATTGAATTTGTAATTTTCGTAACAAAAATTAATTGTTCTTGACCCTTTGCAACTTTTAACAGGTACCAAGTTTGGAGGGATGTTGGATCAGCTGACTGACCGTGCGGGCACTGCAGGCCTCATGATGACTCTGGCTACCTTCTACCCTCAATACACATTCTGGTTCCAAATGTCCATGGCCATTGACATTACATGCCATTGGCTATATTTGCACACTGTGACTCTTCAGGGGAAGACCTCGCACAAGTTTATTGATATGTCTGGCAACCCGATCATGCGCTTGTATTATACAAACAAGAATGTCCTTTTCTTTATGTGTGCTGGCAATGAAGCGTTCTATGCAGCTCTGTACGTCATGTACTTCTACACTGGTCCTACAGGTGAATATTGCTTTTTTTACCATAGTTAAAACAGAAAAAAACTTTTGGGGGCAAATCAGAAAATGACTAACCTGTGACATTTAAAATTAAAGAACATATTTTGAGGGTCGCAGTTATCAATTTTTATAGGAAAATATCTAGGTTCAAATTCCCACCTGAATTAACTACTAAGGCTAGATTTTTTTTATGTGGAGAATCTTTAGTGTCAAGCCAAGTATATTTTGCAGCAGAACCTTGTGTCTCGAAATATGTGGGTGTATTGTGTAACACAGTTCCCCATTTATGCAACTCGTTCATTTATTTAAACCACATGGAAATTACCCTGTATTTGTGGCTTGTTGACCTACTGTTGTTGGCTTACTGTTAACCTAACACTCATTGGGTACTTTGACTCGGGGCCGTCTTAAACTACGCTGGGGCCCTTTTGGAAAGTAAAAAAAGCGAATTATAATAACATTTTTTTACTAAGTATGACCATTTATTATAGAAATTGTCGGTCCTTCGGGGCCCTGGGCACGGGCCCCGTGTGCCCTTATGGTGAAGACGGTATTGTTTTGACTGTTACCTTGACATTTGCCTTTACCAGCCAAAGACATCATAACACGATGTTACTAAAATTGGTTTGTAATTTTTTTTATGAAGCCATATCAATTGCTCACATCAAAAACTAGGTCAGAAAAATAAATTCAATGATTTGGTCTAGTTTGCTGAGAAGACCCCGCCCTTTACTATGTATACGGAACTTATCAGATCTGATAAATGTGTAATATTTATGATGTGCATTATAAAATGGCAATGTTATCGATTTTTATTAATGTAGAGATATAGGAATGGTTTTATTTATTTTTCAGCTGAGTTTGATAAACCGGTGATAGTTTTGCGAACTTAGAATAAAATTCTGGAAAATCGAATTTATCTTAGACCCTTTTCTCGCGAGTTCGTCTGCGGAGTATTCGCTATCTGGCGGGAACTACGAAATTTTCCTTGGATAAAAAGTAGCCTATGTGCTAATAGTAGAATATTTCTGTGCAAAATTTCATCCGGATCTGTTCAGCCGTTATTGAATAAAAAACATCCATAAATGCTAACCAGTCATTTTTTTTAAATTTTGTCTTGGTTATTTTTTGATATTCCAAATCTTATCCACGTGTACTGTATTCTTATTCTATGGAATTAAGTTTGAGTAAGTTTTAAATAAAGTTTCAACAGTTTCATATTCCTTGCAGCTACGTAATTGGAAGGTCCTTCTGAATTATGATGAATCCTTCTACTGCTCATAGAGAAAAGGTTGCGTTTGTGACGTTGTTTTCTTTTTACAGTTTTGGGCATTGGTCTGTTCAAGCTAATTGCTTTGATATCTATGCCCGTTGCTGTGGTCAAGGCCGGTATCTCGGTGCTCCATGGTATTGTGGCATCCCTCAATATTGCTACGATCGACATCAATGAACGTGCTGCATTGGCCCAGAAGCAAGGAAATTAACTGAGTGTAAAGAGAGGAAATGACCCTAGAAGGCTCCTAACATATTGTGTTGCCAAATATCGTATCCAATCCCATGCAAGTTCACATTTAATTAAGGACCATATTTAATTACCGACATGGGGTTCTTGTTTTTTTAGACTTATTAAGTACAAGATTATTTACAAAACATTTCTTTAGATGATTTTTTCTGTACCTCGTCGTCTTAAGAACAGACTAGTCTACTTCACAATTTCCTCAGTGAAATATTATGTTAAGCCAATTTTTTTGAATTTTATATTAAGCTTCACTTTTTACCCTATTTTCAAATTTAATATTAACTTCGTGTAGGTACCTGCTACATATAAGTAATTTAGTTCAGTGTTGGTGTACGTGAAATCATAATTAATTAATTATTCATTCATTATAATTATAATAAATGGTTTTAACACAATTTTAACCCTTTATTTCGCACAATAAAAAAAATACTGAATGCAATCCTGTATTGATTTACAATCATTACAAAATAATGAATTGAATCAAAAAATAAACAAAACATTTTTGATACTACTGCATTTCGCGAAATAAAGGGTTAATAAAAAGAAATGGTTGGTTATGCCATGATCTCGATGGAAATATTTTATCTACAGTAGTCACAAAACTTTGCAGTTTGCTAAACTAGAGTCTAGGATTCAAGCAATTTTTCATGAAATATTAGATTTGTAAAACGGTGTTGTTTATTTTTATTAAGTATAAAAGGGACATGAGCAAATAGGCATGGCCTACTTTTTCTTATATACGTTCTGTTGTAAATTTATGATGGCTTAAATGTTTTACTTAATTTAATGTAAATCTGGAATAAGGTGTCAATGTTTATCGAATTTAAGAGTTAATACTCCTACTTGAATAATTGAGATAAATAAAAATGATCAAGATTAGTTACATATTTCTTTAATATTAATACTTGTGAATAGCAATTATGAAGATTAAGGCATTGTAATGTAATAGTAATGGTTTAAATAACATTAAATGTTAACAAAATAAGCCAGACAATGTTTGAAAAACTAAAATTATTCTCAATAAAGCAAAGTAATTATTTTGAGACATCTTTCTCTCATACACACCTCAAAAAATAATTATCATAATTATCCCTTGAGGCTACTCATTCCAGCTCTCATGATCTCGTCTACAAGCAGGAGGTTGCTGGCGATCACGGAGCAAGAGTTAACAATCTGCTTCTTCACCACATAGTTGTCGACTATACCCAAGTCCATAGGTTTCATAGCTTCACCAGTGCTCAAATCCAAACCGATAGGATCAGGGCTCAAGCGAGACTCCTCTTGCAGTTTAACGATAGTATCCTGGGCGTCGTATCCTGAGTTGATAGCCAGGGTCTTGGGAATGATCAGTAAGGCTTCAGCATAAGCCTGGATGCCGAGCCGAGCCTTTCCTTTGACAGTGTCTTTGAACTTCTGGAGTTCAACATTAGCTCTAATTTCGAAAGCGGCAGCGCCGGGAATGACTGCCTGGTCTTCGATAGCATTATTGATCGCTCGAAGTCCGTCGCGGATGGCGTCCTTGATTTGAGTTAAAGTGTGCTTGTTTGGTCCCTTTATGAGAATAGTGACGGACTGAGGGTTCTTGCATTCCTCAACAAAAGTAAATTTGTTCTCTCCTAGGACATGCTCGTAAACAAGACCTGCGTATCCGAGGCAGTCCTCATTTAAGTCGTCCACGGAATTCATGGCGCTTCCGCCGCAAGCAAGGACAAGGCGCTCCATGTTACGTCTTTTGGCTCTACGAAGGGCCACAATGCCTTCCTTGGAGAAGGCGTCTAAAGACATGGGATCCACGCCCTTCTGGTTAATGACTACGAATGTCTTGTCGGTTCCGTCGCACACCTTCTTCTTGAGAGCGATAATCTGTAATAAAAAAAAATACAAATTAACGTCAGCTTAACCAATTCTCGTAAGCCTCGCGAAAAATGGATTGATCAAATAAATCTGGACCCGGAATTGTCTTGGACAGATTGACTTAATAATAATAATAATATACAAATATTATAAATGCGAACGTTTGTGAGAATGGACATTTGTTAGACTTTCACGCCAATATATAAATGGCACAGAAATAGTGTAGCGACCTTAGCGCCACCTAGTTGGCCTCTGCATAACTACTACGACGCACGAGTTCTAATGACATGGAGGTATAACATCTGCCTGGAGAGAGATCTCTCTATTGTGGCGCTCCCCACGATAGATTATAGTTTGGAATAACATAGGCCGGAAAATTGCGTAGTTATCACGGGATAGCGAGAAATGATTTCTTTGCAGACAAAATCGCGGGCAACAGCTACTAATGTATACTCAAGAGGTTAACATTGATGAAACGACAACCAATAATAAGCTGACAATCATTGAAGCAAAAAATATACATCAGATACTTTACCTTCTGGACCCTCTGGTCAATAAAATCTCGCTCAGCAGCGACGAGTTTCTCGCGGTCCTCGGCGGACTTGTAGAAAAACCCGGAGTTGACCTCGGTCTTCTCGTATTCGAGCGATACGTTGCACGTCAGGATGTACGCGTTCTCCACGCGCTTCGGCATGTCAGGATGACGCGCGCCGTGGTCCAATACGAGCCCTAAGGTAGTGATAGGTAAGTAAATGATATACAACAGGGGTGGCCAACTTGATTAGACCCAAGATCTCCTGGTTACTAACGAAACCCTGTGCGATCTACCAATTAAATACTTCATGAAACCTTAAATCAGCAGTTGGTGAGTACGTTGCGCAGTCTGGTCTATGTGTTTATATTTTTTGCCTTGCCACGATCGACTGGACTAACAGTCGCGATCGACCTGTTGGCCACCCCTGATATACAAGGTCTGCCATAAAAAACTATTTGTTCCATTCCAGCTTAGGCATTTGAACTACAACACAACAGCTTGTTGATTTTGTCAAATTCCTGTTTTTAACCCTGTGATGTGTAGATTTCTTAATTTTCCTCTAGACAATAAAGTATTGCTCTATACTCACCCTTGATGAGTGTGGTCTCTGTGGCTGTTTTGTGCTGCATCTCCATCAGCTCAACCATGTGCAAGTCCACAGACTTGCCGGGAGTGCGGATCGCCAGCACGGCGTCCACGCACGCGTCCGTCAGTACTTCTGCCAAGTTCTGGTGCACCTATACATTTACAGTAATAAAAATGAGCCATGTGTCCAAGGAGATAAATATGATGCATTTGAAAAAGCTAGGATACATTGACTTTTCTTAGTTTACTGTTTACATTAGCCTACCTTGGTTTTGAGAGATGTGCGTGTGACATCAAGCAAAGTTTCACGTTTGATCTCAATAGGGACCTTGATGGTTTCCAGAATCTCCAAAGCCTTATTGCGAGCCACGTCAAAACCCTCAGTCAGGATCCTTGGATGCAGACCTAAAAATTAAAAAAAAAAAAAAATTAAAGTCAAACAAAAAGATTTTTAAAAATAAATGAGTTAAGCAGCCCAAGGTTCATAATAGTTCAATAGAGCTATGATAAAATGTCTCTTGTGCCAGCAATCTTCCCAGCCTGACAGTTTTCTAAGTTGTTCCATCTTATCTTATGTCTTACACAAAAAACTGGGTGATGCCTAAACTATATTAACCAGATTTCAACTGCATGTGATTGTGAGTGTGTAACGGGAATTTGAAAAAATTTGGGTGTTGCAAATAGAGTTGTATTGAAGGCCATCTTAGCGGAGGCAGAGGTAACGAGTCTCGCCGCGCACTCGTAGATTCCGTGATTATTCTGTGATCACAGCAGAGGTATGGTTTCTTGCGGAACTTCCACAGTAACAGAGGCGGAGGCGAAGTTCCATTATAATCCTAGTTGGAAGTGAGGCAACAACAAACCTTCACTGATGTAAATGTCAGCTTGCTTCAGAAGCTCCCCAATAAGCAGCACGGTAGAAGTGGTGCCATCTCCAGTAGCATCATCCTGCGCTGTGGAGGCGCGTGCGATCAGTGACGCCGTCGGGTGCTGGATCTGCATCTCGTGGAGCAGCACATTGCCGTCCTTTGTGATCTTGATATCACCAGCCCCAGATACCAACCTAAAAATTATAACAAATATTTTTACTTCGTTTTATATTAAAGTTTTAAAACATAACATCTTTAACACTCTTAAGACTTCGAAGATTTTGGCGTCGATAATACAAATAGCTATAAAAAAAACAAGGATATACCTACATAATATTAATTAGATATTTTGTATATAGATTATTTTCGGACCATATTTATTAATCTAACAAAGACTTTGGTTTAGCCGTTTGGTTTAGCTATCGGCCGGCCTTTAACTAATAGCGGCATTCCCATCGCAGTGCCCATTGACATATGATTTTTAATTTTATTATTTTACAGACTGTAATTAATTAAGCGCCTTAATAGCCTGGCACAAATCAAGAGAACTATGAAAATAACGACTATCCATATTTATTTTCCCATAAACTTAATAAATATTAGTAATTTACTTACATTTTCATTGTTCCTTTCGGACCGAGGTTAGTTTTCATGACATCTTGTATGCCTTTAGCAGCTGATATGTTAACAGCTAAAGCCTGAGCCGCCCGGGCAAATTCAGCTTTAGGATTTAACAAACTTATTGCAGCCATTTCTTAGTATTTAATTCAAACAAAATTAAATTACAATCGGCAAAATCACACACGCGGAGAGCTACAGTACAGTCAGGCGGAAACAAGACCACAGATTCAATAATTATTACACATCCTAAAACTTTTTTTTTAACGCTGGCACTTAATGATTTTTTTTTTTAAGTTATAATAAAGCGTCAACGAAATTGAAGCTACAGTCTTTAAACTTTCAAAAATCAAAAGCCATGCAAAAGATAGCGCAAGATCTCATTCCAACATGCGCAAACTTTGCAGTTTTGGAGTGTTTTGCAGCCTCATTTGTCCTTATTTTTAACTTTTAAGCTGGTATTCCTCTCTCTGACAGTAGCAGTGACGGATGAATCACGAAGGAGCTGTCGTTCAAAAACCATACTTGTTATACTAATGGTTTTGTCCTATTCAACGCCTAAAGTTAAATATTCAAGCTTAGAAATAGATAATTATACAATTTTCATTAATAATTACAAATAAAATAATCAATTTCTTTTTATTTTCACTGGACTACTGTTCTTACCTCGCATTTTTTTCAGGTCTTCGTGTAAAGCATAGTATTCATAAACATTCGGAACGCGTCTCATCTGTAATACATACCTTCTTACTTTATCCTAGTTTTGCTTATATGGAGGAGAATAAAAATAAATTTCTATTTCTGTATTAGTAGTGCATTTGCAATGATCGAGACTTTACCAGAACTTTCCTTAATTGAACTTTAAAAGCGAGTGCCGTAGGATAGATCGCGCACTATACAAATAACAGTGAAACGATACAATGGGTGTCCACACTGAAGAAGCAGAAAGTTTTAAGAATAAGGGGAACGACGCGTATAAAGCAGAGAACTATGAAGAGGCTATCGCCCTGTACGGCAAGGCGGTTGATTTATCCGAGAATGGTAGCCGAGATCATGCCACGTATCTGAAGAACCGTGCGGCCGCTTATCTCAAAATGAAGGAGTTTGATAAAGCAGTGAAAGACTGCGATGAAGCTCTACGTATTGTGCCGGAGGATCCTAAAGCGTTATTCCGACGTTCGCAGGCTCTAGAAATTTTGGAAAGGTTTGAGGAAGCATATAGAGATGCTAAAGCAGTACTGACAGCGGAGCCGTCGAACAAGGCGATCCAGCCGGTGCTCGCGCGGCTACATGCCATCGTGCAGGAGCGCGCGCGCCTCAGCGCACAGACCGGCAACAAAGTCGAGCAAATGTTCAAACTGGTGTTCGACTTGGCAGAGGACAAGGAAAAACGTGAGAAAGCTATGACCAACTTGGTAGTTCTAGCAAAGGAAAACACTGGTGCAAACATCATGTTCAATTCTGGTGTTGTGCAGAAAATACAAAAGCTACTGAAAGTAGAAAAGAATCAAGGAATATATGTGAATGCTATAAGAGTCATTAGTCAGCTATGTACGGGCAACATTGAGAGAACTAAAAGTATCATTAAAATTGTGGGCATCCCATGGATATTAGAAATCATTGACAGCAACATAGAGGAGCGAGTTAGTGCAGCTCAGTACTGTTTGCAGGTCATATTAAACACATTCAGCGGCATGGACACCAAGAAGGACAGCAAACCTGACGCCAAACTGTGTGAAGAATATAAGAGTGAATTAGACACTTTACTTAGTTGCTTAACTTACTCAATCACTAACAGAGTAATTAGTGGCGAAGCCAGAGATGCCATTATGGAGCTCATAATGCGAAACTGTCACTACTCTGCCATCAATTGGGCTGAAAGGTTTGTTGAAATCAAAGGCCTAGAGAGATTACTGGAAGTGTGCAGTGAACTTGAAGAGTACAAATATGAATCAGCCATGAACATCAGCCCTTCATCAAGGACAATAGCTGCAGCCTGCTTGGCTAGGATCTATGAAAATATGTACTATGACCAGGCAAGAGAAAACTTTAATAATCATGTTGATGAGTTTGTCAGAGATAAACTTTTAACACCTGACCTTGAGTCTAAAGTAAGAGTGACTGTGGCCATCACTTCATTGCTTAGAGGCCCTCTTGATGTGGGTAATTATGTAATCTCAAAAGAAGGTATTCTAGAGATGATCCTTGTTATGGCACAGACTGAAGATCCTCTTCAACAAAGGGTTTCATGTGAGTGCCTAATTGCGGCTGCATCAAAAAAAGACAAAGCCCGGTCAATCATTGATAAAGGTGTTGACATTCTAAAAAAGCTATATGCAAGTAAAGATGATGCTGTCCGGGTCAGGGCACTGGTTGGTCTTTGTAAGATTGGCAGTTTTGGAGGAGATGATGCTTCAATTCGGCCATTTGCTGAAGGATCAACAAAGAAGTTAGCTGAGGCTTGTAGAAGGTTCTTGGTAAATCCAGCCAAAGACAAGGATATGAGGAAGTGGGCTGCAGAAGGGCTGTCCTACCTGACCTTAGATGCTGATGTCAAAGAAAAATTAGTTGAAGACAAGCCTGCTCTTCAGAGTCTGATTGAACTAGCCAAAACTGGAGACCAGTCATGCCTGTATGGTGTAGTTACAACTCTAGTGAACTTGTGCAATGCATATGAAAAACAGGAACTAATGCCTGAAATGTTAGAGCTTGCTAAATTTGCCAAACACCATGTGCCTGAGCAACATGAATTGGATGACCCTGATTTCGTAAATAAGAGATTAACAATATTAGCTAAAGCTGGTGTGACTTCTGGTTTAGTGGCTTTTGCCAAAACCGAAAGCCATAACTCAAGGGAACTAATTGCAAGAGTATTTAATGCCATTTGCAGTCTTCAGGAACTGAGAGGTATTGTGGTCCAACAAGGAGGAGCCAAGGTATTGATACCAATGGCTTTGGACGGCACCAATAATGGTAAGAAGCAGGCTACTCAGGCCTTGGCAAGAATTGGAATAACTATAAACCCAGAAGTAGCATTCCCTGGCCAAAGAAATTTGGAAGTTATTAGGCCCTTGGTGTCATTGTTGCATCCTGATTGCTCTGCACTTGAAAATTTTGAAGCTTTGATGGCTCTTTGCAATTTGGCTGGAATGAATGAGAGCACCAGGAATAGAATCCTGAAGGAAGGAGGTTTGGCTAAAATAGAGCACTACTTGTATGAAGATCACACAATGCTGATAAGAGCAGCCACACAGTGCATTTGCAATTTGCTACAGTCAGAAGATGTATTGAAGTCCTATGAAGGTAACAACGACAAATGCAAATATTTGTACATCTTGTGCCAGGAGGAAGATTCAGATACTGTCATGGCAGCAGCAGGAGCTCTATGTATTCTTACTTCCGTGAGCAAGATCTGCTGCAAAAAATTACTGGATGTCCAGCCCTGGTTGGAAACATTGAAATGTCTGTTGGCTAACCCTATTCCAGAAATCCAGTACAGAGGTACATATATGGTACTTAACATCATAAATGGAGACCAGGATATTGCTGCTCGGATATTTGAAACGGAAGTGATGGAGATACTGATGGCTTTAACAAAACTAGACAGCCCTGAACAGAACAGGATAAAAGAGTATGCACAAAAGTGCTTAGATGCAGCTGAGAAGATGGGAGTGATTAGAAAGCCTGATGAAACGAGAGTGCTGGACACTTTTGAAGAGGCAGAGAATGAACTGAGTGATGAGGAACAGCCTACATAAACCTGAAGATTATTTTCTGTAACTCCACTGTACAAAAATTCATACCTTAAAATTCTAAAATAATACAAAATGTTTGTCTCATTCTGTAGAATAATGACTGTATTACTATTGTAGTAGTGGAGGGAAAAGGGAGTTTTGTGTATGGGAAAAAAATATATTTTGTAAGTGAAAGAAAATGAGACAAATAACTGTAGATTATGTAGTTAAATAGTAATTTTATTCATTAATTTCACACTGCCTTTAAAGTATTTTCGCTGATATTGGTGAATAGCACCTCTACTTGTTTATGAAAACTGTTTTATTATTTTAATAAAAGCCATCATCAACAAACAATGACATGTTTTGGCTGGTTGTATTTAGACGTTGCCAGACTTGTGTCATCGATGTTGATGTCTGTAGGTACTTATTTTTATTTGACATCAAGTGCTAATGGTAATGGTTAGAATATGACAGCCAAAACATTACAATTGACAATGATTGGTCAAAAATAAGTACCTGTTGTAATTGGCGACTGCCATTCTGTTGGTTTTTTTTTCTAAGATAAGAGTTTTAACAATGTTGTATTGTTTACTATTAGTGTTAATTATGACCTTAATAAATTTGTAATGTTTTTATTACTTACTGTTTTTTTTGTAAGTAGGTACCTAATTAATTGTTTAACGTCTTAGTGTAGCGGTAGTTTCGTGTGCGTCGCAGTTTCCATCGATTTTCCCTCGGTGTACACAAAGACAGGAAGGACCCTACAGTTTTTTTGTTCAAATCAGCAAACTTGGATATAACGGTGTGTACGGAAAATGTTCTGAAAACGTTACAGATGAACTTTCAAACATTTTCAAAAAGGCAAGCTTCCTATAGATTAGAATCCGCTAATTTGCATGACCGGTAACGGTTAAAATAATATAGCTATTCTGAAAATGTGCAGCAGTACCTAATAAGAATGAACTTCACTACATAGTCTATACTAATATTATAAAGAGGAAAGATTTGTACCTATTTTTGTATGTTTGTAATGAATAGGCTCAAAAAGTACTGGGCCGATCTGGATGAAATTTGGAACATAGATAGATTATAGTCTGGAATAACACATAGGCTACTTTTTATCCCGGAAAATTGCGTGATTCCCGCGGGATAGCGATAAACGAATTCTATGCAAACGAAGTTGCGGGCAACGGCTAGTATAAAATAAAGTCGCTTTCTCTTCCCTATGTCCCTATGTATTCTTATATCTTCAAAACTACACAACGGATTTTGATGCGGTTTTTTTTAATAGATAGAGTGATTCAAGAGGAAGGTTAATATGAATAATTCTACGCAGACGAAGTCGCGGGCAGAAGCTAATAAATAATAGAATAGCAATATTAAGTAGTTGCTGCTAAGGTATTTGTAAGTTCGATTTTTGGCAAAAGTATCTAATCTTGAAAATATAAGCTAAACTAGCTACCTACTTTTACAGTAAGTAAAAAGGCCGAAGGAAATTAAAAAAAGTGTTTACATAGTATAGAAGTAGTCTAAAAGCGTTTCGTGAATAAGTAAACATTTTGAATTTAGCACTTTTTGAAATTATGCGCTACCCGAATACCGCGTCTTTCCCCCTCCACCTCTCATATTCCTCTCTTCTCCCATTCCTGAGCTATTTTTTTTTTAACACTAGGTCTTTTATACGCGGGATTTGGCCAAAATATTTTTCATAATCTTTTATTTTACTTAATCCTAACTTATCCTCTGATTATAATAGTGATATAATTTAATGAAAAAATTGTGTTTAATTTATTTGTCGAAAATTTATTCCAATGCCTTCAAAACTAGAAAAAAATTTAAACCGTTAGCTACGTTCGGAACGCGACAAACGCGTCTTGTTTAAAAACCTCTTAAAATGACAGCTTGATTTGGTTTGGTTTCCGCTACTGTGCTATTGTGCTATTTTTTTGGTTTACGATATTAAAATCGGAAGATTATGTCGATATCTACGGCTACAGGTAATTATTAAACCTTTTTCTATACCTCTAAAAGTAATGCTCATTCCATTATTCAATATTTGCTGTTAAACATGAAGAATAATAATTCGGAAGAAATGCCATGGAACCCCATATGGCGGTGCCCTCACCACATGATTTGGTGACGCTATTGGATAAAAAAAACATATTTATCTAGTCTTCTAACTTAAGTTCCTAGATAGGCGAGCCGTTATAGGTTAAGGGCGCTGATGTTTAATGGTTATGTTTCGACTAAGTACTTACGTATTTGACTGCGAGTTCTCGCGTTTTTTTTGAGCCGTCAGTCGGCGACCACGACCACTTGCCGAGCCGATCAAGTTCAAGTTGTGACCTACATAAATCAAATAATATCCAATGCTACACTGAGTTTTCCAATCATATGTTGCAATTGAACAGCTGATTTTGATTTTATGCATTTTATATTCATAATGACGTTTAAAAAAAACGTCGCAAATGGATCAAATCATTTAATAGTAATATAGAAATGGTATATACTTTATACATAAAATCTGGTTACAGATGAACGCACTGAAGGAGACGATGACACTTCACAAGGAAGCCATCCAAAGGAAGACAGTAGTGATTCTGAGAATGAAAACGAACCTCAGGGCCAAAATGGAGTTTGTCCCAGTCCCACAGTCCATGAGATCACTAGTGATGACGAGGACGACTGTATGGTCACCAATGAAGATGACTCATCTGATTCAAGTTCGGACTCTAATGACAGCTCAGATGACTCACAAGATAGTAATAAGGCAATGGAAGAAAAAGAGATTGAAAAGAAAATTGAAAATGGAGATGAAGAATCAGATATAGAAGAAGTTTCTATTGAAGATCCTCTGAACCAATCCCAAACTAAGCCCAAACCGATAGTGATCAGTGATACTAAAAGTTTAGTTGCATTAGCTTCAAAACAAAACCAATCAAATGATACAGAACAAAATAAAGAGCCTACAGTTGTTATCATTGACACAAATTCTATTCTATCAGGTAAAAGTGTTACACCTGTCCAACCTAAGACTCCGACTACTTCCTCTATTGATGCCCAGAATTTGTGCCAAAGTATTGCCGCTAGAGGGACAACAATTACCCCTGTCAGTTGCAAGGCTACCACCCCTACCAACAACCCTCAAAATAATGTTGCTGCAGCACCACAAGCAAATATCCTACCCTCCCTAACAGATGACATGTTTGTGGTAGAGGCTCCCTCTTTTATCGTTCCGTATGTATATGAAAAGCCGTCTATCCAACCCTTTAGAGAATTTGTTGATAAGCTGGGTAAGGAGCTAGAAGAGCTTAAACTCAAAGAGGATAAAGAAAAACTAGAGAAAGAGAAGGCAGAAAAAGAGCGAAAAGAGAATGAAAGAAAGGAAAGGATTGAGAGAGGCGAAGAAGTAGAAGAAGAAGAGAGTGAAAAGGAAAGCAAGAGTGTAGAGGATGAACCTGTGAAAGAAAAGAAGCCAAAAAGAAAACGTGGGGCTGAGGATGATGATGACTCATGGGATGGTGAGTCGTCTTCAGACTCGGATGTCAGTGATGATGATACTGTAGTCATCAAAGATAAAGATGACACAATTGAAGGGGTCAAAGACCCTACAGGATTACTCGGCAAAAGTCTCCCTGGCAAAAGAGATAGTTATTTTGATTGTACCCTAGGTCAGTTCTTTATCAACATTGGATTGAATCTAGTCCAAGAGTATGTTCAAACTGACTTGTTAAAGCACCAGAATCGGAAATTGTACAAAGAGAAGAAATCGGGACGAAGTACTAAAGCTACAGAGTCTGCTATCTCCTCACTCACTCAAAACTTAGAATTTAGTAAGAAAACAAATGCTCCCTTCGCTCTAAAACAGATAAGATGTGAATTTTGTAGTTTTAAGACAGAGTCTATGCTTGTGATGTCACACCACATGGAAGCGCCTCACATGAAGAACAACATTTACAAATGCAACACGTGCGCGTTCGAGATCCGCAGCCCGCACGACATCCTGTTCCACATGGAGGCCGAGCACAACATCCGCGGCCGCCTCGAGCGCGCCCCCGCCTACCAGCAGTGCGCCAACTGCCACTTCGAGGACAACAGCAAGACCAAGCTCGCGCGCCACCTCATCGCCTGCGCCAAGAAGTTCAAGCCCGAATTCAACCTGGGGCCGCCGCTCGAATGGGAGCCGCCCGCCAAGATCCCCAAACTGACGCGCGTGCGAAACAATGTGGCGTCGCCGTACCCGGGCGGGCTGCGCGTGCAGGCGGGCGCGGGCCGCGGCGCGCTGGCGGGCGCGGCGCCCGGCCTGCCCGCGCTCGGGCGCCCGCGCGGCCGGCCGCCGCTGGCCGGCTCCGCGCGCGGGCCCCCGCTGCCCGGCGCGCCGCTGCTCCGCGGCGGCGTCATGATCATGCACAACTCGCCGCCGGCCATCGCTACCATCGCCAACTACCCGGTGGCCAGCGCGCCGCCCGCGGCCAACTCCACGCCCAAGATATCCATCACGCCCCTCCCTCGCGCGCCGCAGCCGTCCTCCTCGCAGCTCGTGCCCAACTCGAAGGCGACCTTCGTTATCTGCGAGATCTGCGACGGTTACATCAAGGACCTGGAGCAATTGAGAAACCACATGCAGTGGATTCACAAGGTGAAGATCCACCCCAAGATGATCTACAACCGGCCGCCGCTGAACTGTCAGAAGTGCCAGTTCAGGTTCTTCACGGACCAGGGGCTGGAGCGGCACCTGCTGGGATCGCACGGGCTTGTGACCAGTTCCATGCAGGAGGCGGCCAACAAGGGCAAGGACGCGGGCCGCTGCCCCGTGTGCGGCCGCGTGTACCAGTGGAAGCTGCTGAGCCACGTGGCGCGCGACCACGGCATGTCGCTCAAGCCGGCGCACCTGTCCTACAAGTGCACCGTGTGCACCGCCACCTTCGGCATGTACAAGCAGTTCGAAAACCACGTGTATTCCGCGCACAGCGTCGTGGCTAAGCGCGTCATGGACAAGAGCAAAGCGGCCGCGCCGCTCGCCGCGCCCAAGCTGGCCGACCCGCTGCTCAAGCCGCTCAAGATCAGCGACGAGATCACCATCATCCCGCAGCCGGCCAAGTCCAGCGTCACCATCACCGCCAAGGGCAAATAGCCCGCCCCTCGCCGCTCACCAGTATTGTGTAAATAGACGCACTCTCCACCGAGGCGCCGCGAACAGGCCTCGACCGAGACATGTGACAATTTAGTTAACAAAATAAGAAGTGTGAATGCTATTTTGGAAATAGATTAGAACTTCTACCTATATAAGCTGTACATTCAGTGTATAATACGACTATTACAATAGCTATTATACAAATGGTGTATTTTGTGAGATTACGTAAATTAGCTTCCCTTTTTCCAATATGTAGTTGAGTCGTTGACTAAGGCCCAAGTGAGGCCTGAGATCTGTCTGCAGTGAATCCAGTAGTTCAATAAGTGTGTGTATGCCCTCTCAGTGCGTAGTTAGCTCCTGAAAGTGATCCTATTTATTTATGGAATGGAATTGCAGTTGATAAATGATTATTGTATACCTAGTTTAATTATTTTGACCATGGTTCAGCAGAGCATCGGATCTATTGTAAAATATTTAATTTAAGTATGTTCGTTCCACTATGTATGTAAAATATAATCATGAATCGTTATAATTAGCTTTAGTTAAGATAGTAAGTGTAATACTAGATTAAGTACAATAATTCAACACAACCTGTCTTCTACTAAATCACAAAACCTGCTTTAGAAACAGACTCAAACATACACATTGGTATCATTTTATTTATTTCTGATCTCAGATAAACAGACTGTACTGAAGTGTTGATTTGGTAAAAGTTTACTAAATTGTTAATGTACTTATAGAACTGAAAATAATGTATTTTTTTTATTTAATAAAAAGACCATTGTATTTGAAGATCTTTCAATTATTGTACATAAATACAAGGCATGCAATGAAGGTAACACTAAGAATATTAATAGACCCAATACTGATGACGTATTAGCATATTTACGCCACAGGTCAAGCTTCAGTACTTGTAGTATGGAAGCTTGACCTCTGCTGGTTACATAGAACTAACGCGCGAAAAATGCACATGGCGCGCCTTGAAAATGGCGCATATCATGGCTGGGTTCCACGAGATGGCGGCAAGACGCCGGCCGTGCCGTGGCACATGAGGGGGGGAGCGTATTATTATTATCCGGGCGGGGCGTCGGCGCGATCCGGCAGGGGGCGCCACTGGACGACGGTGCTATACCTACCTACTTCGCCACAGGCGTACGTTCATCGTACATTTTGTACCGTACCAAAAGTTACGTAACGCTCACGGTAGAGAGCTCGAATGAATATTGAGTGAAGAAATAGAATTTCATGATTACAATCAAACTACCTATACATTGAGGAACACTCACTATTTGAGATGAAAGTATCGAACGTCGACCGGTGAGGGCCAACCTCTCCGGAAAAAGAAGAATATACTTTCAATTCATTGGGTTCTGCCCTTCCAGGCCAAGTATTGAAGCTGTACCTACTCAATATCCTAAATACCTTACCTTACCTTTAACAGTTTTATGAAGTTTAGTTTAAGCGCCTGATCAATTTCAGCGGCAACATGACCACCATTGCACGCAAGAACGTGTAACCAATATCGGTTAATAAATGGTAAAGCACCATACTCCACTCGTGTAGACTTCGTCTATTCTTAAAAAAAAAACTAGGTAAAATGATACATCATCAGTGAATTTTACTGAACTGACTAATTATTGTTTTGTGCAAAACTTGCAAAACAAGCATTCAGTAGGCGCCACACAATGCATGTACGTCCGTAGCTACCTAGTTACTTTGTCGCTCGTATAAAAAGATCGCTACGTTTTAACAATCTGTCCGAATCGATATGATCTGCTGGACTGGTTGTTTAACTTTTCGTGATCACATTTTCGCAACTCACGAGAACAATGAATAGCTGTAGTTAGATACAAAACAAAGTTTAAACTGAATATAATATATATAAACTTTTGCCGCCCCAAACTTCCCCAAAGCTATTATTTTTGCTATTTTTGCCGCCCCTACTGACCTTTGAAATTAGATTAGATAGATACACTGATCACAATAACGTTAATTTATTTTCTAGATTTTTTTACAACTTGTTTTTTGGCCAATTTTGTCGCCCTAAGCTTCAGCTTTTTCAGCTTCTATGGTAAATCCGGCCCTGTATATTATCATAAAAGATACAAAGAGCGCCACAATCATAACTAAAGTCGATGAAGATAAAAAGATGATCTCCATTAAAACCATAGCTAAATAGTTAATTAGTAATTGTTTAAGTCGTTCCAGAATTCGTAATCTGTTCAACAGTTTCATGGCGATTCAGCTAGCCATGCAAACTGTTTCAAACGCGACCGACTTATAACCGATCGCTCACAAAATGCCTACTCCAAACCGAAGCCGTAAACTCCGAAGTGAATTCGAAGTTCATATCGTACCTATTCGGCCACACTTATAGCTATTAATAGGAGTGTGAGAGGGACGGGATGATGCAAACAATACATTTCGAATTTGTATGTATTAGGTAATTAGACTTCCAGAACTTGAC
Organism: Pandemis cinnamomeana; assembly: GCA_932294345.1. NCBI lineage: Eukaryota > Metazoa > Arthropoda > Insecta > Lepidoptera > Tortricidae > Pandemis > Pandemis cinnamomeana. The sequence goes on from OW028720.1 coordinate 4,685,351, forward strand.
TTTTTTTCCTTGTATCTTCAGTTTGAATTCCTAAAAGCTCAGCGAAGTGATCAGGTTTTTTTAATAACGGGTGGAAAATCAGTATGGAGGTAGGTCACCTGCCCCCTTCCCCTTATTCATTGCACTAACGCCTAAAGGTTCAAGCCTACCGGACTACTTTAGATGAATTGTTTTATCGTTTATTTTATCTCAATAAATATATATACAAAGGTGAACTTATCCCTAAAAAACCGGCCAAGTGCGAGTCGAACGAGGCGAGGGTTCTGTACAAATTCGGTAAAGTGCATATAAAACGCAGTGTTAGCAGAGATCTACTCCTAAGCAAAATGTGGGCAATTTGAGGTCATTTTGTATTGGTTACTTACATACATAAAAATATTCTGTTTTTAGTATTTGTTGTTATAGCTATAGCGGCAACAGAATTACATCATCTGTGAAATTTTAATACTAATATTAGGGTCCCATTTTTACCCTTTGGGAACGGAACCCTAAAAACGGATCTCTTCCAGCTAACCCAATCATGGAAGGGAAAATTTATAAAAATAGACAAGTCGAAATACCTGCAAAAATCAAAATGAACAAGAAATAAATTTTAATAATACTTAAAATCACTTAAGATGCCACGTTGCCACCATGTTGTCGTTGTGCGGGGAGATTGCCACGCCATCATGCGCTAAACGACATTATCCGAAGCGCATTGGTTTCGGCTAATGAGCCATGTTTGCCGGAACCTCTGGGTCTAATCTAAGCCGGACAAACGGCAAAAGGCCTGATGGTTTGACCTTGGTGCCTTGGGAAAAAGGAAATAGCCTACTTTGGGAAACCACCTGCGTCAGCACTTAAGCTGCCTCGCACCTTGGTCGTAGGTAAACCGTGTTAAATTGTAAGAAAAAAAATATAGTTTTAACTAATGGTAGTTTCAAAAAGACATGTAAAAGAGCCCTTGGCGGCCAATTTGCAAATAGTATATTTTTTATCGAGGGACTAAACTAAGCCAATATATACCCGAGGTGGTTAGCCACCCGAGCGTCAGCGAGGGTGTCTATTTATCCGAGGGTTTATATTGGCTTTTAGTCTCGAGGTGAAAACTCTATTTTTCACTTCAATTGCGAGAAAAAATAGTCAGTTTAGTACAAAAAGATTTAATAAAAAATAAATTATCAATTATGTCTTTTGCTCTTTGCTCGACATCATAATTTTCACTATCACTTGACGACATTGTGAGAATAATCAATTTATTTTAATCGTTTACGATTTACGCTCTACAACAATTCCAAAGTTTTCGCGGTATTTTTTTTTCCAACCAGACACAGATATAACAAAATCGCATCGGCGAAATGGTCCATACACAAACTGAAAAAAATAGAATGGCGCCACCTTCTATGCGGAAAAAGCATAGAACTAAGTCCACGTAGACTAAGAACGTAACATTTCCGTCATGAAAATGGTCCACACACAAGCATACTTTTTTTATTTTGTTTCCGCATTACAACGATCTGTAACTTCTGTAAGTTTATTTATTGTGATTGTTAAATTATTTTTATCATCGTTTCGTGTGATAATTTTTAAATGTGGTTTAAAGAGTGGTAATGAAATTCCTTCACTTATTGAAAATTTACTTTATGCCAAAAAATAAGCAAGTACTGGCTGTTTGAGTTTATCTAAGTCACTCAAAGTAAATTAAAAAAAATATCACTTTTACTCCCTAGGGACTAAGTACTCACTTTAGCCCCGCCTCGTAAGGCTATATTGACCTACTTTTAGAGCATGAGAAGTGAAAAAATACATTTTCATTTTCATTTTCATAATTAATATACATATTATAACAAATTATATATATTATTTATTTATTTTTATTTATTTTTATTGTTGGTAGATATAAAGGTGCTAGAGATAAATATATATCTGGATTAGTAGAACAAAGAAGGAAATTTATATTGGAAGTAAAGTAAGTGGCACATGGAGAGAGATTAGGGAGGGCATGGAAAAAGGAAACATGGTCATACTTGCTGCATGAAATTTACTACACTTACCAACCACGGGGGTTTTCAAATTGTGCCCTGGCAACAATGGCTACATTAGCAGTGTGGCCAATTAAACGTATCGCTAGAATGGCAACTTATGCATGAGTCTTAGCGTCGCAACAAAATTATCCAACGACATTCTTAGACGACTTCACTTTAGGTTTTTACAATTTTAGGCAGTGGATAGTCATGTTTTTTATATTCTTAATAAACTCGAAATGAAAAAGTTCTTACGTCCTTGTATATACAGGGTGACATCTAAGACGTAACAAAATTAACGTTTCGGGCTCAGTTTATGACGGAGAATTCACTACACTAACTCATTTGTAAGGGTTAGCCTTGTTTAATTTTTCCTTATATTCAAACAAAAAAAATTATAAAAATCTCGGAGTGTGGTCACCGTACATTCAATGATCGAATGTCATAAAGTTCTTGTCAAGTTTAGCTTTATAGGATACGATATAAGGTTATAGGCTGAATCTAAAGTAACAGATTAACAATGAGCTCAGCGTTGTATCTTTCGGAGTTGGCAACACCGACTATTACATTACACTAATTACACTACTCTTTGGATACCACCCAGTGTTGCCGTTTGGTTCCGAAAGTTCCGTTTTGCGGAACTTTTGACACCCCCGCGGAACTTGGGAGGAACTTTGTATTTTGGTACATTTTTCGGAACTTTTGGGGTCCCGGCATAAAGATACGAACTTTAAATACCACACTAAAAAATGCAGGCTATTTTTTTGTTATTAACACAAATATCATTCCAAATTCCTATGGATGAATGAATGAGGTAAAGAAAAAAAAAAAGCTCGTTCCCCAAGATTTAGGGATGAACAATGTCATTTTCAAGGGAAGTGACCTGGCAACACTGCCACCACCACGTACCACGTCATATTGCTTCGGTCGGAACGGTCCACAGATTAGAGAGATATAGTAGTACAGATGGGAAACAGGCCATACAACGGTCCGTTCGTAGAGATAGTTGATGATTCCACCACAGCACCGTGGGGGCGCCACTGTACGGTAGTGATGCGCCTCGTGCCTATGGATCGGTTTATGCCGATAATAGTGAGGTCTCATATCGTAATTTTACGTAAAAAATACCGGTAATAATGGTACTCGTCACAGTTAAGCTTTCAAAATGCTGAAATGTTTTGTAGGTTTAGAAATGAGCTGAAGACCCCTGCATCAAAGCAAAATAACAGAGACCTTTCGCTCATAATAAAATACCGTATCGTGCATGGATAAATTATTTTATTAGTGGCATAACAACGTGTTAATTAATTACAAAATTAATTTATTCATATCATCACATATGCATGGATTGCAGAATGTGCAACGCAGATAATAGTTCTGGCGCTCGCTCGGGCTGTTCGATGCACTCACAGCAAGTACGAACGTTGGAATCGTATTGTTGAACGATAAAGTTTATGCTGGGTTGTAATGCTCGAATCTGAGCCATTACATTTTAAATCTCACTACACGCGAACGCCCGCCGCGAGTGCCGCATACAAAACATATTCTCATGGAAGATTCTCGTAAAAAATCATAAACTTACGAACAAAGAGCACAAAACTTAAAGTACAATACAAATTGTTAAGAAGAAATATTTAAACTGAACATATTTAATAAACAGTCACTAACTAGCATACCTAGGCGGTAACCCTGAACCTATAAAAATATTATGTAAGTATGTTCTCAACTTGCTAGTAATAAATTATCTGTAAATACAGGTTAAGGAGTGTTAATTATATGGGGAGCTGAAATATAGCTGTAATAGGAATGATTAATCTCCGATATTTATGGCCAATATTAAAAATTCAAATAAGCTAGTATTCTAATTAGTAAGTAAGCAATTTTGATTTGTGTTATAGCTAAGGGCCCCGCCTCCGCCCTGGCCTTATCCCTGGACAATTGCCAGTAGCTGTGTCCCACATACCATAGACCCTATGGGACTCCAACACGAGACACTGATTAAACTTGTCAGCGGTCAGTATGTCTTTGTTACAGTTCTGCAAGGGGTGAGAGGATAATAAGAGAACCAGGTTTACAATATTACTAGGTCTCTATATTTAATCTAAGCTGTGCTATCCTTTTATCTAGGAACACTACTTTAATTGGGTGTTTTATGTTCTGATTGATACATATTATTAATCATTGAAAGGATAGATAGTATATTAAAATATAGTCTCAGTTACTTTAATCAATTCCTGGTTCTAACTTTAATTGGACCGAAAAATAGCAATATCCAGCATACCCAGTAAAAATAAAATAAAACTATTAGTTTCTTAACTATGGCGCAAAGATCTTATAAGGTTGACTGGAAATAATAATATAATTTTAGGGATCCGTTCATTTCGCAACTAACGTTTGGCAACCTGATTCATTTCGCAAACTCTGAAACTGTGTTACAGTTTCAGAAATATTAAACAGTTGCGAAATGTTAAGGTGCGAAACGATTCAGGCTGCCAAACGTTAGTTGCGAAACGACAGCATGATGCGCAGGCGTAGACAGATTAAAATTGTTTCGCTCCAGGCTGCGAACATCACTTCTAGTCCGATAAGTTGAACCCCTGCAACAGTAAACAGAAGAACATGATTATCTCAGATCGTGTGCACTACTAAAGGGAAGGTTTCGATCAGACACATATTTTAGGCAGAGCTGTTAACTACTCAGTGGCCCATGGGTAGGTACTTGGCACTCGTTGCCTTCTCTAGTGCCTAGACGATAATGCTTTTTTATATTTGGGCCACTAGATCACAGACGAGCTGTTCGATACGGGTGATATTCGTGACTTGAGTACAAACATTCATGTTTATCACGCAAATGTCTGCTCCTAGCGGGGTTCGAACCCGCAATCTTTAGCTTCGTGGTCAGGTTCACTGACGACCGGTAAGAAACTCAATGAAGTATCATGTTTTAAAAAACAAATTACGAATATACGAGTCGGTCGGGATAATTTCTAACCTCAAGTTAGGTTCAGTGCGTCCGTTACGTGGCGTCTCCTTGCCGCGCTGCCGCTGCCGCTGCCCGCATGCCCGAGCCCGCGTGCGCTGATCCTGCCGCACCGCATGCCGCAATCTAAAACAAATTATCTTTTGACTCTGGTAGCTTGATACTTCTTAAGTGCCAGTTTTTGCATTAACGGTAGATTATGACGAGATAATTTCTCTGAATATGATCCTTTCAATATTTGGTTCATGGTCTTACACCAATTGTGAATTTGGACGCGACAAACGAGAGTGATAAAACTTTCCAACAAGTCCTTATGATGCAGTTCACACCCCAGCCAACTGACATCTGCGGTCCGCAAAAAATCGCTTCTAATAGTTTTTGTTACACACTGTGTATGACAATGGGCGTCCAGGTTTGCGTTAATGACTTTAATTAAATCCCTGAACAGTATAACAAAGCGCGACGTGGGATACTTTAGGTTAGGACCCTTTAAGAGAGTTCTCTCTCGTGCAGCTATCCACGAGTGAATATCGCCATGCTGGCTAGTTAAAATCGCGTTTTTGCAAGACTGGCACTTAGTTTTTTGTAAAAGTTTCCTGGATACAAATCCTGCAGTGAACGCTGATGAATGCACGTTGATTCTTTCTTTCCGAGTCTGCAGCAGCAGTGAGGAGGCTGCCGCGCCGTGTGCGACGGCGGCGGAATGGCTCGGCGCGGGGACGGCTGCCGGCTGGGCTCTGCTAGTGCCTGCAACAGGAGACCATGTATCGGCAGCATTTCGAGCGTTGCCTGTTTCAGAATTTAAAGGTATAGCCACCAATAATTCTGAAGTCAAAAGCGTCTCGCCTACGTCATCCTCACAGTTAGAGCCGGAGGAATGGGGGCCTAAAACATCACTGATCATTAAAGATTTGAAGGAACACGTGAAAGTGTACGGATCAGGTCTATTATTACGATGATTGAGGGCTCTGATGCGACCAAAAAAATTTTCCAATGGGTCCTGATTTAGGTTTCGAGTGTAAAAGAATTTAATATCAATATCTTTGAGGTCAGTCCAGATTTTGATGAAACTTTCCAAAGTTGTTATCCAGTTGTCAATAGTCTGGATGCGTTTATTGACAGGGTTACCGCGTCTCAAAGCATCTTTACTAGACGAATCTATGAAATATATATCTTTTAAAATTTTGATGGCATCCTTCCAAAACGATACATGTTTGGAAGTGCCGTTAACTTCCTTAACCGGCCCTCTCATCTTGCCGGGGGCGGCGCCGCTGCGAGACCCGTTGACGCTGTCGAACAGCCGGTCGAAGAAAAGGACCGCTTCCGATGTATTCTTGAGAGTCTCGCTGACGGCCGTGCCGTCGACGTATGTAGCTGAAACATTATAATTAACAGTTCACTCAGAGATGTTGTTTTTTATTTATTTACGCCGTGGTATTTTTAAAATTCGCGTGTCGTATAGCGTGAACGTCTATTTCCCGAGATAATTTGTTTTGTTTTGGCGTGACCACCGGCTAAACGCAATAATATACAAGTTACATTTTTGATATTAGGGCATTGCCACACAAAAAGAAAACGGGTTGCATGCCCTAGTTGCAGTGCGGTGACTAGGTGACCAGGTGACCTGCTTACTCTTTAGTCTATCTACCCTTTAAATACCCTGTCATTTGACCGACAGTACGCTTTGCACACTTTGTAAGGCGAGTTTTATTTTCACAACAACGTAAGTACCGTGCTCAAACTTGTTGCATATAAGTACACAAGTTACATGTGTTTTAAGGTTAGGTTAGACTTGAGGCCACAAGAAAATTAAAATGCTACGGCGGGGAGTACATATTTACAAAAAGAAAATTTTTAAAATAACATTTCGTAAACAAATTGTTTGCCAAATGATGTGTCCTGAAATACCGTCCAGTACCCATAGCACTAGCTTTGCTTGGTTTGGGACTAGTTCAATGGGCCACCACTATTAACATACATAATTTCCATTAAATTCAGTCCAGCAGTTTTGTCAAACAAACAGACTTTCTTTTACCATTATAATGACTGATATTATATTACAAATAATATAACAAATAATAATATCAGTCACAGTCATAGTATAGATATAATGTATAGACACTTAAAATTACCATATTTCGATGTGTAGTTTAGCAATCCTGCTGTCTTCTCGCTGAGAACTTGCGTGCAGTTCTTAACTTTCATCTTCTTAATTTTCGCTGGGATGACATGTTCATCTGTTAAAATTATAAACCAATGTGAGAGTCCTTAAAAAAGCATCTAGAAACCTTTATCTTACGATTTATACACAGTGTTTTATACACGGTGTATACACAGAAATGCTGCTGCCCGTTGATAACAAAGGGTAAAAAACTATAAATACCAGTTACACACCCGTTAATTTAGGGAGCATACGTATTTCTCCGACTTCACAATCATTTTTGTAGACCTAAAATAAAATAAAGTAATAAAATTAAAATATTAATAATAATAATCACTACATAGTATAAAACAAAGTCGCTTTCCGCTGTCTGTCCCTATATATGCTAAGATCTTTAAAACGATGCAACGGATTTTGATGCGGTTTTTTTTAATAGGTACAGTGATTCAAGAGGAAGGTTTATATGTATAATTATATGCAGACGAAGTCGCGGGCAGAATCTAATAAATAAAGTAATAAAATATTAACCACACTGTACATTTTCCACGTTTTTGTTTTTGTAAAACTATTTATATATACATACATACATATCACGTCTTTATCCCTTGCAGGGTAGACAGAGGCTAAGGTAACAAAACCTTAAGGCCACGTTTAGCATGATTAAGGGCGTATAGATGGAAAGGGAAATCAAAATAGTGATGGGTTGCTAGCCGCATCGCCTATAACATGATTCCTAAGGCTTTCACCCATTCCCTCGATGGGCTTTTACCATCTGCGCGGGGAGAGAAGCAACTGGTAAATTCTGTTTTCTTCTTCACTCCCAAACCAGCATGGAAGAATATTAATATTGAAAATCAAAAAATCGGCAGACGTGATTGAAGTCTCCATCATCAGTATCTATTTACCAAATTATGCTTCTATAGAGAAGGTGTGTGTATATATCGCTATATTTTTTTTAAAGAGTTCCGTCAGTTTCGGCCCATTATCAGAACTCGACTGAGCTAAATGAGATCAATCTGGAAGTATACCCCTTCAAAAAATCTATTCGCTTCATGGGTGACGGAGTTCTGAGGTAACAAAAATACGCGTCGAATTGAGAGCTACTTTTTACTGACTAAATCTAAGATTATATAGGGGCTGTAGCACCATTCTTACCTCGATAATATCAGTCCATTTAGTAACTTTTCCTTTAAATACCATGTCTTTAGTTAACATGTTATTTCTTACACATTTTATCAGGTGGGGTGGGTCGTAAAACATGTAGAGCTTGTGGTTTTTGATTAGGAGAGAATTCTCTAGAACAATAAAATTGTATCACGAACTTGCAACCAACGTCCTGCCGTCCTCATTGGCACCTTTAAAGGACACGAGTGACGGAGGTGGCGAGGATGCAAACATATCGGTCGAATATCTGTACCTACTTTCATCGAAATATTGCACTAATACACAAAATAGGGAATGTGCATTCATAATACTGGCAATCCACTTGGCGTATTTATTCAAATATTTGCGTGAGTGAAGGGGATGCACTATATTGTTACTAGCGTATGCGACGAAGATGCCCATAGCGCAACGCTGTAACCGCTAAGGTTGGACTAAACCTGAGCTGAAGTTGCAGCCGGACCATACTCGCCGTTGCTTGCTATCCGGGTCTTGCTGAGATAAGGTCAGTGTCTTTGGGGATTAATTAGAAACTAAGAAGGCAGTGATTTTCAGCCTATGTTTTATTCTAGGGTACTAGCTATCTTCATTCCAAATTTTATCCAAATCCGTCCAGTCGTTTTAGCGTGAAGAAGGAACAAACATACACACTCACATCGTCACATCGTCACTCACAAACTTTCGCATTTATAATATTAGTAGGATTGAGTGTTCCAAAAAATATATTTACATTTCAATAAGTTTACACACAGTATGACAAATACTAGCAAAGCATGTGACAGTTTCATCTTTTCACTCAATGCTGCATAGTTATGTTTGCAACCTTTCTTTCATAGAATCATTGTCACACATATATTTGTGAGCTGTATTAACTGTAGTATACCTGTTTGCGCGTTCTGGACCATGTGACTTCTTGTTTCTTGCTGTATTTCTTTGATACAACGCTGAAACGTGCCCCCCTGGTCACATATTAACGCTTTTGGAATTAGCCCCGTATCTGCTACAGCTTCCACAATATCCTGTAACAATTTGTTTGTTTGTAAAAATAAACAAGAAATAATAATCACGTTTCCCTGGTATAGGTGTTACAGAGGTCAGACAGATGACAGTCGCTTCAATGTAATAATCTGATCTGCCAAATCTGGAATCATGGTCAAAAGACCCCTTCCAGTAATCCGAATAACGTACAAAATATAATAAATAATAAGAAACTGGAAAATGAGACTGATGAATCTAATATTTTTGTGATATTGAATTATACATTACCTTAAGAATATGTTTCAGCGTCGATGCTGGGGTAGCACCTTCACATAGATAAAATGCTATGCTTTGCCGCCAAGCTGAACAAATTCCTCGGATCATGAAGACGAGGGCGTGGTCACACAGTTTTTTTTCGGCTTGTTGACCGAAATTCACGAAGCCGTCAATGTGGTCTTCACACTCCACAAATGTCAAATGTGGCATTAGGTGCACCTCATCAAAAACGATGGAGCAAAATTTCTTCTTTAGGTCCCATGTTTTTACTCTTTCTTTCAAAGAAGCCATAACGTTCTTGTTAATTCCAGGTTTTACAACTATATGTTGACAAAAGGTATTTAAAGTCCTTCTAGTTGGGAGTATAAACATCTTTTGTAATAGTTTATAACCCTTCGGACTACGCTTTAATAAAGACAAAGCCATCATTTTCTCCACAGTGGAAAATCGCCTTTTTTTTACATGCTTATTCGCATTATTTGCTTGGATTGCAAACAATTTTTGGGCACAAGGTGTCATACGTTCTACTACCGCTTTAAAGGAATTAGTTTCAGCAAGTCGTTCAGCTTTTTCAATTCTATCTGCGTAGTCAAAAATAATGCGACGCTTCGATTTTAATATTTTGGTGCATTTTGAATACATTTTTCTGCACTTGGGTGTTAATTTCTCAATACTCCTCACAATTCGTTGCCCTGAAATATATAACATATTATACATAAATTACCAATTGTGCCGTTTCGGGCAAATGGGTTGCTGCTTCCCCGTTTACCCTCAGAAACCACCTCGGGCGTGGACACAACATCACACCAAAGTTTAATCGCAATCAAATGGTTTAGGAATACGAATTGCCGCCCTCTCGTTGTGCCACTTGCATGTTTATCTACTCAGAACCCATCGTGGGAGTACCTAATTGCAACAACTGCCGGGCAGTGAGGTGAGTGCCGCCGTCGTGAACGCATTCAACCCTGATGAAGATTTTCCGAAAAGATGGACTGTTCTCGACTTATAATCCTGAGTTTAACCGTTAATTGTGTTTGTATTATAATGTCTCACGAAAAGTTAATTAATAATTTTACTACCAAGGATCAAACGATTCTGTGCGATTAATATTGAAGGAGATATTAAGATTACTTAGTCACTGGTGTCAAGCTACCGACGTATAATATTTTTAAATTCGTCGTTTAAACCGACTTACTGGGGCGATTAGTTGCCTCCTGGGTCACAACTGGTGCTCCAGATGCGTTGGGGGCGGGGGCAGGGCCTGGGAGTCCCGGTCCCGGCGGGGCCGCCTCGCGCTCGCGCTCTGCAGCGGCTGCCCCGGACGCAGCGGCGCCACCCAGTGTTACTCCTGGCTCAATTGTGCTGGAAGGACCTGCAATTGCACATTGATATTCTTGGTGACCAAAGTTCAGATGGAAACATGTTCAATTGGGGCTAAGGAACTGAATGTTTTGTCTTTTATTCAAAATCTCTACTCCAGATAAATGGCTGCTGACAGACTAACATCACACATTTCGTAGTCATGGTTCCATATTTCAATATCGAACATTGATTACATTGAATGTATTAAAATATTGAATGTATCAAATTTATTTATGTACTGGCTTGTTTCCCGCGACTTCGTCTGCGAAGAATTCGTTTATCGCTTCCCGCAGGAACTTTGCGGAATTAAAAGTATCCTATATGTTAAGCCAGGTTATAAACTATCGCCAAATTTCATTTAAATCCGTCCAGCCCTTTGACCGTGAAGAGGTAACAAACAGACAGACAGTTACTCTCGCATTTATTATATTAGTATGGATTTATCAAAATTAATTATTTCTGAAACAATACACTTCTCAAGATTTTTAATTTTAAAAAGCCATTCTGTAGAACCTATTAAGTCAGGTTACTTAAAACAAGTTTTATATATATAAGAGTTTTATATATTTTGATGATTGATGATAGAATTAAAAACATTATAATATTTTTTTAAGCTCGAAATATGAACCAATGGCCAATACATACCAAGATTTTCTGCAGAAATTCTTGATCCACCAACTTTAAATCCAGTGCTAGTTGGAATTTCTAAATCATATTTACAAAACTCTAAATCAAGATTCTGTAAAAATGATCCAGATAAATCGAAATATTGCTCATCGCACTACAAAGTACTGGCTAATAAGCGAAAAAAAAGTTTATTTACATATTTTAACAAGCTCACAGGATGGGGCAAAAGTAATCAATTTTGCTGTTATTTATTTAGGAATGAAAAATGTTGGTTCTACTTGTGGAATATATTTATTTAATGAATTAGAATTTTTATCATCAAGTCGAGAAAATGATATCGGTCAAGTGGCGCCAACAGAATTGATGACCATACGCGCTTGTTTTATGGCATTTTTCATCACTTTCGGCGATAGGTTCTCGCATTCCTGTCGAATTTTCTCTTTAAGGGCTTCAAGAGCCTAAGGCCTCCTTACATTTTTATTATTCCGCGTTCTTGAGGAGTAATAGCTTTCCATGGTTTGTTGATGTGTATTACTTACATACATACATACCGTCACGCCTCTTTCCCACAGGGGTAGGCAGAGACTACTTTATTCCACTTGCTACGATCCTGACATATTTCTTTCGCTTCATCCACAGTCATCAGTCTCTTCATACATGCTCCACAAATTTCAAAATAGAATTAACGTTTGCCGCCATTTGCAAAAGTTATAGCGTCTAATAATAATACTTTTGCCCCACCCTCTGTATTTATCTCCTTAGGCATTTATTACTACAACAATTCTAAAAAACTACCAGGCATACTGCAAAATCTACAATAATACGTATTATTATTATTATTTATGTTATTAGGGGGGGGGGGGGGGGGCAATTTTCTTAAATCAAATAAAAACTACGAAACTATTTTAAAATTATAAAAAAATTTGAGATGCTCACGAGGAAAACTTTTATTTTTTATTTTCTAATTTAGGTAACCCCAAACGCAGCCCCTATGTTTAAAATTCATTTATTTGCGTTACATGTCTACCTATGGGTCACAGAATTACATGCATGTTTTTAGGGCTCCGTTGCCAAATGACAAAAAAGTCTACAAACTATATAACAAATTACATGAAAAATAAAAGTGCGCAGGCAATCTCTAAAGATTTTATATCTATCTAAGTCTAAATTAATTTCCTACTAATTTGACCAGGATTACCAGATTGACTAGACAGTTTCATGGTTTTGTTGGGATTAAACGCATAACTGTGGTCATGATTTATGCTTTTTACATTGACTGCTATCTCAACTGCAAAGGTAATTAAAAATATTAAAGTAGTATCATTAAAATGGGAATAACATGGTTATTATACAATGAAAGTCTTATTTGTACATTATAAGCATGACTGTTCAGTTCACCTCCGCATTTAAGATTAAATAAATAGCGACGCTTGCTACCACACAATAAAGCGCAATTCCGGTCGCACAGCGCCAAACACGTAGTAACAATTATCTAATCTGTGGCACAGCGCTAATTTACCGGCAGCCCTAGTTGCCTCTCTTTTTATCGCGTATTTCTCGACTCTTCTATCTGCGAGCCCGATTGATAGGAGCTGTACGACGCCGAAAACCGGTTTGTAGCTTTTAATGGGTTTGCAGAGTTTGGGTTGTCAGATTCTGTGATACATATAAGGGATATTTTCCCCTTGAGATTTGGGAGTTCTGTTGATTCCTCAAAGATCCCATCATCAGATCTTGAACAATCTTAATCTTTACCACCTCAAAAACCATCAACAAATAACCAAAGTTTCATATCAATCAGAGATTGGTTTAGGGACAAACAAATTGCTGCCCTACCGCTATTTTGCTTGCCTGTTTCTTTCCACACAGAAACTATTGTGGGAGTACTGTCAACAACTTCCAAAAATTTCATCACAATTAGATCAGTGGTTTAGGAGGAGCACATAGCAGACGAACAAACCAAGTTTTAATTTTTATATCATAGATAGTAGATTTATGTATGTACCTACTAGCTGTGCCCGTTGCTATGAGTTTTATTGCTCGCCCTTTTTTTAAGTTTGTCTGTGCAAAAGTTATTTACTGTAATAATTATTAGTAGGTATTAATTGTAAAATGAAATAAACCTACCATCTGCCTTGGACCATTTTCTTTTTTGGTGCACCAAGTCTGCATTTGTCTGTACTGTGACAGCATATGAATGATCTGTTACTGTCTGGACTGCTGAAATGTATTAAAAATACTCTTTAAATCCTACAGATATAATAAATAGACACAGACTGTGTGTGTGTGTGTGCGGGGCGAACTCATCCACCAAGGGTTCCGTACCACATTAAAATAATCATCCATTCCCAATTGAGTTTATCAATATAGGAACTCCCGACCTGTCATAAAATTTTGCCCCCTGGATTCCTATGTCTGTATATGACTCAGATACAAACATTCATATTTATCACACAAATGAATGCCCCTACCGACCGGGATTTGAACCCGGAACCTCTAGCTTCATAGTCACTAACCACTAGGCTATGCGGTCGTCTAAATGGAGCATAAACAGCCATATCTTTCGATTGTGTTGATACCTTCATGCTTTCCTGAGAAAAAGAGTTTTGACAGACAGACAGACAGACGGACAACAAAGTGATCTTATATTGGTTCTTTGGCCTTTCAGTTCAATTACATGAATGTGCAGGTGTGTAAAAAGTGTTAAATACATGGTGACCGACTTTTGTCATTTCAAGTTCTCAATTAATTTACAATAAATTTCCACACCAATTTTTTCCAACACTTAAATTCAGGATCAAGTTCAAAGAATAAATACTTACAGACAGTAACAGGAACCGTGGGCTTCCGAGTCAAAATTTCCTCTTCGGTGAATAAGGTAGGCCATGAAAATGGAACTCTCTTTTCACCGTTGAAGAATTTCTCCTCAAAATGAAGTTTGCAAACCTGAAATTTACAAAGATTTTGTATGTAGTGTCAACCTTAAAACAGCTGTACTGTACTGAACATGGTAAACGCAATCAGTCAGCTGCGAAGTAACCTTTGTTGCATGAAAGTTTAAAAACAACAGAGTTTACATTTCTCTGCGGCTGACCGACGCTTAGCGACGAAGGCCGCTCCTATAGTTCAAATAACAAATAACTCACACAAAAATTGCGATCAACGCGGTCCCGGTGTATAAGCGACGACGTTAATCTTGAGCTGCGAGGCGCCAAAATGTCGATCCACACTCGTTCCAGTTGCTTGCTGCGGGGCCACCAACACACCCTTGCTGTTCCCAAGGTGGATGCGCAGCCGTTGACGATGCACTTTCTTACAGGAGACATGCCTGAAAACACAAAAGCAAACACACAAAACACAAACAGAAATTAATTAAATACACTTTTCGTAACGTAAGCAGCCAGTCGCTTGTTGTTTCTGGTTCTGCAACAAAATAATGATTTGTTAGTATTTTTTCGCAGTAATGTAAATCTTTCTCTCACGAAGCGCAAGAGAAAAATTCAATCAGAAAATGAAATGTAAATACTTATTCAAAAGTGAACCGAAAATTAACGGTTTTTTTTTTTTTTTATTATTATCTAAAATGTGAATATTGTGCTAATTTTTGTTTTACCTAAATAGAGCTCATTAATAATTAATTTAAACATTCTCAACTCAAATTATTGTAAATTCATAATCAATTAATGATTTTTTATCGATCGTTCGATTCTAAAATTGTGATATCTCTATAGCCTGTGGTGATTTAAAAAAAAAACTTTCTGTCATGGCCTACGCAATCTCAACCTTTCAAACTACTAAGAACTCTATGACAAGGGCATAAGTTTGATATTTCATTTGTCAAAAATATGGCATCTCTACGGTCGGTACAAATGTATGGCTGTTTCCACCCCGTGGAACGGTCGGTGTATTGCGTTACGTATCCTTGCTGATTTTCTTCTTTCTCTCGTTTGATCTCTGCGGTGGAGACTTTATAAATTAATTTTACTTATTGGAGAACGACTATTTATTACGCTGACAATCATCTTATTTATCAGGTATGAAACTAATTATTTAACTTATATAAATCACCTCGTGGTGAAAAGGCACGTGTTCGTGTTCATCTCATTTCGATTATTCACGTGCTTTTCACGAAACCTTTTAAAAGTTTAATGATATTCAAATGTTGATAACCCTGGCAAAGATTACGTGAAATCGATTAAACCCGATAAATATTTTTAAATCTTGTTCGTGTCAAGATTAGGTTTGAGACGGACAGATAAGATTAGGACGGTGAACAATCCTAAGCAAATATTATCGATCGCTTCCGAAAGTACTTCCGCTTATTTGTTTAGATGTGTCAATATACTATTCCTGAATTTCCTTATCTTGGGCGCATTGGGAGAATAATTCTTTTGTGTTCTGTCGTTAGATATTCTTTATAGGTTATGTTACGAGGTGTGCAACTGGAATTATCATGCATAAATTAAAGCGGCCAGCGGTAGCCAGGCTACTGTAGCCCTGCCCCCTTTGTGGGAGATACAACTTTTAATCCATGGTATAACAATATGACAAAAAAAAACGTACATACTTTCATACAGACTTACTCTTGTTGTGTTCTGGAAGGTTATATTTAATTCCACTTCTCTGTTGATGGCATAGTGAAATTGCATGTACCCAAGTAGGTATGGTAGATAATTTTAAGATAATTTGCTGTTTATTCACTGTCTGACTTCTAGGTTAAATGATGAATACACACAAGAGCCAAAATGTGTTATATGATATAAACACGTGATATTGAATGATAGGCCTGATATCAATGCTACTATTATAAGACAACAGTTATTTACTGACTTTTAATTAACATGAATATTTTTGCATATTTTCAGATTTCAGTACAGGAGTAATAGCATGTTTGCAAGAGATAGGAAGAGGTATGTTTAAACTAAGAGTATTTGTTATGTTAGCTTCAAACCTTAATAAGTTTATTTTTATTTTATAAAATAGAGTGGCAAACAAGCAAGTGGTTATCTGATAGTGAGAGACCACCACCACCTATGATCATTACCAACATGATGATAAGCAACACGAGCCGAAAATGTGTTGTATTGATAACAACATGATATTAAATGATAGGCCTGATTTATGGCTTGTCCAAATCTCAACTGACCTTATCTTTATTGGAATGTAAACATCTAGCTATTTCTTTCACAGGCTCGAGGGCTGCCACAAGGAACTGTCAAGAATGGGGCTTCTACTGGACTTTGGCTGAATACACTTTTCCTTTAAAAATAATGAAGTGAAAAATAAATGGACTTGTTCCACTGAGGTTGTGAAGGAAAACCAGGGGAAATTTTAGAAAAGAAGAGAAAACTACAATACATAGATGTGATTAATAAAAAAATTCATTTCAATTTTGCTGTTTTTGTTATTTAGCCAGATTCCCGAGAGAAAACAGATTCTAAAGACCGACCGCTTAAATGAGTCCTCGCCTGCGCGGACAGGGGCGCGCGGTAGGGTGACAAAGGGGATCGAGAGAGGTGCGAGCGGGTAGTGCGCCTGCAGCCCGCACCTCGGCCCCCACGCCCCTGTACCGCGCGGACGAGAACTTATTTAAGCAGTCTGTCTATAGGTATTTTATGATAATCTGAGAGTGGGAAATTTGTGACCAAGTGAATCCTTGCAGAATTAGATTAAAATTAAAAGACTAGTTCTTGCTTTGCTTTTATTAATTACTTATTAATTATAAACGGGTTTACTTACAGTATGTAGAATATACTTAACATAGTTACAACAAATCAAAACTAATTTTATCAGCCTCTTATTTTAAATGCTAAGAATACACAATAAAATGTTGGTACACTAGTTATCAAAATGTACCTACAGGAAAATCAAAAGCCATTTAGTAATCATCCACTCTGAGGTAAGTCATGGATTAAGTGAAGATACCATGTTCTAATCACAAATAAGAAGTTGCTATCATTCCGTCCCTCACTCCAATACGCTATTAGCGTCATACGAAATTTGTAGTATCTAACTGTCGACTTTGTACCGGGGCCAAGTTTACAACTGTACTGCTACTTAGTAGACCGCCACAACAGAGTAGATATTAAATTAAGGCGCTACATTCAACGTAACCATCGCATTTTTTGTGCAAGATCCTTGAATATAGAACTTGTTAAATTCCTCTTATAGCCTTGCATTCGTTTTCTACTCTTTATTGTGGGTCCTATGATGCCTCATGTGCAAAACACAGAGGTCGATGCTTTTTTTCGATCCAGCTTGCGTAAGTAGGTGTCACGTCAACGGCCAATGGGCCGTCGGCTTCGGTCCAAGGTTTACGTGTATTATCGTATCGTGTTCTTCTATGACAGAGATCTCTTAAAGTAATAAATTCACCTTAATACACATTCTTCTTACTTATATAATTGTATGTTCTGGAAGACGGTAGAGTCGAATCGGTCTAAGTGCGTGGGTTTCGCGGGTTGATTTCAGTGGTGTTCTGCAGCCGGATGGTTATGTCAGTGAGCGCCATATTTGGCAGGATGAAGTCCGCGATGTCACTGACGGAGGCCGAGGGCCGGTCGAAGGGGAAGCCCATGGCCCTCTTGTCGGGGAACAGACGGTCCTTCAGACCGCAGAAGCTGGAGGCCTGGTCACAAGTCAGCTCCGTGCCGTCGGGTTGGTCCACCTGAGAAACATGTCTCTATTAGTGCTTTTTTATTACATCTTATATGTACATCTATCTACCGTTTGACAGCAAGAAATATGGTGTATGGTATACGATAGAAATTCCAAGTACGTTAAGGAGTAATTACACTAACCTACTGCGTTCGATTAATTCGGTCACCGAACGTTGTTTCTAACTACTTCGGCTAATGAACATCGTCCTACTCGATCACCTAATTAATTAGTCGGTTGCGGCCATCGCTCGTAGAATGCGGCAGACTACCATTTTCTTCTATCTGTTGCGGTCACCGCATATTGCATGCAGTGATTAACTTAGTGTAATTGCCCCTTTAGACAATATGCTGGTCTCTGTTATTTGTTTAACTTAGCATCTATAAGGACACGCTTTTATCTACGTTGGTGGCATCAAGGTCGGACGTAGGGTCTATACTTTGTTCTAGCAAATGGAGTGGCCGCTCTATCTTAGACGACAGGTGGCAAGGGTGAGCGCGAAAAGCTACTGTGGGGGCGACCAAAAGGAGTTTAAAGACAACCTTGGTTTACTTTGATCAAGGGCTCTCAATCGGCAGTCAATAATTCAACTGTGAGCTATACTTTTACGGGATGATAACCAACTCACCCTATCCAAGTCGTAGTTGGACAGCATAACGAACAGTTCGTAGGGCATGCCTCCCTCGGTCCCCTTTGGCACCAGCATGTGCTGTGGCCAGCCGCAGCCGCAGAAGTTGAACGAAGCCAGGTCTTGCTGCCGCGGGTCATTGCCCTGCGCGGATAGATCGCGGAACGTTTGCTCGAAGGGTATCGTCACAGACGACATGGTGGACTGACGAGTGATAGTGTTCTGCCCGGCGTTTACTAGGAAAATAAAGAACACGTATTTAATTAAAATATTGGAGTTATTGGACTTCTCGCAGTGGGTTTGGAGGCGCTAGAATACTTTTAAACCGATTAAGACTAGCTGCAATGTACAGGTACTAAGTAGGAATTATAGCAAGTATAAATAACTAGGCATAAAGGCTTTCCCGTAAGTATTGCGACCAACTTAAGGTGGAGATAGGAACGCGAGTCACCTTCAAGTATACAAAAATGACCTTAAAAGTCCCAAGAGAGCTCAAAGCTTGAACTAAGTCAAATAAAAGAGAAAAAATTATAAGGTACCCATATCGAAAACGGTGAGATTTTTTGTAAGGTAGTTTGCTATATTTGGTAAATGATCTGCCCACTTTAATTATTGCCTTAAGTTCGTCGTACCTAGCTACTCCTTACGGGACAACAATATAGGTACCTATGTGTTGCGACTTTGAGCCCTTTGAATGTTTCTAAAGGTATTATTTATTAGTAGTAAGTTTTGGATTGGTACGCTGGGACTCTAAAGAAGATTGTTAAGGGAAGTAAAGGGTCCATACGCGGTGTGACGAAGCGGTCCATCTCGACGAACATCTTCCGCTGGTCGTTGAGGTTCCACGGCAGGTTGCGTTCGTCATTCTTGGGGGATATGAAGATGCGGACCGTGGTGCGGCGCGCGTTGCCCGTGTTGTTCGCGGTGATACTATCACACAAATATTTATGTTTTTAAAATAAATATGTACAGCTAGCGTCATATTACATTACATTACATAAATCACGTCTTTATCCCTTACGGGCTAGACAGAGCGTAAGTTTACATACCGTGTCTATGGTGTACCGAACTATTTGATTGACTAATACTTGCTACACATGTAACAAATCGTTGCAGATTATCGTTACGATTTGTCATACACACAATCGATAAATCTGCACATACCTATCGGTTTGCGTAGATTAATCGCTACGATATATCGTAGCGTATCGTTACATGTATTGTGTAGCAAGCATTAGTCAATCAAATAGTTCGGTAGGTATACCATAGATACAGTAGGGCGTACAAAAACTTATTTTTGCTTCCGGTACGTGATTATCTAGCTAGAGGGCACGGCAGTAGGTACCCCCACCAACTCGAGCGAAGGTAAACCAAGAAAATACAAGCCATATATTCGTACCATTATTTCTGAAAGTATTTCACGCCTATGTCTAGTAGCATAGCAAAAGAGAGAAAGAGAGAGAGAGAGCAAAGGGAATGGCAATAGCGCAACCAATACTCGACACCATAATGAAACTTATGAAGTGCCAATATAAGAATAAAAAAGTAAAGGCTACTCACACGTAGCGGAAGGGCCGGTGGTTGAGATGAGTGAAGCGCGCGTACACGGGCCCGCGGTTTGAGAAGTCAAGTCCGCGGGAAAGGTCGACGTCGCTTTGCATCCAGAAAGTGTTGAGTGTGTTATTTTGGCCACCCTGGCTCTCGATGATGGCTGATGTCACTTGCACGCCCGGGTTCTCCAGCTGAAATTATTTTTTTATCTTTCAAATTTCACCATTTGAATGCGTATCTAAACGGCCTAAAGCACGCAGCGACTCTAGCAACGCAGCGTTACATACCTATTCGCATACCTACTAAAAATGAAATAGTAATAATAACGTAGCGTAGATAGAACGGGATCAGTCATGTTTTCAGAGGTTCGTATTGTTTGTATTGTAACTGTGTTGTGAACGATAAATTCTCGTGTCTTATTACCTCTGAGCGCGTGTAGCGGCGCACGGCCTCAGACTCCTTGTGTGTCTGGAAGAAGTCGTCGATCCATGCGTGCCAGCGGAAGAAGAAGGGGTCGCGCATCGTCGTCGCCTCGTCTGCGATCGTGCTGAAGGATTCCTGAGACGATGATGATATTGATAATCTAAGCATCTTACTGCGAACGAACCCAAATGGGTCAAATCGCTATATAACAAAACAACGCTTTACTGTGTTAGAGCAGGATGAGCAATGGGGACTATCGTTTCTTTGCTCACCAGTTGGCGCCACTGTTGACTAAGGTCCAGAGGTATAGCTGTCAAAGGCGACTTTATAAGATCGGCACCGAAACAAAGTTTTAAATCTTGAAGCTCATTAAGTTTATATTAATATAAATAACGATATTTAATTTTAACTTTGAGGCCGCTTGTTTTTGCGCGTCTTTTTTTTAATTCCGCTTCCAAAGCGTTCACATTCATCGCCAAAGAATCCATATTTGCGATAATTTCACGAAGGAGACCACTTTTCTACAGGTAAATGAAAGAAATTATAATTTATGTCACGAAACCCGCCACAACCAGTGCAAAGTGAATGTTATTGGACCTCACGCGACACTAGCGCCTCTAGTGGCAAATTCACACGCGATAGCCCCCATTGGGCACCACTTTAGCGTGCGAAACCTCGGTGCGCGAGTAGGTACGACTCGAACTCGACCGTTTTTTTCTGCCATGGAAAGTGGCGCCCTCATTTACTATCTGCTTTTTTATGAGTAACTTCACAAGTGACGTGTATTTTATTTTATCTACTAAGTATCATTGCGTAGTATTATTGTAACTTACAAGATACCGTTGTTCCGGGTCATGTACGTAGGCGGAGAAGGTGTGTCCGTTGTTGTGCACGCTGCCGTAGTAGTCTGGGTTGGGAGACAGGATGCTGGATTCCAGCATGTTGCCCAGTGTATCGATGTCGAGCGGTTGGAACGAACCGTTTGGCTGTGTGCACACGACAAAACGGTGTCAGGACACAAAAACACAACGAGCAATTTGAACAATCTACTCTGGCAACTATTACTGTTATGCGCTTGCGGAGTGTAGCTACACTAAAACCTCTGAGTACATAATTAAAAATTTACCAATCTCACGCGTCCAGTCGAAACGGCGTCTTCTAATCTCCTCCTCCATTCCTCCATTTGATCCAAAGTGACATTGAGACCATCGGCGGGACGGTTAAGGTTCTGCCAGCGCATACCGGCCTGTCGTGGCGGCCAACCGCGCGACGTTGTTAGGCTGTCTAGCTTGGGGTAGTAAGCCTCAGGGATCGGCTCACGCCAGTTGTTGAATTTTTTTACCCGCTTCAGAGCGTTGTTTAGCCGCTCACCGTTGTAACTATAATAAAAAACTACTACGTTTAAATATTAAATTCATTAAAATAAATTAAAAATTAATTATTCGTATACTTTGTAATTATATTGTTAACGTACCGCGCAATAATTTGCTGGTGCATATAGAAGAATAACTCTCCACGTCTATCCTTCGCCACAATAGCTCTGTCGCTCGCAGTAAACGGGTACACTAAATGCCAATGCCAGTGGTGCAAGTTCACGCCGATATCTTCACGGAAATATGCTAGGCGGTGTTCTTCTTCTAAGTCCGTAGCAGTGTAATCTCGCGGAATGATAATAGGAGATCGCTAAAATTTTAAATATATTTTTAAAACATCATCTGCGTGGAACAGAGCGTAATTGGAAATCGATGACAGCTGTCATATATTAGTTCCGTTACACGCATGTTGCGATTAAATTTAGAATCATCGATAAAATCTATGAAGCCACATTTTTTAAAATTATTGAAATTGTTTTTTATTTAAAACTGAAACATGTATTTCAAAAAAAAAACTCGGCATTTCCACGAACAATTGTGTTTGATACTAAAAAAAACATCATAGGGCGCTCAGCTCACAAAACGTTGAGATACCCAATATTCCACGGATCAGTGGACAGATTGAAACGGAACGCAAAACGTGCAAAAGTCACGTAGGCCAGCTATCATTGCATTGCACAAGTTCTTAGCGCGCGTGCTTATGCTATTTATAAAAATATAACCCGTAACATTTTATGTTCCTGTGTTATAGTCTCATTTAAACCAAATTTAAATGAAATGGAAGACCTTCTCCAGAACCCAGGTGTAGTTGTTGTCAGAGCCAAACCCGAGGGCCAAAGAAAAACCTTTAAACCTAACATTCGTTCTCTAAACAAAATCCCCGACAAGTTATTGAATGATCCTTTACTAAATAGAGCGTGCGAATCGTTGCCTCAAAACTACAACTTTGAAATTCACAAGACGATATGGAGAATACAGACTGTTGGTGCGAAACGAGTGGCTTTGCAATTGCCAGAAGGTACGTAATTCTTTTAACTTTGGTTTATAATTAATAATCTCATTTTATTGTTGCAAGCGTCTAGTTTCACCCAATTATTAAGTTAATTCAAGTGTGACCAACGATATATTTCTATTTTACAAAACTTTCATCAAAAAATCATATTTTATAGAGGAGAAGGACATTTAAAGGAGACTACTTTGTCTTTCAGGCTTAACAATGTTCGCCACTACTATCTGCGACATAATCGAGGCGTTCACTGACGCTGATACTGTGATAATGGGCGATGTGACTTATGGCGCCTGTTGCATCGACGACTTCACGGCCGTCACGCTCGGCGTGGACCTGCTCGTACACTACGGCCACTCCTGCCTTATACCCATTGACCAAACCACTGATGTAAAGGTACTCTACATATTTGTAGACATCAAAATAGACCCGTCACACTTCATAGACACAATCAAATTAAACTTTCCAAAACGATCACATCTAGCCATAGTTAGCACAATACAGTTTGTTACAACACTACATTCCATAGCAAAGACACTAAGGTTTGATGAATACATTGTAACAGTACCGCAATGTAGACCCTTGTCTCCAGGTGAAATTCTTGGCTGCACTGCACCAAAAGTTGACTGTGATGCTATTATTTACCTTGGAGATGGAAGATTTCACTTGGAAGCAATCATGATAGCTAATCCTAATATACCTGCTTTTAAATATGACCCTTATGAGAAGAAATTCACCTCGGAATTGTATGAGCATACTTTAATGCAAGAAAACAGACAGAATCAGGTGAAAACAGCAGAAAACGCTGGCTACTTTGGTCTTATACTAGGGACACTAGGAAGGCAAGGAAGTACAAAAGTGTTAAGTAATTTAGAGAAACAAATTAGGAATGCAGACAAGAAGTATGTAAAGATTCTATTGTCTGAGATTTTTCCAAGTAAACTCTCTTTATTCAACCTGGATGCCTTTGTGCAAGTTGCATGCCCAAGATTATCAATAGATTGGGGGACAGCATTCTCTAAGCCACTGTTGACTCCTTATGAGTTTTCAGTGACTCTCGGAAATAGCAAGTGGCTCAAAGATGATGGAACTTACCCCATGGATTTCTATTCTAACACCAGCCTGGGACCTTGGACTCCTAATTATAAGCCAGTGTTGTGTTCAGACGGTGATAAGCAGTGTGACAACTGCTGTGGAGGCAAAGAGAAGGACAAGAAAGCCAAGTAAACTTACTGCAACACCTTGCGGGGTCACTCTGGCCACTTCACGGGCTTGAGAGAACACTTTGGAGTCCAAGAACTTTGAAGGGAATGTCTCGGCAAAGTTCTGAATTGGAACATTCCTTGTGTCGCGCCTGTAATATGTGATATAGCTTAGTATAATTCAATTAGAAATAATTAATGGAATGTTGTAAATACTTTATAACAGAAAAATAACAATTTAATTACTGAGTGACTGAATGACTTACTTCAAATGTCTGTTTATTTATGTACATTAAGTAGGTATATCAAAACATGATGAAATCTTAAGTAGGTCTCATTCACTTAAATCTTATAGTAATAACAAAATTTTGTAAAATTGTAGTCCCTGACTGAATAAAAAGGTGGAGTTGGTACCTGTGCATTAGAGCCACAGAAAAGCAATAGTTAAACAATTGAGGGTTCAGGTGGACTCTGGCATAGGCACATGTTGATAGGAAGTCCTGGAGTTGATTCTCAGGAACATCTGAAAAAAAAGATTATTTATTTATACATTTCAATAAAACCCATTAAAATTATTTTTGTGTATTATTTGCACTAATACCTGGGCATTTACTTGGTTTTATTTTATTAGAGAAATAGTGAAAATCAACCCATACTATTGTTATAAATGCGAAAGTGTCTTGTCTGCCTGTTACTTTTCCTTCGCGCTTAAACTGCTGAACCGATTTAATTGGAAGTTGGTATAAAGATAGTTTCAGTCCCAAGGAAGGGCATAAGGTAGTTTTTAGTTAGGAAAATGACGTAGTTCCCGCGGGACAAATGGGGTCGCGGAAAACTATTTTGAAAAGAAAAGCTTCAAGTCATCATATCTTATGTGGGTCTAAATTGCCATAAACGGATTAATTAGTTCGTGTTTCACTGAAGTATAGTTACTCACTCAACAAAGTATCGATAACTTCGGTAGCCATTTCCTGATGCCGTGGGAGAAAGAGAGAGAACTCTGCGTCGTGCGGCAGCTGCTGCGCCTTGTCCAGCCTCGGGAGCTGCGCCAGTTCCTTGAGGGGGATCCTCTCGGAGGCATTCTCGCCGAAACGGTTGTTGATGTCGATGCCAGTGCTGGAGAATTCTGAGGGCTGAAGTTATACATGGTTATTATCTAGCTTGTACTGTTATCGTAGGTCAGGGGAGGCCAATTTAATTAAGCCCTGTGATGTACTGCGGGTGTGGAGCCACGGACATATGTAAGTTTATGCATATAAAAAGAAAGTCCCGGCTCACTGCCTGACTTTTAAACGCCCAGCCAAA
Source organism: Pandemis cinnamomeana (assembly GCA_932294345.1). Classification (NCBI taxonomy): domain Eukaryota; kingdom Metazoa; phylum Arthropoda; class Insecta; order Lepidoptera; family Tortricidae; genus Pandemis; species Pandemis cinnamomeana. The sequence continues at coordinate 4,711,044 of OW028720.1, forward strand.
ACCCTTGGCCCTAAAAATGATCTCTTTACAATGTTGAGAAAGAATTAGAATGGTCGCGAAATACCCACAGGGTAGGGTTTTCTGCAACGAGGGAAAGTCAATGGCGTAACCTCTAATCTAATATAATAACAGAACAATTGATTGATTAATTACAACAGACATGAAATGATGAAACCAAAAAAGGATCATGTTAATATTAAAACGGAAAGTTTGAGACTTTAGAGGACAAGATAAGTACTTACCAAGAGTTGGTTGTTCAGCTGGAACACACTGTTTTTCTCTCCTTTAGGAGTTATCAGTGATTCGTTCGGCCGGTCGAACAACAGCTTTAAGCTGTTGACTACGTTGGACATTTTGTTTTATTTAAAATAAAACTGGGTAAGGTGTGTGTTCACTTCACGGTGTGTGAAGTGGGAATGAGGTGTCTGCTGGCGAGGGTTATTTTATAGGGATTCCACAAAGGGAACCAAGCAGTGTGCAACATGTTTTGGGGTATTGGGGTGCAAAACCACATTAAAAGTGTGGGAATCAGTGCGCAACCCATTATCTGTTTGTGGTCAGTAACTTTGTAACTAACAAAAATGTACACAGAATTATGACTATGAAGTATTTTTATAATAATAAGCATAAGTTGTAGCCCGACTCCGTCTGCGCAGAATTCGATTATCTCTATCCAGCGGGAACTATGCGGTTTTCCGGGATAAAAACTATCCCATGCCCTTTCCCGGGACTGAAACTATCTATATTCATTAATATAAAATCGGTATAGTGGTTTAGGCATAAAAGCGTAACAGACAGACACAGTTACTTTCACATTTATAATATAATATTATATAGTAAGGAAGGATTAGCGACTTGCTCCGGCTTCGCACAGCTCATTTATTACGTAAACTATTAATTAGAAACTTTCCTCTTCACTTGAGTCATTCTATCTGTTGAAAATCGCATTAAAATTGGTTGTGTAGTTTAAAAGTTCTAAGCGTACATACACACCGATGGCGTGGAGCAACTTTGTATTAGGTATATTATGTTATTTACGCGTAAATATAAAATCGGGAGGATGTAAGCGTGATGTGAAAGTTATGGTTCATAGATAGGATATGCTGGTCTGGATCATAACACTTAAGTCTCTCTTTGATATTTTACAAGGGAGTTTTTTGACCCACTTCCTGTGATGCATTGTATAACTCCAATTACAATGCAATAATCAAGGATGATCAGCAAAGAAGTAATGTTTTAAAAATGCAAAAACTATATAATCGGTAACAACACTATATTTACATATCAATAAAACTGATACTTTCTACATCACATGGTTGACTATTTTTTTAATGAGAATTACAATAATTTAACTAAGTAGGTATATTAAATATTTCTCTACATTCAGCTAAATTGGTTATTTTTCTTTGAGAAATTTGCATATTATATCGAGAAATTTCTCTGGTTTCTGGCTGTGCACCCAATGGCCTGCTCCTTCCACAAAGACCAAATCCGCAAGGGGGAAATACTCCTGTATATCTCTTAGGTCATTTTTACTGAAAATATAAAATAAAAATAATTTACATTGCTATAAGATAAAGATTGTTATTATTATTATTATATATTATCCTGCATGTAAAAAGAGTAAGCTGTCAAAACACCCATTTTAATACCTACATTATTACCTACAATGTTTTTTTGCTAACTGTACTTTTTGTTTAAGGATCTTGTATTTTGTCTCCAATCTAACCATGTAAACCTATTTCAAATAAATCTGAAACTGGGTGAGATTACTGATATTCAAGTTAAATGAAAGCTTGTAAAAATATAACTGGCATGTTACATTAGAGTTATAATTGCTCTCAGATAATTTAACCAACAAAATTCATGGTCTTTTTTATAACCTACTATGACTAGCATGGTTAGCTAGAAGAATTCACAAATCAGAAAAAAAAAAAACCATAAACTACCCCATAAGGGATAAAGACGTGACTTGTGTATGAATGTATGTATAAACTTACCCTATGTAATCTGATAAAGAGCCTCCTATGAACAAGGTGGGCCCACAGTACTGTAGTCCTTTCAAATTTGATGGAAAATTCGATATATGTGATTGAAAGTTCTCCTTCAATGCAGGCAGGTTCACCCTCCAAGTGTAAGCCCCAGTATTTGTTTGCACCAGGTTAGTTATCAAAAAGTTTCGTAAATTGACATCTGGAGTTATAGATTTTAACTGTTCGTCAGCCAGTTTCCTTGCCTTGGACATGGCAATACCGGGGCGGACCGATACAGCTGTCATAGCATCAAACAGATTGGCCATTGAGAATATTTGAGGGCTTGTCTTTACAGGTGATATATCAACAACTATCAAACTTGATACTAAGTCAGACTGAAAACAAAAATAATAATTTATGCCGCTTATTTATTAAATTAAGGCCATACAGTGGTTGAACTATAATATCTCCTGCACAACTTCCACAAGTGAAATCAATGAACATATATAAAATAACATAAATTATAGGCAAAGAATAGGTATGTTGTTTATTTATTTATTTATAATTACTCAATTGTTTTTTTAACTTTGGTGCAACACCAATAACATAATGTTACTAAGTAACATAAAGGAAGAGATCTCAGATTATGCCTGTGCCTTGCAGCCATGAACTCAAATGAATTATTACCTTTTGAGGTGGCAATTTGCAAAGCATTTGATTTTACTCCATGGACATAGGTACATATTCTACAAATTTGGTAATGGAAAAAAGAGATCCATTAAAAGTAGGGCTGCCATCCGTCCGGGTTTCCCCGGATTTGTCCTAGTTTGAAGGGCGTCCGGAGGCCGTCCGGCAGGGGTTCTTAAAAGTGTCCATCTATAGCTAACTAACTATTGACTAACTGGGGTCGTATCTACATGAAAGTTTTCTACTTACACAAAGCAATGACAACACCATGGCAGTTCTGCCACCCATGCTGTGTCCTAGGACAGACACTTTGGCCAGCTCTAGCTTTTTGAGCAGTTTCATAACATCATGAGCCATGTGTATGTAGGAGTGTTGCGAAGAATGCCTGCTATCTCCATGGTTGCGAGCGTCTATACTGACCACTTTCCTCCCCGTCGTCCGGTGAATGGCCTTGCTCATACTATTCCAGTTATTCTTAGACCCTAGTAATCCATGAAGTATAACTAAAGGAGCCATTTTGGAGTCACTACCATCAGTGCTCTCATAAGATGCGTATGCCAAATCAACCGTCTCAGAATTTTCTGAGGTAAATGCCGCCCGATTTCGAATAATTTGAGGAGTTAACTTAGGACATGATTTTAGAAATGTATTGAAAATTCTAGGGTTCAGCTTACGGATTAACATTTTTAAGGGTAATAATTTTGTAAATATTAAATTTTGAAATTTTTTTAATTTGTCATTTTTATATGGAAAAAATACGAAATCTAAATGTCAAATTTGACATTGCAGCGACATTAAGGTGCACGCTATTTGGTACATTGAAATAAACGCGGGTAATTTGTACATAACGTAAAAGTAGGTCGTTACAAAAAGTTTTCTTAATATTACTGAATGAATTTTGATAAAATAAGATTACGGTAACCTCTTGGTTACGACAGAATAGTTTGATTGAACATCATTTTTTATTTAAAATTAAGGCACCGCTCTGACGTCGTAGGTACACTTTTAAAACATTAAACGTACACTAGCTGTTGCCCGCGACTTCGTCTGCGATGAATTCGCTCATCGCTATCCCGCGGGAACTATGCGATATGCACATGCACATGCACATGCACAAATCACGTCTTTATCCCTTACGGGGTAGACAGAGCCTAAGGTGGCAAGACCTACAGGCCACGTTTAGCATGATTGTGGGCTTTAAGATGGCAAAAAATGGAGTCAAAATAGTGATGGGTTGCTAGCCGCATCGCCTATAACATAATTCCTATGATTTTCGCCCATTCCCTCGATGGGCTTTTACCATCTGCGCGGGAAGAGAAGCAACTGGTACATTCTATGTTTTTTCTTTGCTTCCAGACCAGCATGGAAGTAACTATGCGATATTCCGGGATAAAAACTATCCTATGTCCATTTCCGGGGCTGTAGCTATCACTATACCAAATTTCAATAAAATCGGTTTAGCCGTTTCGCCATGAAAGAGCAACAAACATCCAAACATCCAAACTTATAAACTTCGCCTTTATAATATTAGTAAGATAAGACAAGAATCTCGTCTCATCTCCAGCCTATATATGTCCCACTACTGGGCACAGGGCTCCTCTCAGAATGAGCCTATAGTTCCCACGCGGTCCCAGTGCGGATTGGGAACTTCACACACACCATTGAATTGCTTCGCAGATGTATGCAGGTTTCCTCACGACACGATGCTTTCCTTCACTGAAAAGCTCATGGTAAATTTCAAATGCAACATCGCACATAAATTCCGAAAAACTCAGATTTGCTAGCCCTGGCTCGAACCCACGCCCTCAGCTTGAGAGTCCACAGGTCAAACCACAAGGCTACCACCGCTTTTTCGTTGACCTTAGTGTAATTCGACTTTTTTATAACAGTGGGGACATGGACATAACAGGGGGGCCACGAGAACTACATAACAGGGGGGCCACGAGAACTAAAGCGTTTTTTCCTTATCCTTTGCTCCCAAACCAGCATGGATGAAACAACAACAACAAAAACGACGACACAACAAAAAAATCTGTTTCCGAAAATTTTTGGGTTGAAAATGTGTTGAAACCTACTAAATGCATCGTTCTTAAAGGACCTTGACAGTCAGACAGACGACACCGACATTGAGAGACAGATAACGAAATGATAAGGATTTCTTTTAGGGTTCGCAAGTCTAAACCAAAACCCTAAATTGCCTTGTGCATTCAAACTTGCTCGTGGAAAATAAATGAAACAATGGAAGTGAGTATTAAATTACTGTTTAATATTTTTGATAGGTAGGTACTAAATAATTGAACTAGTAATTAAATTAGGTACGAACGACTATTTGGATAGAAATTGACTAACTAATTGAAAGAAGCTTTTTGGATCTTCTGCATGCACGTTATGACCAACACCCTTTACATATTGGAGTTCGGCCTTCGGGAATATATCCCGGATCCCCTGGATATCGCTCGGGCTGCAACGGAATAAGAAGGTCAATTGAACCAGTCTGCCCCCATGCCCCAGTCGCAAACGGATTTTTTAGAAATTAAAATCATTAAGGATAAGTAGGTATACTTTTAAGTATTGAAACTCTAATTAAACATATATTGTAAAAACTACAGATTAAACGATTATAAATCAGAGAGGATCTTCAAAATACGAGTCTACTCTTTTCTTACAGGGCCGGAAACGCACCCGTATCCCCCTATGTTATTGGTGTCCACTGTGCGGCAGTAATTGCTTTTCACTAGGCGACCCGTAGGTATGCTCTGCTGCATAAAAAAGTTGTTCAATTCGGAAGATCCTCAGGTGAAGTTCGTTCACAACGGTGTCGCGCCCCTTGAAGTCGAAACTAGTCGGATAGCCAGCGACTTATAATCGTAAGTTAAATTAAGCTGTTTAGTAAGTTTTTTTTAAACGACAAGTAGGACAAGCGAGCAAGTGGGCTACCTGATGGTAAATGAGCACCACCACCCATGGACACCAGCAACACTTAGAGGATTGCAGATGCGTTGCCAGCCTAGCTTAAAGGATTACATATAGATTAGATAGAATATCATACTCAGTGCCATTATTTTACAACAATAATATTAAAATAAATAAATAAGATGTGTTACTTTCATGAAAAGGGAAACTTAATAGATATATCATTAAAACAAAATATGAAAGCAACTTGCGGTATGTAATTGGACTGATCTCCGCCGATGAACAGGACGGGGCCATTATATTGCTTGCTTTTCAGCGCTTCCGGAAAGGTGGCAATATCTGTGAAATGTTGTTTCAACGCATCCAAGTTGCACATCCAACCGACCCTCCCGCCGCGCCGGCCGATGTTCATCAGAATGAACTGAATGCCTCCTCCGTCTGCGAACATGCCCGAGCTCAGTAACTGCTGCCTGGCGAAGCCTCGCGCTTGAGGTATACTTGTTTCTTGTTGACCTGAAAAATCCAGGGCCTTCATCTGATCTATGAGTTTTGGAAAGAAGTCGTTTAGTATGCCGGCCGTTGAGACGGGTGAAATGTCCACTGCTATGAGTTTAGAAACTTTTTCTGGCTGGAATAAAAGTAGGTACCATATGAATGTGGCAAACTTCATAATCGAATCAACATTAATAGTTACTTAAAAGTGGTTATCTTCTAAGATACCTCTGTAAGCGCCAACGCCATGGCAGTTCTTCCGCCCATACTGTGTCCTATAACCACTGGTTGCTTTAGAGCCAGGGTATCTATTAGTTTTGATACATCGGATGCAAGTTCCGGGTAAGTGTGCGAGCTATCGTGTGGGCTCTCGCCATGGTTTCGAATGTCTGCTGCGACTACCTTGCGGTTTAAAGAGGCGATCATCTTGCACATACTCTCCCAGTTTCTCTTGGAGCCCAACAACCCGTGTAGAACCACCACAGGGCTACCACCACTTTCGTTATCCCCGTGGATCTTGTGAGCTAAGTCAACGGCTGACCGGTTATGCACTTTGATGGTAGGAACGCGCCATAAAATCAAGGTGCAATGTCTGTGACAATGTAAAACCTTCATGCCATATTACTTTCACGTCACCTATCCGCTTCGTTATAATCCAAGCATAGCTAGTAATTTTCCAGCGAAATTTTGAATTTTATTTCTAAAACATTTGCTTTTGCTAAAGTTTGGTTAAACAGACATAAGTCATAAAATGTACGTTGATATTTTGAAGCCTTTTAAAGCCTCCTTAAAGCATTTATGGACATGCCATCTATCCGTAGACGAACTCCTTTGCTTTCGAAAGGTTGGCCTTAACTTAACCTTTTTTCAGGGGTAAACCGTAGATAGGTGGAATAAAGCCAGGGATACACTAGGAGACAAATGTACAGCTAGACGTAGTGAAATGGCGCGAACGCAACGTTGCCGGACTTAGCTCGTATTTATTCATAAATTTAAAATTAACCACGAAAGCTGCATTTATCCAACAATCTTAGTAATATTACTACCATAGTACCTAATATTATAATTGCAAAAGTTTGTGAGTGCAGTGTAGGCAGGTATCGGATACTGCATGGTAGGGTGAATGACCAAAACCGAAATGGATTGTAGTTTACGGTTTGGTTACCGGTTATTAAAGAAACCGGTTTTCGCACCCATTCAAGTATTTTTGAGCAAAATTAAACGATTAACTTGGGTTTAAACGCCATCTCTTGTCATCTCTCTTCACACATGCTCTGTAGCCAGCTCATGCATGAAAGAGATAGAAAGAGCATCGCGGCGTGACTCAGCGCGAGCGCTGCGTTGGGGGCGGCGTTGCGTTGAGTAGGTATAACCGGTTTCGTATCGGTGAGCGCGAGTTCTAAAATTTCGTAATTATACCGGTTTTCTGAACGATATTAACCGGTATTTCAAAACCGGTTCCGATTCTTGAGTGTAGACGTGTATGATTTGTGTGCGTGCATGTGTCGTGCGTATGTGCGTCTGTGTGTGTGTTTGGATGTTTGTTACTCCATAACGCTGAAACGGCTTGATAGATTTCAATGAAATTTGGAATAGATAGCGATACACGATTTTTTCACAGACTAAGCCGCCGGCATCAGCTAGTGCCAACATAAAATTTGAATACGCCAGGGTTTAGGCATGTGTGGATGCAACGTAATTTGCCTGAAAGATGGTTAAAAAATATTAAAAGTGGTTATAAACTCCTGAATTATGTTTAATTAGCCTTGAGGAATTTAATGACGAGCTCCATAAACGCTTTTGGATCCTCGGCGTGTACGTTGTGGCCGGTGCTCACTACGTATCTGATCACCGCTCGGGGGAACATCTCCCGGATCCCTGGTAGGTCGTCGGCGCTGGAAATCAAAGTACAGTCAGAGAGGAAAGGTACCCCCTCGATATGGTTACCCTACCTACTGTTATTACGGCCGGGTATCTTTTCTCTGTAGTTGACTGTACAATTTTCATCGGAACAGACCTATCCCAATAACATTTATTCAGTTAAAATGTATGGACGAATTGGAATATTTGGAATGAAATCTGGCATGATACTATGAATCTTATCTCGATATTCCTAAAAAAATAATTTGTCCGTATAAAATCCTAAGTTTCAACAACTAAGCCTAGAAATATTAATTCAATTTGGCGTAAATAAAAACCAAGATGGGTTTATTGGGAATTTCCAAGAAGTTTTTGTATAGGTACTTGTATAAATTAGACAAGTGACGAGGAAGATTTTCTCTCTAAAACTTCAAAGCCGTCTTCAAGTTGTAGAATGGACTGGATACGGTCGTTATGAATAATCGTCTCAAACTTACGGTAAGTACTCTGAAACCTGTCCACCAATGAACATGGTTGGGCCTCTATACTCCTTTCCTCTCAAACTCTTCGGAAAAGAACTTAAATGCTCAAAATGTTTCTTCAAGACCTCAAGATTGCACGTCCAGCCGATTTTGCCGTCGCTTGTAACATTGATATTGTTTAAAATACCTTTCATAGTCACATCATCTTTTACAATGTGTTTCAACTGCTTCATTATTGCTTTCTTAGCTTTGTGCACTTTCCTTTTTTCTTTCCATACTACTTGGGACATTTCTTCTATAACTTTCGGATAGAATTCTGTAAATGTGTGACTTGTTGACACAGGAGACATGTCTACCACGAGCAGGCCTGCTACTGAGTTTGGCTGCAATACAAGATCAGAGCTTAAGTATGTTTGGCCGTCTATAGAACGCTTTAACAGTAAATGTCACAATGATTTTGCCTGATAGGAATGGTGGTGCAGGTAATAATATAAATGAGAGAATGTTCTGCGGTAAATGACGATAAAATGAGTTTTAATACACATTAGTAGAGGTATCTCTCGAATAAATGCTTTCAAATATTCAATATTTCAAATAGTGTCCTGACGGGCACGTGAACTGACGCGAGTTTTAAATTTTAAATTTTTTACCCATCCTAAAAAGTACTCAATGCTGCTAAGGAAGTTTTCACTTCAAAAATAACTGTTATCGCTGGTGTACCTACAGCTAGCCACCGTGGCGGAGGAGGCGCATTGCGAGAGCTGCGCGTGTATATGCTGAAAAACCTGTGATAGCTGCTAGTCCTACCTTCTTTCAGTCCTTATCCCTTATAATAACTGTACTTTTCCGTTCACCCTTTTAAAACAAGTAGGTATATATACTGTGACTCCCCCGTAACGCTCGTACCCTAAGGGCATGTCAGACATAATCCTCTGATGACCATCTTGCTATACCCCTCAAGATAAACACATTTACCCCTTTGGAGATGATCCTTAGGTTCGGAATCAGTGCAGTGCCGATCCCTGCGACAGCTTAGGAAGGTTCGGGTGAGAACTAAGTCCATTAACTAAATACTTGTACGTAATCCATTAACTAAATACTTGTATGTGTGATATTTTGAAACAAGGCAAGTTTGTTAAGTACACTAGACAGAACTAACCGCCATCAAAGCAGCGCACATCACAGTCCGCGCTCCCACGTTGTGCCCCATGAGGCAGGCTCTTGTAATCTCCAACTTCTTCATCAGCTGTAGGATGTCTCGAGCCTGACTCTCGTACCGCTGCGAGCTGGCATGCGGACTGGCCCCGTGGTTCCTCAGATCCACGATCACCACCGGTCTTTTCGCCAGATTCTTTATAGTCTTAGCCACACCTTTCCAGCTCCTCCTCGTTTCCAACAACCCGTGGCAAATAATGACTGGCGGCAGTTCAATTTCGGGATCGAATGTCCCCAAAATTTTAAACGCCAAGTTTACCGAAGTTCTGGTTGTGACGGCAAAGAGAGACGCGTATTTAGATAATAAACAATTTCGCAATATCTGGAGATGAATATTCATTCCACCCTAATGTTTGTTTATTTTAAAATTAATGTCAAGTAGGAATTGACGGCGTTTGTCAAATTGCCAATGCGATTGCATCCCCATATTCGCCGTAGTGGCAGTAGCGGTAGGGGCCACTGTCGTTACTGTTACTCGCTTTTGGCATGTTTGCTAATCGTTAGTAAATTGACATTGTTCATTTTTTTAAATCTTTGCTTTTAACACCTTTATTTGATAAAATTGTCTATTTTAAGGAACTAATTTCAATATTATGCTTTTAAGTAGCTTTGTTTATTATTATTAATAATAGAACAAAAATATCTGCAATCGTATAATTTTTTGAAATCGGTCAAGATAAATTGGATAATTGATGGTTTTCCTCCAAATAGTTTTCGAATATCTATTAGCGTACCTACCTACTAAAAAATGATCAAACCATCTTCATCTATCATAACATTTGTCGATTAGTTGTTGAAACCTCGTGTATCCTCATTACAGATAGTAACTGGTAGAAAGTTAAGTATTCCACCGAAAACTGGCAGTTTATCGAACAAGACGTCCACCTACTTTTATAACGAACAAAGACGCGGACGCACGCTAAAATATGTAGATTTTTAACTACTTAAAGTGAATAAATTTATTCCCAATATATTTTTTCAGTTCATCGACCTGAACTTTCGTCGGTCAATGATGTAGAGTAGACAATACTCCAAGACTACTTAATCAAAGTTTTAAAAGAATTAGGTTAATTTTTTGTTACTATTTTAGGCTATTCTACTTGAATTAATCAATGATTAATTTTAATAAGTAGGTAGTATTACATAGTAAACCAGTGAGTGCAGTATGACAGGTTTTTAAGCTACGGCCTGAAATTTGCTTTTAAAACATTTCGATGATACGAAGGTTGTAAAGAAGTCAGTTCGTTTGATATACATATTTGGTTTGACATTGTTTTCTTTTTAAGTGTCACGTGAATGTCATGCCATTGACCTGAGATCGACTATACCGCTATAACGACTCTATACGCCACAAATAAGAAGAAGAAGACTTCATAGAGTAACTTTTTATATATGATTTACTTTGCAGTTAGAGCATTGATTGACCAATTAGTTAGAGAGTCCAATGAAAGGCCTACCATTGAAAATAAATGAGTTATGACCGACGCGGTCCAATTGACAGAACGGGTGAGGTGTCGCGTGGCAGCCGTGGTAATGGTAAGACCTGTGATAAGACGTCTGTCGGTCGGGATCTCTACCACCTCTTACTCGCTAATCCTGATGCCAAGCTTGCGCTGTTCTGTATTCCGTCGTGGAGAGTCAGACATCCAGTGAAATTACTGGCACATGCGGTATTCTAATTAGGCTGGCAACTAATCTGCAGTCATCTTGTGTTGCGGGTGTCATGACTACTTAGTGGTAGTGGCGCTCACTTTACTTGCTCGTTTGCCTTCCTTGTTGTACTTATTTAAAAACTATGATTTTCTGCCCGATTTTAAATACCTATGCGTAAATTTTATCGAGAGATGCAGACCGAAATTTGAAGGGAAGGGATCAATAACAATTGTATGCTCCTCACGTTGGCTGTGGTTGGCGCGTACTGTCAGAAATAAGAGCACAAATTTATTCTATTTATTTATTTATTTCGCTGGCCGTTTTCAGAGCTGACACGCTCAGTCTAATTGTATTGTTGATCGAAGATATGTATACACCCTTGCCCTTGTCTCCCACCTTCCGAAGGACTATATGGTGCATTTAGAGAAGTATACGTACTTATGAATGCTTTCTTTTGATACCAGTTAAGTTCAAAGTAGATAAGTATTAGAGCACGAGTTGGTATTCCGTCGTGTGCATTCTTCGATCAACAATACAACTAGATTCACGGTGATAGCTCTGAAAACGGCTCCGACAAATAAGACCACAAAATAAATTTGTGGTCTTATTTCTGACAGTATGCGCCAACCTCGGCCAACGTGAGGACGTGTCAAAATGCCACAATGCGCGTTCAAAAATTGCAAAAACAGCCACCGAAACACTAAGGTTTCGAAAGAAATATCTTTCTTTAAGTAAGTAAAAGTCGGTATTTCATAAAGTACGTAAAAATTTGCAGTTTACATTTTAAAATCAATAATTTATTGTTTGGCCAATGTTGGCCCACCATCTTGACAATAATCGGTGGTTTTAGAACAAGAAATTCATGGAGTAGTTCTCGTTTTAAAATAAAATATATGTATGTATGTATGTATGTATGTAAACTCTTTATTGTGCAAAATAAACACGACAAAATACAATTGATTTCCTAGTGATCCTTTTTACTGTGCGGAATGGATAACTATTGTCGCGAGAGAAAGAGAAGAAGAACTTTACAGGACTTACAGAACTTACAAAAATCTGCTATACGTTCGATTCATTTTGCCAAATTCGACATAACTGGAAATAGCCAAATATATTGTAAAAAAGAATCCTCTCAGGCAAAAAACTGCTCTAAAAGACAGCTATATATCAAATTAAATTTATTTAAGGGTAATTAATAAACAGATAATTTCACAGCCATCATTTAAGTTCTTCGCCGATCTGTGCAGGTTTCCTCACGATGTTTTCCTTCACCATTAGCTTATAGTAAATTTCAAATTAAATTTTGCACATAAATTCCGAAAAACTCAGGAGGTGCGAGGCCTGGTTTGAAACCACGACTTTCTGCTTGAGAGGCGGTAGGTCGAACAACTAGGCTACTACGGCTGTTGCCTGGCTGGGCCTGCGTGGCAACTATGGCCCAATCCCTCTCGTTGTTAAAGGAAGCCTGTGTTCAGCAGTGGTGGAAGTGTGTGTAGGCTTAATTATTAAAATTCATGTTATTATATGTATTTGTAAATATCTCTCAAATAAAAAAAATCGAGTTATATACTTAATTGCGACTCCATTATTACACTGTTCCTCAAATAGAATGACATCTTTTTGAAACGAAGGTAGTTCTTTTGTTTATCGAACGCTTTCGCACGTCTTGTGACAAAACGTCGTAAGTATTATATACAATTATAACTATTTGGATCTTTGTTGCTTAGATTTAAGGTTTATTTTACGTTAATAAAGAAGGTAAAAAAGATATAGCTATAAGCATAAGCAACACGACCATTTTTTCGCTTTGATTTTGTATGGGACTGTGAATCTAGTTGTATTCTTTATCGAAGTGTGCATTTTATGTTTTTTCACGATGAGACCGCACAATCAATATGTCAGCGAGGTCGATTGAGCTTCATGAATTCGATCACGCTAAGGGATACTGCTGTTAGTGCTGGACTGCTGGTTAGTGCACCTGAGTGCATAGTAGGTACTTAATAGTCTTCATCTATAACGTTTTACAGCACCTAGGTACTGAAAAAGTGAAAACCTCAGACACCCCAACTGATTTATAATATTACCTATTATTAGAAACGACTTACCTACATTACACGAATTAAATGTTGTTTATTTAAAGTAGGTATAGTTCTATTTAGGTAGCTACCTAGTTTTATTTTGGACCTGATTTCCATTAATTATCTTGAATTTATACAAATACTTAAACGTTTCATTTGTTAAACTGTGACAGTGTTTTACCTATTAACTTTTAAATACGGTGTATTTCATAGTGACATGACGTGTAATTTAACTGTATGACAAAACAATCAAAAAGAATATCGAAACGCAGCAGCAATTTCTCGATATAACAATCCTTACTATCCTTATCCTTACTAATATTATAAATGCGAAAGTAACTCTGTCTGTCTGTCTGTTACCTTTTCACGCTTAAACCGCTGGGCCGATTTAGTTGAAATTTGGTATACAGATAGTTTGAGTCCCGGGAAAGGACATAGGATAGTTTTCATCCCGGAAAATGGCATAGTTCATAGCACAGCCCAAACCACTGGAATTTTTCAAATTTAAGGCGGAACAAAGTTCGCCGGGTCAGCTAGTAAATTATTATTATATTAATTATAAATTTTAATTATTGTTGTGGAAATATGTCAAGTTTTCCATTTTATTTTGTTACGCAACACTATCTGCCATCTGTTTTGATGGCAAGCATTTTTCGACCGATCTTAGTCATATTTTGGCCATCGGCACTTAGATGCTCGTCACCAGACGCCGGGTACGCCGCACGTTGCTATAAGATCGCCAACACGGCAACCGAAACTGTCTCTAAAATGCAGACATTGACATGTTGTTTCTCGGCGGTGTTTTTGGTTTTTCAGCGCGAACGAATATGCAAAACAAGATTATAATATGAGTTTTCGACCACATAATTGGTTTCTCATTGCAAAAAACAGTAAGAGTGATAATTTTCTCTCCTCGTCGTCAGATGAGACAATGGACTGGTCAGTACACGGTCAAATGTCTGATCTACGCAGAGCCTCTAGTATGTATGTATGAATGTATAACCCTTTAATGTACATAAAACACAAGAAAAAGATGAATACAGGACAACACACGTGCACAAAGGCGAACTTATCCCTAAAAGGGATCTCTTCCAGTTAACCTTTCTCTAGTCTCTATTGTAGTGTAGTGTGGTTTTATAGTGTAAGTTTTCGCATATAAAAACGTCTCAAACGCGTTCATGTAAACGTGTCAATGGCGATTTTCGTTTCTTCGCTCACCAGTTGGCGCCACTATAGGGTCCAGATCAGAGGTATAGCTGTCAAAGGCGACTTTATAAGATAGTCGCCGAAAAAAAATTATAAATCTTGAATCTCATAAGTTTATTATAATTTATGAATTACAATTTGTGTCACAAAGCTCGCCAAAACCAGTGAAAAGTGAATGTTGTTGGACCTCACGCGACACCAGCGCCTCTAGTTGCAAATTCTCAGCTCTGCATATAGAACCAGGCAACCACAGTCGCTCGCTTTCCACCATAGTAAAAAACTAGCTGTTGCCCGCAACTTCGTCTGCATAGAATTCGTTTATCGCTATCCCGCAGGAATTACGCAATTTTCCGGGATATAAAGTAGCCTATGTGTTATTCCAGACGATAATCTATGTACGTTTCAAATTTCATCCAGATCTGTCCAGCCGTTCTGGCGTGAAAGAGTAACAAACATTCGAACATCCATACTCACAAACTTTCACATTTATAATATTAGTAGGATAATGTATCCCGTATGCTTCCACCAACAATAATTGACCATGCCAACCGCGATGCGCGCAGCCGATTAGCACCCTCAACGTACAGCAGGGCAAATGCTGTAGAAGCCAAACTCGCTGACGTCAACGTCAAGAATGCAGCGAGGCTCTTGTTTTAGACTGACTGCTTGGCCATGAATTCAACGTACGTACATTCAAATTTACCAGCGTTAAGATTAAATTAATTAAAATAATCATAAAATAATTCTGCAATAAGTTGTGTTACCAGACAGCGATTTTATTAATTTGTTGCCTTTTTGATCGCGTCTATTTCGTATAGTAATAGTGTGAAGTAATGTGAGCCAATAGACAAATTGACGTTCCAAATTAGTAAAATGACTTAAGTCCCATGTCAGTTCTGTATACTACTAAACTCGTCGCAAAATAAAAGGCCCGTTTTGACAGTTCACGCCTATGAAGTTCTCTATTTTTTACCGATCGAAATGTTCTGAAGGTAATTACATTTTTCATTGATGGGTACCGCCCACTCGGCTAAGTGCTGTGCATAACGATTTTTTCATATTGTCCACAGACTAATAATAATCGGTTAAAGAAAAAAATAAATCGATCAAGATATTTTTTTAAGGCCGATTCGCACTTGGCCGGTTTTATTTATTTAAATACTAGTGTTCATCAATCAATTAATTACTGAATTTCACTGAATTTCAATATCAATTAATTACTGAATTTCACCAGCTGTGTAGTGATCTTTACTGAAAATTATGAGCTTGGAGCTCCAAGCCGTAAAGATTTCACATCGAATGCGAAGAAACTTTTTTCCCCGACCTGTTAGGTAGGTATTTGAAGAAATGATTGGATGAAGGTAGTACGTCAATTTGACGTTTTCTGCGCGGTCGAAGTCTTATTTGAACTTTAATCCAATGCACTTTACAATATATATTCAAATCGATCAAGTACTCATGCAAACTTGAATCGATTTATCGTGAGTATCGAGTACCGAGTCGTATGGTTACATCACTAGTTACGTCGCAAAGACAAATGTCAAAACGGGCCTTTTATTTTGCGACGAGTTTAACTACATACAACAGGTCATTTACTTAAGTTTTTCACCTATACTGCAAAACTTCTAAACAGTTTTTTCACGATTAAAACTGCAAAGTGGCAGGTTGACTTTTCTATTATTCCCTATTCCAGCGGTTCCCGAAAGGTGGTCCGCGGAACCCTGGGGTTCCGTGGAAGGGCAATAAGGGTTCCGTAAAAATATTTTCATGTGCGGTGAGCAACGTTGTTCGCGCGCACTGACCTGTGTTGTTTTTCATTTATACCTATTTTAAGGTGTTATCAAAGAAGGGTTCCGCTAGGAAAAATGTAATCAATTAGGGTTCCTTGACACAAAAAAATTGGGAACCCCTGCCCTATTCGTAGTCGCACCATGTTTATATTACAGTTGCAGGGAATTCTTGGTTGTACTTAACCAACACTTAACTAAGGAATGCAACATGATAATTTTGCTTGTAATTAATTCAATCGGTGGCAATGGCAACGTTGGGTTCACGTGCTTACGTCGACGGCGCGGCGGAGCTCGAGCTGCTCAATATTGCGGTCCCGACGCCTCGAGGAGGACGTCGCCGCTCACAGGTGAGCTTTATACATTGAGTGCTTAGTGTAAGTTTTTTGTGTCAAAAAGTTGCGCTAGCCTCGTAAATCCCGACTTTCTATTCTATAACGTATAGTGCTTAAAACCGAAACACCACGAGTTTCAGCTATGTGATTTTGGATTAAATTTTAGCATTTTTAAAGTTCTTTTGTCATTTAACAATTTGTACTCCTACCTCCTCCTCCTGTGGTACCTACATTCGTCAGTTATTCTTTTCCTATTACTATTACTTTGTACATTAAGAGTACCTGTATGCGAGTAGAGGGTTCAGAGCGCTTAGTAGTTTTGAAGACGTTAGCATTGAAGTGTCAAAGTTTTCTGCTGCTAGTGGCGCTGCCAATTTTTCTATCATCACTACATAGTATAAAACAAAGTCGCTTTCCGCTGTCTGTCTGTCGGTCCCTTAGATCTTTAAAACTACGCAACGGATTCTGATGCGGATTTTTAAATTGATAGAGTGATTCAAGAGGAAGGTTTATATGTATAATTCTACGCAGACGAAGTCGCAGGCACAAGCTAGTAAGTAATAATATTGAAACGTTTACGCGGGCGGTTTTCGGTTCAAAGGCTTGCACTAGACTAGAGGCTCGGAATACAATGATACATGTAGGTATTACGTAGTATTCATAGCGGGCACATGTATTTTAATGTAGGTAAGGTCAACCGGGGCTAATGCGTCACAATACTCTAAACAGCATATTGAGCAGATTAAAACAAATACATATGAATCCTTAAAAGCTATAACTTATGATACAAGTTAGCTTATTTTATCTAATTTCTATGTGTAAATTGTTTTCGTAAGTGCTGGTATTTTTAGACGCTATAACCCCAGGTGGGGTGAAAGCGTCTTTTTACTATTTACTAGTACTATTATGATCGGATTGGTCGGAATTATTTTAATCGAGATAATTTTATAAAAGCACTCATGATAAAGTTTACTATTACGTTGTACGCTAAATTCTAGCCTTAGTTTAGGGTAATTAGTGAAACCAAAATATTCGGGGCTATAGCGTCTAATTACCAATGTAAACGAGTTGGTACAGTGGCCCACGTAAGAAAGCGGGCGAGATAGGGAAGTGACGATATAAGAATGCTGGCGAATCGGTACAATAGACCATATTATTATGCGAAAGAGAGCGACTTAAGAAGGTGACGAAATGGGATTGTGGACGAAGTCGCCCTGAGCCGTTTTTGCGTTCTTTTTTTTAATAAACTAAGTTTTCTAGATATGTAGGTATTGTAGGTACAGATTATAAATTTATTCCTTTATTAGACATGTACCTACAGTTAGATTTACAGCTATAATATTATCCTAAAATAAAAGGTTTTGGACCTGAGAAAATGGGACTATTGCGTTACAACAGACGCAAATCTTATGCTAATTACATAAAATAATCGAAACAACATGTATTCCAATGAAATAACAATAGTACATTATGATACAAGTGTGCTATGTTGGTAATTACACACGAAGCGTATTGTACGCGCGAGCGCCAGCGAGCGCGGGTAAGAGAGCCGAGATGTGTAATTACCAAAGCACACGCGTCGCATACGACGTTTTTCAACACATTTGCGAGGAAAAATAAATAAAATTTAGTTAATGAAAGGACTTTAAGAACTTTAGTTTACCTTTGTTAACAGACATTGCTTACCTGAAGCTGCTTTAGAACTTTACTTTATCATTTGGTAATTAACACCTTGGATTTCTTACTGATATAACTGTCCGAACATTGCCCGAACATATTTTAGTATTTCCAGCGACGGACACTACATTTCTTTATTACTTGAACTCGTAATTTTAAAGTAATAAAATAACAAAGTCTGAATCAACAATATCAGTGAAAAATGGCGGCAGATATTATTTCTCCGCGCCAATCCGCGCGCGGCACTCGCGCATGCGCGCTGTGCACTTAGCACGCGCGTGACGAAGACACTGACAAGACTGCTAAACAGCCTAATATTAAAATTATAATAAAAAATAATTAATCAATGCCTGAAATATGCAAATTATTCTCACTTTTAGATAATTTGTCAAAATAAATGTTTATTTATCATCTTTAACCTAAAATAGTTTAATATTCACGAAAATATTCCTTGTTCCTATAGATACTGAACCGTTTGCTGAGATTTTAAAAAAGTTTATATTACCGCACTCGTGCGGTAATATATTACAGCACTTGTGCGTAATAAGCTGTATTATGAGTTTAAGTGCGGTGCAATAAGACTCAATTTACGAGCAACTGTGTTGAAAAAGTACTTACAGTTCAGAAACATAGATTCACTAAAAGACACTAGGATTTTGTTAGATACAAATGCACGTGTTGGCATTGGCACGCAAGAAGAGTCGAAGTGTAAAGACACATTGTGGATTACTTAAAAGAAAGTGCTCGGCCACGACATCTAGTGATAATTTTTTGTACTTTTAGTGCCAAAGCCCATAAATATATGGCATGAGTTCTAAAGGACGTTTTTCTTATAATAATTGGAATGGACGCATTAGCCCCATAGACGACATAGCCCCGGTTGACCTAACACGTAACTTACGCATTGACATAAGGGCTAATTTGCATTATTTTTGTGGTTAGGTCGTAAGGTTTAGCCTTTAGCTAAATGGTTTTGATTTTAGGTTAGGTTTAGGTTTTAGGTTTAGGTTCGAGATCCGAATCCGAGACCCTCAAGGTGTGATTTTCACGAATAAGCTGTCCTCCTAAAAAGTTATTGTGTGAATGCAAATTATGTTCACAAATGGTTATTTGTTTAAAAATAAAGCGTCATTAATAATTTACATTACGGTATGCCATACAGCGATAACAAAGTATTATCTCCACAAGTTAGGTGCGGTTAGATTTTGAAAACAGGAAATGGTCTTGCTACTGTTTAATGTTTTTTATTGCATATTTCTAATAACTACCTAACACAATACAATATATAAAACCACTGTAAAACAATAAAAATTAAAAGATATTGGGGAGTGTGAAATATCTATACTTACTAAGTATAACGGTACCATATGATACCTATTCCTATTTCTCACTCGGTATATTTTATACTATATCTCACTCAAGTCATCGTGCACAATGGGTCTATCGCGTATGAATTTGCCACTGGAGGCGCTAGTGTCGCGTGAGGTCTAATAACATTCACTTTTCACTGGTTTTGGCGGGCTTCGTGTCGTGTCGTGACATAAATTATATATAATTTCTTTCATTTACCTGTTGAAAAGTGACTTCCTTCGTGAAATTATCGCAAATAACGGAACTGCAAAACATTGCGACTCGATATGATGATAGTATTTACAATTAATCAATAAACTTAATGAGATCCAAGATTGAAAACTTTGTTTCCGCGCTGATCTTATAAAGTCGCCTTTGACAACTATACTACGGGTGCGTAACGATGTATATAAAAATTTTTGGTATAATATTAGTAGCAATAACGCTCATTTGATATAATTATTAAATCATATAACAACACTTAATATATTTACATATGACATAATTATCATTTCTTATAATGATCATTTGATATAATATCATTTAATATAACATTCTTTAAGTATAATGCTTATTTCCTATAATGAACTTATGGTATAACGTTATTTTTATAAAAAGTAGGTTAGGTTAGGTTTGAACTGCGTCCCCCAACAAAAACGAACTGCTATTATATATTATGATTTGTATATAAAATGAGCGTTATACCATATAATCGTTATAAGAAATAAGCGTTATACCGAACGATAAATATACGAAATAAATTTATATATTTTAAAATTATACCAAACGTTTATTATACACAATGAGTGATTATACCCTTTGAAATTATATCAAATGTTGATATATCGATAGAAAATATATTAAATATTTTTATATCAATCATTACACACCCCTATACTACCTCTGGCTGGATCTTAGTCAACAGTGGCGCCAACTGGTGAGCAAAGAAACGATAGTCCCTGTTAAAATAACATTTACCTATGGTTTTAAAACTTCTAACGGCTTTCCCATTTCTGACGGAGGTACAAAATGTTAATTCTGTATTTCATTTTCTTGATTTTCAGACGACCGATAGTCCAGCAAGATGGGGACGCTATTACAGAACATCACGGAGGCTTACCACTACCTTAACGTAGAATTAGCAGGTAAGATGTTTTAAATTTCACCAAGCACTTGCTAATGTTTAAAAAAGGGATACAGTCAGTCTTACTTAGGTATTTGTACAAAAAGAGAGCAAAGTTGATTTTTAACTCAGGATTCTAGATTAGTCGTGGGTGCAGCAAGGGATTCAAAGACACGAGATTCAAAAACTTTGGTCTCGTGTGACATATACAATTTTTCACCTCAGCAGCGAGAACATTTTGTTTTTTTAAAAGTGAAAAATATACAAGACAGGTTTTACCAAATTGTTTGTTTTACAAAACGTATAACGATAGATACTAGACGTAGTTATAATAATTATTTTGAAAACAAACTACACACAAACACAAATCACGTCTTTATCCCTTACGGGGCAGACAGAGCACAAGTTAACAAGGTGACAATGCCACTTTTATCAAGATTGTGGGCGTTGCTAGCCGAATCGCCTATAACATGATTCCTATGATTTTCGCCCATTCCCTCAATGGGCTTTTACCATCTGCGCTGGAAGAGACGCAACTGGTACATTCTAAGTTTTTCTTTGCTGCAGACCAGCATGGAAGAAAATACGAGTTATAAAATATGCAGGAACCGAATTGCGGCGCGAACCTACATTAAGTATTGGCATTCCAAACTAAATTCCGGGGGTCCAAAGGTCGCATTAGAAAAAGAAATTAGAATTCCGCAACTTTTTAAAGATACGTCCTAAAACTACTTGGGATTCTGTTAAGGATTATTAAAATTGTAAATATTTAATTGGCAATTTTATATTACACTAGCTGACCCGGCGAACTTTGTTCCGCCTTAAATTTGAAAAATTCCAGTGGTTTGGGCTGTGCTATCCCGCGGGAACTATGCAATTTTCCGGGATAAAAACTATCCTATGTCCTTTCCCGGGACTCAAACTATCTGTATACCAAATTTCAACTAAATCGGCCCAGCGGTTTAAGCGTGAAAAGGTAACAGACAGACAGAGTTACTTTCGCATTTATAATATTAGTAAGGATTATTTTTATTTCATAAGAATAATATCATTCGATTATTAAAAAAAAATCCTTATCAGATGAATTTCCATTTGCCGCTAAATGAAATCAGAACGTTTTATTGTTTTTTTTTTGGGCGTAAACTATTTATAGTCATAGAATGTGAAAATTGAATATCGAATAGACTTGTTTCTATCTCTCGCTTTTTTGTATCGACATGAAAGTGACAGATTGAAGTGAAGTTGAATACATACCACATAGTTACATACGTAAATCACGTCTTTATCCCTTACGAGGTAGACGAGGGAAGTTCAAACCTTTCGAATTTGTGAATAGACGCAGCACTGACCTCCGAATTTAAAAGAATATATTAAAAGTTACTTTATCTCACGCTCGAAGCAAAATCGAGTTTTGCTTACTGTCTGGAATTAGCAAAACTCGCCTGTTTGAGGTGCTGAGGAGTAAGGTGAAAACTCCTTTGCAAGAAAACTGGCACTTTTATTTTATTTTGATTTGTAGAATTTCTCATTTTGACAAAAAATAAGGTAACTTTAATGTACTTTCTCAGTTATTTAGTTAAAGTTACAAACAATATCGAGTGTGGGGCCTCCTATGCTCCGCTGACAATAACTGCTGGAATTCTTCGTGCCATGAAAAGTTTTGAGTGCCCGTAATTTTGCAAATGGGTGTATATACCTACATTGAATCTTGGAATGAGGATATCTTCAAGAATCGGAATTTCACCATGTTTATTCATAATACCCTAATAATAACCTTATATGTAAAACATCCACGGGTGCTTCGGTAGTCTTCATAGTTTCAATAAACGGAGCTATTTAAATTTAAATTTTCGATTTATATGAAAGACTAGCTGACCCGGCGAACTTTGTTCCGCCTTAAATTTGAAAAATTCCAGTGGTTTGGGCTGTGCTATCCCGCGGGAACTATGCAATTTTCCGGGATAAAAACTATCCTATGTCCTTTCCCGGGACTCAAACTATCTGTATACCAAATTTCTACTAAATCTGCCCAGCGGTTTAAGCGTGAAAAGGTAACAGACAGACAGACAGACAGACAGAGTTACTTTCGCATTTATAATTTTAGTAAGGATTGTAAGTGGATAAATTAAATTATGGCGAAAACAGTCGATTGCAGTGCAGGTCATAATAACATTGAGCAGATCGTTGTAGGCACCTACTTACTTACTTATTTTCGCTTCAAATACTTGTAACTACTTACGCCGAATGAATATTCAGACCCTTGCATTATTAACCAGGGATCAATAACATCAGAGGTCATACGTTATGTTGTAGCATTTTATGCATTTGATAAATAATTGAAAGTCATTGTCGCCCACACAAAGTGAAAGTGTTTTGAGGGTAGTCAGTTCTCGTATAGTCGCTAAATAACGCTGTTACTCCTGAGTGTACGGCCAGGGGGGTACCCATAATCGCTTAATGCGTGGCATGATCTATCCAGCGTAAGGGACAGAGCGATATGGCTAACTAACTGTGTCCCTTACGCTGAATAGAACTTGGCACGCATTAAGTGCCCTGGAACCGTATTTTAATATTCTGACATACTTCACGCAGATATTATGACAAAACAGGCCAAGCTACTTGCACAAAAATGTCCGAGCTACATGGGCTAATACGAACGAATGAGTGTTAATTATGAGATTAAATACATAAATAAATAATTAAAATGCTTTTAGCTTTGTAAAAACCATGTAAAAAAACTATTGACGTACTTAATTCTGAAAGTTCATGATTTAATTTTTATAGGCAATTTTATCTAGCAGCCCCTTGGATGATGAAATTGCAATCTGGCCAGAAATATTATTTTTATTTTTTTATTGACGAAAGCGGGGAGCGGGGAGCGGGGAGCAAGCTCTCGTGAAAAGCATTTCGTACACACAGCACAGCAGCAAAAAAAAAAGGATTTTTTGACCAGCACAGGCGTTTAAGTGGTTCCACATCCACCTTACACTCCTAATTTCTCCCCGTATGACTTTTTCTTATGCCCCACGGTGAAAAAAATGTTGCGCTACTCAGATTAATTCGGAGTTCAGACGAGGCAGAGTAACAATATGTCTTCGTGTTTTTTTGACCTAATCCAGATTGCGTTTTTTTTTTAATGTTTTGAATATTGATTTTCGAGAATGAGGCGATGTGTAGGCCTTGGGGGTTTATTTTGAAACATAATAAAGTTCTGTTTAATAAAAAATGGTTTTAAGCTAAAAACTTTCATAGCAGCCCCAGCCCTCGTAGATGCGCGTGTATTGCGACATAGTATATCGACACAGTACCTATTTGGACTTAGAACGTTAACGCAGGGGAGTTATTGCTGGGGCCGTAGCCCCACTATATAGTGTCTACTCTATTTGTAGCCTTAAAAGAACATGTAGGTACAGTATAGTTTGTTTCTTTTAAGATGACGAAAATGCAATTAACGCGGGATTTTGCAACTTCTTTTGTTGCTGAATATGAAAGGAAAAATAACAAAGAGACGTAATAAAACTGACCGAAGTATGGCACGTGTACTGGAGTAGCTCAACCCTTCTTGATCTTTGAAATGAAAGATTTTAAATTTTATTTAAAATATGATTATTAATACTTACATAAAAAATCAACACATATACATATTACATATAGCCAGGTTGTAAAAAAGAGACTATTTTTTGCAAATATAACACATGTACTAAAAGAGCGAAAGCCAGTTAGACACTAACAAAATATTGCACTTAAGCCTAGAAAGCATCCCCTCCTACTGATTATTGTTTATTACCTGAACTGGACCCTTTTAAGTATAATAAGTGTATTGTTTTCCAAATACAATTAAAATGTAAAAATGTCTTATACCTACTATTAAAAAACTGTACAAAGTGATATTGACACAGTACATAATTATTATTTTAGAAACGCACGTCGTCTAGTGTAACACCGACCAACAACATCAAAACTATCAAGATTGTTTGTTCACGGTATACTTTTGACCTAACGCTACAACCCCACTTGAAGTTAACAATTGAACAATAGACGTCGGTTTTAAGTACTTTTCGTCATCTTAAAAGAAACAAACCATACATGTTTGATATCATTTTTAAGTAAAATTACGTCAGTTTTCACGGTATAGTTTTATTTCAATTAAGACATTATTTGGTGGTCTGAAAACCCTACATAATTCTACACTAATTTTAATATTTTAAACAAATGTGTTCATTTAGATCAGTGGTTCTTAAGTAGTGGTCCGCGGACCACAGGTGGTCCCTGGAAGCATCCAAGTGTTAGGCGGGGCCAATCAAATAAATTAATTAGATAAGTGACAACCAGACAGCGCGTGAAGGTGCAATTCCGTCCATTGAGACTGATCGAAGCCATACGTTAGATATTATGTGGTTACTAGGTGGTCCATGGCAAGACCGAAATTTTGATAAAAGGTCCCTCATGTCTGAAAGGTTAAGAACCACTGATTTAGATTATATAGCAACTGCGTTTTACAAGCAGCAGTGCTCGTGCTGTTGTGTTCCGGCGTGGAGAGTAAGACAACATTGTGGATGTATCTCAGTGTTAGTCACAATTGTATATTTGTTTTATGTTTATTTTGCACAATAAAGAGTTGACATACATACTTACAACCGGTGAAATTACTGTTGATGCGGATGTCCATGGGCTGTGATGGTTTTTTTACCATCCAACACAGCAGCCAACTCGCTCGTTTGCTTTAGTTGTATAAAATGATTAGGTAGGTACCTATACATATATGTATAACACTGAAATATTCATCCATTTTGTAAGTGTTGATTGAAACCAAATATTGATATCTAAGCTTTTTGTTCTAGACCCTCGAACGAACAATTTCTTCCTGGTGTCGAGTCCATGGCCTATCCTGGTGATAATGTATTTGTATCATCAATTCGTGACAAAGTGGGGGCCCGCCTTTATGGAGAATCGACCCCCTTACCACCTCAAGAACCTGATAATTCTTTACAATGTGGTGCAGATATGCCTGTCCGGGTTGTTAGTCTGGCAAGTAAGTATATACCCATTTATGTATGTTTTTACTTACGAATGTATGTTCCAGTATTAACAACACAATTGCCCAATTTTTAAGGGAAAAAGAGAAAAAAGAGAGTTTCGGTTGGCAATACATCGGCAATCCCTCTCTGACAGTGGCCTTCGGGTGGCCCACACCACATATTCCTTTTCCTTCATTGTTGTTCAAGCTGCTTTTATTAACACATGGACGTAACTCCTCACGGTGTCAAAAAAGTAGAATTGAAGGAAAAAAAATCGTTGACAGACGTAACCTGGATTACCTACCAAAATACCTACTTTTCATCCTGAAAAATTGCGTAATTAAAGAGATCTATAGAGATAATTGAATTATTTTTCTGTTATATTTTTAGTGTCTCATACTCGTATACATACCGGGGAAATATAGTCTATGGTGCCAGAAGATGATTACCGAGGACACACCCTTCGAGATGGACGTCGTTTACTACGTCATGATGTACTATGTCATCAAAGTCTTAGACTTGCTTGATACGGTTAGTAATATACCCTATAGGGGAGACCGAGGCGAGTTGAGACAGAGGTGAGTTGATACAGAGCCTTTTTCTCTGCACCTATGACAGTTAGCGAGGTCACAACTTCACACAAACTGTGGAGTGTAGAAAGAGCAACGAATTAGCGAAGTTACGAGCCCGATAGACTGTCACAGTTCAGAGAGATCGGCTTTGTATCAACTCACCTCTGTCTCAACTCGCCTCGGTCTCCCCTACTTAATGCACATGCACATGCACAAATCACGTCTTTATCCCTTACGGGGTAGACAGAGCCTATACTTAAGTTATTCTTAAATAGGCTATTTACACTGAAATCAGCATATCGCCCTTATATTTAACGCGAGAGTGAGAGATTAACTAAATATTATTCTGGAGATGCAATAAAATGATACCGGAGTGTGAATAGTTAGGTTATAGACCGACCGCTTAAATGAGTCCTCGCCCGCGCGGCACTGGGGCGCGGGGGTAGAACGAGAAAGGGGACCGTAAGAGGTGGGGGGCGGGTAGTGCGCCTGGCGCCCGCACCTCTCACGACCCCTGCGGCCATCCCACTCCAAGCCACGCCCCTGCACCGCGCGGGCGAGGACTCGATCATTTAAGCGATCGGTATATAATATTCACGATTTTAATGCAATTTGGCAGGTTTTCTTCGTATTACGCAAGAAGTTTACACACGTGTCGTTCCTGCACGTGTACCACCACCTCGGGATGTGCTTGTTGGGGTTCCTCGGAAATAAATACGTGCCAGGTAATTCAGTAATTGTTTATTGTTCCATTATCACAAGTCATGTGTAGGGTAAATTGCATTCAATGCTTGCTTTATCTGCAAGTGCAACCCAAAGTTAGTTTTGTGCAGTTCCGAGCACACTATTTGTCACCAATAAAAGAGTAGAAGGGACGGTATGATACGAATATCCCTCCTGTTATACTAGTTAGCAAGATTTATATATTTATTGAAATAATTACACAGCATTACAGACAAGCCAAGGCACTGTGAATTTCATACACATACATATTTAATTTTAACAGTACCACACGCATAACACGTAGCACAGAAAATAACAGCAAACAGCATTATTAACATTTAGAAACAATTAAGTGAATTAAGGTCGTCCTTCGCCTCACAGAACTTCATACACTCACTGCATGTAAGTAATCCTCGAGCCACTAGCAAATATATCACAGTCAGGTGCTGATGCAAGAAGCGCGTTGAGATTTCGCAAGGCGCAAACAAAACAAGTGGCGAATTCCTGCGCGACACAGTGCGCGCCTTGGGAAATGCCAGCAATGCACGGTTGCCGGACAGAAGCCATGTCGTTTATCATGATCCCGAATAGAAATGCTTCGAGTTGTAACACTCAGCCCAACGCAACAAGGAGAAAACAAAATCATGTCGCAGATTCATTGCAGGAATCCATTTGCTGTTAGAATACTTACGCTGCGTTGCGTTCAGTTTATCTTACAATCTTAACGTTCTTGGTAAAGAAAATTGTGTTATAATTATCTAGAAACAATGACAACGACAACCTACTCGGACTCTTTTTTTAAGTTAATTAATCTGGGTTTCTATTATTTACATTTAATGAAGAGTCGCTTAATCAAAAATTGGGGACTATCGTTTCTATGCTCACCAGTTGGCGCCACTGTTGACTAAGGTCCAGAGGTACAGCTGTTAAAGGCGACTTTATAAGATCGGCACCGAAACAAAGTTTTAAATCTTGAATCTCATTAAGTTTATTAATATAAATAACGATATTTAATTTTAACTTTGAGGCCGCTTGTTTTTGCGCGTCTTTTTTTTAATTCCGCTTTCAAAGCGTTCACATTCATCGCCAAAGAATCCATATTTGCGATAATTTCACGAAGGAGACCACTTTTCTACAGGTAAATGAAAGAAATTATAATTTTTTCACGCCACTGCTCGGAAATGTGGCAAAAGATGGTCAGTAATGGGGCCCCAAAACAAAGTATAGTTGTAGGTTGAATGAACAGGCCAACTATGAATTCAAACAGGCCAACAATAACATTGTTGGACAGTTTCAAAGACCAAGTCGTCCAATCACATCGGCATGCTGATCCCTGATTCCACCAATCAGAACACAATTTGTGATGCTATTACACAAAATCGACCAATCAGAACACGTCGTGTGCTTCATATTAAATTTTTTCAAGGTTTATCCCATCAGGGAGAGGCAAAGGAAACTACGTCCATACAGCCACGCCTGATGTAAATTGTTTTGTCTTTAATGTTTAAGTCCTGTTTTAAAGTCAGAGTCGTCAGTCCGTCCTTGTCACGTCATATTAAAACTATACGCGACTATGGGTGTGTTTAATAAGCACTTCGAAGCGCTTTGCTTAATAAAATAACATAACAAAAAAAGCCTTTGCGTGACTGGCCACTAGAGCGCTCTCGTTTTTTTTTTCTTTAAAGTAAAATTTGGCGGGAGAGTGAAACTTTACTGTTGTATTTACGTTCATGTTTTATATTTCCTCGAAGTAGTCGTGAAAAGCACTATGTAATGTCTCGGCCAAAAGTGCAATAGATGGACTCGTCTCTCTTCGAGGGCCTCACCTGCGGCTCGGCCCTCGAACTCCCTCGTCCATCTATTGCTCACTTTCCAGCCTCTACAACAATGTACTAATGTCACGAAACCCGCCACAACCACTACAAAGTGAATGTTATTGGACCTCACGCGACACTAGCGCCTCTAGTGGCAAATTCACACGCGATAGCCCCCATTATTTAAATTCAACATTAGATAATTAAAACTGTTAAAATTAGGTATTATCATGTTTGAGAATGGACTAACTAAGGGTATCTGAATGAACGTCGGACTTCAAAACCAAACTATATTTAACTTTCTAAACAGACACTCTCCTTCGATATGCTATTTAATTCTCATAATAGAAATAAAACTGGTCGCACATATGCTTTGTAGAACGACACATCGATACCACGTTAAAAACTAGTACAGCGCCATCTGTCGGCGCATAGCTGTACCGTCCTATACATTATACAATCTGAACAATCAAATTAAGTATATTAATAAGCCTTGTTTATCGCGATTGGCAAATAGGAGCACTATTATAGCCGACGCTTATTAATGAAGTGTCTCCGCAGGTGGACACGGCATCATGCTCGGGTTCATCAACTCCATAGTACATACGGTGATGTACTCGTACTACCTGATCGCCGTCGTGCGCCCGCAGTGGATCCATCGCTGGTGGAAGAAGTACATCACGCAGTTGCAGATCGTAAGTTGATCGACGGGCGGCTTCAACCCTAGAGTCATAGACGTGGTCATAGCTTTACCCTTAAAATTGACAGTATGCCCCAAAGAGAATATAACCACTATGGTATGCCCTACAAGTCACATGATCTGAGGCTATCTTTTTGTATTTTCAGGATTCCAAAATTACGATGAGGCTTGACCATCACCTTTTTTAAATTACGTCAAATTATCCAAAATTATAATAAATTACATATTTATAAAGTAAAACACGAATGGTGCCAGGATTAGCATCTGAGCACAAACGATCTGGGGCCCGATTTTTGAAAGCACATGTGTGAAAATACCACTCGAAAGTGGTATAAATCAGCTTATATCTTTTAAACTACAGCTCTTATCAAAGATTTGACTAGTTCACAAGATTAATGAGAGCTGTAAGTGTCTTCTAAGCTACTCGTATTTCAAATTCAGCGCAATTTTTCACTACTTTCGAGTGGTATTTTCACACATGTGCTTTCAAAAATCGCTCTCCTGATCGACTGAGCACAAATGAATAACTCTGCTCCTTGATATAGTGAAGGATAATTAAGTCATGCGAAACAGCCACAATCCCTTTGATTCCTTTTTAGTTGATTACTTCGTTTTCCAAAGCATTAACTGCGTCAATAAAAAATATTCAACGGGAAAGTGACTGATTTCACATTGCAAATTACAAAGTAAAGTTTTCCATTTATTTTACATAGGTTTTGCTTTTTTGAATTAGACTTAAATTAAGAACTGATGATAGTATATTCGGTAATAATTATTGACGACTCGACGCTCGGCCTTTATCCCGCAGGAACTATGCAATTTACTGAGACAAAAAGTAGCCTATATTTTAATCTGGGGTACCACCTATCTCCGTTCCAAATTTCATCCAAATCCGTCCAGTTGTTTCAGCGTGAAAAAGAAATATAAATTATTTCATTAAAATAAAATATTTCATTTCATTTCAATAAAAATACGCACTCACTCACTCGCATCAGCCTCACTAACAAAGTTTCGCATTTATATTATTAGTAGGATAGACTTCCGCAGAGTAACGCCTCAATCTACATATATACACAGTAGATATGCAGAAGTTATGTTTTTTATCCGGCTCAAAGGACCAAGTGGCCAAGGACTAGGTCAAAATGAAAGCTCCAAAAATGTTTTTAAGTAGTGTAATTAAATTAATATATTTTACAGTTGCAATTCTTCCTTCTCATCGTGCACTTTGGGCACGTGTTGTTCGAGCCGTCGTGTGAGTACCCGAAGTGGGTGTCGCTCGTCTTCCTGCCGCACAACATATTTATGTTGCTCCTCTTCTTGGACTTCTACTTCAGAGAATATGTATACAAAAAAGATACTAAAGATAAGTAGTAAATTATTAATGCGAGAAATGATTTTGTTTTATTTACTTACTTAAGTACCTACCTACTTTAATGATTAAGTATGTACCTATTCAAAAAAAGAAACAAAGGATAAGTAAATTTCTAAATGACACTGAAAACTAGAATACATAAAATATCCGAAAAGTAAAGCTACGGCCGGAAACCAAACCCGGATCCTCATCGTCCCGTGATGCGTGCTATACCCCTATATACACCGCCGATAGCAGGTGGGTAAGCCTTTAATTTTTTGATTTTTTCTATCTGTACCAGCTGTTATGTGACTTCTGCTCAAATAACTAAATTTTTGTCGCAAAGCGCCATCTGTTTAAATGATGTGTCTGTATCAAGTCTGTAAGACACAATTACTTAAAAAAAACAAGTTGTATGTATGTATGTATGTATGTATGTATTATGTATATGTATTATGGCTTCTTTTAAAGTTGAATGAACCAACACACACAGCACAGATAATTTATATTTTATCGTAAAGTACCGTAAGGTGGATTCGGTGGGCACGGACATATAATATCGAAAGATTGCGAGGATTATTATCTGCGTATACAAATATTTCTGTATATTACATCTGCCGATATATATATTTTATCTGCAGGTAGATACAGGTTTGTGGTGAGACGGATTAAATAAATCCAGAAGCAGTAAAAGTCCTTAGACTCTGTCTACCCCGTAAAGGGATAAAGACGTGATTTATGTATGTATGTATGTATGTATAAAAGTGAATTTATTGTAACATCTGTATAAACAATCCGCGCCAAAAAATAAGTCTACTCAGTTACAAGGACTTGGAGTGAATGTATCATCGCGTATATTATAGCATCTGTACGAGTGATACTTTCAGTTAATTTACTTTTTATACGCAGATAAAATACTATCGTATCTGCGTAGTGTGTGACAGCTGTAGCATGAATCTGACTTTTTCAACATTTTCAACTCTTAATTCCATAAAATCACTTTATCCATCGTTTATAGCAGCGCCATCTCTCACCTTTGGTAAGCAATATAGGGTCTATACAGAATTATGTTACGTTATTAATAGATAGAGCTAGGTGTCAAAATTCCCTGAGTAATTTGGAATAATTTTAATCAGAACACAGAAAGATTGATGTAAGTACTACACGTAATGTCAAGAATCCTGGTTCGATTCCCGGCCATGGCCTTACTTTTCAGATTTTTCTGTTCACTCCAGTTTTCAGTATCGTATAAAAATAATATTAAAATAAAATAAAATGTATTGCGTTATTTCGATGACTAACTACGAATTAAAATCATTGTCAAGTTGCGTCGCACAGATATTTAGATGGCGCTAGCTATGCAATCCTCGGAGTTACGGCTCTATATTAGAATAAAAAAATATATGAATGTGTGCTATAATAAGCTTTATGCTTTTTATGTGGCGCATTGACTTACAATAAACAACTAGACTCTCAGTCGCTAACAAAGGTTCCTCAAGAAACGTCCGAGTTGCTTTGTCTATGTGTTGTGTGTGTCAATTAACATATTCGTTCAAATTTACACCTTATTTCGTGGCAGTAATGTTTAATATCAATGGCGTAGGATCGTGAGAAGTAATGACACGACGCCACGCGCTGGAAACCTGCCTGTCTCTTTTGTTCTCAATAGTAAGATTACGGTGCGAAAGAGACATACATTGTTATCAAAGCGCGGTCGAAACACAACTGAACAAAAACTCTGAACAATAGACGCGTGTTCAGACTTTTGCTTCGGACAATTTTTAAGCGTGATTCGGAGTCTAGTTGTTTATTGTACGTCAATGATGTGGCGTGATAAAGTACTCTGTGGTGGCGTGTCAAGCTGTCAAAGGATTTATATAGTTACATCTTTGATTTTGTTAAAAATACTTTTGGTCCATTGTAAATATTCGTTGTTACATTATTTTCTGTTGTACTTTTAATTTTAAGTTAGTGATTGTATAGATTGTTTTTATTTTAGTTCTCCATTTCATGTTTTAAAAGAGTTTATATCCTTCGTTTAAATTTTTATGTTGTTATGATGTTTAAGCTGATGGCCCTCGTAGCCAATGCTCAATAAAAAAAAAAAAAAAAAAAAAAAACAAGCTGTCAATGTCATCTCGCTCATGAGTTAACTTAACTGTCAGTTGTCACGAGATTGTTATGTTCCGTATTGTTTTTTGGCTTTTTATTATTTTGAAATACCCGAGTAAGACAGCTACTTAACAAAATACAGCGATGGCTAAAGATGTGACACTTCCGAAACCTGGTGAAGCTGCTCTTCGTAACATGCAGCTGCTAAAAGCCGAGAGCACAGTGTTCAAAGTTCCTAAAGTGCCACTAAAGAAACCTAGTGACAAGAGACGAGCAGTAGTTTTAGACGAGGACGTGTATGTTGAGGTAACTTAAACATTTCTCCGTGTTTAATTGGCATTTAAAAGTTATGAAAGAATAGAAGTTACCTAATTAAATAATCAAATGAAATTGATGTTGTCTTGAGCTGTTGTCGTCACATCATGACATGTTGCACAATAAAGTGGCTAATATTCAGTTATATTAGCACAATTAGCATATTATTGTTAATGCTTTTAACCCTGTAGGCTTAAAATCCAGGTACTACACAGATTAGCCGAACAATTCAGTTGTAATTAGGTATTTGTTTTGAGAAAAGTCTATTTTCATCTTTCTCTCTTTATCAAAATTAGCCATTCAATTAAAATTATAATGAACCTATATTACAGTACTTTTGTCACTATTAATATTTTTTATATTCTATAGGGTATTGCAAAGATAATCCAAAGAGACTTCTTCCCGGACTTGGAAAAGCTGAGAGCCCAGAATGAGTTCCTGGAGGCCTCCGAGAACAAGGACTTCATGCGGCTGAGAGAGCTGACTCGCAAGTACAGCGGCAGCAGGCCCCCCACAGAGCCATGTATGATCCTATTATCCTTACTAGTCCTTACTATATCCTTACTATATATATATATAATATTATAAATGCGAAAGTAACTCTGTCTGTCTGTTACCTTTTCATGCTTAAACCGCTGGGCCGATTTAGTTGAAATTTGGTATACACATATTTTAAGTCGCGGGAAAGGACATAGGATAGTTTTTATCCCGGAAAATTGCATAGTTCCCGCGGGATAGCACAGCCCAAACCACTGGAATTTTTCAAATTTAAGGCGGAACAAAGTTCGCCGGGTCAGCTAGTAAATTATAAATTTGTGTTCACCAAAATGTTTACCCTAGCTAGTGAATTATAAGTATGGGATTTTCTCAACATCCTGTGCAGAACTATAGTACATATATTATCTCATATATTTATAAATTCAAAATTTGTAAGCCATTTCGCTCACACTGATAGTCATTAATAGGAGAGTGAGAGAGATGCTCCTCCATTTATCTGGTGTGAGCTCTGTCTGTGTAGTAATGGATCGGGTTATATTGATATTTTTTTTTCTCTTGCCATAGTGATCAACCAGCCAATCAATATAACATGAACATAATTTGGTTGAGCTGCCAAAACAGGATTCTCCTATTGATTTTCTATAGCTATAGTGATTTGCTAACACAAAAAGAATTATTTGTTTCTGTGACTATTTTGAGCTTGTTAACTAAGGTGATTTTAGTCCATTAGGTCAATACTGCTGATATTCAGTTAGAAACTGTTTAGTTGTCATTATTCAAGTTTTCATTCCTTTGAGGAAATGGGCGAAAATCATAGGAATGTTGTAATAGGCGATGCGTCCACAATCCTGCTAAACGTGACTTGCAGGTCTTGTTACCTTAAGCTCTGTCTATCTCGTAAGGGATAAAGACGTGATTTGTGTATGTATGTACCTATGTTCATTCATTATTCTCATTCTGGTCAAACATTCACTTGATCTTGGGGCCCAAGTCGGAAAGGCCCATGTTGGAGGAGACTTACGCTCAAAGGCACACCAACATCAGAGTTATTTTATAAAATTTGTGTTGTACTTAAAGTGAATGTCGGAAATATAAAGGCTTTATTATTAAGGTTTATACATATTATAATGAAGTTTTATATCGTGTTGCAGACAACTCGCCCGCCACATTTGACACGCCGGACATCGGGCGGGCGGGCTCGCCGAGCGCGCGCGCCGCCGGCCGCCCGGACGCCGAGCCCGGCGACGCCGCTGCCACTAACAAAACAAAGCATATCACTGACAACCACACATTAGGTTATTTTTGTTTGACATAAATTAAAGGTTTTTTAGGATTTTTTAAGTGCACCGCGTCAAAAGGGATGACTTAATTTTGAATCCAAAATTAGATACAATGATAAACCTTAACCTTCAACCTTTTCGCCGCGAAACAGCTCTATCACTCGCAACTGTCAACTTTATCTTGTCAAATTGAAGGTACAATTTTACACTGCATGTAATGACTTCATTCATATCGAGTTAATGGCGGCGAAAACGTAAATGAACCTGAAATATTTTAAAATAATTGTAACACAACTTGTTACATATTTCATTTTTTTTCTAAACCACACTATACGAGAAAATAGATCTAAAATTTGGTTAATGTCGTCCGTTCATAATTTCTCAGTTATAGTCTTTACAACATTTCAGATAATGAAAATGAAAATGAAAATGAAAAATATTTATTTCGTTATCACATAAATCCTACTAATATTATAAATGTGAAAGTTTGTGAGTATGTTTGGATGTTTGTTACTCTTTCACGCCAGAACGGCTGGACAGATCTGGATGAAATTTGGAACATAGATAGATTATAGTCGGGAATAACACATAGGCTATTTTTTATCCCGGAAAATTGCGTAATTCCCGCGGGATAGCGATAAACGAATTCTATGCAGACGAAGTTGCAGGCAACAGCTAGTAGATAATAAAAGAATCTTTCCACAATCCGAACTATATCCTATTACAGACTCGTACCTGGCGAGCCACACGAGCGAGGACAACGCCAGCTACGACCGCGTGATCGCGCTGGAGCAGAAGAAGCGCGCCGGCAAGCTGGCCGCGGCGTTCGCGGCCGAGCGGGACTCGCGCGCCAAGGCCGCCGCGGCGCTGCGGCTGCCCTCCGTCGAGCAGCAGGCCGACCACACCGAGCGCCCGCTCGAGGTACTTCCCGACTGATGATCACGATGAGGCAGCGGTTGCGACACCAGAACCGTTTTTTTTTTTTGAAATCAAGTGTGTATATAACGAGTTAGGTACTACCGAGGTTCAGTATTACACAAAGTGTAGTTAGTTAATAGTTATTATTGCGTAAATTAGATTAGATTATTTATTCATTCAATAAAAATTACACCATAAATTATGCATTGTCAAGTTAGAATAGTTATAGGTAAATAATGAAATATAGTAAAGGGTTAATTTGATATAATGTCAAAATTAATCGAAAAAACAATGTAATTAAATAAATAAATCAAAATGTCATATCCAGAAACTCGTTCACAGATTAAAATGTATTTCTTAACGAAAGGACTTTCAGTCGACGCTCAAATGTTTCGTCAATACGAGTAAGTTAATTGTCATGGAACGGTTACACTTACCTGATTCTGACGTTTTTTTTTAGAAGTATGTATGTATGTATGTAAACTCTTTATTGCACATAAAAATAGAATAGAATAGAAGTGCGCGTGAATATTGTACTCGTAACTTAAATATTAATTGGTCTCCATGAGTCATAAAAGTGCGCTGTTTTCCCGTTACAGTGTTAATTTGTAGCAAATATGCACATTATCCAGATCACAATGAAAGTGATCACAAATTTGTACTAATAGCCATTTACGTAAGCACTCGGAGCTTTTAACATGACGTAACACGTTTGAGAATGTCCTGTTACTCGTGCAGCTGGACACGTGGAGCTACACGGCGCGCAACCACATAATGTACGTGCCGGCGGGCGCCGCCTCGCAGCGCGCGCCGCCCAAGCCCGCGCTGCGGCGCCGCAACACGCGCCTGCGCGCCGAGCCCTTCGACCACGAGCGCAACAAGGCGCACATCAGCGCCCTCGCGCGCGAACAGGTACCCACACACACCGCGCCGCGATCCATCAGACACACCGTGCAACACACCATACAAAACACCACGCAACACACCATGCAACGCACTTGCAACAAATCACACCATGAAATACACCACAATGCATCACGCTAAACACTACGCTACACAGCACGCAACACACCACGCAACACACCACGCGACACACTATGCAACGCACTATGCAACAAATCACACTATGAAATACACCACAATACACCGCGCTGAAGACTACGCTACACACCACGCGATACTACACAATAGGTACACCACAGTACACACTGTGCGACAGACCACGCACTTGCACTATGTATCAGTAGCCATAACAATTTTACAAATGGTTATCTGGTGGTTCAGTTAAGGCCTGTCTATTGTCAATCGTCAACTTTATAAATATCCTCCCGCTCCTCATTCCAGGACGCGAGCGTGACGGGCAAGATCGGCGTGGACGGCGTGAGCGCGGCGGCGGAGCAGGGCGCGGCGGAGTACGCGCTGCTGGCGGGCGCGTCGCCGCGGCCGGGCGCGGGGCCCGACGCGTCGCCGCTCATGACGTGGGGCCGCATCGAGGGCACGCCCTTCCGGCTCGACGGCTCCGACACGCCGCTGCCCGCGTGAGTCAAATATAAATAAATAAATATCTTGGGACAAATTACACCAATCGACCCAGCCCCGAACTAAGCAAAGCTTGTACTATGGGTACCAGGCAACGGATAAACGTACTTATATAATGTAGATAAATACATACTTAAATACGTACAACATCCGTGACTCGGGCGCAAACATTCGTATTCATCATACAACTGTCTGCCCCTACCGGGATTCGAACCCAGGACCTCTAGCTTCATAGTCAGGGTCACTAACCACTAGGCTATCCGGTCGTCAAAATATAGGCGTAGCGACTTCAGCACAGATTATTCTAGTGGCTAATTTGACGGGGAGACGCGACTCGAAGACTCGTAGGGCGGACGGATGCCCCTTTTCACTAGATTTTTCGGATCACTAAATGGATATCGTTACGTATATGCAGGTTGGGTGCGGGCGCGGCGTACAGGATGCTGTCGGGCGGCGCGCGCGAGCGCATCGCGCTGCAGCTGGCGGAGCAGGCCGGCCGCCGCCGCCGCGCGCCCACGCCGCGCGCGCTCCCCGCCTCGCCCAGGTGACGCACTAACCGTGGGCCCCGGTACACAAGGGACCAGGCCCCGCGTAGACGACAATCAAATTGTTAAACAAATTTGAATACTAACGTAGTAGCAATTACTATAATAAAACAATAACTAGATCTTTGTTGTCAGATCATTAACGTAACATTAATAACTAGACTCCCAATCGCAAACAAAAGTTCCTCAAGAAATGTCCGAGTGGCGCTGTCTATGTGTTGTGTATTTACTTATTCGTACGACATTAACATATTCGTTCAAATTTACATCTTCGATCGTGAGAAATAATGACGCGACGTCACGCGCTGGAATCCTGTCTGTCTCTTTTGTTCTAAAGCGTTTTAGATCACGGTGCAAAAGAGACATATACATTGTTATCAAACCGCGGTCGAAACACGACTGAACCAAAACTGCACAATAGACGCGTCGCGCAGACTTTTGCTTCCGAAAGTTTTTGAGCGTGATTGGGAGTCCAGTTGTTTATTGTCCGTCAATGTGTCAGAATAAATAAATTATAATATTATAATTAAATCTTCGGTGAAAAAGAAGTGTGCACGACGGTCCGTGGCTCATTGCCGCCAGGCCGAAACTTTGGAGCCAGACATTTTTTTTCTCATCTACAATAAGTCGGCCAATTTTAATTAGAAACTTTCTAGACCTATAACATTAAAGAGGGACAGGACCGTTGCCCTATCCTCTTTCTGCCGGGGAGTAAAGAAATAACTAATTATAATGTATGTTAATTTCAGTTTCAGATCAAACACCGAGCGTCTCGCCAGCATGTCGCCCGCAGCCCGGTTGCTGGCCACCAAGCACCTGCTGTCGCCGCGCCTCAAGCTGACCCCCAACGACGTGGGCGTCCTGCACGCGGCGAGCCCGCGCCGCGCGCACACGCCGCGCCGCCCGCTCGTGGCGACACCGAAGAAACCCGCGAACACGGACAGCGTGGCTGAAAATAATCTCACTGACAACCTGTTGCAAATCAACTTGGAAAAGCGGTCAAGAAAAAAAGCGCAGGACTTTTTCTCCTAACTAGTAAATACTGTAATTCATTGCAAATAAGAGGTAATGTAGGCTGAACTGATATCTTGGTAGCGGCCGTGAACTACTTGAATTAAGACCACATCGTTTTCCCCCATTGTAACGAACGGATTTCGTAGTCCACAGTGAATCACGAAAAAATATATTAAGGTAGGTATCCAAGTAAAAAAGTCGCTGCATAACCTAGAGGTTATGTTGAATATTTTGGATACACTTGGCCGTAGTTGTACGTAAAATAATTTAATTGTAAAATAAAATTAGTTTTCTACCACTTATGTTTCCTTATTTCACAGCAAAGCCATCACAGTTCAGTATGGTCACCGGCAATAATAAATTATTATTGACTCACGAGGCATTCACATGGGTAAATAGCCCACTAGGCTGACAACATCAGCAATCCTCTAGTTTTGCGGATGTGCTTGGGCAATGATCATACTCATCGTTTACATACATACATAGTTCTTTTTCAGTCCATTGTTCTATCTTGAACGTTTTATCCGAATTCGATATTATTGCCGATGACTGTGATACGTACTTTGAATGTTTATCGACTGTTTGATAACAAATGCGTAAGTACTTCCACGTGTATTTTAACATTGGCCTTGCTCACCCAATTGTTTACTAATTTCACTGGCAGATTAACAAAGATAACGTTATCAGAATTTGATTAACGCATTAGGGGTATTATAAATATTTACTTTGGTCTTGTAAATAGAAAAATGCTTCGTTCTTTCTACTTAATGGAAGTTGTGCGCTAATGGATCGTCTAATATAAATCCATTTACCTACCTTTCTCATTGATAGCACATTCGGCGCCAGACATACCGTAGCAGCGAAAGTGTCCAAATCAGGTCCAAATATATCGAAACAAGACGATGTCAAAGGCTTTTAAGACCGTGTTTCGATGTATTTGGCCTGTTTGGTCGCTACGATATATCTGACGCCGACTGTTTTGTGCTGCAGCCATAGTAAATACAATAGTCTCAGCGTGGACATAGACACACACACACACTCACGTCATCTTCTCGTTAAAATATTTAATACCTAGTTAGTGTGTGCGTTTGGATAGCAGATAAATTGCACTGCAAAAAAATAAACGTCATTAATCATGCTAAACGTGGTCTTAAAAGTTTTGTTACCTTAGGCTCTGTCTACCCCATAAGACGTGATACATATATGTATGTATGCAAAAAATAAATGAAACAATACAACAATATTTAGCTTGGTCCCAAACCTACCCAATCAGTTTATTGATATGTTCAATGAAAAATTATTTACGTCCAAAAAATAATGCCAATCAATTGATACAAAATAATAGTATTATCTAATGGCTAAAAATGCACTATGTGCAAACATTGAAATGCCGTACTTTATTATAATGTCTCTTACACGCTAAATTATAAACCTATTGTCATTAAAATTCCATAATAATTGTGTATTGCCATTAACTAGTTAAAGCAGCAGATTATCTAGAAAAATCTGTTTAAAGTGCAGAATATTAAATATTTTATTTAGTTACCCTCTCGCCAGTTAACTAATCTCTTTTCGCTCATTACAGACATTCGGAAGACTAACCTCCTATTCTATAATAAGTTTGTCTTTATTTAAAAGTTTATAACTACCGTTCAATTCAATTCTATTCTGCAATATAACTACTTAGGCTTTTGGATAACCGTTTATATATACCTGTTTTAAGAACATACAAGAAATATGCTACGTCCTAAGAACAAAATGCCCTACTAGATAAGTGTCTAGCAATCATGAAGGCAAACAACGGGCAACTTGAAATAGTCAACAAGCAGGTATCACTAAATCGGCAAAAAATCTGTACATACCGACTACAAACTATGTTCCTGACCATAACAATTTCATCAGGAAAATTTACTTGTGACTTAGCTACCGACCCGAACCCTATAACAGCCTAAGTATAGCTGGCCTGGCTATAGTGCTTACCAGAACGCGCCTAAAATAATTCTATACCACGGCTCTGGCTTTTTGGGTTTGTAGTACTCCGAATTAGGCTTAGGTTTCGTGTCGTCCGTGGGATCTTCCTGGAATATGTTCACCATGGATGCCCTTATTCCAAACTTGAAGAACGCCAGATAAGGGAAATATTTCATCAATAGTAAACTGTACAAGTAATTCCATTTCAAGTAGAGTCGACCTAGGAAGGTTGTGTGTAGGATGGCGGCCCAGGCTCCGAAGTTAACGGCGTATTTGGCCCAGAAGTCGAGGTTCTTGTACTCGGGGGCGGAGTCTATCGTCTCGTAGTCGCGGAGGTAGAGCAGTCGGGGCGGGCGAGCCGGCAGACCCTCCACGGCAGACTTCGCTATAACACTCGTAGATTCGACTCCTAATAGAAAAACAATCATTGTGAAAATAAATAGTGAATTACAAAAGGTCGCTGAATGTCACTACAGTACTACTTAGTCTATATCAGGGTTTCTTAAAGTGTGGTCCACGGACCCCTTAGGGGTCCGTGGCATGTCTATCAGGGGTCCGCAGTAGGTCAGTTAAATGTAATCATATTTATTAGGAAATTGTGTCGTAAACTTGACGAATAAGGTTTTTTATTATTTCCCTAAAATATTTTTTGAGAGGGGTCCGTGAAGTTGTTTAAATTGTGAAAGTGGTCCGTGACTGCAAAAAGTTTAAGAAACCCTGGTCTATATATATCCGTAGATATGTCTATTTCAACACCACTGTGTGTTTCACCAACTGTTTAAACTAGTAATTAGTTTTATATTAGTTGTATACCTACTTAGCTAATTTTGACTAAATTCCAAAACTAAATTTCTCACAGTCCAGTGTTAAATGATCTATCAGCGTTCCAACCGCCATATCATTGTGTTACTAAATCGACGAACTAAAACTATTCCTTACTATTAAGACAACCACACCCACACACACCGTCACTGATAGGTATGCATAGAGATCTCCAGAGCAGGCCCTAGCTCCGGATCTTGGTAGAGCGAAAGTGTCATTTCACGCCCTTCACTATAACTGGCGCCTACAGCGGCGACCCTACGCCCTGAAGATCACGTCTCATCAGACTATAACTAGTGAGAGATGCTCTAGTTCTAGGTGGAGCTAAGCCTTGCAAACATCAATAGGCTGGCAATTAATGTTTATTTCTTACCCGTGTTTATAGGTTTTCCTTTTAACTGTTTCCTGATCTTATCCTGTAGATCCCGTCTGTCAGCCTCCGTGAAGATGTACCCCGGTACATCAGCCAGATTCCTGCAGGAGTAGAGCATCGCGTTCACATTGATCGTGGGGTTCAGGCACCACATGGACTCCAGCATGACGCGTGCCATGTGCTCGAAGTACTCCGGCACGTTCTCGAGGCAGGGCGCGTACACACGCTCCAACACCACTTGACACACCTCGCGTGTCTCCTCCACTGTTTTACGGCATAAGTTGTATCTATAAAGTGTAAAAAAAAGCACTATTATTACGTTATCCAATTGCTATTGAAACAGTAAAATCGTACCAGGGCCACAGCCTTTTCGTCACAGCTTTTCTTAATAATCTATATATCTATCCTATATCGAGTCTATCGTCTATCAATATCGAAACCTTCACAAATCACCGTTTGTTTCCCCTTGTCAAGACAATAACCCAAGATGAGTTCTAAGTTTTGAAAAAAAAAGTATCATAACAACGACTGGGAACTCTATAAAAACATACTACAATACATTTATAGTCTGATATTTCTACTGCACAGCATTGAAAAAGATGGTTCTTTGGCAGTGCGTTAATATTATTGATTAATTTATATTCCAAATTTTCCTTTAACATTATAGCTACATACTCCTCCCTTATTTTCTCTTTTTCTTTTGTTCTGCAGTTAGTGCTACGACAAACACATGACGTTAACTTCTCCATTGTGTTCATGCAGTTCTTCCAGAGCTAAGGTCAAAACTATCCGATTTGTTAAATACGCCCGCTAAATTTTAATAACATACAAGTACCTAGGTGCTGATTTTTTGGTCCGAAAAAAGGTTAAGTAGCTTCTATGGTTACTGAGTTAGGTACGTTATTAGTAGTTTGATCTCAATTTTTAGCGCTGCGTAACATCGAGCAGATTGGAGTGGTATTTGGTAAGGTAGAAGTATTTTCTGACGTGAGTTGTTCATTTTTTGTTTGGTTCATTTGTGTATATTCTTTCCCAATTATAAACAGTTTATTGTTCCGAACTATTGCATAATTTCCGGTCTTACGCGCATTTATTAACAGTTCTTTTAGTTTCTTCTTTCTTCTAAGTCTTCTCTGCTTAGTACATCTGACACAGCATATTAGGTGGATTTGAAATAGTAGGTATGCATTTTCCAATATATAAATTTTCATTCATTTTCTTAGTAGAGCTCGATTATTAGCGGCCGTCGGTTACCTTTCTTACCAATTCGTTTGATCGATAAAATAAATCCGTTTATCTCAATTATTATTATTATTATTTAATTTCACAACGGTTATCTCTAAATATATTTTTGATACGGCAATAAAGAGACGAGTCCGTTTCTCCGTAAAATTCTTCCAACCATTACAAAACGAATTTCTTTTGAAAGTCGTAGGTAATTTTTTGTAAACCTCTATTTTGGTAGAAATAGAAGAATTGCTTTCTAAAGCAGCCTGTATTTAAAACTTAATTTGATGTTTCCTTTTCCAGTAATTGCATTTTTTCTAGCTTAGTTTCCATCTAATTCCCGATTTGCTCAATCATAGTCGTTGCAATAAAACGCTGGTGCTCTTCGGTATGGTCTATGTGTTGAGTGTCTCCTATTAAGCTGTCCTTAGTAATTGTCTTCTGACTGGTGTTTCATCAGTTTTCCGGCGAGTAGTAATATTTACGCAAAGGACATTGCCATGCCTTTTTAGGGTTCCGTACCTCAAAAGGAAAAAACGGAACCC
This sequence comes from Pandemis cinnamomeana, assembly GCA_932294345.1. Taxonomy (NCBI): domain Eukaryota; kingdom Metazoa; phylum Arthropoda; class Insecta; order Lepidoptera; family Tortricidae; genus Pandemis; species Pandemis cinnamomeana. The sequence goes on from OW028720.1 coordinate 4,755,212, forward strand.
TTATAGGATCACTTTGTTGTCCGTCCGTCCGTCCGTCTGTCAAGACCCTTTTTCTCAGGAACGCGTGGAGGTATGAAGCTGAAATTTATATCAATTACTCAGGTCTACTGTCCCTTGAAGCTGTGAAAAAATCAAACTTCTAAGCCAACGCAATCAAAAGATACAGCCGTTTATGCCGCAAATTTCCGCAAATTTTCAACTCAAGGGAATCAAAACCTAAAAGGTAGTTCCCGTGAACGCAGAATCTTGAAATTTGGTATGAAGGTAGGTCTTATAGCACAGATTAAAGAATAATTGCAAAACCGTAAATGTGTATGTATGTCTGTATATAGCAGTGACCAATATAAAGTAACCCCACACTGCGTACATTTTGCTTTGGAACAGGGCTCTGCTTACACTGGTTTTAGATATTTATAGATAATGATACGGAACCCTCGGTGCGCGAGTCCGACTCGCACTTGACCGGTTTTTTTATTTCTAGGTTAATTTGCCTAAAATCCGCTGAAGTTAAGTTTGGACACTTGTAGTGGTGGTGCATAAGCAAGCGACACATTTTAATACTTCTAGGCTACTGAGTATTGGAGTATTACAGCCACTGCAGTTCAAGTCCATCTTATTCGCTGGGGTTCCAAGTATTATTAAAAATTACCATTTCGATCGATTTAAACACGATTTGTTCACGTTTATATGCACGTGCGCGTCGTATACCTTAATGCTACCAACAAAACTGCGTGGTAACGCTGACTCATTATCATTACATTGTCAGATACATTGTTAGTGATTATGAATACCTACACCTACCCAATTTTCAAACAATTAAAATTGGGTATTTTACCTATTTGCTACCTAGTTGAATTATAAGTCGCAAATAGAGTTATGTAATGAGTTAGCGCAACTAACCCTTGAGCTATACACTAATCATCAATTGCTACAAATAAGCATAAAACAATTCCATGTACTAACTATTGTTAACTGAGCTTTGATATAATTGGAGGTAATGTTAGTAACGTTTAGGTTACTACGGTTACGGTTTTGAAAATCTATTTGACATAGATTTTCAAAACCGATTACAATACTTGTCTTGTATTCTATTATTTTAAATTTTTAAACGGGACTTAATCGCATCTTCAATTTAATATGTCTAGCTAATAGTTAGGTACCTCGACGTTTCGAACATGCCGTGATGTTCAGGGTCTCGAAGAAACTGTATAAAAGCGGTGGATTTCACGTCTTGTAACTCTACGCGTTTTTTCGAACTACCTACCCGTAAATTTGTGCACACCGTTAAGTTTAAATCAGTTACAATGTCTCGCAGTTGTTATATGATGCTGTAATATCTGAAAAATTTCTGTATACATGGCGATTGTGCTGCCAAACCTTCTATACTCGTCAGAGACGTGGTGTGTGTACCGTCACCACATTCGCACCTTAGACCGTTTCCACCTTAAATGCTTGCGTCTCATATTAAATATCAGATGGTCTGACCGAGTGCGAAATACCGAAGTACTGCGACAAGCTAAGGTTGGTGGTATCGAGGCTTATCTGATGCGTCGACAGCTTCGGTGGTGCGGTCACGTATCGCGTATGGCGGAGAAGAGAGTGGCGAAGCGCGTCTTTTATTCTGAGCTCAAGAAGGGCAAGCGAAAGCAGGGCGGGCAACTCCTCAGATACAAAGACGTTCAGAAACGTCACCTGAAAGGATGCGGCATCGAGCCTTCTCAGTGGGAGGGTTTCGCAGCACAGCGCTCTGAATGGCGCAGGTTGGTGCAGGACAAGGTTCGCGAGTTCGAGGAGCAGCGTTTAGTTGACCTCGACGCTAAACGCGATGAACTTAAGACTCGCCAGCCGGTTGCCATTCGCTACCATTATGTCAACGGTGTGCTCACGTGCATTCATTGTGCGCGAGGTTTCGCCGCTAAGATCGGCTATATAAGCCATCTTCGGGCGCATGAGCGTCATACTAACTAGGAGTCGAAGTGGTCGCCATGGCCGAAATCGGTCGGAAGGATCATCATCAATATCTGACCTGTCTTGTAAGCCGATCATGTAGCAGATGGTTCTCCAGTAGTGGTTGAACGCGTCCCAGTCGCCTTCCTCGAGCTGCCGGATGCCGAACTTGTCCGGCTTCAGCAGCGCAAAGCCCATGAACCTGGAACATTTATTTTAACAATTAAGTTACCTACTATATATACATATACTATATATACACTATTTACTGATAGTTTGCTTTGTATTTACATTTAGTCACGGGTTCGCCTGCGCGTAATTTATTCCGGCAGTTGAAACCTCGGCATTTCACTGCCTGCCCGTGGGAGATTGAGTAGACAAAAATTTAATTAACAGTTTTAACACGAAAGAGCAACAAACTAATATATCTACGAACGCTACGAACATACCTACTCAAAAACTTTAGCATTTATATTGTTAGCAGGATTTTAAGAACTATTAGCGGACGTGTGTTAACTGCTTAACTGAAACGTATATTTCTAAATTCTGAAAGTCTTCCGTGACTGTAAACTCTTTCTGCCAACGACCTTTAGCGTTGCGGCTCGCTCACTTTTTACTTGCATTTACGTGCACTGCAGTACCTATATAATGTCGAGGGAAAACAACTATTCGCTTATCATTAAGTACTAAGTATATACATTTGTATGGGGAGTGACCCAACATTTTTCCTCCTCGTGTACTTAATGTATCTACAAACCCAAACTGCGTAAGCGCAATGTCGCGCTGCGAGACCACCCCGCTGCCGCGCAGCTTGCTGGCCAGCCCCGCGCGCAGGTGCCGGCTGCGCACCGTGTACAGCGACTTCCAGGCCCTACGGACGACGGAACAAGTACTTAGTAGTCAGCCTTTGATTAATCATTTTATTTTAACTCTGGAGATTTTTTCTAGCTAGTAGCGACTGAAGGAAAACCACCTCCAATGTAGTAGGCTAGTAGATAGGGTAGCATAACGTAGTCCTTATAGAATGCTGTTATCGCGAACGCTCCATAGCTGCTTGTGGTTTAGACAACATTGTATACACGTAGGATATAAATGAAATTATTTAAAAGGTCCATAACCTGTACGACTCCATACATTCCATTAGGTATGTATACTATAATAAAATATAGCAGCGAGCGTCTGGGTAAGAAGCGTTATTGTATCTCGCTGTATGAACATCAAACGTGCCAAAACAAAGGCGTATAAAGTGTCAAACTGTCAATCACCTAGCTACTATACTAAAGAAACACCCTCCTGCATGACTAAGTAGGTATGAGATTTTAGTAAGTTCTTTCACATTATAGTTAGTGTTAATTCAGAAAGTTGCCAACCTGCATGGCCCTGATTTTCCCGCCGTGGCAAGGTTCGAGTAATCAAGGCGGTGCTTCGTTATTTTACTTGTGAAAGTTGAAAAGTAGATACATGTTAAATAAATTTCACAATATCACAAATTTCATCTTTATTAGTAATTTTGTCTGTTTCTATAATCAATTTGTTCGGATAAGTTAATTCTCTCCTTCTGTTAGCCGTAAGATTGTTTATCAATGACCACATTTTAGCAGATTTTTTCTTGCAGTCCCTAAACGCTTTCTCAGTCTTTTCGCATGCTCGATTTTTCTCAGTATATTATTCCTTTCCTTTATGTAGAGCTTTTTCGTTATCTGGATCACACTATGCTGTTTCCACAGTTAATTCCTTTTGTTTAATGTCATCTATAATGCTTTTGCTTATCCGATCTTGCGTAAGTGGGTTCAGTATCTTGGTCTTCATGATTTTGCTTTGGCTAATACCGAATAACAAATAATTTTCTATTTCTTTATAATCATGGTTTACGTTGTGGTTATTTGATCTGTTGATAACCTCGTAAAATTTATCATAATTTATACTTTGATAATTAGACACAAAAAAAGGCGGAGGTTCTCAATTTGGTTGTATTTTTTTTAATGTTTCATTTTCACTTACAGTATGAGAAAACTTATACTTAGCAGTACCAATAAGGAAGATTAATACTTACTTGGTGCCCGGTTTCAGATCGTACTCAAACCACGAAGTCGTATGCAGTATGGTGGAGAGGTATCGCTTGTAGCTGGTGTAGGTCGAGGAGGAGCGGCGCGAGCCGATGAGCACGTGCAGGATGGACGGCACGGCCAGCACGGCCAGCAGGCCGAACAGCATCGACGTCGTCAGCGCGTAGCAGTTCTCCCAGTAGAAGCGCTGCGCTCTGCCGAGGGAAGTTCAGTCTAAGCGGGACCCTTCTTCTCACTCGCAAATTAATGACTATTAGTGTGCAGAACGGCACGAAACGAATTTCGAAAATCGAATTTCGGAGTACAAGTCCTGATCACGGGTGTGATTCTTTAAAAGAAATTCGCCTTCGTAATCAAGGCAATTATAACTTGACCCGTTCTCTGACCGGCATTATACAGACTCATGAGTTTTATGTTGCTGGTCGTGCGTCGATCAATTGACCATACCTACACGTGACTCCGTAGGTACAACAGGTATTTACCTACGAGGAAACGTTTACGACATGACTGCATGTCAAGCGCAGCGATCACTTTGTGGGCGAGTTTCTTTTAAACATTCACATTCACACCCCTAATATTGGTTGGCTTTCAACCTACAGAGTACCAAATGTGGCTAGACGAAGTAACTTTCTACTGTCGATAACGCTGCTAGGAGAATAGAATGAAATAAAAATTGTTTTCGCGCTCCTAACTACCACCTAACTGACACCTAGAGCCATCATACTTGCTGTTTTCTGCTGCATTGCGTTCGACCGTATATCTCTCTGCTTGACATCCCACGGAAATCTTAATGCAACTGCACAATTCTTGTTATTTCAATTTCAAACTCGATCTATGCTCCTAACGGAAACCTCACGTAACTTGACAGCACCAATGGATCCAACACAGTGCTGCTAAGCATGTTAAGTAGTTATCTATATATTTTCCTAGATGATGAAATCAGATGGAATCACATTTTATTACTATTAGTGTCATCGTGCGTGACATCAAATCCAAAATACATATTATAAAATATTAAATAGGTAGATAACTTTACTTCGTTAAATAACGCCTGAATACACCTACAACCTACAGTCTCGGATCCTAAAGTACAAAATATTATGTACCTGTCCTGCCTGACGGAAGTTACAGAGGAAAGTGGATCGATAACATAAAAAAATATTTACCTTGCTACTCAAATAAGTAAATGAATGTTTGTAGCGGAGTAGCAAGGTAATAAATATTTTATGTTCCTTGAAATGGACATCCGCAAAGTAACGCCTTATTCAATAAAACATTATTATATATTTAAAACAATGTCGGGTCATTTACACCATTTATACCTAATTCAAGAACGGCTGCACCGATTTTTATGATCGTTAATTTGTTGGATTTGTGTCGACATTGAACAGCAAAATAACTACAAAAATAAGAAAATTTGTCTTATAAAAAGAAATATTTCGTATGCAAAGCCATTTCTGATCACAAGACATAACAAAAACTGATTCAAAGGTGAAACAAATTTTGCCGGGTCAGCTGGAAATACATATAAATAATTCAGATGTCCGGGCAGAACCGTCTCGCCACTTAACAAGAAGGTCATCGTGCTTGGTCGATATTCTGCGAAAAGAGGGGAACATATAGGTAATGTTTGCTTCAAATCTTGCGAGTTCACCCACTTTCAAAGCTCTAATACAGGGGAGCCCAACCTGTTTTTAGGGTTCCGTACCTCAAAAGGAAAAAACGGAACCCTTATATTTATAAGGACCACAAACAATTCAGACCTAATTTTATTTTTGTTTTCCTCGTGATTAGAGATCGAAGTGAGTAACGGGCTGCGTACGCATCTATGGACATATTGTATTGACATGGATTTTAGTGTTATGATTATGATAAACCAATATGACTTATCTATACCTAGTCAATGATATTATCATGTTATGAATGTCTACCATGATGATGTCAATTTTAAACAATGATGGTTATTGTATAGTATTGATTCGCTTCATTGTAACAATAAACTACACCTAGATACTTAATTATTTATGTATCTAGGTACTAAGTACCTATGCCCAGTTAATGCTAGCAAATTATTTGAAAGACTTTATCGAGGTTTCTTTTGAAATGAGTTCTGATATGGTATACAATGTCTATTCTAAGTTGAGGTAAATAAATACAATACGAACATTACAACAAATTAGTAAATGTGAGCCAATCACAAAGAACCCGACGGGCGGATTGAGCATCGCTGGTCCAATATAATGGGCTCAAAATTTAGTAGGCAATTTCAGCAAAAAAACTAATTTAATTTCGAACATAACATTTATAATTTTAAGTATTGTATATTTAGTTAACTTCTAGATCTTGTAAATATATTTGTTTTTTTGTTTAGTTAAATGGTAAATTTTTAATGTAATTTCGAACATAATATGTTCTTTAAGCTGTCAACTTACTTCTTGAATTTCTTCTCGTCGTACCACTCGGGCAGCTCCAGCTCCAGTTCCTCTGGCTTCACGCTATCCGAAGGCTCCTCGAGAGCTTCTTTAGAGAAGAGCCCGTCGATAACTTCTTGTACTGCAAACACGATAAGCAGGTTAGGGAATACTTCGTAATAAGTTCGAAAACACTGCTTAGTCACATAGTATAAAATAAAGTCGCTTTCTCTGTCCCTGTGTATGCTTATATCTTTAAAACTACGCAACGGATTTTGATGCGGTTTTTTTTAATAGAGTGATTCAAGAGGAAAGTTTATATGTATAATACATGCATAATACACCGTGCGAAGCCGAGGCGGGTCGCTACCTAGTTGTTTATAATTTATCAGTTGCAGTGTAATTTTTGTTTCCGTGCTAAGTGCTGTTTGTTAAAAATTTGGAATGTTTCCTAACATACATACATACATATATATCACGTCTTTATCCCTTACGGGTTAGACAGAGCCTGAGGTAACAAAACCTAAAGGCCACGTTTAGCATGACTTTCGGCGTACCTATAGGCGGAATAAGGAATCAAAAATAGTGATGGGTTGCTAGCCGCATCGCCTATAACATGATTCCTAAGAATTTTGCACATTCCCTCGATGGGCTTTTACCATCTGCGAGGGACGAGAAGCAACCGGTACATTCTATGTTTTCCTTTGCTCCCAGACCAGCATGGAAGTAATGTTATACATTATACTCGTAATAAAGCTGAAGAGGGTCGAAAGTCATGGAAGATATTAAAAAAAAAATTGGCTGGGGTTACTTAAAATCGATAACGAACAGGTTTGAACAGTTTTTAGATTTTTTGTCAGTTTATCTATTTGTCTGTATATTTGCGAGCTCATCACGTGAAAACGGCTTAACGGATTTTGATGCAAACTTTACTAATCTGTTGAGAAAATCACCGGCCAGGTTATAGCCTACTTTTTATCTCGGAAAATTGCATAGTTCCCGCGGGATAGCGATGAACATGTCAAAAGTCGCAGCTGCCTAGAGTCGCAACGTAAATAAATATACAAAACAACTTAAATTGTTTAATTGTAATTTTTTTGTAGTCGAGTAAAAATATTGAGTCACTTTCGACACAACTTTGTACGGGAGGTGACTCACTATTTTTAACTAGTCAATGTACGTACAATTTACTTTCAAGATACTGGGAATCTGACGAATACGTGGGTGGGAATCAGTTAATTTAAAAACAGTTATTTGTAAATATAGGTTTTTGGGATTAGTGTTAATATATTTTGTTTCAATACCTGTGTTTCTTTATATTTGTACAATAAAACCAGTTAATTGCCTGTTGGATATTGGATTTTCAGCTATGCAGGCTTTAATTTATTTGCGAGTGAGGATGAATAGTCTTTTCGGTTGTGTTTTACAAGCAACATAGTAGCTTGGTAGTTTTATAGCTCCAAAGGGATATAGACCAAACTGGTCATTAGGTTGATTAAGAATGGTCAACTGGTTAAGTATGTGGTATTATAATTTCACCTAGCCATACCGAACGATATGTCAAGCTTGCAAATTAGTTACCTATAGCAAAAATAGCAGAATTTTTAAAAACATGACCTTCGACTTTTTTTCGTCGCTTTGGACGTTGGTAGCTTCGGAGTGCGGTTCAACCGGTTAGTCCACTACACCTGCGAATTTGCTAAATTATTGAGAACGAGTATAAACACAATATTAATGCTTAAGCTTTAATGATTTCGCATTTTAGTATCGTATTACCTGTATGTTTCTTACATGAATGCGAGTTTTAGTAGTTAGCGATTAAAATTAAAATTGAGAGACTGAAAACGCGCGAAGAATGAAAATGTTTTATTACTTACTATTCTACTTTCTAAACTTTCTTAATACAGTTGTAGGTGGTTTGCGATATATATTATAGCCGCTTTTAAATTACCCAATACAAAGTCTACGATTACGTTACTATGTATTTTTGTTTTAAAGCGGTGGAAACTTAAAAAAATATCATTAGCCCATATTTATTATTTGTTTGTTATAATTTGTGCTATTCTGCCGCTTAGGTAAATAATTTAATATAAGTTTACATGCACACTTAATAACTTTCGAAAAAATAGAAACCTTTATTAGGCAATCTTGACCCTAATTATAAAAAAAACTACAAATGTACCCAGCAGAAAGGTATCAATCCACATCACTGAGAGGGAGCTTAATGAACGCTGTATAACTTGACATACCGCTGAGATCCATCTTGATATTTGTTTATCCTGTTACCACGTCCGTTATTCCACCTTTGCTTGCTATAATAAGTTCATATTTGGCACACAGAGCGAGAAACTTTTTTTACACCACTGTGTATAAAATTTACGAGTACAATCCGTGCGCAACAACAACAACTCTAAACTTAATAACGGTCTCAAATAGCAAACGGCAGAATACGTGTTATTTTGATAATTTATAATTACGCTATAATCACTGTTTGCATAACACGTAATGATTATCGGATACAATGTTATCAAAGAAGAATGCTGTAGCACGCGTGTTATTTGGGCCGTCCCTGGCCGTGGACTGAGTGAACGAGGAATGAGGTAACGTGAGAGCGACAGAGTGACTGTATACTTGTAGAGGAAACACCGCTAGGTCGTTCAATGAATCTGTGTCACACTTCACTATCACTACATAGTATAAAATAAAGCCGCTTTTCGCTGTCTGTCTGTCCCTGTGCATGATCTAAATCTTTAAAACTACGCAAAAAAAATTGATGCGGTTTTTTTAATAGATAGAGTGATTCAAGAAGAAGGTTTATATGTATAATTCTACGCAGACGAAGTCGCAGGCAGAAGCTTGTTTAGATTAAATGCTTATTGTTATTATTTAATTAATAGCCATTGTCTGCGACGTTATTCGCGCACAATTAAAATCTGAATCAGGCAGCCTGACATTTCCCGACATTTCCAACAATTATCGTTATGTTTCAACACATACCTATCTTGACAAAGTATATAACGTACCAAAACCTCTCTCGTCAATCACTCTATTTATTGGTGAAAACCGTATGAAAGTTAGTACCTAGTTTTTAATTTATCGCGAATATACGCGGTGAAGACTTTGTTTTATAATAAAAAGATTAATACAACTAACTTATTACCGCGACTTTGGTCCAGCGAAAACATACAAATTGCTAGTTAGATCCATTCTATATCGCAGAAACGATGTGCAATCCCCTCGTAGTCCACATTGCTTCATTCCTTCGTATGGATTTATAAAATAATAACACATCTGCGATACAGCTTTTTGGGTCAATGAACTCTAATTCGGAGTGTCGTTGAGCGACCACGCGGTCATTACCTCCGGCACGGCAGAAAAAGTAACCATCAAACCGCTTCTTCGTAGTATTTTATGCAGCAGGGAAGAAAACTTGGTATGTCTCCCTGGTATGGACCCCTGCGCTGTATGCGATCAAGTGAAAGCAGCTGATATTGGGGTGCGCCAGCCCAGAGATGAGAGCAATACTCCATCCTCGGCCGAACCTGGGCTTTATAAATCTGAAGCCGCTGCTTCGGAGTGAAGTAGGTATCGCTTAGAACGGCCAAGCACGCCCAACATTCTAGCAGCCGACTTGGTTTTACCTTCCAGGTGATCGCAAAATTGGACTGTGCTCGAAACATCGACACCGAGGATTCCAACACTCTCCGAAGAGTTGAGGAGTGATCCCTGGAAGCATGGAGCGGCCTTGTTGTTGTTGTGCCTTTAAAACAACGGGCAAGGTTTTGACTTTAAGCACCTAATCGACACCCTTCGAAACGACCGGTGCCTCGTATAAATATAAAAGAATAGAATATTTATTTATTTTACACAATAATTGTCACATATAACAAACTTACAGGCTAAACATAGCAAAAGAGAAAAAAATTGTTAATACCTGAACTTAATGTTCCTGTGTCTCAGGTGTATCGGGACTTAAAAACTAATTTAAATAATCACATGCAAAATATATTTGATTTGATTAACACTGCGCAATAAAAATTTTTTAGTCCACAAAATATACTTACTATCAATGTCAGAAAACCAATTTGTCAATAATAATAATATAGAAGAAGAGAAAAGAAGTAGCGCTCAAAACTTTTAACTGGATAGAAAAGTAGCGCACTTCAGCCGCCTTCATAATCTATCGAGTTAATGTACAGTTTTTCCGCAGTTGTTTTAGCAGGACAGTCACAATCACCAGTTTTGTGGTTGGACGGCTTCTTAGAGTGCAAACATGTAGCACATTTCGGTGGTAACGGCCTTCTTCGAGCACTCCTTCATTGCGTGACCTAGTTCGCCGCAATGGCCGCAGGTGTTGGCCTCTTCCCGGCAAGTCTTGGCATGACCGTACTGCTCACTTGAAGCACCTTGTAACAAGAGTAAAGTCTCAGGGCACGACGACCAATTCACAAACGCTCTCTTCGTTATTAAGGTATTATGTATATGTGCAGGGACTTCAAATATATAATTGCAGGCCTCGGCGTTCTTCCTTCCCGACTTATGACTTAACTTAATAAAGGTCAAAAACGTCTCAAGCGTCGAACCTTGAAGCTTGTTGGCTAGTTTTTTTTTGTTAACAGTTCTTGACAGTTAAAAACTTCTGTTTCCTGCATGGACACGGGCACTCCGATGACTACAAAACTGGGCTTGCGCTTCTGTGGCTCGTCGATAGTGAGGCAAGAGGTGGTCAGTTGTGCGGAACTTTTCAACTTCTCGATGTCACCCTTGGGTCGGTGCTGATGATAACACCGCCATTCTTAGTCTTGTGCAAACTTCTCACGTGCAGCTTCATTTGGTCCGGCCTGATGAGTTTTTGAACAAGGGTTTTAGTCTCCTCGCTCGACTTCACCTTATCGGTAAGGTAAATTGCTAGAGCTGATATTGCTAGGTGGAATAAAATTGCTTGCACCTTTTTTAATCACGTTGGCAAAGGAAACTGCTAGTATAACAAGTTTGGAGGTCTTTTAATACACTGTTTGAGGTCTTTAAGTCGCTGCGAAAGTTAATGATTTTCTTTAAGGGCTTGAAGAGACATTTGGGTCTGAATAGCTTTTTGTTTAAGAGATTGGTACTGCACAGCCATTTGAGATGTCCCATGGCCCACATTACGGCACGAATTAGCTATTCTTAATTTCTGGTCAGAGTTTAACTTCCCTTCGGATGAGATAGTGCACACCTCGTTCAGGCTCTGCTGAACAGACGCCTTCCAATTCTGGATCTCGGGAGTGGACACCGCCACAGGAGGATCCTCCAGTTTTCCAACGGGCTCGGGGGGCGCATGCGCAGGCGCACCGTGGGCGGGGGGCAGCGTCGCGTCGTCCCGCTCCTGTTAAAGGGACTGCGCTCCATGTTAGAGAGTATTTTATGATTAGTATTTGTTTTTAAAAAGTCTTTGCGATACATTTTGATGGTAGAAATGAAGGGTAGCTGTCAAAATGTAACTACATGTCCGTGTAGCTACCTGTTTTGTGTGAGATTGTTATTATCAAAATGTAGGGTTTCAGTAGCTATACATTTTGAGATTAAAAGCTCGTGTATGTCAAGTACTTAGGTATACTTAGGTAGATACGTGGTATGTCAAAAACATGTATGTATATCTTAGAATAATTGGAATCGTTAATCGGTACATATGCTGATTACATTCCAGACGTCATACATAATCCTACATAACAAATTTATGTAAGTAGATAACATAACTTTGTAACATAGCTACTTCGCGTTTATTAATTTGATGGACTTTAACTTATTTTATCAAGGTACCTACCTACTGTATCATGCACGCAGAGAGAGAATTAAGTTTGACTGATTTCTGAGATTCCGGCTATACCAATAATAGTTTCGCCAATTTCACCATGTCCGTCTGTTAATTTTCCTGGGGATGCTTTAAAAGAAACTCGTACGCGTAGTGATCGCAGAGCTTGCCTGGCAACCATAACTTGACCCGTTCACTCGGAATTGTAACATGGAGCCATGTGTCTAGTCAACTGGTCCACCGTGCGACTAACAAGTTAAGACTCCTGACTCTGTTTAATGTCTACCAGAGAACGGGTCAAGTTACGATTGCATGGCAAGCTCAGCGATATCTTCGTAAGCAGGTTTCTTACTTAGTACCTACTAGAAGGCTGAAATTCGACAACGGTTACTTACTAACATATTAATCACGTCGACAAAATGGGTATATAAAATCAGGCTACCTCCCGTGCACGTCAAGTACGGGATGGTTTTTTTTGTCTCGTCTATGTGATTGAGGGATGTCGTTTGGATTGATCGTTCAAAGAAAATATCGATTAACTAAGCGGCTTGATTTTTGAAACCACGTCTGTAAAATTATCTTACAGAAAAGTAAGTTAAGTATATATACAACTGCATATAAGCGTAAATGCTACTGTCTAGATAAGTGGGCTACAATGACTGATATGATGAATATAACCTATCCTTTAATTTTCGTGACAATAGCATTGATATCTCGGTTACCGTCCACCTGTTAGACTTTTTTCAAAAACAAAAACACAATGGAACAACTGCGATTGGTATACTCCAATCGCTGCGTTTGTAAACATTGGCTTATTGAGCCATTTCTCAGCACTACTTCGAGAACTAGAGGCAGTTCGCACCTCATTTACCTGAATATTTTGTTATTATGTTGTCTAAAAAGGGTGTTTTCGTTTTGAGTGTTCTACGGTTCTGTTATTGTGACTGGGTGAGTAAATTGTTTGTGTACATTTGCTTTAATCAGAGGAGCATTAACAACAGTGGATATGTATTTTTAGAATGATCAATAAAAATCATCTATATTTTTTTCGTTACCTAGATTTCTGATTGGATGTCACCAGTGCAAGATGAATTCGGCAGTGTGTAAGTAACATTTATATCCACTGTTAGTACTATAAATAAGACTATATAGTTAGTATAATAAAAACCGTAAGTACTGACAATAGATGGCTTTCTAAAACCTTAAACATCTTCTCTACAATATTTTTATACAGTCATAGATGGTGCTTTTACCACACGGATTAATGAATATAACATTTTACTGTAGTAAACAAAGATGCATTAAAACTGTACCTACATTAAAAATTAAAAAGTTTGCTAAATACTATGTACAATATTAACCTAAACCTAGCCTAACTTAAACTACAAATAAAACACCCCTCCCAAGTCACTGTCACTGCTCATTGTGCCCAGAAGGCTGGCAGAAATTAAATGAACTCTAAACACTAACTGCAATTCTTAAATAGGTTGGTAAGTACGTAAATGTAACATATTATAAACTAATTAATTTTAAATGTGGTCAAGGAATATTTATTTATAAATCTTAGACTAACGCACAAATCAAAGTAAATATGATCCACTAATGACCGTTGACTAGTTGGTATTTTGTATTGCAGTAAAGACCTTAGTGCTCGAAGAAACGACGACGCGCAATTGAAAATGTACGAAGACGAAGAACTCCGTATTCCCGCACAGTTTCTCGCAAGTACGCAGACGAAGGTATCAAATGATGGCGCCGTCTCTGAAATAAGCAACATACCTACGACCAGCCTGAAGACTAAACTACAAGCGACTTTAGAAAAAGCAAAAACGCTGGCCGAAGCCCTGAAAGAACAGATTTTCGCTGTAACCAACCGAGAAGCTTTGCTGAAAGAAGCAATTGCCAACGGAAGGTAATGCAAGATTCAAATCAAACATATATTTAAATACTTAAAAGCTGATTATTTTTAGGAGTGAGTAGCGAGCAAGCATTGCTCTTAAACTGACCACAGTTGCACAGAACACATTTTTGATCAGATCGAAAAATTGGAGGTTGCTTAAAATGGTCCTTCTAAGAATTCCGATTGCATTCCAAATGCAGGTCGGGCTTGTCATCAGTGACAGTGTACACGTTGGACCACGCCCCGCGCTCGTACCTCATCCGCGACGGATTCTGGACGATATGCAACGGCGCGCTCAAGCCTGCAGCTGACAACCCCTACTCCAAACAGCAGGCCAGTCCCCGGTGCTTAGGTGTCGAGGTATCATATATTCTACACGCATTTCCACGGTAGATAAATTAATCTCTAGTCTAAGCTTTTTACACAAAAAAGTCTCGCTCGCAATCGCATAAGTATCAATTAGGTAGGTACTAGGTACTAAATAAATAGTTAAAATAAAGCCAGAATTCAGTGGGCAGAAGCTACCTGGCCCTAACGCCTGCCCGTCGCATTTCCCGATGTCGAAACGTTTTTCCATGCACAAGGTGGTATGCATTTCGAAGCTCTATTTTTAAAACAGCAAAATAGCGATGGTAGGTACCAGCAGAGCTTGAAAGTAGTAGAACTCGCCCTGCCATAATGATCTTCGTTGCGCAGTTTCTTCGATACATCACGTTGCCGCAAACTGTCCACTGATAGCTCTGCAACTTGCTGCGAAAGATTCTCAAAACGTTGCACTAGTTCTTCTAGCGAATCAAAGAACGTAGATGGCGCATGCGCTGGCTGAACTGTGGCAGTTACTTGGTTAAGCGCTGGTTGCATCGATACTTCGTTGACCTTATCTGCCAGTTCAGCCAAAGTATCCAAGTGGGTGCCGGTGTAGTGGGGTGGGGAAAAAAACCGGTCAAGTGCGAGTCGGACTCGCGCACCGAGGGTTCCGTATCATTATCTATAAATATCTAAAACCAGTGTAAGCAGAGCCCTGTTCCAAAGCAAAATGTACGCAGTGTGGGGTTACTTTATATTGGTCACTGCTATATACAGACATACATACACATTTACGGTTTTCGCCATTATTCTTTAATCTGTGCTATAAGACCTACCTTCATACCAAATTTCAAGATTCTGCGTTCACGGGAACTACCTTGTAGGTTTTGATTCCCTTGAGAGTTGAAAATTTGCGGAAATTTGCGGCATAAACGGCTGTATCTTTTGATTGCGTTGGCTTAGAAGTTTGATTTTTTCACAGCTTCAAGGGACAGTAGACCTGAGTAATTGATATAAATTTCAGCTTCATACCTCCACGCGTTACTGAGAAAAAGGGTCGTGACAGACGGACGGACGGACAGACGGACAACAAAGTGATCCTATAAGGGTTCCGTTTTTTCCTTTTGAGGTACGGAACCCTAAAAAGAAAAAAAAGTGGGCTCAGCGACTTAAATTTTTTTTCAAACAGTTGCTCTGTACTCCCTGTGCACCCAAAAAAAATTTAAATCGATCGGGTGGTGAGAAGGGGTTGCCAGCGTTAATTAAAAGTACCTAAATAATAATAATAAAGTAGTAGAAAAGTATAAAAAAATTTACATATTGATTAATCTCTCATCAGAAAAAAAGCCAATACAGCTGAGCCCACACGAAAATTACTTGTAATGGTTAAGTTCGCGCATGTATTTTTACACCAAAGAGATTCATGGCCAGGCTCAAGTTCATTGCCGGGAACTGTAGTTAGGTACCTACCTACTAGCAATCTTAATGTGAGAATTCCCTTAGACGCCGACGAAGCCTGACCCCTGCGTGTTTAACTCTGTCATCAAATACGAGACGATCCCGACACGACGCCGCGTGGAGTACACCGAGGAAGACTACTTGTGCCTGAAGAGTGGTTTCAACAATACTATAGAACAGTACCTGAGCGTGCCCAAACGGGTGGTGAATGACACTTGTAAGAATGGTGAGTGTCAATATGTTTCTACAAAATTCTCTAGGTCAGTGGTGACCAACCGGTCGATCGTGATCGATGGATCAATCAATCGCGGCTATTGGTCCAATAGATCCCAAGGCGTGGTAGAAAAGAACATGTTATTATCTAATCTAATTAGGTACCTTCAAACGAGCAATTCTCTCATACATATAACTATAATCTGAATCTCGGAAACGGTAATTTATTATGGAGGGGGTTACGACGGCGATAAATTGATCTAGCTAGGTTTCACTTTTAGAAGACGTACCAAAAAAAATACCGGCTAAAGCTCGGTCATCCAGGTACTGATAACTAAATTGGTAGACTGCAAAACGTTTAGTTGGCTGGTCAATAAAATAATACTGCTACCGTAAGACCGTAACTTATTCACATAATTCAAAATAATTTTATGATGAGATATATAAACGGGTTACTCACGTACCAAACGTACTCGACATGTTTCGGACAGTCCTTGTTCCGTGGTAGCAGCGAAACGAAAACTACTCGACATAGGTACCTACATGAAGTGATCCCTTTAATTCACAATGTTTGAATCTCACCGTAGACTTACGTTAAAACGTGTTGTCTTCAGGAATGGTAAGAAGCCTCGAAGAGAACGTGGCAGAGTGTGGACTGCGAGTACTATCGGAATACTTGTACTATCCGGGCAGCGCAGCGGCGGTTCCCCGGGAGTACTGCGCCGGCGCCTGCCGCCTGCTCGCCGCCTGGCACCTCTCCAACACCACTATCGAGAACTTCGAGTTCCTTAAGGACGAGCCTGGCTTTAAGAAGTACTTTGTTAAGAGCGAAAGCGAACACTTAATTTAATTGTTATTTAATATTATTAGATATTGAATATAATACTATTTCAAAAAATATCGTGAGTTTAAGTGTATTTCTATTACTATGGGTTTATTTGAATTCACTTCCTTTAATTCGTTTCATATTCCGTAACTCAAAAAGTAAAAACAAAAAGTACTTAGCTTACCTTTTTAATCTAACGTTAGTTGTCCGTCGGTGTATCGTCTTTAGCTTTTACTTGCCGCCAGCCGGTGTTTTCAAAACTGTTGCAGCTATTCGACAACAGATGGCGCCATACTGACGGACGACACTAATTATTTTAAATAATAGATGAAAACCACGATCCATATAAGCTTTTTGTGCCAGTAAGACCTCAAAACCCCGTTTTTTAAACGTTTGATAAATTAAAAATAATTCAACTGCGGGTTACCGATAGATCCCTTCGCCTTACTATAGTAAGAAATTTGGAACCGAACTGAAATTTAGAGGTTAGGATTAACTTGTCAGTCAGTACCAAGTCAAATGTCAATATTTACAGCGGTACAAAATGTTTTAAAATATTGAATTCCGCTACTATTATTTAAAAAACAAGCTTGAATGTAATTAAGCATCAAACAAGATGAAATGTCACGTACCAGGACCTAATGTTAAAGGTAGGCTAATACGTAATGTTTACATTATATTTAGGTGAGCGGTGAGAATTGTACTTTTAAATTAAACAAAATTGTGTAAGTTGTTTGTTTAAGAACCGACTACATAAATAATTTTCTTAGTTTTAGGACGGACTGTTCACGCCTTAGCAAGATTTGGAGATGAGCTCTATGTAGAATCACTAGCGGATTGTGTACTTCTACGGACTTTAAACGCAGCAGAGTCTGCGTATGCCGTGGTCAAGTTTAATAAAAACTTCTTTTCGTACTTTAACTACAATTACTACTCCACTGAAGATAACGAGGGATTGAAGTGTAAAATATCTATGAAGTCTGCTTTACATACGTTTAAATCACCGACACATATGGATAAACAAGTGGAGAATTTAGAAATAAAACTTGATCCAGAGTCCTGTAAACTGATTTTCCAATTGAGGTGTAGGCATGGGATTGTAAAGACACATTTTGTGTCCATACTGGACTGCAAGGCCATGCAAGCTGTTTACACTAAGGATTTAGTGCCCAACAGGTAACAAAATCTTCGTCTTAATTTCAGTGCAATCTTTTGCACAGTGCAATTGGATAGTCATTATCAACAATGTTTGAGCATAAGACATCCCAAGTGACTGCTAAACACTAATAATGTATTAATGCTGTTGAATAATTATTTATTACCATTAATAAAGCATATTTTGTTTATGTTCAAGTGTTTTGTTTTTTTTTGCTACAGAATCACATCACCTTACAAAATACTTTCTGAAGCATTAAGCAACTTCCAGAGTTCAGATGACCAGGTGACGTTGGAAGTCACTGCCCAGAGTATGCTTCTCCGCAACTACATTGACACTCTCGCTGACCTTTCTAAAATAATCCGAACACAAGTGACCTTAAAACCGTCAGAGTTTGATGGGTATACCATAGGAGCAGACACCATGATCACATTCACTTTAAAAGAGTTAAAAGCCCTACTAGCATTTGCTGAAGCACTTAGTTTACCTATTCAAATACACTTTGAAACAACAGGACGACCTGTGGTGTTCATAGTACACAATGGCTCAACATTTGAAGCTCATTTTGTGTTGGCTACCTCCAAAGCGGACAATGCATCTCAAGTTACTACTCAGAATACAACACACAATGAGAGGAATAAAAGAAAAGATGTCAGTTCCACTAGTAATTCAGCCAGAAAGAAGCCCAATTTGAATACTGATATATCCAAGTGCCTAGAAGAGGATTCACATCTTTTTAATTTCATAGAAATTCCTGAAGGACATTCTGCAGCTGTAAATACTGGTGCAGTTCCTGGAAATGATAATCCCCAGATGGAAAATGAGGTGGATCATGATGTAATACCTCCATCACCTACAGCCAAAGCACTTATCCGAAGAGTTTTTAAAAGATGTTTTGAACAAACTATAGATTTAACCAATATCCAAGGCACTGTGTTGGCTGAGGACTCGGATCCCGATACCTGACTGACTACTTAAGTTTGACTTGTAAGTGTGGGTTAAATAGTTATTCAAACATGTGTTTCTACCTCTGTAACTGTTTTAGTTATTTATTGCATTGCTACTTACTGAATTTGTTATGCAGTTACTAGGTTAACATTCTATAACATTTTGTTTTGTTACAACTTTTAAGGTTATTAGAAAATTTATAATAAAATTTTAGAAAACAAATTATGTAGAGTTGAGGAAAACATTTTTTTAATGTTGGTAGCGCCATCTCTTGCTGAATAGCTTAACTACAAAATGTGTGACCTTTTGCGCCTTATCAGATAGTTTATGAGCCGGTACAGGACTATTAAAGCTCGAATGAAGCTCGGTCTACCAGGTACTCGTTATGTATATTAAAAAAGTCTCTTCCTCTTACTCCATCATTTCCTACATATACATTTTTAATATTTCTTTAACATCAGCATTCTAACGTTGATGATTGAAGGCAACGTCCTTTGCGGAGTTCCATACTAACAGGAGAATCAGAGCACTGATTCTGATTCCACATAAATGGTTTAGTTCTGCAAATAAATGACTTATGACTTATGACCCCAGTGTTATAAAAGTCTAATTACACTCCACCATAAGGTCGACGTTTGGGCATTTGAAGATACCTTACAAACCTAACCTAAGTAAATCACCAGTCAAAGAAAAAAAAAGTTACGAACCTCTAATATCAAATTGCATGTTTCGTGTCTGTTAGTGTCTCACATTGTTTCATGAACAGATGTAAAATAAGGAGGTAAGTCTGTTGGACATATCGATCTATGCGAGAGCGGTAGGAGGGTGGATCCCGCAACAAAATATTCTTATCACCAAGCTTATCACTTATCACACATAGCTAATTTTGCGCGTTTAGTGAATTAATTGGTTTTAGTGCATAAGCGTTTTATTTATGTATATAAAGTTATATAGCTGTCAAAGGATAAGGATAAGTATGAATAAAATATCTGAATGTTTACTGCATTATTATTTTATAGTAAAAAATATTGTACACACATTCCAAGCGGTATGCAAGGGAGTTGCTTTGTCCCAACATATACATCATCATCCCCAAAGTTAATCCAATTTAGTGAACTTAGGAACATCAGCAATAGTTAAGTCAAATCATGATACTAATTCAAATAATTTTAACTTAGGACTACACACAATAATTTTGAGTTACCAACTAACATTATCTCACATGCCTGTCTGGTCTTTAAGCAGAATGACATTAGTGTATAATTTATAAAGTAACCATGAATTATTTCACTCTCTCTGATCAAATAACGTTTACACTTCGATACTAGGTTAAGTGCAATTTGTACCTGTAAGATCACAAACTTTCATAAATAATGGGACACTTCCGAATATTTTTACATGGATAATTTATATTTGAAAGAATTCAATACATTGAAAAAGGAATAAGGAAAATACTACATTCCATCCCTATCAAATTACAGTATTTGCCAGAATACCTCTCCTTCAACACATCCCTATCAATATATCTACAAATAAGGCATGACAGAATGGATACATTTGGTAATTTCAGTAATTATTTAGAGAAAATATAAATAGATGTTAAATTTACTAATAAATTAAGCTTTAGCTATATTAAAACATCCTAACGGAATTTTGCTGGCTGGGCTATAGTGAAGTTTTTCTAACCTATGTTGCAAAATGAAATATCGAAATAAGCTTTTCATTTTTTTTAATGTTTCGGTTTTTATAAAATGCTACAAGTTCGGATACGTTTATACACAAGATTGCAATATAACACAGTAAATAAATGTTGCTAAATCATTTGACATTTGGTTTCTACTATACAGAGATCAAGTAAAATGGAAATAAAAGAACAAAATGCAGATTTATTTTTCTATAAAAAATTACAATACACATTTCATTATCATAATAATAGCTAGCTAACATGTCTTAAAAAAGATGAAAAAGACTTTGAATTGTATTTTAATTTATTATTTGATGTGGCAACTTTACCATTTAATTCAATACCGTTTAATTACAATAAGTATTTATTTTAAACAATTTCAATATTGTCTCTGGCCCGATGGAGGGGCGGGGCGCACTGCCGGCCATGCGGCGACCTAACTGCATCACCAAACACTCACTATCCAACTAAATCAATGAAAAAGGGCACTGTTATTTAGGAACAATCCTCTTGGCTCTTTCTGACACACAGTGCTACTTTTCTTTTAAACTCCGAATATGATTCTCTCCATTCTTTCTGTAAAAAGAAACAGAATGAGCGCAAATCTACGAGTGTCAATATTGAGGGTTTGTCGTTTGGCCTAGAGGTGGCCGGCCTTAATGTGGCTGGGTTGTCTCAGTGTACTGCGATTATTGTAGTGTCATATGGCCCTTTTTCAACAAACAGTATGCCGCCTATTATTTTCTTGTCATTCCTAAAAGCAATCTTCTTGACTTTTCCTAACACATCTGGCAACTTTCTTTTTGAAATCCGAATATCGGTCTCTCCATTCTTTCTGTAAAACAATGCAAATGGTAAATATGATATAAAAAATAAAAATATATATTTTAGGGAACTTTGTGAAAGCAACCATTCATGCATTTTTGGAAAACTTATATTAACTTGGGTGAACCAATTTCCTTATAACCTATGTTATCCAACAGGTTCTATAAGATTTGTTTTATGTTCAATTAAATAAAAAGTTTAGTTGATAAATAGTCACATAATGCTTAGAGACCAAGTAAATTCTGAAAGAATACCAATACTGATATTAATAAGTCTCTTGTTCCTACAAAGATCCTTAATTTAATTTATATATAGTCAAACAAGTAAGTGCTTTACCATTTCTTATAACTGTTCCGTTCTTGTACATATTATCACAATACGCAGCCTGTCAAAATCATAACCCTCCTTTGTATTTGCATTTGTCATAGTCGGGTAAAAAATAAACAATAATCATATCAACTTGTAAAGTAATAATTTGATGATCTTCAATATTTGAAGCCCCAAATGACAGTGAACCTGATTGGTAAATTAATAATGATATATTGGATGACTATACTTGGTTAAATGAGCAACTAAGCAAAGATAAAATTAATGTTCACTTTATAGTAGTAGGTGGTAAGAGAAGATACCAAATACGCAAAACTTAAAGGCCAATTACACTATTGTATTCACCTAATGTGATTAGATTGCCTACTTCGGCCAACAAACTTCATCTTCATATCAGTATGTCTGCCTACTTAGGTTACCTAAGTAGGCGGTTGCGGCTGTCGCTCGCCGAATGCGGCCGACTACCGTATTCCATGCACTGCAGTTACGGTCGCCGCATGTTGCATGCGGCGAAAGCAGTAATGTTATTGCCACTTTAGGTGCAGAGACCTTTATCATGCAAAATTTATTGAGGTAATAATGCAGGCAAGCTAATTTAGTCTTCTAATGAAGTTAGTTAACAATAATAGTATTCGTTTTAATATAAAAATTAGCTGGTGCTTGCAGCTACACCTTTGTGAAAGAATAATATTTAGTAACATATAGTACAGTCTCATGGGAAATAAAATAAGATAAGACTGATAGATCAATAATCTGTTAAAGTGACAAAACAATTGAAACATACCATGCAAATATTGTCACTAACCAGAAACCAATGCCATATCAGGCAATTTATACCAACTGTGGCATGAAGGCCGGTACTCAATTTTTTTTTAACTATATAATTGTCATTATATCAAATTCATTAATTGTCTAGAATTATATTCTGTCTGCAAGGACCATGCAGAGTTACTGTTAACCTTTACAATGCCAAGCCTGACAAAATAATAAAGCTAATTTAAAACTTATGCCATTGCATAAAGGTTACTCTTACTCTGTTTTTTCCATCATATATAATGGTTGTTGGTGTTGAAGAGGCTAAAAGGCGTTTTTAGCATCATAGATTCCTCATTCATGCTGAGGTCAAGACACAATGCATTAAATTTAACTACTTGACTATAATAATAAAAAGTTGATACTGACCGCAGCATCTACATTAGCAGGGCTCTCGTCGTTGGGATCAGCCAGCATGGAGATGACACTGATCAGTATGGTCTCCACTGTGTGAACGGGCAGCCATCGCTCTGATGCCTTCTCGTAACCCCACTTGTCATCACCTGGCTCATGCAGTATTGATATGCAGACATCACCATTCTTTTCAACTGAAATTTTATTAAACAAGCATTATAATCTATATATCTATCTATATATATAAAAGAAATTCGTGTTAGTTACACTATTTATAACTCAAGAACGGCTGAACCGATTTGGTTGGAAATTTGTGGGAGGTAGCTTAGAACCAGAAGACAAATAGCAAACTTATTTTTTGTTTTATTTTTCTAGAAACTTTAAATATCGCATACCAATAATGATATCTGAAAACTGATTTTTGGACCTTGCGAAATTCCCGTGGGATTCCTTGAAGATCAAAGAGCAGCACTCATGACAGGATTTTGCAAATTTTCCACAGTATAAAAGGACGGGATAGGAAATAATGACCTAATATTTAATTTAAAGAAATGAGTGGATGAAGGTGGTATTTCACTTTGAAGTTAGATAACTAAGATAGACAGCGCAGACGAAGTCGCGGGCAAAAGCTAGTAGAACATAATCATTTCAATAGAGCCTGGTAGAGATCGCTATTAAGCGACAAGACCGCCTATTGACTACCTTGTTCTTAGTTTCTGTATTGTTTTGTACTGAATTATGGGGTTCAATAAAGAGTATTTGTATTGTATTGTAAGTGTTGTTTGGGTATTGCTGGCAATCAGCTAGCTATTTGCCAGTTGTTAGATTAACTTTAAATTCAGTATACATTTGTAGATAAGACAATGCAAATAGCAAATACAGCTAACAGAAAAACACAGCAAAAATCTTGTATCAAAAATATCATATCAAAAAAGGTACTGTAATTATGTTTCAATTATAATTGCTGCTGTGCAGAATACTACGCCACCTAGAAATTTCGTGAAATTCATCTTTATTACTTGGTATAAATTGAACTGGGGAACTTTTTTCCATATATTAAAATTAATCATATTATTATGAACTAGAAAATGCTATGTAACTCTTAAAATTTATACCATTACTATCAAAATGATGGAGCTCCATAAAGGATTCCATTTTTCATCAGGACAGTTTCTTTTGACATTCATTATGACACATGCACACAACTCATTTTGATATAAATTGCCCTGTCAATAAATATAAATTGCCCTGCACATGTTTATTTTGTATTTCACCAAGATTTTTATGAAACATACAGAGTAGTTTTTTCATTATTTTAAAATACTAATCATTTCTTCTAAACAAAGACAAAAACTTCTCAAGCAAGAGGCAACTCCAAAATACAATTTAATTGAAATGAGAAAAACAGAACATTGTCCTATTCAATTTGAGAACACACATGTGTTAGATTTATATTCAGACTTAGATAATTTATTCATTCAATAAAAATTACATCATAAATTGTGCATTGAGAGTTTAGATTAAAATTGTCAAGAGTAGATAAAATAAAATAATAAATTGAATATTGCAAAAATGACAAAATCATATATAAATCAGTAAAAAATGTTTTCCTTAAGGATTTAGATAGCTATTATTCAAATAATCTAATAAACATTAAGAAAAGCCATGATAGCCTAGCTGGTTGACCTATGATATGATATTTCAAGCAGTGGGTCGTAGACTCAAACCTGGGCTGTACAGTGTAGGAAAACATTGTGAGGAGACCTGCACATTCCTAGAAAGTAATCTATGGAGTGTGTGAAGTACCCAATATGTACTGGACCCAGCATTGGAACATATGTATATACAGACCCGAGATTATGATCTACAAAGACGAAAGATATCTATCTATCACAGAGACACAACAAAGAACACTAATCAATAAAATATCAAATTAACAAAGCTTAACATTTGATACTAAAGTATTATACTCACTATTTGGATGCCAAATTTCAGTAACAAATTTCATCCGTGGTGGCCTCAGAGGATATTCCTTGGGAAAGTGTAAATGTGCTTTGAAGAAACCACCCTCACTGGAAGCAAGCAATATAATCTGTCAGACGGTTGTTCAGAAAAAAATAATAACCTAAGTATTACTAAAATTATCAGAACAAATGCTAAAACACCATGATTATTTTATTATGAATGGTTTATAAAGAGTCATCTTTCAATACAATACTTGTTACTCACTATAAGGTGTCTGGAGGACCAATGATGAGCACTTCCCATCTGTATATGTCATTGTCGTCTATCAATCCAGCAGAAAACCCCTCCACTGGATTTTTGTTCAGTTCTGAAAGTTAATGAAAAATTATGCCAGTCTTTTCTTAATTCATTAGTTGCGTATAGAGTGCAAAGTAAATCTTTTGTCTTACAATGTGCGCGTGTGATAAGGGAACAGGTGGGATCCTCAGTGAACGACTAAATATAAAAACACCGTGAAAAGTTAGTCATACTGGCACCGAACGTCAGTCAATGCGAACGCTATTGATTTTTAAAGCGAGTCTCTCTCTCGTAATCAATTTGTATACTTAATCTTACACATATCAGACAGCAAAATCAAACGTTTACACGGAGTGGTTTAATAGAAGACGATCTTCAAAATTCGACCCACGGAGGTCAATGAATGTACGAATATGTCGTCTGACGCTCATGTTAGTGTGTTGTACAAATAGCAAATTATTACATTTGAAACCTTACCTGCTAGCTGCTTTTTTAACAAAAGCGAAGACTGTGGCTCTGACATTAATTACAATTGCGAAATTTACCAAGACGACACGAAACAAATGATTTTTCACAAAAGATGGCTGGCTGAGTTTTGGGCAGGTTGTGAAACATATGAGTTGCTTGTTTCCGGTGAAGTAAAATTGTCATCAATGTTGCCATATGAGAAAATGTAAACGTGATTGATCAAAAATATGGGATTTTCTGTTATAGCAACCAACGTTTTAGGACGAAATGAATTAAAAATAAGTATTTAACAATAAAGTCATGAATCTTTATGATGCGGATAAATGGTATAAAATGATTAAAACAAGAATAATATTTATTTTCCTCTTGAGTTATTCAATTATTTTTGATACTGAAATTTCTTCACATGTTCACCACCATAGAAAGAGAATCTATGTTCACCACAGTTCACTTCGTTCACTTCAGAAACAAAAATTGAATACTTAGGGCCGGTTTCATCACTTTCAGTTACGACTCCTATATTTTAAGAGTCGGTTATCTAGGTATGATGTCGTCTTGTTCGTAGTAAGAAATAGAGAGAGAATCATAGATAAGATAACTGTCACTTAAGATATCAGAAACTTTACAGAGTGGTGAAACAGGCCTTTAGTTTTTTAAACACAGAACCCCTGAAAGACTACGCTATTCAATAGTGGAGTGTGAAGTGCGACCATAAGGTCTGACGACTATCGAGTTTGAAATAGTCAACTACCGTTCCGTATTATACCGTCCTGTCCACTCCCGTATTGAACACTATCAGTGTGAGCAAGGCGGCTTTAAACACCTAAGACCTACTCAGAGCTTAAAATACGAAATTCGTTTCGTGCCTAACCCCTCCGACCTCATTCTCCGAAATTACACATTCGAATTTCACGTCGTGCTGTCCTGCTCTCGCTATGAGAATTAGTGACGATGTAATATGAACGTCTAATTCCCGATTTGGGGGTAGAATAGTATTTAATAGGAGAGTGGACAGCTAGTCTAGTATTGGAGATAGGGCTTCCCCGACTAGGTACGTATATGCCGACTGTTCTATATCCGGTTCTGTACTCCTTAAAATTTATGTACTGGGAGGCTACTCCGAAATTCGACTTTCGGTAGTTTCGTGTTGTTCCGCCCATACTAATTAGTCATGAATTTGAGTATGAGACGGACGGTATGATACGAAATGCGAAAATCGAATCTCGGAATAGCCCCCTTGACTTCACTGTACCTTCTCTACTTTTTATAATGCATAACTGAATAAGAATTAAAACGGAAACGTACACAGTAAAATATTTTTATTGACAAAAAAAATAGACTGTTAACAACTACAGATAGTTTCAATTTTCGTCACTTGAGTCATGCTTTGACTTTTTTCCAGGCGGATGTGCGTGACCGTTCATCTGCTCACGTTTCCGCTTATTCTTTTTTTTCTTGGCTTTCTTATTGTTTTCAGCATGTCCGGCTTCCTGAGCCTGAGTGTTGTTTTTATTTTTCACTGTGCCTTTGAAAGTTCCTACAAAGTCTACAGTCGATTTAAAGTCTATACTTGATGGAATATGGGAACTTTCATGAAACATTTTCATTGTGTTTATCAACTTTTTCAGTACTGTAAAGAAATTATTTTTTGCTTCAAAGCCAGTGTCGCTTTTCAATGTACTCATTAGTTTGTTTTCAAAGTGAGTTTCTAAGTTGTTTAATTTTTTTAACGCTTCGCCGTTCGGTTTCGATCGTTTCAAAGATCGGTAGAAGCCAGCAACCAGTTCAAGGCCCTCGTTCCGGCGGAATTGCCTCACGTTGCTGTTAAAAACATTTTCGATTATTAAAGGCACAAGTTCGTAGTTACTTTCCCACTCGGTTTGTAAAACGTTGTGGAAGAAAATAATAGGCAGCATACAGTTCCGATTCCGAAAGTAACTTTGTAGAGCCTCCTTGAAAACTGTAACGAAAGGCGATGAAGACTGCTTTTTAGGAGATTTAGCTGTTTTAGAGTCAATTTTCATGGAGCAGTGAATGATGAACGTAGCAAAATGAGTTACAATGTCGCCGATTGCTTGGAACATAAAATGCGACCTGGAACCCTTGTCAATGATGGATTTCAGGTTGTCACATAAAATGTCCAAAGTAATATCATCTGTTGATGAAAATTTTTTTATCTTTGCAAGAACTTTAATAGTTTTTCGCACCCTGTTTTCAAGTTCACTGAACTGGCTGTCTTGGATGCAGAACTCTAGGGATCGCGTTAGTGGAGCAATCATACCTAAGCAGATATCCATCGACAGCTCTTTTTCAAGGCAAATGTCGATTAAATCTAGAGCTCTGATTCTGAAGTCAGATAGTGCTTTTTTGTCCTTTCGGTCTTTTTTGGACTTTTTGCCTTTGCCCTGGTTGAATTGTCTGAACGCTTCAGCGAGCGCGTCGTCGAGTTTCTTGCCGTCCTCTTCATCAATCATGTCAGCATCGATGCTCTCGGCATCCGACTCTAGCGCAGCGCCGCCCAAAGCTGTTTGCACGGCTATCCTTAACTGGTCGGGAACTGTCACTTTGTCGTCATCGTCCTCTTCACTATCACTTTCTTCACCACTCCCGCCATTTTCAGCTTTAGCAACTTCGTCGTCATTATCGTCATCTTCATCTTCATCTTCAGATTCGCTTTTATCGTCATCACCATCCTCGGAATCGCTGTCTTGTGTTAATGGATTGTTTTCACTGTCTGGATCTAACACAGACAAAATCTGACCAATTGATGTGGGTGTTATGTATTCCCACAGAAGCCTAAATACGCATTGTACTACAGATCTAAGTACGCTGGATTCGGTAGAGAGGATGGACAGCAAAACTTCTATTAAAACTTCCATCCACTCTGGCTCTTCTTCAGCTAGGCTGCCTTCTTTTACAACTTTCTTTATATTTTTCTTTTTGCCTTTCTTGTAATGATCATAGCAGCTTTTCAGTTCTTTTATTGAACTTCTTGCCATTTTGACATGGTCAGGTTCAGAGAATAAGAAAAGACCGAGTTGATATAGTAATACCAGAAATACTTTATCAATTTTTGACTTTGACTCAATCTTTTGAATATTAGCAGATACTTCTGTGAGCATCTCCCAGCATTCCATATTTTCTTTAGGGAACAGCTTTTCGAGTTTAGTTCTGACTTCCTCTTTTTTTAGTATGCCATTGATGAAATCACTAAGCGCAGATAGGACTTCCACTAAACTGTCCACATTTGTGAAGCGGGAGGTGAAACAGCGGTAGAAACATGACTTTGTTGTGGCTGTTGAAGAAAAAAAGTTTAAGAATTAAAACTAAAGATGAAGAATCATTAGCTATATATTGTTGAATAACATATTTTACATAACATTACCTGATAGATCACTGCTGACTGGAGCATTGTCTCCACTGCTTATTTTGAAAAAGCCAAAGCACATAAGGATTTTCATATAAGTGAGTTTGAACTCCGTGTCATCTTTCACAGCATCATGGCTCACAAAGTATGACAAGAGTTCTGCAGCTCGAATCCTCTCAATATTAAACCAATTCCTTTCAACGGTGTCTCTAACACATTTATCAGTGTTCAGAAGCACACCTTTGAAAAGTTTCGCCATTTTTTTCACTCCACTTTTATCCAAATCGGCAATTATAGACTTGACAATGCTGGTTCCAGTTATTTCAGTAAAATTTAGCTCACCAGGATTAAATAACAACTTCTTTAATATTTGAACTCTGATTGCACTGTCAACTTTTTCCAACTTCAAAGCTTTGTTCAGGGCATTGAGCAGAAATTTTTCTTTTTTAATCATGATTTTGTGATCATCTTCATTTTCCCTTTTATTTCTGATCTTACTGGCAGTTTGGAGGCCTTTGAACCAGTCCATGAACAGTTTGAAAAAGTTCTTACTTATCAATTCTGGTATGACCTCAACATTGTCTTTTAGATTGTTGAGGATTGTAGTGAGCAGGTTGACAGCCACCAGTTCCCTGTTCCTGTTGTGTTTGGTGAGCTGGCTGTCTATGCCTGAAGTCCAGAACAGTTGAAGATTTGGCGATTGAGCTATGTTTATACCAATTTCTTTGTATATTGGATGGTTGAGAGAGTTGAAGTCTATTCCGGTCTGAAATTTAAATAAGACAAAAAGTCAATTGAAAGCTCCAAATAAGAGTACCTACTGAAAAGAATAAACATGAATTATACATATATCATATTCTAAGCAAATTATTCTGTATGGATAGGGAGAAGTTTAAGTGTCTGACTGCCAACCTCCAGTGATGGAGGCACATAAAGAAGAAGTACCCACTAAACTCACCATTAGTTTCTCACAAATTACGTGTATATTGTCTTCACATAATATCTCTGCAACACCTATCAGCTTCCGAAGTTTCACTTTCTCTGGAAACTTCTTGCTCACAACCATCAAGAAGTAGAGTGAATCCAAGGTGTGCTCTTTTATCTCCTTCTTGAAGTCTTGCTTTATATTTGACCATATAATTGATGAAAACTGATTGTCATCCAGCTGGGAAAAGACATAACCATTGAAAGTTAGAAACCATAGGCATCAACATCTATGGGATACTTTCAATTGACATTTAATTATGAAATTTAAGAAGAAGTAAGGGGTTAAAACACAAGAACAGTATGTCTTTAATTTCCCATTTTTCCACACACAAAGAAAAACTTTGTTTTTGATTTTAACAATTTTTTTATACAAAAAGGCAAACAAGCAAGTGGGTCACCTACCTAATGGTAAGCGAGCACCACCACCCATGGACTTTTCCAACACTAATTTGTTCCATGAAAAATAATATTGATTGCCAATGATTCTAAATTGCGTGAGGTTCATTTTTTTAAGATCATATAATTATGCTCACCGTTATGACAAAATCAAGCAGTATCAGATAAGCAGCAGTGCCCAAGTAGGACTTTTTTGCACCTGCTTTTAGCAGCAGCTGCACAATTTGTTTCTGCTCCTCTTCAGTGCATGTGAGCATGTGTCCAGAGCGGAATATAGCCCCACAAACAAGAATCTGGCCGAGTGCCACATCTCCAACTTCCTGTGAATTCAGATAGTCTTTATGATCAAATGGTTGCAGCTAACATACAACTTAGAATATTATGGTCTGGAATGCACAAACTATTAATGCACACCATGATAATTTGTGTCCCCTATTTGATACCAGTAGAGTACATGAATTATCCATTCCTGACCATACCTTTTGAGATGTACATTAACCGTACACCTATATATGTTATATTATCTGTGCAAAGAAATGAAGCTTCTAGTTGGAGTCGCGTTCTGAATCCTAACACCATAAATTTAATTTAAAGTAAGTAGGTAAATAAAAATTACATAAATGAAATTAATACAAATTAAACTATCTGTGCAAATGTTTTATCAAAATACTCATCTAACAGAACAATAGTAATAGGACAAATTCATTCATCAATGTGATATTACTTACATTTTTTGGATTCTAAAGTCTATCTACAATAAAAAGATCAGAACTCTGATCATAAGCAGTAATATTATAATGAATTTCATAATTTCATAATAATTGCATATTTTAATACATTTTAGATGGGAAGAAAACAAGTTACAGATATAAATTGGATATTTTTGATTTTATGAAAATGAAATACTTTGTAAAAGGTTTAGTAACATACAGAAACTGTCGACAAAAAGGCATTTAAGGCAATTAAGATAAATCAAAACAGAGAAGGATTGATAACAGAATGAGATCAAGTTAGTGATCAATACTGGGCCTTGAGCTGGTTTATATAGTATAAATTTTGCAACTTACACTTTTAGAGGAGCCATTGGCATGAAGCTCTTTCTTCACGAGTTCAAGCAGCTGCGCAACAGTCACTTCAAACTTCTTCAGCAGAGCCACGAGGGTCGCAAAGTATCCCGCCCGTATCTCAGGAACGTTAGCTCCTAAACTTCTTACTAATCTTTTTAAAACATACTTTAATTCTTTCTCATTCTGTAAGAAATTACATAAGCTGTAGATAAGGAAATTGGGAATGCTATTTTATATATCAAAGGAAATTTAGTCACGGTCTTAACGTACTGCACGAATGAACAACGATTAATAAACATTTAAAAACTAACCTCGCCACCTTGTAGTCGAGAAATTATTTTAGCGCCACCGTTAAGTTTTGCGTCTTTATCCACTGCTTTTAGTAAGTCAAACGCATCTAGAACTGAAGTTGTCACTTTTAAGTCTTTAGTAGGATTGACTGCATCGACTTCCATTTCTATCTTCATTTTTAAAACAAAATTATTTCCATGCTTTAAAAATTATCATATTTCCACATGGGACTTTATCGAAACTCTCCTCCCTCTCCCCTCCCTCCAATGACATTTGCTGTTGCTCTACAGCTGTCAAAGAGTTTTCGCTCAAAAACACTAAGTATCAATAATTTTACAAAATGAAACTGATTACGGAGAGTGATGGAGGATGACTAGAAGTTATGAGATCGCTCCACACGTTGACCCAGTGGGATGCTAATAATCATTGTCGCTATCGCTATGCATTAAGACTACTCCTTATTGCCAGGCTGGAAAGCGAGACGGATCGTGTATGAAGCGCTTAAGATAGTTCTAGTTAAGTGTTTCCATGTACAAAAAAGTCAGTAATAATTCTTGAGTTAAATTTTATTTAGTAATTAAGAGAAAACCGGCTTTCTTATCTAATTTCACTGTGCATTATTAAATACGTTAATGATTTAATTGTACTTTGTAAATATTGAATGTTGTAGCTTGAAAAAATAAATAATGGCTGCTTCCATAAGAAACTGATGCGCGCGCGCTCTCAGTGTTCCATGTTTCTAAACATGGCAGGTCGCAGTGGTTTCGACGATGGGAATCCTAGGTATAAAGCTTAAAATATTATTTAAAAGGCCTTTTTTAACACTTATGTAGATAAATTATGTGTTTCTACGGCAGGATTTACTTTCTAATATAGTGCACCGTTGCTTTTAGCAGATAATTCACTTGTTTTGGCAATGCGATAACATAAACTGAAATTGCGGTTTTAAGAGAAAACGTGTGATACATTACCACTTTTTATCTCATTAAGTGTACCGAAATCAAGATTGATTATGATATATAGGTAAAAGAAGTGTGTGTGAAAAAATTTTATAGGTTATATTATTCCTTGGTTATGTTGGTGATTTTAGGGACTTCGGCGGCGGCCGAAGGACGGCGGGCGGGCGCCCGCTCCCCTCGGAGCCCCCTTATAAGGCGTACGTTGGAAATTTACCATCGGATATGATCCAAGGCGATATTAACAGAATTTTTCCCGTAAGTAGCTAAGATAATTTGTATGCAAATTATTTTATGCATTTCCACCGGAACATCTCGTTGTTAATCAAATTTCATAACAAAACTTTAAAATTACCACGCTAATCATCTGTCAAGGCATGTGGCATTTTTTTGTTATTTCATTATTTGTATTTCCATGCTTTAGTTACAGTGGACTACTAATAAATATGACCTTAATCATACTAACGAGAAATTATGTGATTCAGAATTATGTCCAATACAGTATTTTACCCATAGATAAGGATTATTTAGCTAGTTTGGTGATTGAGTAATTAAAGCTAGTAAATTTCTATCTATAATAAAATACAAATCATTTTTTTTTTTCTTATTACATTATGAACCCTGAACACGACACTCTTTTATGCAGTTCTGTAGAACCACATACTCTTTAAAATTTTATGAGAACCTGCCATTTAAACCTATGTATATTTTGGTACTATTGAAATGTTTATGAAACTACTGTTATAATTTCAGGATCTATCCATTAAGAATGTGAGATTGGTTATGGATAAAGAAACGGACAAGTTCAAAGGATTTTGTTATGTAGAGTTCGAATATCTTGATGATTTGATCAAGGCCATTGAACTGAATGGCCACCTGAATGTGGATGGAAATTTTATTAAAATTGATGTGGCAGAAGAAAAAAGAAATGACCGGTAAGTAATTATAACTATTCCTATTTTTGAAGTTGTGTCTATTGTTATCTCAATTTTATTTTTACAAAAACCAGTAGCCTAGCTTTTTTCTATTTTAAGTTGTAATAACTTAATCAGGTTTTTTTTATTAACTAGTTTAATATACAAAAACTCAGTGTTCCAGCAGACATGTTTATATGTTTTATTGCAATTACTTAATTGATTTATGAGTCAATAATGAATTGAGCCATTACAATGGCTAATGAAGTAGTGACACAATTGGTTGAAAGTTTTTGATTCATAGCCAAATAACTAATAATTAAATATTTTATTGGCATTGTATTACTCATATTGTCTAAGGCAGGCTTGTGCAAACTAGGGTAAACAATAAATTTCTGTGTTAGTCAACTTCCCCAGCATCAACTAACCCCAGATAATGCAAGGAGCCTTAAGTAATAATAATAACACACTTGCTGGTAAATGATAGCAGGAGTTGTTCATCAGATATAGTTCAACCCAGGTTGTTTTCTGTGTATAATAGAAGCAGAGTTCTGACCTGCAGCATATGTAGTTTATTTTTGTTGATAGATATCATCATAACTATTACAAGGTTTTATTTAACATGACCTGTTTGTAGTTGTTTGTTTGGGTCAAATTTGAGACAGTTCTAGTGGTCCGATTGCTTTGAAATTTGGTACATGATGTATATATGATATGCAAAAGTGAGCATTAACTTGTTAATCGTTAATCAACGAAGTTAACAATCTGCTTATCGGATTAACATTTAAGTTAACTTAAAAAAATTTAACACTTACTAACTTCTGTTAAATTGAAGGTTTGTTAACTTTATTCCGTTACATTAGTTGTTTTATTAAATACTAGCAGTTGCCCGCAACTTCGTCTGCGTAGAATTCGTTTGTCGCTATCCCATCCGGAATCACGCAATTTTCCGGGATAAAAAGTAGCCTATGTGTTATTCCAGACTATAATCTATCTATGTTCCAAATATCATCCAGATCGGCCCAGTACTTTTTGAGCCTATTCATTACAAACATACAAACATACAAAAATAGGTACAAATCTTTCCTCTTTATAATATTAGTATAGATAGCTCTGCTTTCCCATCTGCAGTACAACATCTTTTTTCTATGGGAAAAGATATTTTACGGGCTAAATGATCATGGATGTCAATTTAAATTTTTAAATTTTTATGAAGGGGAACATGCACCCAATTACAAAATTACGATTAATAGTAGTAGCCTTATTTCTATCTGCTTTATTATCGAAATAAATAAATGTGTGTTTAATTTTTCATTCCACTTGTTTTCGATTTTTTGGTTAACTTTAACTTGTGGTAAGCTTTCGAAAATTTAACACTATTGATTGACAACTAACGAATTAACGATTAATGAAGTTAACTTGGATTAACTATCCCCACCTATAATGATACAGAGCGCTAGTACAGCTAATTAAAAGCGCAATCAGCAAAAAAAGCTTTTATTTAAATAAAATTACTTTTTAGCAACGGCTTATTTTAATTAACTGATTGTGTCTTCTTTAATCAACATACAACCACCCGATTGGCAGAATCGTTAATTGCGTTATATGTTTTAATTTTTTTTATTGAATGCATGGGGAGAGGCCATCTCTCCAGGCAGATGTTATGCCTGGGGATTAATGTCCGAAGAAATAGAGTAGAGTATGTATGAATCCGCGTTAGAAACTTTGATAGCGCGAAGTAGAACATGAATGACGTACCAGGCGCTAGAAACTCGTGCATTGTAGCATTTTATGGATAGGTGGCCTAGGGTTGCTACAAATGTATTAATGTACCTTAGGGTAGTGTAAATTCTTGGTGGAGTAAACATACAGCAGTATTGTGCATGTGTTTTCAGAGGAGGCTTCGACCGCGGCCGGAGGGATGGCGGGCGCGGCGGGCGCGACGGCGGGTTCAGGCGGGACGGGGGCGGGCGCGGTACGTACGACCATTTCGATGGCGACCGCCGCGCGCCCCGCAACCAGGGTGGAGGGTTTGCTCATGGTAACATTGCTTCACTAACATTCATGCTCGACACACAATGAAGAATCAGGAGTTGACTTAACCTCGTAAGTCCTCGCGTACTTCCTGAAAAAAGGACTTTAAATATGTTGAAATTAAACGTAAAATCACAAAACTGGGACTTGGTGGCTCGGTCTTAAGTGCTATGCGATTTATGAAAAGTCGGGACTTAAGAGGGCTCAGACGTTAATTAATAACAGGAAAAAAAACATTGATTGGCCGACAGACTTGATCACAGGGCCAATGGAGGGTATTTTTTCCTCTTCTGTAGTAAAATTTGGCTTCTAAGCCAACAATGGTTGGACAGAACACAAAATAGGTCCAATATTGCGCAATTGCGCTGATTTTGTGGCCTGCGTTATAATGCGACGTCATTGTGCACGAACCACGGCCCACCTGCTACATTCGTGCAGAGGACGGTCGACAGCAGTCTTTGTTTGATCTGTCCACCTCATCGGCGATCTTCCGCGCGGTCTGGTGCCCTCGACTTTTCCCTGCACTACCAGGCGTTCGATGGATTCTATTCCGCGTCGCGATACGTGTCCAAAAAAAGTGAGGATACGAGCTTGCACTAAGCATGTTATTTTAAAATTCATTCATTTTGTGTCGAGCAAGCAGCTAACAAGTTATATTGTTGGTTATTATAAGATTCCAAATTAAATAACTGTAGGCAAAGTTTTGTAGTTTTTGTGATTGTTATACAAAACATTTTATCTCATATTTACTTGCCTGAAATATAACTTGTATCAGACTGTTGGCTATGTTTATCATCCAGAATTTCATGCACAGATATGTTGTTCTCACAATTTTACCAAGTGTTCAGGACCCTGTTTATTAAAAAATAGGGTGAAACATTTTCTTATACTAATATGCCTGTATACCATAATGAACCCCATGAGATCACTTTCACTATTTTAATTGCTAATCAGCCGCAAGCAGACTGCAATGCAAATGCTTATTAATTAATGGCACATGAGGTAATCCATGTTGGCTGGCAACGCATCTGCAATCCTCTGGTGTTAACGGGTATCTATAAGTGGAGGTCGATGTTGATGTTGGGTGGGGGGCGCTTAGCTGGGTCAGGCAGGCTGTCGATCCTTTTGCCGATCATGCAACCCAGTTCCGATTGGTTGGAGCCGAAGTTTACTGTCCTAGCAGCGCTCCCATACAGCAACTCTCCTCAAATCTTTTTATTTTCCTGACGAACATAAGGACATCTTTGAGTTTGACATCCCTTAGTTCGTCCTCGCCCAGTTCGTAACTCCCGAATGCATCGCGCCGCGCTGCCGCGTACACGATGCAATCGGTGAGGACGAAGTGGGGGTGCTGAAAGTGGTTGACATCAGCTGATCCACTTGCTATTTTTTCATCCTATTACAATACAAAAAAAAATCAAGATAAACAAAAACTAGCAATATTGAAATATTTCAGCTTT
This sequence comes from Pandemis cinnamomeana, assembly GCA_932294345.1. Lineage (NCBI taxonomy): Eukaryota > Metazoa > Arthropoda > Insecta > Lepidoptera > Tortricidae > Pandemis > Pandemis cinnamomeana. The sequence goes on from OW028720.1 coordinate 4,792,439, forward strand.
CAAACAGATTTAATTATGGCAAAAGTATGATGCTTCTAATACACCACCCTGACTGACTGAAGTGAAGACCAACCCAGAAGCCAAACTGGAGAATTGAATCTCGTTTTAACTAGAATTACTGATCGTACATTCATATTAATCACATGTGGTCTTGATCATGATTTGGTGGTCTTTGTTAAAATTTCCACGTTTAATTTTCGCTTGAAGGTATAGTGGGACTGTATCACGCATCAAACATTTTAAAATTCTTCATCTAAATTGATCTTTAATTAGTTTTACCTAAGGCATTTGTGACATTTTCTCTGGTATTGTGGCTTTGGTGTGAATACATTTAAAAATGACTTTGTACTAATAATGTGTACCTACTACATTATCATTAACTAACATTGTTGTCCAGTCATTTCGCTAATTACTAATAATCTATCTATACATGTAATAAAGCTGAAGAGGGTCGTAAGTCTGTACATGGAAGATATATAAAAAAAAATTGGCTGGGAATATTTAGAATCGATAACAGAAATTGTTCGAATAGTTTTTACAATTTTTGTCTGTTTGCCTGTTTATTTGCGAGCGCAGCACGCGAAAACGCCTGAACCGATTTTGATGCAAACTTTACTAATCTGTTGAGAAAATCACCGTCCAGGATGCTTTTAGCTTTTTATCCCTGAAAATTGCATAGTTCCCGCGGGATAGCGAAAAACATGTCAAAGGTCGCAGCTGCCAAGAGTCGCAACGTAAATAAATATTACTTCAGGATTAAGGAGGAATTTTTCAAAATACAAGTCCACTGAAAAGGGGGCCTATCTCCTTAACTATTATTACTAGAACCTTTAAATTTGGCATACCAGTAGGTAAATAATAATTATGGTAGGGGAGACCGAGGTGAGTTGATACAAAGCCGATTTCTCTGAACTTTGACAGTTTATCGGGCTGGTAATTTCGCTAATTCGTTGCTCTTTCTACACTCCACAGTTTGTGTGAAGTTGTGACCTCAAAAGCTACTTTGAAATAAATAGCAATTAGTTACTTCTTTATGACTAGGTATTTGCTTTTTTTACCACTTTTCAATTTTACTAAATAAAATGCTACCTACGATTTATTAACACATCCCATTAATCATGGATGTTTCAATTAGAATCGTGACCTCATACCACAAACTTTTTGAAATCGGAAAAGGCCACGCAAGTATTTCAGAGCCCATTTCGTTGCTTAAGTTCACAATAGTACCTAACAAATTTTTTTGCCAGTGATATCGTAACTTTAAAGACTGGTGCTCTTTCATCGTCCTAATTACATCAACTTTTCCCCCGTAAGTACGTAGTACGAGAGTGAACTAGAGCATCGATATTATTTTCTGTGTTACCAAAGTTGACATTTGCATTTCGTCTCGAACGTTCTAGAACCGCCTTCGTTTACAGTGCTTTTTAATGATGATCCGTTTTGCAGAGCGCGAGCGTGGCGGCGGAGGCGGCGGCCCGCCCTCCAACGACCGGTGGGCTGAGCGCGACTCTTCGCGGGGCGAGGGGCGCTCCTCCCGCGGCCCGTCCGAGGAGCCCCGCGGCGGGGACTGGGGCCGCATGGGCCGCTCCGGCGGCGGCGGCGGCGGCGGCGGTGGCGGCGGCGGCGGCGGGGGCGGCGGCGGCGGCCTGGGGCCCGGCGCCGGACCTGGAGGCAACCGCCCGCCGCCGAGGCGAAACTTCGACGATATGCCGCCTTCACGCCCGGGTAATTTCATCTGTCATATTCTTATGAAATAGTTGTGAAAGTTTAATCCATGAAGCCCTTGTCGAGGCTGGACGAGTTTTGAATGAATCATCCGTACTGGCATGACACATTTATTATTTTCGAAACTTGGTTACTTTTTATCTCCCATCTACTTGAATGGCTAAAATAATTTTTAATAGTCTCGTGTTTAGTGTAGCTAACCGAGTGCTTTACCAATTTTCTTAAAAAACAAGAAGGTTATATTGTCACATTAGTTTGTAAGTGGAGATAGTCTTTGATGTTTACATCTTTGTTAGCCATATCAATTGACATCCCCAAGGTGGTGAATTAATTCTTAGTCGACTATGCCCGTGATACGAGTGTGAGCATTATGTAGGACCCATACATACTTGTAATAAGCTTGCGAGTGAACATTGCCCTGTGTGCGCAGACACGACCGGGCGGCCGAAGCTTAACCTCAAGCCGCGCACGGTGACGGAGCCGGTGAACTCGCTGGCGTCCACGTCGCAGGCGTCGTCCATATTCGGCGGCGCGCGGCCGAGGGAAGAGAACCTCAAAGAGACCCCCAACGAGTAACCGCCCGCACCCCTCCCCCGCGTGGACATGTCGCTCCGTACCCGTCGACGACCCTCACGTCTATGTGTGCCCTGTTTGAGCGCCGAAACGGTAGCTAACATGAACTGCAAGGCTTTTGTTAGGTTACGAGGTTGTAAATCATTTTTATCATATATTTTGTTAGCTTTATTATGTGTATCGATATGAGCTTATTATTGTTCCGTGGTCGCGCTCGCTCATTTTAGAGCGGCAGGAACAGACGCGTCGCATTCTCATTCGCAGTATTCAAATTGCTAATGTTTAATATCGGAATATCACATTTTATAAATTCGCCGGGATCGTTTTACGTTAAACGATGAACTCACGCTGCATAATATTTTTAATTAGAAGAAAATATGTCTCATTCATTTGTTATTAACTAATTGATTTAGTTGTATTTTGTAATTAATACATAATTATTTTTTCAAAGTGTGTGGGCAGTTTGCGGAGATCCGTCGAGGATTCTCATTTGTAATTGTTTACAGATTTGATTGTTTAGTCTGTTAGGTCACGAAAATTAATCACTGAGCGAGTAATTATGAAAATAGTTTAAGAGCTGCTGTAATTACGGTTTCATTAATAAAATTAACTTCCACGTACTGGGATTTCTACTTTATTAGATATTTATGTAATGTCTATAAGCTACGTGGCAAATAAACGAAAAAAAATTGCAAAAATTGTAACGAATAATAGAAAAATGAATAAAAAGTGATTCTTTGTAATTAAGGGTTTGTGATGGAATCCTCTACCTTTCCAGTCCCGCATGATTATCATTCATACTATAAATTAAATTGCATTCTACTCTTATGATATGAAATACATATATATTTTTTGGCATTTTCACTGCCATCAAGTCAAGTCAGTAATATAAGGCACTGGTCACACCGCCGACGATGAGCGAGAAGCGAGTATAGCGAGTTGTCACTGGCTCTTACTAATAGGGAGGAAGTCAATAGCTAGCTTTCAACTTTAAATATACTGTCTCTTTTACCGCCACGAGAAATATAGTTACTCGGCAGCAAAGAAACCGGGCTACTTTTTAAACAACTTTCTACGGGAAGTGACACGGTGTCTTTGCTCCCAAGTACCTATATATCTTTTATTCGTTTCTTGAGCGAGAAAATAGTCGATAGCTACAGTACCCCTCGATAAAGAATGGACTTTGTGTTTGGAAAGAGATAAATGGCTGCTTACGACGATTTCCGAATACTGGCGACCGTCCATCAAACATAATATTTATTAAGTGACGTTTTATAGCAAATACTGCACTTTATGAACTTAAAAAGGAATTAGCCTTCTTAAAGACCCAGACAAACGGTTAAGTGGGTGACAGGCGGGCGAGTAAGTTCGGGTAGTAACGGCTCGACGACTACTCGCCTGTGTGTCAGTCTAAATACGAGTAATTTTAGAGTAAAGTACAATACGTTAGTATCTCTTAGTAGTCTGTGAAAGTACAGGCGAGTAAAGTCGTCGAGCCGTAAGTACGCGAACTTACTCGCCCGTCTGTCTGGGTCTTTACATCGAATAAATGACATGTAAACTTCGGATATCAGTCTTTCCAAAGACCGATGTCAATTCTTTATCGCCGAGTACTGTAATCGCTTCCTCGCCCTTTTTGGGACCAGTGCTTTAAGTGTAGAATGTGTACCAAAGATAAAGTCGACAGTTTGCAAGTGACACTTTTGTAGTGTAGAATATTTAAGTTTTTTTTTTACTTACCTTACATTATTCTTTGAGAATCCACAATTCATGATTAATTGTTGATTTTTCATCTGGATGAAATAAAATAACAATCCAAAATTAAGAATTCTAAAAAATAAATTAAAATGTTGAATTTGTCAACTCTTAAAGGTAGTTAAATAATTGTTTCTCACAAAAACATCAACATATCATCAACATTATTCATTCATTTCATCACCATGTAAACTTCTGTTCAAAGTGTGTAACCCACGTGTGTAAACCCAAGTAAAACAAGAAATAAAATATTTTTCCTGTTTTTAGAGGAAAATTATGCTTGTTTAGCCAAGATTTTACAATATAGCTTTATTAACTTTATTGTCATAATACCTACCTACTATTTATGCCAGTAAACCAAGCATACACCCCTCTTTGCAAAAATGTGACCCTGTTGGATACAGTGGGTAGGTATTAGGGAGTTCATACTCAAGCTAAAGATATATTAGGTTCATGAAACAAATGATTGTTCTGGGTAAAATAAAGGTTTATTATGTAGTTGTAAATATTTATTCAAATATCAAGATCTTCATCAGGATCCTCTTCATCCCAATCATCTACAAAGTCAGGCTCATAGTACACTTTGCTCTCCCCTTCATTTATTTTACTCATATAGGGCAATTTTAGTTTGTACTTCTCAAGCTTTTCTGTCTGATCCATTTCAATTTTAAATGTTGTCAGACTACTTGGCAGTGGTTTTGCTTGTTCCTCTTCTTTGTTCACATCTCTTATTACAATACTAGATTTTAATGTGGAAGTCTTGCTATCGTATGTGAGAATTTCCTCAGATTTAACGATTTTCCCACTTTTTTTCAATTGTACCCATATTTTGGAAGAATCTGCTGCATCATATGAAACAATTGCACTCGTCAAATGGTGTAGATTAGTCTGTAGCTTAGAAGAATGAGGCAAACAATCTTTGTGGAATATGAGTATAATTTGTAAAACATTTGCGCTGAAAATAAGTTTCTTCAAAATTTTTAAGCATTCACTCCACCCTAAGCAAAGAGACATTTGGTTTATAGAATCTATTATCACTGAACATCTCGGTTGTGTGAGTTTGTCGAGCTGTTCTGCATTGAACTCGTCGTGGCATACAACATTACTCTTAAATACACACCCCCAAAAAGAGGTAGGCTTTTCATAACAGAGCATGTGCAACACATTTCTTTCATTATTCGCCAATTCTAGAAGAAGAGGCAATATATTTTTGTCATAGTCGTCTTCCACTAAAACTGTTGGTGCCGTTTTTAATCTATAAAGGGTCATTACTAATAGATATTGGTAAAATGAGTTACTAAATAATTTAATTTAATACCAAAACAAGCTCGGTTCTGAGGTTACTTTTTTACATCAACGAATGCATGCATGTCTATCGATCGATCGTATGGTAAGTACGTCGCATTTTAGAATGTCACAATTGACAGATTTATAACATCATGGGGAGCGGTTTTAACGGTAGCTCAAATAATGCAAAATGCTGTACAGTGTTGTCATTCAGTTTCCCATAAATTTGGAATCTATTTTTACTTTCTATATTATAATATATGTATATGTACATATATCATTCTACTGACGTTTATTTTCGGGGTTTTAGTATTAATAATTTGGCAACTCAGTGACCAAACGTCTAACGTTCCATGACCGGCTACGTTCAGTAACAAAAGTGTCAGTGTGATTATCGTCGGGTGAAAATCGTCCGATCATGAACACACTTACTGAACGACTTGGGGCGTTCTTCTGTCAAAAGTGTCAATTGAAGTATGATTTCGTATTCGTAATAATAAGTTTATATCCCCAGCGTTCGAATTATAAATTTTGCCTCATATCAACTGTCAAAGTGACGTCTGTGCGTTTTTTACCCATCTATTTTTAGGGACACGGTATCGAATAAAAAGTATCGATACTGTACTCATGAGTAGTATCGATAAGAAAGTATCGTACTCGTAAAAGAACCGACACAAAAGTATCGATACCTTAAAGTATCGAGTACTTTTCTCAGGCAGGGGGGTAGGGACACGATACAGCCTACGAACCATAGAGTATTAAATGAACGAGTTAGAATTAAACAAGTGAAATGTGAATCCGGTAACGGATCTACTCTATGCCTGAATAAAAGCTTCAGCACGATCGAACAAGATGGCGTTGCTAATGTTGCCATAAATTATAAAATGAAACCTATGTAATAATTGGCAGCATTGGGGCGACCCAAACGCCATCTCATGTATTTTTTCAATAATAAAAAATAAATAAAAAAAATATATATTCGATACGATACTTGTCAAAAAGTACTTGTTAAGTAAAAGTATCGAACACAAAGTATCGAGTAAAAAAGTATCGGTATCGAAAGGAAATCTACTCGATACCATAAGGTATCGATACTTTTTTCGTGTCCCTATCTATTTTACGGGGTGACCGGTGCGATCGCCCGACGACGCCCGACGATGTTACTGAACGACTTGGTGTGATCGTCCGATGATCGCACTGACTTACTGAACGGGCCAGTGCGTCGTCGGGCGTCGTCGGGTGATCAAACTGAACGCACCCCAGAAATAAACTAAAAAAAAGTCAAACGTCAAACGTCAGTCAAATCGTAATCATTATTATATTTTTTGCATAGATTAGATTATTATTTACAGCTACACTACGCGTAACACGCACATTGAAAATAAGATTTGTTGTTTCGTAACGTATAGAAAAACCTTCGATTTTTTTAGTAACGCCATGTTTACACGTTTTATTTCCAGTAATTTCAGAAAACTTACAAGACAGATTGCATACGTACCAAAACATAAACCACCAGAAGAAAAAGATTTTGAAATCCTTCGAGAATTTATCAACAGGCATCAACATTTTTTAATTTTAACTGGCGCTGGAATTTCCACAGAATCTGGTGAGTTAACATTATAAAAACACGTCGAGGAAAAATCGGTTCCGCCACTATTTGCCAAGTACCATCTGTTCCATATCAACAGGAATACCTGACTACCGATCGGAAGAAGTTGGATTGTATGCGCGTAGTAACCATAAGCCCGTTCAGTACCAGGAATTTGTGAAGTATCCTAAAGTGAGACAGAGGTACTGGGCGAGAAACTTTGTTGGTTGGCCGAGGTTCAGTGCTATACAACCAAATGGCACTCATCTAGCTATCAACAAATTAGAAAAGGTAATTAAGGAGATTTGTAGTAGGACCATTTTTTTAGACAATCGATGGACGTATGAGAGTGGTCACATTATGCAACAGCCTCACATTATTCCTCATATTCTGATATTTTCATAATGGGTAGATTATCTGGCTAAAAAGCACTTCAAAATAAAGAAAACAATCATATTCATATGGTTTAAAGCTCAGTTCCACAAGCTCTTTTTATTTCCAGGCTGGAAAAGTATCAGCAATAGTAACACAGAATGTTGACCGCCTTCACCAGAAAGCTGGTTCAGAATATGTGATAGAGTTGCATGGATCGGGTTACTTAGTGAAATGTCTATCTTGCCCTTATGAGACAGATAGGACAGAGTTGCAAGAGGTGATGATGAAAAACAATCCAGCTATGGAGAGCAGTTTCACTATGATTAGACCTGATGGTGATGTTGAGTTATCAAAAGTAAGATTCTGGAATTTTCAACTACTAGTATTGGATTAACTAAAAACTTGGTATACATGTCTGATTTTGCTAATATTGCAATTACAGTCGGCAAATACTGTATTCTGCTAAAAAAGCCTGCTTAAAATCCTACTTCCATTCAAGCTATGGTGTTGAAATTTCTAATAAGTTGAAATACTATTTAATTTAATATAATATGAAATGTTTTAGGAGCAAGTAGATGGATTTAGAGTGCCTCTCTGTCCTAAGTGTGAAGGGCCTCTGAAGCCTAACATAGTTTTCTTTGGAGACAATGTCCCAAAGGACAGAGTGGAGGAAGTCAAGAACCAGGTGACGAGAAGTGATGCTGTGTTTGTACTAGGATCCAGTCTGACTGTCTATTCTAGCTACAGGATTATTTTACAGGCTAAAGAAGAAAATAAGGAAGTTGTACTGTTGAATATAGGACCAACAAGAGCAGATACCATTGTAGATATCAAAGTATCAACTAAGTGTGGTGATATATTACCCAAGTTATGTAACATGGATAGCTGATTGTAAATAGTAGTGCAACTACCTCATTGTAAAAAATAGAATCATGTTTGATTAAAATATAATGCAAAATAAAAAGCTCGTTTGGCATTTCATTTTAATATTGATAAAAAATAAGAATGAAGAATACAAAACAGATTTACAGAACTGGGTTGGGAACTTACCTTGAAACATTTTGATAAAATGAATAATCTAAATGAGGTTTTTAGAACTTAAGTGTAGGATGTCTAACGAATAAATAAGTAATTAGTAGCCTATATGTCTGTACTAGCCAGTCATTCTCATAATTTAGGAACTGCAATCATAATTAATCAAGAATTTGGATTGGTACAAGATATTGACTGAGTGTTAACAAGAATTACTATGAGATCACTATACATAAAAAGTAAACATTAATAACAATATCAATGTCATTATTAATTTATTACTATTGTATATAATAACTTCAAATCTACATTAAAATACGGCAGTGATTCAGTGAAACTATTTGTATTTGACTTTATATAACACAGTAAAACCTACTTAGATTACCACTTAGTGATACAAACAAAATCTTAATTTTAATTTATTTCCCACTGGAAAGACAAGAGCCCATAAAACCTCTAATGTTCCAATTAAGTAAAGAGGTATGAGCAGAATCGGAAAGAAATTACTTAAATTATACTTATAAATACATACAATCAATAGAAGTAACGTTTTGCCTCGAATCATTGGATATTTTGTACATTATGGTAATATGATTGGTGAATTCCATGTAAAAAAAATTAATTATTGGTGTTGCAAATATTGTATCACATATGTATTTTATTGGTCTTTATGCAAAGGTAGTCGAACAAATTTTGAGTCTCCTTGTAAGTGTAAATGTAACACTGTAATAATCAATTTTATAATGACTTCCCTGACCAGCTCGGGTACAAGGATCCAAAATTTTATCAACAATAGACAGAAAACCAATGTTCATTTGAGGTACCCAACTTGAATGTTCAGTTTTCTTAAACCTTGGTGTACCATAAACACGTCCAACTCGTTACACTTACCAGTCTTAAAATCACAATAAAATCATGTCCACATAAAATGATTTGTCACTACTGTGAAACCGCAATACTAAACGTTCGGTGTTTTCCAATTGTCTATTGTAAGCAACATTATAAGAAGTAGTCGGCCTGAGGTTTCTTGGACGGCACTCCCCGCGCTTCCTGCGGCGCCGCCTCGAATATCGTGAACTCGCGCTGAAGATTTTCATTCAACTCTAATATCGCAGCAACGTTGCCGCATCTGTAGAAGAGTGATCAAACGCCTTAAAAAGTGAAGGATCACCTGTCTGTCTTTGCGCACGTGCGCGTGAGAGGCCGTATGTCTGTCTGTCAAGACTTTTTTTTTAGCAGTTAGCAGACAGAGGTGTCAAGTTGAAATTAATATAAAATACTCTTGGTAAGTACCTAAATTTGTAAAAGATAAATCAATTTTCACTGACCGCAAGATATATCCTGAAATATTATGGAATAAAAAGTAATTGCATTTAAACTTTTTTTTTCGTGTGCAAGCCGACTCACACTTGACCGTCTGTCTGTGGCATCATAACTTTCAAGCAGCTTTCATTCGAAAGCCAGATTCCTTGCGGTGGTTCGTAACCATGTTTGAAGAGTATCAGCTCTTTTCCAAAATGATGTAAGAGATTTTTGGCATAAAATTGAATATTAAGGATTGTTTCTTAAACTATAAGCCTTTTTTGTGTGAGGGTTATTTTATATTATTAATTTACATACTACATACTTGTTGAAGTTTAAATCAAACATTGTCCTTAAATTTTATAATAAAGTTGTCAGACTGGACTGGAGTAGTATAATAGTGATAAACTTTCTGACTGACCTGTAGCAGTAGTTAGGCGCCGACCAGACGGTGAGCACGGTCTCGTTGAAGTGCCACTTGTAGCCTTCCATGACCAGCTGGTGCGCGCGGCAGATCATGTCGATGTCATTGGACACGTTGAACTGCGCCACCACGTCGGATCCGAACAGGTAGCCCGCGCCGCGCGGCGACACTCCCCAGCCCTGGGTGTCTGGAAAGCAATAGAGAGAATGTTACACTGCCAATACTTACCCTCCTAGTCATAAATATACGATCCTCCTTTAACATAATGTATGTAAACAGGAAAAATGGTCATTATTTGTATGCGTTTTTTGCGACTTAGCGGTCGGCTTAAACAATACATACAATGGCTTTGTGTGGAAAATGGTCAAGCTTATAAAATTTCAACTACACAGGAATCAAAAGGGGGACACAAATTGTCAGATCATGCATTAATAGGTCGCCCCCTATTCCAGAGCAGGCATACCGAGTCGTACATTGACTGCATCTGTGACTCACACTTTTAAAGTTGTAGGTATGTACCTTCAGGGTCGCTCCATAGCAGGTCACACATTGGTCCGTCGTGGGGCACCTCTTGCTTCCTGTCGATGGTGCGGATCTGGTCCAACGTCTGTATTGACGGGCTGAGGCCACCGTGCACGCAGAATATCCGTCCGTCGATGATAGCCGACAGCGAGAGGTAGTCGAATATCTCTGTGCAATACCTGTAGTGATCACAACACATCTGTTAGCTAATAATAACCAATAAGCCCTTTTATATACTCGTAGATATATTAAAACACGCCACAGTACATAGTACAAAAATGTTGTCAGCCAAGTTCAAAGTGAACTAGTAACGCTCTGCCGTGTGTGTGATTTACACAAACCATTTCAAGCTACTTTTGACCCCTTCACAACTCGAAACCTATTTGGCCTACATGCATGAAATTTGGTACATTTATTTAGACCCTAAGCTTGCCTAAAATGCAAAGTTTCATAAATGTGACTCAAACAGATACTGATAAATTAATGTTCAAAAACCGGCTGTTTTGTGACCGACTCACTGACATAGTAGTAAAATATTATTTAAGAAAAGTCGACCTAGAAATACTGATATACAAATGAAACTTTGAAAACTGAAAATTATGTATGTTTAAGTTAGATAAGAAGCATATACCTGAAATCAGGTTTTGATTAGGTTTGCTATCCGCCGCTCGATGGCGCTAGTGCAGTATGATATCTTGATGCATTGTTTATTTGTTAGTCATTGTTACCGTTTTATAGCCTAACATTATTATCACTAAATATGATCTGAAGTAATTTCACTGCAGAGACAACTATGGCATTAGTATACTGAAATTTATCAAGTTTTGTACATTTAATCAACCCCTAGTTTGTACAGAATCCAAAATTTCACTTTTCCAATCAAAATTAGCTCATACAGATATATACAGAGGTATTAACGTTTAAAACCGGCATTTTTAGACTGCCCAACAGACTTAAATGTTAAAAACCTAACCGAATTCAAGATGACCTGGAAACTTCATATTTGGCATGATTATAGACTAGATCTAGGCGATTATTAGGCTATAAAGGAAAAAAAATGATAACTGAAAATTATTGATGTACCTATTTAACACTTAATAGAACTTACTTTGAATAAAGCCGCAATAATGATTACTTTATTACTAGTTAGATAGCGCTCTACCAGATTTAAATATGCTAACATTTCAATGTCCGCAAAGTAACGCCTGCCTGATTCAATAAAATATGCTAACATTTGTTTGTTGGAAATCTGATAAATACAAACCTTTCCTATTAGAAGAGTTTCTGAACACCGTACATGATTTGCTTATTAAAAGCATTATCAGAATAATACTGAAAGATAGCTTTCGAAAATCTGTCCATACAGGTAGTACAATATGTACAGCACTGTTGATGTTAGGTGGTGCATATATAATACTCCAAATTATCCCAATGCCACTGCCTTCCGATGCAAGTTGAATAAATTTATTAATGACTAACTAATAAAAAAAATTGTATAAAAAGTAATGATATTTCATCAAAACCATAAATGTGTAATGATAGCCAAGTTCAATATTAAAAATATGCATCATTATTGACTTAGCCGGACAAAAGAATTGATATGTATATGGGTGCCAAGTTCTGAGTAGAAAACCCCGCATTTATTCCACTTGGCTAGTTTTCCTTACAGGCTATAACATATTATTTGTCTATGTTACTTTTCTAAAATTTGGTTTGTTAGTAGAAACTAGCCAAGTCAAATTTAAAAAAAAATTGGATTAAATAGTTATCAACAAAATTATCATAGTCATTTACCTCCAAACTGTTATAGATCCATATTTCCGTAAGCATTCGTCATAAAAGCCATACACCTGTGTGATTTGTCTGGACTCGTGGTTGCCTCTGATAAGTGTAATGCGGTCTGGGTACCGAACCTACATTCAAGACAAAATACAGTGAAAAAGTATACACAATACATGTACATGTTACAAATTCTGAACTTCTGTATGGTATGCCTATAAGAAGGTGAACTTTGCTACAAGTTTTAACATGCATTATTAAGTAAAAATATAAAACTGAAATATGTTTTAGGGATACCTATAAAGAACGCAATTCCAAGCATTCATATTAATCATACAAGTGCCTGCTTTGACAAGGATTTGAAGTAACATAGGACCCTAGCTGCATATTCAAGAGTCACTAGCCCATCATCATAATTATAAAGTGTATTCATAACATATTCCTTCATGCAAATGTGTAATGTGTATAATGTTACTGAAATTATGAGTACTAACAATAATGTTGCTATGTTATTACTTGCAGCACCTTTCTCCTCAATACAGAGTTACAGATCAACATTTGACATTATACTTCTCTATTTAGAGGCGGATGAAGTACCAGAATGTATCTTTCACATAATGCTATGTTCAACATTAGTGCAAAGTGATCTGACCTGTTGATTTACAATATAAACAATAAAAACAAAATCTTGCATACAAGTAATTACACCAATGTTGATAACAGAGTAGGAATTTATGCAAGGTGAAATTTGATATAAAAATCAAGAACCATCAACAAAAAAGCAAAAGTTCACAAAATCTTATTAAAAAAAAAAGTAAGGTGTTAGCCACTTGGTGAGTTTGACAGCATTTCTTAGCATGTGTTGTTAACTAATCAAGAGACCAAATTTGTTTAGCTAACTAATATTCCTAAAACATTCTCACAAGGTCATCATTTATAGAGCAATGAATTAGCAAGTCCATTTTTATTCACTAGTAGTAATAACTTACCTTCAGTGCCAATAGCAGTAAGAAAGTCTCGACAGAGTAGAAGCCTCTGTCAACAAAGTCTCCCATAAATAGGTAATTGGTCTCTGGCACATCTCCACCAACTTTAAATAACTCCTTCAGGTCATAAAACTGACCATGAATATCTCCACACACCTACAAAGCAAGCAACAGAAGTACAATTTGATTGACATGAGTTTACTTAGTAATTTTAAAAATTTAATTCCACATTAGATACTACTATGTAAATGTATAAATAGAAATAAAGTATTAGTTATTTGCATTTTAATATTGCCTGATCTTGTAATTTAACAGCAATTGAATAATTCACATACGTTTTTTGTATTTGTGTTTACATAAAAGTATTTAGATGAAGTTTAAATTAATTTGTTCAACAAATAAATAAATAAATAAATAAATATCTTGGGACAAATTACACCAATTGACCCAGCCCCAAACTAAGCAAAGCTTGTGCTATGGGTACCAGGCAACGGATAAACATACTTATATAATCTAGATAAATACATACTTAAATACAAACAACATCCATGACTCGGGCACAAACATTCGTATTCATCATACAACTGTCTGCCCCTACCAGGACACAAACACAAACATAAATTATCATTAAAATCATCTTGATCATTATTATTTTCCATTCAATGAATCAATACTAAAGTTTTGAATGTTATTTTGCTGTGGCAGCATATCATCAGAAAAACTAACTTCAAAATTAGTGTAGAGTTTAAAAGGGAGAGACGATCCTTAATCCTGCCACGGTCATTGTGAATTTAAAAAGTATTTGATATTGATCTGTAAAGTAATAATACTAAGAACAAGTATTACTCATATGAACTGTCAATGAGTAATAACAAGTTGATTAGTTACCCTCTTTGTTATAAAAAGAATCCACCCAATTAATTGCACTAAAACATTTAGCCAACATGGATATCTTTGAAAGAGCTCATAATTTCTGATTATAGTATCAAATAATTCTTAATAGTATTAAGCAATTGTTCTCGTTATTGTCTAAAATGTAGAAGTAGTGTTTTCTATAGAATAGTTCGCAACATTAGGGGAACTGGAAGCTACTTACTGTGACGGGAGAATCCACTCGCTGTACGTTGCTTTCCTCTACAAGGATCTCGCGCGCCTTTGCGCACAGCGCTTTCACCTCTGCTTCCATTATAATCTCGCATCGTTTCAGCTGTTCAATTTGGCGGTCGAGATCACTAGTGTCAGACATTGTACTAACTTAATCACAAGGACAAACCTACAATAAAAAATAATAGGTTGTGGTATGTTGTAGTAAAATTATTCAAACAAAAACTACAGCTTCTCAAGTCTAGAATGCTTAGTCAAATGATACATATTGTAGCAAATAAATTACCCGAATATAATAACTAAAGTCCTAACAAATAAGCAGGTTCTTTCTTTTACAAAATGTTGAAATTCTACAAACAATCACATTCCGCCATTACAACAAACACGTTACGTTTGCGAAATGGAAATACAGAGCAGGACAGGGACAGACACGGCCCCACGGTCAGCTTTGTCCTCCAATTCGTTCAGAAATAAAATAATGTTGATATAAGCAGCGTTTGCACGACAACCACGTGATTAAATTAGTACACATTTTTTTTTCAAAAGGATTCTCTCTATTTCGATACATGTTAATAGTACAATATTCTTTACATTGTATCACTTTACTTTTACATGAAACAGAAACGTCACTTAGATGACAGAATCGTCACTGGGCATGTCCTAGTCCTAGATCTAAATTAAATTATTAATCAGTCAGTTCAGTTCAGTCGTGCGAAAGCCGCTCCCCGAATCCAAAACAGTATTTCCGCGTCTGTTACCCGCGTATCGATTTTAGTAGTAGTGGTTTGGTTGTTTTGTTTACAGTGTGTGTTGTGTAAAAAGCGTGCACCGTACTATTTTTTGGAAAAAAGACAAGATGGGAAACATTCATACTGTTGGACCGAATGAGGCGCTCATTGTGTCAGGTACGAAACAAAAAATAAAAAAAAAACTTTTTTGACTGATATAATTTTGACTTGATTTGACCGACTGACAGTAGGTAGTCAAATCAAATGAGGGGCACAGTGTTATTATTATAATTTATAGCTGCTGTGCTGTTGGCATGCCTAAATAAATAAATTAAATATTATCTATATTTCAAATGTTAATCTGTTCTGTAATGAATGATGAATATTAGATACAAAACTATATGCGTATTCATATGAGTTTCTTCACCAGTATTTATTTTGTCCTTGGGCGCCTATTTATATGATTTTTGTTCGGCCTACCGTTTAGGTAAGTAAGTAGGTATTCTAGGTGTTTGTTTAGCTCATTTCGCTTGTCGCCTTTTGAGTGACGTTTTATTCAAAGGTCCCTTTTATTTTATTAATAACTAGCGACCCGCCCCGGCTTCGCACGGTATATTATGCATGTATTATACGTATAAACCTTCCTCTTGAATCAATCTATCTATTAAAAAAAACCGCATCAAAGCCCGTTGTGTAGTTTTGAAGATATAAGCATACATACGGACATGAGGACAGAAAAAGCGACTTTATTTTATACTATGTAGTGAGTGAGTGGTTGGTGGTAGTGACTAGCTGTTGCCCGCGTCTTTTTCGACCAGAATTCAAGTTTGTGTCTTGAATATAAGTTAGAATATGAACGAATATCTAATCCTACTGGGTATTTACTTTATACTCTTTTTAACTTGCTTACCTACTTAGTTTAGTGGTAAAGACGAGGAAAAATTCTTCGCTAAGTAGGTACCTATACATTGTTTTTCCTGTATTTACAATATGTTATTGTTATTAATCTGTAAAAATCACTCTGTGTGAGAAACCTTTTCAAAACAAAATTATGCAGTAGCATACTTTGGATTTGACAGTCTAATACATACATACATAAATCACGTCTTTACCCCTTACTGGGTAGACAGAGCCTAAGGTAACAAAACCTTAAGGCCACGTTTAGCATGATTGTGGGCGTATAGGTGGAAAGGGGAATCAAAATAGTGATGGGTTGCCAGCGGCATCGCCTACAACATGATTCGTAAGATTTTCGCCCATTCCCTCGATGGGCTTTTACCATCTGACAATCTTTCATTTTTTTTGTTAACTTTTTAACAACTAGAAAAATTCGAATCCGAACAACAAACGAAACCTCGCCCGGACGCTCTCAACTAGGACAAATCCGGGGAAACCCGGACGGATGGCAGCCCTAGTCACCATGATTTCGGACCAAATAAAAGATAGCACCTACCTACTTAAACACGGAGTTTTGCGAACGGCAAAGGGAGGCCGGTAAAACTATGCCTCGCCACGTGTCTAAAGTCAACCGTTCCACCAATCTCAGCCAAATAATCTGGTTGACTCTTTTTGAGCTAACAGTGCACAAGCGCAGGAGACGATGCGTAGTTTTTCCCCGCATCACTTTGTTGTTCGCACTCTTCACTTTTATTTGGTCAGAAACTATGAAAACCTCTGGCTTAAGTATAGATAGGTACCTATTAAAAGATGAGTGTTGCAGTTTTTGAAGAATAATATTAAAAAATTCAGCATCAAGTACCTAGCTAGTTACTAACTAAATTTTATTTGTTCGCCTAAATAAGTACCTACATTTGATTTAATTTGAGCTATCATTAAAACTTGGAACCGAATCTAATATGTAAAATCAGTCTCACTCAATTCGCCCTTCTCTAGGTACGCGTGTCAGTGTTAGTAGTAAAAAAGGGGTGCTACCTATTCCGAAATTTGCAATTTGAAATTCGTACCTATCATATATGATATTATCGTCCCACTCACTCTCCTATTAATGATTATGAGTATGAGCGGAACGGCATTACGTGAATTTCGAATTTGTAACTCTAGAGGTTTAGAGTATAAGGCCTGTAAGCATAATCATTAATAACAAAAAATACTGAAATGGATAGGTAGCTAGCTAGGTACATTTAATTATTCTACTCTCGTTCTGGTTAATTCACATAATCTCGTCCCTGGATTCCCCAGCTCGAATAGACACACCTACCAGCCGTAGTTAGCACAAGCACAAGGCCGAACCAATTAATCGTCTGGCCGAAATGCGAGAATATTCGAGTGTACGTACAAACCACAGTATCTAAATGTAGCTAGCTGATTGGACTATGAAGGTTTACTTCTCTAGTTTTTTATTTAGAGTGTAGACTTCTCGTTGGGTGGAAAATAAAATGATAAAGGCTACGAATAATAATAAGTCTTATTATTATTCGTAGGATAAAGGGTAGTCTTTATTTAAATTTCCAGCTATTTCTAATCATATCGGCGCCCTTTTCTCCTATCATAATGGCTGGTGCATTGGTATGCGCCGCTATAGTTCTGGGTATCACGCTACTGTCTACCACTCGTAGATTGTTCACCCCATATACCCTTAACTCCGGGTCTACCACTGCGGACGGATCCGTACTAGGCCCCATTTTACAGGTAGATATCTGATGATGAAGCGTAGCGGTCATCGTCCGCAGTGCGCACTCCCAGTACGCATCTGAATCAAAATCATACTGTCTGCAATTAGGAAACTTCGTATTGTCCAAGGTCGCACCGTACTTTTGGAAATAAGACGTAGAAACCATCTTCTGAATGTACCGTATCGCTGCTACCATCGTATCTACGTCTTGTTTTTGAGTTAAGTAATTCCCATACATTTTCACATCGTGTAAAGGATTCTTCGATTGTAGCTCCAAGTAACCCTTGGATTTGGGATGCAGCAGCATGAAAAGTATAGTAAAGCTTTCGACGTTTTCAATCGGCCTGTAAACTGTGTTGTACAACCAGTCTGCTAAATGGATTCCTTTAGCTACGAGATTACCTTCGTCGGACGGTAACGCAGCACAAGAACCAAGCAGCTCAATGTCAGGAAAGTCTCCGATTTCGTCAGAAACATCCGTTTTAATGTATCCAATAGTTTCTACTCCAGCTAACGACGACATAGGGCCATCTCCATATTGAGTAAATTGAAGTATGTTCTCAACAGTTGCTACTTTTCTTTCAACTAAAGTTAATCTCGTCGTGTTCAACTTAAATGCGAGACCAGGGTATGAAATGTGATCATATAAAGTTTGACCGACTGGTAGATTTTGTATTACTGGTATTCCCACTGATTCTAATTGTTCTCTTGGGCCGACGCCGGATAGCATCAATAAATGCGGTGACTCAATCGGCCCCGCTGACAAAATTACTTCCTTCTTTGCTCTTATCTCGTACATAAGACCATTGCGAATAAATTGTACACCAAGTGCTGTTTTAGTGGCAGGGTCTATAATAACTTTGGTGACTCTACAACTAGTTAAGATGTGAAGACTTTTTCTTTTCTTGACGTCGTGTAAGAAGGCCTTGGCACTGCTGTGTCGACGCCCGCGGTTCATCGTTGCCTGTATGTAGCTGAACCCAAACCCATCGGGACTATTATAATCTGTGCGCCGATTGCCTAACTCTTTCGCGGCGTCCAGGAATGCCTTTGACAGTTTTGACCTGCAACAAATATTAATTCATGTACAACTAGCACGTCTTCGCGTGTGACTAATTCGTTAATGCTATATCGATGCTATTGCCCAGAGCATAAAGTAGGTAAGTATCCTATCAATCAAAAGATCGCAGGCAAAATTCTTAAAATAGCTTTGAGAGCAGTTTTTAGTACAGTAGCGCATGAACTACCGATGCAAAACAATGTCTAAAAATATTTCAAAATAGTAAAATTGTAAGCTATGTTCGGTTGGGTCTACAGTATCTAATTATAGAAAAATGGTCGAAGAGGGTAGAGCCTCACCTGAAGGGGACGTCCTCCACGGCGAGCTCGCCGGTCCTTCCGTGCCATGGGGAATCCTTTAATCCGCGCAAGTTCGCCCTCTCAGATTTCATATAATATCGCAGGACATCATCATAAGACCTGAAACGTTGTACCAAGTTAAACAAAAATCGAAAGAAATAGATTTATTTATCTTTCACATTTTTAGAAAATCTTAGGAATCATTTTACCTACTGGCGATGCGTCTAGCAACCCTTCACTACTTTGATTTCCTTTCCACCTAAATACACATATATAATAAAATTATGATGCTAACCGTGGCCTTTAGGTCTTGTTTCCTTAGACACTGTCTACCTCACCTCGTAAGGACGTGATTTTTGTATGTATGTATGTATTTTTAGATTTTTTTTTTAAGATTTGATATTTATTATGTTAAGTACATTCCGTGCATTTTTGATTAGATAGATATCTGAGACTTGTACATATATCATACTATTTCAATATAGTATAATATTTAAACAGAAACACAGACTGAAGGTTTGAAGGCTTAAACTCTACGTAAATACTACCGAACTATTCCTAAACTTGTGATAATTAACATAGCTTTTTAATTATTTTCAGGTATGCGCCCCTTACGTACCGGCCTTATAATGTGTTATCGAGTTGTAAGTACCTACGAAAAAAGTCTGTAGGATGTAGCTAAAGCCATTTTTATTTTGTTTGACAAAATATCTACGTCTAAATCGCTTGCGAGACTGATTACCGAAGAGAATTGGGGAACAACACATGTTTTACGGCATTCACCATGTTTTACATATACAAATCCTGGTAGATGCGTCGGACATCTGTAGCTGATACGTTATCTATTTAGGCTGTTATCGGGACACGTCATAATCCTATAAATAAACAGTAAGTAAGTAAGTAAGTAAGTAAGTAAATGCTTTATTGTACAAATATAAAGAAACAGATACAATTCACAAAAAAAGAAAAAACATTAATATATGCACAAAGGCGAACTTATCCCTATAAGGGATCTCTACCAGTTAACCTTTGAGTAGATGAGAGTGAGAACAGTGACCATGATAAAATTTTTGTGCTATCGCTTCTGAAGGAAAACAACAGAACTAGATTTAGATTAGAAAACGGTTATTCTACCGTGGTATATAAGATATCAGATTGTTTAAACGACGAGCATGATAGTCTAACTATGAGTTTTATCAGCCATTATATGATACACTACTGTAAATAGGCGTGTCTCATCTCATCTCGTTAAAAGATGGTACTTGGTAGTATTAAGAACTTTAGTCATACATCATTAGCGTCACAGTTAAATCCTGTGGTTTAATTTGTCCAGTATCAGTTTCTATATCACTGCAGAACAGGTATTAATATTTAGAACAATCATGGTTCCTTCGTTTTGCTCCCGAAATAAAACCTATGAAATAATCGCAGCACTTGACGCCAATTATAGACCGACCGTACGCGTACGCGCCTTAGTCTTTGATTTGTATGCTGATTCGCTAAAAATATCCAAGTAATTAGATAACCACAATTATAAGTCTTGTCGCGTTTTAGCGTCCTCATGTTGTATAATTTGCTTAGAGCTTGTTAGTTTTACATACTCAGTTCAGTAGTAACGAACAGACTAGGTACTCAAATAAATTTATACAGTACAGAATTTTATTCACTCTTACGCCTTCAATTCTGATTATAGCAACGATTTCGGTGAATGAGATTTCTGAGGCGTCTTTTTCTGATCTCAAATATATTATGTTATGTTTCAAGAGGTTCTTGAAATCTTGAAGGCGGTACTTAAATAATGGAAAGATTTGTACTTAATTAATGAGAAATGCTCGTTCTGAACTTTTTATCCAGCAACATACATACATACATAAGTCACGTCTTTATCCCTTACGGGGTAAGGCCACGTTTAGCATGATACTAGACGTAGTATCGTGAAACGGGGAATCAAAATAGTGATGCGTTGCTAGCCACATCGCCTATAACATGATTCATGATTCAGCAACACAATATTCTTACCATCCATAGTTCCCGTCAGCCGCGATCCTGTCCCAGTCTGCCTTGAGCCCGCGAGTGTAGATCATGTAGTTGATAACGCTGGACCCGCCGACTGCTTTCCCTCGCGGCCAGAAGCACCTGCCACCAGTAAATCCTGAAAAATAATCGTTTCATGTATCTTCTTACTGGATTAACTATCCTACTGAATTGTTGACAAAAGTCTCTGGTGACTTTAAAATATTATCGCAATAAGTCTTATCGTATCGTTTGTTTGATCGCGCATTTTCTCATCTACTCGTATCTTCTATCTTCTACCTTCTTCTTCTATCTATATAAAAATGAATTGCTGTTCGTTTGGCTCCCTAAAACTCGAGAATGGCTGTAGCTACCAATTTGAATAATTTTAGTTTTGAAACATTTGTGCACGTCTAGGGAAGATTTAAATGGTGAGAAAACATTAAATTAAAAACAAAACAGGAACGGGGGCGAAGCCGCGGGCAACAGCTAGTCTAAAATACAATCGTATAAAATTGCGAGTCAGCTTTACACAAATAAATTAACTAACATAATTTACAAAAGTCTCTTCTGTAGATTTGGCCAATGAAATCTGTAGTTGTAGAATTTAATCGGATGTAAAGGTAAGACATGGTAGACTAAGCGCTGCAGGGCTGTTCACACTCTGTTCCCACTTGGTCCACCCACACCCATTTCTGTGAACTATAGTTCGCGGCTATATACTTAGAGATTTTTTTACATTAATTTCAAGTTTCAAATAGACATCTCTACGCGTTCTTGACAACAATGGGATTGACAGACGGATGAACCACTTTTTTCCCTTTGAAGCATGTAACCCTAAACATGTTAGGTATTGTAAGGTGCCACAGCTTTCATTTAAATCACAATGTTCGTTTGTGAGTTTACTTAACTATAAATAAAAAGTTCGTCAGCAACAAAACTTGTAAGTATGTAAAATGTAAGATTTTTTAGGGTCAAATTTCAGCGAAGGCTTTACATTTATAAACGGGTTTTTGTAAACTTGGCATTCACAGAGGCCGTTATGTATAACAGTAGACCTGTCATGATTATTCATGACTGTGATTCAAACCTGTTGCTTGTGGTTAATCGTTACAAATAAAGATATAAAATCAATATTAATGCGAGTTCTGCAAACAATTTGTGATGTCAGTACGGATTAGAAAAGTGCTATCGTAGATTTTTTGTGGAGTTACTTTTGGCATTGGCATTAAAGTTGAAAAACAGTGGTCGCCAATTGCTTGGAGAATGTCTAATAGCTCTTATTAAACAAAACAAAATTGGGATAAAATCAACTGTGTTTTGAGTTTATATGTTACAAAGGAACTATTGACTCTGTTTATTTATTTATTTATTTATTTATAGGAACACAAACAGTCATAAATGGCTCATAAACAAATCACAAAGAGTTTATATCATTGACAAAAAGTGTTCACATTTAACATGGCACATTTGAGTAATTCAGCCAAATATAAAAAAACCAAACAAATATAAAAAATACTTGATTTGAATAAAACAAGCAAAATATTCTATTCAAATATTCTTTCTTCTGGCTGCATTCCATCTCATTTGGGGTCAGCCCTCCTTGTAGGCTTTTGCCAAACTTGCGTCGTCAATCGATGCGTTCATCTCTATGGCTCCATGGCAAAGTGTTGTCATATATTGTGTTGTTTTAAAATGCATGTTGATTTTGTTTAATTAGGTTATATATATGGTCTATAAATTCGCAAAGTTGTACCCGGAAGATCTCAGGCGAGATTGAATGGCTTGCCGCGGGTTCGAATCTCGTTCTTCCGATCTGACCGTCTAATGCTAATGCTCTTGTTAACCTTAACCTTGCCTCCGACACGTAGTGCTTTAAAATTCGCCGTAGTCGTCTCTAAAACTGGAATAACCGGATATAAGGCCTATTTTGTCTACCTTTCTTTGAAGTTTTATATTAATTTGGTAAACTTTGTGTAGGTAACGCTAGCTTTTGCTCGCGACTTTGTCCGCATAGAATTCGTTTATGACAACAGTGAACGTGATGTTCATTCTCAACTCACCCATACAAACTCCTGGCTGATACTCCATCAAGTACTGCCACGCGTAGTCCGTCTGCTGGAACAGAGGTGCGAGGACGGGCACGTCGGTCAGCAAGCTCTCGCCTCGGCCGGCCTCTAGAAGCAACACGGACGCACGCCGGCCCTCGCTAAGCCGGGATGCTAAAACGCTGCCGGCTGAGCCTGCGCCTACGACTATGAAGTCGTATTCTGCCAATGGCCCTTTGAATTCTGTAAAATGATAAATAATGATAACTTGATGGAAAATATATGTAACGCAAAGATATACAACATCAAAAACCCGTCCTATTCTTCGGTCCGCACAGAGCGGTTCGAAATAGAACATGATTTTCAGATTTTACGTCGGGACCCTGTGCGGGACAAAAAAAAAATTCGCTGGTCTGTGCAATTCCAATACACGCGCCTGCTCAGGTAGACCAATTCGTTTAAATGTTTGATCGTGTACCTACCTACCCTACCCTACCTTTTAGTTAGGGATAAGTTCGCCTTTTGTGCATGTGTGTTGTCCTGTATACAACTTTTTCTTGTGTTTTATGTACAATAAAGAGTTATACATACATACCTACTACTTTTATAGATATTATGATACCATAGGTCGGCATAGGTAAAGGACCGGCATAATGCGGGTACGTTTCCAAAAATTTGTATACTTATTAAATTCCAAAATCATGCAGCTGGTTCATTTAATTAACAGTAAATATAAATTATTATTAACATTAAAAATATATTTAGCATGTTTTTCAACTTAATTACATTTAGATACCTAGTCCAAAAAAATTATATGCTGGCCGCCAAGGCCACCTCGAAAACTAACAAGTTGTAGGCATGTGCGACATCCGGAAACTTTTTATTAGTTAAAGTAATTAAATTTGTAGCATACGACTAGTTACCACTGTTAGTTATCATTTGAGTGTGAACCAAAATCTGTTTTTTTATGTGCCCATTATATTGTGCCGAAATTAATTTTCATTCTTAAATCATCAAGCGAATCTCGTCTGCCTGTGTAAATATTTTAGTATAGTAATTTAGTATTTAAATGTTCACACATTTAGGTAGATAGGGGATAAATACCAGATAGACAGATTTACTCACCTAAATATCACTGTGTATGTATCAAAAAATGATTATTAAACCCTTAGGGTACTTAAAATATGACTTACACTAAACTAAAACCTACCTTTAGGGAGTTCGTATTGATCTCTCATAAACGACAGTACGTCTCGTTCTGCAGGTTTCAGGTGAAACATGGTTGTATTCAGCATCACATCCACAACTCTACTTCTAAAAGAGTTCTCGGATCTCTTCTCCCTCCCTGCTTTGGCACAATAAGGTTCATTGCAAACCGTAGGCACCGCGTAATGTTCAACGGTTTCAAATTCCTCAAACGCATCACTATTAATTAATCCTACACATAATGCGAATAAAATTATGTATGGTATGGCAGCCATCCTCTTTGCGTGAGATCTTGGCGGTGACTGATCTGATTGGTTGTGTGGCTTGTATACATAGTACCTTGGTTTAGTCCTGTTATTTTCAATCTTGTATAGTATATTTACAAGCGCATTGGTAGCGTCGGGTAGCCCTGTTTTAAATGATATGGCTATCTACTGGAAATACTGGAACTGAATAAATATATTGTTTGTTTTTTGTCGTTTAGGATAGCGACCGGATAGCCTAGCTAGTCAGTAGTGGTTAGTGATCCTGACTATGAAGCCAGAGGTTCCGCGTATGAATCCTGGTAGGGGCAGGCATTTGTATGATGAAAACGAATGTTTGTACCCGATGCATGTATTTATTAAGTACTAGCGACCCGCCCCGGCTTCGCACGGTATATTATGCATATATTATACATATAAACCTTCCTCTTGAATCACTCTATCTATTAAAAAAAACCGCATCAAAATCCGTTGTGTGGTTTTGAAGATATAAGCATACATAGGGACATAGGGACACAGGGACAGAGAAAACGACTTTATTTTATACTATGTAGTGAAGTGATAGTGATTTATCTAGATTATATAAGTATGCTTATCTGTTGCCTGCTACACATATTACAAGCTTTGCTTAGTTTGGGACTAGGTCAATTAGTGTAATTTGTACTAGGATATTTATTTCTTCAGTTCTTGTTTCAGCATTCTAGAATTCATTAGTTTTGGGTGTGTTCAAGATTAGTCAGGCGGGACAAAATATTTTTTTCACTTCTCATGCTCTAAAAGTAGGTCAATATAGCCTTACGAGGCGGGGCTAAAGTGAGTACTTAGTCCCTAGGGAGTAAAAGTAATATTTTTTTTAATTTACTTTGAGTGACTTAGATAAACTCAAACAGCCAGTACTTGCATAGTTTTTGGCATAAAGTAAATTTTCAATAAGTGAAGGAATTTCATTACCACTCTTTAAACCACATTTAAAAATTATCACACGAAACGATGATAAAAATAATTTAACAATCACAATAAATAAACTTACAGATCGTTGTAATGCGGAAACAAAATAAAAAAGTATGCTTGTGTGTGGACCATTTTCATGACGGAAATGTTACGTTCTTAGTCTACGTGGACTTAGTTCTATGCTTTTTCCGCATAGAAGGTGGCGCCATTCTATTTTTTTCAGTTTGTGTATGGACCATTTCGCCGATGCGATTTTGTTATATCTGTGTCTGGTTGGAAAAAAAATACCGCGAAAACTTTGGAATTGTTGTAGAGCGTAAATCGTAAACGATTAAAATAAATTGTTACTCTCACAATGTCGTCAAGTGATAGTGAAAATTATGATGTCGAGCAAAGAGCAAAAGACATAATTGATAATTTATTTTTTATTAAATCTTTTTGTACTAAACTGACTATTTTTTCTCGCAATTGAAGTGAAAAATAGAGTTTTCACCTCGAGACTGAAAGCCAATATAAACCCTCGGATAAATAGACACCCTCGCTGACGCTCGGGTGGCTAACCACCTCGGGTATATATTGGCTTAGTTTAGTCCCTCGATAAAAAATATACTAATTACATAGATTGCCGAGGCTCACTATTTAACTTAAAGTGGTTGTTTTTCAATAATAAGGCGTCCGTGGCTGAAACGCGAGTATTCCTACGAGTTAATTAACTTATGACAATATTGTATTTATTTAACTTTTTGCGACGGTTAACAAAGGGTCAAGAACCCCGTCGGGTCCGAGGCATCGGTTAATAATTTTAGTTCATCGTCCTCTCGTCGAGTGTGGCAAAGTTGTTAGATACATTACGCTATTGTAATGTCATCCTGAGTGACGAAGCTCTATTATTATTGCCAAAAAAGCCGTTCCGGAAACACCCAATCCCAGTGCTATTGTTCTACAGTAATATTATGTATGTGTACTTAATCATCTGTACCAGGGACAAAAAATCTTTAAAATAAACTTTTTGTTTGGCTGGGCATACTTTATTTTTTACTATACATAACAAATAAAACCCCCTTTTTTTTAAATCGATTAAAACAACCAGATTTTTTAAATAATACTTTTTTTAAGAACTTTCCTTGTAAACGAATTAAGCTCTTCTGTTTTGAATGAAAATGAACGACTGATCATTAAATTTAATCAAACTAAAACCTAATATTTCCACGCAGGATAGGCAATTTGTATTTCCTTCTCTTGAACTATAACTTTGACGGTTTTAGTCAACGCACATGCCTAGACGAAGTCATTTTGTACCATTTTGGGATTTAAAGGACATCAAATAATTATTTTTATTCTTATTTTTTATTTTCTTACTGTTTACCAATTAACTTAACTTAACTTTTAAAACTATTCCAAAGTGGCTCTTTTAGCTATTGGTAGACTGCCATTTCCATGTCTGTTTTATGAGATCCGCTCCTTTTTCGCCTATCATCATGGCTGGTCCATTAGTGTGCGCTGTTATATGCCTAGGAATTACACTACTGTCAATGACCCGCAGTTTCTCGATTCCATACACTTTTAGCTCGTTATCTACGACGGCATCTGGGTCCGACACTGGACCCATCTTGCAAGTAGCTATTTGATGATGTTCAGTGGTAGTGATCTGTCTCAAAGCACACTCCCAAAATTCGTCGGTGTTAAACGTACGATTCCTACATCCTGGTAAGTCCGGCCGATATAATTTAGCACCGTATTTTTGGAATGGCGGCGAGTTTCCCATTTTGACCACATATCTAATACCTGCAAGCATAGTAGCAACATCCCTGGGATGCGTCAGATAATTGTTTACTATCTTCGGAGGGCTGAAAGGGTTCTTGTCTCTTAACTCCAAGTAGCCTCTAGATTTAGGATACAAGAGTAACGGAAAAGCACTCCAGGTTTCTTTATTAGTGATAGCTCCATAGGCTGGGTTGTATACGTCGTCTCGTATCCGCATTCCCCTTCTCACGGCGCCTCCTCCATCGGAGCCAAGAGAGCCCCCGAGGGACATTAGCTCGAGATCGACCCGCACGTCTGCTTCGTATGGAACTTCGGTTTTAATGTATCCGAGACCTTCCACTCCTCCTGGAGAAGCGATAGGACCATCGCCAAAATTCAGCCATCGAATAATATTTGGTAAATTAGCTTCTCTACCTTCTATTAAACTAATGTTTGTGGTATTTAATGTAAACACGATGCCATCAAATGAAATATGGTCGTATAAAGTCCTACCGACGTTTAGATTTTGAATTACTGTAATGTTGAACTTTTTAAGGTGACTTTCAGGTCCAATTCCTGATAGCATCAGTAGTTTCGGCGATTCTATAGGCCCTGCTGATATGATGACTTCGTTTCTCGCTTTTACGGTATATCTCATACTATTTCGAACGAATTCTACTCCTGTTGCAGTTTTAGTTTGTTTATCAATTATCACTTTTGTCGCTCTGGCTTCCGGTAAAATATGAAGATTTTTGCGGTTTTTATGAGGATGTAAGTAAGCTTTAGCCGCGCTGTGCCTGTGGCCCTTGCTTGTGGTCACCTGCGCGTATCCCAAGCCAATTTGGACAGGATCGTTGTAATCTACTGTTGGGTCTCCCATTAATCTTCCAGCTGCTAAGAACGCTTGCACTAACCTGGTTCTGAAAACAAAAGTGGTTAAGAAACCTCTTTATCATATTTAAAGACTTTATTAATGATTTCTCACTAATATAGGTGCTTTCGTTTCTCACTCGGTAATCTATCTAGATGAAAGCGCTGCCGTTTAAATATTTGTTTGTGTAAAATGATGCCTATATAATCTGGATCATATAAATAAATCTGGAGACACCTCATTCGTCAAAATTAGACTAATAGTTTTGGCCCTACGGTGGCACCTACGTAAACACATACGTACCTACATTACATATTTGTAGCAGTTAGTAAATTTAAAACAAAAATCCTTGTTTTCATCATTACCGTAAAAAAATATTTGACAACTATAGTGAAAAACCTACCTGAATGGCGGATGCTCAATGGAAACTTTACCACTATGACCTTTGTAGGGATTTTCATTGTTTTCAATGAGGTTTGACCTTTCCAATTTAATGTAATATGGCAAGACGTCTTCAAATGACCTGCAAAACAATATTTTTTTAGTATACATCATTATATTAACGAGCAGTGTGAAAATATCAGTTAACAAGCGTCTGTTAATAAGAGTTATGCTAAAAAAAATATTTAACATAAGCTTTTTGGCTGACGGTATTTTTTATTGTTCTACATGTGCCAAATTACAAATCAATCCGGTTGCTGGAAGTAGGTCAGAATTCACCAGCAAGTTTTAGTAAATTTAAAACGGGTGACTTATTATTCATACCTTAAATACGTAGAAGTAAAAAAAAACTTTTAAATACACGAGGAAACTAAAGATGACGGAAACGTAATTTTGGCTTCGAAATTATTCTCTATAATGCCACAATACGACTTGTAGAGTAAGTAACTTTACCTTATTCCGTGCATTTCGGCTTTAACTTTGTATTCGGAGGTTTAAGTTTTTATTCTTCATCTAGATAGATCTTCATCATTATTCATTCAACCTAGCCCTCTTCGAAGTAAAATTGCCTGTTACTTGATTTTATCGAGGAGTCCGTTAAGTCGTGTAAATAAAAGTGATGAGTTATTCTCTATTTACTATATACTCATATTTCCGTTTGTTTAGGACCGTCAGACAGAGCACTGTCACTAATAGCAATAATATATAACAATAAGCAATAAGCAATTATGTAACTAACAAAGTGTGGGTCCCAGTTACCCGAATAAAGAAATTAATTATTAATTATTATTAATAAACAAAAGCACGAATACAAACCATCCGTAGTTCCCGTCAGAAGCTATTCTGTCCCAGTCTTCTGGGCGGCCTCGCGTGTACAGCATATAGTTGATGACGCTGGTGCCGCCGACAGCCCGCCCTCGTGGCCAGAAGCAACGGCGGCCTTCCATACCTGAAGAAATAGTGATGACACTTTATTGGCCAGATAGTAGCTGTACCTCTCACACAGAAGGAAAACAAAGATAAAGAAAAGCAACCGGCAATCCTGTACTGCAATGCGTAGTATCGAGTTACTATTGATCTATTGACTAGGCAAAAGAGAGCCAGTGCTGGCATATCTGTAAAAAATATTTTGTGTTTAGGTTTACCTGATTTGAACATTGGTAGGTACAGTCTACCCAGGTTTAGAATTATACTATTTTTTTGGACGTTGACATTCTAGAAGGCTAAGAATACCTGATGAGCCAGTTATTTTAGCGATTGCCTTACTCTCCACGTCAGTACACAGTAGTGCAAGCACCGCTTCCTGGTGGCAGGATTAAGGAGTAGCGATCCGGACAGACCTTGCACAACCAAACTTTCCTTGTAGGTAACCGACGCTCTGAACATAGGTTACCTAAACAAACTCCCGGCTGTGGCTCGGTCTGATACTGCCACGCGTAATCAGTCCTCTGGAAGTAGGGCGCCAGTGCTGGCACGTCAGTGAGGACGTTTTCTGGCCTGCCAGCTTCGAGGACGAGCACTGTGACGTCACGCTGCTCCGTCAGGCGTGATGCCAAAGCGCAGCCTGCAGATCCGGCCCCTATAACGACGTAGTCATACTCAGCCAATGGAGTCGACTGACCTGAAATTGAAAATTGGTTATTCAAGCACTATTAAATAGGCTAAAGTATTTAAGAAAAAAGTTATAATTGTGCCCACTATTAAATCCTGTCGTAAATAAATAGCAACAATCGAACGAAAAAGCGCCTAAACTAAATTAATGTTCAGTCAGCAAACATTCGTTGCGCTGCATTGTAGCTTATTGGAAATCGACAGAATTGCCAAAAAAAAATTAGTTTTGTGGTTTAAGCAATCTGAACTAAATATTTATAAGTTTTTAAAGTTCTGCACCCAACGCTTCATGTGAGAGTCCGACTCTAGACTATTGCCAACACTTACCTCCAGGCAAAGGGTATGAATCCCTCAAGAAGCCAAAGAGGTCGAATGACCCAGTTTGTGGGGGTGGTGCCAAAGCTTTTAGTGCCAAGTCCATCATAGCACCTCTGGGCATCGTTTTCGACCCCGTCGTATTCGAAGATTCTTTAAACTGAAAGATTCCTTGTGGCCGAATCAACTTGTCCCTTTGGCATTGCGTTATTAGTAAAGATGCCAGTAAGGCTGGTATTCCTAGTGAAATATAACGAGACATTGTTTAATATTTTTGTAAATGTTCACTGCTTTAGTTTTAGTAATGCAACAGTTCTCTGGATCCTATCAGTTGAAACACGCATTTCTGCTTTAATTGGCAAAGATCACTTTTAAAACAAAGTACTGCGTTATTTTTAAAAAGTGCGTGCTTTTATAAAATTTGCACCACCACCGAGGCTGGCGAGGAATGTTTGCTTCAGACAATAATCTTGAAATGAGCCTGTTATTGTGAGTCCTTATGACTCAATGTTCCGTATAAATGTAAACGCTCCGTGTCAAGGCGCCGATCCGCGAACTGGATCAAGTACTCGTAGAGCGTGGACCAGAAGAAGGGGAATGGCGATCTTGATTACAAAACACTCAATATCTACAAGTGCCACTTTTTTATTTCGTGTATTTTTGTGTTACGAGTGTCATGCGAAAGGTTGGGAATTATCTTATGGGGATGTTAAAGATCCATCAGAGTTTCAAGTTCGTAAATGTTATGATGTGGGTGTTAAAACATACTAGTAATAGTATATTATTATTTTGTTGTTGATCTTTATATTTAACACTAACGCGGTTCAGTTTTAAAGTTTTAACTATAAGCGTGGTAGAACTCTACATTCTGTTACTATTTATTCCATGTACGTTCCTAACAGTTTTGAGGTCAACTTTAAAGTCTGTAAGGTTTATTTACTGTGTGTGTCTGATATTTACAGTATGGAATATTCATGTTTCTTTTTTCATGGCTTTCATAATAAGCTCATAACCGACACATAATCAAAGATTGGTCTCCATCTCTTTCTAGTAAAACGGATTGTTCTTTCCTCTCATATTTTCCGTATTTCTTGACCGATATTACTTTTAATTTAACTTTTGGTCATCTCTTTCATATTTTATTATGTGTCATTTTTTTAAATGCATATTTCCTATTACCTTTGTACGAAACTTAATAAATGTGTTCACGCGACAGGCCTCTAAAACACTAAGCGTAATTTAAACTATCATTTTTGATAGGTAGGTGATTTGGACCCGTATACAACCAAAACTTTAGAGTTTAGTCAGTTTTCGTGTTCAATGTTAGCGCAACCGTTTATGCTAAGCGAAAAGTTGTGACAGTCATGATAGGACTTAATGATTTAGAACTAAGCTAGAATCGTAATTAATGTTGTTTAATTATTTATGTAGTCCTGTTTGCCGTACGCGATGTGGAACTAAGTGCCTTACTGCAATTACATATTAATCGACACGTTACAATACAACAATACAATAACTCTTTATTGAACACCACATATAACAACCAAAACAGAAAAAAGGTATACAGAATATTACAAGGTAACAATAGGCGGCCTTATCGCTACAGAGTGATCTCTTCCAGGCAACCATAATGGACTGGAGAACAGAACAGATCTGAGCAGGTGGTGCAATTTAGAATATATATTAATATTCTAAGTACTGAAACGTTATTGGGACCGAGCGCGACGACAGCGCCACGTGATAATCGGCCATTATGGACAATATTGTCACCGATGTCAAACAAGAAGTAAGTAAATATTGTGAAAAATATTAATGAAATCTTGTGTTATTTTACTATATTACACAATTTTGGACAACGGTAGTCAGTAACATTATTGCCAATAATATTAAAATTGTTGTTTTCAGTGAAATTTTAGAGGTTAGGTAACTTACTTTTTTTTTCTTACGGCAAATATCCACTTATTTCTTTGGTCTCGTTTCCACCATGGTCTTGGAAATTGGTAAAATTTACAGTCGCTATATTCTTCTTGGTGTTATTACAATTCACAACAACACATCTTACCAGGACCATATTTTTATCTCAAAAACGATTAGAAAATGTTTACTGCAATATGGATTTGACAGCTCAAGTCAGCGACAAAAATGACAATTTTAGCCGTAGCGAGCGCTGTGATCGTTTAGGCTACCCCCTCCACCCGCTTTGCACTCTCCCAATTGAGAAATTAATAAAAACGTGTTTATCTTATTCATACATATACATTTATACATATACAAATCACGTCTATATCCCTTATGGGGTAGACAGAGCCTATAGTAATAAGATCTAAAGGCATTTATGCCTCGTGAAGTTCATCGTACTTGATAGTGATCATGATCACAAATAGAAAAGTCATTATTTTTCACTTCCTTTAATTTATTAGGAAACGTAACTATTCACACTTCACACTGCGTACATAGACTTTTGGCAGAAAATGTACGAGCCTTTACAGCTAATATAATTAAGTAGGTATAATAAGAGTATTTAGACACATCTCTATTGTTCTATGGAACTGTTTCAGTTAACAATCTAGTTATTATTTCATTGTTTAAGGATAATATTCTAGTTTTTGCTTCCCAAAATGACATCCAAGCTCCAAAGACGAGTTTTTTGGTTCATTTGTTAAATTAAAACTAATAGTTTTTTTTAGATTCGACATCTAGGTAATAACAATAGCAAAACAACCAGTTGTAAGTAATCGTTCTCAAGGGTGTTAGCTTCGTTGTCTCCAATCTTCCTTTATCATGTCAGCAGCCTTTTCTCCGATCATGATGGCGGGCGCGTTGGTATGTGCGGAAATTGTGCGCGGGATGATGCTAGAGTCGACGACGCGCAGGTTGCGTAGGCCGTGCACGCGCAGCCGCGGGTCGACGACGGCTTGCGCGTCGCCGGCGGGGCCCATGCGGCAGGTGGCGATCTGGTGATGCAGCGTGGCCGTCAGCGTCCGCACCGCGCACTCCCAGTAGGCGTCCGAGTCGAACGGCAGCGCGCGGCACGCCGGGTACTGCGCGCGGTGCAAGCGAGCGCCAAACCGCTGGAACGGAGCCGTCGCCGCCAACGCCTGCACGTGCCGCACTGCTGCTACGAACGCCGCCGCGTCACGCCCACCCTCATCCGACAGGTATCGCCCGTGCATGCGCGGATGGCTCCACGGATTGTTATCCTTCAATTCCACGTAGCCGAACGACTTCGGGTGCAGCAACATTGGAAATGCGCTCCATGTGTCTTTACCCTCAATCGATCCAAATGCTTCGTTAAATACTTTTTCTTGTAGTCTCATACCTTTGCTCACAGCTTTGCTACCTCCGGCACCTCCGTCTGCTACTATGGATCCACCAATACTGATAAGTTCCATGTCAGGAACGAGCTCAGGATCATCAGAGATAGGCGTCTTAATGTATCCGATACCTTCGACAGCCCCGGGGGATGCAAGGCTACTGTCGCCGGTTCTAAACCATTGCGTAATTGCGGAAATATCAGTGGCACCTTGTTCAGAAAAGCTTATGCCTGTATCATTTAGCTCGAATATAATGCCGGGAAAACATATGTGGTCATAGAGAGTTTTACCCACGGGCAGATCTTGTATTAAAGGTATTCCGACTTGACTCAAATGTTCTTTTGGTCCTATTCCGGATAACATCAGAAGCTGTGGTGAAGCAATAGGTCCAGCAGACAATATTACTTCTTTCCGTGCTCGTACCGAGTACCTTAACTTGTTGCGTGAATATTCCACCCCGTAAGCTGTGTTTGTCTGAGGGTCTATCAGGACTTTGGTGACGGTACTCTGCGGCAACACATGTAAGTTACGTCTCCTCTTGTGGGGATGTAGGAATACTTTGGCAGCGCTTTGTCGATGACCATTGCTTATTGTTACTTGGACTTTACCGAATCCGAATCCATCTGGAGCATTGTAGTCTACAGTTGGATGTCCAAGGATCTCTCCAGCCTCCAGAAATGCTTTTAATAATCTCGTCCTGGAATTACATGGAAGTGATATTAGTACATACATCCTACTAATATTATGAACGCGAGAGTTTATAAGTATGGATGGATGGATGGATGTTTGTTTCTTTCTCTTTCACGCCAGAACGGCTGAACAGATGTGAATGAAATTGGGAACATAGACAGATTATAGTCTGGAATAACACATAGGCTACTTTTTATCCCGGAAAATTGCGTAATTCCTACGGGATAGCGATAAACGAATTCTATGCAGACGAAGTAGCGGGCAACAGCAAGTACATACACAAATCGCGTCTTTATTCCTTACGGGGTAGACAGAGCCTAAGGTAACAAGACCTAAAGACCACGTTTAGCATTATTGTGGGTGTATGGATGGAAAGGGGAATCAAAATAGTGATGGGCTGCTAGCCACATCGCCTATGACATGATTGCAAAGATTTTCGCCCACTCCCTCGATGGGCTTTTACCATCTGCACGGGAAGAGAAGCAACTGGTACATTCTATGTTTTTTCTTTGCTCCCAGACCAGCATAGAAGTGATATTAGTGCTTTACTTATATTATAAACTTGCATGTTCTTAGAGTAGGTACCTAGATAGAATAAAAGATGAAGTAGGGATTTAATTGATCGCCACATCACTCCCAGAGTAATCAGCATTTCGCGGTTTCACCAAAATGTAGAGTTAGTGAATTTTGGGGTAAACTTACTTCACTGGTACAAATTCGACAGGTAGCTCCCCATCTTGACTCCGGTAGGGATTTTTCTCGTAACCCTTCAAATGAGCTCTTTCCGATTTCTTATAATATTCCAAAACTTCATTGTAAGACCTGTAACAATAAATAGGTACATTTTACAAAATTAAAAAATATTTGCGTCATACTACATCTACAAACCCAAGATTCCGTACAGGCTTAACATTCAAGTGTTTGAATTGAACCTATTCCCTTCGGTAGGTATATACTTAACTTAGTCTCTTTGTACGATATGCACTTGTTTTGTCTACATAACTACTTCACTACATAGTATAGTATAAAACAAAGTCGCTTTCTCTGTCCCCATGTCCCTATGTCCCTATGTATGCTTATATCTTCAAAACTACACAACGGATTTTGATGCGGTTTTTTTTAATAGATAGATTGATTCATGAGGAAGGTTTTTGTGTATAATTCTACGCAGACGAAGTCGCGGGCAGAAGCTAGTATTATATAAAGCCCTTGACTTACAGGAAGAATTCTGCTAGTTGCGGCACTGATTTCACGTCTTCCAACTGTGCAACATCACGGCCTGGCAACGTAACTAAACTCAAGATTTTTCTTGCAAGTCTAAACTGGGCTTAAGTGTAGCTTCAAGCTAGCGGTATGAATCTGGTAACATTCAAGACCTTATACGGGCACGTACCATCCATGATTGCCGTCGGCAGCGATGCGGTCCCAGTCCTGCGGCCGCCCGCGCGTGTAGATCATGTAGTTGATGACACTGGTGCCCCCCACTGCCTTGCCACGTGGCCAAAAGCAGCGCTCGTTCTGCATACCTGCGGAAAGGTCCGTGAACTTGAGACCATTGAAACAGTTATGTCTGTTCGATTTTATACATCTATAAAGTTTTAACAACAACAACAAGGTGAAATTTTATAACGTAAACGAATGTCGTGTCAGTCGTTTACTGTGGTTGCCGTTGCCATTTTGGTTGTGGTGCGGCATTACGCCGAGGGATTAGGAAAACACATGGAGAAATATAGTGTTTAAGTTATATGTAGTATGTAATTGTAGTATAATTCATATAGAATATACCTATCTAATGGTTTTCAAGTTTTTTTACAGTGCCGCACTTTGCATCTGTGGAGACTTTATTATGTATCATGCTTCATAGAATTCATAGACCTACTTATCTGCATGCGAACATAAGAAAATATAAAATACTAGCTATTACCCGCGACTTCGTCCACGCAAAATTAAAATTTGTGAACCAGGTAGCTTGATTTTCCAAACACTTACAACAATTATCGTTATATTTCATCATTTACCTACATAAAACCTGGACAATTGAAGTGGACGATTATCCTTTTAGTGAAAATGGCAGTAAACCACTAAATGACTTATTTTTTAATTACATGTCATTACAAACCCACTAAACTTAAAATAAGTAAAGATGATCAAACTTTAAGAAAAAACATGTTTTTAATTCCACAGTCAGCATCTTGTTGCAAAGGAACTCTTGGACTGGTTTTCACAAAGGGCAATGCCCACATTTGCCTGACTCCTCGCAGGTTTAAAACAAAACTAAAAAACATTTATTGTCCTGGGGAGCCGATGACATCAAATTGTACCTACTTAAAATTGAAGGAGCGTAAGGAACGGACGAGGATTGATGTCTTAAGATAGCCTGATACCATAAATGCGGCGGCTTGCTAAGGAGCGGCCATAATATGAGGCTCGGACAAGGCATGACATAAAATGTTTTGAATTGATGTTAATGTTACTTTTTAAATGTCTGAAATAGACTTCATTTTTACCCAACTGCCGCTAAGCCCAAAAGAAGCGATGTGTCAGTTTGACTTAATTATATAACGTTGCATACAATACTTTTTCTACGATTTCTTTAAAATTATCATCATCATCGTCTTCATTAACAGCTGAAAGGTGTTCACTGTTAAACTGGTGCCTATGTACTGTAAATAAAACATAAATAATGCCAAATAAAACATAAATAAAATAATGCCAAATTCTGGCTCCAGAGCCACCAAATTAGCCGAAAATGACACCCAATCACCATTTTAGTGTCAACATTTTTGTGAAAAATGTGTCAAAATGTCATCCGCAATCTTGGATTCAAAAAATTATGCCAAATTAGTGATCAGAACCACCAAATTACTCAAAAACGATACCTACTGATCAACATTTTTATCTTTTTATATGAAAATTGGAAAAACATAACTTATGTAAAAAATAAATGTACAGAATAAAAATATCATTTATTACAGATAAAAAATCCATAAAATATTTTATATATATATTTAGGTATATTTTTAGTATTTTTGACATGATTTAAGTTTTAACACACATACCCATGCAGACTCCAGGCTCCCGTTCCATGTAGTACTGCCAGGAGTAATCTGTGGACTGGAAGTACGGAGCTAGTGCGGGGATGTCCGTGAATATCATCTCCGGCTTCCCTGCCTCCAGCACGAGCACCGTCGTCTTCCGATCCTCGGTAAGCCTCGCGGCCAGTGCGCATCCCGCTGAGCCTGCGCCCACGATCACGAAGTCGTACTCCGGAAGAGGAGACTTCAGACCTGAAATATATTCGTTTATATGCATCACCATTACTTTTATCAACAGCTTTTTTATCAGTGAATAATTAGTTCATCGCAATACGCGGGAACTGTGCAATTTTCCGGGATTAACTTGTCTTACGTGTAGTAGGTATCTGTGTCCCAAATTTCGGGTAAAACAAAATATAATATCGGCAACATTTGGTTTA
Organism: Pandemis cinnamomeana; assembly: GCA_932294345.1. NCBI lineage: Eukaryota > Metazoa > Arthropoda > Insecta > Lepidoptera > Tortricidae > Pandemis > Pandemis cinnamomeana. Next base: position 4,830,551 of record OW028720.1, read on the forward strand.
CATACTAACATGGCAAGTTAAATAAAAGTTTGAAAAACGAATGTACAGGTCGACATAGACCTTATTTTTAAAAATTGCTAGAACGTGATAATAAATTAATTTCGATTACTAGTCGCCGCCATCAAAGGGAATAAATTAGAAAGATAGACACATTCCAATTGGTATATATAAAATCATTCACCTTACGCTATCCATAACATAATAAATATGAATTTGTTAATAATGCTTCAAGGGCATATAGAATAAATTTTAATGTATAATCAGATAAAAGTAGTTAATACTAGCAAACAGCATAACGGTATCATCGTCGTAATATTAGTAATATAATTCGCAAAACCGTTTTTTATTATCAAAATAAAACCGAGATTCTAACGGCTGGACAAGATTTGGCGATGTCTTTGACCGCTGGGATAGCATTGACCTTCGAAACCGTTTTGCGTTACGAGAGAAAATAATCATATGTAACTACGCACAATGAGAATATGTAGATGCAGTTGCTGTAACGACTAATCTTATAATCGTTGATCATACGTTTCATGTAAATGTAATTTTTTGCTCGACTTGGCGGGGGCACTGCCGTGCCCCCAGATAAAGTCATAAGCAACTTTACTTGTTAAGTTTCAAGTCAAATTTATTTATATTTATTTGTATAGAACTAACTACCTACCCTTTTATTTATGATTTTTATTATTCACAAACAACTACCTTAAAAAAATCCGACTACAGCAAAAACAAAAAGGGTTATGTTATTTAAGAAAAACAATTACAAATGTTACGAATATAAATACGTTCAACATTGTACAAGTTATGTAGAACAATATTGTGTACTCATCATGCTCTGCCAATCGCGATTGTCCAATATTTATTCCGCAGAATCCGATCCGATAAAAAGAAAGTGTTCGTTCACTCATGTTATTGATTTCGTGAAGTGTCCTTGCTGTCATTAAAGCCAAGGTCTGAACTAACATCAGGCTTACGCACTGGATCTACTTTAAATAAACCTTAGATATTAATAGATTTAAAAAAGTACAAGGGAAAATCACTTACCACCAGGTAGTGGGAACGAATCCCTCAGGAAGTCGAAGAGATCTCCTGCATTTTTTGGAACGTAATTTTTCGCAACTGACTTCCTTACGAACTCTATTATAGGACTCTGTGGGTGTGACCAAAGTAATTTCCCACTTCTACTGTAACTATCCCCCTCGCCTGTCATGTCGGATTCTATCCCGGATTCACTAATGTTTTTACTTAATAGTTCTTCATAGTCCTCGAGTCCTACTTGGTTTTCTCCTTTTACATAAGCTTCATCGTTTTCTGTGAGAACGGAATTTAATGTAACTAAAAATGTGACCAAATTCTTTAAAAGCATTTTTTTTTTCAATAAACAGGCATAAATTTTGCACGAGACTAAATAAATCAACAATCGGTATGCGGTTGCGAATGTAAACGAACGTGCGATTATGTCCGCAAGATGCGACTGGACTCTGAATTAACGAAACGGCTGATAAGTGATACACCGTACACTCCGTAGGCGAAGAGTCAACTGAGGATGATGTGACGAAGATGTTCGTTTTGTGCTACTGAAGAAAAAAAGGGAAGGATATCCCTATTTGGACATCAATTTTTGTCATTTTTAATAAGTGTCACTCTATCAATATTTAATCTCGTAGTAGGTTTTTGGTATTCCGATGCTTGATTAATATTGGAATTAAAAAAGGAAAGTTCAAGTGGCACTGGTCATAAAATGATGTATTTGAAAAATCTAAATATACTTACTTAGCCATCGTTTCTAATGATCTATTGGTATTGGTACCACAATGTTTAATTTGAGAGTAATAACAACCATTGTATATATTTTTTTCGTCTCATAGCCTGGTTAGCAGAAAAAAATCCTTTTTATCTCTAAACTGTACCTATTCATCAGAATGAGAGGGATTGGGCTGTAGTTCCCACGCGGGCCCAGTGCGGATCGGGAACTTCACACACACCATTGAAGTGCTTCGCAGATGTGTGCGGGTTTCCTCACGATGTTTTTCTTTCACCAAAAATCACGTTGTAAATTTGAAATGTAACCTGTACCTATTCTTAAGTCTGAGCAAAATTCTTGATATTGCCTTGTATACTTTTTGAAACATAACTTCCAAACCCGTTCAGCCCTTTTTGGTGATTTTTGTAATGTCTTTGGATTGCAACATCCATCTATTGAAATGATGATGCTAAAATTTGTTGCTAAAAGATCAAATCGGCTATTTTTTATAAAAACAGAGGAAAGTTACACGAAAAAAAAAAAAAAAAACTGTTTTGACAAACGATGTCTATCAGGTGAGCTTTTAGTTATCGGGTAAATAAAAATAACACGTGAAAATATTTCAGAAAAATATTTATTTCCATCTTGAACCAGAATTTATTTTACACTAACAAGTTTTATTTAAACTATTAAGGATATTTTTTTTAATTTTGCTGAAACATTTACAATTGGTACAATTCATCATGTCACTGTAAATAGAATTACATAAATACTTATTCTGCCACGTTGTAGCATGTAAAATTATACAATAAATAAATAAATACCTAATAATAATTCACAACCTTAAACTAAATTTACAAATCAAATAAAAAGTTAAAGTAAAAGTTCATCATTTCATAATATTTGTAAATTAGTAACGAATGAATGAATGAATGTTTATTCACAGAACATATGGTACAAAAGGACATGTAGTACAATTAGATCCATAGTATATTCAATCTATACGACATGTCAAAATTTACATGATTAATAGTTAATCCTAGGCTATCATTACACACCAATTAATAATGACATCAGTTGTTTGTTATGTAAACGCATGTTATTAAAATTTGCAAGTACATACAATGGCAAACAAAGTCATGGCTAATACAAAATGAAAATATAAATTAAATCAAGATAATGTCATTAAGGTCAATTCATTATGATAACAAAAACAAGGTTAACAGGTGGAAATAAAAAAGTTAATTAAAATATAACTAAAATGCATGCTTCAGGAATTCTTCAATACTATAGAAACATTTATTAATTACCTAATTCGTTTTTTTATTTTACATTTTAATTCAGAATTAGATAGGGCCTTATATGTTGCAGGAACTTTATTATACATATAATGGTATGCACATATGATATGCACTCTCTTTCCTCATTTTTAACTTATGAGGTGATAATGTCATCTTATACTGTCTCAGCGGTCTATTCGTCAAATTCTTTGTAGGAGGGAAAAGTTCTATATTTTGTTTAACAAATAAAGCTGCCTCGTATATATGTACAAAAGAAAAAATATCCGGTATGATAAATGATAGGATAACATTAACGAGTTTTTTTTTGTACTTTGGAAGCAAAGGGGTTATGCGCTTTACTCGTATTATTGTGTTGTAGGGCTTCCTAGGATGTTCATGATGCGTTCTAAGTAAATGGCTACACTTTTCTTTATGCCACTTTCTCTAAAATGTGCAAGACTTCAGTTGTCCGTTTTGCCTTATTTCCCCGTTGTTTGTAACGACTTTTTTGGGCTATACCTCTGCTTTATTAATTGTTTATTAACTAGTCATTGTCTTTGGAGACATTTTTCGACGTCAGTTTTTATATTCGGCCTCGGTTTTTACGAGTTTTGAGCGGTATTTTGTTTTATACTGGTTTAGTCAGTGGCGTCATTCCATCTAGGGTCCCATATAGGCTTACCTTGAGGAGTGTTTGTGGTCAAATTCGAGGCGGTTCTACATAAAATAAAAGTTAAATATACGTAGTTACTCCATCATATCTGATTTCTACGACTATAATTCAGTTCACCAGTAGTTTATCCTTCTCAAAAAATGGGTTGAAAATAATTATTACGTTAAGCATCCCATAGAATGTTAAACTAAAAGAAGTTTAAAAAGTGTTAATTTTATCAATAGGGTGTTTAGTCTATTTAATAATTTACCATAAATTCTATCTGTTAACATCTTCTTTTATCATGTCGGCACCCTTTTCTCCGATCATGATGGCGGGCGCGTTGGTATGTGCGGCAATGGTTCGCGGGATGATGCTAGAGTCGACGACGCGCAGGTTGCGTAGGCCGTGCACGCGCAGCCGCGGGTCGACGATGGCTTGCGCGTCGCCGGCGGGGCCCATGCGGCAGGTGGCGATCTGGTGATGCAGCGTGGCCGTCAGCGTCCGCACCGCGCACTCCCAGTAGGCGTCCGAGTCGAAGGGCAGTGTGCGGCATGTAGGGTACTGCGCGCGGTGCAAACGAGCGCCGAGCCGTTGGAACGGAGTTGTTGCCACCAAATCTTGTACGGCTCGCACTGCAGCCACGAACGTCGCCACGTCCTTACCACCCGCATCCGACAAGTACCTCCCATGCATCCGCGGGTGGCTCCATGGATTGTTGTTCTTTAATTCTACGAAACCGAACGATTCCGGGTGCAGTAACATTAAGAATGGACTCCATGTATCAGTGTCGTCAATCGACCCGTACGCGGCATCGAATATCTTTTCCGATATCATCATTCCTCTTCGGACTGCTTTACTTCCGCTTGGCCCGCCATCTGATACCATGGAACCGCCAATGCTTATTAGCTCCATATCTGGCACGGGATCGGGATCATTTGACACAGGGGTTCTTATGTATCCAATTGCTTCTACGGCACCAGGACTAGCAGGAGCACCGTCTCCATACTGCAACCATTGAGTTAATGTTTGGATGATTGCGGGGAATTGTATGGCTCTAGATTCACTAAAAGTAACTCCTGTCGTGTTCAAAGTAAATATAAGGCCAGGAAAACTGATATGATCGTACAGAGTACGTCCAACAGGTAGATCTTGAATAACTGGTATTCCGTGAGTACTCAGGTGATCTTTTGGTCCCACCCCGGACAACATGAGCAGTTGTGGAGAGGCTATTGGACCAGCGGATAATATGACTTCTTTTCGTGCTAGAACGGTCCTTTTCAGTCGATTCCTCACATATTTTACACCGTAGGCCGTTTTGGTCATGCTATCAATCAGAACTTTAGTTACTCTACTATTTGAAAGTATATGAAGATTGTGTCTATTTTTATTTTGGTGCAGAAAAGCTTTTGCTGCGCTGACTCTTTTGCCATTCTGCGTGGTAGTTTGCACATATCCAAAACCAAGCTGTTCAGGAGAGTTGTAGTCGACCGTGGGAATGCCTCTTTCTCGACCAGCTTCCAAAAATGCGTCAACCAACGGAGTCCTGCAAGATATAAATTCTTTTTAGCGTATGCTTTGGTAAATTAAATCATGAAAACCCTCAAACTAAAACAATGTAGTTAATTTTTAGTTACCTGTACGGAACAAATTCAACATTTAATTCCCCTTTTCTTCCTCGGTGCGGCGAGTCTTCTAATCCTCTTAAACTTGACCGCTCAGATTTCTTGTAATACTCAAGTACTTCGTTATATGACCTGTTTTAAAATTTATTTAGTTTGCTGTAATTAGTGTTAATTGCTAGTTAAGGCGGTTGATACAATACGTATAAAGCAGTACTGCTTGCTATTAATTGAGTGAGTGATTGACATAGTGGTTGATGTTTCGGTTACTTTAACACATCACTAATTTAGGGCTTATTCAGTTGCTCATTCTCACCATCCGACATTTCCGGCGGCAGCTATACGATCCCACTCCTCTGGTCGTCCGCGAGTGTATATCATGTAGTTGATGACACTGGTGCCTCCTATAGCCTTTCCTCGGGGCCAGAAGCACCTTTCATTTATCATTCCTGTTGAAATAATGTGTTTATCAAATACGAGTTTTTCCAAATTAAATTCAATTACTCATGTGTTATTGTTGTTCGTCAAGTATGGCAGCACTCTGTAACCTTGTTGATATTAAACTTGATATGTCGTAACTTGACCGCGACCGTAATAAATATTGTTTTCAATGTAATATTTTTACATTATATGCGCTCCATATTCCGAATTCCGAATTAAAAGACACAGTGTCCCTGCCTTGGCAGGCAGGTTCTGCGACAGCTCTTGATGGGATGCTCGATGGAGTGTTCTTCAGTCGATGACGAGCACAAGTAATGGACAAGGGGGTGGCTCATTGTGATCACTTACAGATTGCCACATTTTAGAAAAATTAGCGGGGAAAAGAAAAAAATGCGCTCCATGACTCAAGTCACAGACGTTGGTCTAAAGGCGGCAAAGCTGAAATGGGATTGCGCTGATCATGTTTTCCGTATGCCGGATGAGTTATGGCCCAAGAGAACCACCAAGTGGAGTCCCACTAACTCAAAGCGGCGGCCCGGCAGACCTAGACGGCGATGGCGGAACGAGTTGGACGCCTTTTTGAAGGACTGGACACTTACTGCAGCAGACCGAGAGCAGTGGAAGCGTTGGGGGCTTTGCTCAGCAGTTGGGACACAATAGGCTCATAATAATTATAATAACTTATATTGAGTGAGACTAACCCATGCACACGCCGGGTTCTTTCTGCATGAAGTACTGCCATGTGTAGTCTGTTCTCTGGAAGTAGGGAGCAATTGCTGGGGCGTCCGTTGTAAGCATCTCTCCTTTGCCAGCTTCTAACAGGAGGACAATGATTGTAGGGTCTTCTGTCAGTCGGGCGGCTAGAGTGGAACCGGCAGATCCGGCACCCACGATGATGTAGTCGTACTCAGATAATGGTGATTTAAGACCTGGAAATAATTGAATTAGTTATTAATAAAACATTTTCCTTTCAATATATTACTAATTGGAACAAAATGTTATTTTAACAATTGTAGAAGTGTTTCTGTATTGACATCTCTAAATCTTGTTTTTTGAATACTTCATTAGTTATTTAAAACATTTTTAATATGTACCTACGTCCGAAGATTCTGGTTTGTTTCATTGTCTGTGAAAAAATTCAATTATCTCTATGAGGGAACTAAGAAGACAGGATTCTGCGTGTTGATTTTTCAGATTATAAATATGATGAATATCTGTGTGTCAAATTTTAAGCTAGACTTCCTAGTAAAGCGTCAGTGAGTCTAGCTTAGATCCTTTCGGCAATTTTTGTGTAAATAACAGTCACAAATTTTTGCATTTACATATTAATATTAATAGGAGTAGAATTACTATTTGTGTTATCATTATATGTATTTTCGTCTTCATATCCTTTCAGATAAACAAACACCGTCCTAGTTCATATAATTGTCTAACTCTCTTGATTGTATTTTGATTTATGTATTTTTCAATTTCACTTATCAACATCATATGTATACTTGTTGCAGTGATATTGTCATACTAAGACTAGTATAAATAATTAATTTTCATGTTCAAAGTCTGTCATTTACAACAACTTGTAAGGTGTTTCTCGCTGGCAGTATACGTATTGACGCGATTTGAATAAACGTCTCCCCGTAGTACGGCGGCCATTCCAAATAAAAATTACCCATCACTGCTTGGAGACTTGGCGCTGTTAAGTACATGTCCCAGCAACATCTACCAAGGCTGCCCGCCTAGCAGGCGCCAACAGCGGCAGAGCGGTGCAATCTGAACGGTGCAAATAATGCAGTTTTTGGGGGCAGATACTACATTTTTGCGCCGTATGTTGTTGAGACCCTAGCTGGGCGTTGGGGCCGTGGGGAATCTTTTTTAAACTCCAAAAGAATTATTATACTTATTTAATTTAATATTAATTTCACTTGATACCTCAAAAAATATGCGTTAAAGACAGACAGAAATCATTTTATACGGCTACTATTTTTTTATTTTTGAGGGATGAAAGGCAAGTCATCATGCGGTAGTGGCTTGAATTTTACCAAATACCATTTTTTGCAGCACTTAATAAGTTGTTCACCGAACGTTAACCTAAAAACGAAAACTCGACATGCTGCAAGGCTCAAGTACGAACCCACAAGTGTTTAAGTGGGTAGGTAAGCAAGTGCTTTTAAAGTCTCCCAATGATGTTAAATTCATATAGTTGAAGACACTCACCGTTCGGAAGTGGGTACTGGTCCCTCAAAAAGTCAAATAAATCCTCTGGTTGTTTTGGCTCATAATTCGGGTTTACCGACTGTAACAGCATATCAACCAATGGATTTTGTCTATAGGACCTTTTGACTCTTTCTTCATCCACAAATGGCCTATATCCATCCTTTGAATCACCAGTGACACTTCCATTAAATAACGTCAGCAGAGCAAGCATTAAAAGCTTAATTTGTCGTATCATCTTTTTTAGTTCAATTAATTTTGTTGGCTCGTGCCCCTGTAAGAATAATGTAAATAAACGTAAGTAGGTACTTAGTTCATGGGGAACTCAATTTCGTATTGACCTATTATCAATTCCTAGTTTTAATTATTGTACATAAATTTATTTTGAAAAAATTACTTTCTGTTAAGTTTCTTGCGGCGCGTTCTTATTTGCAATGATGATCTTTCCGAATGCCTCTTAGTTTGAAAAAATACATTCTTGTAAAAGAGCCATTGGCGGCCTATTTGCTAAATAAACTTTGATTTTTATTTTAAGTATAAAATAGTAAAGTACTTGCAACTGATAATCGGCCAGCGAGATTCTTTGCTAGTTGCTACGAGGTTATTTAGAAATCATATCTACCAATATATGTATGGCAACATTTGACAGCCAGAATAAAAAAATATTGAAAAACATTTACAGGGATGTTCAGTCGAAACTGAACTATTTTCTAAATATTATAGAACCATTTTAAAACACCATGAACGTTAAATTTCTAAACGACACTGAAAATTAGAACACATGGAAGAAACCAAGAAGTAAAGCTATGACAGGGAACATGGAACATTTACCTTAACATTGTTATTACTTTCTAAGGCAATCGCGTAAAACAAGAACAAAAATAGATCAGCCCTTTTTTTATTTATTCGTTACCTTGACTTGATATGAAACTCGATATTACCATTTGAAAGTGTTAAACATTGTGTTTAGAGTAACCCAAACCCTCCAATACACGGAGGAGGCCTATGCCATGAGGTACGCCGAATTACGCGACAATTTAATAATAATAATAAAAAAAAACAACAACAAAATACTGAAATTGTAGCGAATTCGGAATAAAAAGGCTATATTATTATTATATAGAGTAAAAGAAAATGCAGCTCTAATTAATAAACCCCTTTGCAACAAAAACGGACACTTATGTTGTATTTTGATTTTTAGGAAACTACCTATTCATTTCGAGAAAAAAAAAATATTTTATTGAAACAGGCGTTACTTTGCGAAATAAAAGATAATTTCAAAAGTTACAAACAATAAATATAAAATAAAAAATATCCGAGTGTGGCCTCGACTGGCTGAAATAACTGCTGCAATTTTTCGTTCCATGAAACGTTTTTGATGCGCGTTTTTTTTGCAAATGGGTTTATTTTGAAGTAAATAGTTGAAAATGTCATTTGAGCTGTTGTTTTGAGCTTGTTGCATTCACAGACCAGCCGTTTTATATGGTTGTCCCTGTATTTAAATGCAAAGTTACTTACCTTGTTGTCAGCAATGTAACCACAATTTTTTTTAAACAAATCAAGCTTTAAACTTTTCGAACTTTTGTATCATCCGGTATGGTGGTCCGATGGTTAGTGAAGAGAAGGAAATTCACTTTGCTAAATTAACACTATGGCATCGGTTGCGGGCTTTAAAGCCTTTAAATTATAGCGGCCGGACACGTTACAGCAAAGGTGCTACGGGCAAAATGACTCAGATATGTAAGTCGACTGCTCTGCCGGTTCCCTTTCCTTAACATTGTGCGTTAGTGATTGCACTAATGGATTATGGTTAATTAGGAGGCCAACCGCTGCCAGCTAACAATAAAACGTGTTTTTGATGTTTGACACACACAGTCTAAGAAAAGTGCAGGCTTCTGCACTCGTGTAGATCTTTTTGCCTCGGGCCCAGTCACAACGTCAGGAGGAAGTTAAATGGCCCCTCTGTAGGAATATATACAATAATAATCTGTGATCCGTGACGTTATAGTTAAGAGTGCGATGAACTGATATCGACAACGTGAAAGGGAAGATACCCGTTTGGATCGGTTTACCCTTTACCTTTGTGTATACCTTGTACCTAACTACATCTTTTTTTGTTCTGAAACCTGTTACATTTTCGTGTTTTATAGGGAATAACATACAAATCACGTTTATATACCTTACGGGGTAGACAGAGCCTGAAGTAACAAACCCTAAAGGCTACGTTTAGCATGATTGTAGACGTACCTATAGGTGGAAAAAGGAATCAAAATAATGATGGGTTGCTAGCCGCATCGCCTATAACATGATTCCTAAGAATTTCGCCCATCCCCTCGATGGGTTTTACCATCTGCGCGGGACGAGAAGCAACGTAGTTATTTCATGTCGCTAGTTATTTATAAATAAGTTAGCCGTTGCGTGGTCAAATGATACATTTGTCAAACGTTTGTCGGTCAAATGTTAGCGAACCGTTTTTGAGCGATTTGTCCTATCCGATATTGCTGCCGGTGACTGACTGTCTTGCCCTAGGATATTTATGCCAATGTCATTCACATTAACAACTGCCTTGTTGGAAATGTAATCCTACGTTTATTCAATTCAAGTTGACTTTACTCGTATCACCGGTTATTTGTTTTTAAATTAACAATCTCATAGAGAAGATATACTTTGTTGTTGGCAAATTAACTGTGTTTATATAATTATACATAATTTCGGCTCCCACGCACAGAATGCCGAAAACAGAAATAATTATTCATGGTATGCAGGGCCCGATCTTTAATATCACATCCTTTAAAAGTTCCATTCGTAAGTGGTAAATATCTGTCTATTGCTACAAAACGAACGACAAATTGACAAGATTAATTAGTGCTGTTTTTACCACTTTCATTGTGGTCCTTTCGTTTGACGTGCCCCTGTATACTTAAAAGGTCTATTCCCGATAGTAGATACATTGTAAATTTTACAGAATATGAATATTTTCTAGAATTGTCAAATATTGGATCTAGTTCCCTTCTAGGATCTGAAATTGCAGATTTTTCAATTCAGAACATCTATTTATTAATAGACATCTTTAAATACGAATCATCGGCAATATTCAACTTTTTGCAACCAAAACCTGTTTAGTAAAGAACCACAACACATTCCTGCTTGGACAAGGATGGGCGGCACGCCTCGCTCAGCAGCAACAGGCAGTCAATGCGCCTGCGCAAAATTCGTAGCAGAGTATACTTCGTAAAGTCTGCGCATCTCGTCAAGAAGCGCCATTGCACTTTCTCGACCATAAGTGCAAGCGTCAAATCATGAGCATTCAACACAGAAGCTTGCTTGCTGGTCTGGAATTTTCAAGGCAAATTATGTGTAAGTTTTTTATCAATCTTACATACACAGATCACGTCTTTATCCCTTACGGGGTAGACAGAGCCTAAGGTAACAGGTACCTACAGGCCACAGTTAGCAAGATTGTGGGCGTATAGGTGGAAAATGGAATCAAAATAGTGATCGGTTGCTAGCCTCGTCGCCTAAAACATGATTCCTATGATTTTCGCCCATTCCCTCGATGGGCTTTTACCATCTGCGCGGGTAGACAAGCAACTGGTACATTCTATGTTTTTTCCTTGCTCCCAGACCAGCATCAATCAAAAATAAATAATTTATTCAATGATAAATACAATAATCAGTATTGTGTTGTAGTTGGTGGAAGAGTCACTGCACTACAACCTGATTGCATTGATGTTTCCTTAGGCGTCTTGTAAAAATAAACTAGCTCTGTTATAAGTTTAAAACAGACTAAATGGGCATTTTCAAAAAAACGTGTACCCTTTTTCCAACAAGATTACCTTAATTTCCGTACAACTTTTTCGTGTCAGTTTTGTGACGCCCCATATAAATCGTATGAAAATAGTGTCACAAAACTGACAAAAAAACCAATGGACACTTTTTTCTTTACAAAAATAAATAGTGCTAATAATTCTGATTCAGAAAAACCCAAAATGTCATCATTTTGGAAAAAAAAGTCAAGGGTACATGTTTTTTTGAAAATGCCCAAATACCTGTTTTAAAAACTTTTTTTTTGTAGCATTTGAATATGCGCTACAAAATTAGGGCGTTCTATGGATTGCTGACGTATTGATGAAATTTGGGTTTTTATCACCATGAACCCTTTTCGCAACAGATATCTTATTGGTCTAAAATCCCGATAAGATAGTGATAACCGAATGAAAACTATTTCATATCACTACATAGTATAGGTAGTAGTAGTAGTACAACTATCTATGTATGCATAGATCTTTAAAACTACGCAACGGATTTTGATGCGTTTTTTTAATAGATAGAGTGATTCAAGAGGAAAGTTTATGTGTATAATTCGACGCAGACGAAGTCGCGGGCAGAAGCTAGTCAAAGTTAGTTGTGTTTCTTAATATATTGCAAAACGGTCACGGTTGTAATTAAAAAAAACAATGTAAAAATGCAACGGTAACATAAATCCGTCTCTCCTGTTCCTGAGAACCAAACAAAGTAAGTATCTCTTCTGTTTCATGTTCTATATGCTTACTCTTTCAGTTGGAATCTAAAACAATTTGAAAGCAAGTCTGTGAAATATAAAAAAAAATTTTTAATCACATATTTTTGGTAACCCACTTGCAAAATAATAAGGAACATAGTGGAGGCAAAATACGTGAAATTTCCCTTAAGTCAGGAAATAATTCTAAGAACTGATAAAAACAATTGTTTTTGATTTGTATGGGTTAGAAATGGAATTTAATACATCACTTGATATATTCACCCCCCCGGAAAGGGGTGGAATTGGTTGAAAATGGTGTAATAGTAATAACTAAGAAGAAAAAATAGGTGTAGTCTGTGCAATTTGCCATACGTTTTATTACATCTTAATCTATATTTGCACCCGTTATTTAGCTCAATTCAAGCTACGGAACATACAAAAAAAAAAAACATAACTAAAAATATACTTTTTGGCATTGCGGCCCCGGGAAAAATACAGAACGCGGTGCAAATTGAGGAAATGATGAGAATATATATCAAAACACAATACCAAATTTGCACCAGGGTGCGACACCCGGAAAGTAGTTTTCTATGTTTTACTGTCTTTGTACTTCGGGGGAAATTTTGGAATTAATAAAAATCGTCACAATCGTCTTAACTTGGTTTGATTTACATTCGCACCCCATAAAAAATTGACATTTCTACACGGAACATGCGGTTCTGTAATACTACCCGCTACCTAGCGTTCGCTGCTATTCCTTGCGTTTAGATAGAACTATGTTTACCAAACTTCCGGTTAAAATTTTCTTTTTTTTATTGAGTGCGAATGTAGTATCTTTTAAATATGTGTTATTTATAAATTTTCACGACTATCTTAATTTCCCCCGAAGTACAATCTACAAAAGAGTGAAAAAAAACATGTTCCATACTTTGCACGGGGGTGCAAAGTTACCTGGGTGTTTATAATACTTTGAAAAGCTTAATCTAAGCTTGCACCAACCGTCTGAATTATCCTCGAGCCGCAATCAGAAAAAAATATTTTACCAAGATTCTATACATCGTACACCTTTTTAATTAACATACATTATGTACTAAAGGGGACCCTTCACGTGGCTAAACTTGCGCCTAATACCTTTTATCATACTCCAAAATAACGGCATTTGAAGTTTATACCTAATATTTTAAAGTGTTCCGTACATGATAGAAAGGTGCAAACCGAGGGAAACCATCTAGTCGTGCCCTCTAACGATTCCACAAAAAAACACGACTACACGAATTACTTCCATACTTTTCCGTAATTCGACTATACTAACACCTTTAATATCGTATCCATTCAGTTATCAGACGGTGAACGTCAACCTACCTCGGCTCTTCTACATGACACATGGCGGCAAGGTTTTACAAAGGCGTTAGTAGCTCATGAATCAAATTAGTTGACTACAAGTCTGTTTAGAAGCTAGTTGGGTAAATAAAACAAAATAATTGAAATGGTTTTGTTTAATCGATCTTAGGTATCGGAGATTTTATTCCTAGCCCCACATATCTTTCACCGGATCCCGACGAAAAAGAGAGAATAATATAACATCAATAAAGAGTAGAAAACGAATGAAAGAGGAACTAAAAACTTGCATAATGAAATTGCCATGTTCTAGCATTTTACTCGTATGTCCTCAATGTGAATGTACAAAGAAAGTGGTGCCCTGATTAATTTCTACAGTTTATTGACGAATTATACAAAAATAATTGTTCTACTTAAACTAAGCAATACTTATTTTAATATACTTTGGTAATAGGATTAATGTAACCGAGGAACTTCTATTTTTAAGTAGTTCCCTTCCTGCCCGCAACTAATAAAAAAAGCACTTTACTCAAGACTTCAATTATCATCTGACATCTCAAATGCGACAGAGGTGCTAACGCAAGCATTTTTTCAGTACCATAATAACGGTTGTCAACCCGGGAAGCGGAATGCAATGATCAAATTAAGTTTATTTCCTTCAAATTCTGTTTACTGTCACTATAGGAGAAGTAGTTAGTATTATAAATATATAAATTACTAAACAATAAACGTAAAACGAAATACGAACATAAAGATACTTACCCAAAAGGTAGCCAGTTCATCATTGTTATAACAAACATACTATAAATAACATCTTTAATTGTCCATAATCATAAGCATACGTGACCAATGGGACCTAGTTTCACTGAGACTGAGCAAAATATTTTTAACTTAACACTAATCTATCTCGACAAATACGCTACGGTCACCTTAACTTCCCCCAGTCTTGTTTTATCATATCTGCTCCTTTTTCTGCTATCATGTAAACGGGAGAGTTAGTGTGTCCTGACACTATCTCCGGCATCACGCTAGCATCGATGACTCTCAAGCCTTGGATTCCATGGACTCTGAGCCTGGCGTCGACAACAGCAGACGTGTCGTCTTCCCTTCCCATTTTACATGTTCCGCTTTGATGATAGATTGTAAAAGTAAACATTCGAGCCTGACAAGCAAAGTAAGCGTCACTTCCGAAAGGGCCATACTGCAAACACTCTTCTATAGGGACATCGTAAAGTTTGGAACCTATTTTTTTCATCGAGGACTGTCTCGCTATTTGGATACTGACTTTAATGCCTTCAACAATCTTCTGCAGATCTTCTGGGTCGTCAAAATAATTTGGAATTAACGTGGGATGTGCTTTAGGGTTTCTACTCTGCAACATGACTCTGCCTTTTGATTTTGGCCTCATAAGCATAGGGAATACCATGAAAGTATCCGTTTTCCCAAGAGACCCGTATGTTTCGGAAAATATTTGGTCGTCAAATCCAAAGTTTCTGCGTAGCATTGGGTCGGAATTTAATCCGCCAGTAATAAATAGCAGCTCCATGTCTGGCCAGCCTGTTGTATTGAATTTGTCTTGCAACTCCATAAATATGAGAGCTTCACATCCTCCCGGGATGGACAGTGGACCCTTGTGTGTTCTCATCCATTTGAAAACAAGTTCCAAGTGATTAAATATGTATTCGGTCGACACAGTAATGTTCTGCTGGCGGACTACGAATTGCAATCCACCGGCAGCGATGTGGTCCATCAAATTGTATCCAACTGGTAAGTCTTTTATCACTGGTATCTTGACGGATTCTAAATGGCTCCTCGGTCCTATTCCCGATAACATTAATAGCTGTGGCGAGTTTATTGCTCCAGCAGATGAGATTACTTCCTTTTTGGCACGTATTTTGTATCGAATGTTATGTTTTTCTACTTCTATACCTATTACTTTGGTTTTGCTATTATCTAAAATAAGTTTCGTCACCATACTTGCTTTAGATAAATGTAAATTCCTTCTTCCATTGATCGGGTGCAAGTAGGCTCTACTGGAGCTGTGGCGTGTTCCGTTCTTCATCGAAAGCTGTAAAAACGATACAGCTGCAGGAGTGGCTCCATTGTAATCACCATATTTAAATCCATATTCCTGAGCTCCCTTAACCCAAGCTTTTCCTTTCGAAGTGCGAAAAGGGGCATGTTCCACATTAAGGTTACCTCCACGTGCGTGGTATTTAGGGTTATCGAAAGACGGTATGTTGAAGTTTTCTATCTTTTTGAAATATGGCAGGACGTCATTCCATCCCCAGCCCTCGTTACCCATTGCTTTCCAGTTCTCGTAGTCTTGCGGCGCCCCTCTAGTGTAGATCATGTAATTCAGTACGCTGGATCCTCCGACTACTTTGCCTCGGGGCCAGTTGCATTGCTGGTTTTCGAATCCAGCGCAATACTTAGTCGACGCCTTTGTTTTATACTTCCAGTTGGCCGATGAGAACTGAAGGTAATTGGCGACTAATGGAATGTCCATTATGTAGTTTTCGTTGACGCCAGCTTCCACCAGTAGAATTTTCCATTCTTTTATTTCAGAGAGTCTGTTGGCTAGGACGCAGCCGGCTGTGCCGGCGCCCACGATGATGAAGTCGTATTCGCTGAGAAGCTCTGCTTGGTCTGGTGGCTCATTGTCGTACTGATTGCCGCCTTCGTTTAAGAAATTTACAAAAGATGTGATGGGATTTAAGAGCTGGGTGTCTGTGATGGCGAGAGTACTGAACAAAAGCCATATCGCCGCCGCAGTCGGCGCTCGGTGTTGCCTCATCTGAAATAATAACAATACATATAATTATTTTTTGAACGGATATTTGATGCCTGAATGCACTCCACAGGCGAGTCGGTGAAACAATATATAGAGACAAGAAAAAAAACTGACACTTTTCATTAAATTTTGTATGGTCGAGTTTCCAAATATTCTACGGATCGAAGAAGAAAGGAAAAGTATGTTATTTTTATCTTTTTGTAAATGCATATTTTAAGGGTTATATGAGTTGTTGTGGATCCCATTACACGAGTTAATTTGAGAAACCTTGTTTTATTATGACGACCATAAAATAATATTTTATTTGAAAACATATAATGTACCTAATGATTATTTTACAACATTAAACATTACACACATACGAGTACTTTATTTAACTCGTTCGCGCGATCGTTTTATTGTCTTCATGGGCAAGATAATAAATAAATAAAAGGATTATTATAAAATCTAACTGAATCAATTACAATAAGAGAAGTAGGTACATTATAAGATAGTTAGTTGTATTGCAATGGATAATTTAAAAAAAACCGGTCTCTAGACTAGTAGATCAAGCGCAGGGGATTATTTCCCCAAAGGGATATTTCCGTTCTATAATGAATGCTTATTAAAAAAAAAAATTGCGAGCTGCAGAGTGTTAACAATTTACGCTTTAAATACATTTAAATGTTATTCTTTAAATATTTCACGGTATTCTATCGCGTAATAAATATGCATGGGCCATGGATGCAGTTCGTTTGTTATTAATATTTAGGGGTTTGATGAAGGTGGTTTTCAAATTAGTGCTGAGACGCCGAACATGTTTACATACTTTTAAGCCAGCTATTACGTTTCTGTTACGTAGGCACGTATACCTTGAGCTTGGTGTCTAATTTCTACTTATTACTTACTGAATGCAAGTTTAAGACATGCTTGGCTGACTGTCAGTTGTGAAGATTAACTTCAATAATGACTAATGTGCATTTTGTGCTCACAGTTAATTCAGACTCTACATCGTAATATGTTAGGGCTAAAATTTGAATAAAACGAAATGTAAGTTCAACGAAAAGTCACTCCTCGATTGGTGCCTAATGAACGGTTAGAGTGCGACCTTGTTTAAGCGATCCTTAGTTGCTGGGAATAACCCAATTATACGTAAACGTGGAAACATACTGCGCCTTGACATAAGTAACGCAGTTGAGGTATATAATCAATTGATACGTATCCTGTTAAGCGCTGCACACACTACTTTGGGTACTCAATACTCACTGTTGTTAGACTACGATGAGACTATAGACATGTATGGGCTGATAATTGGCATCGGAATCAGCTAGCTGTCACATTCATACATACAATAACTGTCAAAATGAACACGATGGCGATTGCGAGCGAGTTACGTAATAAGCCTGATGGTCGTGGCGCTCTAAAACCAATTGACAGTTATTCTATTTACTGTCGTCAAAATTCAGTAGGTACTACCCACAGTAATCGAATTTTCACTGGATTTGCTGCTCGCATGTGTTTTTTATTAAGATTTGTTGTTACTCTTAATTGCGGCTGTTTATAATGACTGTGAATGGTTTTGAGCAATGTTGAAGCTAAAAAGCACCGGAAATGCCATTCTTAACTAGGCGTCTGTCAAATAGTGTAAAACGAGTCGTAACCAGAGCCTCTAGTGTAAGTTTTCGCATATTAAAACGTCTCGAACGCGTTCACATAAACGTCTCAATTACTATGGAATAATTGGCAGCGCCACTTGTGGATGCGGCAATAAACTGTTCTCATAGTATTTGACATTTTAACGCAAACGCGTTCGAGACGTATTTTGTGACCGAAACATTACACTAAGCATACTGCTTAGAAAGTGAAGTAAATTTGAGTGATTGATTCACAAACACTATTTCTGGGAAACCACAGTGATGTGATGTGATGTGATGTGATGAAGCTCTCATTTCACCACCATTTAACTTTTTGAGCGTATACATACATACATGTAAACATGTGCGTCATGACATAAGCGATACTGGCAGTATGTACCCCCCCTTACTTCAACTGTTATTGTATCTAATTGGATCTGCTTAACATCTTATGAATTATTTACATAATACTTTTTTATAGCAGCCGCATAAAAAACTCATGATCATCGTTTATTTATATAATCTGATGCGTATGACTAAAACAAGTAGGTAACAGTGGCGTTGCATCCATATAACTCGATTCCCACCGGCTTGCCTATTTTAAGGCAGTTGGGCACTTTTTTGTGCAGAATTAGAGGTAAAGGCTAGTTAAATTCCCTTCGGCTTGCCTTCTGATATACTTGACGCCACGCCACTGTAGGTAAACACTCTATGGTACTAAAGTGCAATCACACGAAAGAGCACTAGAAAAGCACTCGAAGTCATTGTAACGTATCTACATTATTATTTTTAAATACATATACTTGTCGCTATTATCCGTCCCTGATACTGACTCAACTTGGAAGCTTTGCTAATGACGACAACCATCTTATTTATTTGGTGGAAGGTATCGATTACATGTTGCACAAACACTGCGTTGCACCCAATTAATTAATATTTGTACTTATGTGGTTACTTATGTTATGAGTTAAGGTACTGAAGACTTAAGATTGATACATATCTTAGCTAGCAATAACTAAGAAACGATTAAAATACTATAACTTGTAACGTATATGATACGAGTACTAATCATAACTTTATTAAGTCTCATAAAATTTTGCTGAATTCAATTTTATTAATTCTTATAAAAAAAATATTTATTATAAAAAAAGATATTCGAGAGCAGGTAATAAAATGTGTCTACAATATTCTAAATACGAAAAGCCACGCGGCACTCGCTCCCAAAATACCAGATAGTTAAAATAATATTTTTCAAAATTGTTGTTTTATCTATGCAATTTAGCTGCCCACTGGCAGTAGTGTCAGATATTTTGAAAATCTGGTATTTTGGGAACGAGCTCCTCGCGCGACTGGCTCGACATATGACTGTGAGGCGCAAGATAACCAAGTAAAGCCTACTTACATGAGGACCTCCAACACCGACCACATTTCCGAGTGTAAAACTAAAACTGTGCATTATATCGTCAAAGGAGGTGACGCAAAAAAAAACTATTTTATCTGTTGCAATGTTATCTGTTATAGCATTTTGATATCACCGGAGATATATTGTGAAAACAATCGTATATTTCGCTTGATAATCTACAGTTTACTAAGTTACTCGTAATTGTTACGTTAGTTCTAGATACGATTGTAGAATAACGTGAACATGTGTTTTCTTTTTAGACCTATATTAAAAAAATCATATCTCGAGTCATTACCTAATTATATTAAACGTAAAATATTACCAAAGTTAGCTTTCTGACTTGGAATTGTTACTGCCTCAAAAAATCACCGCCGCTATCAGAAAAATCACAGGCCCGACGTGTCAGCCTTTGAGATAAGAATAGGTTCGGTTCTTGAAGGTCTCAAAGTCATGCTTAATTGGGAAAGCGCAAGTCATACATTTGAAGATTTTATTACCCCCATTTTCAGAGAGATGCAAACTCAAATAGGCTACGAATAATCTCGCTCTCCCGCTATTGATATATCAAGTATGACGTCCTATAAAGTCTATAGAAGTTAGCCACGAGTCGTGCAATGAAATACTAATCTTCCTGTCCAGCCTTGCCTTGAAGAGACGCTGTAAGCAATTTAAATTCAGCACAGGCGAACGCAATGAGTCAAGTTGTTGTCGACGAAGCTGGAGAAGAGTTCTGACGCCAACAGACTACAATTGGACTACTTAACTAGCTTATCCTACGTCTTATTTCTACTATTATAGTAAAGTTTAAGTTTTGCACTTAGATTGTAAGATGTATATGTACAAATTAAGAGGTCCTAGACACATGAAACTTTTTTATTGTTTTCCGGCAGTGTGTTTTAGTGGATGAAACCAGATTCCCATATAATATGTGTATTACGTTTTCGAAATGTTCTATTCATAGATACTGTTGTTTCTTTGCCAGTTCCTGTGAATAGAATTAATTACAGATGATAATTAAAATTTAAATACATAATGTGTCAAAATATGATATAATGGTTCAAAATATACAATGAAATTTTCTTAGAAAATGGCAACTTATTGGGATTGTTAGATACAAGATAAACCTAGCCTAAACCAATCTGTAGATTACAGATTAGATTAGAAAAAAGTTTGACTACTTTGCATTAAGCATATATTATATTTTTTCCCATTACTGATTTCAAACTTGACCCGAACCCATATTAACTTTATTCGTCTGTTGTTTATTACAGGTAAGACAAAAAACTATCAGCAGGCAAAACAAGAACGGAGGGATGAGCGAGTTTCTTTAATCTCTGCACATGTGTAAGTACCTATTGTGGGTTCAAGCAACTCATTTACGAGTAGTCATTCATTTTTAATTAAATAAATGGCATCAGTTCACCTTTTAAGGATACATCACTTGATTTATGTTTTTGTAATCTTAACAAAAGACAATCAATAAGCAAACAATTTTTCGAAATAGTTTTTTACATTTTACCCGTTTTTTTCGAATTTGCGTTTTTGCAAGTATTTAGTGTACGGTGTGCTGAATTTGTTTTTACTAAGGCAGTACTAGAATTGAAAGGGGTGATTAGCGTGTGTGTGTCCTCATATTGGCACCGAAATGTCTACTGCGTATCTGGCTAGTTAAGTACTTCCGATATTAGACTCCGCATGTAGATTGGTTACTTACGGCACACAAGGGGGCAGAAGCGACAACAATACGGTGAAGCGGTCGTAGTGACCGAATTCAAGGATTCGATAAACAGTTGGCACTGTTTTTTAAAACCGTTAACTGGGGTGACTTCGATAATTTTGGGGCTAATTTGATCGTTTTAAAATTGCTATAAAATCGATATTGTTCATATGCGGTGAACGTTTGGCATATCTAGATGCAAAGGGGATCGATGAAAACATCGATTGGAAGCAGTAGGTACCGAAACGCAAATAAAAAAAATATGATTTCGTCATTATAAACTCTTTAAAGTCACCGCGTAAAATAAACCCGGGTTTACGAAACTAAATATTTAACCAAGAGAAAAAAAACAGCTTTTTTACATGAAATTTATGCATAGCTACACTAAAATAATGAATAGAATTAACTCAAAAAATGTTAAAAAAACAACGAAAAAAGTTATGTTGAAACCATATGAATTCGATTATTATTAATTAAAGAAGCCAAACAATTTATGTAAATAAATCTATTTCTTTCTCACTCTGTTTACTTGTAATATGTATAAATATTTTACATTTACTCTTTTTTATTAAACTTTAAAAAAGAGGATCCTCGATTAGACTATAGGTACCTACTTAATATGTTTTTGTACGCATTTCCGTTGATGTTTCTGCCGCCTGTGAAGCGTTAGAATATCTGAAAGATGGTCCCATAGCAATGTCGGATGTCATTGCAATTGAGGCAGCATTTAATGGACGGCGTGATTGTTAACTTAATAACGAAGGCGACTCATGCTATTAAGCCGTCGTAACTTAATACAATGGTTTTGTTACCTTTATGATTGTGGTTTTATCACGTATCTAATTATATTTTTATGTATAATAATTAAGTAAAGGTAAAAAGGTTATATCGCAGATATTTGTTGTACTTCCATGCTGGTCTGGGAGCCAAGAAATAACATAGAATGTACCAGTTGCATCTCGTCCCGCGCAGATGGTAAAAGCCCATCGAGGGAATGGGCTAAATTCTTAGGAATCATGTAATAGGCGATGCGGCTAGCAACCCATTAATATTTTGATTCCTCTTTCCACCATACGCCTACAATCATGCTAAACGTGGCATTTGGGTCTTCTTGGCTCAGGCTCTGTCTACCCCGTAAGGGATATAGACGTAATTTGTGTATGTCTATGTATGTATGTATTTATTTGTTGCACGAGCTAAAGGCGAGGGTGCTAATAGTATGTGAACTTACGGAGTGATGCGTTCTTCATCACCCTCCGAAATGACATCTTCTACGCCTAACTAAGAAGGTTTTTTATGATAAAATTAGTTCGATAAAACCTATTTATATATGACTAGCCTTCCGTCCGCAGCTTCGCCCGCGATAAATTAATTTTCCCGTAGGAAAAGGTATTTTCCCGCGGTAAAAAGTAGCCTATGTCACTCAGTGATAATGTAGCTTTCTAACGGCAAAAGACATTTGAAATCGGTCCAGTAGTTTCGGAGCCTATTCAATTCAAGCAAACAAACAAACAATCAAATCTTTCCTCTTTATAATATTAGTATAGATAGAGCCCGGATAGAGCTGATACGGCATATATACATGGGATATATGTATAGTAAAAGCTTAAGGGTAAGGAGAGAACATCTCTGATCACTTTTATTCTTTTGAGATTCTACATTTTAAGATTAAAAACTCGTTTTCAAAGACAAAAATACTTACCGTGTTCTTTACTTGTACCCGTCAAATAAAGTTTAATTACATAAAAAAATACATACATCCTTTACTTTAGCAAATAAATCACTGTGATAGTTTTAATTTTATTGTATTCTAAGCATTGCTATTTTGGCGTTTCCAAAAAAAAACTTGTAAAAACGAGTTCTTATAAACAGGACTGTTTAGCTGCCAATAAAATTAATTGACATTCGAATTTTGGAGGTCATTAACACTTAAAGTTCGTCTGGCCCGCCCGCCGTAAAACAATTACGACGAGAGTTGTCTTTAGCTCATTTCGGCACTACACTTTTTCTGCCATTTCTGGAGAGGGTCAACGCGTACACTACATATCTTCGTATTACGAGTACGGACACTAGTGTCATTTTTTTTCATCACTTAAGCTCTGAAAGTAGGTTGCATTTAACTTGAAATCCGAGTTGTAAATTCGATTTACATCCTTAGGGATGTAAGTAAATTTAAAAATCGAATGCTGCTCTTTAATGCGTAATACTTACCTCCAAACCGCCATGCTGGCATAATGCTGCTGCCCAGTGCTGGCTGAATGTGCCAAAGCCAAAGAGCGCGAGGCCATTAAAAAAAAAACGAAAGACGGTTTAGCGCGATTAATTTTCTTCCGCTCTATTACAAATTGCGTATTTTTTTAACAATAATGACGAGTTCAAGTGACGATTTGGATTTTCCTCGCATTTGTGATGAAAAGTAGTGTTCAACTCGAGTGTAAATGATCAATTACACCCGCGAACTATAAGCACCCTCGCTCGCTTTGCTCGCTCGTGTGCCTAAATATCTTGGGTGTAATTGATCACTTACAACCCTTGTTTATCAATCTACTATTACATTACGTGACGCCTCGGCCCCTATGTACGCGTGTACGTATTGTTTTTTCATTAATAGACATTGGGTTTCAGTTCTTCCGCGCTGGTATGGGAGCAAAGAAAAACATAGAATTTACCAGTTGCTTCTCTTCCCGCGCAGATGGTAAAAGCCCATCGAGGGAATGGGCGAATGTCTTAGGAATCATGTTATAGGCGATGCGGCTAGCAACCCATCACTATTTTGATTTCCCTTTCCAGCTATACGCCCTTAACCATGCTAAACGTGGCTTTAATATTTTGTTACCTTAGGCTCTGCCTACTCCGTAAGGGATAAAGACGAGATATATGTATTGTTGGAGTGTGAACGCAACCTCTTTAGACCTAAGCGAACTATTTTATAATATGTTTATGACACCATTGTCACTGTCAACACTTCTTACGTTAAATGCCTTCGTACCGAACACCACTCTTTCTATTTTCCCTATACACACGTTTTAGTTCCACTTAAATTCATCAGGTTGTGCGCCCAGACACCATGATACGTGCCGAAATAGGGAAATAAATTTTAAAAGTTTTAAATCGCGGATGAATACGGATTAGGTTACCGGTCGCCATTACGATATAACCTCGGACAATCCGTCACCGACATCGCGAATTATTCTTCAACAACATGATCAGATTTAATCACGGACTCAGAAAGAGTATGAGAATTGCCGATATTTTGAAGATTGAAGAAACTGATAACTGTCAAGAAGAGTGAGAATACCGAAGGCAAATTAATTCAAGAACTGTCACGTACCTAAGTGAGATATTTATGGATCCGAAATAAAAGTTATCCACGTACAGAAAAATAGTAAAATCTGCTTGAAATTACGAGAACCGTTGAGAATGTTTTTTGGTACCAGTGCTTCCGATATATAAGACTAGAGGTAAATATATGTTCCGTTTAAACTTATCCGGCCTCAAGGAAGAAAAAAGCACAGTGACTTCCGATTTTCTTGATGCAATACGTTCCGTCAAACGTATCCGATGCTAAGGAAGAAAGTCGCTCCGTGGTGCCAGGACAGGATGAACATGTTTTTTGGGGATTACTACAAAACAGTGCCTATGTTATGAGAAGGAAAATTCTGAAAAGAATCCGATAAAATACTGAAGACAGTTTTATAGAAGTTTACATATTTATAGAAATTATACATTGTGCTGGAACAGATATCACTGGATTTGATATTTGAAAGAATTTATTCTGATATCTGCAGAACAGTGATGAAGTTGGATGGATACCAAGCGTTGCGATGAACGCGTCGAAGCGAAGTCGAAGTTCACCAGCTGAAGAAGGGCTTTCCTCGAAGTTAAGGGTTTGCGTTCAAGGGAGGATGTTGGAGTGTGAACGCAACCTCTTTAGACCTAAGCGAACTATTTTATAATATGTTTATGACACCATTGTCACTGTCAACACTTCTTACGTTAAATGCCTTCGTACCGAACACCACTCTTTCTATTTTCCCTATACACACGTTTTAGTTCCACTTAAATTCATCATGTATGTATGGGTTTTAATCAGTTCACCGACCAGCGGTACACGAATGCATTTTTTTAAGTTTGTAGGTAAGGTACGCGTATTACAAGTGGGTGCGTATTTCTTCATATTTTTTTTAATACTAACGATCGAAGCTCAGTCAACGGACCTAATATCGCTAATGATACACCCTACACCCAGACTAACATTTTGTTTTGATACTTTTTTTTACTAACGATCGAAACTCCTAATCATTTGAATTTATAAAATATATTTTCATAAATTTCTAAATTACATAAAGCAGTGAGCGAGCAAGACTATTTAGGGAAAAAGCGACTCGGATAGGTTAGGTTCAGAAGGCTTGTTAGGTGTTTTAAGAAAATTATTGTAATTGACCGTTCAAAAAAAGAAAATCTCATTATAGTGATCTCATTGCCAAATGACCGGATAGCCTAGTGGTTAGTGACCCTGACTATGAAGCTAGAGGTCCTGGGTTCGAATCCCGGTAGGGGCAGACAGTTGTATGATGAATACGAATGTTTGTGCCCGAGTCATGGATGTTGTATGTATTTAAGTATGTATTTATCTACATTATGTAAGTATGTTTATCCGTTGCCTGGTACCCATAATACAAGCTTTGCTTAGTTTGGGGCTGGGTCAATTGGTGTAATTTGTCCCGAGATATTTATTTATTTATATTTAAATATATAGATAACACACAGTTAGGATTGTTTATTTATGTTATGTTTAAAGTACATTATTTTTGCTTTTGTGTGAGTACAGTGTATTGTTTTTGCTTTGTTTTAAGTTCCAAAATTCGTTTAATATTTTTATACTTTTGCTATTGTTGTAACTTTAAGTAGTTGACCAAGTGTTAGATTCAATTGTAGGAATGGAAGGTGTATTGTTAAAATAATTTTATGTTTGGAGGCATGAAGAATGCACTAGATTGTTTAATCACTACATACTAAACAAAGCCGCTTTCCGCTGTCTGTCTGTCCCTATGTATGCATAGATCTTTAAAATTACGCAACGGATTTTGATGCGGATTTTTTTTAAATAGATATAGGTAGAGTGATTAAAGAGGCAGGTTTATATATGTATAATACGTGCATAATACACAGTAGAGGAACACTGATTGGACCCGTGCGAAGCCGGGGCGGGTCGCTAGTTTTTTATAAAGTATTGGATCAACTTTCTGTTCTCATGTTAATGTGTATGTGCAGGCCCATGGAAATGGTGAGCGTACTTGGAACCTTGTCGCTTTAAACAAGATATATATTTTTAACGTTAAATTGTATTGTGACAAAGCATTAAAGTGGTGAAAATTTTGGTACGCCCACTCCACAGTGCACAACTGGAAGTGTTACTGTATCTTTGAATCTCAATAAAGTTGGCCAATATCAGGTTTAACAGATTTTATGTGCATGGAGACATACACGAGGTCAGGATGGTCGAGTGTTAGGTTCAATTCATGTGCAATTAGGAATAACTTTACCTCAAATAATCGTTGTACCTACTCGCAACACTTTCTAATTGGGTTTTGGCGGCAAAACCGATATATTTTTGGCACTCGCTGGCTTGGGTGGATTCTGGATTGGGAACTAACGATAAAAGTATTTCTTTAAAAATAAGAAACGAATAATAGTATTAAGAGTACTAGATAATCCAGCCTTTTTAAGTGATTTTAACTTTGTTATTAGTTTATAAACTGTTGTTTCTCGGTGTATTGGTTTTTAACTGTAATGCCGTGTAAATATATTTACAATAAATAAATAAATAAATAATTGTATTGTATGGTTGCCCTGGAGAAAATATATTCAATTTAACAAGGTGAGTGCTTTTTATAATAATAATGATTTATTTATTTTGTACAAAGATACATTAGTGCGTTACAAAGAGATAAACATTATTCAGTTGTACAATAGGTCAGATGAAATTGTGGTCGAAGCTTTCTACCCCTAAACTAGGTGTAAACCCTGTGTCTT
The DNA here is from genome assembly GCA_932294345.1 of Pandemis cinnamomeana. Lineage (NCBI taxonomy): Eukaryota > Metazoa > Arthropoda > Insecta > Lepidoptera > Tortricidae > Pandemis > Pandemis cinnamomeana. Next base: position 4,857,902 of record OW028720.1, read on the forward strand.
AGGGGCTTGAGTTCGTCCGATATTCTGTGTCGAAACAACATGGAATAGTACAGTGTAACAGCAGAGCAGACTGATTCTATTTACACAAGTATAAAAATAACGACGAGACAAACAAATTAATTTAAATAACCAAGCAGAACAGACTGGAATAGTCCAGTCACAAAAATTATACATTGGACATATTGATACATTAAAAACGAAGAACACAACAGACAAACATTTCAAACTTTCATTCAATTTCTGTATAATAATTACGATTATTAAAAAAACACTAAAAATGCGACGTTGCCAGCTCAGTAGGAATAAACACTCTAACAACAAAATTGTTGCTATACAGCTCTGTTTGTGGTGAATCAATTCAAATCTTGTGATACAGACGTGGAAGCTTTCGTCCCCTCATTTAATACAATCCCGCCAGTTCTCATGAAACCACTTACAAATCCTAACATCGTCAGAGCTTGTAGTTACAAAATTTCATAGAATGAATTTCATGGAAATTCACGGAAAACAACGTCTATTTTTAGTTAAAAATAAACGTTGTTTTTAACCGAACCGAAAATTTGTGTTTAACCGAAGGCCTATACATTTATTTTACACACATTTTATCCTTAGTTACCCTGTCTGTATACTCAAAAAACATGTCTTAAATAATGTTTTTAGATATGAGTCGTTTCAGAAAACGTGACTATTTTTTAGCACTTGAATTTCAAGTTTGGGGCCAAATCTGCTTAAAATATGAAGTAATAGATACATACTTATTTACATTTTCTTACATATTAATTAACGTTTACTATAGGTGTAGACTGTGACGCACTGCAATACAAAGTTACTTGGGCACCCATGCATTCCGGTTACTTGACAGAGCACAACTCTTATCTTGGGAACGACCAATGCAAGATTCTGGATTGATAATGTAGGACCTGATAATTCATGCATGCCCTCCGTTCGATTCCTATACAGTACTCAAATTAATATTGCAAATTGCTACGGCTGTACATTAATAAGTCGTTCTTTTCAGAACGTGCATTCCGAGGCGGTATTGATCGCATCCTTCTGTTTCACTCAACTGTCATTGTCATGATCCCTATGAACTGCGAACCCGCATTTAAGTGTATATTTTTTCCAATACACAACAATTATCATTGTTTTTTTCCTTGTAAGTTCGCATCTGCAGTGCCCTCAAGTTCAATGTTTAATTCATTATGTCAAGAGCTTGTATCCAAAATTTAAATATCATGTACGTATTGAACGTGTAATGTTTTTGAAAGTCAAGTTTAGAGCTGTGTTCGTAAGTAGTTGCCTGGATCATGTTTATTTATAAAATACAAATTGTTTGACACTTCGTTGAAAACACAGATTTGTGAAGTTTTTGGAAAGAGCCAAGAATATAGTTTCGCATTTTTTCCAGCTGAAAGAATTTTTTTTCGTTAGGTGTAGGTACTGATTGGTTGATTTTGTTATTATTTTAGGCCTCAGGTTACGGGTTACAGGTTATAAGGGGGACTGATAAATTTTCACCTATTTACTTAAAAAACAGTTGTTTTCTCAGACATTTTTAGACTCCCACAATAATAATAATAAGCTCTATTATTTAAATAACACTTCTTTACCAACATATCACGTCCGTATTGGGAGTTAGAAATGCAAATGTTAATCAAATTTCAAATGAATCGGTTCAGTCGTTTCTGTAGGTACGTACCGGTTTTTTACCTACACACTATAGTTAACATTTCTTTATCTTTTCCGTATTTTAACGTAAATTAGCCTAGACAGATATTGTTCTGGGAATAGATAAAGATCTCAGTACTCGAAATCGATGTGCATGCGCATGAGTTGGATGTATGAAGGCAGCGATACGTGTGTAAACACGAGGACGGCTAGCACAATTAACTATGACGAGTTTTGTCGCACTGTGCATCATTATTGGTCAATCACAAGCATACTTTGGCACAGCGTTCTTTTTTAATCGTATGACTGGTGGCAAACGAGCAATCGGATCATCTTAGGGTAAGTGAGCTCCATCACCAACATAATCGTTTTAAACGGGTTTTGCGAGTGATAGGATCTCGTGCAAGGTCTGTCCGGAATCCTGCCGCCAAACAGCGTGCTTGCGCTGCTGTGTTTCGGTGTGGAGCGTAAGACAGCCGATGAAATTACTGAGGTATTCTATCTATAGCCATCTAGACTGGTAACGCATGTTGTCCAGTGTTGGGGGTGTCCCTGGGTGCTCACTTACCGTCAGATGACCTACGCGTTCGTTTGCCTTCAAAAAATAAAAATAGTTTGTCGCTTTGTGCTTATTTATTTTATCAGACAAAATAGAAAGAAACAGTCACAAATGGTAAGAAAACTACCTGCTCCAATGTGAATGTGTAACAGGATACGTGCCCAAAAATTCAAGGTCAAAAAATGCTAATTCGTTAGCCGCTAAGTTGTCTGATTTACATATTATTTAGTAACAAGGAAATGAATGCCCGCCCCGGTCGAAATAAAAAAAAACGAATTTATATTTTCTCATTATATGCTCTTGAGCGGGTGTCGTTATAATTTGGTTGTCTATTTAATATTTTAATAATATTATATCCGTTACAAAATAATGAGGGTTTTCAAAGTCGAATACTAACTGCCTTTATATCACAAGATTTACCGAATGGCCTGTGAAGTTAGGAGATGTTTAACTATAATAAATAAATAAATATCTTGGGACCACTTAACCCAGCCCCAAACTAAGCAAAGCTTGTACTTATGGGTACCAGGCAACGGATAAACATGCTTACATATAAAATGTAGATAAATACAGACTTAAATACATACAACGTCCATGACTCGGGCACAAACATTCGTATTCATCAGACAACTGTCTGCCCCTACCGGGATTCGAACCCGGGGACCTCTAGCTTCATAGTCAGGCTAACCAACCACTAAGCTATCCGGTCGTCTAGATTCATAGTACCCTTATACAAGGCCCCTCAGAATTATGCCTTATTCCAGAATTATGGTTGGGTTGGTGTGATTGATTGAACAGTCCCGTGCAAATGTTGCATCGTAGTTTTGGATTCAAAATTAAGTCGCCCCTTTGACGCCGCACATTTGGAACATCTGTGACCGTTTGGAAACATTTGTCAAGCACAATTGAAAAATATTAACAGGGGTGTTCAGTAATACCAACTTAACCACCTGCTCGAATATTCTGGAATAATTTTGAGAGGCCTTGTATTGTTAGACTTCTAACTACCTAACTGGCTAACAAACGATGTGGGTGCTTGATCAAATCCTCTTGCAACTCGATAATTACCAGCTTTCATTGCTCAAATTCACTTTAAATTTGGTACATTAATTGCTGTGAATCATTTTTCTCTAATTATCATTAAGCAACACAAATTTTCGCACTTTTATACATGTGTTGGAAAAAAATATTTCGTGGAATATAATCACTATTCACTACATAGTATAAAACAAAGACGCTTTCCGCTGTCTGTCTGTCCCTATGTATACTTAGATCTTTAAAACTACGCAGTGGATTTTGATGCGGTTTTTTTAATAGGTAGAGTGATTCAAGAGGAAGGTTTATATGTATAACTCTAGGCAGACGAGGTCGCGGGCAGAAGTTAGCGTTTAATAAATATTAGATACTTGGTTATAAGTCATATAGGAGTAGAGGAAAGTCTTAAGTGATTATATCGTCAATGTACAAATAAATATACGTATACGAAAAGCGCATAGGTACTATCCTTGCTTCCCAATAAAAACTATTTTTTTCCCAAATGCAGACGTTGCCGGACCGGATAAAAAACTAGTTAAATGCATGCAAATATGCACGAAAAATGGCAGAAATATGCACGAAATTACCAGAATATGCGAATTAAATGATACAATTTAGCAACCCAAAAGGAAAATAAGTTTAACATTTCCGTCGTATTTAGATGTTCCAGGAAAGTCAGTTATCCACGAAGACAGTTTTTTTTCGGATGCCTGATACGCATAAAATTTCACACAAATAAATAAAAAAATTAACTGCAGATCAATGAGCACTCACGTCAAGTATAAACCAGTAACAATTTATATGCGTAACAGGTGGGACGACTTTGTAGTAGGCGAGCGCGACGCTCTGCTGTCTCATTATCGCATTTCGGAAAATATTGGAAATGTTCCGATAATATGCATCATAACTAAATCTTAGATAAAATACGCTATTACCGCTGAGGATGGCTTAAACATGCAAATGCATATGCAAATATGCATAATCTGGTCCCTATTGATAGGTGTTAATTTTATGTGATGTTTGTTAATCTAAGTACTTAATCTGTACACCTGGCCGGCAGAGCAAGTTTTTGTAATGCTCGGAAAAGCTCGTTTTCCTAGAGACACCTACTCTTAGATCGATTGTTTGCCCCCTTAAACGGAAATAATTAAATGAATAGATATATACAGTACCTACCACGTAAAATAAGTGATACACATAGGTTATTAAAGTTTGATATTGTGAAATCTAGGTACCTTTAAACTAAAAAAATAAAATCCACAGATGGGTGAAGATAAAAAAGTTGCAAACCGCCTGACTGGAAAGCTCCCTTGGAATTACCCATTTACAATTTTAATTAATTGCGTTAAGTTGGACACACAAATACCTAATTGTGGAATTAAAGAGCATGAGTTCTTGTCAGACTAGATTGCAATATAAGTGCAATTGCAATGTAATGTTTCTTTCTATAGTGTTAATGAGATTTTTTAATGTAATGTAATGTGTATTTGATGGATTTAAAATTTTATTTTTTAATAATTTATTGAATTTAATTTGTATTAAGTAATTAAAGACATGAAAATATTGAATGCATCAAAATTTTATAATTTTATCCATTTTTTATATTATTACACATTGCACGATTTTTTGTTTTTATTTTTTATTTTTACTAGGTAAATTCAATTTGACATTTTTTAATTTAATTTTTTTGTTTGTACAAAGGTAGCCTTGGTGAATCCAAATGTGAAATTGCATCATTAGCATCAATGTATCCCATCTCTCACAAGCAATAAAGACTTTAACTTTGACATTGACTTTGACAACTTTTTGGTCTTTACTCAAATAACATCCCTTGAAACTCAAACTATTTACCTAATTCATCTATCTATCTGATCTATCTATTTATCTATCTTATACCTTTAAACAAGCAATTCTTGTGTATATATATATAATTTGAATCTCGGAAACGACTAAAACGATTTTCATTAAATTAGCTTTAGGCATAGCTTTCACATTTACTTTGTAGGTAAGGGTTTATCATGCATCATTAGAGTCTAGCTTTATAAAATATTTCTACAATTACATATATTTACAGCCTAATATTTCACTGACAAAAATTCTACCTTAGGGGATGCTTTGTTCAAACAAACATTTGAACGCCCTGGATCTATATATTTAGATCGTGATGGTAGATTCACCGTTATTCATAAAAACTTACATTGTTATTCCCAATTAATGTATCCTATCGTCATTTATCACAGCACAGTCACTGTTAACAGGCGCGTACGCAGGACTGCGTCGGGTTTCTGCGTGCTGCCGCGGCACTGCCCCTGTGCCGAGTAGTCGTCAAGTTATATCGCGATGCCGCCATGAACGTGCCCTTGGCCTTTTCTCTTCGCAAAACCACCGGGTTATGTTATGTACGTATGTTTCCGTTGCTCGTCTTTGATCCCTTAAGAGTAGAGGTGTCGTGCCGTCATGCCGTCTACAAGTTTTTTTTTAGTAATGTGTCTTATGCTGGTTGCCTATAGTACTGAAAGTGGCCCGAACGCATAAACCCACTAGCTCGTGTGGTCATGATACCTATAGTTAAATAGTAATTAAACGTAATATTACTAAAGGATTGTAGTTGCGTTGCCAGCCTATGTATATCCTACTCCTACTGATGTTATAAATGCGAAAGTTTGTGACAATGTGAGTATTTATGTTTGTTCCTTCTTCACACTAAGACGTCTGGACGGATTTGGATAAAATTTGGAACGGACATATCTGGTACCCTATATATTAAAACAAAGGCTACTTTTCATCCCGGAAAATGGCATAGTTCCCGCGGGATAGCGACAAATTATTTTTTTCAGACGAAGTCGCGGGCAACAGTAAGTCGTGAATAAAATTGTGTTGTGGATTCTTGCCCAGTCGTAGACGTATCATAGTCGAACAAGTTTGCAGAGTTCAATGTGAGATAGACAATTTTTACAGGGACGTGTTTACCTCTAAACCTCGCATCATCAAGACATGTTAACATTGTCTTAGATTGTTAGATATGTTAGACGTTGTTCCTAGGGAAGTAAATTAATGATAGGTACACTTTAAAACTTTCTTCCATGCTGGTCTGGGAGCAAAGAAAAAACATAGAATGTATCAATTGCTTCTCTACCCGCGCAGATGGTAAAAGCCCATCGAGGGAATGGGCGAAAATCATAGGAATCATGTTATAGGCGATGAGGCTAGCAACCCATCACTATTTTGATTCCATTTTCCACCAATACGCCCACAATCTTGCTAAATGTGGCCTGTAGGTACCTGTTACCTTAGGCTCTGTCTACCCCGTTAGGGATAAAGACGTGATTTGTGTATGTATGTATGTATGTACACTTTAAAAAAAATTGGCAGCACGATTGTTATCACACCTGCACGACCTTCATCTTCTTCATCATTATTATCATCTCCAGCCTGTATACGTCCCACTGCTTAGCAGGGCTTTTCTCTCAGAATTAGAGGGCTTGTACTTTAGTTTATAGGTACGGTTTATAGTTTATAGGTAGGCCTAATCCTGAATCGGAGCTTCGCACACACCATTGAACTATATGTATGAACTGTTTCGCAGGAGTTTGCAGCTTTCCTCGAGACGTTGTCCTTCACCGAAACGGTAATTGTAAATTTCGCATGAAGTTTCGCACAATTCTGAAAAACTTGCTTGCCCACTAATCTTTAGAGGCCAGTATTCAAGTTTCATATTCACCTTCTAGGCAACCACGGTTTTTTGACTTTACAAGATTACATTTTTGTTGCTTTGATTTACTTACTATGTAAATACAGCTTAGTTCAATGTGTTAAAAACTCACAAAGATATAGAAAATAAACTAATTTGATCGAACGAAATCGCACGTTGTTCATACATATTTCTACAACAATATACATAGAGAAGTTTGTCTATCTCTCGTTTATATGTTTGTATTTATTTGTAACCTCCTCATAGATAACTATACTGACGAGTCTAGTTAACGAGTGGCTTTCCATACAAATTTGTGTGAATAATGACCCGTTATTATTTCTCGTCAGTGTAGCTAATCCGTATAGGATTCTAGACAAAATAAAAAAATCGGAACTCATATAATTACGTCGAGAAAGTGGTAGAATGTTTAATATTCAAACTTAACAAAACTTAATATTCAATATTTATTTTGCTCTGTATTAATAGGTAGTTAACTGAACGAAACCCCATACAGCGCGTGGCCGACACGCACACTAACATTTTTTGCTTATGTTGATGAACTTACACAGGAAAATTATTGGTTTCTTACTAGATAGCTATAAAGAATTCCATGCAGACGTAGTGTAGGTAGACCAGACAAGTATTTACAAATCCGCTTCGAGCTTTCTTGGAGGTCCCCTTCTCTTGAGGCTTAAATAACGTTCCGATGAGCCTACTGTCTTCTATATGTATCTTATTTATTGTTCAAGAGTTTGTATAGGTGTTAAATATGTTTTTTATTCATCATCATCATCATCATCACCCCCCCCCGAAGACGTCACCCGTTGAACAAAGCCAGAACGAACGGCAACTTGCCATCTAAATACAACACGCACATATATTATATTAGTTAGACAGATTCTCATTTGCAAGTATAACATATAAATTCTTCATCGATACCCAACATGAGTCTGAATTTGAATTTATTTCCTACCATTCCAATGCGATGGTCGCTATGGGTTCGTGCATCGGAAAGACAAACGAAAATAAAAGGAAAAACTAAGCACATTACATGTTTCTCCGAATTTGTATGTCCAAAATGTTCGAAGTTCGAACACAATGTGTCAGCTACCCATGCCACTTTCCTGGGCTGGTTCTGTGACTATCCTCATATCTCATGCCAAAAATCACGTCAAGTTCTAACAAAATAACGATCTGTCGTTTTAACTTGAAATAAGGAGAAATCATGAAACTGGTTTTCTCTAAAACAAGGACGGTCGAAAACTTTAAGCTTTAACATTATCGGTAAGTATATTTTTTGTTACTTGTTGTTGGGTTTGGGTTCCGCAAGTGACGCTTGTTGTGAGCATAAAAAGTGACCATAGAAAAAACATAGGTATTGACCAAAAATAATTACATAATATATATAATAACTATCCAGTAAGTATCCAGTAATCCATCTTCAAGGACACCTTTGTCTTCGCTTGCAGTAAGGATTTCCATGCGTCGCGGTCCTGTGCTCTGGATTCAAGGTTTTGCCAGTTCAAACTACAAATTATAGTGTGAATGATGACGGCACATGACTTGCCGATTTCGAATATATCTTAATTTTTTTTAGGCGGATACGGAAAGCAAGATACAGGCAGCATCAGAAGTTGATAAACAGCCGAAGAGCTAAAAATGATCTACACACGACACATGTTAATTAGAGGCTGTGTAAATTTTATTGAGCACTTCGACTTCATTAATATCTGATGCTGACTATAAATTAAATATGTAGTGTTCACTGTTCAAGTGTTCACCCAGTAGTCCACTACAGCAAACTTTGCGTTGCTTCAGACAATACTCCAGTTTGAAAGTAGGATCAGATTAAAAAGAAAACATATTGTAAACAACAATATTTAATCGATAACAAACGAAACTTTAAAACTTGCATTTGGATGCTAATTTACTAATTGCATTTCTCGGTCAATAAATGAATGCTTCTTAGTAATGATAATCATCTGTCTTTATCTAATCTAAACCTAAATTGTTGTAACTTTTGAGGACGTTTTACAGGATAAATTAAATTTCGATTTATTTGTTAAATCTCGTTTAAAGCTTAATAGTTCCATATATTTTAACACTACTAAATCGAGTGTACGCTTAAGCAAGATTTTGCTCTTTCCAGCATAAGCCTAAAATAAATAAATAAAAGTTCTACCTTCACGTTGTCACAATAACTGCACTCTCTATCTAGAATCCCATTCCCTGTTTATTAATAATTATGGCTAGTGGGTAATACATTAGTGTTAACTGTCATTGGTATTTATTAACTGTCATGTTACATGCAAATAGATAAATAAATAAATGACCTAGGTACACAGTAAATGAGAAAATAAAACAGTTTTCTAAATTCATCCGAACAGCATATCGGCTGCTGAGTAAGACTAAGCCAATGGATCATCAAAATGCGTAAGATGGTTCTAGCAGAGTTATCGTCTTCATGACGTGAATGCTAATATCCTTGCAAAGCTATGTTGTTGTCTCTTGAGTGCTGTATAGCAACTGCTATTGGTCTCCACAGGCACTAAAACTTGGTTTATTTAACTGTACCTATGTATGCAAGTTAAGTAGGCGTGATTCGTATTTCCCAGTCTTCCTTGATCATGTCAGCAGCTTTCTCAGCGATCATCATTGTAGGGGCATTCGTGTGCCCCGCGGGAACGTGAGGCATAATGCTGGCGTCAATTACTCTCAATCCTCGTATCCCATATACTCTCAACCTTGGGTCCACTACTGCTTCAGGATCATCTCTGGGCCCCATCTTGTTGGTGCAGCAGTGATGATAAATTGTGTTCGTTATTGTCTTCATTGCACAATACCAATACGCATCCGAGTTGAATTTATGATGCGCGCAATTTGGTAAAGGAATATCGTGCAGTCTACTTCCATACTTTTGGAAAGCTTTAGTTTTCGACAGCTCAATTATTTTCCTGATACCATGCAAAATAACTTTTTGGTCATGTCCACTGTCAGAAAAGTAATTTGCATAAATCAATGGTTTTTTGTAAGGGTTCTTAGTTCTTAACATGATGCGGCCTTTTGATTCTGGGAGCAGGAGCATTGGGAACACCATCCATGTATCACGATCTTGAATAGGTCCGTAAACCCTATCATAAATGTAGTCATCGATAGCAAAGGCTTGTTTGTACGACGGTTGGCTGACTAAAGAACCCCCGACGAACAGTAGTTCTAAATCAGGGTATCCGTCGTCACTGTTTGGGTTTTTCGTATCTATGAAAGCGATAGCCTCAGTTCCACTCGGTGCTGATATCGGCCCGGTGTGTGTACTGAAATACTCTAGAATGTTACTGATCGTAGCCACTCTTTCGACTCTTATAGAGTCAGTAGTGTTTATCAAAAAAGTCAGGCCTCCCAATGCCCAGTGATCTTGCAAATTATAACCCACCGGTAGGTCGACTGTTGTTGTGATGTTCTTTTCTGTCAAATGATCTTTTGGACCTATACCGCTTATCATTAGAATTTGTGGAGAGTTAATGGCACCGGCTGAGAGAATAACTTCTCGTGTTGCTTTCACAACGTGTCGTTTATTTCCTTTTCGAAATTCAACGCCATATGCTTGCTTGGTCCAAGGATCGATGAGGATTCGAGTTACCATTGCATTTTTCACGACATGAAAATTCTTTCTATATTTAATAGGATGAAGAAAAGCTCGGCTTGCACTCATGCGAGTCCCATTTTTCATTGTAAACTGTATAATAGAGTATCCAATCTGTGTCTCTCCGTTATAATCGACTATATTTCCGCCAGTTTCAATGCCTGCTTGGATGAACGCATCAGAAAGCGGAGTTCTCCAATTGGGGTGCTGCAGGGACATTTCTCCTTCAGTGTTATGATATGCTTTATCTCTTCTTAATTCTGGTATTTGCATATTTTCTGATTTCTTGAAATAGCGCAGTACTGAATTGAAATCCCATCCTAGAAAATCAAGTTTAATGTAAATATTGATGACATCCTGGTCCCTAAGTAAGGTTATGGTTATGGGGTTTCATGTTGAAGGTTATGGAGAGTTTTTTGACCCGTACAAATGACAGTAATCGTCTTCTTAAATGATTATTTACGTTACCTGGATTTCCGTTGGCTGCCCATCGGTCATAATCTCTTCTATTGCCCCTGGTGTGCATCATGGAATGTAGCACAGAAGATCCTCCGACCACACGGCCCCGTGGCCAGGCGCAGCGGCCATCACGCATGCCCATACAGCCAGCCTTCTGCAAACAGCACAATAACATGAATGATGACTTATAGACCTTGGAACTCCAACAGTTACGAGTACTGTATCGCACGTCTCCAATTACGTTGGTATTTTCATCACCCGATTTAAGCAGTCAAACCAGTATAGTTTTGACAAATTCCTTGGAAATCCTTTAAAAGGGAACAAAAGTTGAAACTTGGGCCGGCGTTGATTTTATTGTCACTGTCAACGATGTCTTTCCTGTTGATAAATTATTGTATTGGTGAATGATAATCAATTAAAAATAAAACTTGATTGAAAGAAATGACTCTGTAATGTATTACGGGTTACGGGTGGATTGGCATAGATAGGGTAAAGCGGTATTGTTCAGGAATAAAAATAAAAAAATGAAATCTGTAATTCGTTAATTACAAAGGGATTTTTTACTTTATTTTTATTTTACCGGCGCTTTTGGAAATATCATCATTACCAAAAGAGAATGCGCCCTAAGATACTAAATTATACAGATTTTTTTCACAAATCATTACTAATTATTTACTTCAGCACTAAAAGAAACAAAAAAAGAAAAGAAAGTAAATCAAATAAATGTGCCAATCAATGTAGCATACATATATTATAGCATTTGTTCTTTATAGAACAATAGTTTATTTAATGTAATAGGATAATGAGCGGAGCCGGCCTCGTGCGCAGACGCTACTGTCTGCATTACATACAAATTAGTGACATTCAGGCTATTCCTGTTGACGCATGTTGTGCATACTCTATCGCAGGATTTTACACTAATACTTGTAAGTTGTTGGCCTTAACAGAAACTGGTATCAACCTAGCTGTTGCCCGCGAATTCCTATGCGAGGAATTCTTTTGTCGCTATCCCGCGGGAACTATTTTCGGCATAAAAAGTACAAAAACGTGTGTAAATTGCCCTATGGTATTTATTAAGGTACTGTATTGTATTCTTTAAAAATAAGTAACTGTCTTACTTAGAGATCCTTGCCTTGTTCCTTTTTATTATTATTTTTATTACAAGCTTTATATTAACCTGCATCGTATGTATGTATGTTTGTGCGGGTGGATCTTGCTACTCAATTTTGAAGCAGATGTCTTCATCCGATTGAGCTGAAATTTTGCATACTTATGTAAGATGACAATATTGACAATACAATAATCTGGTAGCAGAATCCTGGTGGTTCAGCCAGGCCCGTCTCCGCAGGAGGGAACTCTTCAACGGTTGGTCCGATTGACTTGAAATTTGGTTCACATATGTAGGACGGACAATGCAAGTACAGTCAACAAAAAGTACATTCAGCAATAAAGCTTGTATCTAAAATGAAATTTTTAGGTTAGGTTAGGTTATTCATATTTTTATTTATATTTGGTTATTTATTATACGAACCACAGTCATAATAATATACAACTAATGTCCCTGAGTAAGAGGATAGTGTTTATCTGTATACGTGATAGTTGGCGAATTTTACATTTAATGAAGTATAATTTTCCTGTTTTCTGCTTAAATTGTTAAAGCCTTGAACTCGTTTCGTATTGCACACCTAATGAAGGGTCGAAAAACGCTCGACACTGTCAAAAGCTAACCCTGTTTCGTATAAAGTCTTTCATATGATTTTCTGATAATAGGTATGCATATTTTGTTGCACACGCGTAGACAACACCAACAACAACATCTACATAAAGAAAAAGAAAGGGATGTTGCTAATAATTATAGCGAAATTAATGACACGTATGCTTACTTATCGTTTACTAAGTACCTACCTTAATTTTGTTATGGATTTATAGCATTTGTGATTATCGTGTTACCATCAAAGCTAATGTCGATTTCTACTATCTTTGTATAGATAGGTTATGCCAAGGTGCTTCATTAGTGATTAGGTACACGCGGGAGGTTGTGTATGCACGTTGTATTATGTCCTTAACATTCAAATGAAGCTCAGCCATGCACTATTCACAGAAAGTCCTTCACATTTTTAATCGCAGCTAATTTTATTCGCGATGACCGAAACACAATTCCGTTTAATGATGTACTAAAACGGACAAAATTACATCGTGAATGCAAAATGGAATGTAAATGTTTATTTTTTAAATTACGGTTACTTAAATTTATAGTAAGTAAGTAAGTACCTACCTAAATACTTTATTGTAACAATATAAAGAAACATATAGTTACGGTTTAGAATGCAAAATTATTGATTAAACGTTATAAGGTTTAAATTTTGCTCAAGTATTTGGCTCTCCGTAGTTTGCTTGTCATTAATTTTACGGATGCCTAAGGATGCCTCCGTTTTAAATCGACTTCAAAAAAAGAGGAGGTTCTCGGAGGAGGAATTCGTCGCAATCTTTTTTCGCATTGAATTGAATGTAAATACAGCAAGACAACAAAGTTGACTTTTTAAAAGCAGGTCAATATCTCTGGCACCTCAGAATAAACGAGTTCCTTCTTGCCGTTGGGTCCATTATCCTTATAACTATTGTACTGGTCAAGTCACAAGGAGAGGCAACTTGGAAGCCATTAGCATCGGTTTAGCTCATGCTCCGAATTCGGTCGAAAAATATCGAAGTCGTCATCATGGCCTATCAGTTGATCGCTTCGGCTGCTCTTGCTGTCACCTGTCACGTATGCACTGCCCTTCGCCCAACGGTCACGTACATTTTGTAATAGTTATACAATAACACTGCCTATCTATTCTTCTTTATCGTCAACGTAGCATTGAAATAAATACTTGGTGTTTAAATGAAGACCTCGCCCTACGTAATTGAGAATGACTTTCGAAAACTTCTCAGGGGTAAATAGGTACGTTTTGGATTTTATGAATGTTGACCATGTTTACCAGATGCCTGGTGTACATGTGTTTAAAAGAGAGGTCGGTTACCACTGCTACCTTCTACTACGACTTATTCACCACAATTCTCAGGCAGTTGTTAAAAAATAGCTTTAACGAAGCCTTAGAAAAAAAGAGTTAAATAAATTTATCTACAAGTCGGTTATATTGTACTTCCGGAAGAAATACATTTTCGTTAGATACCTGGTGTAGCGGTTGAGGGAGATGGTTTTTAATGAGTCTTCCACTTCCTTTTAATTCACATTTAAAAAAGGCCCAAGTAAATCGAATAAATCCCTGAATTGCTTTATCACAAAAAATAAACAAATGATGGCTAATAGAAATTGGCATTGTGTCACGTATCGTCTTACATACTTTCGAACTCACTAAGGTAGGAAAATAACAATATTAAAAACCAATACCTACCTACATCAATAATTTATAAAGTCATTACTATTTACTTTCGTGAAGCGTTCCCCAGCTAACGCATGGGTGATGTGATGAGACGGAATCATAGCAATATTAATGGAGGAATCATAGAAATGTTAATTGTGTCAGTGATTTGAGGATGGAAAGAAACGTCTACTTACCCTTAGGCTCTGTCTACCCCATAAGGGATAAATACGTGATTTATGTATGTAAAGAAATGGGCAACGCTGCCAGCCTTTTGGGCACGAGGGGAGGTAGCAGGATCGAGAACATCTATCATTTTAGATTTTATTAAGTTATGGTCATTGGGTTAGGTATAGTTTCATATTAAATGGAATGAATTGCCAAGTCATGAAATTCGCGACGGGATACAAGATTAGGTAGTGAAATCTATCTCATTTATCTTATCATTATTAATATCAACAACTACAACGGGTCGGTACAACATGTTCTATAAATTAATTGATTTCAGAATCCTAATATTTGTTTTGTTTGTATTATTTACCTGTGGTTCGGTGTGATAATCCCAGTTCGCGTCTGTGAACTGTAGCATGGTGGCCATCACAGGAATGTCCATGAACATCTGCTCGCTTCCACCCGCTTCTATGAGGAGTACCTGTTAAGAAAGTATAAATCGATAATAGGACTATGATTAACCTTGCGCGAGAACGACACAAAGTACTCAACATCTACAGGGATTTTGAAGTTACTTGTAAAAACCCCAAAGAGGATTTGACACTTTGGCAAGGCTAGACGTTGGTAAAGTCAGTGTTAAAAAATTTCTAGCTTACTGAGAAATGATTATATATATGATTCACATCGCTTATTCATACGCGGGCTCTAACAATTAAGTAATTGATTTGTTTACTTAATGGTTTAAAACGCTTTATTTATGCCGCTAAATGGTGAGAAAGCCCTCTTTTACGTGTACAATTTCCGTGATGACGCCATACTGAAATTCCTGCGTAATAATGCGGTACGTACAAGAAATAAATAGTATCACTTTCCTATCCTACTTAAAACTCCCAATTAGTTGTCACTAACAATATTGGCTACGAACCGGACTCCTGCCTTTGCCCAGCGATTTGATTTTGTCAACCAGAAAGTTCGGAAAGTCAATGATTGTCACACGGCAGTTTGCGTGTTTTTTTTTCAGTTTCCTAATTTGCCTCTCGAAAATCGTCCTCGTATTTAAAGTTCCTTTATTTACGTTACATTTCCGAACTTTTATCACCGATAAGCAAACGTGTATCAACTTAATATGTGAATTTGCCACTAGAGGCGGTTGTGTCGCGTAAGAATAACATTGATGAATGCGAACGCTTTGAAAGCGGAATTAAGAAGAAGAGGCGTAAAAATAAGCGGCCTCAAAGAGCAGCTAATTCAGAGGTTTGTTTGTTTACTGTTTACAAGCTTATTTTTTTCCAAAAGTATGCTTGTTTGACGAGGTAACAGCTATGTTTTTACTAGCTATACCTCTGGACCTCAGTCAACAGTGGCGCCAATTGGCGAGCAAAGAAACGACAGTCCCCATTGGTTTAATCGATTGTTATACGAATTTTAGTGAAGTGTTCGTTTTTTTTTTATACAATGTAAGTTCATTTTCCCTAATGTTGCATTTTGGTTTTGATGCAGTATGTATTTATACTATTGCATGGTTGAATTTGAGTAGAATTGGCATTGTTCATTTTTTTTACACACACACACACACACACAAATCACGTCTATATCCCTTACGGGGTAGACGGAGCCTAAGGTAACAAGACCTAAAGGCCACGTTTAGCTTGATTCTAGGCGTATAGGTGGAAAGGGGAATCAAAATAGTGATGGGTTGCTAGCCGCATCGCCTATAACATGATTCCTAAGACTCGCCCATTCCCTCGATGGGCTTTTACCATTTTTTTTAAGCTGTGCTTTTAACACCTTTATTTGATAAAATGGACTATTTCAAGCAACTAATTTGAATATTATGCTTTTACGTAGCTTTGTTAATTAATAATAAATATTTTTTCGCTGTTTGATAATTCGTGAATTTAGACAGAATCCCAATCGCCTTCGTTCGGCTGGCTATAAAAAAAACGGCTTTGTCTTTGGTTTTGTCGATTTGACAGTGACACGTGACAGTTGCCATAGCTAAACTTTTTTTTCATTTTTGTGGCAAACATTCGATGCTGGATTCTGTCTAAAAACCGGGTCGTTCGGCCAAACAAAGGTTCAAAGTACTTTTACAAAAATATCTGCAATCATAAAGTATTTTTGAAATCGGACAAGATAAATCGGATAAATGATGGTTTTCCTCGAAATGGTTTTCGAATTGGAGCATACTAAAAAAAATGAACAATGCCAATTCCTCTATCGGAAGCTTGGAAATTACCGTATATACAAGCTCCGGGTTCGAAGTCGTATTTTTTACTATTGAGAGTGACTTAGCAGAATGGATTCTTTTTACACGAAATGTCACTCGGGCAGATTCTCTCTGAGTATCGTAAAATAATACCATTCTCTTGTTCCTTATATCCGGAATACCACGGTATGGTTACCACTATTACGGGAGCAGGACTCCCCGGTCACCCTTTCACTGCAGCGGACTGTACATTACGTTTTCTACCGAAAAGTGAGCATGTGCTGTCGTCGTAAAGTAGCTGACTACGAATTTGATTATAAACATCGACTTGAAAACCAAATATTCGATTATATGAGAAAACATTTATACCTTGAACTGTTTAACTTCAGTCAGCCGATTGCTCAGCACACACCCAGCGGTCCCGGCTCCTATTATCACGAAGTCATACTCCGAATGTATCACGTCAGCGTCGGGCGGTTCTCCCATGTATACGTTTTTAGTGTCACGAAGGAAACCCGATACCGCCTCGAAGAAGGAACCGTGCTGGCCCAGGACCGGCGTGCAGAGTAGGACACATGAAATCCTGAAATTGATTTTACACAAATGGTTTTTCGTCTGGCGGCCACTTTTATGAATCTATTTAAATTTATTCGAAGAAGCGTTGAACTAATTTGGGAGTGGTTTGTTGATGATCAGGTCAACTGACCACAACGGATTGCAGATCAGACTGTGATGAATAGAAAACAACAGCTCGAACATTGAAGTTGAACAAAAACTTAGTTTGCTTATAAATTATGACTAAACAAATATAATGTTGATAACACAAAGCTATATTCCTAGATAGTCACCATTATCCTTATCGAAGAAAATATACCTTAGCAAAATATTGTTGAGGCAGTTTTGCATTTTGGTCACTTCATGCGCGCACTTCGCGGTCAATGTTAAACTGATACCAAAACAGTAGTCAATAATGATGTTGATCAGTCTTTCACCACTTTATGACATAAAACACTGGAACATTAACGCAAATCAATAGGGCCATTAGTATGTTATTGGTCATTAAGAATAGGCATGGCGGTGAATTAAACTATAACGCAATAGTGTGCGTCTCGTTTGTTTTCATTTAATAACTGCGTGTTAAATACTTTAGGTGTTTACGGTATTTTATTGGGCCATGAGTAAATAAATAAAAGTCTGGATTTTGCAGTCGTTTTGATCAGCTTTGATCAGCTACATATGATTTGTAAAGTATCCTGGGGCCGTACCATGACCGTACCTGTCATTTTACAAGCTTTATATTCACTTGCCGCGTATGTCCGGGTGGAATCTTACAACTCAATTTTGAAGCAGATATCTTCAACCGATTGAGCTGAAATTTTGCATACTTCTGTAAGTCAGATGACAATACATTAATCTGTTAGTGGAGTTCTGGTGACCCAGCCAGGACCGTCTCCGCAGGAGAGAACTCTTTAACGGTTGGTCCGATTGACTTTAAATCTGGCACACGTATGTAGGACGGATGACAATGCAAGCAAAATCAGCAAAAAAGCTTGTATTAAAATAGTGTCTGTAAAGTCGGTTTACGTGCTAACGTCATTAAGAAACATTCATGAAAATTGCTAGCTCTGACGTCATGCGGAACGCGACATCGTGACACTTTTTCGTGTGTGCAGCCGGTGTTCATCGATTTATAAGAAAGACGTCAACACCGTAAAATGAAATTTTTAACTTTTTTTTATTTAGCATGGATCTGACAGCGAACGAACTTAAACTATGTCGGAATTAAATCGCATTAAGACGTCATGGTAACCCCCTGATGTACCTATATCAACCACAAACACATGATTCACTAAAGTTGTTTATAATAATTATAAAGGTTAGGTATTTGCATTTCTTGACTGAGTATACAACATTCTGCTACTAGTACCTATATAGTATTTTTAATCGTAACTTTGACGTGACTACGTCTTAGAAATCGATGAACACCGGCTGCACGCATGAAAAAGTGTCACGTTGTCACTTCCCGCGTGACGTCAGAGCTAGCAGTTTTCACGTAATACTATCGTCCTTAAACCGACTTTACAGACACTATAGGTTTTTTTGATTCAAATTTAAGCCGTCTCTCCGACGCCGTACAATTTGACAAATGTATGGAAACAATTTTTAGCTAGAGTTTTAAAATCATATACCCCCTTATTCATAAACGCACTATAACTTAGCAATCGTTTGTCCTTTTCTGTCACTTTGACATTTACCTTGCACAGATAAGGACAAACGATTGCTAAGTTAGCAGAAGCCTATAGAGCGTTTATGAATAAGGGGGATAGTGTTTAATCACACCAACTCAACGATCTGCTGAAATATTCCAGAATAATTTTTAGATACAGCGCGTAACAAGATGGTACCAAATTAAAAGACGAAGTTAGTATGGTAACACTTTTATTTAAAGCTAAATGTACAAAAACAACAACAGCATTATAATATAGTTATATTACAATATTTACATTATTACATATTAAATAGGTAATTCTTATGTATTAAGCCTTAACAGGTACATAAGTAGTATTTACATTTATAAAGATATTATAGTCTTCTACTTGTTTAATCCTGCAATGTTTTGGTTTGAAATAATAGTAGATTAATGCCGAGGCCTGGGAAGTAGCCAATTGAGACATTAATAAAAACGTTAGACTCGAACAAAACGCGCACTCTTCGGTCATCGACTGGGCTGTATGACATTGTTGCTGTATGACAGAAAATCGCGCCGGCAATGTAATTCGGCCGTCAACTAGGCCCTTTGTGCTCTGTTACTAAAGGATACAATGACGACATTTACGACAATGTTTGAGAAAAGAGATATAAAAAGCTCGTGCAAGGACCACTATCTATTTCTTACACCATTCAATTGCTTCGCTGGTGTGTGCAGTGTGCAGGTTTCCTCTTGATGTTTTCCTTCACAAAAAAAACTGTATAGATTCATGCGTTACTTTGCGGAGGTCCGTGACAAAAAAAAATGGACAACTTTACTTTGCTAATCCGCGGTATAGTGATGTCAAATCATGTAAAACAGTTGCGTTCCCACGGATGTTAATTTATCAGTTGTTTGTTATGGAATATTTCACCTCCAGTAGGTATGATACAAACACGTAGGTATGTCCCATAAAAAATTGATTGACGGGCTTTTTGTATCTCTTTTTACGGAGCCACTATATCTTATATGCCGTCGCGTCTTGGACGTCATACTTGTAAATAACTAGAAGTACCTACTAGTGAACATAACGCGGGTAATAATTTGATTTTAATTAAGAGTGGAAATTCCCTGGTATTGTTCATTCGTTTGCGCGGCTGACTATGTGATTACGGACTTAATCACGCGTCGTTACAATTGCTTCCACGTTTCGGCCACATTATAGAAGCCTAGCACGGGTAGCGCATGCGCGCGCGGGGGCTGTGTTGCGCGACACACGACTACTCCTTTTTTTCTAGAACGAACGGTAAGAAAAAGATGGGTAGTATCTCGCGGGACACGGCTCTCGCGCGCAGCTGTGCTAGCGGTGCTGGTAACATTTGCTCTTGATTAAGTTCCGGGTATTTGTAGTAATTTATGTGAATAGAATTCGCGAACATAATGTTAATTGAATTTATTTGTTGTAGTTTTTTTACTTAAAGTTATTAACTTACTAGCTGTCGCTCGCGACTCCGTCTGCGCAGAATTCGCTTTTCGCTATCCCGCGACTACGATTTTCCGGGATAAAAACTATCCTAAATTACAATGAAATCGGCTTACGACACATACACACTTTCGCATTTATATTTAATATTTATGGATTGAATAGGTATAGGAGTAGCAGATTATACAGAAAACCGAAGAATATAATCGGCCATTGTGGCTAGAGATCGTGGACTACGAAAAAGCCTTCGATTCAATCGAAACCTGGGCTTGTATTGCGGTTTGCGGTCCCTTCAGCGATGCCATATTGACTATAGGTATATCGAGGTGTTAAAGTGCTTGTATAGTAACGACACCATGTTGATCCGGTTGCAGGACGAAAGCACAAAACCAATCCAACTGCAGCGAGGTATGAGAAGAGAGATGTTAATTCTCCGAAAATGTTCACAAATGCGTTGGAGGACGTTTTCAATCTTTTGGAGTGGAACGGGTTCGGCATTAACATCAACGGCGAATACATCACTCACCTTCGTTTTGCCGATGACATAGTCATAATGGCGGAGTCGGTGGAGGAGCTCAATACTATCTCAGTGACCTCAGTATCGTCTCCCATCAGGCGGGTCTAAAACGAACATGGACAAGACGAAAATCATATCTAATGTCCATGTCACACCCATACCGGTTACCATTGGGGGCGATACACTCGAAGTTGTTGACCGCTACGTTTACCTTGGACAGATTGCCCTGTTAGGCAGGTCCAACTGTGACAAAGAGGTCGCTCGGAGAATCCAACTCGGATGGGCAGGGTCCGGGAAACTTCGCGATATCTTCTCAAAATTCCGCAGTGCCTGAAGACAAGAGTAATCAGGGCGTATTGCCAGTGATGACTTATGGCTCTGAGACGTGGTCCTCGACTGCTGGCCGCTTAACGAGCTATGGAGACAGCTATGCTCGGAGTTTCTTTGCGCGAAAGAATCCGGAATACGGAGTTTCGCCGAAGAACTAGCTACGAAGGGTATGTACGTTGAAGTGGCAAAGGGCAGGCCACATCGCTCATAGACTAGACAACCGTTGGAGGAGAAAAGTTCTCGAGTGGCGACCACGAACCGGAAGACGCAGTGTTAGCAGGCCTCCCACTAAGTAGACAGTTGCGGGAAACCGGTGGATGCAGGTGGCGAGTTGTCGTTCACTATGGTGTGCTAAGGGGAGGCCTTTGTTCAACAGAGGACGTCTTCAGCCTGCTGATGATGATGATGATGATGATTAGGAGTATTCTGCTATAATTGGGCCTAGTGAGTAAGCTATTGGTGTCGACTCACGGCCTATAGGACCGGATCAATTGATGCTTAAACCTAAAATTACTTAATTTAGGTACCTATCAAAAACCTTTTTATTGCTAGTTGACTATGTTTATACATAGTAAGGTAGAGATCGCTTTTAAGCCTATTGTCTACATTGAGTTTTTATTTGTTTTAATCCCATTGTACTGATTTTTAGTGTTCAATAAAGAATATTTGTATTGTACTGTCTTGTCTTGTCACCATTGGCTCTGTCTATCCCGTAAGGGATATAGACGTGATAGGTGTGTATTGTTTTAAAGGTCCATATTATCGACAGCTTAATAAAGTTAACTTTTAAAGGGTCCCTTTTACCAAGCATCTGCTCTATGTTGATATTGTTTTGATGAGATGGTAATATTGTGTTTAAAATACTTATAAAATAATTAAAGTAAGGAAACTCTTATGGCACTATCTCTTCATTTTTTCCAGTGAACATACAATACACACAGTGAACATACAGTAGCAATGCTTGCACTGCTGTGTTCCGGTGTGGAGAGTAAGACATCCGGGGAAATTACGGGCACAAGAGGCATTTCATCTTAGTCCTCTAGGTTGGCAACGCATCTGCAATCCCTCCGGGGTTGCGGGTGTCTATTGGCAGTGGTGATCACTTACCATCAGGTGACCCACTTGCTCGTTTGCCTTCCTATTCATATAAAAAAAAAAAAAAAAAAAAAAAAAAAAAAAAAAAAAAAAAAAAAAAAAAACATTCTTGATTCAACTTTCTACGTACATGAAGACAATAAATGAACTTGGAAACAATAATTTCGAAATGTTATTGTCTATTTTATTAGATATCAAAATTTACGAGGGATTCGTCATTGGTACAAAGTCGTCTTATTTTTCTACAGATTGAAGCTCTGAACTAGTGTCCGACCGAAGTTTCGGTTTCGGTTTCGGTTTCGGCCAATTTCGGCCAAAAAAGTGATTTCGGCCGAAGTTTCGGTTTCGGCCAGAATCCGGCCGAAACCTTCGGCCGGGCCGAAATTACTTCGCGGCCTCTCGCGGGTCTCGCATCGGGAGCATTCGGTTTAATTCGGGCGCGTAAAGTAAAAGAACAAATTGAAATATGTACTCTAAGCTCCAGGAAGAAGGCCTACAAAATAGTCCGAAACATGTCGAGCATCACTCGACTTTTTATACGTGAGTTATCCGTTTGTGTAATTATGATTAAAGTCTCACGGTAGTTTCATGTACCTATATCTATTTTCATTAAAAATAAACGTTTTTTATTTTGTTTAACAAAAAAAGAAACGTTCTCAAATAAGAAATCCTTGCGATTTGTACAGTAATTTTGAATATTTTGATACGTCTTCAAAAATTTCGGTTTCGGTTTCGGTTTCGGCCGAAATCAGAAAAAAACCGAATATTCGGTTTCGGTTTCGGTTTCGGCTAAAAATCGTGTTTCGGTCGGACACTACTCTGAACTCGTTTGGAACGCTTGTAGTAAACTTTCATTAGTCAATTAAATTTTTGATAAAAGGCATAGATATTGCCTTTGTATTTTTTTATCTACCAAGCTAAGCATTCGCGAAGCAAGTTATAAATATAATTTGACTGGTGTTCGTTGAAGGTAATCGGGAATCGGGACCTATATCCCGCAGACAATTATATCTAATTTACGATTTCGAAAATACAGTAGGCGTCTTAAATCTAGATTGGCTCCACACCATCCATACTAATAAATACGTAAAGGCTGAATTTAAAAGTGAATTTAATTTACACATTAATTTTTGGCTTTAAATAATTTCATGATATACATAAATCACACCACATAGCACTATTAGTTATTGCGTCCCTTTAGGCTTGACCTCAACTGCGCGACCAGCGAAGCTGCTGACGAATAACTTCTCGAACGCGTTCGTGTAAACGTCCCAAAATAATTAGTATGGAAAAATTGGCAGCGCTACTGGCGGCCTATAACTGCAACGAACTACTCTCACAGCATATTCGCTGCAGTTATATTTTGAGAGTTATTAACGGGAACGCGATTGGGGTGTATTTTGTGACTGAAAATTTTCATTAAGCACAGTGCCCACATGCACATTGCACAGCGAGCGGTTAGTTGGAAACAATGGAATGTATTTCAAGTATTCGCCAAGTCGCCGATCGCGCGTAGTCCTCACCGGGCAGGTATGAAGAAACCAATTTGCTGGTTTGTGTACATATTATGCAATGTGGTTAGATTTCCTTACAATTCCAAACTACCTTTAGTTAAATATTACAAATAAGAAAAGTACACTTAAATGTTATACGCATAGAATTAACTACCATAGAATTGACTAACTTTAAGAAAACGTGACAAAGAACGTGATGTTTTTGATAAGTGTCTATTTTCGTTTTCGACGTACACAATACTTATTGTTCGTTTGATTCGATTTTCTTATCGGCCATATTTAAATAATGTCTTAAATGGGTATTGTCTATCTAAACTCTTACTTCATTACTCTATTGGTAACTGAGAATTGAAAACCTTATACCTACCTAACTTTAATGTCATCGCTTCTTACTGAGCCAGTCTTGCTTGATCAAATCTGCACCTTTCTCTCCTATCATGATGACTGCCGCGTTCGTGTTACCGCTCACTATGGTCGGCATCACACTAGCATCTATTACTCTTAACCCTTCTACACCATACACCCTTAACCTTGGATCCACTACTGCCTCCGGATCCCACGAAGGACCCATTTTCGCCGTCCCTGATTGATGGTATATAGTCATGGAAATATGTCTCACTTGACACTCGATATACTCGTCAGACATAAATTTGAAATGCTTACAAGTTGGTAACGGTTTCATATACAATCTGTTCCCAAACTGTTTGAAGGGAGACGCGTTGGCCACTTGAACAGCAATTTTTATTC
Source organism: Pandemis cinnamomeana (assembly GCA_932294345.1). NCBI lineage: Eukaryota > Metazoa > Arthropoda > Insecta > Lepidoptera > Tortricidae > Pandemis > Pandemis cinnamomeana. The sequence goes on from OW028720.1 coordinate 4,882,573, forward strand.
CTTCGACGAGCCGAGCCACGTCTAAAGGATCTTCGTGGTAGCGGGGATTCATAATCGGATAGTGGAAAGGATTGGAACTCCGTAGTCTCACATAACCACGCGTGTTGGGCCGTAGTAATAAAGGCATGATAGTCCAGGCATCCTTATTGGCTATGGGTTTATAAACACTATTGTATATCTCATCAGTGAGACCTAGAATTTTTCTTACAATTTGGCCGTTGTCAGACGAAAATGACGCCGGTGCCATGTGGAATTGAATATCAGGCCACAGGCCAGAACTGTTTGCGTATTTAGTGTTCACGAAAGCGATGCCTTCTAAACCTCCTAGGGTTGTCATAGGGCCTCGTTCGTTGACTACGTAATTCATGGTTACAGGAAATGCTTGGAAGCGGTTTTGGACGATAGCCACGGGCTTATCGACTAGAAACGTCAAACCTCCAACGCCCACGTGGTCTTGCAGATTTTCGCCGACTGGCAAATCTTTCAGAACTTTGATCCCTACATCCTGCAAATGATCTTTAGGCCCTACTCCGGATAACATAAGCAACTGCGGACTGTTGATGGCGCCAGCGGATAGTATCACTTCTTTTCTTGCATAAACTACTCTCTTTATGCCGTGTTTAACGTATTCGACTCCGTACGCTTTCATCGTGACGGGGTTGATCAAAATTCTCGTTGCCTGAGAATTTAAGGACACATCTAAGTTCCTACGAGTTCTTACAGGTCGTAAGAAAGCTTTGGCAGTACTGCAGCGAGAGCCGCGTCGAATTGTGCCCTGGGCTATCATGAATCCGGTTTGAATTTCCCCATTTATGTCTCTGTTATCATATCCTATTTCGACTCCTGCTTCGACGAAGGCGGCAACTAACGGCGTCCTCCAAGGGGCTTCTTGGACGGTCAAATATCCGCCTCGACCGTGGTACTGACTCTTGGCTAAATAAGGGTTCCTGTTGTCTTCAGATTTGATAAAATACTTCAAAACATCTTTGTACCCCCATCCAGGATTTCCGGTTTGTTCCCATTGGTCGAAGTCGTATCGGTTGCCTCGCACGTAGATCATGTAATTAAGGACACTGGAACCGCCGAGCACCTGAAATAAGTAAGAACATAATGTGAGCATGGGAACTTTCCGTTAATTACATTTTAACGCCACCTGACGGCTACTTTTTGTATCTCTAACTTAAGTATCAATGCTTGTATTTGGATTACGCCATAGACAGTAGCTAAAGAAACTTTCGCAGAGCTTGTAGCGAGAGCAAACGAGTTATACCTCTATAAAAAGATACTTGACGTAGCGAGGCACACTACATGACGCAAGTGGTTGCCAATAGATGGCGTCACTAACACATGTAAATCGATTGCTTGTTTTCAAGTATACGCGCTTTGTTTTTCACGCCTTTCATCCTTCAATCATTTATACTCTAGAGTCTAGATAAAACATTGCCTAGAACATTATTATTTTTAAATATTGAGTTGAGACATAGTTTCGAATCGATCGGTTGTCTAAGCGCGACTATACTGAAAACAACTCTTCTAGCTATTTTGAGAACTATTTTTCCGGCAGACTTTCGAGCGACAGATGTTATAAATGATCCATCGCTAGTATTGGCTACATTCTATAACTTCTCTCATTTCGGAACAAGGCCTGTGCCCAGCAGTGGGACATAAGCGGAGATGATGATGATGTTTCACATATATTTTCGTTTACCTTTCCCCTGGGCCAGCTGCAGCGGTGCTTCTTGAAGCCGAGGCAGGCGTAGCTGGTAGGCTCGGTCTTGTACTGCCAGTCCAGTTTGGTTAGCTGTAGGTAGCCTGCGAGCGACGGCACGTCTGTGATCTCGTTTTCGTCTGGACCTGGAAGATACATGGGACTATGTTAATATACTGACTTCAAGTTTCCTAGACTATTTTTCTTGATGATGCCCGGTCTGTTTATAAAGGACGTTGTCTTTTAAAAATAATACCATTATCGACTACCGTCAAAACGAAAGACTTTGTTAAATACTAATTACTTGTAAGTTGTAACTTCGACATTACTTTAAAAACGCAATATATCTGTCAAGATCAAATAATTTCCAGATACAATCGTCAATTTTAAATATATTCCTATAGGTATGTAACTTTCATTAAGTTTATGGACTTTAATTTACCGGATTCCAGTAAGAGTGTGCTCCATTGCTTTATTTCTGACAGCCGGTTGGCGACCACCGCGCCGGCCGAACCGCCGCCGACGACGACGAAGTCATACTCCCTTCTCGGCTCCTTGTCCATGACCTTCGACTCCGGGTCATAAGAATTATAATTATGATACGTGAGCGCTCCCAGCAACAGTGGAATCAACCACAACCCAGTCACGCTGACTGTCTTCAACGCTGTTGACGCCAAAAGTACTTGCACACCCATTTTTACTATCACCGCTCAAGTTTCAACCAGTTTACTCTTAAGCTGTGCCTTTGGTTCTTCGACTAGCGTTTTGTTGTCCTGTGCTTGTCTGGTGGTTTGCTTCTTCGCATTGGCTTGTAGGTGGATGGTGGTTGCCTACGAGGTAAGAGCATGTTAGACCTCATCAGGTTGGCTGCTGATGATGTGGTTGCTTGTCCCTCGAATCTGGAATGTAATAATTTGTTCGTTAATTACCAACATTTTACCTCAACAATAGTTTCGTGAATGAAAAAAGGGAAGATAAATTTGTTTACGTTGTTCAAAAGAAACAAGCACTTAATACAATTGATGTTGTAGGTTACGTAATGAAGCTAATCCAACAATTTGTCTTTTACAGGTAAGGAAATGCATAGAACCGTCTTGAACAAAAGACTGCGTGGTCATCAATTGTAAGTCTTTTTAGTGCTTGGACATTGGCAATAATGAAGCTTACAATTACTAAATATGTTTCTTTTAACGGAAACTTCTCAAAGTCTTACGTAACGCTGTACCGGGAAGTATCTATTTACTATAATATAGTCCTCAAGTTGTCATTATTAACTCAATAATACTTCCACAAGTCCATAAAGTATTTCTTTTAAGTTATATTACAAGTGTGGAAAGCGAGAACATAAAACATCTCGGACGTTTGTTGTGGTATTTTATTTTTGTTTGTATCTTCTGCCTGTACAAAATGATACCGAATATGTAAGTCGTGGTAGCTATTGACTTTATAAATGTACTAGCGACCCGCCCCGGCTTCGCACGGTATATTATGCATGTATTATATATATAAACCTTCCTCTTGAATCACTCTATCTATTAAAAAAAACCGCATCAAAATCCGTTGACTGGTTTTGAAGATATAAGCATACATACGGACACGGGGACAGAAAAAGCGACTTTATTTTATACTATGTAGAGATAACTCTGTTATCCTAGGTATTTAAAAACAATAGAAGCTTCCTTCCATGGCCAGCAATGGTGGCAGAAATGTATTCAGTTGAATTGGTCATAAAATATATGATAGCATTGATAGCAGCCGTTAGAAATGGGTAAGTATTTCATTTCAATGATAAATACACTTTAAAATGACATTTATGCACAGCAAATGCTAATCATATCTCGTTTAGACGAGATATTTTGAAATATTAGATCAGCGGTCGCTAAATGATCACAGCCTGTGGCAAATTCACTTTCTATACCTTACCTACATTCATTGTGTGGTACGAAACAGTGAATGGTCCATTTCCTAGCGCAGCGGAAGATATGATCTAATTCTAGACATTACCCCGATATCGTGAAAGTGTTCTGTATGCTATTAGGAAGCTGATTTCCTATCGATTGCCTGTTACGTATGCGACATACAGCAATTTTAAGTTTCTTATATGACGAGTCCTTAGTTTCTGTCTTGATAAAGTTGTGGTGCTATAGTTAAGATCGGATATCGAAGGCTTTCATGTTATGTAAATTTTACTTCCCTATGTTTTACGATTATACTGATCATAAAATCACTTCTATCTCAACCTTTCTAATATCATACTCTTGTTTATTGTAGGAACTAAATAAAATAAGGGTTTCTCATAATCTAATTAAGTCGTGGGAAATCTAATAGTCGCTAATATTTAAAAAGAGATCTCCCCATTTATAGCAGCATCTTTAAAATGTATGTGAAAAAGGGAAATATTTGTCCGAAACAATAAAACCGAATATCTAGGTTATTTGGGCAATTTGGCTTGTCTTTGTCAGGTGGGGGTATCAGAGCGTGCCAGTAATTTAGTTAAATCTATGTGCTTTATTTCGCCGCGGTTATATAAGCATAACACGAGCCGTTGTTTGCGGGGACAAGGCTCGACAATAGTACGGATTTGGCTCGAGTACTTCCGATTTTAAAATATTGATGATTTTTGGATAAAACCGAATGTGCATACAGTCTGATCAGTAGATTTTATGTCTGTATAAATAAGTAAATGGAAAAGTCGTGCACGATCTCTTAATGCTCATTTAAATCTCTTTGCAGATAAAAGTGTATCCTATTCATGTTTCTGATATTGTCTATTCACATTATGTTTTATAGTTAGCTAACAAAATCTTATGACGATTTCTAGTTCCGAGATATATACGCGTACCAGTAATTCTGAAGTTTCTGAAGTATTTCTGAACTCGAAGGAAAAGATTTCTAACGTGTTGAATGTCTTTCTTCATTTTAGGTAATTTATTAAAACTCTAATCTCAGAAGACTTAATCTCGCGTTTTTAAAATACGCAGCAACACCACTATGGACACTAGCTACTTATTAATTTATCAATGCCGTACCATTCTATTAGTTTGTCTTACAGACAAACATAACAATGTATTGTGTACAAATTTGCGTTGTTTTACAATTAACCGGTTACATCACATTTGAAGCCTTTAACATAACTCTGCCTTATGCAAATTTTGCCATAGATTTTGTTTTCAAATGTAAATTTACCGTAAATTCGTAAACATTTTCATTACACGATACGCAAGAGCTCCCGGAGAGAGAAATAATGGTGTTGACAGGTAGTATAGAGAAATCACTTCAAGTCGTGAGCATGTCTTCATTGGAATGATTGTTCGGTGATGGCGTTCAACTTCTCCATTTATAGACGTGGTCGGTCGGCATAAAATTGATTTTTCTTATTGAATTTTGTTACGTTGTCACAGGTCTACAATGACATAGTTATCGATCATTGTCGCTCTACATTCAAGATCAAAGGGAGATTTATTTCGAATACATTGCGTGTAAGCTCTTTGTTATTGGACAATTACGTTAATCCGGTCACTGGATACCATAGAGTAAACTTACGACTTAGCCAAAGTGCGAATATCAAATAGAATGCTTGTGGTGTCTGTGTTGGTAAAAACTAAGAAAATCAGTATCGGAGGCAGAATAACCAAGGAATCTGAACTGCTTTTGCTATAGAATTTTGAAATCGTAACTCTAAATTCATAATTATTCAAATTGCGTAAGAATAAAACAAAAAATGATTGAAAAGAATCGACCAGCCCGTGTCTAATCGATTAAGTTGTTTACAAATGGATTCGATTCGCGAACTAAGTTCTATGAAATGAAGATAATTTAACTACTATTAAAAATAGGCAGACGGGCACGGGCAGCTAACATAATCACTTCCGGTCAAGATACACTAAACATTGTAGTTTCGGTTACGTATCTACCTATTTTTTAGTTTCTCTTAGTACATTTATATTTGTATGACTTGTTCCCACCAGTTGCGCTGTTGATAATTAATTATACAAATAAACCTTCCTCCGGAACCACTCTATCTATTTAAAAAAAACGCACCAAAATCCGTAGCGTAGTTTTAAAGATCTAAGCATACATAGGGACAGACAGACGGCTTATAAGGCTCAGCTATTCTGTCCAGTAAAATAACAAAATTACTAGTGTAATATAATTCGTAATGGTAATCAACTTTCGTCATGACGGATATGGCATGTATGGCTATGTAATATAGTCGCTAAAGTTTTTGTAATTTTAATTGACAATCATAAATAGGCTTGCACTGGTCCGGTATGGAATGTACAAGTGAATAGAATTGATCATTACCATGTCTATTGTCGTAATACTCGGGTCTCATTTACACCTAACGCAATTAATGTGTGCTAATGAAAGCTTTATTCACCTCTTAACTTAAGCCGATTCTTATTATCAGCCCGGCTAGCACGAGTGCGCGCGAGAGTCGTACCGCGCGTGATATACACTACCCGTCTCTTTCTCGAACTAACAGTAAGAAAAAGATGGACAATCTATCTCGCGCGCGACGCGACCCTTGTGCGCTCTCCTGCTAGACGTGCTGGGTAAGCTCAGTTATAGTCAAAGCAAAAATATATCGTCTTTATAAATTCTTAATTTAATTTCGAGTAAATTAAATCCTTTACAAGTATACGTATCTTCTTTTTTTCTTATATTCATAAAAGGACATTTTTCTGAAAATAAATCAACTCGCCTTTTTTCTTGAATTATACAACTTCCATGGCAGTTCTGCTCGGAATCACGAGCACTATTGATTTTAGTATAAGGCAAAAATTGCCCTTGTTTTCATTCCTTTTACGTTATTTCTCCATAGACACTTGTATGAGAGTAACAAAATGGAAAGTTGAAAATTGTATGAAAACTTAGGGACACTTTTTGCCTTATAGGTAGGTACTAAAGTCAATAGTGCTAGTGATTCTGAGCAGAAGTGCCATCGAAGTTTGTATAATTTGTTAAAAAGGTGAGTGGATTTATTTTCAGAAAAATAACCCAACCTAAACAAAAACATTTTATGTACAAGCTTTTTTGCTGACTGTACTTGTATCGTCATCCGTCCTACATATGTGAATCAAGTTTCAAGTCAATCGGACCAACCACTGAAGAGTTCCCTCCGGCCGAGACGGCCCTGGCTGGACCACAAGAATTCTACTACCAGATTATTTTATTGTCACCTGACTTACACAAGTAAGTACGCAAAATTTCAGCTCAACAGGATGAAGATATCTGCTTCAAAATTGAGTCGCAAGATTCCACCCGGACAAACATATATACCTACATACGTTGCAAGTTAATATAAAGCTTGTAAAATTCACCAGTTATGGTTAATGTTCCAGTTAAAGTAACTTGGTGCAATTCAAAACATGGTGTCATATTTTTTAAATTTTGAATTTAAAAACCATTTAGTTCGAATGTTTTAAATTGGGAGTATTGGGACATAGCAAGCCTAACGCTTTCCCCCAAAGGTTCTTTGAATCTTAATCTGGGAAAACACACGCACAGAATGCGGACGACACTTGCGACAGCGCACGCGCATTATAACACGTTGCATTCGCGATGAGGCTTATTAATAAACAATGTTATGTAATAACCAGTTTGGCAATCTGTGGCAATAGGCGAAGGCCGTTCGGAGACATACTTAATGACCGTTAAGGATGGAGCTGAGAGAAATTGACAGTTCCAGTACGACACTATGAAATTGTTCTATCCTATCCCCATTCATAACAAAAAGGAAAAAGTAAAATAACTTTAAACCTGGCCAACACTAAATTAAACCGATGGTAAAAAATCTGTTTCAAATCCCCGCCAACGGGAAGAATGCCCAGAAGGCTGGCAGCGTCTAATTTCTCAGAGTTGAGCTGGCAGCATTGCCACGTGCCAATACTTTTTCTCTAAGCGAAGTGTAAGCAAATAATTTACTCTTATCACCGCTTCACTTGGAATTGAAAATCCTGCGGCTAAATAACAATGCTTGCACGGGTTACACTTGTCTTGTATTTTGGTATTAAAAGGTAAAGACGGCCGGTAAAATTACTGGTATAATTGGCATTTCATCGTGGGCTTCTAGGTTGGCAACACTCAGCAATCCCTCTGGTGATGCTTGCGAGAATCTAGATGTGGCTAGCAATAAACGTTTATCGTCAGTTGACCCACTTGCTCTTTTTTATTCCTTTATACATGTCTGTATCCACTATTTTTAGGACAAATAATTTTTCTCAGTTGAGTCTTAAATAATCGGAAGTATCTTTTCGATTATACAGCTGTCAATGTGGCGTTTAGTCTATTCTATTAAATAATACGGTTTAATATGTAATTAAACAGTTTAGCGGAGCCCCTGTATTTAAAAGGTGTATGAAAAAATTGCAAACGTCATTTGTAAGTAGTAATTAGTGCCATTGTTTGTTGATGTAATCAGCGGTACATAACAACGACCCACTCTTAGTTTTGTTGATATCCAAGACGTGTATTAGCAAGACTTTTTATAAAGTTTTCTTCGTTATTTTATAAGCTTCTTTAGGTACTGCCACGGATGCTATCAATATCTGACCTTCTAGTAACTTCTAAGAAACTATAAGTAACTTAAGTTATGCGACAAGCCCAACTCGAAAACTACGATTATCACCGCAACATCCACCGAAAATAATGAAGAAATTGGAGATGCTTTCCCTATCTGTTAGATTTATAAGTATCTATCGGACCTACTAGAAGGTTCTAAACTATCTACACATTGTGTCACAAGGCCCGACACTTATCGGTGAGTTATCGCTCCAACATGATCGAGAAGTGTTCCACCGGGTGAAGGCCGCCCGAAATACTTTCACTGCGCAGGCGCCGGGCACGCGTCATGTGACGTCACGGCGCTGTGACCTCGTAGTGTGACCTTGGTGAGGTTATGTTTGAAAACTTAAAAGCTTTTTATTTTTTTAATATCGGATCATAAGACAATTATGTAGTGTGATTTTATGCTTTTATGCAATTAAATGATTATATGCAAGTTGTGCATATAAGGTGTTCCTTGCAATTGCATCTGCTTGTCCGAGCGTATACTTCATTTGAAATACTAAACATGACATGGTATGTCGTCTTTTTGGCTTCAGCCGAGTTCTAAGCTTTAGGTTGCTAGAGTTTGTTCTGTGTCAGTGGTCCGCTGATGTTTGATTGGCAACGACTAATGACCCTTTGTAAATTATATTCTTTTTACTTCTGCATATCAATTATTTTACAGTTATTATGCGTTGTGGTTACCGGTTAATTAACTATAACGTTTCCGCGAGAGAAACAATATGTTCTCGTCACCTCCGGATATCGCGTACTTAACCAAATCACCGGCATTAAGCTTGCACTTACGATGACAGCTGGCTTGTCGCATAGATTAAGACCACCAGACCACCTCTTACTTCGTTCCGGATCTTCAATACTTTATATTGCGTAACCCTTTGTTCTATATAAATAGTTAATGGATTTGAAAAGCGCCGCTTCGAAGCTAAGTGAGGTGGGAAACAGAAACAGCTTATTGTCGTCGTTAAGAATAGATGGCAGTTTGTTTGGTAACAGCTAATTAGAATTCGGTGTAACTGCGGTTTGGAGTTGATGATACATTGTGGTTATTAAGGCCTCTGTACGACCAGGTGCTTCCATTGTAATGGGTATAACGGTGGAAGTATTTTGTAAAGTATTTAGGGCCGATTCACACGCTGGAAATTCCGAGAGCATGATTTATTCGTGAAACTATAAATAAAGATAAGAGAAAATGTGAAATTCTACGGTAAAACCTCCACTTAATAACCTTAACGATGGAAATAGGAAATAGAGTTAATGAAATTCAAAACATAGATACCTATTTGTAACAAACCGCAATTTCCATTTCAATAACTTCATTTATTAAGTAAACTACGTAACAGATAACAATGTCAATCACTCAGAAACCCATTTGGTTAAAAGGCGTTTTAGGGTAACATTGCGTCGAACAAAAAGTACTATAAACAATTTGACTGGCTATAAAACATCGCGGTGGGTACGCGAAACGAATCGTGACGTAATTCGCGTGCGTTACGCGGCTAAACGTAACGTATTACGTTTCGCGAGTAACTTTTCACGGTTGTGCGCGTCATGTACATGTGGGGTGATACCTGCTTATGTACCCTCTGTGATGGGCTGGACTACCTTTATCTCTTCAGTAGCGATAATGAGGTAGCTGGTAGCGAATGAATGTGGATTACAGAAAATCCAAGTAAACATCAAACAATTGAAAATGATTGAAAATTGAAAATGTAAGATGACAGTTCTTAAATTTGTGTTTACTGTTTGTTGGTAAAACCAGCTTCGCTTTTTAACTTATTATTTATCAAGTTGCTGCTGCTGGTAATCGGTTCTTTAAAACTTTAAGTAATTACGTTATCTTTGTGCATGACCCACCACAACGTATTTTAAATAGGTTTACCCTTTAATGTCTCTAGGTTAAGCGCCCAAGAGCGAGGTGACAGCTGATAAGCCGGGTATTTCTTGCGTTTTAAGGTAGAGGTTTTCGGTCAAGTTTATCTTTCATACGATTTCTTGGATCATTCGACCTTCTGTCGGTAATGTGATTATGGGTCAGTGTTTTCTTAATATTATCAAGACATACGATCCCGTCATAAGTTCCGTTATTTCATTAGATATCTATTTTTCGTGTGTAAATTTAGGAAGGCATTAGAGACGTCATGTATAAATTTCCAAATAAAATATGGATTCGCCAATTAGAATAGTTTGTTACACTTAAATAACTGGATCACTTTCCGCGCGTCCATGGTATTGACATATAAATCTGCGTCTTTGAGCAAATTACACCAATTTGCGCGTGTAACGTGACAAATTCAATTACTGCGTTTCGCGTTTGCACCAACTAATGGATATGTGACATTATTATTGCGTAATTATGTAGCCGCCAGTGGAGCTGACCCCATTCCAGAAGTTATGTGTAAAATTTAACTAATTTGATTAGCACGATGCCGCGATGTGGTCCCAGAATATATGTTGTATGCAAATCATTGTTGATATTTTATAGCCTACGCGTATCTGCTTGGAGCCTTTGAAGATTACACTTTTGTTATTCCGCCTGCAATATTATCTCAGCCACATTTTTCTGTGATTAGAACTACGAATGAAATCATTTTCGTAGAAGATACAGATTTTGTAGTTAGTGATTTGACAAAGCCGTCGTGTTTACACCGTGGACAGATTAACAAAGCTTTCTCTTATTAACGCAGAATTAAATTTAAACGCGGACGGTTACGACGGGTTAAATTAACGCACTCCCTTCAATCAGCCGAGTGCACTGGGAGTGCATTCCGTGTTGCAGTGTTGCAACGAACCGGCGGCTTACGTAACGCGACGACATTTGCTCCTTTCCAATGGCAGTTTTGCAATAAACGCTTTTAAAGGATTCGCGGTCACGACATAGATTCACTACGATAAGTAGAATTTAGGATTACGTTTGGATGAATCAGAACGTGATTTGTTCTGGTTAAGAGCTTATCGCAGCGGATTATTATTTCAATTCAAATGATGCTAACTTTTTGAAAACGTTTTCTCGTTCACTGAATAACATTGTGCTGACACTAGCTAATTGCAAAATGTTATGAACGAATAAACAATTCTAGTTACTCGTACAACATCGACTTGTTAGTGTCACTATTATTCTCACTAATGACATGTTGCAATCTTAAGCCTATTGCTTCTTAGCTTCCAACATTGACTTGAATGATAAATTGCCCCTCATTTGCAATGTTCCCTAGCCTAGCTTTAACTTCCGCTAATCGTTTCACGTCATACGTCACCCTTGGAATTAGACGTCTAGAATCAACACGGCGATGACATCAGTTACATAAGTAACCTCGACAGTGCTTTCCAGCACGGCGCCTTGTTGCAACACTTGACTGGTGTCAGGCCAAGCCGATACAGATTCGCCAGTCTTGTGTGTTTACAAACAACGCCGGGAGCAGTCGGTGTGCTGCCAATCAAGTCGGAATGGGGGCGGAGAAGTGGGCTCACGGATGGTCAATAATTAAACGAATGTTAATTACAAAAGCTTACGCTGTTTGCAAAGAACAAACAATGATTGAAACAACTCTGTCTTAGATTTTTGCATCATTGTCATCACCTCCCTATACGTTCTACTGTAGAGAACAAGCCTCTTCTCCTGTGAGGGCTCGGGATATTGTTCCCACGCGAGCAAAATGCGAATTGAAAACTGAACACACCCCATTGAGTTGTTTCCTCATGACGTTTTAAAAATCTTCACCGAAAAGCTCGTGGCAATTTCCCAAAAACTCAGAGGTGCGAACCTGGGTTCGAATCCGCGTCCTTTGCTTGAGAGGCCATAGGTCAAACCACCAAGCTACACAGCGCGGCTGTCTTTGAAATTTGATCAAAGTAAATGATATATTTTATGGTATCCTAATTATTTAGTATTTATACATATATTTCTTTAGGGAATTTATCCCCGGGTCTTGATATCTGTACTGATGGCACCACCAGCTTTTGTTAAAAGTTAGCCATACAAAAAGTAATGTTAACTTAGGTCAATCGATATTCCTTAACTCAATATACTAACGAGTTTATCTTTTTTGCATTCATTAGTGTCTAATGCTATCATATTTATCTCGTCTAATTTCCTAACATACTAGACTGCTTTAATAAATGTTTGCAGCCTCCGAGCTACCGTCGCAGGCCATTTGCCACCGACAATGGACCACAATTTGCATTGAGAGGAGAATCGTCTTTTTCTACTGACGCTGTAAAGAATGATGTAAGAAACGGAGCCAGCGCTGCAAGTACGAGTACTTACCTACGCATTTTTGGGCATTGAGACGTCGACTTGATGTTTGTCACTATTCACGTTTATTTAATCGACACCCTCCAGTGCCCTTAGGGTAAAAACTACTAAATTATATTTTGGAAGATTTCTTAGTAAGTATCTATGTAATTCTTCTGTAGCCTGCCACTCCTCTTGGAAAAATGATAAGCTGCAACTATTACTGAAGTATTTGTATAATCCGCGCCTGCGCTTCGTTTCCTAGCTATTTGCGCATTACGTTGTCTATAGTCAGTTATGTCACACCATTGGCTTCACTTTCCACGTTGTTAAGGGTCACTAATTCACTATTTGCATTTCATGGCAGGTTATTGTAAGGTCGTCAAGTCTTTTTATATTGATTTATTTTTACCTATCTACTGTTTTAAAGCTTTTTAAACGTCTCAAATTTTAATTATTTATTATTTACGGTAAAACTATCTTTAAACCACTAGCCAGTAGTTCTGCAGTTTTGTTCCACTTAAGGTTATCTGGAGTGTCCAAGACTTCCGTAAAGTTCTTGTGGTCTATTTTCCCCTAACTCTTGATTTCATTTGTAGGTACTTACATTTAAAACTACCAAGGAAACAGGTGTTCAACACCACTCGGAAAGTGTTTTCTTATTAACTTGATGTCATTGTGCACGTTTTTCTTCATGCTTCTCGAGTATTTTTATTAATCTACTGCCTCGTAAAGCGTTTAGAAACGTCTCAGCGCGGCGAGTTTGCTTGAACTCATTGCTTATTGTTTACATACGTCTTCCGCGCCTCCGTTTTTGTATGTGAACACACCTTATTATATAATGTTTACAATTGTTATGGCGCGAAAGGATAGGTTGTTCTTAAAATTCCTAGTCAAATTCTGACCTACGCTTACCAAAAAATGGGACATAATTATTAATAATTGAAGCTTGTATTGAGAATTTTTCCTAGTTATATTAATGAACGTGTTGCAATGTTTATTCGTAATTTTATTTAATGTAGAAATTTGCACATTACGTACGTCTCCGCTCTTCCTTATTAAATAATGTAATAATCACGATTACATTGCTTTGGCGGTTACCAGTGCATGAAAATTGCTACAGCTGCCTAACATTTGACAAAATTATCTTTTGTTAAAGAGACTTGTTAGGTGTTTTAATCAAAGTTCAGGTAGACGTTACCTACTCACTTATGAAATTGGTATTCCGGTCATGAACGAAGTAATATCACTGACCACGAATTATATTTCGTTGTACGATTTGTAAACACCTCAGATATTGGTAATAGTAATTCAAGGTTGACTCAAGTTGCAAGTCAGTATTCGTGTACAGAGATGCTAGTTGATTGTGAAATTTTTGAGAAACATTTGGATATTTTAACATGCCATTGTAACACCTGAACACATCTTGCAATAACACTGAGAAAATTCCTTGCTTGGTTTTGTAACATAAGGCGACACAAAAGAAAAAATAAAGTTTGATTTGTACAGAATAACAGATTTTTTTTAAATGTAGTAGGTAGTTACTTGTTATGTTTTGCAAGAAACAAATAAGTACCCGTCTTCCGTATCCCCTTATTCATGAATGGTTTTTAAGCTTATTTTATCTGAACTTCGCCAAACATAAACTTTATTTAACTTTTAATTTGTCCGAGTGGAATCTTGCTACTAAATTTTGAAGTAGATATCTTGAACTGATTGAGCTGAAATTTTGCACACTTGAGTAAAGTCGAATGAAAACACAATAATCTGGTAGCGGAGTTCAGGTGACCCAGCCAGGATTGTCTCCGCCGGAGGGAACTCTTGATCGGTTGGTCCGATTGACTTGAAATTTGGTAGGTACACATGTAGGACGGATGACAATGCAAGTATGGTCAGCAAAAAAAAAGCTTGTATTAAAAATAAAGTTTTTGACAGAAACTTGTTTGTAATTTGTGACAGCTCTGTAACTTTATATGAATAAGGGGGTAAGTAGCAACTCTCGCACTAAGACGTAACATTCTGGCCGTTTCCCAATCAGGGGTTAGTGGGCATCTACTAAACAAACGTGTTCCATCTTCGTGATTGTACAATCTTTTCTGCTTTAGTAAAATAACTTGGCATAGTCAGTAAAACCTACGGAAAATCCTACATATTCTGACATAACATTGAAGCTTCAGCGTCAAGCTTTACATAACGCTGATTGACTAAGCGTTGCCAACCTGTTGCTGTCCTGTTAACTAATTCAACATTTAAATAGCGGCCTGCCCAAGCTTCCTTACTGTTTATATTTCCTTATTTCAATTTTACAATACGAGTACGATTTTAATAGATGAAACCAGTGTTATACTTGTTGAATTGTAATCTTTTTTATCATCTTGATTTGTAAGTTTTTCTTTTTTAATGGACAAAGGGAGTTCAACGAGCATGTGGGCCACCTGATGGTAAGCGGTCACCGCCACCCTTGAGAACCAGCAACCCCAAGAGAATTGCCGGTCCGTTGCCGGTATTTAAGGGAACAGTAAACTCTTTTTAGGCCGTAGTGCCGGGAGCCTCACTGTGTGCGGGAAGAAATGTCGCGGAAATCGGACTGTCATAGAACATCCTTCATCTAGGTGGGCATTATTTATTTAGTGCATGGACTGTCCTTATTTTATCTTAATTTATTTTCACTAGCTTTTATTCAACTTCAACTGTTAGTGTCTGGAACTAATCTTTCGAGTCTAATTTCAGTCACCTCTTGTGGTCTAATTGACTTGTTTTATATGGTCAGATGTTAATGCAAATAGACTCTACATAGCTGTAGCCAGAGGAAATGTTTGATTTTTTCTTTATCACAGCTGATATCTGTTACGAAATGAATAGCACAAGGAACTCATCAATTTTCTCTTTGCATGTCAGATTGTGCTTAGAATGTACAAGTTCAATCTGATTTAGCAATTTCACTATACGGGTCAGCTTTAAGCGTAATTTTATGCGCTTTGGTAGACGTGCCATACATCGTTTCACTTGCACAAGCGTCTTGTTTCACAAATACTAAAAGGTCCGTGGCCGAACCTCTTTTATAAATTTCGTCAGAGAATTTCTATACGATGATATTTGTTTATTATTATAACGTATTAGTAAAATTTTACGTTTCGAAATTTCAAGTGCCTACTCATTAGACCACCGGTGTGGCTGCAGTCAAAAAATGTATTTAAGCAACGCGAAGCATATTAGATTGCGGCCTTGGCACACATCGTGTTGACATGCCTGTTATTGCTTTATAATATCTATAATTAATGGCGCAATGCACTCTGCTGGAGGTGGTCATTGATCCTCTACTTTTTTATTACTTGCTCTGCGATATTTGATAATAAGTTCATAGTAGTTCATAGTGATCAAAACTTGCGTTAACTTGGCTACCTACAGGTACCTACTTATTTATTAATATCGGGTGTGTACTTACGTTCATCCTTATAACTTCTGAACACTTGTAACAAACAATATTTCAACTCTCCAACGGTCTCATTAACACAAACTAATTAAAATTCCTCACATGGGCACTCACTCCACTAACGATTCAAGTACATTAGACACGTAATTCCACTAATGTCACTGTGGTTCGAAAGTCATATGTCATATGCAGCGCAGGTGATTCTTGTAATAGGAGTATTGTTGCGGCGGCTCCCACGATCTTTCGCATCGATGCACCAAGTTCAAGACTCTTCGATTGTTGATTGGTTATGAAATAAATACAAGGAATAATTTAGATAATCTTCATGTCAGTTACACATCAAATAAACACTTTTTCACAGACTGATTTGTCAAAAGTTATTATTAGTGGAGTTATAATTATTATGTTCAGAGCACGTAATTGGATTGGCCTTCTGAATATGATTGATGAAATGAAGTTATATGTTTAGTTGGTATGGGAATGAAGCTATGTTGATAGCTAAACAGTTTGAATTAGAAATGAAAATATTTAAGAAAATGACACACAAATTAGGCTTTAGGTTAAACCTACTTCATAAAAAAAACATCAGAAAAGCGATTGAACTGTTGATATCAAAACTATCATGATTAAGGAAGGGTGCAGATCCAATAACGTAACTTAGTGTAAGCTCGCAATGGAAATATAGCAAAAGCACGACATAGCAATTAAAGTCCACGACGAGTTGAGCAACAACGTACCTACGTTCGATACAAAACGGTATTAAAATTTTATTACAAATTTAGAAGTTTAACAACTAGTTCAATACCATTGCAAAACACCGCCGGGTCAAAAACAGCCATTTTGACGTCAATACGAGTGTTTCCACCAACGCGCCGCAGTTACCTAACTTTAGTAAACTAATTAAAACCAGTGATTAGACCGTTTAGTCGGTTTAGCGAGGAAGCGATTACGCTGCTCGTTACACAATAGGTTAAGATTGAAAATGTTATTATAGGTCAATTAATATTTGCATTCCCGTTAATCTAGATCTTGATTTAAATGTTAGTAAGTCATATCAAAGGTCAACATTGGCAAGGACGGCTGTCGGTAACGCCTACTCATACTCATAATAAGAGAACAGAGAAGTTATTAGGCAAGTTGAAATGACTCAAGGTCATACGATCTTCAACTTATTTCATTAATTAAAAAAATAATTAAAAAATCACTTTAACTGGAAATGGAAGCTGCTTATACGACTTCGAGGTGTTAGTGACACGATAAATACGATGATCAACAGTAAATAAGAGGATCAAGTAGACCGTACACATGTAGAGTACACTGTGATTGAAAATGTATGAGAAACAAAAAGACCTTTTAAGAGACTGTTTGCATAATTTGCATAATGCATTCTCTGGTAGATAAATCAAGAGATTTTAGATAACTGAAAGCTTTGTGCTTAAATGGTTATTAGATTAGAATCTGATACAGATTGATTACTGGTTAGAGGCGAGATTGCGTCTTCGTTTGCGGACTACGTGCGGTGACTAAATGTGGTTCGCTGTCAATAAATATGAAGACGTTATTTTAAATTATGATCGAGAAATATTTGGATTCAGCGTTAACTAAATCTCACTGTAGATAAACTGTAGTTATAAAGGACACAAAACGTTGCTATTAAAAACGTCAAAACGCGATCTTCTTTTGTTTTTCTAATATGGCCCCATCGATCGATGCGATGATTCCGCCAATGTCAAAGTAATAAATACAGTATTCAAAAATCTTGTGACAAAAATGTCAAACTACGGTAGAACACGGTCAAAAGACCCCCCCCCCCCCCCCCCTATCGGGCTCCTAGCCAACGGTCAATGATATCCCTCATAGACCGCCAGGAAATCATTAGCCGAGGCCCAGGGTGCACCGGACCAAGCACTGCTCTTCCCCTCGGACGGATTCAAAAACGAACCGCAGCTCTTGACCACACGCGGAGGTAACCCGACTCGCACCCCTAACGCGATGTTATTATACGTACGTTAAAATAGCATCGTTTCCATTACTTATGTAATTAATCCACCACGTGGTTTTAATTTATACTAGACAACTTGTAATTAAAATAGGCACAATTATGTTATTTAACGGACATTATTTTGCGTGCCATACTTATGTATACAATACAAAGTAATATAATAAGTACTCAACGTTTATTTATTATGTAGGCACTGAAATGTTCGAGTATTACACAATCTCCTAGTGGATATCCCAGTAATACTTAGTTACGTTAGATTAGGTAAGGTCTTATATAGCACTAACTAGCAGGCGTGTGCTGTATAGCAACTAATTACACAGAATTATTATCGCTGTTTACGTAGGCTTGAAGGGTGTTATTTAAGAAGTGTGGTATTTACGTAAATATCTGCTTTTTTAAGTGATAAAAATCGTACTTTTTCCAATAAAAGCAGGAAAAAGATGCGCACAGCGCTGGATTGCGTTTCAGTCGTAATCCTTGTATTTTAAGGCAGATGTCACACTATCACTTGCAACTGATAATTGGGTCTAAAATGATCGATATGCCATCAACAAAAATAATTAATTATAATACACTAAATATGTTCGGGATGTAATATGTACTTCCGAAAATTTTTTTTATAATTATTTAAAAACTCAAAATAAAAAACACAAAACAGTCTGTGCAAACGTGTGAAAAGTATACTAACAATGTTTACGATAAGTAAGTGTTTCGGTAAGATCGCGACACAGGCGCTAGGCGCGGCTCCGAGCGGCGGACTGCGCTCGCGCACTCCACCCCACTGCAGCCTTGCCGGCTCACAGAAAATGCAATGTGTGAAAACCACATTGGGGTTACTAAAACAGAGACCTAGATACCCAATACGTATGAGTTTTCTTGTTATGTATTATTATGTGATGTTTGGGTGTTGCGATTTTGCTCATGTGAGGTAGCGTTACTTCCTGTGTTCTTTTGGAATTTAGAAAAAAAAAACTTTGTAGTGGCATTAGCATTTGAGATTATTATATGCAGCAACACATTATAATAATCTCAATTAATTACATTTGAAATTTGCCATGAGCTTTTCGGTGAGGGAAAACATCGTCAGGAAACCTGCTCACATCTGCGAAGCAATTCAATGGGGTGTGTGTGTGTGAAGTTTCCAATCTGCACTGGGCCCGCGTGGGAACTATAGCCCAAATCCTCCAATAAATGGAGGAGGCCTATGCCATGAGGCACGCCGACTTACGCGATAATTTATATTAAAAAAAAACTACACAATGTACTGAAATTGTAGCGAAATGGATTAAAAAAGGGGCTATATATATTTATGCAGCAAACAATATACATAAATCCAAAAAAATATACAATTGAAATTGTTCCTAATTTAGTCAGTCAGGTAGAGTCGATGAAGGGCATATCGATATTGAGGCTAGTTCGCCCTCAATTATGTAGAGATTTAGGGGAGCATTGTGATGATTGGCGTAAATGCCACTCTGCTACATGAAAACATGCTGCCATGTCAATAATGGTTCATTACTGTCAATTTTCCCATTATTTTACTCGTTGCCGAATGAAATACCTTTACAAAATTTGACCTAAACATGACGACAAACTATTTTATACCAAGAGTTATTCTATTAAAATAACATTTTAATTTTATCTGTAGCTACTTAAATAAGGTTAAAAACACTGAGCGATAGGAACTGACATTCTGCATAACAAAAATTGACAGCTAATAACGCGTAGGCACAGATAAATCAACAAAGAGATCTATGATGTAATGTATGTCATCGGAAGCGTAACAATTATGACACCGATGATACCGATGGTTCGAATGATGAAAAAGTACGTGTAGCTTCGTGTAGCACCCGCCTAATTATTAATACGGTTGTGACATACCGGTCGATTCGTTACCCCAAATCCGATTGTGAAATGTCGGCACAAGCCCGATCAGGATTTGTGGGTTTTAAAAACATCATTCGTCATGTTTTTGTGTTATTAAGTTTAAGTATTTAACAACAAGCAATGTTGCGATAGTTTAATGATGTGTTTTTTAGTTAAAAAGTTATATTTTTCGTAGCTCCGCTTGCTACATCATTTTTGGTAATTAATAATTAAAATTGGCTGCACTCTTCAAAGTTCGCCACAACTTAATGAATAAAAATAAAATCGAACGCATACTTGCTTAAACCTCAGAACAAATAAATAAATAAATAAAAAGTCCGGATGGTGTTCAGCGGACGGCAAAGTGACGCCAGTTTAATCTACGCCTTGCATGCGCGCTTGTGTGTAGCTCAACTAAGCTGTTGGGTTGCACTTGTGAGCGTGCTGCTATTTTATATGGGCACGGCAAGGCGTACTTTAAACTGGCCTCATATTTCTATTTGCAGAACTCTTTCTTGACTTATTATTTGATCGGAGGCTTAAAATGATACGCTAGGATGCCCACTGCCCATGGTGTAGGTCAATGAGTTATGAGTACTATTTTAGGGCGGAAGTAGGTATATTGCTGAAAAATATTGTATCATGTACCTAGTAATCATTTTTGTAAGTTCAATTAGTTAACATTAAAGTAGTTTAAATATATTTACGTTATTTAAAGAGGAAATGCCGAATACTAGAACAAAAAAGCCACTTAAGTGGGCCACAGTGTACGGAAGACGTACATTACAGAAGACAAAAGTAATTAAGAGTCATTTGTAAGCATAATATTATGAACGAAGAATGCGTTTAATCATCTCAACTGTTTTGTACAGATTTTAGTGAATATGCAACCGAAAGGATTGCCTTCCGGTGTCTATTTAACCATTTGTCGCTACTCTTCTTAACCCACTTAAGACGAATATGCAACCAGAAGATGATTTTGTCATAACGAAACATGATGTGTGCAAAAACTTGATTAAATTTGAATGCTGGCAAGTGGGTCAAATTGACTTGCAAGATTGTATTGCAACTTACACAAATAAATCTTGTAATCCAGCATGCACTGCTAATTGCACGTTTCCGGTTATCATCTGCTAACGTACGTAAGTTCAGATGCATGACATGGCCCTGTCAATACCGACTACACACGAGATGAGATAGGAACGAGTTAGTGGTTAGTAAAACCGTATGAAATTTAGTGTAAGGGAAGGTTTTGGAGGAATATTTAGTCACAGATTTATTTAACAAGCATATTTATTTGACCATATATTTATATACGCCAAGCTAAAATCAAATGCGTAGAGATAAATCTTTTTTGTTCTTTACGGTACATTTTTCTCCTCCTCCGCGCTAAAAATCAAAAATATCTCGGTATAAAGAGATCCTCACCATTTCACTGAGTTTAGTCACGAAACGGTGATGAAACATTGTATTGATTATAAGTGGGTGTAGTCGGAGCATGACTACGCCGCGCCGGTATCTGGTGGCAGCGAGACGAGGTCGTTTCATCCAGAAATCGAAAGTTCCTCAGTAATGGGTCGCGTTGCGTCACCAGCATGCAGCGGCGTTTGCTTTGGCTTTTATGTTAACCACGCCGTCATGCTATCGACGCCATTGTACATTATGTTTTACGGCGATAATGTTCTCGTGAATAAAGCACTTATTTTTATATCAGCCAGCTTTCCGCGACGAAGAACTTGGCGATTCAGAAACAAGTGTCAAAAATTATGTTATTGTTCGAGAGATTGATGATTTAAATTTGAATGACTGAGTTGTTTCTTTGCGCGACAGAACCCGGAATACGGAAATCGCCGAAGAACTAGAGTCACCGACATAGCTCGAAGAGTATGTACGTTGAAGTGGCAATTGGCAGGCTACACCGCTTGTAGAACAGACAACCGTTGGGGGAGAAAAGTTCTCGAGTGGCGACCACGAACCGGAAGACGCAGTGCTGGCAGGCCTCCCACCAGGTGGACCGACGACATCGTGAGAGTTGCGGGAAACCGGTGGATGCAGGTGGCGAGTTGTCGTTCATTGTGGCGTTCTAAGGGGGAGAGCCTTTGTTCAACAGTGGACGTCTTCTGGCTGGTGATGATGATGAGTCATATCATTAAAGCTATGTTTCAAAGGGTGTTAAATTCTAATATTGCATCTTAGTAGACCATGCATAGTATAAGGACCTTGGTCCTTTGTCCTTCAGATTTTTAATTTCCAAGAATTGGACCTTTACTTTCTGTTCTTTACGAGTACCATGGCTTACTAAACTTGTACAATTTACGAGTGAGGTCATCAAGTGACGAAAAATCCAAGTGATCTCAGCCTCAGATCACGTACAAAATTACATAAACAAAGGAAATAGGGCTCATAGAATTACACAATTACGAACACGATGTAATGAGATCCTTCGTAATTAAAGACTATGTCCGCGGAAATAATTCTGTTTATACGGAAATGCAGGGTGTCGTAACTTTTGTGGTTTTACTTAGGCACCTACATTCTGCGTCTATCTTTACTTAGACTCTAGTCTCTTGGCAGGGAAGGTAAACTGTTCTAGACTGAAAAAACTGCAATCATTATCATTGTTTGTATGTTATTTCTCTTTACGTTCGTTTTGGAAGCTGGATACCATTCGGGTCCCTGATCTTTGAGTCAAAGGAATATATACTCGTATATTTAGTCGTAGCTATTGAGGTATGTACTTTTTCCATATTTGTATGAATATCATTTTGCTACTAATACCCACAACGATTAATAACGTAGATATGCAGATCAAATAACAATAACTGATGTCGACTTTTTACTAAACAATTTACCTTGGTTAACCATCATCGAACGATTCCCAACAACGAAAAAAGTAGGTGTCTTACTTTAGATACCTAAAATAAAAGTAACATACTTAATTATGATAGGGCTACAATATTTGCGAATATTTAATTAATAAAGTCTGGCCTAATCTAACCTGACAGTATATATGCAGGGTTTGGCAGTTTATAGTGAAACTACAATTAGTTCTAGCCATGTGTTGTATTGCTATAAATAATTTTTAAAGTGGGACACTATGATAGGCTAAACAAAAAGTATAATCTAAGATGACCGACAATTTCGTAACATAGCAAAATTTGTATGTATCTAGCTGGTTAAATTCCAACAAAGTTATAATTATGACATCTTGTCTTGTTTTGTATGTAGGTATCTGCTATAAAATTAGATCAACGTCGAAAAACTTAGGTACCAACCAGTGAAGTAAAAATGGAAGACACGTCCTAAACAGAAAAGTAAACACTCTAACAATTAATAGAGCTCTCTCTGGAGGATGTAGAATTACATTCACCACCGCTTTTAGTATATTTTTAATAGCTTTTTTGGTGCGGTGTGTCCAAACTTCCCCATGTTAGCTAACCCCAGCTTGCCATACGCAGAGGATACGGCATTTACGGATTTGTATAAACTCGCCTTTTCCGCCGGGTTATGTAAGTTTGCGTACGTGATCGTTCACAGGTTCACCAGGTCAGGCGAGCATCGTCTGCTCAGTTGGCCCATCGCATGCTTTACGGCTTGAAGAAAAATGCGTACAAATCAAACATGTTAAAGTTAAACAAAATGAAAACATACGCTGTTTGTGATTTTTGTCGTGAAATTTTGGTAAGCTTACGAGGTATTGAGCCTTCGTTTTCGCTAGTAATTAAGCTGTAGTCAAAGCGTAGTAAACTTGTTCGTGTAATGTCAAGAATATCCGCAACGCTCCACATAGTTCGTGGTTAATTCGATGGAATAAATAATTATTAATTTGTATTTATTTCCGCTTTTGCTAAATGAGAGAGTGCGTTATCTCAACATTAATTCGGGGAAGGCTCGTACCTCGTACGGGTATGGAATGGAATAAATAAAAACTCTCATTAAGTTATTCGGGAAATTTGAATGCATAGAGTTCCTTAGATCATGTCGTTATGATAATAACATTAAATTTTTAATTTTATAAAACCATCCATTTGTCGATTACGTACGTAAATAAACAATTTTGTGCCAAAAAATGCCTTACATCATTTTGGGAAACGGCTGATATTCTTCAAACAGCTGGACCGATTTTTACCAAACGTGGCCGAGAACCGCAAGGAAACTGGCTTTCGAATGAAAAAAACAGCATCGAAATCATCATCCCATCGCCTTGAGAGCTATATGTCACAGACAGAGACACACATGCACACGCACACATTGACGTCAAACTAACACCACTCTTTTTACGTCGGGAGTTAAAAATGAAACTCTAACCTTTAAATTCATCTAGACACCTACACAAATAAGGGTTTGGTTTACTAAACCGCCGCTGTGCCGGAGCGGAATTTCTCCCTATTATGAAATACGGTCGAATGCGATCGTCATGCAGTTTTTAGTGTCTGGCGTCATTGAAACTGGTGAAACTTCACATCCAGGATCCATTTGGTCTTTCCGCATCATCGGAACAGTGAATTTACCTGCAATGTTTTTTACTCGCAGTACTTAAGTACTTACATTTAATTATGTTAGGCAGTGTACAGTTCAGGAGGTCCTATCATGAACCAATTTAGGTAGGTACGTGATATCGTATATGAAAATATCATGTTCTTTTCACTTAATTAAACAAAAATCGACCTTTCTTAACTCTATTTTGAGTAGGTAAATTTGGGTGATTAATGTCTCCAGTCGGAATTTCATAAAACCGGTCCTTATTTTTGGCTACACTGTGTCGCTACGGACCCTCTGCAAATTTTCAGCTATCTTGGTCCAGCGACTCCAACGGTTTGGACTGGCCGTAATCATAATCAGTCAGACCGACAACCAGTCAGGGCTTAATATTCTTTTATTAAACAGGTGACAAAATATTAATTAATTTAATTTTATATAAAATTAAAGTTTTTCATAGGCATGTGCTAGTTTGGTAAAATTTAATTTTTATGCTTAAAGTTCCTTTAAAAATAAGGCATTTTACTTCCGATATACATAATTATTACTCAAGAACACTGAGTGGTTTAAAAGCACCGTAATCACCCATTTATTAATATTTATGAGTGCGCAATAAAGTCGAGTTCTCGCCTTCATTACCGCGCCGGGTCGTGTCGTGACGTAGCTATGCGTTTTAAAAATTTGGGCATTTAGGTATAGTATTTACGTAACTTCGACGTTTTTCGCAATTCGAATCCGAAAGAAATATTGCATCAATATCGATTTTGGTTAATAGTTCCGATTTCTAACCGGTGCACACAATTAATAATAATAGCGCTCATTACAGCGCTGCTAGTTTATTGGCAGCTCATGCTGAGCCTGAGCCTGTTGCCACCAGCTGTTGTGTATTGTTTTCGTGTAATTGTGTTATGTACATATATTGTTGTTGTTTTTGTTTTTTTTCAAAATTATTATTGTGTGCATCTTTTGGATAATTATGTATCATGTCTTTTTTGTGTTGTGGCAATAAATATCTTTATTATTATTATTATTATTATTATTACATATGGATGATTATTGCTATGAATACATCCAACGTAGTATAAAACAAAGTCGCTTTCCGCTGTCTGTCTGTCTGTCTGTCCCTAAGCATGCTTATACCTTCGCAACGGATTTTGATGCGGTTTTTTAGTAGATAGAGTTATTCAAGAGGAAGCTTTATATGTATAATGTAACACACTGATTGCACCCGTGCGAAGACGGGGCCGGTCGCTAGTTATATATATATATTATGATCTTGATAATAAATTTGTTGGACTGGCTCACTGACTGACGCATCAATGCTTAGCACAAGCCCGTACATCAGAAATTTGATGTATTTCTAGTCCTGTAAAAATAGTCTTAGTAGGGATTTTTAGAAAATTCTTAGGAGGTACGAACTTCTCCAAGGGGGCTTGGCAGCGGCAATGGGGGCTATCGCGTGTGAATTTGCCACTAGAGGCGCTAGTGTAGCGTGAGGTCCAATAACATTCACTTTTCACTGGTTTTAGCGGGATTCGTGACATTAATTATAATTTCTTTCATTTACCTGCTGAAAAGTGATCTCCTACGTGAAATTACAAGAGGCATTTCATCTTAGTCCTCTAGGTTGGCAACGCATCTGCAATCCCTCCGGGGTTGCGGGTGTCTATGCGCAGTGGTGATCACTTACCATCAGGTGACCCTCTTGCTCGTTTGCCTTCCTATTCATATAAAAAAAATAAAAATAAAAAAATAATTATCGCAAATATGGATTATTTGGCAATGAATGTGAACGCTTTGAGAGCGGAATTAAGAAAAAGAGGCGCAAAAATAAGCGGCCTCAAAGAGCAGCTAATTCAGAGGTTCGTTTGTTTAAGAAACTTATTGAGTTTCAAGATTTAAAACTTTGTATCGGCGCCGATCTTATAAAGTCGCCTTTGATAGCTACACCTCTGGACCTTAGTCAACAGTGGCGCCAACTGGTGAGCAAAAAAACGATAGTCCCCTAAACAAAATTAAAATGACGGTTCTCATGGTGGAATTTAACGCCCTCTATCGATTAATAGTAGGACTTCGGCTTGATTTTGTGATTTGCCAATAGATGCCGCTGTAAGTATAGTTTTGCTATTCGACAACAGAGGTCGCTTGTAAGATGTGTTATTCTACTTGTCACTAGATGGTGCTACCTGTCCTCAAGTTTAGAAAAATAGTTGATTCCCTGTTTACTAGATGGCGCAACAGGTATCGTTTTCTTGTTAGCAAGTATTTAGAAACATTAAACTTAAAGGATTCGAATAAATTATTAGATTAATATTGCAATACATTGTTGAAAATGGCGTGATAATTATGTTGTATTTTGTGTTATTAGCTCTGGTTATTTCTTCACCTAACTTTTATGTGTTTTCTTTTCAGGACTTCTATCGCAACTCTTTGACTAAGAGAGCTTTCGTTAATCTATATCTATATCTATACTAATCTATACTAATATTATAAAGAGGAAAGATTTGTACCTATTTTTGTATGTTTGTATGTTTGTAATGAATAGGCTCAAAAAGTACTGGGCCGATCTGGATGAAATTTGGAACATAGATAGATTATAGTCTGGAATAACACATAGGCTACTTTTTATCCCGGAAAATTGCGTGATTCCCGCGGGATAGCGATAAACGAATTCTATGCAAACGAAGTTGCGGGTAACGGCTACTAGCATATATTTAGATACTTTAAAATAAAATAAAACAACTTGAAATACTTGAATTGTCAAATAAAAATGTAAACCACGTCTTGAGGTTAGGTTTCACTTTATTGCACACTGTCTTTATTGTGGTCCATTGAGACTCAATTTCACCTAGAAGGCTAGCACGTTTACTATTTAATCGCTTTCCTCTCGGTGTCTCTTTTCCACCAGGTCATTTAGAAAGGGACGCTAAATGATGCTATTTGGGCTTGCCTATCATCGATATTGGTATTATTTGTATTCAGCTACGAAGTGCATTTTACGTTTGGGAAAGTGCTTTGTGATTGTGATATGATAATTTAATAAGGTCGGCGCAAATCAGCATCAGACATTGCTATGTCCGATGCAGCGAAAGTGATCAAATATATCGTAAATACATCGTAACATGGCTCGTCAAGGGCTTAAGAGATTGACATTTTTCGCCGCTTTGTGCGCTGTGATATAGGTTGTGTAAATCTTTTTCTTGCGAATCACGAAAGACTACAACATTCATAAATGTAGTAAACTGACTGACGACATCCACTACATAGTATAAAACAAAGTCGCTTTCCGCTGTCTGACGCTATTTATGCTTAGATCTTTAAAATTAAGCAACGGATTTTTTTATGTTAGGTTAGTGTACCTAAATTTATTACTTGTATTCAAATAGTTGTCTGGTTGAAAGAAGAACATTTTTTTAATTCAAAATTATGGATAAGCTTGACCAAACCCCTGTGTGTAGATTTTGTACTGGTACTCAGGGTTCAATGTCATAAGTTATAAATAAAGAAAAATAGACAATATTTTCATTCGTTTTATTTAATTATGCTTTATACATAGTCTTCAGCAGAATAAAATATACCAATTCGCATACTTAAATCGACTTAAATATTTGAGAAGTAAAAGTAAAACTATTTACAAGCTTATCGCAATTTCTTACGTTCTACAATCTGTAAGCAAATAATGAAGAGCATTTTTCGCTCTCCATTGTAGTAATTTGTTTCGGATTATAAATACTATAGTTCTTTTGACGTTCGTTAAAGCCAACAGAATTTAGTGATGGTCCAAGAAACACCCGTCGTATCTCCTTAAAAGTATAATGTGCAACAATGTACAGTCAGCAGCAGAAGTAGGTACACAAACAATCGAGGAGCTCAAAAACATCTACGAGTACACAGCCTTTTGTTAGCTTGGGTGTATAATTCTGCTGCTGAGTGTACGTAAGCAAATAAAACGTATTTTCTTAATGTTTTGTGATACATATAACTTTTATGGAATTGTTCTGTGGTTACCTGCTCTATTTAAAGTATGACACAAGTGATCATTTCGACTTGTACATGTAACTATATGTGATATGTCTGAATAATCTTTAACGCAAAATAAAGTTCAATGACTTGGCTGAGTATTTTAGTCTGTTCACGATAACGATCACTAAGCACTGTCATAACACGAGCCAGTCCTCTTTGATCATGTCCGAGGCTTTCTCGGCGATCATGATTACAGGGGCATTGGGGTTCCCACTGATGATGGTCGGCATCACACTAGCGTCCACCACTCGGAGGTTAGCAACCCCGTGCACTCTCAACCTTGGGTCCACCACCGCCCCGGCGTCGGTCTTCGGTCCCATCTTGCACGTACCAGTCGGATGATATATCGTAAACGTGAAATGTTTCAGGGAACACTCCCAGTATTCGTCACTAAAAAGAACGTGGTGCTGGCAGCCTGGCAAGGGAATGTTATGAGGCCTCGAGCCGTACCTCTGGAATGCCGTCGTGTTCGACAAAGCCATGGCAATCTTGATACCTTCGGTCAGCACTTTAATGTCCTCTTTGTAAGCGAAGTAATTCGGCTCTATGTCAGGTGCATGGAACGGATTACGACTCCGCAATTTGACCCAACCAGAGCTCTTCGGGCGCAGGAGCAACGGGAGTATAGTCCAGGTCTCGGCGTTCTCTATGGGTTTGTAGACGGTATTGTACACTCGGTCCCGTAGATTCAGAATCCTTCTGATTTGCTCACCGCCGTCTGAGTTGACGGAGCTTGGCGCGAAGTGGAACTGGATGTCAGGCCAGTTGCCAGAGCTGGGTGCGTATTTAGTGTTCACAAACGCTAGGCCCTCCACTCCTTGTGTTGTCATTGGCCCTTTCTCGTACAAAATATAGTTCATAGCAACGGAAAAAGTTTGGAACCGATCCTTTTTGAAAGTGACAGGTCTGTTGACAACGAAGGTCAGGCCGCCGAGCCCGACGTGGTCCTGCAAGTTGTGACCGACTTTGAGGTCTGCCACGACTGGGATCCCGTGCTCCTTCAAATGATCCGCCGGTCCGATTCCGCTCAGCATCATTAGTTTTGGTGTCGCCAAGGCCCCAGCCGACATGATCACTTCTCTTTTAATTCTGACCTTTTGCTTTTGTCCATTGCGTACAAACTCAATGCCGTATGCCTGTTTTTTGACTGGGTTGATTAATATTCGGGTAACCTGCGCACCGAGCGCGATGTGTAGGTTGTCGCGCATGCGGACAGGTCGCAAGAAGGCCTTGGCAGTGCTGCAGCGGCTGCCGCGCCGCATCGTTGCCTGCGTCAGCATGAACCCGGTCTGCTTCGCGCCGTTGATATCTCGGTTCTCGTACCCGAGCTCCAAGCCGCCTTTTAAAAACGTGACTGAAAGTGGCGTCCGCCACGGAGCCTCTTGGACCGTTAAATAGCCTCCAGCGGCATGATACGGGGTGTTCACTAGGTACGGATTCCGATTGTCCTCAGATTTCATGAAATAGGGGAGTACTTGATCATAGGACCAGCCAGGGTTGCCGAGCGCCTCCCAGAGATCGTAGTCGTTCCGGTTGCCGCGGACGTAAACCATTGCGTTGAGGACGCTGGAGCCGCCGAGGACTTTGCCTCTGGGCCAGTTGCAGCGGTCGCCGTTCATGGCGAGGCAATATGATCTGTTGGAGGACGGGGTGGTCTGGTACTGCCAGTCGAGCTCCGAGAGCTGTGTGTAGCCGGCCAAGGCGGGCACGTCGGATATCTCAGTTTCGTCTCCGCCCGCCTCCAGCAGCAGCACCGACCAGTTGCCGACCTCCGACAGTCGCGACGCCACCACCGCCCCCGCTGAACCGCCGCCCACTATCACGAAATCGTAGATCGGCAACACCTGGAATGTAACATTTTTTTTTGGTGAGATTACGAAGAAAATAAACTTTTCACCTACCACGTCGCTAAGTCGGGCTTGAATTTGAATCATTCACTAATCATGAAGTAATGTTTTAATTGATTTCATTACTTACATTTAAAATAATAATAAGATATAAAAACAAAAGTGTTAAGTAACTCCTAATGTGAATTAAAATTACTAAAACGATTTTGATAGAACTTGCACGTTTGGGACCACATACAAAAAAGAAATTAACTATTAATTGATTTACAAACAGGCGGTCAGGATATAGGTACTTACATAGTAAGCCACAAACAATAGAACAGGCGAATTGAAAACCTCTTTCGTCGACTAAAAATAACTACTTTAAGTATCTAAGTAGAAGTATCGATCAATAGTTGCTGGGAACGCAATTATTATAGCTCATACTAATTTTTTGGTTGATTTGACTTACAGCATTGACATCGGTTATGTGAGACTCTGGGTCGAACTGCTGGTATCTGAAGTACGTGATCCCGAGAGCCAGGAGTGGTATCAGACCCAGTACGGTGATGGGCGAAGGCGCCAAGCTCGCGAGCGCTCCTGCGGCCTCCATCTTCGCTTCCCCTCATCTACTACTACACTAATATTTACAACTTATCCTACAAGTCTTAGCTCTCTTATATCCAGTCGTCCACTTTCTTTCTCTGCTCTTCCTCCGAGAGGATTTTCGGTGTGTAATTCCTTATCCCGGCTTTCTTGGGCGTTGTGCCTGCCTTCGGTTTCGTAGT
Organism: Pandemis cinnamomeana; assembly: GCA_932294345.1. Taxonomy (NCBI): domain Eukaryota; kingdom Metazoa; phylum Arthropoda; class Insecta; order Lepidoptera; family Tortricidae; genus Pandemis; species Pandemis cinnamomeana. Next base: position 4,913,499 of record OW028720.1, read on the forward strand.
TTCTGGTTCACTGTGATAACTCTTCAGGCGTGCCGACTTGAGTTCGTCTTTATCATCGAAAAGTTGGAGCTTGTATCGTTTTTCCTTAGGTATCTTGACTGGTTTATAGAGTTCCTTATTGACGTCTTTGTAGTGGCTGTTTTTGTAAAGAGAGGGGCAGTAGTAGTCGCTTTTGGTGGATCGCTCTGAGCGGCATTCGTAGCCGCTCGAGCCGCTTCGGTAGCCGCTGCTTTTGGTTGAGGAGTCGCTTTTGAAGCTTTCCGCGCTTCTCCTGACTTTGTGCCGTTTGTAGTCTTCGTCGAAGTCTGTGGGGAAGTTGATGGGGGTGCTGCGATACGGGATGGGGTCTTGATACTTTTCCTTGTAGCGCACCGTGGGCCCGTTAGCGTGAGCGGCGTACGACTGCTCTTGACCCATGATGAGTAGCGCGGGTGCGCCGTCTCGTTATTTGAATACTGTAAAGATGCAAAAGATGCGATGAGCTTTACGGTTAACATAAAACAGAGGTATGACTATCATTTAAATGACAAAATTGAAAAGTGGAAAGCGGCAATTATCTGTAATTTCAATTCGTGGAGTGACGAATACGCGTTTATGCAGCTACACTATTAGCTACCATAAACTAATGTAATTTTTTCTTCTCATTTTGACAACCACAGGGCAATGCCAAAATAGTTGCTCACAGTGAACGAATATAACTATGGAAGCAGTCTCTTCATACAACCTACCGTTCATTATTAGCCCAAAAACTCACACAGATAGGTTTGAAGTACACACACACAAGCAAAGTAAATAAAAATTATCAATGCATTTAAGAAAATAGGTTATTGCTAATGAATCTAGGTCGGTATTAGAATGTGGTTCGCTAGTTGCGACTTTTTGAAAATAAGTACGTAAAAGCTCAACGATTTGAGAAGCGTCGGGTCACATGTCGCGATTGGTTCTCGGCGTGACAGATTTACGCTAATTGGTTCGCGGCTTCGATGCAATGTCAGCAGATTGTCAGTATGTCTTCGAAGCACAGACGATGTTATGCAGAAGGGGACCAGTCAGATTCAAAGCAGCCCAATGCACAAAGGTATGAAATCAGTAAGCCAAATTTTCACTCGCTTTCGCCCACTTCGTCAGCGCGCTTGACTACCTAGTTCGATAAGTGTATTAATAGTAGTTTACATATTTATTTATTTTTGTATTACAAGGAAGGCAAGCGAGCAAGTGGGTTACCTGATGGTAAGTAATCACCGCCGCTCATGGACTCCGCAACACAGAAGTATTGTAGATGCGTTGCCGGCTTAGAGTACTATGTGCCAGTAATTCCACCGGATGTTTTACTCTCCACTTCGAAACACAGTAGCCTAAGATGTTGGTAGCGATTCGGAGGGACCCTGCTCGTGGTTCTACCACCCGCAACGAATGATATTACGTAGATACGGTTTCTAAACGTATTATATAGGTGGGTGTAGATAAAAATAATAAAAGAAATATCAGTAGATAATTTATTATAATGACAATTTGGACGTTTTTGAGGACTTTCCTGAGAAGTTTCCGGAATATTTTCTTTGTTTTTAATTTTTATTAATACTGGGTTTTCACTCGAAAACACCATCTGAAAATGTAGGTACATGTCTATTATACAATCGTACAAAGTAGCACTACATTAACTAAAACGTGATCATTCAAACCAAATAAATCCGCACAGTACAAATTGGTATTGCGCTTTTAGAAGGCATTATGTGTCCCTTCTTCAATACATAAAAATCTTCATCTTTAAAATAAACTGAACATATTTTTGAATTCTTGCTCGGTGTCCAGTCATTTTCCTTTCTCTCTAATTGAACAGCTTTTTCCATCGATTTCTACGACTCGGGTCTTGTGGGAATCTAAATTAAAATTAAAATTAAGCAAAATGAGAAACGACTTCGACTTGTTAATCCGATGAAAAACCGAAATTAAAACCCAAATCCGTATGTAACTTAATAATAAATATTATGTCCTATAAAATAGCTATATTAAAATGTACTACTACATTATGCATAATGACATCCCTCTAGTAAAAAGGCAATTTTGGATTTTTTGAGTAAATAGTGTACTTACACGTGAAAAGTGATTCCAGTACTCTTGGGACAATATTCCTGTTGATTCCTGCACCACCTCACCACACATGAAGGCATTTTTTAATGGATAAGTTGATTTTATATAATAAAAAACCCGTGTGACACGACTGACAGGCGTGCGCCTTGCGCACTGATCGCGTTGCCGCACTAGTTTTCAAGCCCCGCCCGCCGCGAACTAGTTTACGTTGGGTCATTTTGGAGCGTCAGAAATGCTTCCATAGTTATATTCGTTCACCGGTTGCTCACGGCTGCGTCTTCGGAATTTTGATAAATCCGTTTTTACTCTTTATCTAAATCATAAATAAATGGAATCTCTAAGCATAATTACAGCTTAGGCATATGGGTACGGCCAAACTCAAGATAGGACGCTAAGGACTCTATTACAAGGCTACAGAAAATATCATTGAACCTATTCACGTTATTACGATTTTTTTCTATCAAAGGTTAATAATTACATCGGAAACTGTAATCACATCAAGTCAGCTTGTATATACTTTACATAATTATCGTAGGCTTTACATAATATTGCTGTATTATTTAATACCACTTTTTATTTCAGGTAAATGCATCAACATAAGCTTCTACTTTCACAAACACAACTGAAAGAGTGGTAGGTAAGCAAATATAACATTCGTATAAAATCAGATGAAAAGGAATTGTGATCCTTACTTTATGAATTTTTACAATTACCCCACGCAATTTATCCGTTTAAGGGCCGATTTTTCAATCGTCAGATAAGTTCTATTCGAGGAACAACTCTATGGGTATCTGTCAGTTAACTGCTTATCTGAGGATTGAAAAATCGGCCCTAAGATAAATAGGTACCGAAAAAGTATGCATAAAGCATTACGCTTACGTCTTTTATTTCAATTACAATTTTTGTTTGCTGGGGCCTGATTTTTGGAAAGCACATGTGTGAAAACACCACTCGAAAGTGGTGAAAAATTGTGCTGAATTTGAGATACGAGTAGCTTAGAAAATACTTAGGGCTCTCATTAATCTTGTGACCTAGTCAAAAATTTGATTAGAGCTGTAGTTTTGAAGATATAAACAGATTTATACCACTTTCGAGTGGTATTTTCATACATGTGCTTTCCAAAAATCAGGCCCCAGAAATTATGTAAAAGAAAAGAAACTAGCCGTAAAGCTTTTAAAATAATACTTACGGAATTCAGAAAAGAACTTAATAAATGTAGGAATTTTATAGGGACAAGGGAGAGTTATCTTTTGATTCATGGTTGCATTTGATTACTGACTTTTTAATCAATTGTTTTATTTTAATATTTTTAATTTTAAAGGTGGCCAAAAAACAGCGTCAGATCATCAACAAGCAAGTCTGCGATAGTTGACTTGCAAGCGAGCGGAGTGGAATCATGAAATTCATATCCGAATTCATCATTCGCTGTTCAGTCGAGTCAGTTAAGACCCTTCTGATGGCAATTGGTCGTAGTCACCACTGAAGCTTTAGTATAAACTACGGGAGACAAACGATAGCGCGATGTACGAATCGAGTCAGGCCGTACAGTGACATCTATCGGAATATCGAGCAAACAGTACTTACTAGCCGGTCGGTCGTTGACCTTGGCCTTGATATCCGTCTTATCGTAATAATCATTGCTTTAGAAATAGTTACCTTTTGCACGTTTTTATTAATACATAAGTAAGTACTATAAATGTTACATTACTAAAGTTTTTTAGTGTCAGTAGAACGTTAGCTACTTGCAGAACGTGACGTCGGTCAAAATTGAGACGAGAGAAATTTCAACAGGTTCTACGAATCGTTTACGCTCAAAGAGACCGAATTGTTCAAATAAAGTTACGACCAGGGGCCTGATTTTTGGAAAGCACATGTATGAAAATACCACTCGAAAGTGGTATAAATCTGTTTATATCTTCAAAACTACAGCTCTAATCAAATTTTTGACTAGGTCACAAGATTAATGAGAGCCCTAAGTATTTTCTAAGCTACTCGTATCTCAAATTCAGCACAATTTTTCACCACTTTCGAGTGGTGTTTTCACACATGTGCTTTCCAAAAATCAGGCCCCAGACGCGGTTTAAGAAAACAAAATCTTTCTTTTAAATAAGGAACATGAATAATATTTGAAGCGGCAAATGAGTTTATTTATTTGTATGAGTGAATTTATTTAACGTATTTTGTTTCTTGTAACGGTCACTGCAACTTTCACCACCCTAATTGGCGAATTATGATGTGACCTGAAATCTTCAAAAGCTATGCGCACTTAATGCAGAAATCAGGATAATCTCTTGATAGTGCAGCAATAGTTAGCGAACTGGCATGGACGTTGAAAAATTAAGGCCGCTTAGTGACGTGAAATTTCACTCTCCGTTGTTAACAAGTCTGTAGGTACATCTGGTGTCAAACGACTTTGGTGGTAAACGAACTATCACTTTTACTGATAGACGTCTTAAAACATTAGTGATACAAAGACTTGATTAACGCTACATTGTAGAAAGTGCGGCTTGTTCACTTGTGATGTGAAAAGTAATTGCATTTTTAATTAATGTACAAAAAAAAATACGAAACAATTGATAACAATATGGATTGAAGCCATTGCATTTGTTACGTAAGGCGAAAGTAGGAATGGACGGTCAAAACGGCGGGCTTGCGGAGTGAACGATATCACGCAAACCACGATGCATGCACGACGCGCTCTAGACCGGAAACTGAGATATCTTCTGAAAATACACTACTCGTTTTTAAGATGTAAATATTCAGTTCCAGTAAATAGAAGGCAAAACCAGCCAACCAAAACATTTCCTTCCTCTAAGGCAGCGGCCTCGGGGACTTCTTCCATTTAGTTTTTAGTCATTATTCTTAATTTTTTCACGGCCTAGTATTTATTTGGTTCTGATTGTGTTTCTCTCCATTATTTAATAATGAAAAATAGTTTTTAACATTTGAACAGTTGAATAACAAAATAACTGGTTCTCCACTAGCAAAGTTGAGAGTGAGGCGTGGTCGCTTTTAACGTCGATATTAAAATAAACAAAAGAGAAGAATAGATTAGTGTCAAACGTGCTATATTTACAAAGACGTTAAACAGGGCAGGTGTAAGGTTATTATCTGTACTCTTGATTGCGACAAATAAAGTTAAAATATCCAACAAGTTATAAATACTAAATGTGTGCTAAGAAAGTTAAGAATGCTGTTTTCATATTTAACAGCAAAAGGGCAGAGTTACGTGTTTTTAATTACTTATAGGCAGTAGACATAAAGAAGACAGCCCAGTGATTACCTAACAATACGACGAACATCTTAGTTGCAAAACATTAAATATGTCTGCCGCTTTACCAGCTATTGAGCTCTTTGAAAAAAAAGCGACATTGAGCTAATCTTTGACAGCTGTTTTGTTAAAAATATAGAGCTGACCATAAATGTGTACCAAAACAAACTAGCTAGGCTTGAGTCTTTTTCGTTACAGACAAACGAAATAATACGAACATCGTTCTATTTTCTCTAAAGAATTTGTTCCTTTGAAAGCTTAATTGTATCCCAAGTCTTGCAGGTGTCCCTGGGCGATGGTGATTACTTTCCATCAGGTGACCCGTCTGCTCGTTTGCCCCCTCTTATATATATAAAAAAAGCTTAATTGTATTTCTTATTTTACCTGTAAATATATAGTACTCAACGCCACCAAGCTGTTTATTGTGCATCGTTGCATTCTTTATCAAAACAGTCACTCAAGCACACTTTGTCATCATCGTCTCCAGCCTATAACGTCCCACTGTTGAGCACGGATCCACTCTCCGTTTTCTTTTATCAGGGCACAAACAACAACGTATTTATTTAAACGCATGGTGAATTGTCTTTGAAAATGATAACGAGGTTTTTTCGTAATGTTTAGAATAAGGTGACCGTTTCTGATGCTATTGACTGTGACGATCATTCACTCCCGTACCTTTCTTAAAAAGGTACATTGCCAGGAAATGTTTAAGCGAAATACTTGATTACCCACCAATAATCGTGTTCGTCAAGCGTGTAACTTCACGTAACAACAGTCTTTGAAATATTGAATATATTAACATAAGCATCACAAGTTGTATTGCCGTTGCGAATCCCACAGTAGACTCAGAACACCTGTGACGGATAAGCTTGGTCTGGCGGCTTAAACAATTGTATCTACCTACTTTGCTTTGTTTTAAGAATAATAAACAGTATTCTACTAACATGTGATGAACTATCGTATTGTATCTTGCTTTGGTTAGCTTTATAAAACGGCATAATGTTTCAAGACAATCATGTCACGATCCGTGAATCGAAGCAGCATAGAAATATTTTGTTGCTTGCTCTAACATACAGAATAAAGTAACTATGGTTTCGATTATCTTATTCTCTATATCAGTGTTTATTAAACTATGGTCGGTGGACCCCTGGGGTTCCGTGAGTGTATTGTATGGGGGTCCACAGTCTCATCTCTGGAGTCTCTGAACCATTCAACAATAATTGCCACCAAAATTCCCGTAATCGTTACGGTCCAGTTTGTTTTTTATTAGGCGGTCAAAGTAGAAACGCTGCTCTAGATACAACATTGCCTACAATTTTATTATGTTTATATATTTTGATATATCGTTTCGCATCGGTGGTCTACGCGCGATCACACTAAATACAAATCGCAAAGTGGCTTTGAGAATTGTGTATAAACGACCGGAGGCCTATGTCGACTCGAAAGTAAAGCCTCTGCCATATTGATGCTCCAGTCTTAAAATATCATTATACTGTGATAAGTATCGCGCAACAGATGCCCCCTTCGACGGTCGGGCTACCTAAACGTCCGAAAAAGGCAAGTAAACAAAGAGAACATGCGGTATCCGTTGCGTGCGTCTTGCGTTTCAACTAGCTTTTTTTTCTGGTAAACAAACCACTACTGACCTGGCTGTCTATGTCTATGCTACATAACGCATAACGCCTTTGTGCTTATCTTATTTTTTTGTGGATTGCGTTTCTAAATATTTAATTGAATCAGGCGTTACTTTGCGGAGGTCCATTTCAATAAACAAAGAATATTTACCTTGCTACTCCGCTACTTCCGCGCTTGAGTAGCGGAGTAGCAAGGTAAATATTTTTTGTTCATTGCTTGCGTTTCTTTTATTTTTGTATAATGAAGTAAATAATATAGTATCTAAAAAGACCTTCGGGACTGTCTTGCTGTCTCGCTCACTCTTATGGATTTGATACTTGAATCCACCGATCGTACCCGAAATCCGAAGGTTGTTCTAGGAGCTCTATTACTTTGTTTTTAGGTTGGGTTAGTTTGGTATGGGTACGGTTGGTTCCCTAACATACGTATCCACTTTTTCATATTTACTACAACGGATTAGGGATATTAATGTAAAAAATATTATACTAAGTATGAATCATGAATAAAATTAAAATTATTCACCCCTACTTTCACTGGAGAAAGTACTATAAAACGACTAATGGAAGTTGTGACTTATAAGATTTAGTTCTCAGCAATTAGCGGCATGACTTTATATTCGTTGACTTACCTGTACCTATGTCAAATTGCAATAAGTAGAAATAAATAATTCATAAACGCTCTGTAGGCTTCTGCTAACTTAGCAATCGTTCGTCCTTATCTGTGAAATAATTGCTAAGGTAACAGAATCCTATAGAGCGTTTATGGATAAGGGGGAAAATGTTTATTTATTCATTTTCTAATTAGTATGTGTATATTCTAATTGGTTGATAGAAAATAAATCTATTAAAAAAAAACGTGTGCGTCTCGGGACGCCCTCCAGAAGTGACTTAAACCAGTCTAAGCTACTAACAGTATATATGTCTATCGCACACTAAACACTGAGTAGAGAGAGGGGGAAGCGTCTGTCTGAAATTCGACTAGCGCTGTCGGTTAGAGTGAGAGAGGAAGAGCCTGCCTACCGCTGCCGTATGCGTCAGAGAAAGGGAAGCCAGACAGACTGGCGCCGTAACGCGTTACGTTACGAAGCGGTTTACCCTCCCATAAGAAGTTATCACTTCAAAAACCGCAACAAAATCCGTTGTGTAGTTTTAAAGATAAACGCATAAATAGGAACAAACAGACAGCGGAAAGCGACTTTGTTTTATGTAGTGATAATAATCATGAAAGTGAGAGAACGAATACAGATGGAAGCGTCCAAGGAAATGATTAAAACGCCACACTAGAGCGTTTTGCTCTAATAAATTTGGAACGGTTTAAACACATACCGTAACAGCGCGATAGTGCAACTTTATCTGTCCTCTTTTGTTTTAAGAACATAAAACAAGATGCAACAATGTGACAATCAAGAAGCATGAGTCACATACATTTACCTAAATTTAGAAAACAAATCTTTAACGGTTTTTTCAATTTGTACCCTACTGTTGCCATTATAGTGACTGATTGCCAAGAAACAAAAATCGCTGTTGAGGATGACTTGCTAAAAAAATAATACTTTAATAATGTTGTTGGAAAGGATTACTTGAAGAAGGTAAACAAACCACCGTCATTTTAGAATGCTGCTTTAACTGTAGTAGTAACGGTACTACGGGTAAATCCTGCCCCGACCGACGCCGCTAATCTTAGTCAATTTTATGTTTCGATGGACGCTCATGTGACTGATGACGTTTTTATTAATAAATAAGGTGAAGTATATAGCTTAGTTATTCAAAACCGCAAAAGGACAAGAGCACATATAATGTCTCTGGAGGAAATTATAACTGTATGTGACTGGCTTCCATGTTCGAACGTAAACCCGTTTAAGACCCTTTCTAGTGTTTTGACCGATACAGTATGCGATGGAAGTCACTGTGTCAGTCCCACATGACGTGTCCAAAACGAGTTCTTTAACAAAAACACGGTTCGTAATCATCAGGCTGTCGACGGGGCTGATTTAGTTTGTGTGTCTGTGACTGTAAAATTGTTTTCTTGAGAAGAAACAATCACAACGCCCACAATGCGAGGTCCTTTATGTCTAGCTAAAAAAGAATTAATAATTCTTTGATTGGTAGAAATCCATACAAAATACTTAAATAAACTTTCTTGTAAACAGTAAAGTAATACTGGTCTTGCGGTGTGACGGAATATTTTTTGTCAATTAAAAAAAACCGTAACTTAGCCATGTAAGTATCAGTATCTGTCATCAGACCATCACAAATAAATATTGTTTAATTTTTTTTGGAGCAGCTATTGTAAAGCGTAGCGCTTTACAAAGATTTTTAGGTTAAATATCCAAAAACAGTTAACGATACTGCCAATCCAACACACGTCGACAGCACAAATACAACACAAATCAACTTTGCTACTAGATGTGGCGTAATTGCATCACATGCTAAAACACTATTTATTCAAGTACTGTAATAGCTTAAACAAACTAAAATGTATTTGTTAAAAGAGTAGAGACTCAAACGCACTAGATCTTTTGACGCAATATTTATACTATATTAACAAGTCTACAAAACTAAAGAGACAGTAAGTTTAATAAATCTTTTCTAAGCCTTTGTTATTCCCACGACGTCATAAAAGTCTAGAAAGGGAACTATTTAAGATTCACAAACGAATTGCTTAAGATTACATCTGCGACCTCATCCTTGACCCAAAGATTGTGACAGCTAATTCATATTTCAAAATTGCAGAAGCACGTTTGAAAAGTCTCGTGAAGATCGTATTAGCGAACACAACTTATCTTGCACCTATTCATTGGACATGATCATGATAAAGACGCAGAAGAAGAAGTCTATTTACTAGTGCCCCTGAATATTTTAACCGACTAGATTCTAACTAAGGATCACCTGGCGTCTGCTTCCTTGTTGCTATGTGTGCAACAATTGACACATAGTCTATTGCATTAGTCTCGAATGTTGCGTGATTTTTACGAACATCACCAACACCCTTAGGACTCTATTGGCCTGTAGGTATAACCTATGCAATCACACCGCGTGTATGGTATTCAGGTGTGGTCACAAGTGCCGGTAGTGCTACGTGGACAGCATACATAATGTGATCATTACGATCGCACGTATTGAGGAATCAGTTCAAAGGGGGTTATTTTAATTTCAATGACTCCTGGTTTAAATTTAACCTGGTTATTAAGTTCTAAATTCAATCTGCCACATCCGTGAAGTAGATGTTTGTCTTCGTGAATCTAATGTCATCTTGTATCTATTTCAGCGACTTGCTGAAGGTTACTTTATTATTACGTATCTCATTTACTTATTATCTCTGGATAGTTGCAACCTGTAGTGGTCCACCGTGAGCGCAACGAGTAAGTTTTACATATGGCGAAATGCGAATCTGGTATTTAAAACTTTTTTCTGTCGTAACTGTTTAAATATCGGACATCGCGATATTTTTATAAAAACCCTGTTTGTTCGGTATCTATGTCAATTTACCGTATTCTGCGACACGGCCGCGGTGCGGGGCGTCGACTGAATAATCAATTATCCTATTATATTTTATTCATGTGCTAAGGTTGTTTCACATTATGTTAAATTTACCCTTCTTAAGGTCTTATATAAGACGAGGTACAGTACCATTACTACCTCGCACGTTTTAAACAATAGAGACATTGAACAACTGGCTTAGTTAGCATTATGATTCTCATCTTAACTATTCAAAATTATTGACGTTTGTTTGCTCAGCCAAATTAACACCGACAGCGAAATTACGAAAATGAAACCCGCTTGACCCGTACCTGTGGTGCCGGTCACGTCATATCTGTGCCAAGTTTAATTCCACCCTCATTAACCGCAGTTAAATTCATTGCCAGCACGGAATGACCCGTCCGATGTCCCAAGTAGGACAGCGGCTTCGTTTCCAACAGCCTACGTGCTGCATGAAGCATGATACCTCGCCTCCCATTACAACTGACACGCCTTTCTTTCCTCTATTCATGTAGCTTAGAGTTTATAATCGATCGCCGATGACAGCCAGGTTCTAAGGCTGACGTAAGTGATTGATTTACTCTTGTCCATGAGCGCTGGGGAAAGCTGAGGACTGCTTCGTTGTTTTGTTTACTCAATGCTTAGCAAGCCACCGCGCATGGGCTGTGGCGTAACTCCAAATTATGGACGACACTCTCAATTTCTTTAGGAACATTGCTCCACTAATTTGATGGCACTCCATTGATGGTGACGATAATGTAACAAGTGTGACAACGGCGATATTAATTGTTTCGTTATCAAATAATGTTTATTTGGTGATGTAAGTAGTTCGATTTTCTCTGGTGCTTAAAAGGCATCGCAGAAAATGCAATTTGATTCAATGTACACTTATCTGGTGCCATGCAATGATTTTGCAGTGAAAGTATCATCAACATCGGCAAGCAGCGTTTACGTTGCAAAGGCTGATTTCCTGGTGTTTATTTACATTTCTGTTTAGTTCTGCTATTTTACAGTCGCCTTGTTGTATGAGGTCAGTTATGCGGCGATACCGTGGGAACGCACATAGTAAGAAATCATAATTGTTAAATTAATTATGATGCGTACCCGAATTGGGTTTGCCCAAATTATTCATACTTATTTTAATTAATATTGCACTTGGATGATAGCATAGGTAACAATAATCGCGAATCTTCTATTGTAGTACCTAAATCGAAGTTAAAGTCATATCTTCGTGTCAACAATAAAACTGATGGTGTCCAAAGAGGTTAATGCTAGTTCGTGTATTAATTTAATCACAGTGACCTAAAATTTGCGTGCAATTCTAATAAATTACTCGCTTAATTTAATCCTGCCGTCGTCGTGGCGTAACGAAACACCATTGTGTACCTTCGACCCGCCATTATCGTAATGATACCTGATAGGTCGAACCCGAAGTACTCTTACATGTAAATCACCTAATAGATTTGGCAAACAAAACACAGGAAATAGAAGCGTTTAATGTTAAAAACGTATCTCGTGCTCAAAATTGCCATTGTAAATTAACATGAACGGTCCGGAGTACTTTTGTTAAACCCAGTTAATATCAAGTCACGCAAGAGATGAGTTATTCATTTATTAGAGAGCGTACTTCAAGGTTGGGGCTAATACTTCTATCAAGTGCAAGATTTGCTTAAGCTAAAAGTTCTTTGTGTGAAGCTAAATTTATTTTTAGTTTTTGCACATAGTTTTCTTCTACTTCGCTCGTAGTGTCCTTAGTAAATTTTATTCTGTCATTACCTCTATGCGTTTATATAAAATCGCATCTCTTAGTTGTTGACAGCTTGATCTTGTGTTGTTACAAGTATTTTCTAGTGTGTAGGCGAGATAACTTCCTCAATTATCGCCTTTCTTCTCGTATTAAGTAGTTAACTATTGAGAGAAAATTTAATTTGTTGTTCACGTAAATTTTAAAATGTGACTTAAGTATACAATGTAATAAATCATTAAAAATCAAGAGGCTTTACCAAGCAGAGGGTCATCCATGCGGATTGTAGACTGCTTTGATTGATTCGCCATTTAAATGAGTCTTTTGAAATAGAGCTACTGGACGTACTCGATGTAAACGAAAAAGTTGATTACATTCTCATCCATGTAATTTTGCTTTCCGTTTGGATTTTATGTTATAAATCATGATCAGGCGGAGTCGTGACTCGATACATTGGGATGAAAGTGGAAGGAATCCGGACTAACTGGTAGGTCGGGAAGACAAAGCTTGTAATTTATATACCTACGCTAGTTCGCTATATCCTCAACAATAGGCAAAGAATATTGCCACTTTTCAACAAGCTTTTCACGACTCAAATATTTTACCTACCTATGACCGAGAAAGCATAACTGATTGAGACTGGAATCAGATAAATTAAACTTTACCGGTGTTGATATCTAAATTTAAATTGTTTGTGGTTCTGGAAAGCCAGAGGAATATGCATTGTATGTAACACATGTTGATTGCATGTCGTGCATCGTGGAAGTCATGCTAACGGTACACTCCCACATAAAAGCAAGCGGAAGCACAGACTCTTAAGTAAGTGTTTCTATAAAATGTTTAGTGTTTACATCATGCATGTTGGTTCTAACATTTTAATAATTATTACTGGCACTACACTTCACTATTCGAGTTTTTTTAATATTGGACTATAGTTGTGATGGACGATGCATGATGCATGACTATTGTTCTTGTCTTACAAATAATTGGACGCCTATGGCAAAGTGTAGTGCGAGCGAATAACTATTTTAATAACCCCCTGTTTTATTTTTCACATTGTTAAAGGCTTTTAGATCATTACTTTCTTTGCCTTTTAGAGCATTCCTTAACTTTTACCCTCGGAGTAATTAGCTCATGTAAAAAGTGAAGAGGTGAGCCGTGTGACGGCCTGTCGACGTGACCAAGTCCACGGAGAAAGGCGTGTGTTTGTGTATAGATGTGCATGGATGAAAGCTCGCAATGCCACTTTGCGATGCATGTTTATAGGAATGAATGGCTGTTTAACGAGTAGGATGTTAGGTTTTTTGTTAGCCCGTAATAGTGTGTTACTGCTGGGCAAAAGCCTTTAAGCCTCTCCGTAGAATTCCAATTTAGCGAGCCAGACATAAGTGCGGACAGGGCGAATGTGAGTCTAGGATATTATTTTGAATGACTGAAAAAAAAACCACTACAAAATCGATTTACAAGATTAATATTTGTGGTCGTTTGAGTAGATCCAACCAAACACACTATCATTTAGCGTGGCCTTTTAATGCCAGGTTGCAACAGAAAGCATTCTCGAAACCTCAATATTACGGTGTTGTAAAATGACGGTTGACAGGCTCAAGAGGTTGTGTTGTTATTTGTATGTATGCTGCTGTATGATAATATATGTGAGGGAATGGGCGAAAATCTTAGGAATCAGTTTATAGGCGATGTGGCTAGCGACCCATCACTGTTTTGATTCCCCTTTCCACGTGTACGCCCACAATCATGCTAAACGTGGCCTTTAGATCTGTTACCTTAGACTGTCTACTTCAGAATATACTTCAAGTACCTATACATCTGATAATGTCCACAAAGTTTTAAGTTATAGCCTTAATTGTACTGTACAAAAACTAATAAAATAGAGCTCAAGTGTCGATAGTATCGTTGCAAGTGTGCTGACATTACCATTTTTATTCGATTTCTCGCTCCACATTACGCTCAAGTTATATGTCTGTTTTCTCAAGAGTTGACGAGGCCACCTGTTCGATTCTATGTGACGCTGACCTTACCAAGATTGGATTGAAATCTTTCGAAATAGTAACTTACAAGAATAACACACATAAATGATCTAAGAAGTTATTTAAAATGTCGGATTTAGTTGTGGAGCCAGATATTAGTTCCTCCTAAAATTCCAAGTTGCAGACTTTTTAAAATTTATTTCAAACGGGATATGTATGGCCATTATCTATAGCAAAGTTGGGGAGTCCCAACACAATATCGATGCATTTAGCTGTGTGATGTAAGTTAGCTTTTGATTTTGACACAAAAATAATTAAAGTGTGTGCAAGTGTCGATATTATTACTCGTCGACCTGAGTACGTGCAGTTTGAAATAAACCTGCTACGAACTAAAATTTATTGTTGATTTAATTAGGTGCTTCTTTGATATGACGTCAAACTATTGGGTATTGATAGTAATTGCAATGTAATTATTAAACGATAAACTGGTTCGTTAACTTTACAAATTTTACAATACATCGTTAATCGTAATAACAGTTTTTTGATGTACCTACCTAGTTTTCTTTTTGCATTTCTTCTAACTTTGAAAATATCTCGTTACGTAGGCAATATATACTTTGTCGTCCCATCTATATTTTGTAAAATCCTTTGTGTACTGACTGATTTATCATTTAAGGCTTACCGAAATCGGATTTTTGGAAATTTTCATGACAATACTAGAGTTATGCAGCGGGGCGAAGTCGCGAACTAAACTTAGTCTTGTTTTTTTTTTACATTAAACGTTTGATTCCAGTGTTACGAATTTACGTTTTAAATCTCAATTAAAAAAGTATTATTAAAACTCTACAACCAACAGTTCCAATAATCTGTAACGTACCTGGAACCCATGTTTAAATCCAAAATTATTCTTCCGGAACTAAACCGCGAGAGATCTCTCGATCGTCTCCAAAATAGCAGTCACTATCGGATCACTTTCATTTCATTCACTAAAATTTCTATGCGTTCACTTTTTACCAAAACAAAAACGATTCGAATTCCAATTACAAAATAAAAATTTGGAATGAATTCACACTGTAACACTGGTTTGTTATGATGGTAACTTTTTTTTTTTGATTTTCGAATGTAGAAAGTCTGTTGGGAGAAACGCGTGCGCGGTCTCGCCTCGGTCTGCCGCGAATGCTGCCGGCCGGCACAGATACCGATGGAGAGTAGCACCACTATTATTTGATTCTGAGTTTGGTTTTGCTATTGACAGACAAGACTGGTCTGCGCAAATAGTCATAAAGCTACGACGTACCACGAGCAAAAATATAAAAAAAACGCGACAGCGGTGATTGGTGGTTATGCAAAAATTGTTTTGCGTGGTTACTGTACGAATGGAGAAACTAATTGAACCTAATAAGTATAAGCTAAATTTATCTTTCCAGTTGTTATAATCATAATTATATATGTAATATTTGAAAGTACGTGACAACTTTTTACATGTAATTATGTTAAAAACTTAATGAAGTAATGTTCCACAGCTTAAGCGGGCGTTTGGAGCGATATGAAAACTTAAAACGCGACCCATTAATTCTTAGTTTCTACATTATTAGTGTAAAGCTAAATTATTTCGGTAGGTACATACCTACTACGTTAATGAAACAAAAAGTCTAATGGTCTGTACGAGGAATGCGAACAATGTACTTGTGATAGAGTTCCTTATAGTTTTTGAATTGCTTAAGAAAGCCACTGCAATTATGATTACCTGCGCAAGTCTGTCTCCTTTGGCCGCGGGCTTTGGCATCGCCTGGCAGGTCTCACGTAGGCAGTTATGATGGGGATGGAAGGCTTTTGCTTTTCTATGAAATGGTTTATCAACAGCGACGAATTCTCTAGCTAACTATTTAAATTTTGGCTCTACTACAGGTTTTTTAAGTTATTATTTAACTTACACGCACATTATGCGAAATAACGAATGAATTTCATAATAGTGGAGCCATCTATAATTGGTTTCGAGAAATTGTCATAAAAATAATTATTATCAGTTTAATATAATTTACGCTACATAATATTACGGTAAAATAATAGTGACCAGCTACAGCAAGATGGTAAGGAAATAATGAATTACCGTTCTCAAATGTTTTTTCAAGTAGACTTAATAATAATATAATATGTAAACATCCAATTTATCATTTAAATTTTGCCTACTTAAATAGACTCAATAGAAAATGTAAAAGAAAAAAACCAAGCTAGACTTTGTTAAAATCTTCGTTACTTGAAGGATATCTGCTCAGAGTAGCAACTCTGCTGCCATCTATCCGTGAGTAGTGGTATCATAATCCTATTCGAAGTTTAGTACGCAAGCAAACAAAAATATTGGCGGCGCGGCGCTACCGATATTTTTGTAACTTTTACCTCTTTAATTTAGGTGAGTTAATTTTCAAACTAGAAATATTTATTATTAGCAAGTTCAAAATGAAATATCGTCAATGCTAAGAGATAAATCTGCATAGTTCTACGTTATCATCTTCGTTACAGTCTGGTATCTGGAGCGAAAATGTAGGACTCCTAACGTCACCTACCGGTAAAGTTATGAACTTTATCTAACAAAGTTTGAAATTCCAGTTTAAATTGTTTATATTTTTCTAAATCATTATTTTGTATTTTTAAATAATATTATTACGTGTTTAAAATGCGATCGTACATTTATAACTTATTATTTTAACAAATGAAATATACCGAACAGGTTTTGTACTGCCATCTACCGCTGAGTAGAGAAAATGGTTAACATAAAGTATTTCGTAAAGTATTTTGTTAGTACGTGTATTGGGAACGTGCGAAGTGTATGGCGGGGGCATAGAAAACGATCGCAGCGTATGCCGCGGCAGAAATGTGCAACTATAGGTGAAACTTATTTTGTGTTTTACACGCTCAAAACAATGTTTTATAATGACATACATTTTTCCTATTACTGTACTGTAAAAATACTATTTATTGCTTTTCTGTATATATTATTTATTGGCTTAATCTTATATAAAGTAATAAGGACTTGTCATTCACTATTTGACAAAATCCCTTAAAGTTGCGTTTTCGAGATGGCGCTACTGTCGTGCACAGAGCTAATGCATCACAAATTCTAGTGATTGCAAATAATGTAAAACATTTACGGAATCTCGAGATAACATTTGCTTTAATATCATAATTCACAATATTATGTTAAATATGACGCATCTACTACCATCTATCGGCCGGTAGCAGAACTTAAATTTTGTTTTTACAAATTCATTGCCAAGCTTTTAATCGGTGGAATACTTGACGAAATATTCTTGTTTCATGTTCGTATTTGAATTATTGCATGTCTGTCACTTTCGAGAAAAAATATATTGATGTCACATTTTGTCGTGTATGGAAGTCGTTGATTTAAAGTAGGTCATTGGCATGTTAAAAGATACGACCACTACTGCCATCTGTCGCCGAATAGTAAGGCGTTACTTATAGCGCGGTTTGTGTTACACGAAACTAGATGGCACTACATTTCTAATAATTAAACATTATTTAATGAGTTGATTAAAAAGGATCATTGAACGCTGACCTCTTAATACCTAAACACTTGGAATGCTCATATTTACTTAAAATTCGTTTGTCTTTAATCTGTAACTTTTGCATTTACCTTTACCAACGAAGAAAAAGAAAATTATGTTTTTTCTTATAAGTACTAGGTGAATAAATGCAAGTTTGTCAGCGATAACCGTAACTCTCAACCTTGACACTGGCAAAATTATTGTCTCTACTTGAGAAAATGAATTAAGTTTCTGCTAGTTCACTCTTACGGTCTATTTCAACTGCCATACAATTTGGTACCACCTTCGAATGGAATGGAATTCTAACAGACACGGTTTAGAAAAACGCCCGGCTGGCTTTAATAATAACGATTTAATTTAAATACGTATGTAATTAAATTTTAGCGCCAATGAATCATAGTATATCCGCAATGAAATGGCGTTTCGGAACTAATATTCTTTCGTCATGTCCGTCCGTACTTTTGTCGCACGTGAATTGCTCATTTTACGCTTTTTGTCATAAAAATATCTCATACAAGTTGCGTGCGCGAGCGACGCTCGAAGCGCGTAATCGAGAAATCAGAGAAAGATCGATGCTCTCCAGTCGATCGATTATGTAATAGACTACGAAATGCGCTTCACTATGCTTATTGAACTTGCTTATTGAATGTTTATGTGGATGACCTAGTTGTAGCAAATTATCTTGCACGACCAGTCCCCGCTAGATCAAGAGGTATTAAAATCAAACGTAAATTAGGATAATTTTCGAAAAAGTAGACGGAAACTTCGATACAGCGTAGCGTGCGTCCGTTAGAGTCTGTGATACTTGATAGCTACCGCCACTCATTAATAAATATCCAGACACCGCCCGCAAAAAACTTCCATACTATTACGTGTTCTGACAACTTTATTTACACTCTTTAATTATTCAAATCCGGCCAAAAGGCCAAACCGAAAATCACCGCAAAATGTACGCTTCGCTGACATGTCTTTTTTCGATGCTCTGAAGCACTAATCAGTCACAGACAGTCATAATCATAAATATCGGAAATTAACAAAAAAATTGCTAAGTATTAAAAAAAAACTCAAATATTCCTTAAATTACGAATACAGGTTGAATTTCGGTTCAGACTTAAACGCGTTGATATCTAATATAGGGATTTCATAATTTCTCTCCTAAATCTTAAGTTGTAGGTATGTATTTTACGAGTGAAACAAAAATAATAGAACTAACTCAGGTTTAAGAATGGTTGGCTACATCTCGCGTTTATACAGGGTGAAATTTTGAACGTGATACAAATTACATGTTTCCTGCCCAGCAGATGCTGTATAATTAGATGCATTAACTCATTTGTTAAAATTTGTCTTAATTAAATATTGATAATTTCCTAACAAAAAAATAATTCAGAAACTGAAAGTATTGCTACCCTACATTTGACAGTTGAAAGGTTTTATCGCTGTAATTAACATCTAGTGGGTAATGTCAAATAATACGAGTAATATCAACATCGCAGATAACTTAAATCCCTAGCTCTTATGTATTATTTTGGTGTAAATAACAAACAGAGTGGTAATAATCATTATTTAATATCAAAAACAAAATGGATTTCTCAAACATACTTCAATAAATGCTCAAAATGACCACCACCTTCCCGCCGGCATGGCTCTGCTCGACGTCTTAGATTGTCTTTGAGTTTTCCAAGCACAAACACATTGGCTTTAACAGCATCAAACGCCTGTATGATTTTTTGCCGAAGTTCTGTGACTGTGTGGGACTCACGTTTGTAGACTCGCCTTTTAATTTCACCCCATAAAAAGAAGTCGACAGCGGTGTTAGGTCGGGACTACGAGGAGGCCAT
Organism: Pandemis cinnamomeana; assembly: GCA_932294345.1. Lineage (NCBI taxonomy): Eukaryota > Metazoa > Arthropoda > Insecta > Lepidoptera > Tortricidae > Pandemis > Pandemis cinnamomeana. The sequence goes on from OW028720.1 coordinate 4,933,105, forward strand.
GCGATTGGACCATTGCGGCCAATCCACCTATCGGGGAATTCTTGGTCTAAATAATTCCGCACCCGACGAGAAAAGTGGGCTGGAGCTCCATCTTGTTGGAAGTGTAGGTCGTTTTGATTTTCTTCCGGAATTTCCGGAATTAATGTTGGTAAGACGTTCCTCAACATATCTTCATACTTAGCTCCATTTAATGTACCGACAATAAAATGTGGTCCTACTACACAGTTGTTCAGAATTCCGGCCCAAACATTGACTGAAAATCGGGTTTGGAACGAGTCCCTGCGTGTGACATGGGGATTCACATTATTCCACCAATGTTCATTATGGACGTTGAGTAGCCCTATCCTGGAGAAGGTTGCTTCGTCTGACCACATGATATTTAAATGCAAGTGTTCCAAAAACCACTCACAAAACTGAACTCTTCTGGAGTAATCAGCAAGAACAATATCTTACACGCGTTGGAAATGGAACGGGTGCAGACCTTCAGCATTCAATAGCTTCCACATAAAAAAATGTGTTGTTCCAAAACGTGCGGCTGCATCCCTTGTGCTTGCTTGAGGGTGGCGGTTGAAATAACGAAGTACTCGAGTACGAAACGCATCCGAGTAGCGTGCTCGAGATCCTCTACCTTGTGCATGTGATGGAACGGACAATTGTCCATAATCCCTCAAGTTTTGGACAGTGTGGTTTATTAAACGACGAGACGGGATTGGAGAGTCTGGATACTTTTCGTGAAACAATGTCTGTGTCCGCACCGTACTACGTGATGTGTGATAAAAAATAACCATATCTAAACGCTCAACATGCGTAGGATAGGCAGGCGGCATTTTTCAGTAAAATTTTAATAAACCGAGAGATATTTGTTATGACAACTCACGTCACGAATTAGCAGTATTATTTTATTTTTATGTCAAAGTGAACCACAGAGGCGAGTGCCTATTATAAAACAAATTTAAACTTTTTGCTCTATCATTTAAAGGGTGGGGTAACCACACATGCCAATTAAAAATGGGATAAATAAGATCGTTAATTAAGTTCTAATTAATTACTTAGGTAACTCAAGACTTAGCAGAGCCTTTAAGTCCTTCAGAGATGTATCGAAAACATCGACTTTGTATCACGTTCAAAATTTCACCCTGTATGACATTCATGTTCGAAATTTTACAGTCCACCTAAATCTTCACACGGTTAATTTCTTACTTTTCCAATATTTTCACCTCTGGTTTCCGACCTTGGGGCTTGTTTACAAACGACGGATGGAGGTGACTCACCGAGTTCCATTTTCGGAATCTGGCACACTTCCTAACCTGTTCAATATTCATCAACGACAACTATCGGTTATTATGTTACATCATTCAGAAATGTCGATAGAGCCAATGCTTTATTAGGTTTTTATTGATGCAACCAATATAACCTTTTTATTATTTTAAATGTCTTGTTGCCACCTTTCCAAGCAAACGGCTTGCTCTTATCTGATTTCCTGCGGAGTGGTTCTCTAAATTAAGGCTAAGACCAGCAAAAGAGATGGCAGATGTTTTAAGTTAAAAAAGGGAGGGTAACTTTTAACAATCAAGAAAAACTAGAGTTTTTGTTCTAATGCATTCGTGAGTTAGCCATGGATCCAGAAGTTTCACATTTTTTCAACGGGGTACGAGTACCAGGATGAAAAAAAACGACGATTTGGCTTACGAGAATTATGGATGTATTTTGGTATATTTTAAATAAAAAACGAATCAGTCAGTATTTTCTGTATATCATGTAGAGCTATGTTGATCTATGTACTGCTGACAATATTTGGTGGTTACATTGTATTTTAGAACTATGATCATGTTGAAAGTGCGTGTTTCAAAACAATTCTAAACATTACTATACATTCTCTAACCGCGCTCACTTTCTGAACATCTTGACGACGGACGAAGTTTTCGTGTTTTTGTTCGTTCATTATATTAAAAAACTGGGTGCGGGAGAACAATCCTAGTTTAATATTTTAATAGAGGATTATATAATAATTATTTAAATGTCCTATTGAGTTTAAATAAGACCACTGCTCAATATTTTATTAAGTTTGATGTCTTTGATAAGTAAACGAGGCAATACATCAACTAATAAAAACTTCAAAGATATAACAAAGCACAGTTATTTGTCAACAAGCTACCCATTTATCGTTAATCGTTGTTCCTTATTGTCCAGTTTAAAGCGGAAGCCTTCATTTGTAAATTACTTTACCTTTATGCTTAGGTACCCATCTTCTTGAGACTACCACGCTGTGACTGGCTACTCTGACCAAAGGCAGGTATTGCGTGGTAGTAATATCTTTTGTAGGAAGTCGACAGAGCGTTAAGAAATGACTTTTGGTGCTAGTCACAGAATTCTACTGAGCCTTAACCTCTCGTATGCTTAAGACACGTATCCGTGCCAAGTCTATGGCTATCTTTTTTTTTTCTTCATAGGGTAAACACAGTCTTGAGTAACAAAACCCAAAATGTGTTTTGTTCAATGAAATGGACCTCCGCAAAGTAACGCCTGATTTATTAAATTGTTTACAAACTTGTCTAGTTTTTGCATTTCAAGTACACGGCTCGTGTTCACTTAGCACACGATTATATTCAATTAGGTATTGAAAGTTAATTTGTCAGAACTTTATGGACGTCTGCAGACGGCAGGCAGACGGTTTCACGCTTGTGGTTGCACCAATTAATATTTTTGCTACAGTCACGTCATACTTCGTGGTTTTATGTATTCTGTGTATTTTTAGTAAATGTTTATGCGGTGCGTATTAGGCCTAGCGAGGGTGGTTTGATTGTGAAGCAAGGTTGAGATTGAACCTATTCAATACCTTACTCATTTTCTGAATTTAGAATGGGCTGCCATGAATTAAGTAGCTATTTCCTGCGTTTTTAGGGAGTAGAAATCATAATTACTCGTAAAACAGGTTTTTTCACGTGCATATTGTCGAACTGCTTTTATCTTAAGCATTCGTAATTTTCGGTTTATCTGAGTCAAAGATCAAATATAAAATACTAAAATTCGTTTTTCATCTCATGATTGATTTCATGTTAATAATTACCGTTTTTTATCAACACCGTCCGCGACTATTTAGATTAAAAGTGGTCTTTCTTTCGGTAATTGCTTTCAGCGCCATTATTGGTTCATTATTTTTATTCATCATTCACTTTGTCACCCTTCTCTGATTATTAGTAGTTAAAATCAAGGTTTAGGTTTACCGTTCAAGTAAACTATTGCTTGCTCTGAATGTGCTTACTATATTATTGCATCAAAATCCTAAACATCTGTGCGTCCGTCGACTTTTTCCAAGGAACGCGAGAAGCGCTAATTACACTCATTAAGATTTATACCTGTCTCAGTGAAAGTCACATGTTACATTGCCACATATTTTTGAGAATTAGAAATTATTTCAGTTATATCATTCAGTAGGGTGGGCAACGTTTTGACTTTTAAAGTTTCGACTCTGGCCAGTTACAAATAATTGCTATGTTAACGTAGCACCTTGTGGATTGCTGTATTTTTACTGGACGCTCGTAGTTTATTATGCTTCTGATAACTGCGATGACAGGTGTGAAGTGCATTTATGTTCATGCGCGAAATAAATGTTGCACGAAATTCAGAAGATTTCTCGGTAATTTAGGAATCCATCTGCGTTAAATACTTTGAATTTGTAGGAAATGTTGTGTCCGCTTATCTTTTATTTCCATAAATCAAATCGATTCTTAGTTTATACGTTAAATAGAAAATTAAATAATCCTGTTCCTTGTAAGTAGGACTGTATGTTTTAAAAGTACTTGCCTATAATTATAGGATAGATTAGGCTAGACTTAATCCACTTAAGTATATGTATTTCCGGATGTTTGGTCCAGATTTATAATATCCCATTATAAATCTCTAATCATCTAATAAAATCAATATCTATACTGTTAGCTTAGCGTGTTGTAACAAGTTAATTATATTTTATCACTCACGGAAGAAGCCCTAAGCCCAAGATTGAGTCTAAAACATGAATAATTAATTTTAATTAACTTTTATACATATGAATTAGATTATTTAACTTGATTGGGTTCGCGGCCAAAGTAACTAATGAATTTAAACTATAGTTAACGACGGTCAACTAATTTGCATAATTAAGTATTTGAAAGACAACTTCTGAAAGTAATTATTTAGATACGCAAGATAAATCACTAAAGTGGTTTTGTGTAGTAGTTTGTAATTTAATAAGATGCCAAAGATGAACGCCGGCGATTATGATCTCAAGAATCAATCTTCTTAATCGATTTTAAAGCACGTAATCAGTTATTTTGTGTATAAATTACAGGTCTGATAAATACATAATTGTATGTTATTTGTTATTTTTATTAATAAACATAATTATAAGGTGGCGCCCGCGACTTCGTTTAAAATTATTTGTTTAAAATGAGAATATCTTTTTATCCCGATGCCCAATTTTGATGAAACAAAGCCTATCTGTTGCTCGACACATACATACATAAATCATGTCTTTATCCCTTACGGGGTAGACAGAGCCTAAGGTAACAAGACCTAAAGACCACGTTTAGCATGATGATGTTGCTCGATGCTTAGCTTAATCTATCAATATAGGTATAGTAATAGTATCGTTTTAGTTTACTTGTAAGTGCTTAATTGTTATAAGTATTAATTTAATATATATGGGGCGCCCCCAAGCGACAAAAGCTACATCTATACATAAATAAAATAGGGAAGTCCTATGTTTATTTCCTGGCTTTGGAAGTCGCCCCATCAAATTTAATATTCTCCATGCAGCGCTACTATGTATTCTTTCTGTCAAGGTTTTAATATCCCCATAGTAGTTTTTTTAATGTGCGGATTTTCTCTCTCTACTGCTTAATCATTATGTAGGTAAAGATTACCTAGTAATTATGCATACTATGGTAATTGTAGCGAATTTATGTTTGGTTCAAAGTCATCGTAATTATTCTTGAGTTTTGTCTTAATTTATCTATACTAATATTATAAAGAGGGGAGATTTTTTTGTTTGTTTGCACAGAATAGGCTCCGAAACTACTGGGCCGATTTGAAAAAATCTTTCACCATTAGAATCCTGCATTATCCCTGATAATTATCGGGTATATTTTTCAATTCTGCGCAGATGAAGTCGCGGGCAACAGCTAGTTGTTATTAAAAGACACAAGCTGTACTTAAATTTTAATGGCCAATGTAAACAGTGGTAAAGAAAACAGTTTCCTATTGTGTTTGTTAGATTTACCTGCAGAATATAACTTGCTCTGTTTTGCTTTACGTCGGTAAAAGTTGTTATATTCTGTTGATTTAAATTTGGTATGTGTATTTAATGCCATTAAATGAATTTCTGCTAAGTTTCTTGCGGCGCATTCTTCTTGGCAATGATGGTCCTTCCGAATGCGCTGGTAGTTTAAAAAAAGACATGTAAAAGAGCCCTTGGCGGCCAATATGCAAAAAAAATTTTTTTTTAAGTTATGTAAAAATGGTAAGAACATGATTGGATTTTCGTGTTTATTCCTTTAACTTTTAAGAGTGTTTAAGCTGATAGTCTCAAAAGAGTTTCAGAGTTTACATGAAAAATTCTTTGATCGCTACAATATTCCGCGAACAAATACAGTGTATTGCGCATTGCACGCGCGTGTTGCACAACTCTGCTATAAAGATCATTGATTAATAAGATCATTAACCGTTGAGCACTTTTAACCGAAAAAAGTCAGCGCTAAAGAGCTTAAATTTACATTATTAACAATCATAATCAGGTAATTGCTAGACCTCTTAACAAAAACTAAAATAAACCAAAGAATAAATAGATACAAATACAATATCTAAACTTGCACAACACAAGAAGGTTTGGTTTGGGAAGCGACATCCTAAACGTATTTTTAACACCTTTCAAATGTAACTTTACTTGTAGACTGGATTGCTTCACTGTATACAAATTATTTCATAGCTTTGCGGTAATTTTAATTAATAATTTACGAAACTACCCAAATGTCATATACTTTGTTGAAATCTTAACTAGTAACTGTTATCAAAAGTAGATGGGCACTTCTCTCTTTTCTTGATGACTATCAATTCCTTCACAGAAGATTATAACAATGCCTTCTGTAAAATTGAGGTCATCCTTCACCGTTAAGTAATGCGTGGGACGTTACTTGTAAAGAAAAAATCGGGCAAGTGCGAGTTGGTCTGGCGCACAGGTGATTCCGTGCATCACGTAGATACCATTAGCAAAAAAAACCTTTGGATTTCATGGTATTTATTTATACATACTTAACAAAAGTGATTTTATGAGTTTACCAAATGAAAAAAAAGATCCATTATTCTTATTACAAATGGAAATTGTTATTTTTTTTTAAATATACGTTATGATAGCTGTTGCCCGCGACTTCGTTTCCACAAAAAACATGTAACGCTATCCCGCGGGAACTATGCAATTTTTCGGGATAAAAAGTAGTCTATGTTTTAATCTAGGGCACCAGCTATGTCCGTTCCAAATTTGATCTAAATCCGTCCAGTCGTTTCAGCGTGAAGAAGGAACAAACATACACACTCACTCACATCGTCACGTCACAAACCTTCGCATTTATAATAGTTAGGGAGCTGGCGAGCATTTCGGTATATGATTTGCACACGTTTCACGTTGAGGTGGAGTGCAGTTTAAATCATTACGAATCGATTTGGTTCAATCAATTAAGGTCCTATGTCGCTGCGTTTTCGCGTTACAGCGGATTGAAGTTGCTTAAAAAAATGGGGGTATTAAGTCATTTGCACATGTCTGCCTCTGGAGTTCATTGGTCACAATCATCTTGAAAACGAAGAAAATCGAAGAGGCAGACATTCAGGACTCTGCATTATCATGGGACGGAGTCTTAAAAGTGTAAAAAAAAAAAGCTCTACTAAGTCATTTGCACACGGTTCTCATTGCGCCCATTCGATTCACTATGACTCTGTGGATTCTAAAAAAAATGTGGCAGACACTTTGCTCGCTGATTTTCACCTGTGTAACTGTTTGAAATTCACGGAATTAAGGGACAGCAGGCATACAGCAAAGCTATTCGGTAAGCAGGATAGATACGGCGCGAGCGTGCGTAGGTGCTTACCTGATAATATTGCCGTGTGTACCTATTGCATGGGATTATTGTTATTTTTTAGTTTTATTTATACAATTTTGTTTAATTATTATTCTCTAAAAGCACGGCAACGACTAAACTTCTGGAGCTGAAATCTATGCAATCATATTTTTTCTCAATGCCAACCAGAAAAAATCAATTCAATTCAGAAAAAAAAATCAAATGGTCTGCCTTTGGAATATCAGAGGCCTAAACGTCTGCCTCATCGATTTTCTTTGTTTTCATAAGGAATTCAAACATCAGTCCAAGAGGCAGACGTGTGCGCATAATATAGCACACCTTTTTTGACGTGACAACGTCTTATAAATTGGTTTGCCGGGTGACACTTCAAGAAACTGCGTTACGCTCCGCTCACGTTATGACGTTACCACTCAAAGTCGTTGTCACGTAAAACTTTCGCCCGTATACCGACTTTACAGGCAACCATTTTTTTTTTAACACTTTTGAAACGCTGTAAATTTACAACGCAGCACCACCATGATGGCAGACTATTTTTCCGTGGTTCTTCTCATTGTTTTTGATCGAACAATTCAAGTCTGCCAAGTGTGCATTTCATATACATTTTTTTAAATCATAAAAATAAATTAAAAAATTTAATACTACAAAAGTCAGAGCCCTGGATGTGTGCCTTTTCGATTTTTTGTGTTTCTAGGATGACTGTAATCATCAGGCCCAGAGGCAGACGTGTGCACATAATATAGCACACTTTTTTTTTTTTACATTTTTGAAACGCTGTAAATTTACAACGCAGCGCCACCATGGTGGCAGACCGGGTCCTTGATGTTCCTTAGGGCATAAATATTACTATTAATAACGTCTGCCTTGTGTGCTAATCATATAGAAATTTTGCTCGCCAGCTCCCTAGCTATAATGTTAGTAGGATTATGAGGCCTACAACTACTACTCGTGGTACTTGTCAAATTTCATAATTTGTCAACTGAAAGCTTACACTTACTTACTTACTTTACTTACTTACTTACCCTACAGGTTTTGATGATGTTATTGTACGAAAATGTACTTTCAAAGGGTTGTATCATTTGGTCACATTGACATTGACTTAAAACCTTCATATTTATACAGCTTCAAGAAGCCAAAGTATATTTTGTTACCCGTCCCGAAGAAAATGGTGACGACAAAGAGATGGCCAACAACGATCCTAAATGGATTACCATTTTTTTTCTGATACGGACTCCTAACAAGTGTAAGTGATTCTTGGAAGATAACACGGTAGCAAAGTGTGCAACCAACGATTCAGTACCTGTACCCCGGGGCTCTATTATGCGTCCGCTACATAATCTTCATAATCAGGAAGTACGCACTAGTTGGCTACCAGCCCACCGCTCAGTTTACCCAGTTATTAAATAACATTAATTTTAATTGAGTTTCGGTAAGCGTTAAATGTGTAACGTATCATTTTAACATGCGTTATGGTCGAATAAGAACCGCGGAGTTATGGCTTGTATTGAGGCTCTTATAGCGTTCATTTTAAAGCCTTTTTATTCGTCATCAGGTTTAAATTTTAATTACAGAAGCGGTTTAGATAAAAATTAGCTTTATTTTTCGCAAGAAACATCGATGAGTGCCCTTATGCGTTTTGAACCAATGATCGTTTCGTATGTTTGTACAGCCGAAACTGAAAGTCTGTTTTATGAGCTACGTAGAATAGGTTTTATTTATAACTTTCGTGGAAATTCGATGATATAAAACCATTAGACGAAGGTCTTATGGTTTCCATGTAAAATGCCTTTGACATGCGAACAGAACATGATTCTTAAGGGTACCGCTTTTGCCATTTTGGCTATGTAGGTAACCTTAAAAATATTTGACCACCAGTCATACCCGTCCTGTACCTACACCTGTTCAGCATTAAACACTCATAGATACATATTCTTGATAGTTTTTAACACACATATTTGAAATCTAAGCTATTTTACTTTCCATTACGAAATGATTGTCTGGGAGCGTCATTAAGACGGTAGCTTTAATGTATTTATTTAGCTCTAAACTTTTCAACTGTTCTTCCTATTTGGTAATTAATACATTCAGGTGTTTCTTTGCAAAGGTCCATATACGGTATAATAACATACATACATAAATCACGTCTTTATCCCTTACGGGGTGGACAGAGCCTGTAACAAGACCTTAAGGCCACGTTTGTGATTGTGGGCGTATAGGTGGAAAGGGACGGCATAATAAACGGTTACAAATGACCATGCCTCTCTTACTTGCCTGAGTAGCAAAGGTAATTTGTTCCACTTTGATTACCTACATCCAGTTAAGCTACTTGTCTTGAACATTACGTGAACAAAGCGTTCATGGTTTCTCCATTCGTAATAAACAGTAGTTCCGTGGGGTACTTGATAACGAAAAATAAATCGGTTAATGTGACATAAAAGCTTGGTTAATGTGAAATGTCCTTATAGGCGACTGGCTGGTTTGAAGCCCTCTTCATTGTCTATGTACATTGTATAGGTTTAGTAAGTTTTAATAAATCAGGAGTTGTACAACAGTTGATCAGTGTGGCTAGACAATGTCACTTTTGAGTATAGATAACGCTAAAAAAATGGAATGAAATTATATGGGATTGACATAAATCATGAAAAATCACGTGATCTAGCAGAGCAAATATTACTAGCAAGCGTATGTCGACATCGATACGCTTTGTAGCGTAGCATAGCCACTTGTCTAGCCACGCTGTCAGGTTGCAAATGTAAACATATTGTGTTTTAGCCATAGTTCCTATTAATCTTGTATTTGTGAAATTAAACTCGTAAAACTATTGTGGAAACTTGTGGTTTAAATCATCGTGAATAGTCCTTCTTTTTCTCCCGTTTCAATAATAGAAGGATAGGGCAACTTTAGTTAAAATTATACGAGTACGTTTTAAAAGAAGTCAAAGAAGCGAAACTATACTGCTATTATTCACTAATTTACTCACTCACTCTTTGTCGGTCTCTCGCTTAATGCTCCTCTCATTTACTCAAAGGTTAACTGGTAGAGATCCCTTATAGGGATAAGTTCGCTTTGTGCATATATTTAAGCTCTTTTTTGTGATTTGTCTCTGCTTTTTTATATTTGTACAATAAAGCATTTACTTACTTACTTAATTTATTATTTGTTTTGGATGTAAGGCTTTACTAGCAATATACCTAGAAAAAAACAGCGCTATCTTACGAAATTTCACTAAATTCCTATCTAAATATCGTTAGTCAACAAACATAATTACTTAATACTCGTGAATACTTATTAAACTAGCATAACGTTGCAAAACTTAAAGTAAAAACTTTTTTTCTTTTATGTTATGAGTATCTAATCTGTAAACGTTTCGATATAACTAACTCCGATGTAAAGAGTTATCTCAAAACCAGCGAACAACTGCATCTGCTTTAAAAGAACACCAGCAACTTACACCTAGTTTTTAACCAAAACTCACCGAAAAAAATCGGATCCGCGTAAGTAATCCCAAATAGAATCGCGTCGTTAACAAATGGAACCAAAGCACATGTTTTCACCGTGTGGTCGAGAGAGCGCCGCGTCGCGTCGGCGCCCGCGCTGGCGCTGCACTGCGCCGTGCGCACGCGCCGCGCCTCCACCCGGCGAGGTCTGCTGAAAGTGCAGCGCGGGACGCTGCGAGTTGCGACATGCAGATAGGTCACATGTATCTGTTCAATTAAAACTATACTACATACATACATACATACATATATCACGTCTTTATCCCTTACGGGGTAGACAGAGCCTAAGGTAACAAAACCTTAAGGCCACGTTTAGCATGATTAAGGGCTGGAAAGGGAAATCACAATAGTGATGGGTTGCTAGCCGCATCGCCTATAACATGATTCCTAAGACTTCCGCCCATTCCCTCACTCAAAACTATACTGTACCTACTAAATAAATCCCTACTAATATTAATAAATGTCTCCAAAATGTCTAAATGTCTACTAATATTAATAAATATGTGAAAGTAAATCTGTCTGTCTGTTACGCTTTCACAGCTAAACTACTGAACTGATTTTAATTAAATTTGGTACAGAGATAGTTTCAGTTAAGTTGGTGAGGGTAGCGGGAACGCATTGGATGCGGATGGCGCAGGGCCGATCTGTTTGGGGAGCCCTGGGGGACGCCTATGTTCAGCAGTGGACGTCTTTCGGCTGACATGATGATGATGATGATGATGATAGTTTCAGTCCCGGGAAGGACACAGGTTCCCGCGGGATAGCGATAATTTTCTTTGTGGAGGTACCTGTTTTCTGTATTGGTTTTTGTTTGGTGTTCAGCAAAGCGTCATTGCATTGTATTGTTGGGTGGTTCCTCACTATTAGGTTTTTGAGCTCCTAAGCTAGACAGCTTCGATGTAATGTGATGGCGACTGTATCTATTACGTGATTCTATACCAGTCAATTTATGGCTTTGTAAATGCCATGCAAATAACTAAATTACATTCGCTCTCAATCGAGTTTATATGTTTTTTATGCATTTCGTTTGACCTCAGACATACCATGGAGTGACTCGTACCTTGAGTCAGTAGGTTATGTGGAGCACGTTTTCTGGAACAAGAAAAAGTAGAATGTGCGAAGCCGCGATAAAAACGATAGAATAGTGTAAAAAAGTTGTAATATCCCTAACTCCGCTCATACTTCTAGAGCGTTTTCACTTTAGCATGAACAATTCCAGGATGCTGATGTGTTCGCTGATCGTTGGCTGACACTTCTGTCTAGAATTATTTTATTTTTAGCGAGCTTGTCATACAACTATTTTTGTTATAAAATTATTTGATGACTGTACATGGTATGTTTTGATGTGCTTTTACTTGTTAAAATTAAGTTTTCCAGTGCTTTGGTCTATACTGTAATGTTGGGTAAATTGTTTGACGAATTAATTAATTCATTTTATTTGGGGCATCAACAGCAATACAGTACATTATAATGAGACATTATAAATAAATAAATAACTGCATAATAATCTATTAATCTTACTAATATTATAAATGCGTAAGTTAATGACGATATTTATACTTAGATATTGTTTAGTTCTCTTTCACGCGGAAATAACGTAATGAAACTGATTTTGATGAAATTGGACACCCAGAATTGGCAAATAATTTTAATCACGAAAAATTACATAGTTCCTGCGGGATAGCGATAAATGAACCGTCATAGAAGTTGCGGGCAAAAAATAGTAATTAACTTTGTATGTTTATTATTCAGTTTATACTTAATATCGAACTCTTAAGACGTCGTAAGGTAAAAAAAAACTGATCGCCGTTTTAATTACGTTTAAATTATCAAAATGAAAATAAGTCTGTGGATATCTTAATAGGCAATTATCGTTAGCTATTATTAACACGTCAAGTGTTTGTTTTACATAAATCGAATAATTTCTCACCTGTACTAGACTAACCGTTAACAAATTCATAGATTGAATCTTTATATTTGTAACATTATATTAAAAATTTGCAGAAACAGTAAATTCTAATCTAAACTACGATAATTTAATTTGCATGAATTATTAAATCGATGCATAATATTAAGTTTATTTAATTTTACTATTTAATTAATAATATTTTGCATAGAATATTCGCCAATGACAATATAATATCGTCGCTTTGCATAAACTAATCGTTAGATCTGTAGAATTAGGCTTCCTGACACATTTATCACTTTCCAATGAACTTTTGACGGGTGCTACTAGTTTTGTGTAAATATAGTCTTTGGAGAAAACCAGCATTATTATGTGTTTTGGAGATATTAAGCCTTTTACAATCCTAATATTCCTGCGCTAAATTGATTTTAAGTTATATTCATAACCCATTCTGTTGTTCTGACCTGATTGAATAGTGTTAATTAGGGTGCTTTTCAAATAGACGTGTAGCGTAAAAGAGATGGGCAAAATCGACAAATCAGATCAGTTGATATCACGCATTACACCAAGAAAATAAAATGCAAACAAATAAAAAAGAAACACAAACACACGAATGAGTGTTAGTACCTATTTAAACGACTTCAACATTTCTTCCGCCTTCGTCCAATCAATTCTTAAATCAGATCAGTCGGATCGCACACGGAGGTGCATGAAGTCATATAGGTAGAAAGTGATGTTATTCTACCATAGATTTTGATCAAGTGCGTACGTTCATAAAATAGATTTGTATCGTAATGTAATTACATTGCGTGAGACGTCGGTGCTCCACGCCGATAGCGTATATCTTCGCGGTTGTAACATTACTCAGATTGAAAACAAATTACTGTTGTAAGTTTCACGTTACAATCTATGATTATGATTGTATGTACATCGCTAATTGGGTATTAGTCTTCGCGATCATGTACGTAAGGTAAGGAGACTAAAAACTGAAACAAAAGCCGAAAGAAAATAGGAGCGGGCGCGCCACATATATCGCAGGTCTGACGAAAGATATACCGCGATCAGAATGGGATTGAAAGATCTATTAATACATTTACTTGTGGTTTAAATCGTGGGTCATGGCTTCTCAAACAGAGGCTCACACCTCTGCGTTTCTTGGAATTTTCGTGCTCAATACACTTGCGAAGCAATTCAATGGTGTGTGTGACATTCCCAATTCGCACTGGGCCCGTGTGGGACGCATTGTAGGCTGGAAATGATGTTGATGATGGAAGATATTCTAGTGACCAAAGTCTAGCTTTTAGGCCAAGGTGCCCCTGAAGGATATAATTTCACAACAAATAATAGTCTGAATATAACATTTGACTAACTGTCGAAAAATAAGCTGTGATTGTATAATTATTTTATTGTCCGCGCTTTTAATTGTATGCGCATAAAAAATATACGATTACAGCAAATTCGATATCCTCATCAATACGGACAAACATATTATTTTATCGTCCTCATTTCACCGAGTAAACAGATAAGTACCTATTCGACTCAGGTGTTCGATTTCATGTCCAATATTGATTTCTATGGTCAACTTAAACTGTACTGCCTTAACCTCCAGTATTTTCCACTAGATTTCTAAATCAGGAACTCTCAGGACTGGTTGTTGATCGGACAGGTAAAATCAGCGGTACTGACACCGTGGCTTTTCCGCCTGAACATGATATTTCAAACAGGTGGGTGCAAATGATACTCGCTTATTTAATATGTAGTATTCGTAATTTCTGATATTATTTTGCTAGTTTACAAGTTTGCGGTGTAGGAAGACGAGACGATATATGAAGTCGCGTTAAAACCATGAGCTTTGTGGCCCGAACCTTTGTAGAAAAGTTAATTATTATTAAAAATTGATTGCTGGAGTAATAGACTGATTTTGAATACTACATATTTTGGTTTAAATATTTTTTAATGAAATGGGTGGCAAATGAGCAAATGGGTCAACTGGTCGTGAGTAAACTTGCAACGCCAGAAGATTTTAGATGCGCGGGCTGCGTAGCCAGTCTAGCTAGACAAGACAGCCAAGATAAAATAACCTATGTATTTATTTCCACTTATTTCACCGGCTGTCTTTCTCTCTACGCCGGATTAGCGAGTTTACTACTATCGACTGAATATTTTACCTACTCGCAGTCAGGTTTGTGTTCGCAATGATAATTAAATAAAACGGTATAGTAAAGTTATGAAAATGTTGAGAAAACACCTACTTAACGATGATTAGAAAAACTTAAAACCTTCGTTTTGTTATGGTAAGTATACGGAACGTAATAAAGCTGTGTGATATAACGTATAATGTGCGGAAGTAGAGAAGCTATTGCTAAGTATGAAGCGTCCTGTCACTAAGTTAATACCTCTAAGTAAATATTTCACAAGCAACCACAAGGAAAGCGTTTAACTTGATGCTAATATTGTCACTGACATTTCGATCTTCCTTCTTATGGTCAATGTTCTTATGCAACCCATAACGGCAACTTTATAAATCTTTTATAAATATGTATTTCTGTTGTTCCGTACTTTCCTACATTTAAATTAGTTTATTTTTATTTTTATACCGTTCGCATCGTTTAGCACATACAATTTTAGTTCCCATTTCTAAACGTCATTTTTCAAAATTATTACTGGAATGGTGTATATCTGATTTCCGAACAAAGCGACGCGACAGTGCTGCCCCCCTGCGACAGTCTTCAGAGGCTCTTATTAGCAACTTCGAATGGCGGCACGCACGCACAAAACGATCCCTTTCTTTCAATCTATTTTCACCTGAAAACTTTCATTAGCACCACAGTGTTAAAATCCCTGACTAGTTCAGCCAGTGACCTATGGAGATACAGACGGGGGCCCCCAGGAAACCATCAGCTCGTCGATTTTGGTGAGTCAGATATTGCATTATTCCAGGCCTCCAGAAACCTTCTATTAACTTTCTTACATAAATAGTTGTTCCTACGAACCGGATTGGCTCGATATATTGTGTGTGCTAATAGTTTCAATTATATTACATACTTAAATTACAAGTACTATAACATTTTCTGGAAAGTACCGACGTGCTACCGTCTTCAAGTGTGTGATTTACTAAGGAAAAAGTGCCGATTTAGTTACTGTGATTCCACCTTACGCTTATAATAAGTGGTGAGGTAACCGATTAAATTTGTATTTCCGAGTTTTACATCGTAATTCTCATTTTGCACTTTTTATTTCAATAACCGTGCGGTAGGCATAAGTCGCTCGCCGCGCGTCGCCCGCCACCACGGCGCCAAGTCTAGCGTATAAGCGCGACGCCTGACTTTACTTGCGTATTTCGGTATTGTTGCATTTTCGTGTTTAATACCATAAATATCAATATTATAATAATAAGAATAAGTGTTCTTTTCAGTATTACTTCTATTTACGCACTACGTGGTAAATAATTTTATTATAATATTAGTTCTGTTCGAGTTTCAAATTTCTTTTCTTTCAATTTTGTGATGCAATTATTTCGTCACTAAAATTATTAGGTATAGGTACACATTGCGACCGTACCAGTTATAAATAATTACGTATTACTGCGTAATAATATTTTCAACAAACAAACACATTTTGTTCACGTTTTCTTATTAGATTTCCCACACGATGGAGATCGAACAATTATATTTCGAGCGAGACATTCAATTGAACACGTTACAAAAAATGGCAGAATGTTCCGAATCCGATGAAATGCAATTTCGTTGTAGAATTAAAGAATTATGCTCAATTAAAAAAGAGTTTCTTAAGGTACAGGTTAAGATTGAAAAATCTTTAGCTAAAAATAATAGCTTTTCTAAAGAGGAGCAGCTGTCTTTCCGCAATAAGTTTGATGATTTATACTATCAGGTTCAAGTGGCTGCCGACACCTACAAGATTCTGCAGCGTCGCAGTAGTCAGGTCGGCAATGATATTAAAGACAACGTCGTGTCGCACAGTTCCCGCGGGTTGAACTTACCTCCGCTACCGTTACCGTCATTTAGTGGGCAGCCCACTGAGTGGGCAGCGTACTACGATTTGTTCAAATCGCTTGTTCATGACAATGTTGACCTTTCAGATGTGCAGAAGTTTAGGTACTTGTTGCTAACGTTAAAAGGCGAACCATACAACCTGATAAAGTCTCTTCCCATTACAGACGCGAATTATAACATCGCTTTAACGATATTGAGCAATAGATACGAGAATAAACGGATCATTGCTACGAAACATTTAGACAATATTCTAGACCTGGAACCTCTTACTGATAAAAATACCTACGTTGGTTTACGTAATCTTTTAAATGTTTTTCAAGAAAACTTGACGGCACTCAGTGCCTTAAGTCTGCCTATTGCGGAATGGAGTTTTATTCTTCTGAATATTTTGTTACGAAAAATGTCTCCCAACATTCGTCGACGCTTTGAACTCTCCTTGTCGTCTTCTTCGGAGATGCCCGATTATAAGGAACTACTCGAGTTCCTAAGGCGCGAGCTGGCCGCTCACGAGGTGATGCTGGGCACGGCCGGCGGCGCGCCCGGCTGCCCGCGCCCGGCCGCCGCCGCGCCCGCGCCGGCGCGCCGCTCGCCGCCGTCGCCGCGGCAATCTTTCGCGCGCGCGCAGTCGGAATATGTAAACTCGCCCGCGCGTACTCGCACATTTTCTAATGTTTCTACGAAACATAATCCGCCGCGGTCGGTGCAATTTAACGTCGAGTCTTCGACTAATAATGGTTCGCCGAAGTCGAACAAAGTATGCATTTATTGCAAATCGGCTTCACACATTTTAAATAAATGTGAAGATTTTCTTAAACAATCAATTAATGATCGTAAGACTTTCATCAGTGAAAACAACGTGTGTATCAACTGTCTTCACGTCGGACACGACATTAAAAATTGTTTTTCGAGATTTACGTGTAAAGTTTGTTCGCAACGTCATCATTCCTCGTTACATGAAAACGGGCAAGCGGCGCGCTCGGGTTCACTCCCGGCGCCCCCGGTCGCTGCGGCCGCCGCCGCCGCCGCTGCGCCGCCTAGCATGACGCACTGCGGCACGCGCGCTCGCACGCCGTGCAACGTTTTACTCACCACGGCGGTCGTGGACGTCCGCTCGGCGGCGCCCGCGCCTCCGCCCTGCGCGCCTGTCCCCGTGCGGGTTCTGGTAGACCAGGGTTCTCAGGCTACTCTTATTGCAGAGTCATGTGTTCAGCGTCTGAATTTACGTCGTTTTCATGCTGCGTGTGACTTAACCGTTACAGGAATAGGTGACAAGGACGAAAAATCCCGTGGTTACGTCGTGGTCGAGGTGACGCCTCGTGGTAAAGTCGAGCCCAAGCTATTAATCGAAGCGCATATTTTGCCTAAAATTACAAGCTACGTGCCCAATGTCAACTTTTCGGTTGAAAAACTTCCGCATTTGCAGAATCTGACCCTCGCGGACCCCGAGCTCCGCTCCTCGCGTCCAGTAGAACTGTTGTTAGGATCGGATTACACGGGCAGTGTGTTGCTTCAGGACAACGTAGTCGGGCCTCCTGGGACTCCAGTCGCTATGAATAGCATTTTCGGCTATTTACTGAATGGTCGGGTTCCTGCTACGGACACGAAATTTCAGTTACATGCCAGTTTCAATTCCTGTCAAAGTGATATCGACCTTCAAAAGTTCTGGGAATTAGAATCCGTACCGGAAGTGAAACCGCTTACGCCAGACGAGGCTAGGTGCGAATCCATTTTCGTCCAGACTCATTCGAGAGATGAAACCGGCAAATTTATCGTTGCTCTTCCTTTCAAGCCAGACGCCCCTCCCCTGGGTGAATCACGTGACATTGCTCTTTCGCGTTTAATCAAGCTGGAACAGAGGCTTGAACGCAATCCTGATTTGAAGTCAGACTATGTTAAATGTCTCCAAGAGTACATTGACCTCGGTCATGTGGAGCTCGTTGATGAGTCTTTGGCACCCTCTTCGACTCCCTACTATATTCCTCACCACTGTGTGGTTAAATCTTCTAGTACCACAACCAAGGTCCGTGTGGTATTTGATGCCTCATGCAAAACCACAAACGGTCGTTCCCTAAACGATAATCTTCTCATTGGACCAAAATTGCACCAAGATATCGTGCAGGTTCTTCTTAAATTTCGTTTGCACAAAGTGGTATTTACTGCAGATATCAAGATGATGTACCGTTTCATTTCCCTGCGA
This sequence comes from Pandemis cinnamomeana, assembly GCA_932294345.1. Classification (NCBI taxonomy): domain Eukaryota; kingdom Metazoa; phylum Arthropoda; class Insecta; order Lepidoptera; family Tortricidae; genus Pandemis; species Pandemis cinnamomeana. Next base: position 4,951,821 of record OW028720.1, read on the forward strand.
TCAGAAGACCGTGATTATCAGCGTATCCTCTGGCGTACCAGTTCTGACATGCCTGTTCAGGAATTTCGATTATGCACAGTGACGTTCGGAGTCGCGTCTTCTCCGTTTCTTGCCTTACGAACCCTTCGTCAACTCGCTATTGACGAAAGTGCTTCTTTTCCTAAGGCTTCCAAGATTTTACTTTCGGATGTCTTCGTCGATGACGTCATTTCAGGTACGAGTTCGCTTGATGAAGCGTTGCTTCTTCAACAAGAGCTTATTTCTTTGTGCCAGACGGGGTCTTTCGACCTCAGAAAATGGACAAGTAACCGTCCAGAGTTAATGTCTTCTGTGACTTCTAATGCGGAGCCCAACGAAGCGTTAGCGATTTCCAACCTGGATGGTGACACTTCGGTCAAAGTATTAGGCCTTAAGTGGTTTCCGAAATCAGATACTTTCAGTTATGAGGTCAAACCAAGTCCTGCGACTTGTTCAAAAAGGATCATACTGGCGGAGATTTCTAAAATTTTTGACCCGCTTGGTCTTCTTTCTCCAATAACACTGTTTGCGAAACACTTAATTCAACGGCTTTGGATCTCGGGAATATCGTGGGACGAAACCCCACCGAAATCAATCTCTGACGATTGGTTTAATTTCATTTCTGAGCTGCCCCTGCTTGAATCAATTTCTATTCCGCGTCATGCCTTTCCTGAGAGCAGGTATACACAAGTCCACGGCTTTTCGGACGCCTCTGAAAAGGGGTTCTCTGGGACAGTATACGTACGCGTCACAGACATACACGACAATATTCATGTCCATCTCGTTTTGGCAAAAACGAAGGTAGCGCCTTTAAAACGCATTTCAATACCTCGCTTGGAGCTGTGTGGGGCTGTACTTCTCTCAAAATTGATTGAGACCGTACTGAGTACCTTTTCGGGTTTGATTTCAAATAACGATGTCTATGCCTGGAGTGATTCATCGATCACTTTGGCCTGGTTACGATCTTCGTCGCACGAATGGCGTACGTTTGTGTCAAATCGGATTACGGAAGTAACAAGTCGCGTCCCGGCATCTCGGTGGCGCCATGTACGGTCAGCAGATAATCCTGCAGACCCAGCATCGCGCGGAGTCTTACCGTCTGAACTCGACCAGGAGCTTTGGTTCTACGGCCCTTCTTGGCTTAAACGTCCTGAGGCCGAGTGGCCCGTATCTAACCTTGATTTCATTACAGACGAAGAAAAACGAAGTAACGTTCTCGTGTCGACAGTGGACAGTACGGATAAGACTGATACAGAATTTATTTCTAGATTTTCATCACTTTCTAAACTTCTACGTGTGGTTTCCTACACTTTCCGCTTCATAGAAAAATGTCGCAAACTTAAAAATTATTCTAAACATATAACAGTCCACGAATCTAAGCGCGCACTTTCGCGTCTAATCTCTCTTGTTCAAAGTGAGCAATTTTCGGATGACCTTTCAAAAATAAAATCTAATAAAAATTGTTCAGATCGTTTACAAAAACTGAAACCCTTCGTCGACAGTGGGGGTCTTCTCAGGGTCGGCGGCAGGATTGATCGAGCTCATACGTCATACAACGCGAAGCATCAAATTTTACTCCCGAAAGGACATCATTTAACGAGCTTAATAATTGATCACTATCATAGGGTCAATCTACACGTAGGGCCGCAGACATTGCAATTCATTCTTTCCCAAGAGTATTGGATTCTGTCCGCGCGCGACGCGGTACGCATGCGCACCCGCCGCTGCGTACAGTGTTTCCGAGCGCGGCCTCGCCCCGCTCCACAACCCCAGATGGCGGCTCTTCCCGCAGCGCGGGTAAGATCGTTGCGCCCCTTCTTACACGTCGGGGTAGATTTCGCTGGTTATTTCCAATTAAGGTCGAGCAATTTTCGCAACTCAAAACTTTTCAAAGCCTACGTCGCTGTTATGGTTTGCATGTCCACAAAGGCGTGTCACTTGGAGTTAGTGCCAGATTTATCCACCGAAGCTTTTCTAAACACATTAAGGCGTTTCGTGTCCCGACGGGGACTTTGTTCAGACATATATTCGGACTGCGGTCGTAACTTTGTTGGGTGTGATAGATATCTTAAGGAACTTTTTGATTTTTTAAAGACAGATTCTACTCAGCTCGAACTTAATAAAAAATTAATGGATTCCGGAATTACCTGGCATTTCAATCCAGCTTACGCAAGTCACTTTGGTGGGATTTGGGAATCTTGCGTAAAAAGTTTTAAAACACATCTTTATCGTGTGATAGGAACACAAACCCTTACTTATGACGAGTTCAACACTATCCTGTGTCAGATTGAGTCAGTGCTCAACTCTCGACCACTTTGCGTCTTAAGCAGTGATCCAAGTGATCCGTTGCCGCTCACACCCGCGCATTTCCTCGTCGGGGAGCCATTGACCGCGTTGCCCGAGTATGACTTCAGTGATGAACGACCCAGCCGTCTTCAACGCTGGCAGGTCATACAGCAGGCTGTTCGTCATTTCTGGAAGCGGTGGAGCACCGAATATCTTTCCCAATTACAACAGCGGGGCCGATGGTTCCGCGATGAAGGCGAGTCCCCGGTGTCGGAGGGCACTGTGGTGGTGGTACGCGACGACGGCCTGCCGCCCCTGCAGTGGCGCCTCGCGCGTGTGCACGAGCTGCACCCGGGTGCCGATGGTGTTACCCGTGTAGTTACGTTACGCATGGGTAATTTTTACACGAAAAGACCTATCGTAAAAATTTGTCCATTGCCTATAGACTAAGAGTCTTAGGTGTCTATTAGTATACTACTTAGGTTTAATATTAGTTAAAATAATTCACTTATTTTAAGGCCGGCGGCATGTTCCGTACTTTCCTACATTTAAATTAGTTTATTTTTATTTTTATACCGTTCGCATCGTTTAGCACATACAATTTTAGTTCCCATTTCTAAACGTCATTTTTCAAAATTATTACTGGAATGGTGTATATCTGATTTCCGAACAAAGCGACGCGACAGTGCTGCCCCCCTGCGACAGTCTTCAGAGGCTCTTATTAGCAACTTCGAATGGCGGCACGCACGCACAAAACGATCCCTTTCTTTCAATCTATTTTCACCTGAAAACTTTCATTAGCACCACAGTGTTAAAATCCCTGACTAGTTCAGCCAGTGACCTATGGAGATACAGACGGGGGCCCCCAGGAAACCATCAGCTCGTCGATTTTGGTGAGTCAGATATTGCATTATTCCAGGCCTCCAGAAACCTTCTATTAACTTTCTTACACTATTTACTCAGGTTTGTCCAATACATTTGGAAAGTATGACGTAACCATGGATTATTCGAATGTATAATGCACATCACTTAATTTCGCACGCGTCTGCTTAATTTGGTATGACATTTTTCCTTATTAACGCCGGATAGAGTCTAAGATTGTCTGTTTTATATTAAGCGTCTGTTAGTTCTCGTATTACTGGCTTAAAAAGCAATTCTTCATTTTTATAAGTATTCCGAAACGGTAATTTTTTGGCATTAATTTAATTGGATGATGCTAGCTTCTTGACTGTTACGTTCCGATCATCGAACTCCCATTTCTATGTTAATATCCACTAAAAGATATCGTAATAGTTGCTGGTAAAGCGACCAACACTTTTAGTTGTAAGACAAGGTAGCGTTTTGGTCTCCGAGCATAATATATTTTTAATAAAACCTTCGATAGATAAATAGTGATTGTTACCAAGGCCGTGGTTTAGCTGTCCCTTGTGCAGTATTAGGTCTAACAATCAATTTCAGAGCCACAAACCTTGAGGAAGCCGGCTTCGACCAACGCTGTGTAGAATTCGTCCGTAGAGTCTTTTAGCCACTGCAGCCGCTTAATAAATATACACCCGCGAAGACTATCCGTGGTATTATATACACAAATTAAACTTTTGCACCAAATATTACACACACTAGGTAATTAATATTTACAATAATTTAAATACAAATCCAAATCCGCATAAAAGACCGACCGTGCACCGACAAATTAGAAAACAATTGACAGCCGCCTTATTAGTTCTTTTTAATCAGTGCCGCGGCGCGTGGCAATGGACTAGCGCTAGCCAGCCACCAACAGCCAAAAAGGTTAAAACCCTAAAAATTGATTACTATTCAAAATACTTGCACAATATATAGTTGTGGAATATCCAATTTCTACGCAGGATATTTCTATCACAGCATAATCCATCTCCACATCAAGCTTATTTATGGGTATCTTCTTTACATTGTCTGTTCATGATTTAAGCTTCTTATTTTTTTCTGTTTTATTTCATTTCATCTTTATCATTTTAACCGACCTAAAAACAGGCGGAGGTTCTCAATATGTCGGAATCCTTTTTTACTTGTTGCGTGTATGTTTCATTCTATGTTAAACATTCGATTAATGTGTCGTAATCATAATATAAGTAGATAACTATGTAAGCCATACAATAAATAAATAAGGGATGTATGTAACGTACCTATGTTATAACCCCACTGCGGCAAAGTCAATGTAAAAACGAAATTATCCAACTAAATACCATCATAAATATATATTTGGCTTTACTTCGGGGGTGTAAGAGTGTGTTCTGACATATTTAGCCATTTTGTAACTTCGATATCGGCTCGTGCGGCCGTCTTCGCATTCCAAGTGTCACAGGTTATTTTTTAACCTTCGACGCAAATCGTGACGTCAATTTCTCTCTCTCTCTCTCTCTCTCTCTCTTCTGCCACGCACACAGGTGGCATCGTAGATCTCGAGCGGATGCACCTATTCCGATGCGGTTTTTTTCATTCGAAAGCTATTTTTCCTTGTGGTTCTTAGATATGTTTGGTAAAAACCGGTAACAGTTATAGTAGTGTTTACTTGGGGTTTTTTAATTTTTAATTTATAATCATATTGGGGTTTTAGTATTTAACTTATCTACTGATGTCTTTTACATTTGTGACCGATTGCAATGGTCGTGGGAATTTAAATATTGGCGATAAGGTAGACCAATTTTAATCTTATAATAAATGCTAATGGCGCCGCCCAAATTACCATGACAAATGTGATTTTGCGTGAAATATAGTTTTTTTATGTTAATTGTATGCCATGTTTGTTTACGCAAATTAGAAAAGAATTTACAACGTCGGGCATGCGAACCGTCTAACCTCAAAGTCTACTTCTGTTATAGTTTTTTTAATTATTATTAATGGCTTTCATGGTCCATTTCAGCAATAAAATAACAAATCAGATGAATTTTAAAGGGTTTAAAAGAGTTTTCATATTATTGGGGACATAGAAAATTATCCCTAATATAATACTTCACCGCTTCGGACTGAGTTTCACCATGATATAGGATTTGAGGCCTCTACGCATAAAAAACTCATCTTTTGAAAAATATTAATATTTCGTCAGTTCCATTGGGTATTTTTTTGGGTAAATTCGAGCATTTAACGGTTTAACTTCATACTATCGAGTCTTTTTTCTCGAGCGTCATAACCAGGTTCTATCACCCGGCTATCCGGTCGTCAAAGTAGCTCCAGTATTTTTACCAAAGTAATCTATGTTGATAATTTGAATGTTTCCTATTGTATCATAGCATACATCGGAATTATGGGTGAAGATCGTAAAGGGCAACTTAACAGACTTATGCGCGAAGATGTACCTAGTTAACAAAGGCTTACGTAACACAGTAATGAGTCTAGTCCGTGATGTACCCGTGGCTATCATTCTCGGCGCACGCGTCGCAGAATCGTGACGACGAATGCTGAATGTTGGTTGAGGTATTGCATTCGCTCTCTCAAATGTTCGTTCGGAATTGCCTGCTTGCAATGGATAAAGTAGATATTGATTTAGGTGGTGATACAAATAGTTGTAGCAGCTGAAAGATTTTAAACAAATAATGGAAATTGTTTGATGCTTTGTGCGGTCGGCTTTGAGTAGAGCGAGAATGTTGTTCCATTAAAGGCCGAGAGCGGACCAGCGACTCTTGGGGTTGCATCCATTGGTGGCAGTGATTGCTCTATAAAAAATGAATACAAACATGCATAGCGATGATAATTATGTTTGTCTAAAGTGCATAGTGAAAAAATAAAACCTTAATGTTTTTGTTTATAATTGTTATTTCAGTGGTTTTGATAAAACCGTTTGATTTCAGGTAAGAACTCATCACTTCATACTCTTCAATGCTTGTGAGTATACTAACATCGTCATTGTATCTGTGACTCATCGTTTTTCTTTTTTTTCTTTCAAAAATGTACAAGTAGCAAGACATAACAGATGTCCAAAACTTTGAGGTATTAACATGACATAGGATTTGTTAAATATTTACGATCTTTTTCTATTACGATTGAGACGAAAGCGGTTTGTACCTATCACTTATTTATTTCACTGTTTTAATTCGACGCAACGAGGCAGGCTTTTGGCGCGCGCGCAGCAAATCCAGCGACCGGGTGAAAGTAAAACTCGGGCGTTTACTCGAACCGGCGGAAATTCGCTTGCGACCTTATTTAGAATTATCCGCCATTACACAGAAATTATACGCAATGCGATCCGGAACTACTACGTTCGACGAAATATTGTGGTTTTGAGGATAATACCTAAATGATATTATAATGAAAATTACGAAGACTGTCTGCTAATTATTTAAGTAGCTGCACTATTATTGTGAAACTACTATGAAAATCAGCAATGTAGGGGCGCAGTTCTATATATCTGCTACAAATCTTTCTGTTGTCATTTGTTTTGTACCGACATCGAGATCGTTGTCTCGTTCTATCTAGAAGCGATCTTGGGACTTGCACAGTCATGGCGTCTCAATCCTTCTTGTGGAAAATGAAATTGTGTACAGTGCCTGTACCGTAGACAGACGTTACACTAAGAACCGATTTTCCAATCCTCAGATAAGCACTTATCTGACAGATACCCATTGATGAAAAATCAGCTCTAAATGGACGTTAAAAAAATTCTCCAATATGACACACTTCAAATATCATAGTGAGAAAATAATTATCTTAAGTTGACATCTTAGGGTCCATTTAAATTTTAATATTTAATTTGATTACTTGTTTAAATTACATTGGAAACTCGTTTATATAATATTAGCTTCCTGTTCTGCAAAGCTGTCATTTTCCAAACACCCTTTTGATGCGTGAACACCAATAAAAAGCATTCAATGTTTATTTTCAATCGACCAACTAAACTATTGGCTTCCACCTGAATACCTACTTACTTTTGGACATCCGAAATGTCTCGGAAGGTCATATCGCTCTGGCATTCACTTGATTGTATTATTTCCGCTTGAATTTGTGTGACTATGGTAGCTATGAAACTCGGCATTTGACTTTGGATAATCGGAGGTATACTTTAATGACCAAGACGGAGCTAAGAAATACTGAAATGTGATGTCAATTTAATAGGGTTTGTTATGCAAATGACCAATATTTTAAGGGTAGATAATACTCTTGTTCCCAGCAATCCGTTCCTAGTGCGAGTTCTATCGTTTTCTGATGTAACACAACGTCTACTCTAGTTTGTCCATTATTTGATCTGAGTATTCTATCTTCGGCCTTCCCCATCTTCCTTTTATTTTTATTATTTTAGTGCTAAAGCACCTTGTTATGTATCTATATGACATGGCCTATGTTTGAGATATATTAGGATAAATTTTATTTTTAAATTCCAATTCCACCCGTATTTGCAATTCCGGAATTACTTTTTAATTGAGTTCACGACGCATGCGCCGATTACGAGGTAAGCGCATTGATTAAGGCTAAGTTTCTCAATCGAAACTTGAATAATAACAGTTTTATTCAAGTACCTAACACTTACATTTAATTTCTATAGCATTTCATTATTTTAGCGAAGGTTGCCGACGCTTCTCTTTCATCACTTCATATTAATTGTTAATTTAAATTGCCCATGCAATGGCCGGTGTAGAAATCTATCCATGAAAAGTTTTGCGACCTTCTGACTTTTGTTTTATGATTTTAATTGGGCATAATTTATTATTATGTTGGTTGTTTTAGCTTTGCTGTCCCGGTGGAAACGAACATGTCATGACAATGTTGATGTAGTTTTAAGGCCTTGTCATAATACATCCTACAATCCTACTTCACTACATAGTATTAAACAAAGTCGCTTCCGCTGTCTGTCCGTCCCTATGTATCCCTATGTAGATGCGGGTTTTTTTTAATAGATAGAGTGATTCAAGAGGAAGGTTTATATGTATTATTCTACGCAGACAAAGTCGCGTGCAGAAGCTAGTAATATTATAATCGCGAATAAGTATGGATGGATGTTTCAGATGTTTGTTACTCTTTCACGCAAGAACGGCTGGACAGATATGGATGAAATTTGGAACATAGATAGATTATAGTCTGTAATAACACATAGGCTACTTTTTATCCCGGAAAATTGCGTAATTCCTGCGGGATAGCGATAAACGAATTCTATGCAAACGAAGTTGCGGGCAACAGCTAGTTTAGAATAAATATCCCGCTGGCTTGGTTAGTTTTGAAAGTAACTCGCGATGTTATTGTCTTATTACAAACTAGCGACCCGCCCCGGCTTCGCATGGGTGCAATCAGTGTTTCTCTACTATATTATGCATGTATTATACATATAAACCTTCCTCCTGAATCACTCTATCTATTAAAAAACTGCATCAAAATCCGTTGTGTAGTTTTAAAGATCTAAGCATACATAGGGACGGACAGACAGCTGACAGACTTTGTTTTATACTACGTAGTGATGATGATGATTAAGTCACCTACTTACTACCCCCGAACATTGCCATGCATCTGTTTTGTTTTCGATTTGTAGTTCACAATAAGAAATAGATATTGTGTAGTTAATTTGAGAACATTCATCTCCAATTTGTATACGCCTCACTACTGGTCGCAGGCTGGTCTCAGAACAAAGTTAAGCTTATTGTTATGAAAATTTGACTATAGCCATATCGATGGCCCAGACGAATAAACGTGCAAATGTCATTACAAGTGCATGACATTTGCACGTTTATTCGTCTGGGCCATCGATATTAAGAATAGAAAAGTTCTATAATGGGGCTATTAAAGGCGTACAGTACAGTTATAGTTAGTGATATTTCTGGGTAAAACTACACCCTGTGCTTCAGCAGATGTTCATCTAGATGAAAGTTGCTAAATTAAAGAGTCTAGTACTTAAAATGCTTAAAAAATGGTCCTCCTAAATGCACAAGTGTGATGCCACCAGTTCCTTATGATTTTCGCAATCTTATCATGTTTATTAATGACCAATATCACCGGATCATTCATAATTGTATAATATTTGGAAAAGTGTGATCTTATTATTATCCAACTCAAGCGCCACATTATGAAGTGTCGAAGTTGTCCCAAATCCACATTTAGCAGAGGCGCACCGCGTTTAATATTATTGTATTACATAATGTGACCCCATAAACTGAGAAGTTGATAAAGTGGTGACTAAGCATATGTATTGTCTAGAGATTGCGCAACGTTTGTGCTGCATGACTTTTTTGTTTCATTACTTATTGATCGATAATGGGAGTGGACTGTATAGACGAAAGCTCGTAAGAGCCAAAAAAAGGAAAGTGAGGGTGAAATTAAAGAAAGGTGAAGCAGGAATATTGCCTGAACGTCGAGTAAATACGAAATAAAAGTGGTTTAGTGTAAAAGAATGAAAGGCTGCCGCCAAAAGGTCTCACCTGAACCTTGTGCGTCTGCGGCTCAGCAGAACCCGGGGGCATCGGTAGCGGCACCGTTGGTTGGAGTCTTCAGCTCTTCGGAATTACCGTCAACTCTTACCTCGAATGCTGCACTTAGCCTTTGGGTTTGTAGCCAGATGACACGCAGAGAGAGCGGCGGCACAGAATTTACACTTAAACTATTTTCTAAAGTAGGAATTTAAAAGGTTGAACGTTGCAACTGGCAGCGTAACGACTCTTATTTGAATCTAGAATTAGCTGCGTAATAATCACACACAGCTGATCCGTCAGCTGTTATTTATAAACATCAATAGTGGTGGGGAGCGGAAGTGCGCTGAAAACGGTTGAAGTTTCAAAGTAGTGTGACTATAGTTAAAAATAAAAGAATGGATGGAAATCGATCCATTTGTACTGGCAACACTGAACATTCCGCCCACCAAAATACATAGTATTTTAACTAGGATTAAATTAGGGTAAATATAGGAACAAAAGTTAAAATTTTCGACAGAGACTGGGCAACAGCGAACTAGGGCTGGCTGGAAAGTCTAGAAATTTAATATTCTATAGGCAGGGGGCAAAGTTTGACCACCGGCCGTTTAAAGAGACCGCAGGCCGTCCGCAGCGTTACCACGCGACAGATGCCATCAGCTCCGGGATGAGTGTCGACTATGCGACCCAATGGCCATTTCATAGGGCTGGTTTGCTCATTGAGAAGGAGAACTAGCGTGCCTTTCTCTAGTGTAACTTGTTTGTCATGCCATTTCATTCGTTGCTGCAATGTATGTATGTATTCCTGGGACCATTTTTTCCAGAAATCTTGGTGCATTTTTTGAAGCAATTTCCAGCGATGTAGAGGGCTTACATTAACGTCAGTCAAGTCGTCATTCGGGACTACCGATAGCGGTTCGGTGGTTAAGAAATGCCCAGGAGTGAGGACAGTTAAGTCGTTCGGGTCAGCACTAAGTGGAGTGAGGGGCCGCGAATTCAGTAACGCTTCGACCTGTGTTAGAACAGTGTAAAATTCTTCATAAGTCAGTCTTTGTTGACCTATGACACGCGATAGATGAGTCTTTACAGCCTTGATTCCTGACTCGGCCAAACCCGAGAAGTGCGGGCTACCAGGAGGGTTGAAGTCGAAATGGATTTCATTAGCGTGTGTAGCCGTTTGCATGAGACGGGTTAGGATGTTACTGGCGCCTACGAAATTCCTACCTTGGTCCGACACTAACCTGCGGCAATAGCCACGACGCGCGACAAATCGTCTGAGCGCGGCTAAGAACGCCTCCGATGAGAGCTCGGTGGCGAGCTCAACGTGGATAGCTTTAGTAGCCGTACATACAAAAACGCAAATGTAGGCTTTATAGGTTTTACTACCTCGCCCACGACCGAGAGCTATATCGAAAGGGCCGCCGAAGTCGACGGCTGCGCTTAGAAACGGTTTCAATTCGTTAATTCGGCAAGCGGGAAGGTCTCCCATGAAAGGTGCCGGCGCGATTACTGGGCGGACGCGAAAACATCTAATACATTTTGATAGGACAGCCCGTATAGCTCGTTTAGGCGAAAGGATCCAGAATTTCTGAGCCATCAGATTATGGAGCGTTTGTACACCAGGGTGCATAAACCGCTTGTGATATTCCTCGATCAATAGGACGGTTAAGCGACTGTCTCGAGGCAAGAGGAGTGGGTGCTTTACGTCGAAGTCGAGAGATGCGCGGGACAGCCGACCGCCCACCCTCAAGAAACCCGCGCTATCTATAAAGGGCGACAGTTTCTTAAAAGTTTTCGATAAGGAATTAGCTTTATTATTTTTCAATAGTTCAATTTCCGACGAGAAGCTTTTATTTTGAACGAACTTTATTAAAACCATAAGGGCCTGGGTAATTTCAGACGGAGTCAACGGACCGGTCAGAGCATGGGTCGGCGAGGAGCGGCTTTTCAAATTATGGAAATAACGGAAGCAGTACGCAAGCACGTGCTCCAGCGTTTTCAGGGACGAAAATCTCTCTAATAAACTTTCAAGAATGCTTTCACTGGAGCAGACTACTAGCGTAAGTAGCCTTTGTTCGCCATGAAGAACGTCGGCGTCCACCATAACCGTCGACTGAGGCCAGGCTCCGACAGGTTGAGAGAGCCAAGACGGCCCATTCCACCAGCTAGTCTGATTCGCAAGGTCGTTGGGTAGTAAACCCCGCGACCCGCAGTCAGCGGGATTGTCAGTGGTTCTGACATGCCGCCAGCAATCGGGAGGGATTACATCCTGAATATGGCTAACACGATTCGCGACAAAGGTCTTCCATTTTGAAGGACACGACTTTATCCAAGCGAGCGCCACGCTGGAATCGGACCACGCGAAGAGATCGGTGGCTACCCAGAACGGGCTCAGAGCTTCGCGGACGGACGCCATCAAATCGGCCAGCAGGACTGCGGCCAGTAACTCGAGCCGCGGTATGGAGAGCTTACGAAGTGGGGCCACTCTCGACTTTCCGCAGGAGAGTTGGACGGTACAAACGCCACTGCTATTTAATGTACGACAATAAATTACGGCACACATTCCACGCTCGGAGGCGTCGCAGAACCCGTGAAGCTGCAGCACGACGAAGTCACCAACCATGCGCCTTGGGATCTTGACAGAGCTCAACACCGGTAGCTGAGCCTTTATCGCTTGCCATTCCCGCCTGATGCTTTCGGGGGCATCGTCATCCCAGTTAACACCAGAGACCCAGAGCAGTTGCATGAGGTACTTTGCGAAGAACGTGAGAGGCGACAAGAGGCCCAGGGGATCGAATATGCGAGCAATTTCGGAGAGGATAGTGCGCTTGGTACATCTTCGGTCATCGACAGACACCTTAAAAGTGAAGCAGTCCGATTGCGGTAACCACAAAAGACCTAAAATCTTCAGAGAGATGTCGCTGATTGACTCGAACTCGCGGAAACGCTCGGAGTACAAGTCCTCGGGCGGCACTCCAGCGAAAAAATCCTGAGAGTTCGATGTCCATTTACGAAGGTGGAAACCGCCAGACGCGAGAATATTGGTTAAGTCCGATCTAAGCCTTTGCGCTCGTTCGACCGAATCGGCGCCCGTGACTATATCGTCGACATACGTATCGCGCTTTAGTACGTCAGATCCATCAGGAAAATCGGTAGCAGAATCGCTAGCTAACTGTTCGATAGTACGAAGGGCCTGGAACGGGGCCGACGACACTCCGTAAGTCACGGTTAGCAGCCGGTAATCACCGATCGGCTCGTCTGGGGAGGACCGCCAGAGGATACGCTGATACTCAGCGTCTTCCGGGAACACTAATATTTGCCGGTACATTTGTTTCACATCTGCTGTGAAGACTATCGCATGCCACCGAAAACGGATCAGCAGATGAAATATGTTTTTCTGAAGCTTAGGACCCGGCAACAGTGTGTCGTTCAATGACGCACCTCGACCGTCCTTGGCACTGGCGTCGAAGACCACGCGAAGGGGGGTGCTGGTTGACGAAAGCCTTAAGACCCCATGATGAGGGATATAATAAAAGTGACCGGTGTCGGTAACGGGGGGACTGCACTCTTCCAGGTGGCCACATGCCTTGTAGTCGGCCATGAATGCGGAATAGTTTGCCGCTAGTGCAGGGTTCGCGCGGAGCTTCCTTTCTAGTATTGAGAAACGTTTCAGCGCGGCGGCACGAGAGCCGTTGAAGATGGGTTTATTTTCGGGTTCTGCGAAGGGTAGCGGAACCACGTATCTACCCTCTCCTGTGCGCCGATGACACGCGACAAAACCTTGTTCACACAAGGCTTCCCTTTTCGATAACGGGACATTAATCGGAGCGCGAATGTCCTCCAACTCCCAGAACCTTTTAATCGAGTCATCCAGCGACGAATCCTGTATAATAGTCGTAGCGACATGGCAGCTATTGCGTCGCGGACGAGAACTGTCTAACACGCCACCACCCATCACGATCCAACGGAAAATTGTATTTAATATAGTGGGTTGTCCCGGATTGCCCTGAATCAACCCTGGACGTAATGAAGACGCGAAGACATCGACGCTTAACAACATGTCAACTGGGCCCGGCTTGTACCAACAGGGGTCTGCGAAAGCCAGGTCCTTATTCATTAGCCACGACGAAAGCTTAATATGCTGGGTTGGCAGGTCCGAGCATATGTTTGGCAATACGATTGCCTCTAACGAGAACACACTATCTTGTTCACCAGTATTGGGTGAGATAGTACACGATAGAACACCGGTAGGCTCGGCGACCGCTTGGCCTATACCACTGACCGTATGCTTATACTTATCTATTTTTAAGCCGAGCTTGTCAGCGCACTGTTGCGAGACAAAATTACAAGCGCTTGCGCAATCTAAGAGTACACGCACTGGAACTCGCCTACCCAACTTATTCGTAACTTGAACGACGGCTGTTGAGAATAGAGCGGGCCCCGACTCCGGGCCGGCTACCATCGCAACGACCCCCTCATTAGGGTTCGACGACTTGTGTTCCGCCTTTAATTGCTCCGGCTTAGGAAAGTGCAGCAAAGTGTGATGAGAATTGTGGCAATGTTTACACCGCTGTTTTGAACGACAGACCCTAACCGAATGCGCGCTCGAGAGGCATAAAATACAAAGCCGATTTTGTTTCGCGAACGTGAAACGATCACCGGGTTCATACTTCAAGAACGCCGTACAGTCAACGATATCATGAGGCCCCGTGCATAGTCTACATGAAACTGCGGCGCTGTTGACGACGAACGCGGCTTTCGGATTGTAAGTCCCTTTATTTTTCGGCACAGTCGGCGCGTGCGCCGAAGACGCGGCTATTCCTACGCTATCCAATGCACGGCGCTTCTTCTCGATAAACCGGCACAGCACATCGAAATCCGGGACCTCATCAGAATCATGTTCTAACTCGAACTGCTCTTTAGTCGCTCTATCCAGCTTACACCATAGTAGGTGCACTAGCATAAAGTTCCGGTCCGGCAATTTATACATTTTCAAAATCATTAAGTTTTCAGTGAAAACTTGTAGGACTCTATCGAGTTCCCCGACCCTAGATCCTCGGACCGGTTCACAATTAACAATTTTCTCATAATACGCGGTAGCGATTTGTCGCGGTTTATTGTAATGCCGACACAACGCCTTGTACGCGGTGCTATAACTCTCGTTCGTGAGCGGGTAATTTCTAATCAAGTTGTAAGCTTCATTCTTTATAATCGTTAGCAAGTAATGTAACTTTTCGACATCGGCCAAATCCGTACGGTTATGTATCAAAGATTCGTACAGTTGACGGAATGAAACCCAGTTCTCTAATTTCCCGTCGAATTCTCTAATATTAATTTTCGGGAGTCTCGCGGAATGAGACGCAGCAACCTCCGAAACCGGTTTCGAATCCGTCGACCGTAGATCCGACCAACGAGCTTTTATTGCGCGCATGTTCGAATCAAACAATTGGGTAGTGCGGAACTCGTCACGGTACGCTCCCGCTGGAAGCGTGCCTAGAATCTGTTTCATGGCGCAATGATACTCGGTGGACAGGTCATCGAAATCGCGGGCTACACAGGTTGATAACTCACCATCTGTGTATCCAACTAAATGCTCTAGGCGCATTAACGCATAGTCCCGAGCGACCCTCGCAGGGCTGCCTCCCTCGTCGAGTAATTGATCTTGCCCCATTTTCACTTCACTCATAAACTGCACTAGCACAATAAATCACACCCGGTACTATGCGCGGAGCAACGACTTAAAATGGCGCTGAATGAAAATTAATTTGGGGTACACTACAAAATTGTTCACCTACCGCAGCTAAAAATGGCAACTGCAAGTAAGTGTTGCCAGCCTAAAAAAAATAATTTATTATAACCGCCTCGAAACTCTAAACAGAGGAACCGGTGTTGCTACTGGAAATAAAATATGTTGATGCAGCTTTACTGAGGAACTAACACAGGAAAATCCTAACCAAATTTTACGTAGCAATACTGTGCATAAAAATTAAGTGGATTCTAATAGACCCGCCAACCGCTCTAAGAATTTTAAGAAACGTGTAACGGATGTTTCCAAAACAAAAGAAATGACCGTTGGCAATCTAAAAAACGATGCTACCCGCCTGTCGAAAAAATTAACGATTGTGTGGTACCCTACGAACTACACTCGAGTCACGAACTCTGAAGCCCTGATGGAATGGCTTTGTGCTGGCTATTATACCGGCTGTCTTACCCCCGCACCGAAACACAGTAGCGCGAACGCTGCTATTTCACGGCAGGTTACTGGGTAAGATGGTGGTAGCAATCCGGTCGGACCGCGCACCAGGTCCTACCACCGGCAAGTTAACGATAAATTACTAAACGACATACAGGAACTTAATCGCGCGTAATAACTTCAGGTCGGTAAATCAAAGATGCTAGCCGCTCTCAACGAGAAAACGACGAAACGAGGGCTGCAGCTCTAAAATTACTCACGACCTAACGACAACGAAAACGAAAACGACAAACGAGAAAATTAAATTAAAACGCGCAAATAAGTTACTGTGTTTATAATTTTCGGGTAATTTCAATTAGACTGCTAAACTCCTCCAACGACAAAAAATGAGGGTTGCCAGCCAAATTGATCCCTATTCAACGACGACAAACGATAAATGGTGTGCAACGAACCTTATAAATTCCTGCTAACTTAAATAACTAACGGCAATATTTCTGCTTACCCTCAAAAAATTAAGAATTTCAAAAGTAACGAAAACAAACGAACTTTCGATAAATGACTCAAACGACAACGAGAAAAAAGGTCACTTATCAAAATATCCGGTTCGAAGACCATAAAATGATCGATAATGGGAGTGGACTGTATAGACGAAAGCTCGTAAGAGCCAAAAAAAGGAAAGTGAGGGTGAAATTAAAGAAAGGTGAAGCAGGAATATTGCCTGAACGTCGAGTAAATACGAAATAAAAGTGGTTTAGTGTAAAAGAATGAAAGGCTGCCGCCAAAAGCTCTCACCTGAACCTTGTGCGTCTGCGGCTCAGCAGAACCCGGGGGCATCGGTAGCGGCACCGTTGGTTGGAGTCTTCAGCTCTTCGGAATTACCGTCAACTCTTACCTCGAATGCTGCACTTAGCCTTTGGGTTTGTAGCCAGATGACACGCAGAGAGAGCGGCGGCACAGAATTTACACTTAAACTATTTTCTAAAGTAGGAATTTAAAAGGTTGAACGTTGCAACTGGCAGCGTAACGACTCTTATTTGAATCTAGAATTAGCTGCGTAATAATCACACACAGCTGATCCGTCAGCTGTTATTTATAAACATCAATAGTGGTGGGGAGCGGAAGTGCGCTGAAAACGGTTGAAGTTTCAAAGTAGTGTGACTATAGTTAAAAATAAAAGAATGGATGGAAATCGATCCATTTGTACTGGCAACACTGAACACTTATATTTGTTTGTTGTGAGAGGAATACAAATTGCGCATGTGGAATTGGAATTCCATTTAGTTCAATTACATTTGTTTTATGATTCTCAGGGATTAAACCTTACAAAAAGTAAGGTACTTAAGCTCACTCTACGTGGATGTTTTCTTTTTCTTTTGGTTACAAAAATATCCTTTGTCCAACCATTGTCACTCTCCTATTTGACAGTTGTCATAGGGTTACAAGTAAAAAGAGATTTTAGTTAATTTTTAGTTAATTTCTACTCTTTATGGGCAAGCTGTACAATTTCATCGATGACTCTAATCAGATGCGACATAAAAATATATCAATAAAATTATGTTTTTATTGCATAATTAGGCAATACCGCTTAAATCAATAATTATTATTACTTAAGGGCCTTTCTATATTATTAACTCTATAGTAGGAATTTGTAAACAGCTGTATAATCATTTCCAAGTCCGTAACGATTTGACCTGTCATAAAGTCGTAAAAACCTCAATCAAATAACTAATTGAAGAATTTGATTTGCATAATGATACATATAGATTAATAAATTTTAATGGTAGGTATAAATATCTGGGCCATCTCATCGGAAAGGAGGCCTAGTTTTGTTCAGAAGAATTTGTACAGTCAAGGAAAAATAAGTATATTATTTCTTTTTATAGACAGTACTTCATGTCGAAAAAATCCCTTTTCATTTTACTGGGTAAAATAAAAATATTTTTAATTTGTCATAAATTTAATATGTAGACTAAATTTATTTAAACTTAAGTACTTGCACATTGATAGTTTGTAGTTTCAATAAGCCTCTAATCTTTCCCTGGTCTTCTATGTATCCTGGTGCAGTCTTCTCAAAAACTTTATGAGTATCTATACAAGTATTATAACATTTATTATTACATTTAATTTAATAGCAGGAATAATACGTCCTCGGACATCTTCAATCTGGAAGCAACAATTTTAAACTTTCAAAAGTCTTCTCAAAAGCTTTATGAGTACCTACCTATTACAATAATTATAACATTTAATTTAACAGCAGGAAGGAATTATTATTACGTTCTCCGACATCTTCGAACATATTTATTTTATAGTCATGATCCCCATATACCTACTCAATTTAGAATTTATATGTTTAAAACGTCTTCCCGGTGAAAACTTTATTTCATGTTTTACGACGTTGGAAGTAATCTAGCAAATTTCACTTTTTCATCTAATTACATCGCCTACGCATACTCGGTTGCAACATGTGGATTATCTAATATAATGCCAGGGGAAACAGTGCAGACCGGTCAAGTCCGAAGTGGCCACTATCATAATCTTACCTCATAACCCAACTTGTCATCGTTATGAGGCAAGTTTGGATTGAGACCATACAAAAGAGTAGTAGTTTAGACCTACTGCCATTTCAAGTTTCATGTGATGATTTCAAACGAGCTTGTAGCTTCGAGTCTAAGCTTAATATATCTACGATTTCTTTTGCTGTAATTTTAATAATAGATTTCATCGAGAGGTCTTTTTAAATTTAAGAGGCCAATGCCCAGCTCTTGTCGGTGGATATTCCTCGATCGATAGGTTACTCCTTTGAAAATGTAATGAATTATTTTTTTGTCTGGTAAATGGTAGCAAAATCAGCCAGTGCTTGAAATTTATCTTACAATCAAGCTTGCATTCACTCTTTGAATAATCAAGAACAACATGTTGTACAATTTTACTTTGTTTGAGTCTTGCTTTGAACTTTTTTATAGGCGTACGTACTTAACTTGCATTTTTTGAGATTTAATCTTGTTAGTGACTTTTGCTCTACTTGCAGTTTGTCGGAGTGGCTTAAAATTAGGCACTACGGTCCGTTTCAATAAGGAAGGTAGATCCATAGAATGTAACTGTTAGCGTCAAAGAACATTTTGACAACAAAATAAATTAAATAGAAATAAATCAATACACTGCATTTTTAACGTTCTAAAAAGAACCACAGCGACTTTTTGCATCTACATAATTTTCGTGTAAAAAAATTCTATAAACGTCATTATTTACGAGACGTTACTAAATTACGTTCTATGGTTAATAAAACTAGAGAAATAAAACTCGCGTATGGTCGAAAATCCATATTACGTAAAAATTAAATAAAAAAATTAAATAAAGCCTATTTGTTGAAAAATCACGACTTAGCAAAAAGCGTAAAATAGGAATTATCATTGACATCTTGGCAAACTGACTGAGTATTACGAGTATTATATCGAAATAGCATTTATTTATAAATTTATATGTAGTCGATATTTTTATGGAACCGATTGTTATTAGTACTAAAATATAATCGATAGGTAATCATTGGATGTGCGGGGTTCACAATGAAGCCTCACCTCGAGATTTATCTAAGAGAATGTGTCAGCCATACCTTCCTTATTGAAACCGACTGTAGCATGTAGGACAATACAATGTTGAAATACCGATAGTAAAAAAAAAAGTTTTTTTCCATGCTGTTCCTTATTGGAGGGATGCGACGTAGATTTAATAACATGGAATTGGATAGTTTGGATCTTATTTAAGTATTGTTTGTTGTCTAACTGTTGATAGTTACTTGCATTCGTAGGCTATAAAACATCAACGGGCTTCGATATGATCGTCAAGCTCACCTCTCATTAAGTTACTGCCGACATCTAGCGATGTTTTGATGCACTAACTTCAAATGTTTGGAAGCGGCATCATTCTTGTAACGTTGGCATTACTTTATATTGCAGAAAGTTGGGTGTTGTAGCTAGCACTCAGCTGTGTATGTAAAAGTTACGGATGCTTAAAAACAGAGTGCGCTAGTTGTGAAGTTTCTTCATTAGTTTCACCATGCTTGCACTTACTTCGTGCTCGAGAGCAATTCTGGTAATTTAAACGAGTGTCAGTGTCAGGGCTGTTTGCAGTTAGGTATTTGGCTTGGCACTGATTACACGTATAATGTAATTTGGCTTGAACTTGGCAATGATCAAGTTCGGCGTTAGCAAAGAGCGGAAGAAAAGTCGGTGTTGTATATATTTTTCTTTAATAAGGATTAAATTAGGAAATATTTTGATAAGTCCTGTCACAGGTAATAAATCATAATTTAAATGTTTAAGGGCTGATTTTTCAATCGTCAGATAGGCCCTATTCGACGAACAAGTCTATGGGTATCTGTCCGTTAAGTTCTTATCTGAGGATTGAAAAATCGGTCCTAAATCAACTACATTATAATGTACCTACTTAATTTAGGAATTTTGGTTTTTATCACTGTAGAAACAATTTTAATTCTTAAATTTATACAGTAAATTTAGTAATACAATGTAAATTTAGGCATAACTTGTAACAAATAAATGATGGTTCACCTGGATCACTACAGGTCCATCGTACCTACTTATGAATTATGATTGAAGTAATTTTAAACTTGTATTAAAATTTTTTCGAGACTAGAAATTTAAAAGTACCTATAGCTAGGTATGTTAGACCTTTGTATAGTACCTACTACTATTCTTTGCATGAATACTTTTATCTTTATCACTAAAATATTTATTTTCAACTAGTTATGGCCTATATAAAAAAATATCGTCATCTTTCTACCCCAGTAAGTGGACTATGATATTTACTACTTAATCCTAATTGTTCATGTCTCGAAAATTTAAGTGATCTTTTTCTTTTATGCGATTTTGTCAGCCACGTTTTTTTTATTAGGTCTGCGCCTTTTTCAGCTATCATTATAGTAGGTGCGTTGATGTTTCCATTTGTTATTGTAGGCATTATACTAGCGTCAATCACCCTTAGTCCGCGAATACCATATACCCGTAATTCTGGATCTACTACTGCCATTGGGTCACTTGCCGGTCCCATTTTTGCCGTACATGAGAGATGGTATATGGTCATAGTGTACTGGCGAATCAAGCAGTCCCAATACTCATCTGTATACAGCGGTAGATGCTTGCAGTTAGGCACAGGTTTGTCGTGAAATCTAGCTCCAAAACGTTTCATTGCTTTGGTCTCTGCAACTGCCAGAGCAGCCTTCACGCCTTCCCGAAGAACTCCAACGTCATCGGGATGCGTCAAATAGTTATGGTACATCAAAGGATAATCCAGCGGATTTCGCGATCGCAGCTTAATAAAACCCTTACTTTTAGGACGAAGCATCATTGGAAATATCCCAAAAACGTCTTTGTTATTGATTTCACTGAATACTTCGTTGTAGAATTCGTCTGTTAGACCATGGGCTTTTTTGACTTGAGTTCCTCCATCAGATGGAGTCGAGGCTGACGTCAACATAAATTCAATGTCGGGCCAATCATCGCTCGCATTAGCATATTTTGTGTTTATGAAAGATACCACTTCTAAGCCAACGCTAGAAGTCAGCGGACCATCTTCTGTTACTGCATACCGTAAAGCAGAATTTACATTTACAAGTCTATTCATGACTAAACTTATTGGATAATCAATTCTAAATACGAGACCTCCTACTGCGATGTGGTCTTGCAAGTTTTTCCCGACTCCCGGAGAATCTTTGATCACCTCGATGCCAACCTCTTGTAAATGTTTAGCGGGACCGACTCCAGAAAGCATTAGTAACTGAGGAGATCCAATAGCCCCAGCTGATAGGATGACTTCACGTTTCGCGTAAACTATTTGTTTCTCTCCATCCCTTATAAACTCCACACCGAACGCTCTCTTGCTCTCTTTGTCTATTAACACTTTAGTGCCATGAGAAAAGAGAGCGACGTGAAGATTCTGACGTAACCTAACAGGTCTGAGAAAGGCTTTTGCAGTAGAGCATCTAGTGCCTCGTCTCATGGTAAATTGGTACCAAGCGTAACCTGTCTGTTGTGCTCCATTAACATCGACGATGTCATAGCCCATTTCTTCGCCCGCTTGCAAAAAAGCGGCGCCAAGAGGTGTGTTATAAGGAGAATCCTGAACAGTGAGATAACCACCTGAAAATTAAGATAATAAGTAATAGAGTTTTCTGCCGTAGTAGTTATAAACTTAAAAAAATATTTTCATGTATTAGTTACATGCACTTTTACCTGTAGCATGATGTTTCGTATCTCTTGCTAAGTAAGGGTTCCTTTGATCCTCTGACTTTTTGAAATATGGCAGAACATCGTCGTATCCCCAGCCAGGATTGCCAAAAGATTCCCATTGGTCAAAGTCGCGTCGGTTCCCTCGTATGTACAACATCGTATTGAGCACCGAGGACCCTCCAAGTACTTTTCCTTTCGTCCAGCAGCATCGCTTGTCTATCATTGCTTGACAAGCTGAATCCTGTGGTTGAGTCCTGAAATTATATAGAAAAATGCTATGAGGAAGGACTTTGCTATGTAGTGATATTTGTTCAATTATGATTCTTTACTGACTGACCTATATTTCCAATCTAATTTACTTTTATGCAAATACAAAGAAAGCAAGGGTACATCGCTTATATCTGTCTCGTGACCACCAGCTTCTAACAGCAAGACATTCCAGCCTTCTATTTCGGATAGTCTATTCGCCATCACCGCCCCAGCTGAACCCCCTCCAACGACGACGAAGTCGTACTGCTCCCGTAGGTATTTCTGGTTAAATGGTCTGCTCTCAGGGTCGAGGAGTTCGTAGTTGAAATAAGCCATTGTTGCCAACATGGCTGGGATGAATGTCAACTTGCTTATGCCGCCAATGGTTAGAGCTGACTTTGCAGCCGCGGCGGCCACTGTTAAAACCCCCATGGTCTCTTAGTTCATAGTTCTGTAATAACAGAAAATACATGTTAATAGATTTTTTTTGGGTTTGATTGAGATGAGAGCGGTTAGTAAATATGGAAAAATTTCACGAAAATCTCCAGTGTATTTACGTCTCAAAATAATGTTAATTATGAATGTGACACATGTTATTTCTCAAACTTTATGCGGTAAGTTCTTATGGTTACAATACATTATGGGCAAAAGGAAACCTTTGCTATTTTGACCTATACGGTTGAAATAGTCGTGAGTTCATCAAAAAGAAGATTTACTTGGTAATGGCTTTCAATTATGTAAGTCTATTGCTTAATAATATATGCAGTAAGTTTATATCGTCCGTGGTTTATGTATAAACGATCAATATTTCGATGTGTTTTTGCCATTCGCTCTTAGCACGTAGTATGCTGCTCAAAAATGGCTAAGTATCAAATGCGTATGAATTTCTGTACTTGAATTATCACTAAGCACTTTTGATGTGCGTAATATTGGAACCATTTTTCAATTATGACTAGTGTTTAAAGAGAAATTATTTTGTCCATCGTGTTCATTTAAAATAGACGGATATGTTAGATTTTGGTGATAACTGCTACCATGCGTGACAAGACTGACTGACAAGACAACCGAGAGACAAGAAGGGTTGCGTGGTGACACTTATTATCAATAGATGATTATATTGCAATAAAAAATGTCCTCTTTGTGACTCCATTAGCTCTCATAAGATGAGATGACAACACAAAATCAAAGTATGTGACTGTCCTTCCCCGAACCTGTAAGGCAGTTCGAATTACTTTTAAACTCACCTAAAAGAGTGAGAATTAAATGAGGTCACCATTTTGCAAATGACTGACACATATTTGAGTATAAACGTTTAAATATGTCTACAATTTTGTATGAAAAATTGTTCTTATTTCATCCGCTTTCTACTCTTTTGTGTGGGAGGCTACTTCTGAGCTAGAGTGACAGCTGTGCGTTACTAATCCCTACGCCATGTTTTTACTAAGGATGCTACACATATGTATTGGCGTGGCTTTGTTTGCTGCGTTTGCGCAAGTATTACATGAGCAATAACGTAACTGTGGCTCGTGTCACGCATATGGGATGAGATCACTATCTCTTCGCAATAAAGGTTGTTATCATGTGGCCGTAGTGTTGCTTCGGTAGATGTCGTAGGATTTGTTGTTGACCTTTTGCAACGTACGGTGTTGTGGAGATTAACAATGCACATAAGTAAAGGGTATATTTTCTGAATTTTAGAAGGAATAACTTTGGTCGTTACAAATGGTCTTGCAATCCTGACAATAAATACAATAATAATTACTAAGAATTAACGGAATCTTTAGTCAAAATGTGCATTAGAATGTAACGTAAAGCCTGAAGGGCCCTAGGTCACGGCCTAGCTAGCTGGGTAGAGCTGGGGTGGGTATAAAAACAAAATGTTGTAGGAAACGTTTAATCCTAGCTCCAACGGATAACTAAATTAAACTGGCGATGGCAAGGGCTTCTGCGCTCCACTGACTTCCAGGGAGTAAGAATCGGAGGCACTGGCCTGAACGGCGATCGAGCTGCAGGTCCTCCCGGCAGGTGTGGCAGGAATAGCTCCGGGGTACGTCAGCGGCAGTGGCAGCAGAGATGGCCTGTCCTCACCGAGGACTGATTTTGACTCCGGAGCCGGCTCGGGGTTCAAACGACCGTGGCAGGCGGCCTAAGGGTGTAGGTGGTTCCTGGAAGGACAGCCAGTTTTAGACGCTGCTCTCCGGATCGCTGTGCCCTACCGCTGGTATGGGATCGCTAACGTCCGTGGCCAACGGCCATCCGATTCAAATTTAATCTAGTGGCAGTTATGACAGATTTGATAGCGATAGGGTACAGCGGCTCACACACAATATGCAACACATATATAAGCGGGTCTGTAGATATGGAAACTCACCCCAGCGGGAACCTGTAGAATCACTTAGACACTTGAAATAAATATCAAAATTAGTAAACTGGCATGGAGGCCTTAGTTAGTGTTACTCGTACGGCGATTCGTCGCAGACTGAGCTCTCCGCGCCTTTTATAAACGAATATACCTTGCTAGCGGCAGATATACGTATGTGCGAATGTGGTGTAGATTCAAGGTACCGGCGGCAGCGCGCGGAGCGAACCCTTGCAATTATTTAAATAAATAATCGTTAGAAATTGCTACCCTGTTTTTATTTTTCTACCTAATTTAATGTTTTTTAAACGTTTATTAAGGTTTTAATTATTTTTTATTATTGCGAAGGAGCGGCCCTAGGTGCCGTAACGTTACAGTATCCCCCCCGTTAACGCAGGATTTTTCCTAGCAAAAAAAAATCCGCCTGGTTACCTCGTAGCCTATACTATAAGAACTAACACTCTTGACTCAACTACTTCCATTCCGCCATTCATCCCGCCTCCGAACCCTTAGCGGTCCGGAACCCCTTCCATACGTGAGTATGACCGCTATACGATCGCTCATACTCCTCATAGAATAGGTAAAGATATTTTGCACGTGGTCCACCGGCCACCCGGCCCAGTTCGTAGGTAACCCTATCGCACGCAACAACCGCACGCGTTGACGTCCCTATCCCAATATAGTGAGAGGCTGTTGACCATGAAAAATAGAGCAATCGATGAATTTTAACACCGGTACCACGCGCCCCAAGTTCCCCCGACAAGTGAGTACGTATTCACCCTTCCGTTAGTCACGCATAATACTACCCAAGCATTAATGGAGTATAAAGCTCGGTAGGTACCTAGTTGGCAGAGTAATCAAAACATCCCTAGTGTTCCGCCCCTCGATCAACGCAGCCTGGAGATCGGAAACCGAAAATCACCCAATACTCAACCCCGTGGTAATACCTACATCAATTGCACGGTCTACACGCATCGCTATGATGACCGCCCGCAACAGAATTTACTACTACTAAATAACACGCCGGTTGCACCTCACGCACGCCGGAATAAGGCACACAGTCCCTCAGCAGCGAAAGGCCGGCGCTGCATAATTAAATACCGCTGAGTATGCAGTAACACCAGT
The DNA here is from genome assembly GCA_932294345.1 of Pandemis cinnamomeana. Lineage (NCBI taxonomy): Eukaryota > Metazoa > Arthropoda > Insecta > Lepidoptera > Tortricidae > Pandemis > Pandemis cinnamomeana. The sequence goes on from OW028720.1 coordinate 4,977,654, forward strand.
CGTCAGCAAGGCAGGGTAAGAGCACGCAGAAAGCAACCCTACCGGATCGGTTCATTATTACTGATGTTTTAAGTCCAACACTGTAGCATGTATGCATGTATGTGCGTATCTGATAAATGAGTATAAGGTGGGAATTAATAAATAATAACGATGATAATTAACATTAAAAAATAGCCGATACATAAATTGTCTAAATACAATTAGTTATCGTTCATAATAGTATTAATTAATAAATTCAAAAAAAAAAATAGCCGATACATGAATTGTCTACATACAATTAGTTACCGGTTCCATAATAATAATAAAATAGCATTTTAAATTAATTTCACAATTAAATTATACACACACACATACATAAATCACGTCTTCATCCCTAATGGGGTAAACAGAGTCTAAAGGAAAGTGAAATAGTACCACGTTTAGCGTGGTAGTGAGCGAACTAGCGGGTTTAAAATTATATACAGTGTTGGTGTTTAAGGCCCCCCCAATCCCTTGATGGACTTTTACCATCTGCTCGGGAAGAGAAGCAACTGGTACATTCTATGTTTTTTGATCACTCCCAGACCAGTATGGAAGAAATACTTAAAAATAATTATACCTACATTTCCCCGTATAGTTAGTGTATAATTAATATAATTACTAGCAATAATGAACCACGACAGCAATACTAGCACCCGACGCAAGAACATTTATAATTTGTAATTGATAAGTTTGAAATCCTTTACGTGCCACAGACCCAGACCTTTACCCGACATATCGGCAAGTTCGTAAACCAGTGGTGATTTCTTAGCCAAGATTTTACATTTAATATATTTAGGCGCGAGTTTCTTGCTGAAATATTTGTCTTTGTCGCTCAGATAGAAGGTCTTCCTCCAGACTACGTCACCCACTCTAAACTCCATCGGCTTCCTACGCAAGTTATAATAGCGCGCGTTCCTACTGTGCGCTTGCAACAAGGCCAACTGTACTTTGTTGAAAATAAGCGCAAGCGTACCGAGATTTTCGGCGTAGTGATCACGTGGCTGAAAGGTTAAGTCACCCACGTCCTCGGAATCCACCCCCACGTAGTGTGATCCGCACGTAACCAGCTCCCGGCCGTAAACTAAAAAAGCAGGCGTGTAGCCCGTCGCCTCGTTGACAGAGCTATTTATTGCGAACTGTACTTTAGGTATGAACGCGTCCCACGCGCGGTGGTCGTTCTCGATGAATGTAGACACCGCAGTTATTACCGTCTTGTTAAATCTCTCGACCAAATTAATTTGCGGACTGTACTTAGGCGTATAATGCAGTTTAGGTATCTTGTATTTCTCGAACATCTGTTTTAAGGTAGCACTAACCAGTTGTCTGCCGTTATCCAATATGACGGTTGATGGAATACCGTGAACTAAAAATACCCTTTCCTCTAAAATCTTAGTAATGATTTCTGCCGTGGCGCGACGTATCGGAAACAACAAACAGTATTTACTGAAGCAGCAAGTCACTACCAACAGCTGAGTATTCTGCCTCCTAGACACCGGCAGTGGGCCCACCAAATCAATACTCAACACCTGGAAGGGTCTAGAACAAGACTTAGGCCTACCCATTTCGCCGAGAACCGCGTGATTTTGATGTTTATGCGCAACACAATTATCACAAGATGATACTACTCTAACGACGTCGGCATGCATTCCCGGCCAATAGTACTTCAGCGTTAGCCGTTTATAGGTTTTAAAAATACCTAAATGACCCGAGATAGGTTCCGCGTGATTTTCCAGAATAATAGAGTCTCTCAGCTCATTGGGAACGACCTCTTTCCATTCGAATTCCTTTGTGAGTAGGCATTTAGTTTTCATTAAGCGGAAAAGACGATTCTCTTTCACAATGAAATTAGGGAACGACGTAGGTGAACTCTGGCACCCATGGTAAATATTTAAGTACCATTGATCGGCTGTAGAAGTGGTATTTTGATTCGTATCAATCGCAGCAACCGGCCGAACCCTAGACAACATATCGGGAATAACATTATCGATCCCGCGGCGATGAACAATTTCAAAATTAAACGCCGACAGACGCACACCCCATCGAGAAAGTCGTCCCGTTGGATTATTTAGATTCATAAACCACTTCAGAGCAGAATGGTCCGTAACAACTGTAAATTTATTGCCATTATCGAGATAACACCGCCAATGTTCGAGAGCTAACAGAACGGCCAAGGCCTCGCGTTCGGTTACACTATAGTTGCGTTCCTGAGCGGACAGTGCCTTACTCATGAACGCCACTGGGTGCTCAACGTTATCAACAGTTTGCGTAAGCATACCGCCGACACCATAGTCGCTGGCGTCTGTATGCACAGCGAACGGTAGGTCAAAATCAGGACAAGAGAGGATCGGTGCCGAAACGAGATGGGATTTTAATTTGTTAAATGCCTCGTCAGCTTCCTTAGACCAGGCAAAAGGTTTAGCCTTTTTACCCGTAGAAGTTAGTGCGTTCAAGGGCCCCGCTATGTCGCTAAAATTAGGTACGAACCTACGGTACCAAGAAGCAGTACCTAAGAACCGTTTAACGTCCTTCCTCGAGGTAGGAGTAGGTATCCCCAGAATCGCTTCGACCTTAGCAGGATCCACCTGTAAACCCTTCGAGTTAACAATGTAACCTAGATATTTCAGTTCCCCCCGGAAGAATTGTGACTTTTTATAATTCACTGTAAGGTTAGCCGTACGCAGCTTCTCCCGAACTTTTACAAGCATCGCAATGTGGCTATCGAAATCCGGGGACACGACGACTATATCGTCCAGGAAGACGAAAACAGAGTTTTCAAACTCCGGCCCGTAGAAAAGTGAGTCAACCAATCTCTGCTGCGTAGCCGGCGCGTTGGTCAACCCGAACGGAAGAGTAACAAAACGAAAAGTACCCCGATTAGGTATATAAAATGCGGTTTTATCCCGGTCCGATTCCACGATAGGTATTTGCCAGAAAGCCTTGGATAGATCAATACTAGATAAGAAACCGGCATTCTTTAAATTATCCAGGATTTCCGAAATATACGGCAGCTTATAAGCGTCCTTCTTTGTAACCGAATTCAGCTTCCGACTATCCAAACAGAACCGCAACGAACCATCCTTCTTCGGCGTTAAAAGCACGGGCGACGACCACGGACTTTCACACGGCTCGACCACACCCAAACTGAGCATCTCGTCCAACTCCGCACCCAATATGCGCTGCTTTTCCGGCGAGAGCCTATAGTACCTCTGCCTAATCGGCGGCGAATCACCCGTATCGATCTGATGCTGAATCATGTGCGTGCGGCCTAACCCCCGCGACTCATACGAAATATCCTCGAATTGCTTAACAATGTTAGCGGCGGCAACCCGTTGCACGCCTGAAAGTTCATCGTAAGCTTTCAACTTCCCGATAGACTCATCAGTAATCGTAGACACCCCAACTTCAGATTCATCCGAAAACACAATAGACCTGAAGTACTTGGGACACAGCTCGAACCTACGCCAAAAATCAATACCCAAAATCAAAGTTGATTTAACAGACGGTATCACGTACGCCCTCAAAACGTGACAGTTATTTTCGAAAACAACCGGTAAGTTAATAAATCCAACCGCCGGCAACGGCTGACCGCCGGCCGCCATAAATCTCGCCGAACCCTCACATTTAGTTAGTGTAAACCCCGACGACACGAAATGTGTGTGCGAATTATTCCCTAAAATAGTGACCGCCGACCCGGAGTCCAGCAACCCACAGATCGAATGGTCCCCAACCCTAACCGTTACATACGGCCTAGCATCACCGTCTGGTTTTCGATTCACGACTGACGCGATAGAATAACTCCTACTAAACGTACTAACGAATTCCAACCATTCCTTCCATTCCAAAGGGTCGAATCTAGTCGTAGCTACGCTAGCCTCGACGCCGCGACAGCCGTGAGTGCCTAGTTTTTTGAACCGCTCGCAGAATAACCCGATTGACACTTACGACAATCTGGGTACTTAACCCCCTTCGTGCCACACTTAAAACAGATGTCAAAACGCTCCCGCCTACATTCACCGAGCGAGTGACCACGAGAACGACACCTCGGGCAGAAAACGTTAGGACGCGGTGTACCGGATTCGATAGGTGATACGAAATTACCCCCACCGTTGTTATATTCACCCAGACAATCAGCCCGACTGTACGGTTGCCTATAACTAGAACGCCCCGCCTGCGCCTGTTGCGATCCCGCACTATACGGCCTATACCCAGCACCATAACCGCCCGCGACCGGTCTGCCAAAATTAGACCCCCTAGACGAACCCGGATACGCCAGATCAGGTGCCAACGTATCCCGCGTAACCCTAGGTGGTTCACGAAACTGCTCAAAATAAACCTGCGTCTGCTCATAGTTCCGACAAAGCAATCGCAAGGAAGCAATCGAAGTGACCTTTGCCCCATGGGCCACAATAGCATTAGCATAGCAGGGCCTTATATTGTGCAATAGAATCTCTAGTTTTTCCTCCTCCCTCAACGACGTCGACAGTCTGGCAAATAATTCCGACATAATTGCAAGATAAATCACAATATTTTCCGATTCCCCCTGCGTCCGGCTCCGAATCTCAGACATTAATCTATAATCAAAATCAAACTGTCCAAAATCCGCGACAAGCAGTTTCGCTAACCCCGGCCAGTCCACAACGTCATTCCTAACACTACGGTACCAGTGTAATGCCTGCTCAGTAAATATCTCCGTACCGTACGCCAGTATCCTAGCACCAGAAATATTTCTTGAAGTGCAAAATTCATTTACCTTCTGTATGAACGCGTGAACGCACGATTTCCCGTTAAATCTTAATTTTTGTAGGTCGGACGCGTGATTCCTATCGCAACCGGAGGGTAATCTATCCCCAGCCGCCGATACCGCTCCATCAAAACCGGTCTGAACCCGCCCGGTCTGATCGCTCAGCGCCGCGACCCCCCCCTGCGCTTGAATTATACGAGTCAAAGTCATGTACCATGTTTCGAAACTCTGACCCAGCCTCATCAATTTGTCCTCGATACCCGTCCTATCAATGCGAATCAACCGATAATAAATATGATTAGCCAATGCAGTAGTGCATTGATTTACATCAAATTTATCCTGCAAGGACTTCAATCGCGTTGCTAATTCATTATGGGACCCTAGCAAGCCCTCATAGTCCGCCGCCGGTTCTAACCCTGATTCTAAAACCTCATTCGCCGGTATTTTTGCCGCTAACTTATTAATCTGCTCCCGCAATTTCAACACCGTAGAACCCGGCTGCTCGCCCCGAATAAGGACCTCGTATTCCAGCTCATTTTTGTTTAACAGTAGATACTTAATGGCGTGAGTTTCCATAACTACCTATTACACAGCAGGTACACTTACAAAAACACAACGGTAACACACAGATATAAACAACAAGTATAAGCACAATTAAACCTGTACGTTACCAGTAGGGTTGACACACCCCTTATAGAAGAAGCACCTTTGTAGAACTCCGCCTGATATGTGAAAACAATTATCACAGAAAAATAAATAAATGCTGCTGTCCACTATAAGTAATTAACGGTGCCCGTGCGCTAATAAAATACAATTACAAAATGTGCTGATGCTGTGCTGATATTCCTCCGCTTACAATGCAGCCGCTAAATTCAACAATAAGCGCGTGCAAACGTTATTACATTTACCGTTAAATATTATTACTACACTAGACAACTACAATTCAAATTCTAAAATGATACGTAACGGCCCGTACAAAATTCAATAATGTACGTTAGCTGCAACGGTCGGTACTGTGATGTTCAGCGCTAATTTAACCAGGTTATTAATTAATAAGCCTATTTATAATTCACTCGACTCGCCCGCTCTCGCAACGCAAAACGCCATTGGCCCAGTGTTGCCAGGTCCGGCAGCCTCGAGCCATTTATTTATTAATCAAACGCCACATCTCTCCTTTTTAATAATTTGAGTATTACACAGTAACACAGCTTTTCATGACCCATTAAATTTTAAATTAAAAAATGTTAACCAATAATCAACACACATATAGTTATCATTCAGTCGAATCAAACAATGTTGGTTCCAACAGTATTATTATAGATAATATCTAGACAATCGAATTAAGGCTCATACAATTACTTAACAACCTAATCAGTCATTTTGTTTCATTTCTAAGCATCTATAGCATCTTCTTTTCCATTTTGTTTTTCAGCGGAGTCACATACTTTCCAGTTTCCTTCAATTTTCTTCAGGTGTATTATATTTCTTCGGTATTCTTTTCCTGTAGCATCGTTTTTGACACTGACATCGCTACCTTTTGAATCTACAACTGTGTGAGGTACAGGGTTAAAATCAGAAGTCAGCTTGTTTTCTTTTATCATGTTTTTTATGTAGACCTTTTCTCCAATTTCCAGCTCCTTGGTATTTGCTCTCCTTTTTCTGTCTTCAGCTAGTTTTCCTTTTTCCTTCATAATATGGTCTTTATCTTTAACTTCTTGGTTGATTACGGTATTCTCAACGTCTGCGGCCGATGGTAATTTATCCCTAAATTGCCTGTTGAAGAAAAGTTCAGATGGAGATTTGCCAGTGGTGGTATGTGGGGTGCTATTATACATAGTTAGGTAGTCAAGTAAATCGGTTTGCCAGTCGGTTTTTAGAGTCTGACTGATTTTTAGGCGCTTTACTATGTCGCGGTTTTGACGCTCTACTTCCCCGTTTTGTTGAGGCCAATATGGTATGGTGTTAAAAAGTTTTATACCCATTTCAGAGCAAAAAAGTCTAAATTCATCCGAGGTAAATTGACTAGCATTATCGCAAGTAATACTGGCTGGAATTCCTAATCTTGAGAACATTTCTTTAAGAATTGCAATTGTGTCCTTAGATGTTATTGATCTCATAATTTTAATTTCTTTATAGCGGCTGAAATAATCAATCACGACTAGGAGATTATGGCCGCTTGGCAGTGGACCTAAGAAGTCTAGCGCAGTATCGACCCATGGTTGTAATGGTAGCTCTCGTCTTTTCATAGGGTTTGGTGGATTTGGCCCGGATACTAGGGTACACCCCTTACAACCTTTAACGTAAGATTCTGCGTCCTTATCCAACTTTGGCCACCAGACTTTAGTACGCAGTCTTGATTTCATGGCTACTATGCCTGGGTGACCTTCATGGGCTGCGCTCAAAATCCTCTCCCGTAACACCGAAGGTATGACAATTTTGGTGCCCCTTAACAAAATATTATCATGTAGACAAAGTTCGTGCTCGAATAGCCTATAATTATTAACATCTGCAGCCCAAATACCCTGTTCTAAACCTGTTCTAACTTGAGTGATTTGTTCGTCATTTTCAGAAGCGTTAATTATTTCTTCTATAGACACTGCGATTGGTCGGGCGTATTGTACGATTTGATTAACATAGCATTCATCTTCAAAGGGATACGGTACAGAGTTAGTGCATAATCTAGATAGGGGGTCAGCTAAATTAGATTTGCCCGGCCGGTATACGGTTTTGAAATTATATCCTTGCAATCTTAGAACCCAGCGCTCAATTCTAGCACATGGTTTTGAACGGGGGCCAAAGATGATTTCTAGGGGTTTGTGATCAGTTATCAATTCAAATTCTTTTAATCCATAGAGGTACATTTTAAAATGTTCTATAGCCCATACCAACGCGAGAGCTTCTTTCTCTGTCTGACAATAGCGTTTCTCTACACTTGTTAAACTTTTATTGCCGTATGCAATGATACGTGGACCGTTATTGTCGATCTGTATCAGAATTGCTCCAAGTCCTACTGGGCTGGCATCGGCCATAACTTGTGTTTTATCATTAGGATCATAATACCCTAAACAACTAACGTCACCTAACCGGGTTTTTATGTTATTAAAAGCGGTCTGTTGTTCTTCTTTCCAGAACTTAGATATATCACCATGCTTGGTCAGCTTCTGCTGTAAAATCTGTCGAATTGGCTCTGTTAGAGTAGCGAGGTTTGGTATCCATTTACCAATGTAAATTACTAGGCCTAAAAAACTTTGTACTTCCTCGACTGTCCTAGGTTCTCTAAATGATTTGATTCCATTTATGTACTTATCTAAAGGTTTGATACCATCTGCTGACAAATCATGCCCTAAAAATTGAATGCGGCTTGTATTGAAAATACATTTTTTTTCATTGAGCAGTACATTGTTATCTTTAAGAACTTCTAACACGTGTTTAAGACGATCCCGGTGTTCAATTTCATTCGTCCCGAACACGACTATGTCATCGATGAAACAGACAACCCCCTCGCATGGCAAAAGAATTTTTTCGATAATTTTCTGAAATTGTTCAGGCGCGCAAGATATGCCAAACATTAGGCGTTTATACCGAAAAAGGCCTCTGTTTGTTATGAAAGTTGTGATTTCCCTACAACTCTTTTTTATTTCGACCTGGTGGAATGCATCTTTGATATCTATTTTTGAGAAAATAGTTGCTTTACGGAATTTAGGTGTTAATTGCTCCATTGTGGGGAGAGGGTGATTTTCTCGCACAATGGCTTTGTTTGCACATCGCATGTCTACACAAAGTCTAACAGCACCGTCACTTTTTAAGACAGGTACTACTGGAGACACCCAAGTGGATGGCTGGTCGACTTGCTCAATTATGTCTAATTTGAGTAATTCATCGATTTTATCATTAATTTTGGACTCTAGTGGAATAGGAACCCTTCTAATCGGTTGACAAACCGGTTTTACTGATGGGTTAATTGAAATATTTAATTCTATATTTTTAAACTTTGGGAATTTATCACAGTTTACAGCATTAACACTTACCCCCAGCTTTAAAATATTTAAAGACATAGCGGTGTCTTTTCCTAGCAAATCTCTTGTACCATCCTTCACAACATATAATGTAGCATTTTCCTGTGCATTGCCAACTTCAACCAAGGCATCAAAAGCTCCTAATATCTTGAGAGGTTCCTTACTGCCATAAGCCATGAGAATTTTTCCAGGATTTTTTTGTTGATTCATAACCATTGCTGAACTGTTCTTCAAATAATTCCATGTCCTGTCAGTGACAATATTGCACTTGCTGCCTGAATCAATCAGCATTTTCATACTCACACCACCAACTCGACATGTTATCTCTGCATCATCATCGATATGGAAAATATAGTCCACCATGGTAGGCTCCTTTTTTTCTTTCCTCTGGTACTGAACAGTTTTAGTTTCAGTTGGTTTGAACCTCTTAGAGATGTCGTTTTTATGTAATGGGGCAGTTTGTCGTTTTGCCACCCTTGTGCGACATTGCCTTTGAAAATGTCCTTCATATCCACATTTCATGCATTTTTTATTTCTTGCAGTACAGTGTATATAATCTGCCTTGTGTCTCTTACTTCCACATCTTGAACACTCCCCTGGATCTGTGTTGGTTGGAGTTCCAATTCTATTTGTGTAAAGTGGGTTTTGTTTCACTTCAAACTCATTCAGCTGCCTTCCAACCGTTTCCAGTGAATTTGCCTCAATAATAATTTTTTCCATTGTTGCAGTATCTCCTAAAATCAAAATTTTCTTCCGGAGTTCAGTAGACAAACATTTCTCAGTGATTTGGTCGATGAGGTTGTTATCTCCTTTAGGAAAATCACACTTATTATGTTGGTCTCTGAGCCTAACCAAAAACTTATCAAACTTTTCACCAAGTTCCTGTTTCATCAACCTAAACACATGCCTCTCATATAGAGAGCTTTGTTTTGGTGAAAAATACTCCGTTAATTTTTCCAGTGCAATTTTATAAACATCCGTCTGGTCTACTTGTTCCACATTTGCCCCAGGGAGATTGTAGTATATTTCTTGCAGTGAAAGTCCCGCTGAGTGTAGCAGGACTGCTCTTTTTTTTACAGTATCTTCAATACCTGCAGCCACTAAATAATTTTCCAGAGCTCGTTTCCACTTCTCCCAACGTGAGCCTAGCGTGGTAGTGTCTCCATCACAGTCAAATGCGTCTAACCCCGATAATTGGGCCATTTTGGTTATCCTGCAAAGAATAACATTATTTTGAGACATTATCTCATTTAAATTATGCCCACATCATGGACTTTGTAACCTGCCAGCAACATTACCATAAAATATTCTTTGTTAACCCACATCATGGGCTTGGCATTGTTTTTTTTTTTTTTTTTTTTTTTTTGTTATTAGTTTACTCACCTCATGAGCTTAGTTTAGTTTCCAACCATTTATATGACAACCCTTCTATCCTGTCACGATCAACCACATTTTGGTCTTTTTTTTTTTTTTTTTTTTTTTTTTCCACATTATGGACCTCTCTTTTCAGCATACCATTCGTACGCAATCATCATTTAATTACAATAATGTTATTAACCATCTGTTTGTGTAAAAATTTCTGACAGCTGTCAGTCGAGAGCAAGCATTATGCCGGTTACATACACGCTGATATGCGTTTTGTTCACGAGTGAATTACCGGCATTACCCATTTCGTTTACCCTGCCGTTTCCGAACGCACCCAAACCGAAACCCAAACAAATTGACATTGCTTTTTCATATCGAAATTATTATCAATTTTGTTACTTTTAGTTAATTACATGTATTTATCATTCTCCCTTTCATTGAACTAGCGTATTATCGACGATAATTAAAGCTTTGAACACTGTCTTGTCAAGCTGATCAACACTTTTCTTGTTTTGTTTTTCTTTTGCCGTAATTCAATGGTTTATTCCACATCACAGTGAAAATCTTACTTACGGTTTAATCCTCGTCGCCAGATGTGATGTTCAGCGCTAATTTAACCAGGTTATTAATTAATAAGCCTATTTATAATTCACTCGACTCGCCCGCTCTCGCAACGCAAAACGCCATTGGCCCAGTGTTGCCAGGTCCGGCAGCCTCGAGCCATTTATTTATTAATCAAACGCCACAGGTACAAGATTTGATTTCACTAAGTTAACAAATTCAACAACAAAAAAAAAACACTTCTCTCACACCTATTCCGATTAATCCACCTTCATTAAATGCCCAATTAAAATTACAGCACTACTATACAAAACAACTTTATTTTTTTTAAAACCCCATACAGCTAACGGTCGTAACGGTCGACCAATTCAAATTCAAAATGTAACGTACTAACGACCAACCGTTACAGTTACAATTCAAACCTATAACGTAACGTACTTCAACGATTAAAATAACGATCCAACTGCAAAACGCACCACGCAGCCCTAGCGCCTATCCACAAAATAACACCGCTAACGGTCCGTTACCTAGCAACCATACGAACGTTTGCACGGCCAAATTCACACAACACACAATAACGCAACGCACAACATTTACTAACACTGAGTATAAAATACTTAAATCACATACCAATTCAGCGCACGGCGATCACCCGACACTGCCAGCTAGAGGAAAAAAGAAATAAGTCGAACGCTTCTGCCCATGCCATCTACCACGTTAAAGCGCCACTGTAACGTAAAGCCTGAAGGGCCCTAGGTCACGGCCTAGCTAGCTGGGTAGAGCTGGGGTGGGTATAAAAACAAAATGTTGTAGGAAACGTTTAATCCTAGCTCCAACGGATAACTAAATTAAACTGGCGATGGCAAGGGCTTCTGCGCTCCACTGACTTCCAGGGAGTAAGAATCGGAGGCACTGGCCTGAACGGCGATCGAGCTGCAGGTCCTCCCGGCAGGTGTGGCAGGAATAGCTCCGGGGTACGTCAGCGGCAGTGGCAGCAGAGATGGCCTGTCCTCACCGAGGACTGATTTTGACTCCGGAGCCGGCTCGGGGTTCAAACGACCGTGGCAGGCGGCCTAAGGGTGTAGGTGGTTCCTGGAAGGACAGCCAGTTTTAGACGCTGCTCTCCGGATCGCTGTGCCCTACCGCTGGTATGGGATCGCTAACGTCCGTGGCCAACGGCCATCCGATTCAAATTTAATCTAGTGGCAGTTATGACAGATTTGATAGCGATAGGGTACAGCGGCTCACACACAATATGCAACACATATATAAGCGGGTCTGTAGATATGGAAACTCACCCCAGCGGGAACCTGTAGAATCACTTAGACACTTGAAATAAATATCAAAATTAGTAAACTGGCATGGAGGCCTTAGTCAGTGTTACTCGTACGGCGATTCGTCGCAGACTGAGCTCTCCGCGCCTTTTATAAACGAATATACCTTGCTAGCGGCAGATATACGTATGTGCGAATGTGGTGTAGATTCAAGGTACCGGCGGCAGCGCGCGGAGCGAACCCTTGCAATTATTTAAATAAATAATCGTTAGAAATTGCTACCCTGTTTTTATTTTTCTACCTAATTTAATGTTTTTTAAACGTTTATTAAGGTTTTAATTATTTTTTATTATTGCGAAGGAGCGGCCCTAGGTGCCGTAACGTTACAAGAAAAATTGCCGAAAGTCGTGAAATAAATTAATTAACCCACCTCAACCCATTTAACCTATAACTCAATTTTAGCCGAATGGGATAGAATTTTATAAAACAAATAATAAAGAATTTCAACATCATTATGGGCGAAAACGGCCGATGCAGCATTAAATTCGGTAAAAAACTGACAGACGCGCAACTCTTCGTCGGTGTACGAGCCTGTTCATGATCAACCGAATTTAATGCTGCGTCTGATATTGGGCGAACCCGTCCTAAAGATGACAGCAGTACTTCTACATGATCGGCTCTCGCCGTGATTTAGTCTTGGGAGTGTTTATAATTAGGACATTAAAAAAAAACGTGTGCCCTTTACTTTTTCCAAAATGAAGAAGTTTTGGGTTTTTCTGAATCAGAATTATTTCATATTTGTAAAGAAAAACAGTGCAGTCCCTTGGTTTTTTGTCAGCTTTGTGATACTATTTTCAATTTATTCTACTAATATTATCAATGTGAAAGTTTGTGAGTATGTTTGGATGTTTGTTACTCTTTCACGCCAGAACGGCTGGACAGATCTGGATGAAATTTGGAACATAAATAGATTATAATCTGGGATAACACATAGGGTACTTTTTATCCCGGAAAATTGCGTAATTCCTGCGGGATAGCGATAAACGAATTCTATGCAGACGAAGTTGCGGGCAACAGCTAGTATATCATATGGGTCGTCACAAAACTGACACGAAAAAAATGTATGGGAAATTAAGGTAATTTGGTTGTACACGTTTTTTTTAAATGCTTATTTGTGAATGAAGGTAGTACCTTAGGTAAAACCTTAAACCAACTGCACTCGTGCCGAAACTCATTTTCACTGTACCACAAACAATGCTATTACTTAGGTACTGCATTTAGGGGAAGTTACTCGACGGCACATAAGTTAACGTGGCATAAGTGTTACATATACAATGTTGCAGCTAATTACTGTATAATTTCTGCCACTCTGTAATCGCTCAAAAATATGTGTGTTTAATTAAGCACGCTTGAATGAATGACGGTTAACAAGCGTCCATTGATTCGTTTAAATTGGCGCAGACTAGTCGTGTGAAGAAAATATTCATCAAGGATGTAAAGGGTAAACTGCAACGTGATCATTAGCTGGTCTGCGATGGACATTGACATTGATTCATGGGTTTGTGTACTCATACCAATATTATGACTACGATATGTATATTGTATATTGCGGACTGCTATTTAAGAAATGGACCGCGAATGGAAAGCTTCCGTTGTCTATTTTTCCAGATAAATATAACTTAGACTATTCAAATCCAAGAGCTACATCTTCGCCCCCAAATGCACTTACCATCAGGTGTGATAGAGGTCAATCGCTGGTCAGTATATAGGTAATTTAAAAAAATGTGAGCACTTATGCCATTGTGTATGTTTGTTACTTTATCAAGTTAAATCGGCCTTGGACGTAATATGGCATGTAGATGTAGATGTTATTTGGATTCCCAATAAACTAATTATTTGCAAACGAAGTGAGCTAGGTTAGGTAATGACGGATTTAAGATAGCTACTTTTCGTTGAATTTACTGCTGAAATATAAGACTGAGTTTAGTAAAATGGTTTTTATTTTCATCATTCTTTGAGAAACTAATTAGTGCCGTTGTACGGTTTTCAAAGCAATATGGATATTGTAGTTGAAAAATACGAAACTCTCGTAGTAGTCATGATAGAAAAATGTCCGTAATAAATGAATGCTGACTTTTTTAATAGGAAAAAAACTTCAAGTAGAACTAATGCCTTACATAATTAAAATTGTCACTGAATAGTAGTTGCTGATTATAACACGGATATGACACGTATTACTATAATGGTGGTTGCGGATCGAGTAGGTCTGGGAATAAGGTTGCCTGACGATTTCCGTTGCGTCATTGATGGTATCGATTGCGAGCGCTTGTGATGCATACTGTTATCCGTTCTAGGATAGATGTGGATGTACGTACTGTCGCTATCAGATACATCGTCGCAATCAGGTTACCCTCTTTTGCCACCCCGTCGTGATAGTGGAAGTAGATTTTTAAAGCCGCCGCCATTCTTATTGTAGATGCGAATGTGAGTTCGTTTGTTTGTTAACCTTGCATACATAAACTACCAGTGGCGTGGCGTCAATTATCAAAAAGCAAGCCGAAGGGCATTTAACTAGCCTTTTCCTCTAATTCTGCACAATAAAAGTGCCCAACTGGCATAAAATAGGGCAGCCGGTGGGAATCGAGTTCTATTGACGCTACGCCACTGTAAACTACTCAATCGATCGTGATAAAATATGATATGGAGACAGTTTGAGCCCCTGGTAAGTATATAGGATACTTTTCATCCCGGGAATTTGTATAGTTATCCGCAGAAGAAGTCACGGGCTCGCCGGCAACAGATAGAATTATAAACTTTCAGTGGGAACATGAGAACGTACTTTACATTGTCGAAGCACGGGTCATGAGATTTATCCGGTCCTCCGTTTAAGTTCACAACATTATTTAGCATTGTCCAGATTTTCTTACGCCAATCAACAATGGTCGAGTGCACAATTATTTTCCCGAACGTTTCATTAAAATTATGATTGCATTGAAATAATAGCGATTGTTCTTTGTTTATCGGGTAATTTTCGCAATAGTTTTACGGTATATGTACACATGCAAGTATTAATGAAGTTCTACTGTATTTTCAATCGAAAACCAAAGTCCTTTTCAAAAAACGGGCACTTTTATTTATCGTAAATTACTCATTTTGAAAAAAATATAAAGATACCTACCTAACTTCAATTGACTTTCTCCTTTATTCAGTAAAAGCTACAAACAATAAAATAAAAATATATATCGAATCTCTAAACGCCTCCTTTGGCGGAAAACTGTTGGAATCTTCGCGGCATGACAAGTTTTGGGTGCCCGTAATTTTTGCAAACGGGTTTATCTTGAGACTATGCTCCCTGAACATCCTTTGGCGTTCATGAAGCAATATGAAAACATTGAAAACCGGTCGTGTCTAAAGGGTTCATCATGTCATACGGAGACCGGTGCGGCCACGCCATTGTTACAATCGCAATGCGTGCCAGAAACATAGTAATTGTCATTGTTTGACACCGGAAACTGTGTTTACATACACTTATGAAATCCAAAAGACTCAGGGCCACGGGTCAAGACGAGGCACATAGTTATGGCAGGGTTATGACGTCAAGTTCAGCATTTGTGCGACAGCTATAGAGTCAAAAGGTGCTTTTTGCCAGTTGCAATTACCATATTGAAATATGTTGTAATGAATTGTTAATTTTAAGTTGCTCTTTACACAGAGAAAGCTACAGGCTCAGTACCTTGAAGTAAGTTTAAACTGCGACTTTTAATCTCAGATAACTTTTATGTATACCTACATATATAAATCACACAATGTTTCCATGCTGGTCTGGGAGCAAAGAAAAAACATAAATGTACCAGTTGTTTCTCGTCCCGCGCAGATGGTAAAAGCGCATCGAGGGAATGGGCGTAATTCTTAGGAATTATGTTATAGGCGATGCGGCTAGCAACCCATCACTATTTTGATTCCTTTTTCCACCTATACGCCCACAATCTTGCTAAACGTGGCCTGTAGGTCTTGTTACCTTAGGCTCTGTCTACCCGGTAAGGGATAAAGACGTGATTTGTGTATGTATATATAAATCACGTCTATATCCCTTACGGGGTAGACAGAACCTCAGGTAACAGGACCTAAAGGCCACGTTGAGCATGATTGTGGGGACGTCTATATACGTCCCACTGCTGGACACAAGCGTGCTCTCAGAACTCAGAACTTTTATATACAACTAAGTGTAGTACGGAAAGTGCATGTCTACAGTGTACTTGATGAATTATTTAATAATTTAGACATAATTGCATTGTCAGTAGCTTGTGTAGATGTCTTAATGCTCCTCCCCTGTGCCTTGCGTAGTTAAATTTTAGTTACTGGCTACGGTTATGCGCCAACAAATGAAAATGACGTACCTAGTAATAAATGCAGGGTTATATTTATTAATTGTGTGACCCGTATTTTTGCTTAGTGAGGAAGAACACCAAGTTATAAGTACGAATACACATACACATACATATCGTCACGCCTCTTTCCCACAGGGGTAGGCAGAGACTACTTTGTTCCACTTGCTACGAATGTGGTAATAAAATAATCGTACATCATAATGCTGTAAATGATCGGTCGGAAAACTGTACTTATTTTACTCTACACTTTCTACGGTTACGTATTTATACTGGTTACCTGAAGGAAATGTTGCATGTAACAGAGAAATGCGTTGGTTTTAGGATTTTAGGAGAAATGCATAACACTAAAACTGTTTTATTATGTTGTATCGTTTTATGTTTAATTAAATCACTATTGGCCAACGATTGGCTTGAAGTTTAACCGGTCAAGGCCTTGATTAGGAAAGCTGGTACCGTTGACGAAAAATTATAAATCTTGATTCATCTTTTAATACTGTTTTCTATGTTACTATTATAATG
This sequence comes from Pandemis cinnamomeana, assembly GCA_932294345.1. Classification (NCBI taxonomy): domain Eukaryota; kingdom Metazoa; phylum Arthropoda; class Insecta; order Lepidoptera; family Tortricidae; genus Pandemis; species Pandemis cinnamomeana. The sequence goes on from OW028720.1 coordinate 4,994,539, forward strand.
TTATAAAAAGAAATCATGTGTTTTTTGTAATTTTGTTTTTAACGATCGAGTTTGAAACTAGTGAACCGATTAACAAAACTTATTTGTTCTGAGGGACATGAAGTATGTAAAATCCAGTTTAAATAAGGTAGGTACTGCTATGAAAACTAAACATGTTATTAAGAATTTGAACAAAATTAGAACATAATTTTGTCCCGTCATTTTCAGCTGGTATTTGAAAATTATGAATGTGCACATGTTTTCTTTAATCACTAGGTAATGAGTGAACTTTTTATGTGAAATTACTGACATATAATTAGGCAAATTTATGAGAAACTGGGTTATCTGAACACACGACACTAAGGAGAGATCGCTTTGAAGTTTACTTAATTAAATTATATTATTTTTTTAATACAAAGTGGTAGTTTCGAATAAAGATTAAATTTGTTTTTTTTTATCACAACATAGCCTAACCTAGCCTAGCTAATGATTACTATTCCTCGTCTTTCCCAACGTACCTGTTTCAAAAGTATATCCGAATGTGCAAAATTCGTTACTTTTTGAGGTTACCTTGACGTTATTATCAACGAACTCGTCAAATTAAACCCAAAATTAGTGAAATCTCCAAACAGTAAACAAATGGGCCTTAAAGATAGGTAGGCGGAGCAGCTGAGCGGAATAAACAAGAGAAGTTTCTAGCAAATTACCGTTAATGGCTATCACTACGCTAACCGTAACAATATCCAAGCTCATGTTAGACATAGGCAGTGCTACCGGATTGTTGCGCTGGCAACAGCTCGATGCTATTCCTCAGAGCGGTCAGAGTAAGCTTAGTGTAATTTTTTTGACGCAAACAATGTCTCCTACGCTTTCGCGTCGAAGTGTCAAATACGATATAAGTTTGTTTTCGTTACAGGGTGCTGGGGCTGCCAATCTTTTTATAGTAATTGTGAGTTTCACGCAAACACGTTTTAAACGATTTTGTGTCAAAAACTTGCGACCAACTTTCAGGTTTTGAATTCTTGTGGAATATTTATATTAAGTCACAGTCACCCGTTTGATACCGTACATGCACTGTGAACATCGATCAATGTGTTGAAACAATTGTCAGCCAAAACTTTAAAAATCCTAAAACCTATGGTATATTCCGGATTCATCTTAAGCTACCAGTGTATACGGAAGCTTGCGCATTAAATCTGAATCCTCCTTTTCCTTTCGTCATCCGAGGATTACTCTCATAAATAGGTAGTTCTGCCACTTTGGTCCGACATTCCCCCGGATCGGGCGCCAATAGAGCAATACCACTGCTCACTCAGAAATTTGTTAACTGATTCAAATATCGCGATGCTGATCTGATCCTGTTCCTAAAGTTATTTCCTGACAAGTCTTAATGTTGTATAATAACTATGAGTAAGATGGTTGAAGGCTGAAATGCTAATAGCATTTACCTAGATTCTTAAGTGCTCTGTCCAATATCTATAGGACTTTTACTGTTGCGGTTGCTGTAACCTAGATAAACTTAGCGTCTTGGCTTAGAGTGAAGGTAGGCATATATTTTTTACTTATGCGTTCAGTATGCTTAGTGCAAGTTTTCGGACACGAAATACATCTCGAACGCGTTTGCGTTAAAATGTCAAACGCTACGAGAATAGGTTGTTGCTGTTTCGATACGCAAGTGGCGCTGCCAATTTTTCCATAGTAGTTGAGACGTTTACGTGAACTCGTTCGAGACATATTTTTGTGTGAAAACTTACACTAGACTAGACGCTCTGTTGGGACCAACTGGATACTGGAGGTAGCACTCTTTCTAAAGTAAGCCGGGATTTCTTTCACCGCGCACGTTGATTTTTAAAACGATTACAAATTAATGAACCATAGCAACTCCGTAACACACAACACCATTTTAACTAGTAAACTTTTCACAAGTGCTGTAATTTACCTTCAACACACACTTGCACTGTCACTTGGTCCACGAGATGTGTATTCTGCGGTGCAGCCGACACTGCGCAGGAGTGGTTGGCGGCGCGGCTTGCGCAAACGCACCCGGCGGTCAATGTTAATAGGTGGGGTGTGGCAATGGTAACTTTAGGGGAAGATCGCGTCACTTTCGGTTTCGAAAGCTGAGAAATTTCAGTTCCGTAGTGTATGGTCTAGATCTAGATTATTTATTTAATCATAGATCTAGATTGTTTATTGCATCATGGATTTCCTTTGAGCTTTAAGTGCAAAGCATTTAGTGTGGAGGTAAGTTTGTAAGATATTGTTTTTATGCGGAAGTGGTTTGGTGAAAGGGCTATATGTGAAAGAGTAGGTACGTGTCGCAATGGCGTAGATGTCTTGGACTTGTGGCTGGAGAAGTAGTAGTTAACGAGTAGCTAAGCTATGTATGTATCTTTCAGTGCTATCTACATCTATATCTGTACTAATACTAGCTTATACTCGCATTTTTGCCTAATAAAAAAATTCTCTATTCTGTGGGAATTTTGAAAAATCCGTTCTAAATTTCATGTTTTTTAATAAATTTAGTAGTTTTGTCTGTGCCTTGATGGATCAGTTAAGTTTAAGACCAAATAGCAAATATTTTATCGGTATGTATGTATAGAAGATTATAAAAGGGTAAATCTCTGAAACTTATAAATCCGTTTCTAAAAATATTCTTTCCCTTCATGTGAAAGTGCGACTCGCCTGATACTCGAATGATTTTTGTACAGTTATTCATTCATAACTCACTTGCACACACTTGGCTCAGAAGGAAACGATGAACAACAGGAAACCCTGAAACATTATACTCGCGCTCTATTTCCCAAACCACAATTATCAAATAAAATCAACCAAGTGCGTGTCGGGCCAAGCACAGTGTATTTTCCTTTTAACTTCAACTACTACATAATGTATAATTACATACATACACATACACAAATCACGTCTTTATCCCTTACGGGGTAGACAGAGCCTAAGGTAACAAGATCTACAGACCACGTTTAGCAAGACACTGAGAGCGTAGAGGTGGAAAGTGGAATCAAAATAGTGATGGGTTGCTAGCCGCATCGCCTACAACATGATTCATACGATTTTCGCCCATTCCCTCGATGGGTTTTTACCATTTGCGCGGGAAGAGAAGCAACTGGTACATTCTATGTTTTTTCTTTGCTCCCAGACCAACATGGAAGTAATGTATAATGACTGCCCTGTTTTCCTCACAGAACAACCGTAACCCTCGCCCAGTACAATGGATAGTATTTGCTGTAACCAAATCCAGCTAAGGTTTACTTAACAGATTCTAAATTTAGTACACGCCTGTTGATGAAAACAACATTTACACTCCAATAAAATCATCAACGTACAATGCTTTAGATTTTTAAAAGACCTTCGGGCCTGTCTTTCTGTCTCACTTACTCTTAGTTGAATCGACCGATAGTATCCGAAACCCGAATGTCGTTCTAGGAGCTCGCAGACTACGTAAGAGTACTAGCCGTATCGGAGCTAGGCACAGGTTTGTTTACAGTCTTATTCCAGTTTTGAAGGTTATAGGGTATGCGTAGATACTTTACTGTTTCGACATTGGATCGCGATTGCCTGACGTGCCGGAGCGCATGCGCCGTGCCTCGCCGGTTTTAGCGGGCGAAGGACCAAGTTACTTTCGAAATCTAATCCGTGACTACATTTTCCTGGCCACCTAGCTACAGCGCCTTCCTAGTTTTTCTGATATTGTTATTTTTATGAGAGCATGTCAAACGTTACCACTGTTACTACGAGATAGGAAGTTTAATATTGTAATCCACTGGTTTTCATTTAGTGGGTATCCCAACGCAAACACCGAGTTTCACATACCCACTCGAATTCCCCGATTTAAGTAGTATGCGTTAATGCGTTATCCAGCGTAACAAAACGTGCATCCATAGTGTTTGTGCCTCTGCACTAAAGTCTAACATAAGACTGTCGTTTACAGTAAACATCAAATGTGTAGCAATAATAACAAATCCATACACGCACAAACAGTGTCGTAATACTATACAGACACACTCACTTTAATCATTTGCAATGCCGGCAAGTATCGTAAACTATGAAGCAAGGGTCGCCTTCGATACTTATGCCATTATCTCGTTGCAGGTAAGAGCTCCGAGCGAATCCTAAGAGTGCAGTATGACGGCTGCATGCGCCAGACCCGTAAGACGGGTTTGTGAAATTATAATGAAGTTGACCGGAGAGGAGAGAGATTGCGAAAAATGGACACTGCAGACACGATGACACAAATTCTACTACTGACACGGGCATTAACTACCTACTTAATTTTCCGTTGTTTCAATATCCCCATCGATTTTACAAAGAAGTAAAAAAAAAACAGATTTATTTGAGGTTAGTGAGGAAAGCAAAATGAAATGGTTAGCTGCCAAAATGATGAAGCAAAAGGAAACCAATTCGCAAATAGAATGATGTAAAAAAATTATGCACCTGTGACGTCTTGACGCTCTGCCAATTAAAAATTATCAAGGAAGGTGTGAGCAAGATATCCACTTTTATAACTTTAGCATAATTTTGCAATCAAACTAACAGACGGTTTGCTAACTGATGTAAGGTTCAATAGTGATACTTACTTATTTTATTACGTATCATGTGTGTAATTCCCCCTAATTAATCGGCTAAACAATAATTGCCACTTCTCTTCATACCTCGGGTAGACTGGCGCTCGGTCGATTGTCAATGTACAAATTAACCTCATGGAATTATTTGGTTTCATCATTCGGCATTTTTATTATTATTTAGAAATCGAAGAAAGCTTGTGATACAATCTTTACTGTATTGTTATTTCCTCTGGCTGGAGTCTAGTCAAAGTTAGTAATAACTTATACATTTTTGTGCGGGTGTGTATTGATTCCAACTTAAAGTATGAGGCCAACTTACCTAGGTATTAATTTTCAGTTTCTTGCCCAGTTCAGATTTCAGAATCCTGCAAGTTCCATAACATTACATTTCGGTACTTGGTTGAAGACTTCTATTCTAACCTGTTCGCATCATGGATTGGTAATATAATTAAACTTGCATGAATGTTTTTGCAAGTCTAATAGGTCGTCACGATTTGGTTTCACAGTCATATTATGAATGAGAATTTTTTCGTAACCATTCGTGAATGGTTGCGGGTTGATTTTGCGGGTGGTAGGGCCTTGTACAAGGTCCGTCCGGATCGCTACCACCATCTTACTCGCTAATCCTGCCGCTAAGTAGCAGTGCTTGCACTGCTGTGTTCCGGTGTGGAGAGTAAGACAGCCGGGGAAATTACGGGCACAAGAGGCATTTCATCTTAGTCCTCTAGGTTGGCAACGCATCTGCAATCCCTCTGGGGTTGCGGGTGTCTATGGGCAGTGGTGATCACTTACCATCAGGTGACCCACTTGCTCGTTTGCCTACCTATTCATATAAAAAAAAAAAAAAAAGAAATATTATGGATTGTTGCATGTGTCGGTGCAGGCTGTTCCGTTCGAGTTCTTAATGTGACTTATTTCGCCCATTCATAACCGTAGAAATTTAACGCATTGTTACATACTGACGCATAATTATTTGATAACTGTGTGTGCTATTCCTTTATGAACTGTTACGAAGTCATTACCGTAACCCCAATGATGCACATGATTATGACTACCCAATAGTCATCTGTAACAGGAAGTATGCTAATTGCTTTGGATTGTATTATAGTAAAGTACGCTTATCTGTGACATAATTATTTTGAAAAGCTACTTTAGCTTCCTCAACTTTTCTCCGAATAGGCGACTAATGTTACCCTTGATGAAGCGTTACGTAAAGAACTAAAGCTTTCAGTAGCATTTATCAACTGAGATAATAGAAAAAGAAGAAAACAATTATTCGTGACATTACATAGCATAAATTACGAAAAAAAAACAAAGAACATACATGTCACGAAATGGTCCCACCTCTGCATAATACTGGCCTTACTGCCAGCGCTGGTCTTCCGTAATGAAGCATTGAATAGAGTGCAATTTTTTAAAAGTATTATAAACCCTAATTGTTTAATGATTTGTAATTAAACCTGTCGAAGTGGTTAATTTAAATATCTGTGAATGTATAATACAAATGTGTAGGTATGTGTATCTATGTGCAGGTACTTAAACACTTAACTTCCTATAGCAATAGTGCAATAATATCGAAAACATATGCGCGTCGCGACTAATTAGCAGTCTTATATTGCTGGCTCTGACTCAACCACGTATAACATACTATACCTATACGGAGTATACGAGGTCGAGTCACTGATTCCTCGAAATGTAAAGTTCACAATTATAAATTGTATACCCCAATGTTAAAACTACCCCTAGGTTCAAGCACATGTCGCGAAATATGCGTAAGTGATCAGTATACGGCAGGTATACCTTTTTATTGTAACATTAACTACACGATAATCGTCTGTTTAACAATTAACGGGTTTCCCAAACGACAGTTGCGGCATCGCCCTCTGTAACGAAACGTCTCCAAGGTCTGCTGATGTAACTGACGACACTTACTCGCTAACACTATTAATCCCAAACGCATATAGGTACACATATGTAAATAAAAAATGTTTGTATGAAAGCGTAAATTTGTAATATACATATAAGTAATAGAGTTGTATTTGTTTTGGCGATTAGATGCATTATGTAATTACAAATGCTTTTGAGTGCAGTTAGAAAGTCGCCATTGTATAAATAAAACTGCAATAACATTTTACATATAGACTTATAATGATATATCATTTTTCGGAAATATTTATGCAATCAACCATAAAATAAATAAATTAATCAAAACAAAAAGTTTATTGGGTGGCAATCACAACCTTCTTACTTATAAAAATAATTACACTCACGTGATAAAGTAACGGATCACCCTTCATACAACTTTGTATAGAAAGTGACCCGTTATTTTGGCTGGTGAATATAGCTCACTTAATTTTGTATGCTATAGAATGTAGCCCAGTAAGTATTAAGGTAGTAATAACAACTAACGAAGATAAAACGATTTCTTCTACTCACATCACAGTTCATCTTTCAAACTATGATATCTAATTATCATATCAGCAGTCTTTTCAGCAATAGCTAACGTCGTTGCCATTGTATTGGCTCCTACTATTTGAGGCATGATACTGGCATCAACTACGCGTAACCTTTTCACCCCATATACCATTAATTCATGATTTACTACTGAGCTATCTTTTTTTGGTCCCATTTTTGCCGTCCCAACAGGATGGAAAACCGTTGTTGCCATATGTCTTATGTAACACTCCCAGTAAGCTTCAGAGTCGTATGTCATTTCTGAACAAAATGGCAAGTTAATTTGAACATGCTTCGCTCCAATGGACTGAAATGCGTTTGTAGTTTCTAATTTCATTAAAAATCTTACTCCTTCTAAAAGTTGTTTCATATCAGCTGGATTTTGAAAATATTTAGCTTTTACAATGGGCCTTGATGTTGCTGCATCGTCTGTTAATAATATTTCACCCCTTGATATCGGGTGTAATAAAGTTGGATAAATTCCAATCAATTCATTTTCTTTATTCATGTTAATTACTGATTGCACAACTTCAGGTTTATATCCTGTATTATTTAAGTAGGTCTCCAGCGTAATACCACTGTTTATAGGTACATGAAAGTGATGGAATTGTATGTTAGGATTATTGTGATTATCCGTATTGATAAAAGCCATAAAATCGGCTATGCCTAGTGTTGATAATGGACCAGTGTTCATTAGTATGTATTCCATGATAAACATAATATATGATTCAGGCGTAATTGTATCATTGCGCTTCGTCGTAAAGTAGACAGGGAAAAAAATATGATCCTGTAAATTTTTACCGACAGGCAAATCTATTAAAGGTTTTATGTTTTTATCTTTGAGATGTGTTTTAGGGCCTATGCCTGATAGCATGAGTATTTGTGGTGTGCCAATAGTGCCTGCGGATAAAATTACTTCTTTGCTGGCCCTGATTTGCATAATTGTTCCGTTTTCTCGCTGTAACTGCACGCCGACGGTTATTTTGCTCTCAGGGTCTATAATTACTTTGTGCACTACGACATTTTTCATGATATGCAATCGTTTTGCCTCGTTCAAGATTATTTTCGCAGTGTTCAAACGTTTTCCTTTTTTTACAAACATTTTTGTTAATCTTGTTCCTACAAGGGCCCCCTCGATTGATTTGTTGATTTGAGGGACACCCAATTCTTTGTATGCGTCTTCAAATAAATTATAAAGTGGGTTATTGTTAAATTTGTAATTATGAAGATCAAATTCATTTTCGATGCGATCGAAATACGATTGAAGCTTGTCATATCCCCAGCCCATATTCCCTTGTTCTTCCCAGATATCATAATCGGCGGGATGGCCCCTAATGTATAACATAGCGTTAATTGAACTCGACCCACCCAGACCTTTTCCTTTGCTCCAAAAGCAGCAGTTGTCTCTTAAGCCTAGGCAGCTTTTTTCATCGGCGTAAGTCTTGTAATTCCAGTCGGCATCCGTTTTCTGCACATTGTATACAAAACTCGGAATCTGAAACATAAACGAATTAAATTCACCTACGTTGAATTATTTCCTTGACGGTTTTCGTGGAAAAGTGCCAATACAATAGGCGTATGACTGGAAACGCACGTTTTTTTATATTTCTTGGAGTCAGTATTAAACTTTAATATAGTAAGTTTACTAAATTAATTATACGAATATGCAGGAGTATTCAGCAATATTAAGGCTTCTGGCGTTTGGTAGAACGCTCACTTAAGATCTGGTATTATGAGCAGACTCCTTGCTAATCCACCTGCGTTGATGTTAAGATACAAGAGTTTGCCAATGCATTCATTAAGGAACATAGGTTGGTTTTCACTCACGACATACTCACGTCTAGAAACATTATACTATTATTATTTTAACATTTCTTAAGGAGAAGCATTGAAGGAAATCTAATAAATCTTACTCAATATCGTCAATGTCTTAATTTATTTGTTCATGATGCAACCACGATGCACAGATTTGAACTTAGGCTCACCGATAGTGACTCAGACATTTGCAAATTTCAAAAAAATACATACCTCGCTATAAGGGCTAGGGTCACCTCCTGCTTCGATTAATAAGACTGACCAAGAGTGGGAACTCAAACGACTGGCCAAGAGTGAGCCTGCCGTTCCGGCTCCCACCACTATGAAGTCATACGATATTGTTTCTATAAAATCAACACCAAAATAACCTGTTTTAGAATTATTTCTAAACAGATACATGAATGGTAAGAAGCAGTAGAATTATAGGTAGTGTGTAGCACGGTTGGCAAATTATCTTCGAACACGCTAATGAGAAATTACCTTCATATCTACTAAAGATATCATCAGAAAGGTCAGGTGGCCATGAGGAGTCGACTACAAAAACGCAGTGTGCGGCAACCACTGCTGCTATGGCTCCTGCGAATAGCTGGCCATTGGTACTAGCGAAAGCCGATGGACAGGCTGCAGTGACGTTGGCCACTAGATCCATTGTTTAAAGCTGTAATGTATGATTTATTCTTAAATTAACATATTTAAGAGGCTTTAGGCGACAACTAAATACGCATTGAAATTAAAAGTTACCGGGATGATGGAGTGAAGCCGCATCTTCACATTAAAAATAATTCATTTCGGTTTTAAGCTGGCGTTTCTTTAATGTGAAACCATTATCAATCAGAAATACAAATAATCATTTATTAAAAAATGTAGGAAAGAGAATATAAAATCCGGGTTCCTAAGGTAACCCCTAGGAACCCGGATTTTATCCGTATTTATCCGTATTTTATGAGTTTTGACACTAAAGTAGAAAGTTGGTGAGGCACATGAGAAAATGTTTTTAATTACCTAATTGTTAAATGTGAACTTACTTTACTCGTATCCCGACAACGTCTTTTCTTCGATGCTCGCAAGATAATGTCGGCAAGTTCTACTACAAGTAAAACTAGTAGCATCACAAACACCGGTTTTAGCCCATTGTTACTATGTTTACTGTAACCTTAGATGGATATCAAGGAATCCTGAATGCACCAAGTGATTTAAATTAATTTTAAAATGTCATTGTCGTGGCTACAAAAACAGGCATGACAAAAAGTATGAGCGACAATGATTATTATAACACACCTAGGTATGTTCCATTTACATTGAAATGAATTGTCGAAATGTGGAATAAACATAAATATTTACTTTAACAGCATTTTGAAAGGTTAATTCACAATACATCCGTTCTGAGACATACACGAACAGGGTGCGATCAAAAAGTCACATGCACGTATAGTATAAATATATTAGTTATGTACTTTTATATCAACCTATTCGTAGTCGACTGGGCCGAGTCTGTGCGTTATCAATAAATGTGAACACGTTTTCAGAGAAGCAAAGTTATAATAAATCAAGGTAAATAATTTAATTACAGTTCACTATGAACGTTCAACCAGTCCTTCTTGATCAAATCTGCTCCCTTCTCAGCTATCATTATGGTTGGTGCATTCGTGTTGCCCCTTGTGATTTTAGGCATTACACTGGCGTCCACGACTCTCAAGTTTTTCACATTACGCACCTTCAGTTCTGGGTTCACGACCGCTGACTCGTCATCGTCAGGACCCATTTTTGCAGTGCTTGTTGGGTGATATAGAGAAAAAGTGAGCTCTCTAGCAAAACTATCCAAAAAGTTATCGCTTCCCTCCGTAAATGCACTGCAGCTTTTAAATCGTGGCCAAATTAGTTCGAAACCAAATTCTTGGAACGTTTTAGTTTTCGCCAACTTCATTGATTGCTGCATACCTTTAATTACTGTGAGCATATCTTTGGAGTTATCAAAATAATTGGGGTAAATAAGCGGATGATCTTTGGGGTCCTTGCTTTTAAGAACAATGCGGCCTCTAGATTCTGGAGAAAGAACCACGTTATATATTATTAACACGATATTATCCTCGTTTAAACGATTGTAAAAGTCCCTGTATTCGTCATCTAAACCATGTTTCAAGAAAACGTCTAATAAATTATTTAAATTTGGTGGAAAGAACAAGTAGTGGTATTGCATATCCGGGATGTTAGCAGCGGGATCAGTAGTGTTTACAAACGCTGTAACCAAATGCGGATTCACACCAGCAAACGGACCTGTATGCTTATTTATGAATTCTGAAAAATGTTCAATGATCTTAGTTAGCGATCCTACCGGTGATAGATCTTTTCCCAATGGTTTTTTATAAAATGTAGGTGTAAAAACATGATCTTGTAAATTTTCTCCAACAGGCAAATCAGCTATAACATCGATTTTCAAATCTTCTAATTGCTTCTTCGGCCCTATTCCTGATAATAGAAGTAATTGTGGAGAATTAATAGCGCCTGCAGACAAAATTACTTCTTTTTTAGTTTTAATAATAAAATTACTATTATTTTGAGTTATCAGTATGCCATCAACAGTCTTAGAAGAAGGTTTAAATAATATTTTAGAAACTAAAGCGTTTTTGATGACATGTAAATTTGGTCGATCTTTGACTGGATTTAGAAAAGCTCTCGCCGTGCTCTGTCTAATGCCATTCTTAGTCGTTGTGAACGACTTTGTAATTCCCATTGCATTGTCAGCATTTATATCTTCATTTACTTTCATGCCCAGTTCTGAAGCGGCTTTTAAAATTATGCCTTCAAACGGGTCGATTGGTGTTTTTTCTACGTTTAAGTATCCTCCAGTGGCGTGATATTTAGCGTTCTTGTCATTAAAGTCTTCGAAATTCTCACTCTTTTTGAAATACGGCAGAACGTCATCGTAACTCCAACCATCGTTGCCAGCAGCAGCCCAGTCATCATAGTCCAGTTTATTCCCTCTAACGTAAAACATGGCATTGATACTGCTGCATCCTCCAAGAGTTTTGCCTCTAGGCCATGTGCACTGTTTACCTTTATATGCTCGGCAAGCTCCTTTTTGAGGTTCTGTTTTGTAACCCCAGTCTTCTGTGGTGCCCATGTTATTGTAGAATAAATGAGGCGCCTGTAATTAATAATATTTAGAGATGTAATTCTTAGACTTTTGGATTACAATAAGGAAACAGCTTCATTGTCTTCGAGTTTAAAAAAAAGCACAATATGTGCCAGACCACGCATGACGAGAGGTTCCATAATCGAAATAAAAATACTATGCGAAGATATTTCGATAGGAACATCATAGCGGTTACGTCTTTTCATGTTAGAATGGCATTTTTGTTAATATCTGAGAAACTTCAATATGTACATTATTCAGACTGATGTTCTTTGAAAGTACTCATTTACCGCTATTATCTTAAATATCACATGTTTTTTTTATGTTATGGTTCAATAGTTAGAAGGTCAACTATACATATGAATGACTTTTGGGGCTGATAACTCCTCATGGCCTATCCAATGATGCCTAATGCTAAGTCTTGAGATTTTTTTTTTCCCCGTGTTGTTTGTATGGATGATCCGAGTAAAAGGCTTATGACATACCTACAAACATACAGACAGCCAGTCAGGACAAATGTGTAAGGATTTTTTTACCATTTTAGCTACGGAATAAAATAAAATATGTATACAGAAAATATTGGGCATGTCTTTGTGTAAAGAGGGCAGGGCATACCTCAGTAGCTATCGTTGGGTTTCCACCAGCCTCCACAAGAAGCACTTTCCATTCTGGGACTTCACTTAAGCGGTTTGCCAACACTGACCCCGCCGATCCCGCTCCCACTATTATGAAATCGTAGTTAGGATCTGAAACACGGACATGCAATGAGGCATCATGAGGCATCATGAGTTGAGTGTACGAATACGGTATTTATTACAAAACTATTTTCATCTGGCCAAATATTATCTATTCTATAGGGAACGGAATTGTGACTACCCAGTACTGCTGTATTTAATTTAAATTTCTTATCTACCTATGTACATTGACTTTTACTCAATTTACTTCCTACTCAGACTATTTGTTGATCACTTTGCTATTGATTAGATATAGATTATAGGTGCCGGTTATTGAACTTCAAAGAAGCTGCCGAGCAAAATCGCTGCTTATTCAAGAATCATGTCCAGTAGAAGAGTATTTACTAGATAATCATTTTACACCTGCAACGTTACTTTGAAAATGTGAAATTCCTATAAGTCGCCAGGCTTTGGTAACAATCTGTTACGTAATTTTTTACTCAATTTTAACTTTACGGTACCTTTGAGAGCAGCTTCAGTAGCGTCTGGAGGCCATAGGTGGTCGCCGACCAAAGCGCACTGAGCAGCGAAGAAGGTTTCCAATGCTTGGACGAACAGTGGCCCAGCGGCCTGGTAGCTGCCGATGATGGTAGAAGTCAGGGCCGGGTCGCAGGCCCACATCTTTTCCTCTTACTGTAATAATAATGATTCATTTACAACACGAGATTAAGATTAAGGATTTAATTACAAGGCGTGAAGTAAGTGAAGGAGTTGCATTGGTAATTTAAAATTGGAAAGAAGTTGGAAATTCGGTCTGGAAACCGAAATTCGTTGTGTGTTGTCGAGATGAGGAACGAGTATCTCGTCAAACATAATATTATGTAGATAGATATATGAAAATGACTTTGATCTTTGCAGGCATAACGTAGGTACATTATTTTACTATGTAAGATTGCAATTATTGTTAATAAACACGCATCATTATTTAGTTTACCTACCTTAGTAAAACAATTTACAAATCTTCAAGGTAAAAATACCTTGTCTACGTGTTGTGGGAACTTTATTATATTTCAGTACCAGGCAAATTATTCACACATAAGGTATGATATTTTAGTGTTGCGGGTGTCTACGGGTGGTGGTGCTAACTTACCATCAGGTGACCCGCTTGTACTTTGGATTGTGGAGCACTAAAAATCACTCGAAATCAGTTTAGGGAGCAGACCCAAATAAGAAAACTTTGCTTCAATTATTTTACTTGCGTTCATGGGATCGGGGCTAGGTTGTGTCTACTACTTGTAAAATAATCAAAATTCCATTTGTGGAATGTTTAAATCGATATTTGATTATGTAAGTAATAATATCGTACTGCTCCCTGTCAAATAGATAACAGAACCAGTGAACTTATTATTATCATTAACTTTCAATTTGAGAGTTAACAAAACAAGTAAAGATATATGTAATCAGTTTTTACAAGTTTTTATTGAACTTCACTTTGGAAATTGATTTAATTTGTTTGTTGACTTAATTAATATGCATGATTTTATTGATTTGCGATGGTCGGATTAACGTTAAATTTGTATTTCTAAAATTGTCGTCATCTCATCAGTGTAAAGTTTTGTAGATATTAAGTAAAAGTAAAGGAATAAACTCAATTGACAAAAAAACCGGCCAAGTGCGAGTCGGACTCGCGCACCGAGGGTTCCGTACAAATTCGGCAAAAGAATATAAAATGTAGTGTTAACAGAGCTCGGCGCGAAATGTATACAGTGTGAGGTCAGGTTATATTGGTTACTTATAACATAGGCAGGCAGACATAAAAAAGCGGCACCAAAATTACATCATCTGTGATAATTTTAACTGTCTAGCTATCACGGCTCCTGAGATACAGCCTGGTGACAAACAAACGGGTAGACAGACATGCAGATGGACAGCGAAGTCTTAGCACCCTTCGGGTACGGAAGCCCAAGTATTTTATGCAACCGTTACATAATGGGGGCTTAAAACACGAGTGTGGTTTTTTGAAACGAGCCTTGGCGAGTTTCAATATATAATCAGACGATTGTTTTAAGGCCTAATTATGTACAGTTGCATACATTACTTTATCTACACACACATATCAATCTCAATAACAAGAAGAGGGTTCATTTCGGTTTTTTAAATCTCTTTTTTTTTTATTTATGCCCAAGCGTGCCTCGAGAATTAGGGCGGGCGCGACAGCGGCAGTGCGGCTGTGGCGGCGGTGCCGGCGCCCTAGCGGTGCTGGGGAGCCGGCGAGCGCTAAATCTGTACTGTTATAACCATAAAGCTACAGATTTTTGTACTGTTATGTTATTACAGTACAGATTTTTTAAGGGTATCATAATACTGGTCATTTTCTACGGTTTCTGAACGGATTATAGAACACTAATGATATGTGCGTAGATAAAATAAGATAACAGCTAACCTTTAAGTAGACGAGATGAGTATTTAATTAACGATCGACACACTAAGTTACAATAAAAAAACCACTGAAACTAATAGGTACGGTAATTAAATCAGAATTTTGTAACAATGAATATGGTCATTCTATCAATTTCAAACTTACCTTTATATTTCCAGCTGCAAATGCGAATAAATGCACAATATTTCTTAAAGTAACAGTACTCTCACCGCCTGGGCGCTTGGTGCATGCGTTCGCTGCCTGCACTCGACTGCTCCCGACTGACTGCATTTGTGTTATGTCCCGTTTTAATTTATTTCTGTACCTACTGATATAATTGAAGTAATTAATATGGCTTGATGTTTATAGAGGTAACACAGAGCCTTTTTACGATGTGCTGCAAGGTAAAGGTGAAAAAAAAAATTAAAATACAACAATTTATGTTTATGTCCATAAACATGTTTAGGCAATAGTGGCCAAAAATTTGTTACTTGTAGTAACTGTGTACTCTTCTTTATTGTCCAATGTATTTGTAAGTAGATACATGATAGATCATAGATACTTGTCTTCTTCTGACGAGCAGTATATAAATCAACCATGCATGACCTACATATTAAAGAAGATCCTTGTTGGCTACTAACTATCCCACGGGAATTTCCAAAAATCCGTTTTGGTTCTGCGTCAACGCTACAAAAAGAACAATAGGTTCAAATTTTAGCTAAGAGACTAAGTTTTGGCCGCGCGTTTCAACAATATGATCTTTGTCAGTCAGGTCAAGCTAGACGATTTTAAATTTAGATAAGTTTACAACATATTTAATACCTACGAACATTTCTTGGTATTGAATCACTTTACTTTTCTTGACTGTACTTGCATTTTCATCCATATTACATTATTGTGTAAAAAAATCTAGTTAATCCGATCACTAGAAATGGGTCAAATTTAATTTGCAAGATTTGATCACAGACAGAGACAGACACCGGGACAGATGAAACTAAATAAAAGCTTATAAAAATAAATAACGTGTATTATTTTATCTACTCCTTTTAAGATAATTCTAAATGAACATAAAACTGGGACGGTTTAATAGTAGGTACTTTGCTAATTATTCACTGGAACAATGTGTTATAAAAACTAGACGAATGCGTATAGCTACAAAGATACTTCGTATTTAACTCCGTCGTAGTATAGCCATATTTTACAATCTTGCTGGCCACCGGGCGGTTCCAATCCGTTCACCTCATAGACCACAGGCTCTTCTTTCTGTCTTTTCAGTGGATATTTAAAAGTAAACGGATTTTTATAAGGCGACGGGTTCTGAAAATGCCTCGATAGAGAAGGTCGCGATACATAGTCCTTTGGTTTGTATTTCTTAAATGGATTAACATCGGGTAAAAAACGCTGATTCGGCCTCCTATGCCTTTGTGAGTCTGTTGGCCAATATGGATAAGACTGAAGCGTTGGAGTGGTACGGTCCATAAAATATTTAGCCGGATAAACTATTTGATATAAGGGTGACAGATCATTACTTAATCTATTTTTAAAATCATTCTGACTTCTTTCTTGCACATCGGATACTGGGATATATTCCCTGTACTTAGCTTCATATTCGCGAGACATCATAGGAGGTTTAGTTTTCGGTTTTGTGTCTTGGTTATGATGTTTTGGTGGATCTGCGGGTAGATTAGGAAACAGGCTGCTTGTCTCGTTAAATAAATCCGGACGTTGATTATTAAGATATTTGTTTGGCTCGTCATCTGGTTTTGATTCATGTTGTCTGCTGTAGGGACCAGAGGTGCAGCCAGTTAATTCTTCTTTCACGTTGTACCAGTCTTCTTTTATCATGTCGGAGGCTTTCTCTGCTATCATTATGACGGGCGCGTTAGTGTTGCCATTGGTGATCTTAGGCATTATGCTACCATCAACAACCCTCAAATTTTTTACTCCGTACACCTGTGAAAATAAATTATTGATTAGATTTGTTTTGTTTGTAATCGTAAAAATACGTCGATGACGCTATGAATATGTACTATTTTGTTTTAGTCTGCAGTGTTGATAATACTGTGAAGAGACCAAACGCTGCTTTATCTCGACGATATTGTTTATTTATTACGATATAATTAGAAATAATTAATTGCTCTCACAAGATTTATTGCTGTTCTATAAGATATAATCTTGACTATTCTATGGCGCACTTATCTACTAACGCTAGCAAAACGCTACTATCAAAGCAGCAAATTATTAATATGATTAGCGTTTAATAAAATCGTTTTCTTAGATTTTATTACCATGATACACATTAAACATTACAATTTATTTCGTACTGACCCTCAATCTGCTGTCAACGACTGCTGCAGGATTGTCAGGAGGCCCCATGGCACAAGTTCCCACAGGGTGGTAGATGGTCAGCGTGTGGTGTCTCGCCAGACACTCCAGGTGTTCATCAGACATGAGAACATACTTCGCGCAGCCTGGAATCCTGTTTGGGTTTGGTCGAGTGTTCAGCTTACGCAGAGCTGGCTGCTCGGCCAGGTCAGCGACTATACGGGCGCCTTCAATCTGGAAATGAGATGACACCTTTATTAAATTGGTGCTTTAGAGTAGCCTCTATAGATGCTGACCGGATGACAGCTGTGCAATTAGCTGCAGAGTCGTTGGCATGGAAGACGGTCAATATCGATTTTGAAGTGTATACCATGTCATATTTTCCCTTTCACTCCCAAACTAATGACTATCAGTGTAAACGGAACGCTTCGAAATACTCCGGTGTTACAGGTGTCCATGAGCAGGGAACATTGGTTACCATCAGGGAACCCACTTGCTTGTTTTCCTTATTTATTGTATAAAGAATATATTTAAAAGTTTAAGTTTTGATTCCACTTTCCACCTATACGCCCACAATCTTGCTAAATGTGGCCTGTAGGTACCTGTTACCTTAGGCTCTGTCTACCCCGTAAGGGATAAAGACGTGATTTGTGTGTGTGTGTGTTTAAAAGTTCATGCCGATGTAATGACTGCGTAGCACTTTAAAACACATACATACATAAATCACGTCTTTATCCCTTATGGGGTAGACAGAGCCTAAGGTAACAAGACCTAAAGGCCACGTTTAACATGATTGTGGGCGTACAGGTGGAAAGGAGGAATCAAAATAGTGATGGGTTGCTAGCCACATCGCCTATAACATGATTCCTAAGATTTTAGCACTTTAATACTTTTGCGTATACATGTTGGATGGCGAGATGTTCGGACTTGTACGGTAAGGGCAATGTATTAACGACCACCGTAGAACCCTATCGCACAGTACTGTACAGTCAGCGTCTTATAGTATGAAACATCTAAGGTGATCAAAAAGTTCGACACACCGTACTATTTCTATGGTGTACTGAACCGACTTGGATGCTTCAAACTAAATGACGCTGATTGTACATCAAGGATTGGCACCGACGTAGAGGATTGTAAACTAGGAATTATTCATATAGAAGCGTAGAGGAGAGGTCGTTGCCCAGCAGCAGCAGGACACAATAACAGGCTATTAAACTTATTAATATCGTATGCTTAGACGCTTCTAGAAGTGAAATTTTTAGACACATTAACAGATACAGTTAAATTGTTCTCTCATGGCATCTTTTTCTGTTACTTTAACAAGCTTTTAAGAATTTTTTAACGTTATAACGTTAGTTTTAACGTAATGGAAGTTTTCTTTTAAATCTTAAATTTAATGTTAAATCTTCAAGTTACCATAGTTCCTCCATCATAAAATAGCAATACAGCTGATTGTTACTTTGACAAGTGATTGAAAATAGGCTTTGATGTTTAAGCCGTACAAATGACATTGAACCTTAGGTTGGTAAAGGACTTTCATTGTTGACTACCTATACATGTAGAATGGTTTACTTTGTAAGTACAGTCCGAAAAAACTTGTATCAAAAATAACTTACCATAACTTTAACATCGTCCGGGTGACTGTAATAATTTGGGTATATACGCGGCGGTGAATAGGGGTTTGGATCTCTTAGCTTCAAATATCCTCTGCTTTTCGGTTGCAAAAGCAACGGTACAATCGAAAACGACGACTGGAACAAGACGTCTTCATAGAGCTCAGCGTAAGTTTCATCTGTCAAACCATTGGCTCGTTTTCCAAATATGCCTCCATCCATATTATCTGCGGTTGGAGCAATATGCAATTGTATGTCCGGATAGTCTTCCCTCGGATCGCTGTATTTCGTATTCACGAACGCCATCGCTTCGGCTTCCATCATGCTGTACAATGGACCTTTTTTGTGAATAGAAAAGTCGATCAAGCTGTTGATTGTGAACACAGACATTAAATTGAAGCAGTAGTCAGAACCGTTGGTGAATGGATTGTCGAAGAGGAAAGAATTACCACCCATCGCGACGTGGTCCTGGAGATTTTGCCCTACACCAGGCAAGTTTGATATTGGGAAAATTCCCAGTTCCTTTAAGTGCTCGGCATCGCCGATTCCTGATAGCATCAGCAGTTGAGGTGACTGAATAGCTCCACTTGATAGAATGACTTCTCTTTTCGCTTTAACAATCTTTTGGTTTCCATGTTTTACAAACTTAACACCGTATGCTCTCTTATGTTCATCTATGAGTATTTTCTCCACCAGCGAGTGAACGCTTACGTGTAGGTTAGGCCTTTTTGCTGCCGGTCGGAGAAACGCTTTTGCCGTACTACACCGAAGCCCGTCACGTACTGTTGCATGGGAACGCGTGAAGCCAGTCTGATATTCACCATTAACATCCAAAATATTGTATCCTAATTGTTGACCAGCTTCCAGGATATTAGTTGTGATTGGCTGTTCGTATTTGAAATGTTCAACTGTAAGCCGACCCCCGGTAGAATGGTACGGGTCTCTCTGATATTCAGGGATTTTCATGTCCTCTGATTTTAAGAAATACGGTAAGACCTCTTTGTATGACCAACCAGGGTTTCCCATCGCGTCCCAGTTATCGTAATCGCGTTTATTTCCTCTAATATAGAGCATCGCGTTTAGCGCACTCGATCCGCCGAGCACTTTGCCGCGCGGCCACTTGCACCGGTTATCAATCATACTTAGACAATATTTATCACTGGGTTCCGTAATAAATTGCCAATCAATGGAAGATGTTTGGAGTACGGGGAACATAACTGGAATATCCGATAGCACATTCTCGTCTTGACCTGCTTCTAGTAACAGTACATTCCATTCTGGATTTTCTGTCAGTCTATCGGCTAAGACAGCTCCTGCTGAGCCGGCACCGACTATAATGAAGTCGTAGCAGTCGTAGAGATGTTCGAAAGGGTGATCTCTGACGCGGTTTTCTGCGTCTTCTATGTCTGGTCTGTACAGGTGAATGGCCAGGCGGAAAATGATCAGAGCTCCGAGTCCCGGGAGGAGCGTGAACAGGATCCTCGTGTTGGAATAGAGGGGTCTCAGGGACGGTGCCCCGTGACTTGACATGATGTTGGAGTACTTTGACCGCTCACTGATAATTCACTACTGTATTAAAAAAAAAGTTTATTGTAATACAATTTGAATGACTGCTGTTTCAATCGAACCTGCAATTCTGCAACTTTTTATTTGTAACATGAGTCGAACAGATTACTTACGTATACTTACAGGCTTTGAACAACAAGGTTTTTTTTTTAAATAGCATGCATTTGTCATGATTACTACTTGAAAATGAAAAATGAAAATGAAAATATATTTATTGCAATATCCAACAAGTCATAATAAGAGTGTTAGAGACCTCCTAGTAGGTATATGAATATACCTGTGACAGGAGATCCCGCTCCTCTAAAAAATAATAATGCAGTTATTAAGACAGTAGCAATAACCATAATAATAATAAACAAATTTTACAATTGAATAATAATTTAAACTTAATTATAATTTAATTATTGTATAATTGTACAATTTAAGTGTGTGTGTGTGTGTGTGTGTGTGTGTGTGTGTGTGTGTGAGTGTGTGTGAGTGTGTGTGTGTGTGTGTGTGTGTGTGTGTGTGTGTGTGTGTGTGTGTGTGTGTGTGTGTGTGTGTGTGTGTGTGTGTGTGTGTGTGTGTGTGTAAGCACGCAAGCTAGTTAGTTTACATTGCTTTAACTTAAAACATCATTAAAGCTTCATACGACTAACATCTCGTAGGTATGGCAACTTTGATAATAAGCCATATGATATTAAGCTACACGATGAAGTAGTGCTTCTGTGTCATCATAGCTTAGGTCACTCAACCATTCAACTAAAGTTTTTTTGCAGTCATAGCCGTTTAAGGGGTATATATTAACTTTTTTATTAATTCTGTTGTACACGTGCGCAGATTGAGATGCGAATTGTCTCCTGGCAAAGATGGATTTGCAATTCGAAGATGGGGCAACAGAATCAATTCGTCTACGATTTAAGAGGGCTGGGTTAAATACTAGGGTCTTATGTAGCTTCAGAACCACGGATAATATGTATAGCTTTCTTATCGATAAGAGGCCACTGAAGCGATACAATTCACCAGTAGGGAACCTAAAGTATTCTTAGTTACTGTATTTTTATTTGAAAAAATGACTTTCTGCCAAGTTTCTTGCGGCGCATTCTTCTTGGCAATGATGGTCTTTCCGAATGTGCTGGTAGTTTCAAAAGACATGTAAAAGAGCCCTTAGCGGCCAATTTGCAAAATAAATTATCTTATCTTATCTTAAAATACATGACCTTCAAAATGCAGCGCTGTCCTCTTTCTACTTCTAGGAGCTTGGTTTTAGCTGCGCCACCCCAGACACATATGCAGTATGTCATAATAGACTGTGCAAGGGCAGTGTACAGTTGATTAAGTAGCACTTTAGTACTTACATGCCTTAGTTTTTTAAATAACCAGACAAGCTTCCTGATTCGTCCGTTAACGTGTCCAACATGCGCGTGCCAAGATAGTCGCGAGTCCAGCATTAGGCCAAGGTATCTAGTGGAAGCTACCCTCTCAATTTCCGTACAACTGCATTGAGAGGTATATGACAAGTTACAGTTGTGTATCTTTAACTTAAGACTACCACAGGGATGTGAGCTTAAATACTTAGAGAAGCATATGTAGTTGGTTTTACTTATGTTAAGGGTAAGGAGATTATCCCCGAGCCAAGACGACACAACCCCAAGTCCTAGTTCAGCGGATTCAAACGTGCACTCCCACGTTTTACCATCAAAAATTAAAACAGTATCGTCAGCATAGGAGAAAACGCTACAATTCTCAAGTTTAAGGCTAGTCAGATCATTTATATATATAAGAAATAGGGTGGGGCCGAGCACGCTTCCCTGCGGGACACCGAAAGTAATAGCTGTTTCACGGCTCACCTCATCACCTATTTTTACTCTTTGAGTTCGACCATGTAGATAGTCACTCAACAACTCCAAAGCCACACCCCTGATTCCAATCTGTTCCAGCTTACGCACAAGAATTGGGAGAGAAACGGTGTCAAACGCCTTCTGTAAATCCAAGAACACTGCCAAACATTTTTTTGATTTGTCTATCTTATTAATTATTAAATCAGTGACCGCCATAGTTGCATCTTCAGTGGACCTACCATGTCTAAAGCCAAATTGTGAGTCAGAAAGAATATTAAATTTATTTAAGTAATTTGTAAGCCTGTTATTGATTAATTTTTCAATTATTTTAGACATGGCAGGTAGCACTGAGATTGGCCTATAATTATTTACTACGTCACTGTCGCCACTCTTGTGCACAGGCGTTACCAATGATTGTTTGAGCAGGGCAGGAAAAGCTCCAGTCGCAAAGCAAAGATTCGCCAAGTGACTCACGACAGGGGCGACTATAGACCTGGCCATCCTGAGAAAGAGGGTTGGAATATTATCCCAGCCAGGGGCGCTATCCAGTTTAAGCTCCATAATAACGTCATATACCTCCCGTGGCTCTGTATCAAATAAAACAAATGAGGATGTCACTGAATTTTTAGTGTTGATGGCTTGAGAGAACGAGTTTGGAGTGCTATTGGCGAGTATATTCTCTGCCAGTGTTCTCCCAATGTTACCAAAAAAGTCGTTAACATGATTAATAGACTCAGTAGGAGTATCTTTTATGTTAAGAAGGGAAAGGTTATGAGTTTTGACGGTCTTATAGTTGGTTATATTTTTGATGGTTTTCCACAGCGCTTTGGGATTTTTAGCTGTTGTTTCTAATTGTTCCCTATCATATTTCCGTCTTAGTTTTTTTATTAGTTTGTTGCAAAAGTTGCGGTATCTCCTATATGTGACCTTCAGGACCTCATTTTGCGGCTCAGAGCGTACCTCCAGTTGCATTTTGTTCCTGTTCCTAATGCATCGCAGAATACCGGGAGTCATCCAGGGTTTAATATTACGTTTACTCTTTGGAATAGGTTTTGTAATAGTACTCTCCTCCAGAGACTGCTGCAGACTGCAGATCAACCGCTCGGTAACATAATTAGGGTCATTACTAGAAAGAAGAGATTCAATGTTTTTATTAGTAAGCTTACCTACTTGAATATTAAAAAGTCAAATAGATCAGAGAACGCTGTATTGATGATTTATGTATTAATATGTATAATGATAGAACATATAACTATTTATTTTAGTGATGAAACTGGGATAAACTGGAAAATGAAACTTATTTTAATGAAAACTCGGGAGGAATAAGACACGAGCGCGCAATTGAATACGCGATATGCTCGGTGAAATGAAAATTCCTCTATATTTAAAAAGAAGCGGAATATGATTTTTTAAATTCCGTTTCTATGGAAGCGGTAGTGATAGAGGAACGCAAAAAATTGCGGAAGTTCCTCATTACGAGGAAGCGGAAACGGAATCCTTATCAACCCTAGTATAAACAGACACACACTTGCAAACTTTTACATTTATAATATTAGTGGTGTTGTTCGCACGCAACTCTACTCTGTGTAAGTTGTATCATGCTTGTGTTAGCGCATCGCTACATCTCCTTTTACAATGCATTATATTGTTCCCACCTGACCCTAATATTGTATGAACTTTTGCACAAGTGCATTAGATTAAATTATTTAATATTTTCTTGTTATCTATTTTGTTTAGTACAATAGATAAACAAACTGTAGATAAACGTTATTCTATTCTATTCTATTCTGTGCACGTAGCTAGACTTACCTAGTATAAGTCATAATATACATAATAATACTTCGCAGGTTTATTTACATACTCGATACCTGAACATTGAAAATCTACGTCGTTCGTAAATAATTAGAGTGACACATGCAATGTATGTGAGTAATAAAATAAAGTAGTGAATAAACAAGTCTGCAAAATTGTTTGTCACGTTAACTATTCCCTTTTTTTATGAAATTGCTTAGTAAATTTTGTTTTGAGAAATTAAAACCTAACATTAAACCAAAGACATTTAAAAGAGATGGATCTGTTAGGATGAAAATTATTAAATAACAATAATCAAATAATTTATTAACATCTAATATTTACATAACAATAAATTAATAGGTAAACATCGAATAGGACTAATAGTGAGGACACTGTTAAGAAACTAGATATTCACAAATAAAATAACATAGCTGTGCTTCTGTTAGTGAATCAATTCAAAAACAGTTTGAACGTAGGATCAGTGATAGTATCGGGACATTCTTCTTCTCTTGATCATCCAGAACTCCTTGATCATGTCGCTGCCCTTTTCGCCAATCATGATGATAGGAGCATTGGTGTTGCCACTCACATGCACAGGCATGATACTACCATCAATCACGCGCAGCCCTTTCACTCCGTATACCCGTAGTTCATCATCGACTACTGCATCAGGATCCCAGTAAGGCCCCATCTTCGCTGTCCCAACTGGATGGTACACCGTAGCCGTATATTGTCTGATCATACACTCCCAATACATATCAGAGTATCGTGGTATCGCTCGACAAGCTGGAAAAACGTTAGGATTCAACGCAGATCCGAATCTCTGGAAGGCTTTTGTTCTCGATAAGGCTACAGCAATTTTCACTCCCTCTACTAAAGTTTTCATATCCATGTCATCTGCGAAGTAATTAGGGTAAATGTAGGGATAATCGTACGGATTTGCGCTGCGCAACTGGATGTAGCCTTTACTCTTAGGTCGCAGTAGCATGGGTAAAATAGACCAGACATCCTTATTATTAATAGGTTTGAAAACAGCGTTGTAAAATTGCTCTGTTAAGCCTTGAACTTTTTGCAGTTGTGCACCACCATCCGAACTTGTAGCTCCACTAATGAAATGGAATTCTATATCAGGAAAGTCATCTGTTGCGTTAGCATATTTAGTATTCACAAATGCTAGGCCTTCTACTCCTCCTAAAATCGTTAAAGGTCCGTTTCCTAAAACAGCGTATTCCATCATTGTACTTATAGATTGAAGCCTGTTTTCAACAATAGATATGTCTTTATTTATAGTAAAAGCGAGTCCTCCTAGTGCAACGTGATCTTGAAGATTCTGGCCAACCTTCAAGTTTTGTATTACTGGTATTCTATGTTTTGTTAACTCTTCTGCCGGCCCTATTCCAGATAACATTAATAATTGCGCCGAATTTATTGAACCAGCAGACAAAATCACTTCCTTTCTGGCTCTGATGCGATGAATCATTTTATTCTTGACAAATTCTACGCCAAAAGCAATTTTTGTTCTTGGGTCTATCATGACTTTTGTTACAAATGAATTCATAGAAATATGAAGATTTGGTCGATTTTTAGCTGGTCTCAAGAATGCTTTGGCTGTTGAACATCGACTACCTCGTCGTATCGTACCCTGGGCGACCATGAATCCAGATTGTTTTTCCCCGTTTATGTCCCTGTTTACATATCCCAACTCCACTCCGGCGTCAACGAAACTCGCTGCTAAGGGTGTATGGTAAGGAGCTTCGGATACAGTTAAGTAGCCTCCAGTACTATGATAAGGAGTTTGAGCCAAGTAAGGATTCTGGTTGTCTTCAGACTTCTTAAAGTAGTGAAGAACATCATTGTAGCCCCATCCCTTGTTTCCGAGAGCCTCCCACGTGTCGTAATCTTTCTTATTTCCCCTTAGGTACAGCATGTAGTTTAAAACGGAACTGCCTCCTAGTACTTTTCCACGCGGCCAGTTGCATCGACCATCTTTCATTGCTGAAAATTAAAATCGAAATTTTTAGAGTTATCCATACAGCTTCTTGCAAGGATTTGAGATTATCGACTTATGCCCGACGCCCGTCTAAAGAGTAAAAAAAAAACAATAGTGTAAATGTTTGTATCTGTATTCTACTTCAACGACTAAGATATATACTAATGGTCACTGATAGATAGGCGTAGAGAACCGTTGGAAGCTTGACCGTGTAAATATTATTTACCCTTACCTAAACAGAAATGGTCGTTAGCTTCGGTCTTGTATGCCCAGTCCAACTGACTGTGCTGCAGGTATCCGGCTAGCAACGGCACGTCAGATATTTCCGTCTCGTCGCCCCCTGCTTCTAGAAGTAGCACTTTCCAGTTTCCTACTTCGGAGAGACGATTGGCTACCACGGCACCTGAATAATACAATACATTTGATTATTTTGTTATTTCAATTTGCAAGCAAAATATCGGCCTTGCATGTATGTAACTACCATAGGATAAGCAGTGCTACTGCCAGCAAGGCCTATAGTTTTCAGGGCTATGAGTATGCCATTTTAGGGATACCTTCATCATCAGACATCACTATCACTATCACTACATAGTATAAAATAAAGTTGCTTTCTCTGTCCTTGTGTCCCTATGTCCCTATGTTGCTTATATCTTCAAAACCACACAACGGATTTTGATGCGGTTTTTTTTAATAGATAGAGTGATTCAAGAGGAAGGTTTATATGTATAATACATGCATAATATACCGTGCGAAGCCGGGGCAGGTCGCTAGTATTATATAATACTGTTCTCCTACGGCAGGCAGTGGGACTGGAAGGTAGGAATATAAATTGTGTTGCGTCCGCTTCCCGCTGCCTACCTTAGTGACACCCCCCACCCCCCCCTGCTCGCCACTGCAATACGCAAACCAATGTCACGTAACGTCATCGTGAGTTCTAGGCAGTCTATGTTGTTATTTTACTATTCAGACAAATTGTATGTTATTTAGCATAATAGTTAATTATGCTAGTTAGTTTGTAAATTAGGTCTGGTCTCCTCACCTGCGGAACCGGATCCTATAATGATGAAATCGTAATCCGATTGCAATCGGGAATCCTCGATATCTGTCAGCCGTCCTTCTGGATCAGTCTGGTCGAATTGGAAGTATGCTATGGTCGCCACTAACATAGGAGCGAACCACGCCATCTGTAATTAATAAAAAAACTTACGTGAGACTTTATCAGATTCCTACCATAACGTAATATGAAGGGTATTGTAGTATAGAGTGTAGTCAATCATTGGATATATCCCTCGGTGAAGATAGAAAGACGAGTTCAGCTCAATTCAAATCACTAGCGCCCTTTTCACTTGTACTCTTAGGGGCTGCGCTGCGTGTTAGAGTGGGATGAAACTTCGCTCGCAGCGCGTAAACTTCACGCTAGTAGGCGTCTTGTCTAGGTCTAATACAGAACTTAGAGTCGCTGAGAGTAAGTAGTTACCTGCATACCTGTGGCAACGGCCGTACCGGCGATGGCGTCGGCCGCTGCGGTCACCAGCGAACTCATGATGCCTGAAACAGAACAAATTAAAATAAATAGTAATCTAGACAACATATCACATGTTGGTCTGTGTCTGTCCTTTAACAACTACATATATAGGCGAGTCTAGCTTAATTAGGGTCAGTATCAACCATTCTCTTTCGAATGATAATGATGTAGGGTTGAAGGCTAAGAATGTTTAAAAGTGAATCTTTTCATGGATAAGTTAGATGATTTTGATGACCTTTAAGTTGTACTTAGCTGATTCAAGAGTATACCGTGCGTAGCAAGACGGCATGCAAGAAACGAATTGAACTAAGTAGACTGCCAACGATTAAGGTGGGGAGTGTGGAAAGAAAGACGTGGGCAATCAAAATTACTATAATATTGCAATATAAATAAATACATTTGTAATCCATTCTTTTGAAATCGGTATTGTAACCTAAACCTTATCTTGCAGTTTCGTCAATGTCACTCAAATTATGCTCCTGTCTGGTAAATTTTCGTAAGAAGTGCCTGTTATAAATAAATAAATAATAATTAAAAAAACTTTTTTTTTCAGACAACAGCGTTTGATCCATATTTTGTTAGTTAAAATCGAATATTATGTATGTTTATGTTAGTACGTCATATTACAATAAGGGCAATCACATTGGCTATAAATAACAATAAGATGTGCAATCCATATAATTTAATGAAAAAATAATAACAAAACTAATAATCATGATAAAATGTCACATTATCCATCCACACCTCACAGACCTGGTTACATTATTTTTGTTTACATGCATCATAATTAAATGACGAACGATAGCAGAGTCGTACCTGCCCGCTATGGTCTTCAGAATAACGTTGGGGCTAGCTCGTAATCGACGCAGTAAGAAAGCAGTTCTTTTGCGAATAATGGCGTAAAAGTCGTCTGTCCCAGTCGACGCAAGCATGCTCGATGCAGTGCAGTGGTTAGAAATGCAAACTTTTTGGTTTAAAAAAACAACTGCCTAAGATGTCTTACGTCTTCTTGGTGTAATCTGAAAGTAATCAAGTCAACAATACCAGTAATTTGGAATCGACATTAATTCCCAAAAACTTGTAACATAACATATATATCACGTCTTTATCCCTTCCTAAGGTGACAAAACCGTAAGGCCACGTCTAGCACGATAAGGGCGTATAGGTGGAAAGGGAAATCAAAATAGTGAGAGACTAAGACTTTCGCCCATTCCCTCGATTCCCCCATCTGCGCGGGAAGAGATGCAACTGGTAAATTCTATATTTTTTCTTTACTCCCAGACCAGCATGGAAGAATTACTGGTGGTATGTATGGATGGAATGATTACTGATTCCTTAATATGGCATGTAATGGTAATTCGCCGTTTGACTTGATTACATTACAAGTAATCTGATACCTAGTAGTGGATTACAAAGTAAAAGCAAGTAATCGTGATTATGAAACGCCCATCTCTGCTAGGTACTAAATATTTGTAGCCTCTTCAATAAAACAATTTCATTTCTATTGCCGTAAGGTCACGCTTGCGTCTTTCTATCATGTATAAGTCCGATAACGGCTTTGTGGACTAGGTTGTCCAAAAAAGCGGCAGCTTAATAGCTCGGACGTGATGATTTATCAATTACTTGCCAATGCCAGTAACGGAACCGTTTCACCAACAGCTGACAAACAAAACATAAAACATTCTAATAGATTACGTTGCGGTCGCGGTTACGGTTACGATACTCTTCATCTTTATTCTGTTTTATGTGTGACTAGCGACCCGCCCCGGCTTCGCACGGTATATTATGCATGTATCACTAGTCACTAGATAGTATAAAATAAAGTCGCTTTCCGCCCTATGTCCCTATGTCCCTATGTATGCTTATATCTTCAAAACTACACAACGGATTTTGATGCGGTTTTTTTTTAATAGATAGAGTGATTCAAGAGAGAGGTTTTTATGTATAATTTTACGCAGACGAAGTCGCGGGCAGAAGCTAGTAATACTTATAAACCTTCCTATTGAATCACTCTATCTATTAAAAAAAACCGCATCAAAATCCGTTGCGTAGTTTTAAAGATTTAAGCATACATAGGGATATAGGGACAGAAAAAATGACTTTGTTTTATACTATGTAGTGATAGTGATAGTGAAGATGCAACTACTTAGTTGTCTGTCTAATCACAAGTAAAATATCGATTGGTCCAACGTATATGGGCTAATCTAAATCATTCTAGATAGGGTAGTCTAAATTATTTTTTATTATACGTAAGGTAGAATTTATTTTGTAATTTTTTCATGGATTAGCCCTTATACGTACTCCGTGCGCTATTAGAATGTCATTCGAGTTTGTCTTGCTGTCTCCCTCACTCGGCCGATTTAAATATAATTCACGTAAAAACGTTCATTGTTAACTGAATTCATCGACATCTACACTATCTTATACACCTTGGGGTTGTCTAACTCTATGTAATGTTTCCTAGACAAAAATGTTTTAAGAACCCAAATAACTTAGACATTTGTTCGCTTTCTGTTCAATTGATCACTTTTAAACTTGACAACCTCTTGTTCTGTATGACTTTTACTTAAAACGATAACTCGTGTTCAATTGCCATTTTCTCTTTTCCTTTTTCGTTTTGTATGCTGGTACTTATGTAGGCCCAAACCTAACTGTTGAATGCACTTGGCAGTGTAATGAATTGGAGCAAGCGTAGTCATTTTGTGGAGCTTGTAAGTGGAATTGTTTAGCCACATAAGAGGTACGAACAAACGCGTGTAACACTGTGATTCATTAGTGAAATTGTATGTAAATCGTATCTCTACAATATTTGTTGAACCTTTTTAATGAATACGGTATATCTTAGATCATCCTGGCTATAAGCGAAATACATTCAAAATTACTATTGTTCCTCTGTCTCATTGACTTTGTCACTCTAACAATAAATACCCACTGAGTAAGCTCCTGCTTTAATTTCTCTGCTGATTTCTATAAATGAAATAACAGGTTAAGGCCCAGTAACAAAATACGTGCTATGGTATGGAGACAAACGGGAATCCGTCACCATCGGCGACCTCTACGACGGCACCGGCACACAATATTTTTCAAAGCATCGACAAATTAGAAGGAACAAAAAATTTTTGTTCGTGGAGCTTCGCTATGAAGAATGTGCTCATTGTATGCGATCTCTGGGACTGCGTGAGTAATCCTACACAGTATAAAGTAGTAGTAGGAGAGGAAAACTTTAAGCGTCTAGATGCCAAAGCTACGGCAAAAATCTGCCTTGCTCTGACTCCTCGAGTATATCCTACCGTGATGAGCGCCACAACGGCAGAAGAAACGTGGAAGAAGCTACAAGCTGCATACGCAGACAGCGGCTTACTGCGGCGACTTAATCTTTTACGCAGATTATTCAATTACAAACTGTCCTCGTTTAAGACGATGGAAACTTACGTGAGCGAGATACGAGCCACACAGCAACAGCTCATTGAAGCGAACGAACCAGTAGATGACGAATTCATAGGACTCATAATGCTGACAGGACTGACCGACAAGTTTAATCCCATGGTCATGGCTATCGAAAATTCGGGAACAAAACTAACTTCGGACTCCGTAGCTACAATCCTACTGAAAGAAGACCTACGCCATTCGCCATCAAAAGAACCAGATGCTGCGTTGATCGTGAATTCTACGAAGAACCCAAGCCCTCGCCCACCAGTTTGCACGTACTGCAAGAAGAAAGGACACGTCGTCTCTGAATGCCGCAAGAGGAAGTTTAAGAAGATTGCTGTGACCAACTTAATATCTAATATTAATGATGTTACACTTTTATCATCTTTTACTACACCTCCATTTCAGCATCCCTCATCCACCACATTCTGGTATCTAGATTCTGGCGCCACTGCTCACATGTGTAACGACATACGCCTCTTCAGCGACCTTACACACAGCTCAAGCTATGTCACTGCAGCCAACAATGAAAAAATGGTATGCAAAGGTACGGGTACAATTCAATTAAATGTAAATGACTATGTTCATTCAATTTCTGACGTTCTCTTTGTACCTAAACTAGCTGCTAATTTACTATCGGTAAGTAGCCTAGTCCAAAAAGGCTTTGTTGTTGTATTTTCACCTAAAGGCGCTACTATTCTTCTGAGACAACAATGCAAAGTTTCTGGTACAACAGTTGCTACCGCGTCAAACAAAAATGGCATGTATAAACTTGACGTATCCGAAACTCAAGCTCAGCTGATTACTGACAGAAAGCTATCAGCGATGTTGTGGCATAGACGTCTTGGCCATGTAAATGTCAATAGCCTAAACGTCTTAAAAAATAAAAAAGTAGGCATAGACTACACAGGAAGTCTAAACGAAACCTGCATCCCTTGTTTACAAGGCAAACTTTCAAAAAGACCTTTTCCGAAATCTATTAGTAAGACGAGCTGCGTATTGCAACTTATTCATTCGGACCTTTGCGGTCCCATGAGTACGCACTCGTGGGGCGGAGCCCTGTACTTACTTACTTTTACTGACGACTTCAGTCGAAAAACTTTTGGATACTTTTTAAAAACAAAAGATGAAGCTTTCAGTAAATTTATAGAATTTAAATATTTAGCGGAAAACCAAACTGGTCATAAAATAAAAGTGTTTCGGTCTGATAACGGCCGGGAATATATTAATCACAGGTTTTCAACTTTTTTTAAGGAAAACGGGATTGTCCATCAAACCACAATACCGTTCACACCTCAACAGAATGGAATCTCAGAACGAGCTAACCGCTCCATTATTGAAAAAGCAAGGACTATGCTTCATGACTCCAAGCTACCAAAAGCTTACTGGGGCGAAGCAGTTAATACGGCTATCTATTTAAAAAATGTAACGCCAACCCAAGCTTTAAATAATAAAATACCTGACGAAGTGTGGTATGGAAAACCGATTGATCTATCGCATCTTCGTGTTTTTGGTTGCGAAGCGCATGCTCTAATTCCTAAGGAAAAGCGCTCCAAGTTGGACTCTAAAACAAAGACTTGTATCTTTGTAGGTTATTCAAGTGAGAGTAAAGGCTACCGCCTTATAGATCCTCGTAACCCGAGAGCGATCATCGTCGCACGCGATGTAGTCTTCATCGAAGACAAAGTGGCAAACCCTGCTCTAGCAGCAGAATCCACAACGCCTGCCGACACTACCCTCACTGACGGCCAAATTCTTGTACAGATAGAGTCACACACTTCACAGCCGCAACCCGTTACTGAACAACCAGTAACTCCATCACCATCGCCATTATTACCAACCTCCACCCCAGATACTCAAACGGAATCAGAACCACCGACACCAGAAGTAATTGTACATATTGATAACCTGCCTGAAATTTCAGAAACGTCACAGGACTCACAGGAGTACTTCACTGCAGACACTGAATCCAGTGAATCAGCACCAACGTCTCCTGAACCAGACAGCGCGATCAATGAAACCAGATATCCACAACGACAGCGACGACCGCCTGAGAGATACAGCCCGTCGATGTTTATGGTGTCAGACTACGAGCCGGAAACATATAAACAAGCCGTAGAAGATGTTCACAGTTCCGAATGGCAAAAAGCTATGAAAAATGAGTATGACTGTTTAATGAAACACGGAACATGGGAATTAGTGGAGAGACCCACAGATAGAAAAATTATCAAAAATAAATGGGTGTATAAAATTAAAAAGAATACTAACGGCGAAGTTGTTAAATTTAAAGCAAGACTTGTAGCAAAAGGCTTCACTCAGGTACATGGTATCGATTACGGAGAGACTTTTTCTCCAGTAGCTCGACTCTCGTCAGTCAGACTACTCCTTGCGTTTGCCGTACAACTTAACGTTCAGCTAGACCACCTCGATGTAGAAACCGCTTTTCTAAATGGCGATTTAGAAGAAGAAATTTTTATGGAACAACCGCCAGGTTTTGATAACAACAAAAAAGGAAAAGTTTGTTTACTAAAAAAATCGCTTTATGGTCTAAAGCAATCTCCTCGACAGTGGAATATAAAAGTGTGTGAAGCTATGACTAGCTTATCAATGAAGCAAGCAGCAAACGAGCATTG
Source organism: Pandemis cinnamomeana (assembly GCA_932294345.1). Classification (NCBI taxonomy): domain Eukaryota; kingdom Metazoa; phylum Arthropoda; class Insecta; order Lepidoptera; family Tortricidae; genus Pandemis; species Pandemis cinnamomeana. The sequence goes on from OW028720.1 coordinate 5,028,291, forward strand.
TATTTATTACAGACGAGACGGCAACAACATTCTTGTAATTGCGGTGTTCGTGGACGATTTTTTCATCCTTTGTAATAATGAATGTATGAAAGAGACCTTCAAAACCTCACTTAAAAAACTTTTTATAGTGAAAGATCTTGGTACTTTAAAAGACTGCTTAGGCATGCGAGTCATTCAAGACACTGAAAATATTACACTCGATCAAACTAAGTACATCGAAAGAATTATTGAAAAGTTTGGAATGACAGATGCAATTCCAATCACCACACCAATGGAAGCTGGTGTGAAACTCACTATTCCTGCCAAGGAAGACGAGAGACCTGATCTACCGTACCAACAGCTTATCGGATCTCTAATGTATGTTGCAATCGGAACAAGGCCTGACATTTCACACACAGTGTCATATCTGAGCCAGTTCAACGTACATTACGGGGAGGTGCATTGGAAAGCTGCCAAACGGGTACTCAGGTATCTCAAGGCAACTAAGGACCTGAAACTCTGTTTCCAAAAGGGACAAAGTTACCCAGTCGGATATGTAGACGCTGACTACGGCAGCAATGTCGTAGACAGACGATCATACACAGGATACGCCTTCAAAATGAGTGGTGCGTGCATATCATGGGAGTCGCGCAAGCAGCGCACACCTGCACTCTCTACCACAGAGGCTGAATACATGGCACTTGCAGAAGCCTGCAAGGAAGCTATCTACTTGAGATCACTCATTAACGAAGTTTTCGACGTCATTCAGCCCATCACCATTTATTCAGACAATCAAAGTTCCATCAAACTCACTCGAAATGACACTTTTCACAGTCGTACCAAGCACATCGACATAAGACATCATTTCATTAGGGAACTTTCACAGTCAGATTTTAATTTACATTACATTCCGACAAATGAAATGCTAGCTGACATACTCACCAAACCTCTTACAAAGATCAAACATTACAGATTCACCAATTCATTAGGTTTAATTTCAAAGTGAGTAGCTAGTAAATTCTATACCTTTTATAAGTCAACAAATGTATATACAGGATGTTGTTTTTGTACCGATTTATATTGTACTTGTCCTTATTTGTATATACATGTTGCTATTTTTGAATTGATATATTCGTTATACAGGATGCTCTATTACGGGGAGGTGTTGAACCTTTTTAATGAATACGGTATATCTTAGATCATCCTGGCTATAAGCGAAATACATTCAAAATTACTCAGATCAATTACTAAAGCCTAGATACCGCCCTAATATCAAAACAATGTTACATATAGCTTGACCGTTTACTCATACGACGTTTGATAATGGGAGAAAAGGTAGTCTATATATTTCTTAGGTACTCAAAACTACAAGGTTGTACACTGTTCCTCCACTGTTCAAAATCCATAGAGATGTAGCAAAAAGTTTTATCGAAAGATTATTATCGATATTTTGAGATTGTGTATGGTCTTCTGGTGTGGATGGATTTTCGGTATGGAGCATAACGCGGTAAAAAGGCGATGCCTCCTTATGACTATTTAAATGATCGCGGGGTTCTAGTCAGAATAATGTATGGCTAGGGTGGTAGCAGAATACCCCGTACCCCGGCTTTAAATGAAATTTCGAGAAATCCCTGGATATCAAACAGCGGTTTCAAATAAATAATTTAATCGTTCAGAGATTTGTTTTCAAGTCAGTAAAAAGTATCTGTAATTGAATAGACTGTAAGAGAGGAGGTTGTTATTGTATATTGTACCACCGTCTACCCATTTTCTTACCTTGGTATTTGTACACCCTATACGAGTTTAAAACGTAGATTCTTGATGTGGTGTCGCCAGTGCCGATAAAGCTGTGACCGCCACCGACAAAGCGTCGCTGTCCACTAAGATAATGGATAGACTTTATTTAGCATAAAATAAATTGCTTTGGTATTTAGAGGATATTCAGAGGCTCAGACTTACGCTCAAAACTGCAATTAGTATGGCCTTAATCTGAGGTTTGCCCTTCAATTTTTAAATTCGGCATGGAATAAAAAAACAAAAATCTGGACATGTTCACATAATATATTTAATTTACATTTTCAGTTAAAATCAATAACATCTTAGCATTACCTACACATCGAAATGTTTTTTAAATGGCATTATTTACATTATTATCCTATTTACTTTTAGATCAGTCATATCGTACAAAAAAAGACGCTTAAATTACAATAATTGCGGTAAACTTGCATTTTTGATATGTTGTTTGGGTACATCTAGATAAGTAATATTCCAGATTTGCAGTTAGTAATACTGTACAGTTTTAAGAATACGTCTTTTTGAAACCTTCTTCACTCTGTCCAAATCTTGTTCCAGCTGACTGACCCGCTTCCTTAATTCTGGACAACATGTAGAACTTGTCGTGGGGTATTCAATCTCAACCTCCATCGGCGCAGGAATTATACTGAAAAAAAAAAACTACTGATGACTATCATGTATTTACACATAATTAGGGCCGCCGTCCGGGTTTCACGGGATTTGTCCTAGCTTGGAGAGCATCGTTATATTATATCATTACGTACACCGATAAGTAAGCCTACTAGGTAGACTCCTGAATTAAAAAAAAAAACATTATTTAAACTAGCGAGCACCTTTTTTAAATTAAAGTAAAATGGGAATACAATACCCTCTCCAAGCCTTGAATCAGATGTTAAAATATGTGTCGTGCTTGTGGTAGCTTGGCATTCATCGACTTCCATAGCGACGGTTGGAATCTAAAAACAGCAAAATGAATAAACGCGGTTCAATCAAAATAGCTTTAAGCATTCATTTGAATATAATAATAACACATCTTGATAATAGTCTGTTCCTGCACCTGTCCGATCCTGGAATTAGTTAAAATATGTCTCGTGTTTGTGGTGGCTTGTTTCCCTTGCGGAATAATTTGGCACCACTTAATTTTTAATTTTATTGTTCGTCCATAGGAAATCTGTAATTGTTATTATTACGTCATTATTTATATAAATAATTTAGTCCACAATACAAAGTTTAGGAAAGTAATTCGATATCGATGAAACTGGCAATGAACAGGAACATCACTATCACCCATACCTCATAACCTCTAAGCTATTACAAATTACCTAATTATCTCGAAGATTCATCGCCCTTATTGAGTCCAAAATGTTTATTTGTTACAATAATCAAAGTTTTAGGTTTATAAATTTTAATTCAGCTCAAATTGGTTAGCATATAATATTGAAAACACGTAAAAATGTACTCACCGATGGAAGCTTATATATTCCCGTTCATTTTCTTTGCGAGACGAATGAGATTTACATCCCAAAACAATACAAGCCATTTATACGACCCTTAGGCACACAATACCACTTTCACCTTATTTTAAAACTTTACTGTTAGGTAGAGGTTTATGAAAATCAATCACTGGTCGACTTGCAAATATTTACCTGTCATAACCATTTCAAATACAACTTAATACAGATGACCTGCTGTTCTCAACGGGAAATATGATTTTAAACACTTTTTAAATTAGTAGCGTAAAACTAGACCAAAGAGACCACTTGACATTTCAGGTGTGTACGGCCTGTACAGGCAGACTAGATAATGCTACATTTATCTCTTTCCAGCTTGTTGATTTCTTCATGTGAATTAAGAGATGTACATATTGATGTCACTAGTTAAATTTTAACGCGGTATCTAGGCTTTAGTAATTGATCTGAGCAAAATTACTATTGTTCCTCTGTCTCATTGACTTTGTCACTCTAACAATAAATACCCACTGAGTAAGCTCCTGCTTTAATTTCTCTGCTGATTTCTATAAATGAAATAACAATATTACTACCTTAATACCATCAATTTACCATGTTTTTAAGCAAATAAATGATATTAGTATTATTATTATTATTAAGTATTGGTGCGAGTTGACTAGTTGCAACTACACGATACTTTTATACAGATTCAGATTTTATTTGGTCTGAAAGGTTAAATTGGTAGATATACGGTATTTAAAAATATTAAAGTTTAGATGTAAAAAGATGGCCAACCAATCCGATCATCGGCTTACTTATTATAAAATTGAATGGCCAACAAGCAACTTCTGTTAGTGAGCACCGCCTCCCATCCAATAAACATGCGCAAAACCAGAGTATTGTAGAGACATTGCCAACTTAGAAAAAAAGATAGAGTGCTAATGCTAACCACGCTGGAACCCAGCAGTGCAAGCACTACCGGCTTAGCGGTAGCATTAGCGAATAATATGGTCTTTGGCCGTGACTCCGGTGACCGCGGTTTGAGCCCATCCGTACCAGAACAAGATAGTTCGGACCTAAACTAATAAATGCTTGTATATTGATTGTATGCCTCGACAGTTGTTGTTAACGTGCTGTGCTACAAGTAGTATTGTTATTTCGCCATCCAACCTATACAAGTCTCATAATTTTTCTGTTAATTGTGTAAAATTTAAAACTTAGAGGTGCTAAATCGAGTTCGAACGCACGTTCATCTGTTTCAACAACGCTAGGGCAAAGCAAACCTAAGACGGCCACGATAATTTCCAATGTGTGTGTGTTTGTCAATTGTATTTCTCTTGTTTATTATGCACAATAAAGAGTTTACATACATACATAATTTCCCTAGAACCTTAATTAAAACTACATAGGTACATTTTAGTTTTTATTCTGACGCCAAATTTTGTGCCTGTAGAAAGTGACTCCGATGCGGCCATCGCACAGCTGCTTTGGTAACATCCAGAATGCTAAGAGGTTCCGGTGAAAATATGTTATGTCATGTTTCATCATGCCGGCGCCACGCGGAATACCAATTAAATGACGTGCAGGAAAATAAATGGCAGATAGATAGGTGACTAGGGTGAATTAGCTGGCGGTTACGCTACTGTCTAATTGATAACGCTAATTCTAGTGTAAAACTAAGTAACCAACTTAATTTTAACACAGCAAAACAGCATAAAATAGTCAAAATTTAAAATAGGAAAAACCCCATATAAAGCTTCAATTTTATGCCCTAAAGCCTGACATCATTTTGGGAAAGAGCTGATACTCTTCAAACTGGTTGTCCAAATTTTACCATAAATGGCTAAGTATCACTGTAAGGCAAACTTGCTTTCGAATGAAGAAAACCGCATTGAAATCGGTCCATCCGTTTGAGCGCTGCTATGCCACAGACACATAAACAAACATCGACGTCAAATTTATAACACCTCTTTTTGCGCCGGGGGTTAAAAATGTATAGTAATTCTGTTTTAACTTAAAATAAAGAGCCTCGTCTAAGACGTATCGTCGTCAGTATATCTTTTAACTGCACAGACATCGGCATTCTAATATCGGTGTTTGAGTGGCAATTTGTACGGTTTACGATTTCAGTAGTACACTTTAAAGTTCAGAGGCTGAATTTTTAAATTACTCCCGTGAAAATACCGTTCGAAAATGACAATAACCTGTCGATTGCTACCAAGTCTAGATATTTAGAAATAACTAATTAAATCGGCATGTTTCTTCACAACTTGTATTTCAAATTGAACGTATTTTTATACCATTTTTGAATGATATTTCAAAGCTAAAAAAAGCTCTCTGATATATTTTGACATTATAAAATTAGTAAATTTTTCAGCATAATTTACCTATATCAAGTTTATTCCTATTTTTAAAGAGACTATCTTAGAAAATATGTTAATTTGTAAAGAATGTTATCTAACGTGATAATCTTCGATTTAAACCTGCGACCTTTTCCGATGGCTATAATATATATTTAAAACGTTTGTCCTTTACACCCTGAAAATAAAACAAAACGAACGCGACACTTACCTTAATTTTATATGCTTTCACGTCTTGTTAACAATAACCAACAAGTCATAGAATGACATTGGAGGCGGCACCGGCAAAATTCATTGTTAAAATTTCACTTAACAAAATCACTTTCACCGATTATTTTCTTTGTACCGTTAATATTCAAAATATAACAAAATTATGTATTGTAATCTGTAGATTTTGATACAACTTTGTCGTTAGCGATGCACGTTGCGTTGCGCGGTACCGTTGCTTTGGTATGTAGCGGGTACTTTCTTCGGCTGTTGGCTATAGACTCCTGCGCAGGCCGTTGTACTGAGGAGAAATGGTGGGAGGGCTTTAATACACCGGACTGTACTATAAATAGTATAATAATAGACTGCGCACGCAGGTAGCAAGCTTCGATTAGACGCATTCATATTATTATTGTTACGTGCATTTATGGCCTGGCGTATCAGTTCGTAAAATGCGGAGTACTGTTATTAGGTAATGGGGTCAAGAAGGATCTATTTTGAATTTTAATGCACAAGTTTGTTTTCTTGTCTAGTTTTTTATTAGAACATGGATAGTTCATGGATTGATACAGTCTAACTTTGAAAATACTAAGTATTTGCAAACGGAACAAACTCACGGAAATAAGCGTTTGAATACAATGTTCAATAATGCATGTCGCTGAATCACTGGCGATTTAGAAACCAGACGGTAATGGACTTTATCATAGTAAACTATTACAAAAACTGCGTGGAATGACATGCTGTCAGACAATTAGTTTAAGAGACAACGTCCTAACTGTGTCTTAACCTGCTAACGGATCCACTGCGTGGATGACGTGATTGAAGTCATGCAGACGACTCGGAAGAAAGTGAATGCTGTGCTAAAAACTGCTGGCGATTCTTGTCGCTTAGTCACCGTTTACATTACACCGACAGTTAAGCAACAGTTACAGACTAATTGACACTTAAATTCTGATACGGATTAGTCGTTTAGTTAATAAAGTTTAAGAACTGTAGGAAGAAGTGCCATATTACATTCACTACTGTCACCGCACCGCCTACGATTAGTAAATGCTACCTTTGGTCTTTCCCGGCGTTCCAATTAAGGTTGAAATTTAGCATACTATACAAAAATATCATCAATGTAAAGGGGCCGTACCGATTATATTTTTCAGGATTTTGGTAAGACAGTTTCAGATAATAATGGGATCGCTTGAGGTAGATAAATATGTGTATAATGAGCATTCGTGGGCAATAATGAAAAATTAATCAAAGTAGAAGAATCCGTATCTGAATAGATACAGGTTGAGTGCCAGTTAAATAGCTAATAAAATAGCGGATGTATCGATATCATGAAAATGGGTCATTCTATGTTCAGTATTTCTGTGATATCGATCAAAGTTATTAAATGAAACCAATAATGTTGTTTCGATCAAATTATGTCATATCGATTATCCTCGATCACAAAGATGTTATTTCGTGTATTTGTATAAAGATCGTCATAGCCAGATTTTGTATTATCTTTAGAAGGAGAGAAAGCAGAGAGACGGAGGAGTGTTAAGATATTTTGTTCTTTCAGTCCGTGTATCTATGCATCTAGTTAACGTTATTCTGGTGTACACCTGGATTTTTCATGAGTATTTTCATAAGAAGCTTTAAAAAAAGGCATACTTAACCGAAAAAGTTCAAGGGGCAGGTATCATTATATAGTTAAGTTAGTACTGCCGACTCTGTAATGAAAGCGGTACCCTACGCTATTCCCAGGGAAAGCGACCGCACGGTTTCCCAAGGTGCAAATCATAATATAGTTAGAAAGTTGATAAAAACGTTTTCTATGGCAACTAAATTGGGTGTTATGCAATTACTGCACCGCTGCACACGCACAGAAAATTGGTCACGAGATACTCAATTGAACACATCAAATAGAAGAATTTTAAGGTCTTAGGTATCACAGCTGTAAAAATACCACTAGAAAATAATAAATAGGTATCTTTATATTGCTTGCTACACGACTTGATACATACTCCTCATATTCAAGTTTAGACTGGTTGACACAATGTTTTAGAGCTCTAATTATGTACAAGTCTCTTCGTATTACAAATTCAACACAATTTATTACAAACAACTTAAGACCAACAAATTAAGACTCTGATGCACACGCTCATGATATTTAACCATACTTTTAATCACACTACAATTGAGCATACGTGTTGTAGTCTGTATCTGTACCTTTACTTGGTCTTGACTTCCTAGGTAAAAGAGAAAGCGGTAAGGATGGTGCGTCGACCTACGACTACGAGCAGTAACAACTGGTCCTGTCGGGAAGTGAGCCTGTTTAGAACACCGGTCTAGTTTAGTTTACGCAATCTCAAGAGGTTACTGCCCTTAACAATCTTATTTTCGTTATAATAACCAAGGAGGTTGCCAAAGAAACCACGTTCGCAGTTTCTAAATTGTGATCGATTGTCCCGGGATCCAACTTGGATGAATTAGATTCTTAATTGACCCCGGTAACTGCCGCTACGATCTAATTCTAGGGCTTAGGGTAGGCTGGACCTCTGCCAGGATCACTATGCTAATTTATACTAACGTAAAAAAGGGATAAAGTTTGCGACTTTGGTTGGAGATGATATTCAAAGCCTTGTACTCGCATGATTTCGAAAATTCTTTCACTTGTAGAATGTTACGTTACCAATGAGAGACATACTTTTTATTTCAAAAAAAGGTCAAAGCTCCCGCGGTTGGCAAACAAAATTGCAGGCAGCAGCATCACTACATAGTATTAAACAAAGTCGCTTTTTCTGTCCCCAAATCCGTATGTATGCTTATATCTTCAAAACTACACAACGGATTTTGATGCGGTTTTTTTTAATAGATAGAGTGATTCAAGAGGAAGGTTTATAATGTATAATACATGCATGATATACCGTGCGAAGCCGGGGCGGGTCGCTAGTATTTTATAAATTACAACAAATATTTTTTCTTAAATATACATCCAAGCCGATGAATAGGCATACGTTCATCTGATGTTAAGTGATCATTGCGGACAATTGACACTGGCAGTACTATAGGGACGCACCACTAGCGTTGTCGGCCTACCACAAACTGGTACACTCGCCTTTTAAAGGCTCCCATGTTGTAGCAAGTTGGGAAAACCTCAGGCGCCAGTCCATTTGAATTTGATGTTAAGCTTAATGTTTTGTTTGCAGGCGGTTGCTTCGGCTCCACCACGAAGAAGACGATCGTCGGCGGCTGGGGCTGGGCGTGGTGGCTGGTCACGGATGTGCAGCGCATATCGCTTGAGGTACGTAACCCCCAAATTTAAAGGAGCCGCCGTTATTATGTCGACGACATAATCGGGTACTTTGATGTTTAGAGCAACTTTAAGACACCAAGCAACTTAGGCCTCTGACCATGTGCCTGATTTTTGAAGCCACATACCACTCGAAACTAGAAAATAAAATTGTTGAATTTGTTACATGTGTAGGCGCTTATAATAGAAAATTAAAGTCTAAGACAATCTAATCTAAGTCATTGAAAACTACCAACTACCTTAACTAGACTTAAATCTTTTATCAGGTCATGACCCTCAACCCGATGTGTGAATACGTGGAGACCGCCCAAGGTGTGCCCTTAACCGTCACCGGAGTCGCCCAGTGCAAGATCATGAACGAAGACGAGCTACTGACAACTGCCTGCGAGCAGTTCCTCGGGAAGACTGTCAAGGAGGTTAAAATGACCATACTTCAGACACTGGAAGGACATTTGAGAGCTATTCTCGGTAAGTACACCATATCAGTAATAATGGAAGAAAGCGCCATCTAACGTGGAGTAGTGGTTTCATTTTGTTTGTGCCGAAGGTCGGGCGTTTGATGCAAAGTTTTACTGTATATTAACAGATGTCGCTACTGTGACGATATTTCTGCATAATGTATTTTACTTTGCCATATTCGCTATAAAGTGCAACACGATGAAATATATAAATGTAACCCAGCCACCATAGTGCAAAATGTGTTAAAAGAATGAAAACCTAAAGTTTTATATTTTAAAGAAAACCCTAAAACAGTAAGTTGTACAAAAAACGAGGCTATTACCGCGTAGTAGCGACATCTAGTGTAAAATTTTCGAATTACCGGCTACCTGAAAAAAGCGGAATTATACACTGCAGTTTTCGGCATTTAGTTAACTTTATCATGCCGAACATCCTAACGAAGTGTCACAATAACAGAGCATCTGTGGGGCAAACATACATAGATCAAGGACCATATTATCTACAATTATAGATTACAGGTGATACCTAATTACATCTTTTATTTGTTCTATAGCATCTGTTATGACTCCTAAAACTGAAACACTGCGCAGAAAATACCACCTATTGTTGTACTTGAAAATTTACGACAGTGACACAGTTACATTTATTGCCTACGGCACACAAAACAGTATGCCACTTCGGTCAACATCTCACCGTTCTCGTGTCAAGGTCTTTGCCACAGAATGGTCCTCATTAGATGCCATTAGGTATTATTAGCTCCTTTATTACGCGCTCTTGATCGTATAATCGGTCCATTGTGAGCAGTATGGACCGAGGAAGTAAGGAAGGTACATTCTACAGGAAGCTATTGTTAGCCGTTAGCGAATTTTTGTTTAGGTTCCTTTCGACTGGTGGCCAGATGGTATCGGGTGATTTGCTAATATGTGTACCAATGTGTCAAGTTGTAATTGAAATGATTTGTTCATCAAAAGTAATGTAAGCTCATGAAAAACTTAGTAATTTTGGTGAACCAAGCTCTTTAACTATAAGGTGTATTGGAGTAAATTCGAAATTTGGGGAATTTCGAAAATGGATATCCACTAAACAGGGGACAATTCCATAATCTGGCAACGCTTATTTAGAAGCCAAAGACATTGGAGCTTCAATTCAATTGGAGCGTTCAAATGTCGAATACTATGAGAACAGTTTGTTGCCGTTTCAACCCTCAAGTGGCGCTGCCAATTTTACCATAGTAATTGAGACGTTTACGTGAACGCGTTCGAGACGTTTTTATATGCGAAAACTTACACTATAGGCTCAGTTCGGGTACGATAATACGTGAATGCTAAAGGGAACGAATGATATAGACAGGTACTCTAAGTATAGGTACTAAGTATATTCAATCATCCGGACTTACTGAATAAAACTAAACCAACAAAGTATTCTATTGGAAATCCAGATGGTTTTTACATGCACCCATTTCATCTTTATTATTCATCTCTCGTTGAAATTGACGGATTCGTTTTTGCATTCTCTGTGAAACGGATTTTCTCGTTTTATTACCCCGCTTTGTTCTCGAACGACAGTTTGGACGTCAAGCGGCTTTTGGACGACAAAGTTGGGATAGCTGGATAGTGCACAATTATATTTATTGAAGATATTTAAATTCGCGCTAGAATTTAAATGTAATTTCAGAGAAATGGTGAATGAAAATGATAAATGAGTATTGCGCTATGAGGTGGTCAGTTGTTAATTATGTATTACTCAATATTGCGGTTGTTCTAACTAACCCACCGCAGACAACTAATGAATGAGTTTGTATTATGACTAGACACCGCTATAGGTAACTTCGTTTGCATTCAAGAAATGTCGGAATATTGCATCAATCAGAGTCTTATTTGTATTTCTTTCGCGTAATAATCGAATTTCGCTCGCGCCGTCTAGCGTTAACGTTCGTAGACTCTTATATAAGAATAGAGAGAATTCTCTAAATTAAAATGAATCGTATCCGAGACTCTTTGCTTGAGCAAGTAAGTTTGCGTGCATGTGTGTTGGCGAGCTTTGTAATTCATGTGTTACATACATACATACATACATACATATATAAATCACGTCTTTCTCCCTTACGGGGTAGACAGAGCCTAAGGTGACAAGACCCAAAGGTTCATGGTGTTGTTAGGTCAAATTTGTGAATTTGTTTTTTTTTGTTGCCCGGGGGAAATCTCCTGTAACCAGATACCCCATCACCACGGGGAGGCGATGGGGTTATGTGGGGTTTTTACCCACTAAAACCACCGGGTTGTTCCTTCCTCGCCGCTTTTCTGGCGACGCAACGGTTCAAGTATAACCCATTACATGCCCAGAAGGCGGTTATCCGTATCCGGAGTCGTCATGTGGAAGCCCATTGGTCTCCTCCCAGCGATGGCGTGTCAGGAACACTTAACACCAGTGGCGTAGCTAGGTAACCAAGGGCCCTGGTGCAAATAAAAAAATGGGGCCCCACTACTATCTAAACTGGTTACGTTTTAATAATAATAGTTTGATCGACATTTTCTGGTAAGGATTCCAGGGCCCTCTAAGCTTGAGGGCCCCGGGGCACTGCCCCGCCTAGTCCCTAGGTAGCTACGCCACTGCTTAACACGCCATTCTAGCCAGAAGTACCTACGCCAACTTGCTCGAAAGTCTAACTAGCACTCAACCCTTCCATCATTCGCAATCAAATACAGCGTTCGTTTATAAGAAGCGCGGCCGCCGATCAATCACCCATATCGTCGTAAATATTTCAGTGTTATCTGTCACGTGGCCGGAACAGGAACAAGCGACGTCCTCTGCGCTTCCGAGTGCTGTGTCGTGTATGGGTTTATAAATAACCTTAAAATAATAGACGGACCTTTGTATGAGAAACGGCAGGGGGTCACTGGTATTTTAAGGCAAAAGTTCAAAGAGGATCGTGTCTTTTGCAGTCTTGTTGTCATTTATTCGTTTTGTGCTAACTATATTGGGTATGCACAAAGCGTTAAAGGAATTAAATGCAAAATTAATTCTTATATTTTGAGTGTAGTTGTCTCTTTATTTAATAAAAATCTAAGAGATTTAAAGCTTCAAGTAAAATACAAAAAAAGACATGATTACAACTTTTAGTAGCGATTTATCCGTCGAATTGTAATTTTAAATATAAATTAAATTTATTCATGTACGCTTTGCTAGGTATACGAGTAGGTAAAAACGTTTATTTTTTTACGTGTATTACTAATTATTTTTCATAGCAAGTTTTAGAATTTAAACACAAAGCTATAGAAAGTCCAAGGTGAAGGTCTGGGTTCATTGAACTCTTGTAATAAGTCATTAAATCCAAGGCCTTGTATAGATTGCGCAGACGCAGCTAAAGTGCAGTGGGATTCCCAACAACAGACGTCAGCCATGTTATGGTTAAAGACGTTTGCGGTAAGAAATAATAAATCTACATTAATAATCTTCAATCGATTGTATCATAAATTGGATTGATGAGAATTTCTCCTTCGTTTCAAAAGGCTGTAAATCTTCCACTATGATCTCCATAATGCATCAGACGTATTTCATGAACAAAGGATTCCGATACTCTGGTAGCATTTCTAACTATTTCATCTGAAAGCAACGTTCGCTTTGAAGAAAAACAGATATATTTCCAATGCGTCTAGACGTGGTCTGAAGATTATTATACATTTTCTTGTGGTAGTTCTACTAGTTTTTACTCACATCCATTCTGCTAAAGTGAATTAACGATTTTCTTTACTTTGAACCCTGAACCCATTGTAGTTACATTTTCGCATTAGGTGCGAGTAATGTACCTACACTGGCATTTATCGCAGAGTATGGTGACCATTGCGCACGCTAAAGTAGAGTCTTGTCTTCTTTTTCGTGTATGGGTAATGGTCTACTATTCCTTTTATCTACGACATCAATAAAGTATGCTAATTAAATATTTAATCAATATATTTGTATTTGTTAAATGATGCAAAAATAACGACAGGTGAAATATAAGTTTGTTACCTTTTTTTTTAGTTTTGGAGAAGGGGTCATTGAACTTTTCTTTGTGTTAAAATTAATTCAAACCAAACAAGTCTTCCTGCTTTGATGGATTTGGCTTGTTGCTTAATTACTTTTTAAACCAAGTTAAATCTTAAAATCAAATATTTAATACTTATTAAAATAAATAATAATAAGGAAGTGCATTAAAACCGCCGCCTGTTCAATGTTCATTAATTTCATTATATTTTAATTAAGTACAGAGCTTGTAATTAAATGTTTTGTTACGAATTGCGTCAATGTTTTAAAACACAATTGATATTAATGCTGGGTAAACCCACGTTAGCTAAATGTTTGTATTGGGAATCCAATATTGATAATTTTACACAATACATTGTACATATTATTATCGGCGTATAGTCCCAACTTTCGTATGTAAATAGGAATATTAACAAATACTACCAACCAGATGTGAATAAAATGAAATATAGTCGCTAGTCACTAATCCGATTTTGATAAAACAGAAATAGATCCAATCTTAATAGGTGTTTTATTTTGTAAATGATTACAAAAGTATTGATACGAACTATAAACTAAAGTTACCTTAAAAGTACACTAATAAAAGTAAAACTTATGCTAAAAATTAAAATAAATTTGGATCCTTAGGCAGGGTCCCCATCACGCAGGCAGCATTCCCGAGTTGTAGTTGTATCGCTATTGCGGGTCTCTGTGCTAGAAAGATGCCGGCGCGAGGGTCGTCCGTTGCCTCCCTCAGGCGTTTGCTTAAAGCTCTGTAAAACCCACAATCTTAAAGTATATTCTGACAAATAAAAAAACAACCGATTAGTTTTAGCTAATTATGGAGTAGGTACTATCGACCAAAGTGATTCCTGATCCACTGTGGAAGCCGTTAGGAATCAACTCGTTCATTCGATAGTACTTCATAGTACCTAATGAAGTTACTAAGAACGATAAACTAAACTAAGTCTAAACTAAATTTAAAACTTCCTTGTTCTTTGCAGTCTGTTAAAAATTAATCTCATGCTTTCCAAGGTAAAGCTTGAATTGTCCACCCGTTTTATTCCGATATAAAGGGCCTCTAAAAGGGTCAATATAGTAAGGATCTTGACATTCATTTGTTAATAGTTTAAGAGGACTTTGCAGCCGTCATTCGTGCCCTCCATAACCGAAGTTAAGAAAAAACATCAATGAGTCATCGATGTAAAACAGCTGAAACCACGGCTATGATATTATTACAGCAAGACGCATGTGCCTGCGCAAGAAAATAACTTGCGACGTATGTAAGTAAGTTTGTTTGTCCGAGTGGAATCTTGCGACTCAATTTTGAAGCAGATATCTTCAACCGATTGAGCTGAAATTTTGCACACTTACTCAAGTACTTAACCTAAATCAGATGACAATACAATAATCTGGTAGTGGAGTTCTGATGACCCAGCCAGGATCGTCTCCGCAAGAGGGAACTCTTCAACGGTTGGTCCGCTTGACTTGAAATTTGGTACACATATTTGTAGGATGGATGGCAATGCGAGTACAGTCAGCAAAAAAATCTTGTATTAAAAATTAATTTTTTGACAGAAACTTATTACAGAATGATTTAAGCAGTCTCGTAGAGAGCGCTATTGCCACGATAGCGAGCTTGATCAAAGATTTGTAGTCATTTTTTTTATTTATTCATAATTTATTTTATGTTTTACAATAAGGTTTTACAAATTGAGCCAATAGTGAAAACCTCACCTAATTGCATGTAGTTTATGAAACAGACCTCTACAACGTCATTCATTCATTCATTCATTAACGAGCTCACACCTCAAACACGAAGTCATGCGTGTTGGTATTCTGTACATGCGCGTAAAGGGCCGTGTTATTAGAAAGTCGTTTCGATTGCGCAAAATATATTGGAACGGAAGAGTCAAAGGGCTTATTGAGGTTGGCACGAGCGCGTGCGCCCTAAATTATGAGCATTTATTAAATGTAGGTTAATAGTTTTTAGTCACGATGTTATAATCTAATAAAATTATTATAAAATTTGTGAAGCTTAAATTTAATAGCTCTGCCTTACACGTGGGAACTATAGCCCAAGCCCATTCTGAGAGGAGGCCTATGCCCAGCATTGGGACGTATTTCAGCTAGAAATGATGATGATGATGATGATGATGTTACTCTGAAACTTGTCAAAGATTTATCGCTATAGCTTGTCATTTTCAATGGGGCCATTACAAAAGTAGCCCCTGAAGAAAAACCAAAGGATCTTCTTTGATTCAGTGAATACACAATAAGTTACGGAAGAAACAATATACTGCTTTTCTAAGAAAATATTAAACAATCTCTGGCTTTATTTCTGAGTTGACAAGAATTTGAGCTACTTCTGAACCTTGTAGCGGTGGTTATGTAGTTTGAATTATTTACCCCTAAATGTTACCAAATCCAGTAACTAAAAGAATACCTAAGTGGAAACTTGGGTAACCCTTGTCACGGCCGAGGACAGCAAAGTAATACTGTATTATTGATTACGCCCTTTATCGGTTCTCGGCCATAGAAAATGTTGCAATCTGTAAGCAAAACTGTCAATTGTGTTTTTAGTGAATTGTTAATTTCGCAGCGGTTTTTCTTCATAAACAAGACAATATAAAAATCAAGCTCTACTCACTAATTTCGTAGGTATTGTTTCAGACGGAGTTAGACGGGCGTCTAGGGACCGAATAATTATGAATGATTTAATAATTGATGTGCTCTGCGAATCGTGAAATATCTACACAAAATTTAATATGCCTGGATATAATTTAAAACGCGTACGAGTAGGACTTCAAATAACTACTGAGCTTAATAAATTGGTTTGGATGCTAACTTTTCCTCTGTACAATCTTACTGTTTTCAAATTCACGTTCTACGTATTATCACTGTATGTATGCAAATGTTATAAAAAGGAAAGATTTGTATTTTTGTATGTACTCGTATGTTTGCAAAAAATAAACTAAAAAACTGCTGAATCGATTTTAAATAATATTTTATCATTAGGATAATACAATATCCCTGAGTAACATGGGTTATATTTAATTTTGCGCGGACACAGTCGCGGGCAATAACTAAGTATTTTTCAGTATAATGTAACAAATCCTTCCGTACTCTATATTCAATTCAATTCAATTCAATTCATTTAATCATTCAAGTCATGTTCATTACATAAATACCAAGATGTTACTGTGCTAAATGGCGGTAGTACACGACACCCTGTCAGTGTATAAAGTGTCAACAATGCTTAGTCTAAAGGTATCGCTATCTAATAATATTGTAAATAGTCATCTTTAATTACACGGTTTAGGTAAATACACTTTTTCTGTCATGTCAATACTCGTAAAATGATTAAAATGTAACAGTCTCTATAGACAGTCAGTCAGTTCAGTCAGTCTATAGAGTACTTCATAAATTTAAATGCTTAGTATTACACCAATTCTCACTAACTTGGAAAAAGATAAACAATGCCGTGCAATGTCATTAAGAAAAATTAAACATAAATAAACTTACAGGAAACATCAGCATTTATTATTTCGTGTATGTACTTAGAATGCCACGTCGTAAAGTCTTATTCGAGAGCTAAACAGGTGTTGACAATGGCAGTCGTATCAGCATATCTCGACTGTCTTGAAACAATGCATTCATTATTCATGCTTGTCGGGAAAGAACTAGCATTGACACAGTTTAGTTTACAAAGTTTGAAATTGGATGTATTTTAAACTTGAAAGTAGCGATACCTAAGAGCACTATAACATATCAGTTCTTCTCAATATATACCTATATATGTATACCCTATTCAGCACCACTTCAATGACATATTTCCGTCACAGTAGGCTTCTGTTCGTTCAGTCAGGCTCTGCAGTTGAGTGTTACAAATTGTAACCCAGCCATTTTTATGTTTCCCCGTTTCCTTACCATTTGTCAGGTCGTTTGTAACTTCACAAAGTAAATATCTAATATGATACATTTCAATTGAAGACAGACTTTTCAAGAGTGCTGAATTGTCTTCAGAGAAATCAACGAATTCCAATAAAAACTTACGTTCGTGACCTTCTAGAGCGACATTCGAGTTTCGGCTACATATTTACATACCGTCGGCCGATTCAAGTCTCAACTGCATAAGAGTCAAGTGGTTGAGACAGCACGACTAAACCAAAATCTTTTTAAATGCTATCTCACTGTAGCGGAATATAAAAAGTAGGTATTCTAGGAAATTCTACAACAGGAAGTGTTGACTTGAATAGTCAATTAGTTTTCCACCTGATAAGTAGGACCTTCAGGGTTGGGGCAAGGCTGCGTCTAGGTTAGGCGTGATCGAACAGCGCTACTACCTCCGAAATAGTGCACGGACTGGTTTCGTCTATACCTACAAGCAGAAATAACGTGTCATTTTTCATACGACGTTGTATGCAAAGTGATCCGTTATTTTGGCTCGCCGGTGCAGCTTGATGCTAGTTTTTAAATAACTGTAATTATTGTCAAATAATTGCGTAGGTATTTTCGCAATAAGTGTATCGATTTAGCTTTGCATACCGGACGATAAAGGTTGTCTTGAATTGAGAAGCGTTCAAGGAGCTCAATTTTGTTAAGGTAACGAGGCGTAAAATGAATTAGACTTTGCGTAATCCCTTTCTACTCTAATTTTTCGTGTAATTAGGAAATGTAATTAATTGTAGACACATTAAGCAGCAATGAGACTTAAAATTAAGGAACGAAGTGAACTCTGCCGTAGTCGCTACGTCACGTGTCATTTTCCTTTGGTCTTTTCCTTTGGGCTTCAGGTAAAGGCTTTTTTAGCTTTAGGGAAAGGCTTTTCCCGTTTCCTACCTAATTGTAAGCTATCAAAGAAGTTTTTCTACAATCTATCTAGTTATTTGGCACGATCTTCAACTGTTGGCCGATAGCTTAAGCGGGTAGAATTTTTCAAAGTTTTTTTTTCGTTCTTTATGAAAAAAGTATTAAGTTTGATCATATCGATCACAGTTTTCATTGGTATCGGACATAACGTAAATATTGTTATGGAAATAAATAAACTGAAACTGAAATAGACAGAACAGCCGGAGAAATTACTGACACCTGAGGTATAGCCCTCCTTGCTTAGCCCTCTAGGCTGGCAACGCATCAGCAATTCTCTAGTGTTGCGGGTGTGTAAGACGAAAAGGTTTTTCGTAAATTTATAGCCCTTATTACCGCTCTAATTGGTTATTTCCTCTATGACTCTCCGTGGTAATTTCTAATTGAACTAGAACAGCGTTTCCAACATGGATTGGAACCGACATTTGGTGTGATAAGGGAGCCCCCAGCTGACGACTGAGTCATCCGCTCGGCATTCCCTACACATACAGCCATGCAAGATTCACTTGTGTTGCATCACACACGCACACATTCACTGCGAAGGGCGTAGCGTCAGCCAGTATCGTAATTAAGGCTTGTCCGGTTTCATTCAACTGTTTTTTTCTTCCATGCTGGTCTGGGAGTAAAAAAAAACATAGAATGTACCAGTTGCTTCTCCTCCCGCGCAGATGGTAAAAGTCCATCGAGGGAATGGGCGTAGGAATCATATAGGCGATGCGGCTAGCTACCCATCACTATTTTGGTTCCCCTTTCCACCTATATCTATACGCCCACAATCATGCTAAGCGTGGCCTTTGGGTCTTGTCACCTTAGGCTCTGTCTACCCCGTAAGGGAGAAAGACGTGATTTATGTATGTATGTATGTATGTATGTTTTTTTCATTCAAAAGTGATTAGCGTTTGACTCTATGTCCTTTGCATATATTATATTTGCAATAGTATAAAACAAAGTCGCTTCACGCTATGTATGTATATACGCTTTGATCTTTTAAACTGTGCAGCGGATTTTAATGTAGTTTTCATTAAAAAGCCCATAGCAGGGAATGGGCGAAAATCTTAGGAATCTATAGGCGATGCGGCTACCAACCCGTCACTATTTTGATTCCCCTTTCCACATATACGCCCACAATCATGCTAAACGTTAGGTATTGTTGCTTAGGGCTCTGTCTACCCTGTAAGGGTTAGAGACTTGGTTTATGTATGTAAGTAAAATTAGATTGAAATTTCTATTTATCATAGAGTCAGTATAGGAAGACAATATTGCGGTAATTTTGCTAAATTGCAACTCGAGAAGTAAGTATAGCAATCATAAATAATAACAGCGTGACTATGTGGTTACCTGTAACTTACTACAAGTAGACATATATATGCACCTGTAACTTTTTATTATGGAAATTTGGTATAATCTACCCTATACCATGAATTACATGAGTTTTAAAATAGATTATACAATGTTATAATTTATAGAATAGAATAGAATAGAATATATTTATTTGCAAAGAATAAGTAGATATAACAATGTCATACATACATACACACCGTACATACCGTCACGCCTCTTTCCCACGGGGGTAGGCAGAGACTACTTTGTTCCACTTGCTACGATCCTGACATAATTCTTTCGCTTCATCCACGTTCATCAATCTCTTCATACATGCACGTCAGTTTCGGGTACTCCAAAATGTCATTTTATACCTGTTGCCAATATCTTAAAAAAACAATATTAAAGCAAGATAAAATTGCCAAACAATATAGGACCTAACGTGAATTATTTAATTGAATGTAAAGGTCAACACTTGTGCTATAACCCGTGTCGTTAAGATTAGTATTTATGAACTTAGTGAACTTTTAGATTGTTCGCATATGTTTTGCTGTCGCTACCTATCGCTGATGCGACGTGCATGGGGTCACGTAGGCAAAACGGAATACTCTTACCAAGAATCGGGAACTCGAAACCACAAATAGAGTAAAAAACCAAAACAGTTGCGTTTCTGCTGCAGTTTGTTGGGTTCCAGGAAGAATCTTATAGATTTTTTTCAATTTTCTAAAAGATAATTTACAGTACCTACCTAATACATGTATGCGTCGAATTGAGAACCTCCTCCGATTTCTCCGATAACCTTAGTGTATCCTAATTTGTAATCAAAATTGAAACT
This sequence comes from Pandemis cinnamomeana, assembly GCA_932294345.1. Classification (NCBI taxonomy): domain Eukaryota; kingdom Metazoa; phylum Arthropoda; class Insecta; order Lepidoptera; family Tortricidae; genus Pandemis; species Pandemis cinnamomeana. The sequence goes on from OW028720.1 coordinate 5,048,856, forward strand.
TACGAAATAGCTTCCCTACCGACGAAAGTACTCTTAAGTAACAAAAATGTAGCGCATGAAGTTGACAAACAAACAATATGACGAAATAAGCGAAAAAAATCTCATTGCTTTGTGTCACACTAAAATTTTCGCACCACAAGACAGCTACGCTACGAGTGAGCTACGGGGATCTCTAAAAATGATTTAAGCTTAAACAAAGTTGAACGTACTTCGATTTGCATGAAAGTTTAAGGTCAGCCAGACGGAGTCGCAAACTAACTCGTTTCATTGTGCCATTTTTAGTTTTTTGCTGCATTTCGGTCGAGTTTCACGTGCAGTGTGTGCCCTATTTAATTTATCTACTTAAACGAATTCAAAATTCAAGTGTTTGTATCCACGAGAAAGCACGTAATGAATTAGAACTCATAATCATTTTTAGTATTTTTTTCGACATCGGACTTTTTTTTTTAAAAGCTTTTATTTATCTTGACCTGTTTGTTTTTTGTTTGGGTCAAATCTTGTACCTAAGTCTTTGACCCACTTCTAATGGTCAGATTGCTTTGATTGGTACACCTGTGTAGGATGGATGACAATCCAAGTGCAGTCAGAAAAAAGCTAGAATTATAAGTGAAATATTTATTATATTTCAAAAATTATTAGTATTACTCTTATCAATATTATCAGTCTTGCTAAACGTGGCCTGTAGGTCTTGTTACCTTAGGCTCTATCTACCCTGTAAGACGTGAGTTGTGTGTGTATGTGTGTATTACTCTTGTTTCAATGGCATTGCGCTGCTCACTAATCTTTAGCTTAACAAACTGTCCACTATGTTACAATAACGTCATTTACTAAGTGACAAAGCAGCTGATTTATTCGATCTGTTTCGGAATTCATAATTTATTCATGAATCATTGGAAAAGTGTGCCGAAGTCACAAGGATGTGATTATTGTTAGCTCGGATAAAAAAAGGTTTTGAAGTAAAAACCCTCGAAATTTTGTAAAGCGAACAATTTTATTGAATCAGGCGTTACTTTGCGGAGGTCCATTTCAAAATTACCTTACTACTCCGCTACTCGAACAATTTTAAGCGACTCGGCAAATAAACTTTATTTAGATACTCATTACACAATGGTAGAGTTCTACGGAAACAGTAAACTGCCCCGGTAAAAGGTCAAGCAATCCAATCAAATTATTTTTATAGTCGAAAAAGTTATCTACGCACCCGAAACTGATTTAGTAATTTCACATTGTTAACCCATACAACCATTTACATACACAACACAAGGAGTAACAGTAGTACTACACTATGACCAAAATTGTGTGTACTACACGGAAGCTTCTGGGCAGGTAGATCTAAGTAAAATAACTCGATTTTACTTTAAACTTTTCAAAGATTTCGTTTCTCCGGACTGGCATGACATTCGATCCATATTGACATGGTTGAATAAACACAGTTAAATAGTTTGTCAGATGTTTCCCGGCTTAACTCTTCGTGAATACCCCGCAATGTTGACTTTAACCGATTAAACATTTGGATCGACGACATGCCTGCAAGCGAATACTAGTACAAACAAAACTAGAGTCATATATTCGAATCTATTATATGCCGATAGTATACGCAGGAAATAGCTGTTGTGGGGTGAAATAACCAAACGGAGCTCGAGGGTTTTAACACACAAATGTATCCGTGCACGTATTCTACTTTTGTTTGTTAGTCCTACTACGTAACTAGTAGTAACTACGGTATATGTACAAGTCGAGAGTAGAAATGAAATAGGGGTGGTTGGGGGTCATTTTTTCGCAGCAGTCTTATTTTTGGTGTTTAACGTTAACTTGAATTGTTCTTCAATCTGTTTTCGGTTATTTTTGTCATAATCGCAACTTCCTTGATTTGATTTGAAATTTCTTTATAAAGTCACGACACTAAATTTAAACAACGCAATAAAGGAAGTTACTAACCGTCTGTGCTGCTATCGCTATGTGTAAGAGTTTTTATAATCATCTGATATGGACTAATCTTTACCGCTCTTAGACAGAAGAGGTAACGATTTTCCCCGTTTGTTCCAGTATTTTACCGTTTTCTTGTCAAGCTTCCGTTCATGACCTTTGACCTGCATGTTACTGTGAAATACCAGCTAGAGTCGAGGGTCTAAACCTAAGCCGGATCAGTATATTCTCTCTCCTTGGAGGGTCCGTCTTGTTTCAACAAAATTTTCTAGATCGTTTGTTTTCATTGAGTTTTATGACTGAAGGACTGAAAAGGATGCTTATTTTATGGGTGGATTTTAATTTTCTGAGCATTGTTGTTTTTGTTACCTATATTTAAAAACGTCACGTTTTATCATCTCTAAAACTTTCAATTTTCACTCTGATCTGGTCACCTAGTCTAAAAACATTTTAAACAATGTGAAGTTGGTTTCAATGACAACGTTATACCGGGTGGGCAAAAAATTAAAACATAGCTTCTGCTACTCAAATGGAACTACTTTAGTTTTTCAACTTTAAAAACTAAGTAATTTTGTCATTATGATTATTCCAAACAAATTAAATGGTATTTTCAATATACGGCATCTAATAGCCTAAATGACCACCTGTCACTTTACTAAATGACGGATTTAGCAATACATTGCTTGTCCAATTAAACTTTAAACTTTGGTAGAAATGGCAATACAGGTTATTTAAAAAAATTGTAGAACGAAGTTAGCACAGAAGCTGTGGGTTAATTTTTTGCTCTGAACAGGAGCCCACCCTTTATTTGTAAGATTATGATTTTATTACAAATACACATTAAACCAACCAGTTTTGCATTCAAACATCGTTGGTTTTTATTATTTTTAGCCGACGTTATACCTACTTATTTCAATACAGACTGCTTAATTAAACAAGTTCTGCAAATAATTTGCTAATAGAATGACGAATTTATTCTCGATTTGTTTAGTGTCTAAATATAGATGTCGTTGAGAATATAATAAACGGCGCATAAAGATACTCGCGGACTACAAGGGCTTATTATCTATGTATATGTTCCATTAGCGTTTTACTTGCTATCGAAGAAATGAGCTACAGCAAAGTATAGTTTGATATTCGATTTATAAATTCAGGCGTGGAATTTCACTTAAAACAACTTTGGCTTTGCTACTGCTAGAGGTTCTTAATGAAATCCTTCTGTTTCCTTGTATTGGTTTTGTGTATCTAATTTTAGTAGTACGTCCCCTATGTTTTGTATACGGTGTGAATAACCTTTGGCCAAATTGCGTTAGTTTACTGCACTTAATTTAAGTTTATACTGAGTACTGAGGAGAGATCAGAATAATTACTTTGACCTGTTTTCTTCAAAGAACTTACAGTTCACTGCGGAACTTCAGATGACAGCTTAAGATTTCCTGTTATTTTTTGTATATTTGGTGGCTTTTGCTGCTTTTATTGTTAATCAAAATTTGCACACTTATTATGAATCCTAAAATTCGAATTATTTAAAATATTTTAGATTAGAGACAGATTTAAATGTAATATGTAGTATGATGATCAGTCTCTGTCTATATGATTTAAAATAAACCGATATAAATAGTAATCCGATTTGAAACGGTTTTTTTTATATTCTTTAATAGGTATGTCGCGCTTTGTACATCTCATTTACTTAAGTTGCATTTGTTTCTTTGCTTGTAAAAAGTTACAACTCTGTTATAACAAAAATATGTCAAAGTAAAAATAAGTTAATGATAGAAATCGTCTTGGCGGGTACACTACCGTACCCCCGGATCCATGGGCGTACCCAGGTTCTGGGCCAGGGGGGGGCTAATCAGATTTTTTATAAGCTAGGTGCTTAAAAAAAATTAAATTAAAATAGATAAAATGCGTTTATTAATATTTATGTACAATAAAAGTACTAGATAAGATACATAATTAGTAGGGACGTCAACATTATCCAGGGGGGGGCAGCTGCCCCCCCCTGCCCCACCCTGCGTACGCCCATGCCCGGATCATTCTATTCTATAGGCTATAAAGAAAACGTGCATTTGCATACACGTGTTGTACCGACAGTGCGGTCTGTATTTAAAGAGCATAGAAAATGCATAATGTTACCGAAACGGTTAAATAACAAAGTGAATTCACTGCAGCAAGTTGGCCATTTCGTAGTTGCAGCAAAAATTGCACCATAATAGTGAATCGCCGAGAAAATGCGTTCTTTACAGCCGAGACGCGCGCGGGGGGCAACTTCCAGTTTATATTGTAAAGGATAAAGCCACCACGCCATTCGACATTCACAGTTTGTACTCGCAGCATAGTCGATTGCTTTAATTTCATTCAGTACGATACGGCTTTACGATTGATATTCTAACGTCTTGACAAGTGATTCTAAATTAAAAAGTTTCGTGCTCATCCGTCAATTACTTAGTGAAATTGGAACGTTCTATTTGAATTGGTAATTTAAATATTTTTGTTCCATTTTGAGTTTGGAAGGATTTGCTATTGAAAATTTCTATGAGTTTTTATGTGGCCAGTGTTACTTGCAGCTGTACAGTGCAGTGCCCTTCAACGTTCCGTTATTCGTTGTTTTAGTCGCCATAAACCATGTCTCTTCTGTGGATGAGCGCGTTTAATCTAGGATTAACCGTCGGTGCTACTTTCGCAGTTGTTTCAAGGTAAGTTTATGTTTATTTTAACGCTAAGCAATTTTTCTTTGAGATTTTTTCACAGTTAGAATGAGTTAGTGTTAAAAAATTGTTATATTGCAAAGTGCATTACAAATTGTAAACATACTTATCGTGAGTTAGTTCTTTGGTTTCGCCGTGAAGACGTCTTTGAATAAATTATGTCAAAGTTACTTGAAATTTCCGTCTTGGTGCAATTATAATTAAATAATGTATTGCACCTCGCATAACCGGTTTAGTGGGAAACTACGAAGCTAATGACTCGGGGTTGCTGCAATAATTCCAATGACCTTTTTATCTCGTACCTATTGTAGGTAGCAATGTCAGGGCTATTAAGTTGGTCATTGATTTCATAATTGGATATTAGAGTTGGTGTTAAGGCACTTATTTTGATAGACTTATTGAATAGGCGACCCGAGTAATTGAGTTGCATGTTTGAAGTTGAACAGACAAATGATTCATTGACATGATTGATTGTAGGTACTCCAATAACTGAAAACGATGTAGAGTAATGTAGAGTAGGGATTCATAGTAAATTTGTTCCACTGTTCTAAATAAATAAATACTATACTAACACGCCTTTGTCTGCATATAATTCAGTTATTGTCCCGCGGGAAGTATGTAATTTTTCGGTTTTGGGTTAAATATTATCTTATTATCTGGGTGATACAGATAGAAACACTATGTCCAAAATTGTATCTAAACTAGCGACCCGCCCCGGATTCGCACGGTATATTATGCATGTATTATACATATATACCTTCCTCTTGAATCACTCTATCTATTAAAAAAACCGCATCAAAATCCGTTGTGTGGTTTTGAAGATATAAGCATACATAGGGACATAGGGACACAGGGACAGAGAAAGCGACTTTATTTTATACTATGTAGTGATAAGTGCAGCTGCTTACACGTGATTGTGTAACAAAGAAAAAGATTAACAAATTTGTAATAGGTATTACTAATTAATACTATTTCGTATACAAATAATAAAAATAAATTGGACACAACTAAAAAAAACATTGCTATCAGAGAATAATACAAAGGCGAATTTCTTCCAGTTAAGCTGATTTAAGAGAGGAAAGCTTAACTAAGATATGACGATGCTAGGATCGGCAACGCACTCTTAACGCTTCTATGTTATGAGTGTCTATGGGCTACGGTGATTGCTTTCCATCAGATGATCCGCAAGCTCGTTTGTCCCCTATCATATAAAAATATATCCGGGGATATTAGACATAGTAGGATTATTAGGAGACATAGTAAATAGTACCTACTAGGTAATACTAATAGTAGATATTTTATTTTTTGTATAATAGTAGATATTTAATTTATAGTAACATTCATATTTTATTTTTTGTTTAATAAAAATCAAAACTTTGTAAAATGTGCTAATTCAAACTACCAAAAACCACTTCACAAAATAAGTTAATGTTTGGATGCCAATTCATTTGGTTAGACGTGTCGCTGGACATCAACACTAAATACTAGATTACTTTTTTACCATGTCTAATGCAAAATAAATTAATTCATTTCATTTCATTTCTTCCATGCTGGTCTGGGAATAATGAAAAACATAGAACGTACCAGTTGCTTCTCTTCCCGCACAGATGGTAAAAGCTAAGCCCATCGAGGGAACAGGCGAAAATCTGAGGAATCGTGATATAGGCGATGCGGCTAGTAACCCATCACTGTTTTGATTCTCCTTTCCACCTATACGCCCACAAACATACTAAACGTGGTCTATAGGTTTTTTTTTTTTTTTTTTTTTTTTTTTCCGCGATATATGTTACCTTAGGCTCTGTCTACCCTGTAAGGGATAAATACGTGATTTATGTGTGTATGTACTTATGTATGTCAATTCATAGTGTAGGTCAGGGGTTCCCAAAGTGTGCGCCGCGGCGCCTTGGTGCGACGTAGAAAGTAAAGAGGGGCGCCGTGAGTTCTATCATTATCCGAAACCACAAATATTCGCGGGTAACTATTTGAGCGCTTGCATCGGTAAATAATATAGCAACAATACAACTTAGCTAAGGCAGGGCGCCGTTACAAAATACTAGACTTGTACTGCGCCGCAGGTTGAAAAAGATTGGGAACCCCTGGTGTAGGTGTAACGAAACCCGCGGTTTCTAAGCGCTTGCACCATATTTTCTCCGTCACCCGCGTCCTCGCCCCCCGCGGGTCACTGCGGCGTCAACAATGATGACGTAAAAAACCCAAAATGCGCCGGCGTCAACAATCAATACGTTTACGAAACCGGCGATTGCAATCTGTTTATAACGTTGCGTATGACTTAATAGATATAATAAAATTGGACAAATGCGAGTCGCACTCGCGCACTAATAGTTGGACAAATGTCAAAATGGCCGTGGCAGCCTAGTGGTTTGACCTGTGGCCTCTCAAGTAGAGAGTTCCCAATCCGCACTGGGCCCGTGTGGGAACTATAGCCCAAGCCCTCCCATTCTGAGAGAAGGTCTGTGTCCAACATTGGGACGTGCTTATATGGGCTGATGATGAAATGTCAAAATATAGGTGTACGTGAGCTCCTAAAATGCTATTCGGGTTTATCTTGATGTTTCACGCTCTCATGCTCTCATGCTCTCATGGGCTTGATACTTGAATCGGCCGAGTGAGGGAGACAGCAAGACCAACCCGAATAGCATTCTAAGAGCTCACGGACTCAACAGTGAGATGGTATTTAAGAAGACCTTGAGGTCTGTCTCACTGTCATATGGGTTTGATACTTGAATCGGCCGAGCGTATACGAAACTCGAATGTCGTTAGGTACTAGAAGCTCACGGACAGTACGCTGTAATTTATCTATTAACTAGCTTCAGCCCGCGACTTCTTCTACGTAGAAATACACCTTCCTCTTGAATAACTCTATCTATTAAAAAAACCGCATCAAAATCCGTTAGGTACGTAGTTTTAAATATTTTGCTTTATACTATGTAGTGATTTAATACCCTACATCCTATCCTACCCTTGTTGCTATCCTGGAGCTAGGTCTGTTTAAATGTCATAAAATAAGTATTGTACAAGTTTTAAGCTACACAAGTCTTAGACTTGTAAGCAAAATCTTGCAAGTTTCATTACATTGTCAGGCTGTGATGCGAACGAGTTAAAAGCGGTCGACCCAGTGCTGCAATGTAATACAAATTGCTGGATTTTTCTTCCAAGCCTAAACTGGCCTTAAGACACTAACTCTAAAATATCTACCAACTCCTCGGAGTAAAAGTTTAGCTTCGAATCACATCGCTCTACAAGCTCTGCTTCCTCTGCTCTACGTATCAGCAGGGCAGTGACAGTGACACATGCAGATGTTAGCTAAATGATAAAAGAAACAATACACCAATAGGATCACTTCATTTTCTTAGCATCACTAAGCGCAGCTATCCCATTGGTTGATATTTTCTTAGCGCGCTGCTGAGAAAATACGGTCTGGTGGAATACGGTACGGTATAATCTGGTGGATACGCAGCCATATGAACCATAATTTTCTTTACATCCTGTTCCCGATGGCATTAAAATAAATACTGCTTTAGCAATAAAATCCGTTCGTCGGCAATTCATTTTAACTGCTGTACAAGTCGCTAATCAATCTAGTTCTGCGGACTTTATCGGACGTGTGTTTAATTGCATGCAGGGCTGATTGTGATTAAATGTTGTCGCTTTTACCTTTTTATTCACGTCATTGGGTTTTTAAAAAAGGGGCCTTTATTTCTAGCAACTTTATTTGTACCTATCAAGCCTTTGAAGTTTCCAATAGTGGCTCAATTTGTAAAAACCTTATTGTAAAATTTAAATTAAAAAAAAAGAAAACAACGAATGCTATAGGCACATAGAATGATTCAATGTCATTACCTCCCTATCCGCATATTTTTTCCGATGACTGTAATAGTGGCCCAATTTGAACTATTTTTTTTGTATATTTTTACGTATTTTTTAATGCACGTTAAATCACGTGGAAGCGTTCAAGAGAAGTTGCACTCCAACCGCCCTAAAATCAACCTGATAACCTGAAAAAGCATGTTGCTACGGAAAAGGAGGTGTCACAGGTGGTAACACTCCTCATCTCGATCCTCTTTACGTGCAATGTAAACACGCTACGATCGACTAAGATATAAAAGAAAAATCGAAAAAGTTCTGTAGCGCACTTTAAAATACCTATTATTATTCCTAGACAACTAATAACAAACTTAGCGTTCAATAGAACCCTGAGTCCAGTATTCCGTTCGGTCGGCAATCATAACAAACTTTATGGACGAGTACCATATTGTTCTAATATTTCATAGCGTTTGTGGTTTTACGGTTCCCTTTTAAGTTGACCATTCTGGTTTCTGCCTTCGTTTTAGCGTCGCCATTCTGTTGAGCTGTTCGCTTCTTCAATATAAAAAGGGAAAAAGACTTGACCGCTGGCGTTAACTTTTAATTCATATTTGTTTTTTTATTGAATACTAGCGACCCGCCCCGGCTTCGCACGGTATATTATACATGTACTTATTATACATATAAACCTTCCTCTTGAATCACTCTATCTATTAAAAAAACCGCATCAAAATCCGTTGTGTGGTTTCGAAGATATAAGCATACATAGGGACACAGGGACAGAGAAAGCGACTTTATTTTATATTATGTAGTGATAGTGATGACTATGTAGTGATGAAATAATACTAACCGCATTTTTACAACTTTGCGATTTTAGGGTGTTTGGACGAAACGGACAATTTTAGGCGGTTTTTTCTTTGCTTCGGGTATTAAAATGAAGTAGGCACTTAATGTAATGTATTCATTTATATTCCGTGGCGTATTCTCATCTTAAACCAATTTTGTAATATAAGAATTTTACCCTGCGTTAGGTTAGAAGTCTGTAACATGTTTGTATTTTATTTTTATTTTTTGAAAGGTAAAAAATTTAACCGAAAATTGTCTTTCTCTTTCACTTACAACACCCTGACCCGATGAGCGCGTATGTGGTGGTGTTAGGGTTCTGGTTAATTGGACAATAAGACATTGATATTGTTACGGTATTGGTTCCAGTAGGCTTATTGTCTAACTCGCTCACAATCGCCATCGTGTTCATTTTGGCAGTTCTTGTATGAATGTGACAGCTAGCTGATTCCGATACCGATTGTCAGCCAATACATCAACTGTCAAAATGAACTCAATGGCGATTGCGAGCGAGTTAGATAATAAGCCTACAGGTTTGACCGCCGAGTCAGATAAGATTTTGGCACTGTATTTATTAGGTCGCAACAATTGGGAATGGATGATTATTTTGAAAGTGCTTGGTGATTTTTCTATTGATAGGAATAACCATCCTTAGCTACGGAAAAAAGTTTCAGATTTTTCCGTCGAGCCATATATTTTATAAAAATAAAAACATTTTACTCAGTCACTCGGCGAGCCCTATACGGAAGTAAGCAGTACGCCAATGACATAATCAAATTAAAAAAAAAAATGCTGCTTGAATCTGTGGTACACGATGGCATTTGTAGCTAAGAAAAGCAACGGCTAAGTGGCGCCGTCTGTAGATTGTTCGTGTTACTAACCAAACATGGGGAATTTCAATAAAAATGACCATAATATACATTTTTTTCTCAGATTTTGGAGTTATTGGGTTATTTCTACTCCGAATCAAAAACACTACTGAAAGTCATATGAGAAATGTATGGTAATTTTAATGAAATCCCAAATAGGTGGTTTAGTACCAACAACAATCTACAGACGGCGCCACTTAGCCGTTTCTTTTGCTTGTTTTAGCTTCCGAGTGCGGTGCTATCAATCAATGTCAGTGACAAAAGTCATTGTGTACTACAGATTCAAGCAGCATTTTTTTTTTAATTTGATTATGTCATTGGCGTACTGCTTACTTCCGTATAGGGGCCGCCGAGTGACTGAGTAAAATGTTTTTATTTTTATAAAATATATGGCTCGACGGAAAAATCTGAAACTTTTTTCCGTAGCTAAAGATGGTTATTCCTATCAATAGAAAAATCACCAAGCACTTTTAAAATAATCATCCATTCCCAATTATGTAGTTTATCTAATTTGTCACGTAAATATATAACGATATAAAGGATAAGACAGACACGTGACTCAGGGTAGGCACATGTTCCATAATCTTGACATTGCAACTGTTCGCCGACAGCCGCGAAGGTCGCGCCGCCCGTGTCAAGTTCAAGAACTTGACATTCTTGGCAACCGCGTTCATTCATTTCTGAGGAAACCAATCGAATTTCACATTCGAACCGCTTTGATGTACGTTTTTCGACACTTGATTTGTAAATGTGGCTTTCCCTGAACAGAACAAAGTAATGGTAAATTTTTAAGAAAATTTTCGTTCGTACTTGTCTTTTTTTCAGAGGTTAAAACTAAACTGAATCGATTTAAACAGTCTCCTTTCTCATAATAATTATGTATAGGTACATGAATTGTGTGTATCCAGTCACAAAAGAACAGATCAGTTATAAATTTATTTGTGACAATCTGTAACTTTACTTCATTTCATTTGATGTTTGTTACTATCCTTGAGGCTACTTCAAAGAAAATCGCAAGGCCTCTAATAAAGTCTTTATGTAATTCCGTATCTACAGTTTATCTGTACAGTGGAAAAATAACGAGTTACTGAATAAAACAGACGGATAAAGGTAAACTAATCCCTTTGAGCGGTTCTCTACAAAAAAATTGCATCTTCGATTCTAATAATTTTCCGAAAAAGGATATGTAATCATTTAATCGCGATTGGTCTTAAGCTAAATACCCCGTTTGGTGTACCTATGTAAAAAGCTGACGAAAGCGATCTATGAGGGCCCATCAAAATGATGGTGCCGTCAAACGTTTAGGGTGTAGGTAGGTAGTATACTTCTTTTGTAGCGGACTTTACGAGGCGCCATAATACGTCAGACAGAAGCAAACATAAAGGTTTCGTGTATTACGCTGTTATTTATGGACGTCTGTAAACTGTCTTCACGTTTTAATGGCAAGAATGGGTTGAACTTTGACATTATTATCGTTTTACGATTTTCTACTTAAATAACGAGGTTCAAGTTGTTTTAAAAAAAACCGCATCTTTTTCGACATTTGTAGATTTTTTAATGATGGCATAGTCATAGTAAGTTGCTTAAACAAATAATGATTAAAAATCGGTATTAGTTCAAAAGAAGATTTAAAAGATTGAATTTTGCTCAATGAAAAAGCGCACAAATATGGCGACTACTAACGCCATCTAGTTTTGAACGAGTGCACTAACATTAATTCTAGGACGTACGTAACTAATCAATTACCTGTACAATGTATGCATTACTTAGTGTACAATAATTCCGAGTTTCAAAGTTTCTGGTCAGGATTCCCAGGATAACACCTTTGTAATGACCTTTTAGGTACCTACCACTAAAACAATATTAAAAAAAAAAAAACTGGTAAGAGGGCGAAACCGCGAGTAGCAGCTAGTACCTTTATAATTTCAATAGTCACTCTTGCAGCAACCCTCGCATTTTCGAAAAATCCAGTTTAAACGCAGCTGGCACATCCCGTGAGAGATTTGCATGACAAAGCTCACCGGAACGGGACCAAACGGAACGGCGTAAGCGACGCTTTGCAATGTGACACGTTACACGCCTGGCCTACACTGTTTTTCCAACCATACACATCCATCCACAGATAGGTATAGAATCCTTACTAATATTATAAATGCGAAAGTAACTCTGTCTGTCTGTCTGTTACCTTTTCACGCTTAAACCGCTGGGCCGATTTAGTTGAAATTTGGTATACATATAGTTTGAGTCCCGGGAAAGGACATAGGATAGTTTTTATCCCGGAAAATTGCATAGTTCCCGCGGGATGGCACAGCCCAAACCACTGGAATTTTTCAAATTTAAGGCGGAACAAAGTTCGCCGGGTCAACTAGTATAGTAATATATCGACAACGCAGGAGAAAGAGCGATCATACGCATATGTTTGGGCGAGATAGATAGAAGAGATCAATTTTCTTACACGTTGTGAGCCAGCGAGAGAACCTAGTGATATTTTTAATTTGTATGTATACATACATCGACATACATACGTACATATATCACGGTTTTATCCCTTACGGGGTAGACAGAGCGTAAGGTAACAAAACCTTAAGGCCGCGTTTAGCATGATTGTGCGATTTGCATGTATGTAGGTATGTATGTAAACTCTTTATTGTGCAAAAAAAACAAATACAATCGACAAACACTGAGACACATGCACATAGGTGGACTTATCCCTTTAATGGATCTCTTCCAGTCAACCTTTGAGTAGATGAGAGAAGTGTTATATTAGCGACGGACGAGTGAGTTTAAAAATAACAAATACTGAGAGCCACAATACATAACTTTACCGAATATGAACTCATAAAACCTACTAGACAATAAACTACTGGATACTTAATTTAACAGGCAGTCGTGTCATTTATACTAGGGAGCATAGAAACTGGGTCGCTTCCTGTAGAAAGTTGTATGAAAAGTGACCCGGTTTCTTTGCTCCCGAGTATACTTCCTTAGCTGATGCCATGAGAAAATTTTCATTATATTAGGATATTACAATAACTCCATTTAAACCTATAACCGTCCAAATTTTCCTCGTTTTTAGTTATCAAAAGCCGATATCGTTTCTATTAAAACTTCAAATTAAGTCGATGTAATTTATTTTCAAATTTCGTGCGCGCTTCTTTAGTGACTCGATTTTTCTTTCACCTAATTAAAGTTTGGCGGAAGGTGCGATTAAGTTTGTTCATACGGTGCCTGGTACTGCCAATACGATGCTTTCAGCAGTATTTTTTAGCTTAAGTCTTAATTAAATCGAGGCTTGTTAAAATGTGCACTATCACTATGAAAAGAAAAGAGCTCTACAAACGAAGTGGGTACTTAATTTTAGCAAAATGGACTTTCAATGCAGTACATTTGCATAGTCAACACGGCTGAAGTAAATGAGCAGAGATCGTTTGTGGAAAACACCGACTCTGAACATGAGTGTTAGGTAATTCAAGCTTGCGTGTTAGGTACTTTGAAAAAAAACAATTACCCCTTTTTGTAGTAGGTACTTAGTAAAGATTTTAGACGTCACTAGTAGTCGATAAATTGACACTATTAAAAAAAATGCTCGTTTCTGGTGGCACTATTAACTTTGATTCTATCTATACCACGCACGATCCCGCAAAGACCAGCGGCACAGTAAATAAATAGACCAGTATGGAAGCTAGGCATACTTTTTGAAATAAATACCTACGCTCCGTTAGAGCGTTAGGGTTGTCGATTTAATTTATATAAAATTGTAAAGATTTTTGTTGAGTTAGCGCTATAATACCAGCTAGTAACGCCTGTTTTGAAGTAACTAACTACACTTAATTAAGAGTATTAGGGTTGGCACCCTTAATTTGTCTAAATAAAGACAAACGTTTATTTGGTTTCTATGATGGACACGGCACTATAAAACTGTTTTTTTTTCTTTGAAAGCAATCGGTTGAATAATTATAAAGTTAAAAATGGCGGCTACTTTTTCTCATTCCGTCCACGGATTCGATATCGGAGACCAACCGGAAACCCAGATATCGATTTTGAAAACAATCGGTCGAATAACTAAAAAGTTCAAGATGGCGGCTACTTTTTCTCATTCCGTCCACGGATTCGATGTCGGAGACCAACCGGATACCCAGATATCGATTTTGAAAACAATCGGTCAAACAACTAAAAAGTTCAAGATGGCGGCTACTTTTTATCATTCCGTTAACGGATTCGATGTCTGAGACTAACCATATCCCCAGATATCGATTTTGAAAGCAATCGGTCGAATAATTAAAAAGTTCAAAATGGCGGCTACTTTTTCTCATTCCGTCCACGGATTCGATGTCGGAGACCAACCGGATACCCAGATATCGATTTTGAAAACAATCGGTCGAATAACTAAAAAGTTCAAGATGGCGGCTACTTTTTCTCATTCCGTTAACGGATTTGATGTCTGAGACTAACCATATCCCCAGATATCGATTTTGAAAGCAATCTGTCAAATAATGAAAAAGTTATGATATAGGCAAAGTACGTATCGGTATTTGGCAAGACATCCTTCAAATGTAGTCCTATATATATAAAATAGTAGGTATATTATAGATGCAAGATGATACCGACGAAAGTCCGTAGTAGAATTTTCACCAAAAACGCGCTCCATAATATACGGCAATTACTTTATCATTTAAACAGCCTAACGTTTTATTTAACAGAAAAAACATTTTATTTAATAATAATATATTCTTATCTTTCAACATCAGCAGGGAGTTTAAAAAACGAAAGCTCCGGTTGTGAAAAAGTCGAGTTCAAGCAGCCGTACACTGCGCAATACGCTCTTGGCATATTTAAACACGAAAAAAGATCGCGGACTGTCTGGGCGCACGTTACAGACAACCGCTCGACTCAACGCGGCACTCGCGACTGACGGCACCTCGAGGTCCCCTGAGGGGCCGTGTAAAGCGCGCGCCTGTGTGCGTGTTTCGTTTCAGCCGATTTGTTCGTAGTTTCCTTACTGCTTTAGCTTATATATATACTGTGCCAGCGGTATTGGAAGCTCTTTTTTCCATAACATATATATATTCGGTAGCAAAGAAACCGGGTTACTTCATACATTTTTCTACGGGAAGTGACACAGTTTCTTTGCTCCCGAGTATATTTGTCACATTCAAAAACTACGTAAAATGTGAATGTTAGTAAAAAAATTACTCACTCCTTTAATTTCTACTTTATACAGTCTTATTATACATATTATACTACTACGAGGCTCTTAATTAACTTTGAAAAGGAAAGGTACTTAAATGTCAACGATACCATAAATCACAGACTCCTCTTAAATTGATTCGTTCTTTAGCTCGTTATCTATGGCCGGGCACGTTCCAAACTCAAAGTTCCTTGTTGCGGACGAAACGTTTTTGTACCAGCATCCTCTTCCACGTGACTTGGCAGTTTTTTCGACGGGAAAATTAAAAAGTGATGTGATGAGTGTGGAAACTGCAAAAGATTCTTTTTTTCAAGCGATTCCCCTAATATTGGTCTCTAGAGATTTTAACACCGTTTGCAAGAAGGGGACACAGTATTTCCTGTTATTATTGTCAATAACACACTTAATTAAAACTTACTATAAAACCTTTTTGTACCATAATTAAAATTAAGAAATGATCTGAAGTGGATAACCATTTTTATTCTTATTAAATTAAATTTTCGTCCGTATCAAAGTTAAACAATGTTCTAGATAGTAATAGACACATAAAATAAAATAAAAATGTCAGCTAGAGGCAGTTAAACGTGGCTGTAACGCTCCGTTGAAACTGTGATCGGTCCGAAACTACCTCCATTTACTGTTGGAAACTTCGTTACGTTGCGTTCGCGAGGTAATCATCGTCCTAGCAAGAACACTTAGGTCCATTACGGACTGGACTAACGCAGTTTTTGTATTTTTTTTTGTGACGATTTGCTGCGTTCATCAAACATTTTTGTGCCTTGGTAATTTAAGATAAACTAAATATCGAGTATGGTTTTTAAAACTAGAAGCTTCGTACCTATCAAAAGTTTCTGTAGTAGGTACCTCAAAGGTTTCTTTTTCGATAAAATTAAAAGTTCCCTCAGCATAGACGTAGAGGGTTAGTGTTAATATTTTAGAAAACTTGTGTATTTATGATTAATACAGTAGGAAGGGACCCATCAAAAGTATGTCGAGCGTTCCCTCTCTTTCCGCCGTCCCTTCCGAACAATATCCGGTACATTATTTAGTGACGCGTAAAACCTTATCACGTCATTTTCTGTTTTAGAATAGATATCTAAAGAAGGTATTGATATCTATAATCATATAATCGTGGTTAAGATTTGATCCATTGGGTTCTTTTGAAATCACGAGTAGGTACCTAATTTGCTGAAAACAATGAGGTTTTTGGTAAAGGAAAAGCAATTAGTTCGAACAGACTGAACTGGGCCTTAGTTGGAACCATTAAATGTGTTGTATATCCGACAAAACCTGACGTATTAATACAATCCTGTGGCGCGAGGGTTGCTCAAATGTATAATTAACGAGCTGTTGCCCACAACTTCGTCTGCATAGAATTCCTTTACCGCTATCCCGCAGGAACTACCCAATTAGCCTATGTGTTATTCCAGACTATCATCTATTTATGTTCCAAATTTCATCCAGATCTGTCCAGCCGTTCTGGCGTGAAAGAGTAACAAACATCCATCCATCCATCCATACTTACAAATTTTCGCGTTTATAATATTAGTAAAACCACTATTCCTTTGAACATACATACATACATACATACATAAATCACGTCTTTATCCCTTACGGGGTAGACAGAGCCTAAGGTGACAAGACCTAAAGACCACGTTTAGCATGATTGTGGGCGTATGGATGGAAAGGGGAATCAGAACAGTGATGGGTTGCTAGCCACATCGCCTATATAACATGATCCCTAAGATTTTCGCCCCTTTGAACATGCAACAGAAATATCTCTACTAATATTATAAATGCGAAAGTCTCTCTGTCTGTCTGTTACGCTTTCACGCCTTAATCACTGGCCCGATTTTAATAAAATTTGGAACGGAGATAGTTCAAGTCCCGGGGAAGGACATAGAATAGTTTAAATCCCATAAAATCGCATAGTTTCCGCGGGATAGTGATAAGCGTATTCTGCGCAGACGCACTGTGCGATGAAACCCCGATCTAGGTGGACAAAAAGGGTCACGCTATTTCATTATCTGTGGTGGCTATAGCGATAGCCAACATCCTAGAAGGAATGATTCCAGTAATAGTTTTGTCCTACTACCCTCATAAAATTAATAAATAATGTCGAAGCGAACCGAAACACTGTCATCGATAGTGAAATCGTGCGTTTTACTGCTCTTCGCTTATCAATATTTTATAATAATTACCAATTAGATCGTGCTACTTCTAGTCATGGATCGTGAAGTAAATGGTAAGGACTACATTTTAAAATATTAATTGTTAAAAACGGATATTCCTTTGCCAATAAAAATCAACTTCAACGTAAAAACTTCCAATTTTTTTGCATGAGTTTCGTGTTTCATAGACAAGGAAAAGGATGCCCCCCCTTGCCCCCGGGCTGGATTTTTTTTTAATGATAGAGTTTTTAATGTTCTTTCGTTTGATGCATGTTAGAAACTGCGATCTGATGCGAGTCTTTGACTTTTTTTTAGAAATCGAACTATCCGTACCTAGGAGGGAGTTTTATGAAGAATGGTTAAAACACGCTAAAAAGGATAAAAATAACCGCCTTTTCGATTATTTTTCAATTAAATTTGATTTCAGCAGAGTCACGCCAGATTCACTAAGAAATTTCAAGAGAAATATAGCTCGTATTTCTGGGAAATTATTAGAATTAGCGATTCAGAGTAAGGTACTTACCTAATAAACCGCATAAATTATTAGTGTTGTTTTATTTACTTCATAGTGCTGTGAAAAATAATATGAATATAAAATGTGTGTCAAAAACTACTTTTATACTGCCTAAAACAATGACCAATATAAATTGGCCTTCACGCGTGTAGTAATTCCTAGTACCAATAGGTCAGCTTATATTGGTTTTAATTTTAATGTGATTTTGTAATTTCTTTCATTTCATTTCTATTTTGACATCATAATATGACCTACCAGAGTCGGTTTTGAGGCTTAAATAATATTGTCCACCTAGATCGGGGTTTCATCGCACTGTGAGACGGAGTCTATACCGCTAGTTGTCTATAAAGCTGGCTGGAAATATCGCGATTGAATGCATCGTTTTCATTAAGCCTGGACAATGCCGCATGCATAGTGCTGTCTATCTAGGAACTGTATCTATAGGAATCCAATATCTGTACATAGATAGAGAGAGGTATTTTGAGTCAGCGTGGGCGGAGCGGGACTGTGACACTGTCATGTCTAGCGTGAATGACGAATATACCTTTCTAACTTGAACATTTGACTGCCCTACTACACATAGACTTAACATGTATGGGATACTACACGCGCAATTTAATAAAATTAGAGATAGAGTTTTCGTTTGCACAAAACCACACCAGCTCGTCACTGCATATTATTTTTAGTATAATACCTACTTGACCGCATAATGATATTAGTTGTATTAATAATTATTCTGAATCATGGTAATGTTAAAAGCTTTTGCCACCGGCCAGAGCACCAAGATACATCAAATGTACGTCTGGTTTTCTTTGACATTATTACCTACGTTAGATTCTTTAAACAGTTAAGAGGAAGTACTCTGTTATTTACTACATGCCTACAAAAATGATACAACAAATGTTCGTCAACATCTGGCAAACCTACCCTTAAGGAATGAAAATAACAGTTAACAACTTCATTTCTCTCCATCCTGTTTATGTACTCTGAAAGCAGTAAAATTGGAACTGCCACAGTAAATAGGAATTTAACAAATGTCTTTCGTTCGATAGTTAATGATAATAGTAACTTTGTTGTCAGTAACTAATAAGTCATGCGACACGAGTATAATTAAAATGTGTTTTATTTTATTTTAAATGTGTTGTTTCAGTAAATACCTAATGGTAAAGTTTCTCGAGACATAGTTTCCACTAGCTGTTTCATGGAAGTACCTACTCCTAGAGGTTGCGGCTAATGTGATGCTCTAAAAAAACTTCGTCTCGCGACACAATCGTATCTTGATACATTTTCTCGAAGGCATTGGGTACATGGAAACAGATGTCTTGTTCTTTATCGTTGCGCACGACGTATCGCAAAACTCGAAAGACGCCTGACTCCGTTTAATGTCTGCTAGGGGACGGGTCAAGTGATGGTTATGTGTCAAATGCAGCGATTACTTCACGGAAGAGCTTTGCTTAGAGAATCATAACCCTGAACTGATAAAGCGTCTTGTAAATGTCACAAACCGCAGAACGGATGCTGTTGCGTTCTAGAATAAAATTTCAAATGAAATATCTTGGGTGCTTTGTAGTCGTTCATATAAAAGAGTTAGATAAAGTAATGTCTCGAGTTACAATAGCACGAGCACCGTAGCTCGCTTCACGAATCCTATTTCATGTTACACAGAAGCATCTGCTTTCCAAAGTAACTAATAGTAAGTGACTGTAAAATGTAGAAGAGGAAGTTCGTTTTTTTCATTGAACCTCGAGAGGACCTATCATTACATTTGTACGAAATTTAGATGACCACCTGGGAGGCAGAAAACTCTTTTAATAAAAAGAAAAATAATCGCTAGGAGGCAGACAACTCTTTTAATATAAAGAAAAGTAATCGCTAGGTGTTTTCATACAACATTTACAAAAGGTTTTTATTTTCGGTCGGTAAGAGTGACTAATTAAGAGATGCTAATCTATCATGTACCTAACTCAATTTAACGTGATCAATTGATCAGATAATGATAAGGCGAGCTTTATACACAGTGTCATAGCCAGCAGGTCACGCCTCTTCGTGTGTAGCCCGCTATTTATTTGCACACGTTACTGTATCGCTAACCCAATTAATTTATCAAAACCTCACTAATTGTGTTAAATAAAACCTTCGATTTATTGTTAGTGGTTTTTACGAAGGTCATGGTTTGTTTTTTCCCTGTGCAGTATTGAGTCTAACAAACAATTTAAGAACCATAATCCTTTTGGGAGCAGGGTTCGATACAACGCTGCGTTTGTCTGTAGAGTCCGTGATAGCTACCGCCGCTCATAAATAAAAATGTACAGACACGCGAAAAATGTCCGTACCTAATATTTGTACGCTAGTTACTTTACACAAATCGCTTTAAACAACAGTCAATTTGACAATATGAACCGAATGAAAGACCGAATCGTAATCCACAATTTTTTTTTTTTGCTGACTGATGTCTTTTTTTTTGATGATGCGCTTGGCAATGCACTAGCCTATCGGCAAAAAGGTTGAAATTAAAAAAAAAAATACCGGAATACCATACAACATTAGAAGATTTTTTCTGAGTCTTTTGTTTCGAATCTGAAATGTAAAAAAAACGTATTGATGGTAGAAGCACGACAGCGATCTATCACTATAACTCTAACCAGATAATATGAAACCCAAACATAAATGTATCTAGCTCAGACAACGTAAATCTAGATTCACTGACAACTTGACGGATTACACTCTGCAAAATAATTTCTGCGTATTCAAAGTCCTCGGCTACCCGAGATTAGGTACCAGAACATTTCATTTCAACTTGAAATATTAAATTTAGCGATTGTAGATGTAATTGTAAATGTAGCTACGTTTGTTCCAGAATTAATTAAAAACTATTTATATTTAACAGATTTTATAAAAGGAGTTCTGGATTGTTTTCTTTTTGGATGTTTTGTTGTCTATTTTTTATTGTTAGGCGCTTAGACAATTATTCATGATCCGAGAGACACAGTCGACTAAGGCTTGTAGGACGTCCTAAACTGTTAAAGCAGAACATTAACTTCATTCTCGGAACGATCCGTAAACTCAGCCTTTACGTTACGTTAACTTTTACACCCGCAGTAATATTAACGATAATTGCCTAGTAAAGTAATAAATCAGTTTCTATCCGGGTGCTAATATAAAACGACAGTACCAGGCTATCAGAAGCCTGAAGGAGATTCTGCTTCAGTCCCGCCGCGACCGTCGCGAGCGGCGGGTCGCCCCAGAGGACCAAGCTGTATACAAGCCGTATAACATGTAACTTTATGTATCCAGAGGTCGGGAAAGTGTCAATAAACCTAATCCCTGTGGCTGTAGTGATATAACAACAGTCTTACTGTTCCGGCTCCGATACTAATATCAAGTGTAGTGTAGGAAAATTGCGGACGCACGGTGTGAGAAGTTGTTAGCTTGAAGTTTTGTTTTGGGGGTTTTGAGTATTAAAAAAGAATATTTACTCTATTTATCTCATGTTTTACTTTTTGTTCTGCATCTATAGTAAAAATTGCAACATTAACTAATAATACCTACTATTTAAAGTAGACCGATTTTTTTTTGCGCCTAATAGGGTAGTTTACTAGGGTAGAAAAATGATCACACAAGAGCCTACTTGTAGCTGAGTCGGTGCTCTGAGTGAAAGACACAGCGGAGAAATCGTGAAAAAAGTAGTTTTAAAATCGCCATTCCGCAGAAAAGACTCCCGCCCGGAAAACCGATGGGCGCTTGTTTCAAGATTCAAGCATCTTGCGATGTTTCAAAGAAAATGTTCGCGCGAAAACCGACCGTCGCCGAACTATAATGTTAAGACGTTTGTACGACAAATGTCTTTATAAGATGTAGGCGTGTAATGGAGCTCTTAGCTGCAGCATTCAGTAAGAGTGATGTGAGTTAATGCGATGTCAGGGACGGACGGTTAAACAAAACTTTTGATGAATAACGTACTCGTACACATTGAAATGCGTAGCATTAGCATTCTTGTTTTAATTGTTTCATTTATTTGTTACTCAGACTATGTAAATATTAATATCTCTGAATACTAACTGGTCTAGCGGTTCATGATCTAAATCAGGATTTCAGGTTTTCAGGAATTCAGAAATGATATTTTTTTGCTAAGAAAAGGACTAAATCTTAGGAACGAAGTGAAGTGTACAGACACATGGTCTCGCACCGGATCAATATAATATGCAGTTTATATGTATATTGCTAAATACTGACAGTTTAAACACCTTTGGTTACTACGCCAAAGCTTCGAAATTACTAAACCTTTCTATTGTTGTTGTAAAGTCGCAAACCGTGTCTACTGAAACTTCTCAAATTAGGCCTTTTGTGTCTACTGAATCAGATTCAAACCGCTGTACCACGTAATGTATAGAATATCGCATAATAAATACTGGAAGGAACGCTGAAATACCTATTGTATTACCCCCTTATTCATAAACGCTCTAGAGGCTTCTGCTAACTTAGCAATCGTTTGTCCTTATCTGTCACTTTGATATTTACCTTTCACAGATAAGGACAAACGATTCCTAAGTTAGCAGAAGCCTATAGAGCGTTTATGAATAAGGGGGTAACTCTTTATTTTACACATTTGAACCTTAGGTATAGAACAATCATTATTTCCTTCCTTCTTCCTTAAGTTCTTATATTCTGCTATCTAAAGGTAGATCGCTATCGTTGATACTTTTCTCGACTTCGAAACTTACATCTAGCTTCTCTCAGATAACTTGATTTAAGTACATAATTAATTAAGATCGGTAAATCCATTTCTGAAGCTTCACTTTGAGGAATTAATTATTGACTTGTTCCAACCAGTACCTACTATAGGACCTAGTGCCCATTAAGCCGCGTAACATAAAGATATCGTACATCATAAGATACATCGGGGGATCAACTCCATAATGAATAAGAGTCGAAACGGTGACCGAAATCGGGCAGAAAGATCCATTTATTTTCTTTTTCCAATGTCCACTGTCACTGAATGTCACTGGGTTTTTCCGGTTATGCGGTTAATTTGTAAGTCGATCAATACCGCTAATGAAGACTAATCGCGTTTCGTACACAGGGATACCTTTCACTGATACTGAATCTGAGACTCAGGACATAGAACACGGTAACGGGGTGTCATGAAGCGATTCTAAATCTTTCGATGTGTACGCGTTCATACAAATTCAAACAACACTTCCGCTTCGATTCCAAGTGCCGCCTTTGTATGCTAGCTTAATAGACACAGTGTTAACCCGATTACGACATTGCACACATTGGTATAACTCCAGCAATTTCCAAATACGCAAGGGCAGCTGTGGAGCCATTTGTTTGATTGTCCGTCCACCCACTTGCAATCAGCCCTGTTCACAACGGGATACGAATCATGCAAATTATTAGGTACCTCAGTTTCTGCCGCTGGCGAATCTTACATATAACACTATCATGGTTGTCTAGAATCCTTTGTTATTTTATTTTTCGCGAAAATACGCTTCCATGATCGCAGTAGGTACATTTCGAATTTACATTGGACTTGCATCGATGAATCTGAAAACTATTTTAGCAACTAATGTTAATAATGCATACCCGTATCGAAGTTTATTTTTCTCTATCCGTTTGAGTAAAAATTTTCACAAAGTTTACGCGGGTTCTAATAACCTACTGAGTAGCTATCACGTATTTCTTTCGAATAATTCAATCAACAGAAGTAACGAAAAGGTTACGTTATTTTTCGTTACCTTTCAAAGGTACCCATAATTATTTGAAACGCATCTGTATAATTCGATGCCTATATCAGGCTTTCATCTCTAAAAGCTTTATCTATTCTCGGTTCACGTAAGGTTTTGTTTCTTTTACATGTTTTTATTTTCTTTAGGGGTTCGATATCTTTGGAAGCTTTATCATGGGTCAAATCAGAAACTCTCCAATACAGTAGCAAGACTTTTTTATTGCTTACCTTTAAATTATTTTCTATATTTGTCCAACTTTGTATATTTTTTACTAGTTTTGTCCGGGATGCAAAAGAGTGTAAGTGTGGCTTTCTGTTGTTTTCTAAAAATTACAACATCTATGTTGTAGACAGAAACCATACTTAATTTGAACGTAATCCGCGGTAAGGCACCTCCATGTGATCATGACTGATAGTGATAACGCTGCGCAAGATTCATTTTTATTATCAGTGGCAATCGTGCCGCATTCTTATCAATATTTATATCGTTTTAGTTCAAATAATGATAACCCCCATATGCCATCACTGTCTGATGCTAGCGATGTTAATGTAAATAGTGTAAAAACGCGAATGCAAATACTGCAGTAGTGTAGCGTATTTGCGTGAGCGTTAACGTTTGTGATAGTTTAAATTTACGTACTTTGAGTACCGATAATTACAACGAGCTTTATTTCAAAGTGATCAATTTCTGCTCATTTTATTCTGCAATTTGAAATGTGAACTAATTTAAGGGCAAAACAAACTAAGTACCGAATTTTCATACGTCATGACTTGTGAACTGTGAAACAATTGACTACTCTTTTTAACAGCCAAATGAAAAGAATCGACCATGAATGAAATGTTAGGTACCGCGTCTCGGTTAGTGGAACAATGAGTGAATGAAAATAATTGCGAATGATAAAGAACGGAATAATTCAAATGGAAGGGTCGGACAACGAATTGTGGGGCTAAATCAGCCGTTACTTGTGATTTACCGGGGAAAGGAAAAAATCGTAGCCATTCTGCTTTCTTTTTGGCCGCGATCATTTATAATAAATTTTCTTTTACAATATGCTTTAACAAATAGTCAAAATTCAAAACGTTATTTTGACAATTAAATGACAATGACTCTTAGTAAAGATTTGCACAAAATTTACCTAAACCAAATTACTTAGTAGGTATCCATATTAATAGTTAGCTTGTTCCTTAGCGATATAATGAAATTGAAAAAATGAAGATGAATGAAAATGAAGCAAACTACATATAAAAACCTATGCCACAAACAAAGACTGCACTGTTGTCGCCTTGCGTGTTGAATCCAGCCTGTTTCAGTGAATGTTAGGAACTTTTCGTTGTAATTGATTACCTCAAATGGTCTCCTGGGTATACTCTATCTATTGTGACAGTAACATCGTAACGCGTTATCATACCCCCATGGGCGTACCCAGGTTCTGGGCCAGGGGGGGGCTAATCAGATTTTTTATAAGCTAGGTGCTTAAAAAAAATTAAATTAAAATAGATAAAATGCGTTTATTAATATTTATGTACAATAAAAGTACTAGATAAGATACATAATTAGTAGGGACGTCAACATTATCCAGGGGGGGGCAGCTGCCCCCCCCTGCCCCACCCTGCGTACGCCCATGCATACCCCTCCAGGTATATTTGCCTGACGAGTTAAACGTTACACATTATTTATTATTCATAGACTTGTTCATTATAATTCCACGCGAGCAAAGTGTATGTATCTAGTTTATACTAAATAGCTATTGCAGGTGACGACGTATGTAGGAAGTGCATCCAAGGTTGCAATGCAGCCTACATAATTATGCCAGCTGCCTTAATAATAGTAATTTTAGTGAAAGGAAAACAGGAGTCGTAAACGCAAAATTGCATTTAGCAAACCAGGATTTCCTCTTGCTGAATCACATTTCTCTAAACCTGTTTAAAGACTCTTATGATAGAAACATTTCGCCACGGGTAACATTGCTACTATTCATAATTTTGTAAACACAATGGCACAAGATACGAGTGTACACATACCTACAATGACTTCTTATTCATAAGATTCCCTATTGTCGAATGCTAGCGCGCTTTTTTTAATAACGGTACAGACTACCGTAGGGAATGCCATTCTGAAAAGCCCAGATATTGTTTTTTTAAACTTGGTGTAAATGCGGGCGCAAGGAATTTAAAATGAAGGTACTCTTAGTGGAGCAGATTATAGATTTAGGATAAGTTAATAATGTATGTAAGTATGTAAGGTATCCTCGCAAAAAGTATCATCTTTCATCCTAGCCAGTCATTCCTTACGCGTACAATCCAATTTAAAATAGTCCACGTTTGACAATGTTAAATCGCTTTGCCTGAAGTCGATCGTCTCCAGTCGAATAGGTTTCAGAATGTAGTGGATTGAAATCGAGGAAACGCATTACGGGAAGTTTGAGGTTAAGTAAGATGGAAGACGATTGAAAATTGGCGCAGTCGAAGGGCAAAGGATTTTTGGCTTGACAAACTTTAATGGACATCCTTTATTCTCGATTTGAAGGGTTAAGTGTTGCGATGCGATTGGCGATAAAGTATTGACTTACCCTCTTATTCATAAACGCTTTATACGCTTCTGCTAACTTAGCAATCGTTTGTCCTTATCTGTGATTCACAGATTAGGAGAAATGATTGCTAAGTTAGCAGAAGCCTATAGAGCGTTTACGAATAAGGTGGTAAGGTTTAAAACGAGTACGAGTAAGGTTTAAAACTTCAATCACCCATCATGATCAAAAGTGTTTTTTATAGAAATTGAAGATTTATTAGTCTGTTTTATATCTTAGTAGAGTTTTGGTTAAATGTATAATTGGGAATTTATGTTTGACCTAAGCAACCGATCGAAATAGTAACTGTGAAACTTGTTCTTCTTGCGGTTAAGTTTGAAACCTAAACATTTTGGCAGACAGTTTAACCAAGTCTAAGTAATGGATCGACGAGGCCCAAACCCTTGTCAATCACGTGAACATGAACGTTAATAAATATCGGTCATGTAAAAATGTCTGTCGAGAAACACAAAATTCATGAGATTGTCTTTTCTTTAGTGCCATTCATCCTGGCCTGAAATAAAATTAATTTATCTAGTGTTATGAAAAAGTTTTCTTAGCATTTCAGAACTTTTCTTTTGGTCTGGAATTTACTGTACTTTTTTCTTTTAGTTAACGAGTTAATATATTCAATATATGTAATGCTGCCAAGTGCTAACCAGTAACGCTAATTCAATAGTGACCATGAGAGTAATCACAGTAATGTGGATAGTTTTTTCGTTGTTTGTCTATAGTTGATACTGACATAAATTATAAGATTAATATACATACATACATACATAGGTACACAAATCACGTCTTTATACTTACAGGGTAGACAGAGTCTAAGGTGACAAGACCTACAGGCTACGTTTAGGAAGATTGTGAGCTTTGCGTATAGAGGGAAAATGGAATCAAAATTGTAATGAGTTTCTAGCCGCATCGCCTATAGCATGATTCCTATGATTTTCGCCCATTCCCTCGATGGGCTTTTAACATCTGCGCGGGAAGAGAAGCAACTGGTATATTCTATGTTTTTTCTTTGCTTCCAGACCAGCTACAATAAATATGAAACATTTAAGTTGCGTATCGTGTTATTGCCATAGCCTACTAGGTTTTTAACATTGACAACTAGCCAGCCAGAACGTTTTACTATATCTAGATATTAGTCGTTTATATTAAGAGAATGACGTTTGTTTCATCCTTTTTAATCATTAATTTGATTTAAACGTTTATAGAGTATCACGAGTGTATACATATCTGATACAAAAAAGGGCCTATCTTTAAACCTTCGAGGAACATTTTATTTGAACAAAATTTTGATCCAAAAATTAGCCAAAGATGTCTTCCTATCAATATTATTAATTTGTGCAATGGATGTGATGACTAAGAATTGAAGTGTTGCTAATGATAAGGACAGTGAGTGATAACAGTGCTTTACCATGGAGTTTCTACGCGTCTCGTTAGTGCCACTGGCGCTTACCTTCGGCCTAACGTATTTGAATGTCAAGAAGTGAGTTCCCCCTCGTCAACTTCTATGGTTTCAGATGTTTCCGTGATTCTTAGCAATTGATATCCATTAATTTGAATATTATTACTTTAACAAGGGGGGGGAGAATGCCCTATTCTTCAGGCTTATACTGTGCAGAAAAGTCATTTTCATCTCTCTCAGATTTTACAAGTTTGAAGGGAATATTTCGGTCTGTTTAATGGAACTGAGATAGTTTGCGCAAGTTTATACTTAACGTTTTGATAGTTCCATAAATCAAATGAGAATTATCTGAGTAAAACACAAGCATAAGTATCAAGCATCGAAACGCACACATCACGGCGAAATGTAAAACACTTGACGGCCATAAACTTAAGGTTTTGTGACAATTCACTTTATGGAGAGATGCTGATGAAAACAATTCGACAAACACCTGCGATCTTTCAAGCAACATCTGGGACTGAACATAATTAATTAATTACATTTCCAAGCTCTAAACGAATCGTATCTGTCTACAATTGCCTTGACAAAAAAATGTTTCCGTTCCAAAACATTTTTGCACAGTTAAAGTAATACGTAAGTTGAGAAGAGATATCACCGATAATACTAAAACCGCTTCTGCCTCTCATCATAAAGTAACATCATTATTATTTTTCATCACTTAAGCTCTGAAAGTAGGTTGCATTTAACTTGTAATGCGAGTTGTAAATTCGATTTACATCCTTAGGGATGTAAGTAAATTTAAAAATCGAAGATTGTAATGCGTAATACTTACCTCCAAACCTCCATGCTGGCATAATGCTGCTGCCCAGTGCTGGCTGAATGTGCCAAAGCCAAAGAGCGCGAGGCCATTAAAAAAAAAAAAAAAAAAAGACGGTTTGGCGCGATAAATTTTCTTCCGCTCTATTACAAATTGCGTATTTTTTTTAACAATAATGACGAGTTCAAGTGACGATTTGGATTTTCCTCGCATTTGTGATGAAAAGTAGAGTGTTCAACTCGAGTGTAATTGATCACTTACAACCCTTGTTTATCAATCTACTGATGATTATTCGTGCTTAACCACCTCTTTCTTTTGTCCTCCAGGAACGCTTACAGTCGAAGAGGTGTACAAGGACAGAGATCAGTTCGCGGGGCTGGTCCGCGAGGTAGCGGCGCCCGACGTCGGCCGGATGGGCATCGAGATCTTGTCCTTCACGATCAAGGACGTGTACGATGACGTCCAGTACTTGGCCAGCTTGGGGAAGGCGCAGACGGCGGTGGTGAAGCGGGACGCTGACGTGGGCGTCGCTCAGGCCAACAGGGATGCTGGGATAAGGGTGAGTTTGCGTTATTAGCTACTGTTGACGGTTGTCGGACTGTTTGTTTTCGTTCCCCATGTATACGTAGATGATGTTTTCTGACATCGTGTGTGTACTATAGCCGTATGTATCTTTTTATTGAAAGAACAGATTTAATGGGCTAAAATAATGAGAGTTCTTGACAAATTTACAATGACTTTTTCTTAACACTAAAGTTATGCGTTAATGCGATTTTCTCAGAAAATAGCAAATCAACAGAATTGTTATAAACTAAACCTAACCTAACCTAAACCAATCTATATATGACGCTATTAAAAAAGTTCATCTAGGTTATAATTACACAGAAAATACCATTATATATTTGAACCCATTAT
Organism: Pandemis cinnamomeana; assembly: GCA_932294345.1. NCBI lineage: Eukaryota > Metazoa > Arthropoda > Insecta > Lepidoptera > Tortricidae > Pandemis > Pandemis cinnamomeana. The sequence continues at coordinate 5,078,338 of OW028720.1, forward strand.
ACATTTTAAACTTTGTATATTCTGATCCGCACCCTTCAAAATGCGAGTCATTTTGTCAAATCAAACCGCTGTAATTCTACTTTATTTACGGGTGTCATTCTCTTTAATTTTGTTGCGCAATAATATAAGAGATTCAATATCACAGTTAATTGTCAACAATGTACCGAGTTGACCGACCAATTCAGGCGTGTTCTAAACCTTGACCAATTTTTACCAAAACGTCAATGTTAGCCACTGTTCTGTATAGTTCGTCATAGATTGATGTAATTAGGCCAATTTAAAATATGTACACTACGATACGAACCATAGAGAATTGTGTATACGGTGAACTTAAGTAATAAATACTATGTGATAAAAAATTACTATGCCTATTCAAACAGTATCTATATCTATACTCAATATTATACAGAGGAAAGATTTGTTTGTTTGATTGCAAACAGTATTGAATAGGCTCCGGAACTACTGGACCGATTTGAAAAACTCTTTCACCATTAGAATCCTACATTATTCCTTATGAACATAGGCTATATTTTTAAATTCTGCGTGGATGAAGTCGCGGGCAATAACTAGTATCTAATATGGGTTTCCGAAAATTTCCAGGAGGCGGAATGCGAGAAGAGCGCAATGGACGTGAAGTATTCAATGGACACCAGGATAGAAGATAACACCAGGATGTTCAAACTGCAGAAGGCACAGTTCGACCAGGAAGTCAACACTGCTGTAAGTTTCAACCTATTAGAAATGTGTTTTACCAGAATTATAATGAATTTAGATAAAAATAAAGGCATAAATGGAATTGTTGTTTTACAGAAAGCCGAAGCAGCTTTAGCATACGAGTTGCAAGCCGCAAAAATAAAACAGAAGATACGAAACGAAGAAATACAAATCGAAATTGTGGAACGCCGTAAGCAGATCGAGGTATAGATTTTTTCCATCCAATCTTGATATTGATAGCTGTACATTAAACGCAATGTGATAATTCCATTTTTTACATATTCCATTTTCTACATATATTTTCATTTTTGAAGGCTAATTAAGGTTTCAATTCTCTCGTTTCTCAGGTGGAACAGATGGAGATTCTGCGACGCGAGGAGGAGCTGGTGTCGACGGTGCGTCTGCCAGCCGAGGCCGAAGCCTATCGTCTCCAGGCCATTGCCGAAGGCAAACGGTGAGTTCAAACTCGTACTCTAAAAACGATCTATACCTTAAATTGTGTGAACTCATGTCTGACTTTCTTTAGACGGAACCTTCACTTATTGATTAGAATAAAGTAATTATTATAATGATAGTGAAGTTAAGTATCTTATTTCTACTTATTTCTTGTTTTTTATTCCAGCACTCAAACGGTAGAAGGTGCTAAGGCTGACGCCGAGCGCATCAAAGTGCTGGGTCTGGCCGAAGCTATGGCCATCGGCGACGTCGGTAAGGCCGATGCCGAACGCATGTTGGCCAAAGCTAAAGTCTACAAGCAATACGGAGAAGCTGCGCTCATGGCGTTGGTACTTGAAGCTCTACCTAAGGTAAGAAATTAAAATGAAGAATGTATAAAGAAATGATTATGGCCCACTCCCTTTGCCGACCATACAGAATTGCATCAGAGTTTTTCCTGGTATACCTACATAAAAAAATGAAAATTTTCTTCAATTAAACTTACTGTAATTTGTGCGTTTCAGATCGCAGCAGAGGTATCGGCTCCTTTGGCGAAGACCGATGAGATAGTGATGGTTGGCGACAACGGTGCCACCGGCGAGGTGGCCCGCCTTGCTAGCAGCCTGCCGCCTGCACTGAGGACCCTCACCGGTTTCGACTTGGCACAGGTAAAGCACCGCATTTTGGTGGTGTTTGGGAAAGTTTTGTGAGGGGAATGTAAGAGTGTTAAGAATTGTGTAATTATAAAAGCAATCAAGAATCCTCGATACTTGCTAAGTGTGACAAAAGCACGATGAAAAAGGTACTCATCTAGTACGGTTCTTTTGAGTGCAGTCCAGACTCTGTATCTTAAGTTTTAAACCATAGTATTAAAATTATTTTTTTGTGTTTTCAGGTGTTGAAACGTCTTCATCCAGCCGGTGGTCCCATTACTGGTAAAAATATTATTCAAATTTAATTTTAAGCACTTGATATTTACACTTTTGCTAAACCAACCAAAAATTTGCCAGTCCTTTGATTCTATATTCAAATGCTCAGATTTTAAATTAGCTTATTAAAAATTACATAGAAGTCTATTTTAATTGTTTAAACTAGCACTTAGGTTAATAACGGTTAGGTACATTGGTTTCAAAGTTGATAATCGTATTGCACTAATCAAAAGTGGGGAAAGCTGACTCCACGTTCGAAATCATGTTTAATCTTCCTTGTCACTAAGGTAGCTGGTATTACCCAGACCGACAATTAACATAAATGATAGTGTCAATTTAAAAATGGCGAAATAATACCTTACCACTTCTACTAACTCATTCTTTCTAATTTATGTTAGAGCAGATCAAATTCATATTCCACTGTTGCTACTTTTGCAATATGCATTTTCTTCTCTTTGCTCAGAGATGGCGAAAGTTTTTGGAAATTGGATGGTTTTTGCCATCTCTCTATCCTAACTTAACAGCTTTATTCAAAAGTAACTTTTTTATTTCAGAAGAGCCTGTGACTATTGTGCCGAACGCGGCCAAGAAGGTTGTAACTTGCTAAGCGCCTCCTAACCCAGCAGACTAAGAATATCAAGAAGTTTAAAAGATCTGGGTAAAACAAAAAAATATAAGCGGCATTTGAAAATAAACGACGTAGTTTTTGTCAAAAAATAATATTTTGTGTACCGAAAACAGTGTGTGTGTAGTCCGTAAATACATGTTTTCCGTTTGTGTTATATTTGTCTACAAACAGTCACTGAGAATATTTTATACGGGTGTGTTTATTATATCAATAAATGTGCAATTAAAAATGCATTTGACATTGTTCCAAACAATATTACTTATAATAATGTATGGTAGGTATTTATTATCTTCTTAATAAATGTACCCCACCGAAATAGCCTCTCGCTAAACGTTACCTGTAATAATACCTATATTTATAATGCATGATATTTAGATCAGTCAGTCCTAAAAGACCATTAGATTTTGTACTTTGTAGAATATAATGTAATCGACGAAATTAAGCTGGCCTCTAACTCTACTCTACCTCCCTTAAATGATTTATTAATTTTTAATTATATCCTCTGTTCTGTCCATATTTTTGCCTTTGAAGTTGTCTATGGTGTTTGGTACACCAAACACAGCTATAAGCTACAGCTTATTTTTATAGCTATGCTTAATCTATTCAAGTTTACTTTTTTTTTACTGCTTCACTTCTAAGCTTAGCCTATGTAACCTTAGCTATGAAAACCAAACATTTTGTTGATCCATGAATGTATTTGAGTTCGAATAACAGAAAAGGGGTTGAGATATGGTGATTTAATAATTCATCTCATCACCTTTAAACCCTAGTTAGGACTTGGTAAATTACATTATATTTAGTTTTTGGTCGATTGCCTTATATTACCAGATGTGAAACGTATTTAATCTAGTTTTGTAATCGTGTATTCCATAGCCATGTTTTATGTAGTAATTTGAAAGTACTAATGGAATAATGGCGCTTAATAGAAGGTGTATTGAAATTTTACAGTTTTATTTGTATTTCATACCAAAGATGTAAAAAAGGTAGTGCTTTTGGTTGAAATAGGCAGCAGAAAGTGGTTTAGTACTTGCGGCGGTGTTTAGAACTAAAGGAATTTAGCACAAATTTATTAAAATATTCATGAGTAAGTAATTTTTGATTCGGTGCCTACTTACATAAAATTTTACTTATGTTTTCTTCTGTGTCATGTTTGTCATAGTTTCAATTTAATTAATATCAAGTCGTTGTTTATTTTTAATTGTTCATAAAATATTTTAATGTTTATTCTCATCACATAATTATTATTAACGCATAGCAATACTTATAATTTGATTATGTTATGATTATGATTTATGATATTATTGTTGTAACTTCAACATGAGAATAATGACGTACAATTCAATTATTTTTTTAAATAAAAGCCTTTAAAAAATCGGTATTACTTTTATTTTTAAACTAACTTAGGTATTCGATAAAAATAGGTACCTAATATATATTGTGGCATTAACTATTAATCTTAATAAGATTCAATCTTCGTCTTTAATCAAGAGTTAGAATAGGAACACATTATTATTAATTATAATAGATACAAAAATAAATTATCTTAAACTAGTTCTTCCGTCTCGGTTAGACCACTATTTTCCATTGACAGCTACATGATTCGGGTTGTACAACTCTCCTCGTATATCCGTTTTCATGAGCTGTAAACGAAAATAATTAATTATTTTCAACAGAACAATACCTAAAGGATATTCAGACAGTATTCAGACTGGGAGTTGGAGAAAATTATGCTTCCAAATTCACAAAGAGATTCTCGTGATTATAATACGGAATAACTGACCGCACATTGAGGGACCAAGCGCCTAAGTAATTGAGAAACGTCCTGATAATAAACGCAACGGTAATACACAATGTATTCATTGATTTATATGAAGCTTTGCTGGTCGAGTGTTAAATGAACTGTGCGTATATTTACCTCGACTTTCTGCTGGTAACTTAGCTCGGTTTTGCTGAGTACGTAAGACAGCTTGGCCCACGCTGCCTCTGCTGTCATGTCGAAAGCTGGGACCACGCCACATTCCACCAACAGCTGGATAGAAAAAAAGGACAAATTATACCCACATTTTAGACACGTCTATAGGAGTGAAACTTTCTTGATTTCAGAATAATTTTATCAATTAGTTAGCATTTTATTAGGCGCGTCAATCTTGCGTTAGTTCTCTTTATTCTTCATCGATATTTTACCGCCGCCACAACTATTAAAAACCCCTTCCGACCCGTGCATCCCTAGTCAATCCTCTGGGGGAGACATCGGGAATTTTAGTAAGTACTTCAAATAATAATTTAAAACCTAGTACTGATGTTTCCCCCAGGCAAGGGTAGATACCAGCACTAATAATTCTAGGTGTCTCCCCCAGGGGAGACGGGCCTGAACGTTCAAAGACCACTTTATGTGTCCCTTGCGTCGTATTCCTCAGTATTGAGGGTCGTGCCCTCCCTTCACTTTCTCTCGCACTATCTTTCTCCAACTGTTCCTTGTCTCTGGCTGTGGAAGGAATTGTGAATCGTAGAGTTGAGAGCGGTGCGGATCTGATCAGACCAACGCACTGGGCTGCATCCGCGAGGCATATTCTCGTCTACTTTGGCGGTCACGATGAGCTACCTGAGGTTACCACTTTATGTGTAGCCAGTGCCGGCGTTAGGGGGGGGGCGCGATGGGGCGACGGCCCGGGGCGCCAAATTTGGGGGGCGCTGAGGTCTGGGGCCTCGGCCTCCTGGCTCACCGGCTGTGTACCCTCAATACTGTCCTTAAGTGGGCGCCTAAATATTACTGCCCGGGGTGTCAGTGGCCCTAACGCCGCTGCTGGTAGCCTGAGTGTAATGTGTGAGCTCACCAGTCCAGTCTCGTAGATAGCCTTCCCCTGCACGGTGCCGTTGATGCACTGCGTCACGTTGACGACGAGGACGTTATTTTTAACGGCTCGCTCAATCTCGCGGTAGATCTCTTTGCGCTTGATTGGGATGTTGCCGTTGCCGTAAGTTTCGAGGACCACGCCTGCCAAATTAAATAAATTAAATACATACAGAACAGTTTCGGTGAATAAACGTGGTGTATACTTAGTTTTTATCTGACAAAAATATAGTACTTTCGCCGTTATTTCTGATTAGGTGATGATGGCAAATAGTTAGCTATAATTTTTCGTACGTTACTGTATATTACCTAGGTAAGTTTATAATCTTCATATCTATTACTGCATCCGCCTGTAACGCACGCTCGATTTTTTCAATTTTATCATAATCAGGCATACCTATGTTGTAACGAAGCATAATTTTAAATATGTATAATTACCAACATAGTTAAAGGATTTGACACGCTTAAATAGGCTGACAGTTATCTTAATAACTCTAATTGAGCGTTGAAATCTTATTTAATTTCACTAAGATAGCACGGCAACGTATCTACTACGCTTTATATTAATAATACCTCCTGCCTAATGATTGTTAGATTCCCCTTCTCACCGACACAATCATGCTAAACGTGGCCTTTAGGTCTTGTTACCTATCTGCCCCGTAAGGGATAAAGACATGATTTATATATTTATATATCTATGTTGTTGGATAGAGGGCTTAAATACGAACTACGAAAAAAAAGAGCGACCATATACAAAGTCTCGGAATATGCAGCCTGGAATACGCGATCTGTACGTCGTGTCTTCCATTAAACTTGAATAAAGTACACGAATTATCAGAATGTACATTGCTGGGTCACGTATCCATCCATATCTTCCGAGACGTACATTAGGTACTTGCAGTGAAAAACGAGAGTCGAAATTATATAGGAAAGTGACACGTTTATCCCGATTATTTATTTTCTAAATGATTATCATCAAATAACTGAGGAATCATACAAATGTTTTCTTGTAGATACTCACCTTCCATGCCATCAAAACATGCCCTGATGATCTCAGCAGTGATGGTCGGGTTGACCTTCAGCGTGTACACTTTCCTCGAGAGCTGATCATGGATCCTGCACTCGTCTGGCACAGACCCTGGTGGGTGGATCAGCATCTTGGGGTCCACGTCCAGGGTCGTCTTTGCTTCAAGGATCGGGGGATAGTTGGGGGAATCGAAAGCATAGATACGCGTGTTTGATACTTTCTTTACCCTGGAAAAATGCATACACATACTTAGTCCCTGCCTTTGTTGAGTATGTTGCAGGTAAGTAAAATAATTGTTCTGAGATTTTTATTTTAGGTCATTGACCCTGTTCGCTGTATTTCTGGTGTTCTCAAAGTAGCGCTGCGCCATTTAGAACTTCGATAATTTTGCAAGAATGTCAAGAGTTCAAGAAAACATCGGGAGAGAGTCTGTCTGTGTAAGCGTAATAATTATTCTGATCATTGATATTTCAGAAAATATTACTACTTTGACGCACAATCATTCCGAGTCGATATTGACACTCTAACACGTAGTTAAGCCACCGTATCCACTTAATAAATAGTTTTAATTTCAACACAGTGTCATTACCTAATTTTTACCTAGTTATTTTTTTTATTATGTTCTTGTAGCGAAGTCTTTAGAACAGATGTAATGGTTTGCAATGATTTTGAATGTCGTCTTCGTCATAAAAAGCGTGCAGGGACCGATCTAGACCTAGGTTACCAACCTTGTGCCTCTGAACAGCTTGGCTCCAAAGAACACGGTTACCTCTGGAATGTGTTGTGTGGCGGCAATCAGCAACGCACACAAAAAGTTGTTGTTACCGTCACTCCGCGGTTGGAAGATGGGCACCTACAACAAAAAACAACCTTACCATCACGTCCTCAAAGCTCATTTGGATAAGTTCGGTGGAACACATTTCGTAAGCGATTATAATGTCTTTAGACTTGATCTTCGTCAAATATTATTTGACTATACGATGCGGAAGGAAAAGAGACAGTTAAGTGAGAATATCCGTGACTTTGGATGTGTTTTTGGTTTATAGTTTTTGCGAGTGTGTTTTTAGGTATGTATCTATTTTTAGTCACTAACTTTATTACACCGCACTGTTAGTTGGTTTCGATGGAATTTTAACGCTAATTGATTATTGCTGTGTTGTCAAATCAATACACAAAACTTCGTCCACGATTTTCCTACGGACAGGACAAAAGTTAACGGTTTGCAGGCAATATTTTGGCGAAATGAGATTATTTAAAATCATGTCGATAGCATTTGCGTTTTGGATAATTCCACGTTCCATTCCCCGTCCAGTCGAATACCTACAAGTTTTAATGAAAACCGGACACCGGTTCTGTTTAAGCTTACGTTACGGTAATATATTATAGAAATGTTAAGCCAAGTGAAATTCAATTTCGTTGGTAAGTTTGAGACATCAACTAGTTATTTTATTAATACCTACCCATTTTACAGCGTAGTACAGTTTACCAAACACGACATCAATTTCATTTTGTGTTTTATCTTCTTTGCTTTCATCAAGTGCATATAGGTACGTTTTTTTCGGTATGTTTACCTACTTGCCGTTGCCATAAAACCCGTAAATAACTCTAAAGATATCCAACGAAATCACTATATCACAATGTCATTATTTTGATTGTTTTATTTTTCTTTCGTCAAATCATTGCTCTGATTACTTACTGCATGACACTAGAGTTGGGCTAACACATATTGCTATCGATATCGACAATATCTCTCCACAAAAAACTTAAGAATAACACATTGCTCAATTGTTACCTGGGCTCCAGTTAGCACCACGGTTTTCCCGACGGTTTCCATCATGAAGGAGAGGATCGAAGCGCCATATGCTGTGGTGTCGGTGCCATGAAGTACCACGAAACCATCGTAGTCGTGGTAGTATTTCTGTAAAAGAAACCATTGTCTAAAGGAAAAAAAACTGAGGCTCGCCATGCGTCCAGATTTATTCGAATTTATCTAAAACGCGTTGGCCGAGGACCAGTCTCCGACCCAATCAATTGGTAATTAATATTTTAATAGGCGTCCGAGGAAAATTCAGATTTAGTTTGAAGTCGTCCAGTGGTACAAGAAAGATAATGAGAGTTGCGTTCATTGTGCTGCGGTGGTCCGGCGCAGTGAAGACGACGTTGACTGAAGGTGTACTCTCTAAACAGTCTAAACGAACTTAGTCCACAGCACGACTGCGCTCGACTGGCACGCTGACAACCATTACATGACTCGTTCATTTGTAGGCATAACTTGCTGATATTTTGCTATCATTGATTTATGATCGACCAAGGTTGAGCGACCTCTGCCTATGAGCGAACTATAGTGTCTAGTTATGTCTCACAGCACAGTGGCTATGAAAATGAAGAAAAACTTCAAACAAGACAGTGATTTTAATTATAAAATAACATCTGCGTGATGCTTGTTGTCACAAAATACTTACGACGGGAGATAGACCTAGCCCTTTGCCAGAAAATATGACAGGCAATGATGTATGACAAACGTCATACATTCGTGCATTATAAATAAAAAACAAATAACAAACACTGAGACACATGCACATAGGTGGACTTATCTCTTTAAGGGATCACTTCCAGTCAACTTTTGAGTGGATGAGAAGAGTATTATAGTAGGGACGGACAACGAGTGAGTTTAAAAATTACAAATACTGAGACCCTCAATACACAACTATCAAATATAATAGATAAACTCATAAAATGGAAGACCTACCAAACAATAATAAATGACTGTATACGATCTATAATATACATGAATAAAACATAATACATAAAATAAATAAAGAGCACAATAAACAAAGTAATATTTACGTAACTTAAGAAGATGGTGTATGACAGTTTCGCATTAGCATTGTATTTTATATCTATCGTCCCTGTCCTTTACTGATAACGGGCAAAATATATTTGTCGGCGCAGGGCGTCCTTAAGTGTGTAGCGATTGCTACAAGCGCAGGCGACACGCATTCCTAGTTCAATGTTTACATTAACAACCTAAATCTTGATTGTAATTTGGACACAGAGAAGTCTTTGTCCGTAGAAACGGGGCAGTGTGAGGTGTTTAAAGTAAACACTGCTGAACGTAGCCGTGGGTCTGAGTGTGGAATGAAATTTGATACATGTGCTTTTGTTCTGAATCCTCTGGGGCATTCAGAATCGATCTATGGTTGAGACGGGACGTATGCGCCCTGACCGTGCTGTGTGGAATACCACTTGACGTGACCCACGGATTCGTTTCCGTTTCAATTAGAGTTCTTAGTTTAAAAGCTTCTTAGTGTTAAGACTTTATGAACCTGTTTTATAACGTTAGTTAAGTGACTGAGTGACATTTATTTTAGTGCTACTGACACTGTTGTGCGGTTTGATTGTTGTCGTAATTATAATTGTTGAAATTGGACTTGTGTGCGTGATTGTACCCATTATTCCGCCCACTATACATGGATCACAGAAGCAACACTTCTGACGCTCTGGCGGCCCAAGCCACGACATCAGAAGTGGGATACGCGCCTCAAGAACCAGATCGGGAGGAGCCAAGAATGGAAACTTCTGTTTCTATGGAGTTGTATTATGAAAAAATGCTGAAACAGCAAAGTGACCAAATAGATAAACTGATTCAAGCTTTGAAGCAGCCTACAAGTACGGACGTTAAAAGAACCAGCTTTCCGGAATTCAATCCAGATAAAGGCGATGTGCAAGCGAAGGCTTGGTGTGATACGGTGGCGTTGTGCATGGAAGAAAAGCCATTGACAGGGAGTAATCTCATTATATCTCTGAGCAGTGCTCTTAAGGGGTCATCGTCATCGTGGTTTTCCCAAATAAGTTATTCTGGCATGGACTGGAGCCATTTCCGGGAAATCTTTTTACAAAGATTCGATACTAATGAGACTTCTGCAGCTGCTCTAGTGCGAATCAATACTATGGTACCAACTGATGGTGAATCTATGTCGGCATTTGCCAGTCGGACGTTGACATCGTTAATGGCAATGTGGAAGAATCTCCCTTTAGAGGAAATTGCTGTCTCCACTGTTTTGGCCCGTTGCGTCCAATTAGAACCACGAATGCAACGACTGGCATACACAACCGAGATTAAAGACAGAACATCTATGCAACGGGAACTCATGGCGTTTTCTTACAGAAAACGTTCGTTTAATGACCGTGGACCAAGTGAAGCAGCAAAGCGGATGAAAACAGTTACGTGTTACTCCTGCGGGCAGATTGGTCATAAATCTACCGAATGTGAACAACGAAACACTAAAATGAAAACAATGAAACCAGTTTTCAATAAGAACAAGCAAGTGAATAAGCATGAAGTGCCGAGGAGGTCCGTGACTTGTTTTAAATGCGGGCAAGTTGGCCATATTGCTCCTCAGTGCGCTGGTCGTCGAGCACCTTCGTCGCAGTCAGCCAGTACGAGTGGCAATGGCCATGGCAAGTCTTCAGCTGACGAGCACCGGCGGGTGGACGTCTGCAGCGTCAAGCCTGTGTCGTCACAGCTTACTCATTCTGGTCAGTCGTTAGATTTTTGTTTTGATTCTGGCGCCGAATGTTCTCTGATTAAAGAAACTTTAGCAAACAGATTTCGAGGTAAACGTTTTGGGTCTTTGGTTACATTGTTGGGCATTGGTAATGCCGATGTTTGCAGTACTTGTCAGATATTGTCTGAAGTTTGCATTGACAATAATATAATTGAGTTGCTTTTTCATGTTGTTCCTGATGATGTTATTCATTATGATATAATGATAGGCAGGGATTTGATTACCCAAGGCTTTACAGTTGAGATTTCTAATGATTGCTTTGGTATAAAGAAATCTAAAGTTGTCAACCTCTGTGAAGTTGGTAAGCCTATATGTGAATTTAAAAATCTTGACACAGATGTTAGCGGTGAGCATCGCGTATTCTTAATAAATGTTTTAAAAAAATATCGTACGTCGTTTGTTGAAGGTACGCCTAGCGGGCGTGCTAACACTGGTGAAATGGAGATAAAGCTTATAGATCCAAATCGAACAGTTCAACGACGACCTTATAGATTGAGTCCTGATGAGAAACAAGTTTGTCGTGATAAAATAAAAGAACTCTTGGAAGCTAATATTATTAGACCAAGCTCTTCTCCGTTTGCGAGCCCCATACTTTTAGTTAAAAAGAGAGATGGCTCAGATACTTTGTGTTGATTATAGAGAACTTAATCGCAACACTATACCTGATAGATTCCCATTGCCTCTTATAAGCGATCAAATTCAACGTCTCAAAGGTGCAAATTATTTTACAATTCTTGACGCCGCATCCGGTTTTCATCAGATTCCGGTTCACAAAGACTATCGAGCGTACGGCGTTTGTGACGCCGGAGGGTCAGTATGAATACTTGACCATGCCGTTTGGTTTACGTAATGCACCATCAGTTTTTCAAAGAGCTATGTACAAAGCTCTTGGTGATCTTGTAAATACATTCGTTGTCTGTTATTTGGACGACATAATGATCGTGTCTGAGACTGTGGAAGAAGGATTGGAGAGGCTTGAAGTAGTATTAAATACGTTGAGACTGTCTGGAATCTCTTTGAATATTAAAAAATGTTCGTTTTTGAAAACTCGAGTAGAATATTTAGGTTATGAAGTCACATGTGGAGCAATCAGTCCAAACTCACGCAAAGTTGTGGCTCTTACTAATTTGCCTCCTCCAGGAACAGTAACGCAAGTAAGGCAATTCATTGGCTTGGCTTCATATTTTCGACAGTTTATTCCCAAATTTTCTCAACTGTCGGCACCACTTTATAAACTTATTACAGGAAAAGGGAAAGTTGAGTGGAAGCCTAAGCACGAAGAGATACGTCAAAAAATTATAGCTTACCTAACTAATGAACCAGTACTGATGATTTTTGATCCTAGTTATCCAATTGAGTTACATACTGATGCTAGTGCAGAAGGTTATGGTGCAATGCTTTTGCAAAAGAAGGACGGTAAATCTCATGTTGTAGCATATTACAGCAAAAAGACATCTGACGCAGAATCTCGCTACCATTCGTACGAACTAGAAACCTTGGCAGTTGTTAATGGAATAAAACACTTTCGTCATTTCTTGCAAGGTAGACAGTTCACGGTAGTAACTGATTGTAATTCACTACAAGCTTCACGCACAAAGATCGACTTAACACCTAGAGTTCATAGGTGGTGGGCTTTCTTGCAGTCGTTTGATTTTGATATCGTTTATAGAGACGGTAAACGAATGGGTCATGTTGATTTTCTTTCACGAAACCCTTTGCCGAATAAAGATATTAAACAAAAAGTTCAAGAAAAACGTGTCAATCTGTTAGAGATTTCAAAAAAATTGGTTGCATGCTGAACAACAACGTGATCCTGAGATTATTGAAATTGTTTCAAAATTAAATAATAACGAAATTACGCAAAATCTTTCAAATACGTACCAAATTATTTCCGGTGTTCTGCATCGAAAAATACAACGCAATGGTAGGTCACGTAACTTACCAATTGTACCACGAGCCTTTTGCTGGTCTGTGATAAACCATATTCACGAATCAATCATGCATCTCGGGTGGGAAAAGACTTTAGAGAAAGCATTCGATTTTTACTGGTTTCCGAATATGCGAAAATACGTACGAAAATTCGTTGAAAACTGCATCACGTGCAAATTGTCTAAATCAAAATCTGGTAAAACACAAGCCGAACTTCACCCAATACCAAAAGTCTCAGTTCCGTGGCATACCGTTCACATTGATGCTACCGGCAAACTTAGCGGACAACAGAATTCTAAAGAGTATATTTTCGTACTTATCGATGCATTTACTAAGTACGTAATTTTGCGTCATTCCTCGCATATTGACGCGTCAAGTGCTATTGATGCTTTGAATTTTGGAGTAAGCTTATTTGGTGCACCAACAAGAATAATTGCGGATCAAGGTCGATGCTTTGCAAATAAAAATTTCCGGGCCTTTTGCAATAAACATAACATTCAACTTCATTTAATTTCCACTGGAACATGTCGCGCCAATGGTCAAGTTGAACGTGTCATGAGTACACTAAAGAATATGCTCACTGCGGTTGAAGTTAAAAAAGATAGAACATGGCAGGATGCTGTTGATGACGTACAGCTTGCTTTTAATTGTACAGTTAATCGGGTAACCAAAGCTAGTCCTCTGGAGTTACTTATTGGCAAGGTAGCACGACCTCTGTCGCTACTTGCATTGGGTAATCAAGACCAAGACGAAGTAGATATTGTTGAGATCCGAGAACAGGCGGTCAGTTGTATAAATGAGAATGCTCGTAAAGATAAAGAGCGGTTTGATAGTAAAAAGGCTAAAGTTTCTAAGTTCACTGTTGGTGATTTTGTTTTAATTGAGAACCATGAGAGGAATCAAACTAAGCTAGACCCAAAGTTCCGGGGTCCATTTAAGATAGTTGAATTGCTCGATGGAGACAGATATCTTTTGAAGGCTATTGATAGCAAGAGAACTTACAAGTATGCGCACGAAAGGTTGCGTGCGATGCCAGATTGCTACGTTCCCACAGAGCTAGAAGCTAGTTCTATTGTTGATGAGTGTGAGGACCAGTCAGGATCAGCCCTTGTCGGCGAGGTGTAGTTGTGACACATGCTCGCTAGTGTGTAGTTGATACACTTTGTTTAAGTAATCGTTAATACAACGATGTGTGCATATTTGCTGGTGTGTTTGATACACATGGTTTTGATAACCGTTAATACAACGATTTGTGCAAATTTGCTGGCGTGTTTGATACACACTGTTTTAATAATCGTTGATACAACGATTTGTGCTTTTGCAGCGTCATCTACTGACTTGATCATTAGCCGTAGGTCAAATTCCAAACCCAGTCTAGCTGGTACGGAGACTGCGCGGTGTGGTGACAAGCAGGAGGGTCACGGTTGCATTGGTATTGTTGTTGTCTGTAAGGACTGTGAGACTTAGTCATGTGATACTTTGTTGTGACTGTGGAAAATATCACGTTGTTGGGCTGAATCTGATCTGTATCCTGTGATAATGCTTAGCCGCTGTTGACGATAAGATACGTCATGAATTTTGGGAACCTACCAGTTTGTCATCGTTGTGCCCTGATGGCAGGATAGCCGAACAAACTTGTACTGTTTGGAGTATCTTTCTTTGCAGATGTTCTGTGAAGTTTTTCTGGCACACGAGGACGTGTGACAGTCAGGATCGCCGTGTCGGCGCAGGGCGTCCTTAAGTGTGTAGCGATTGCTACAAGCGCAGGCGACACGCATTCCTAGTTCAATGTTTACATTAACAACCTAAATCTTGATTGTAATTTGGACACAGAGAAGTCTTTGTCCGTAGAAACGGGGCAGTGTGAGGTGTTTAAAGTAAACACTGCTGAACGTAGCCGTGGGTCTGAGTGTGGAATGAAATTTGATACATGTGCTTTTGTTCTGAATCCTCTGGGGCATTCAGAATCGATCTATGGTTGAGACGGGACGTATGCGCCCTGACCGTGCTGTGTGGAATACCACTTGACGTGACCCACGGATTCGTTTCCGTTTCAATTAGAGTTCTTAGTTTAAAAGCTTCTTAGTGTTAAGACTTTATGAACCTGTTTTATAACGTTAGTTAAGTGACTGAGTGACATTTATTTTAGTGCTACTGACACTGTTGTGCGGTTTGATTGTTGTCGTAATTATAATTGTTGAAATTGGACTTGTGTGCGTGATTGTACCCATTATTCCGCCCACTATACATGGATCACAGAAGCAACACTTCTGACGCTCTGGCGGCCCAAGCCACGACATATTTAATAATAAGCTTAAGGCAACTCCGGTCGAAATCGCTTTATGCCTACTGTCTACAAATAATAGTACTTAGTGAGTCCTACCTTGAGATCGCGCGCCATTTTGATCCAATCGTCGAGAGTGAAGTCAGATGAGTCTTTCAGTTCCTCGTATTCGAGTATTTTGTACAATATCTTCAGATCTGTGTCTTTCCCGTCTAAAAACAATTAAAGTAAGTAGGTACTTACAAATTTTCGCAAGTATTTGTAACTGTAGAAATCATGTGCCAATCTCAACCAGCGCTTTTAATAATTTGTTAAAGAGTGTTTTTAGATAGGTACTTAAGTAATAATAACTATCGATGGCAAACCTCTTGAGCATTGCGCGACGTAGTGCGAACTTCACTACTAAAGAAAATTTTAATTAGCTTCTACGCATCAAGTCACTACTCAAGAAGAAACCCGATTATACAATTATGCGGTATTCAATAATTTGGATTATCGATAACAATATCTGTTTCCCCAGCTCTAGTATCATCCTTGACCTTGGGTCGGCCAGTGTGTATCCACTTGCAGCAATTGCTGAAGTATACTCGGGAGCAAAGAAACATACCTACAACTTTCTACGGGAAGCGACACGGTTTTTTTTTCTCCCGGGTACAGTCAGGCGGGTTATTTAAAAAAAAATTAAATATTAAAAAAAATGTAATCTGCTTCAAAATTGGTGTCCAAAATGGTTTTTATCGTAATTTGTGGTTCAAAATTAAGCCAACCCATTGATGCTGTACACTCTGAACATCGAGCAACGTATGTAATCATTGGTCAATCACAAATAAAAAATCCTGAAATACTTATACGGGTGTTCAATCAAAACTAATCCAACCACCAGATGATTTCGTATCAATTTTAACACGCATTATACGCAGTTATACACTTTTTCCCTTACGGGGTAAACAGAGCTCAAGGTAACAATACCCAAAAACCACGTTTATCATGATTGTGGGCGTATGGATGGCAAGGTGAATCAAAACAGTGATGGGTTGCTAGCCACATCACCTATAGCATGATTCCTAAGATTTTCGCCCATTCCCTCGATGGGCTTTTCCCATCTACGCGGGAAGAGAAGCTACGGGTACATTCTATGTTTTTTCTTTGCTCCCTGGCCAGCACGGACGGCCTTCTACTTAGTTTAATCCACTATCTATTCAATGGTTAAATCAGACAGACCTGGTAGAGCGAGGTATTCCTTCCTCTCCGTTTTCGCCAGATGTGTCGTCCAGTAATCCACATCGTGAAGTTGTGGCAGTTTCCTAATAACTTGCTCGATGTTATATTGCGGCACCAGCACTGAAATAAAATAACGTAAGGGAATCGTCAAGAACAATTTAATTAAAATTATGAAGGCACAAATAAAAATTACAAAATTAACGGTTCAACTCATAACATAACTATAAGTGGAGGACGGGCCGAATAATTTCAATCCTTTGGTATCTTCTCAATCTTTTTCGAGGGTGCGTTCGCGTCATAGGCCTCCGCACTCAAACTTTAAAAAATATATTTTTCACCTCACTTGCTCGAAAAGGCTGTCTTTCTCCTTCAAAATCTGCGTGGAAAAGTGCTTTTTCCCCCCTTGCGTGGAAAAGGTTTTTGAAATTCGAACGTGA
Organism: Pandemis cinnamomeana; assembly: GCA_932294345.1. Lineage (NCBI taxonomy): Eukaryota > Metazoa > Arthropoda > Insecta > Lepidoptera > Tortricidae > Pandemis > Pandemis cinnamomeana. The sequence continues at coordinate 5,095,361 of OW028720.1, forward strand.
CGATGACCACCATTGCCCACCTACTCATATAGTCAGAAATTAGAATTTAAACTTCGTATGTTGTCGTCTCGCTTATACGAATAGTACTTAATTAGGTGAATGAGAAGGACGGAATAATACGAACTTCAAATGTCGAACTTGTTATCAGACCCCTAACTTTTTCATCCGATAAAAAAAAACATAATGTCACGTTCAGAAACGCGATGCGGTATTCATTATTAATTTATTTTAAAATCCGTTACTTCCTAAGTTATTTTCAAGATTTGCTAACTTTCGTTGCTAAAAGAAAAAACGATATTGGTTTTTATTAATTATTTTAATTTGTGGTTAACCACAAAAATAGCAACCAAGCAGGAAAAAACAGATATTATGATGCAAATTCAGAACGCGCCCCATTTTTTTTAAATTCAGTCTAGTTAGTGCGATTTTTTAACTTTCTTTTTAAAAATATATCTATGATTAGAAAAAAAAAGTTTTTAGAGATTGCTCGTCGGGAAACCGAAAAGTTGTCCAAAATTGTTGTTTGGTTTATGATAAAACAGTATAATACACAAGAAATTAATGTGATGGAACAATCAGAAAAAAATGTTTTACTTATTAGATTATTAGACTGGGCTGTATGGGCTTAGATCCTTTTACCTTTCTTATTTAGAATAAAAAAACTGATTCACTATTAGACTGTTTTTCTTTCATCCACCATTTTTCTCGCTGTAGTGAGGTGAAAAATTGTGTGTTTCGCTCGGCAGCAAAGTTGTTTAGTATCTCGTGCCTTGAAACTCTCGCGACGCTCAGGATTCTTCTTTTGAACCACTCGCTTCGCTCGTGGTTCAATCCTAGAATCCTTCGCTTGCTCGGGTTTCAGTTCAGGCACTCGCGCCAAACAAACACTTTGCAGCCTTGCATAACAAATAACTATTGACCCCGTTTCTGGTCCCATGTCTCTCGGCAACCTTCACTGTTTCTCCAGTTCCGACGTCAGTCATTTGAAAACGAAGATTGCTGGGAGACATTAAGAAAATAGGAAACCACTGTACCTACTTCTATTTTAAGTAACAATGAAAACTTAAATTACCTCCTCTTGAGTCTTTCAGCATTCCGAAAGTACCACCGGTGTAGATCGCGAGCACTCTCTTAATTTGCGTCATTTTGATTTAACTGAAAAATAATTTAAAAATATGTTACTTTACGCTAAATACAAGTTCTGTACGCGTCCGTGTCGCGAGAGACGGAGACACTCAATGAATAAACGATATCAAACATTACGCAGTGGATGTTATGAATAAACAGTCTTATTACTTCAATCAGCTTTATAAAACAATGTTCAATCATATCAACAGTACACTTCAAATATCAACCGTAAGTTAACGTGGCAAGCTACATAATAGGTACATTAATTTATTAAACGATGTATAACGTGGTACCAATTTATTCAGGGACATACAAATGCCCTTATATTTCTGTCCGATGGGAATTCCCGCGTGCGAATGAACGTAATATTGCACCGTATTTTGTAGAGCATGCAATTTTGAATCCAATAACAAACACGTAAACAGGGTAAGTTTATACATAGAGAGTATCTGTATACATCTGTTTGTGGCCAGGCAACTCACAAACGGGCTAAAGTAAAATTAATAGCGATGGTTCATACGCTACATTAAAATCGAATCGATTGTTTTTGAGATTTAGCTTTTACTACTCTTACTAAACAAATTTTGGGGAGGAAACGACATCATTGAATAATTGACTCTAAATTGACCTATACAGTATAATAATGTAAAACATCTTTGCTAATTACTTAAATACGATTTGGTGGTACTTACATTAATATTTTCTGATCACAAAAACTGAATGTTTAAAATTTATCAAAACTCAATCGCTTCCTGGCTCACTTACTTTGATAACTATTATCTCAAGTTTTATCCAATACTATTAAACTATGTCGCATAGCTTGACATTTATATGGATGGATACGGTGCGCACGAGTCGAGTTTCATGCGCACGCGGCGGCGCGGGTGCAAACTTATTCATAACACCGATCACTGCCGTAGATCAAATTTGGTGACATGAGTGTGCAAATTTTCGCAATTTCATCATTTTTTTAGCAGTCATTGATCTTTTAGCTTTGGTTTTACAATGTTGAATGCCTGCCTATTTTTATAATGCTGTGTGACATCACGCTATTTCAATTATAAGTTATTAATATTATAAGTTTAACCTTAAAATTAATCACCAGTGAAATTGTAGCTTATAACATAATCGCGTAGCCATCTTGAATTCATGAAAACTATCCCTGACAGCCATAGCCAACGTAAATTCTGTGCTAGTCCAATCCAATTAAATAAAATTCGAATTAAATTTGAATTTATCAACAGCTGTAACGGCCGTCTTAATCTTACTAAATTTGTTAAAATTCCATGTTTTCTAACAAACGTAAAATTTGATAAAGAAACGAATGTATGGGCACATTTTTGATAACGACGTCAATGACAATCGCAAATAATATACTTACCAACATTAAACATCATACGAATTTTATCTCTATTGCTTTTGTAAGGACGTGTTTAGTGAACCTCATTCAACAAATATTACCACGACTTCCCTATCGACTTACTTTTAAACTTAGAGTGACTTTTCATGAAAATGTATGTTTTATTGAAAAAGAACAGCAAATCATTACAAAAAACTCTCCCAAATCGGCGCCAATAGGGATGGTGCCCAGAAGGCTGGCAGCATTGCCACGTTGTATACGGCAATACTTATTCGCTGAACGAAATATTAGCCAGCCCTCTGCACGTCTAGCACGAGAGTGCACAAGAGTCGCGTCGCGCGCGACATAGATTGCCCGTCTTTTTTTTACTGTTCGTTTTATAAAGAGACGGGTAGTTTATCTCGCGCGCGACGCGACTTTTGTGCGTTCTCGTGCTAGCCGGGCTGGTCACGGGAGGCTTTTATAAGGCGCGCCGAGATATACACACGGGGCGCGCTTGGTCTCTTTTCTACATGCCTCTACCATCAAATAGAATAATAAAACAATTCTAATTTGAACTCTATTCTCAGGTATCAATTTCAAAATCGGTGTCGTGTGGATATGTCCTTTTGAATTTGCGTTTTTGTATTGATATGATAGAACAGTGTTCATCTAACAGTTAGTTTTGAGTTAACTCTACCAACCATGCCTCATTATAAAATTGTTTGGCCGCTTCGTCGCTGTACGCTTAACTAATCTGGAAGGCTACTCCGAAATTAAAAAAAAAACGTATTGTCCCTCTCACTCTCATAATTTAATGACTATAAGTGGTAGTGCACAGTCGGAGCCCCCCATAAGATGATATTTTAGCTAATCATACCGGCGCCTTAATTAAATTAATGACATATCTGTAATAAATGATAAAGTTCTCTAATCAGCGGCATAACTACAACGACTTATCTTTTTAATTGAGATAATCTGATAGTGAAGACTTGTTAAATGTTCTTGCGGTATATTTATAAAAGTTTACATCTTACAAATCGGAGTATAACTTTTTACGAAGTAATCCCGTTTATCCATGACCAAATTGTTCTAGAAAGAACTATGCGGGCTGTTAAGATTTTTTCCCTTATTTGGTTCGTTTCTTATCTCTTGCATTGCAGACAACTGTCAAAAAACCGGCCACGCGTAGTATCTATCAATCTTCTATCTATTCTATATCTATTCTATTTCATTTATTTAAAACAGCAAAAGAAAACAATAAAGAACAGTCAAAACTTAAAAATAACTTAAACCTAGCTAAAACTATTATTAAATTATTAAATGTTCGGTTTTCTCGCTAAAACTCGAGAATGGCTGTACCGATTTGAATTATTTTCGTTTTGAAACATTTGTGCAAGTCCAGGGAATGTTAAAACGGTGAGAACCTAACTTAAGATAAAAGAAATATACCTACAGATAATAAATAATAATAATAAATTATAATGTTTTATATTTAGTATTAATATTGTTTTATTACTTTTTATATGAATAGTGTAAGAATCCAACTTAAGACAAAAGAAATATACAGATAATAAATAATAATTAATTTACCAATACACAAAAAAAAATACATTATGATAGCACTAGACACATACAAGTACTAGGTAAATAGGATCTCCAACTTGATTAAAAACTAACTTAAAATCTAATTAAGCAAAGGTAAGGAAGGTTCGCAGCCAAAGCGACAGGTGACGAAATAACTTTTAATTTACATCATTAGGTAAGTTTTTTTATTTATTTACCTACATATATAGGGGCCGATATACATTATCCCTAACACGACGATTTCTGTTTTTTCAAAGCTCATTGCTTACTCAGCCTCTTGAAGGCATAATAGCGATTGGGCCTATTTAATTGGTGGGGGTAAATCATTCCAGCGTTTAGATGCTGCGAATCAAAAGCTGCCCCTAAAAGCAATCAATCTATGTTTTCGGTTTTCGTGGCATTCCTACGGAACCAGTCCTACTGTCGTCATTGCGCCGCAACAGTTTATCAAATAGATACTTTGGTCGACGACTCCATCTCCATTTGAGACTGTAGACCAGCGATCCCAACTTAAACTTACGGCAGGATGTGTAGTTTCGAAGATTACCTCCTACACCCAATCTCACAAACTCACAAACATTAACTCTTTAGAATATTAGTAGGTACAGATAATATAGATTATCAGTAAAATGTTTTTTATTAATTTGTACGCTTGCATAACTTGTTTTGTCAATGACTGATTAAACCGAGAGGCTTAGTGTTTAATTGTACTTGGTGCTCGTAACATACTAAGGTAAGGCCTTTCTCCATGCAATTAATTGAGACTACCTAATAGTTATTTTGAGTGCATTGTGTTATCCTAATTATATCCAGTGAACGTATACTAACTATAACATTAAATTTAAAAAATAAAAACGTATTAAAAAATACAATTTTATGCCAAAAATGCCCGACATAATTTTGAAAAAGATCTACAAACTACTTGGCCGATTGTAATCAAACATGGTTAAGAACTGGCAAAGAAACAGGCTTTCGAATGAAAAAAAATCCGCATCCAAACCGCGGTTCATTCCTTTCGGGGTGTTATAAGTTTGTGTGTGTGTGTCTGTCTGTCTGTGGCATCGCAGCTCTCACACGAATGGACCGATATCAATGCAGTGATTTTTATTCGAAAGCCAGTTTCTTTGAGTTGGTTTTTAGCTATGTTTGATAAAAATCGGTCCAGCAGTTTGAAAAGTATCAGTACTTTTCCAAAATGATGTAAGACGTTTTTGGTCTCTAAATTTTTCGTTTGGGGTCTTAAAATTTTTCATTTAAATGTTATGTATCTTCTTATTCTTCCATGCTGGTCTGGGAGTAAAGAAAAAACATAGAATGTACCAGTTACTTCTCTACCCGCGCAGATGATAAAAGCCCATCGTGGGAATGTGCGAAAATCTTAGAAATCATGTTATAGGCGATGCGGCTAGCAACCCATCACTATTTTGATTCCCTATTCCATCTATACGCCCCACAATCGTGCTAAACGTGGCCTTTAGGTTACCTAGGCTCTGTCTACCCCGTAAGGGATAAAGACGTGATGTATGTATGTATGTATCTTCTTATTCAAAGCTCCAAGATGTGGGCATGCGAGCCCGCCGTGACGGGACCCATCCTGGCCAGCTACCACTCCGCAGGGCCGCTGTTCGTACATGCCCTGCAGGGGTTCCTGGCGGCACAGTGCGCGCTGGCTGGCGACCATGTCTGGCCTGCTGATGCCACAGATGACATGCTGAATGGTAGGTACTCCTTTACCTTCAGTTTACAAGGTCCCGTACAACAGGTGGTTTAAAAAAATTGGGATAATGATTTGTAATTTTTGAAATTACCGTAAATGTAAAAGTGAGTTTTGAGAAAATATCTATTATCTATGTATGTGCGTGTGTTAATGAGTAATTACGAGTAACACAACTTACAACACAACGGATCTTAGGAATCATGTTCTAGGCGATTCGCGAGCAACCGAACAATATTTTTGATTCCCCTTTCCACCTATACGCCCACATGCATGCTAAACGTGGTTTTTAAGTATTTTTTCCTTAGGCTCTGTCAAGCCCGTAAGGGATAAAGACGTGATTTATGTATTTATGAACAACACAATGTAATTAACGCATAAAACATCTTTTTCTTCACAGATCCCAACTATGACTTTATAGTGGTGCACGGAGAGAAATGAATTAGCCGTGATAGCTAAGCTCCCTTTGCTGAAATTTTCTTTGCTGTGGCATACAATTTGTTTGCAACTGTAACAAGGCCATGTCTATAGCAACTAAAACCAGTTAGCTACCACTGATAACGATATTTAGCTAAACGAATTTCAAATAATTTGCTAACAGTACTAATTGATTAGCAACTATAGCTAATTTATCAACTAAATAATTTAGTAATTGCTGTTAGTTGTAACCGTTAATAATTCTTAGTTATAGTGGATAAAAATTTCGTTACTATTACTAATTTTACATGTGTTAGACAGCAGATGATATCTTTGATACGTTTGATAAATACATTTTGCAATCACTAATAACATTTTTGCAACGGCTGCTAATTTTTTTCTGATTCATCTACTAATATATCCTTCGCTAATGTTGCTAAGAATCTTTAGTCGCACCAACAAATTTACTTTGCAATGAACAGCAATATTATATTAGCAGTCGTAGCAAATCAGACTTATGTGTGGCAGCCAAGAACTTTTTGCAGCTTTGACTAACTTATTCACAAACTGTAGCTAATATTATTTGCTGCAACTGCTAAATATTTTTTTGCTAATGTTGCTAAGAATCTTAGTCGCACCAACAAATTTACTCTGCAATGAGCAGCAATATTATATTAGCAGTCGTAGCAAATCAGACTTAAGTGTGGCAGCCAAGAACTTTTTGCAGCTTTGACTAACTTATTCACAAACTGTAGCTAATATTCTTTGCTGCATCTGCTAAATAATTTTTTGCTAATGTTGCTAAGAATCTTAGCCGCACCAACAAATTTACTTTGCAATGAACAGCAATATTATATTAGCAGTCGTAGCAAATCAGACTTAAGTGTTGCAGTCAAGAACTTTTTGCAGCTTTGACTAACTTATTCACAAACTGTAGCTAATATTATTTGCTGCAACTGCTAAATATTTTTTTGCTAATGTTGCTAAGAATCTTAGTCGCACCAACAAATTTACTTTGCAATGAACAGCAATATTATATTAGCAGTCGTAGCAAATCAGACTTAAGTGTGGCAGCCAAGAACTTTTTGCAGCTTTGACTAACTTATTCACAAACTGTAGCTAATATTATTTGCTGCAACTGCTAAATATTTTTTTGCTAATGTTGCTAAGAATCTTAGTCGCACCAACAAATTTACTTTGCAATGAACAGCAATATTATATTAGCAGTCGTAGCAAATCAGACTTAAGTGTGGCAGCCAAGAACTTTTTGCAGCTTTGACTAACTTATTCACAAACTGTAGCTAATATTATTTGCTGCAACTGCTAAATATTTTTTTGCTAATGTTGCTAAGAATCTTAGTCGCACCAACAAATTTACTTTGCAATGAACAGCAATATTATATTAGCAGTCGTAGCAAATCAGACTTAAGTGTGGCAGCCAAGAACTTTTTGCAGCTTTGACTAACTTATTCACAAACTGTAGCTAATATTATTTGCTGCAACTGCTAAATATTTTTTTGCTAATGTTGCTAAGAATCTTAGTCGCACCAACAAATTTACTTTGCAATGAACAGCAATATTATATTAGCAGTCGTAGCAAATCAGACTTAAGTGTGGCAGTCAAGAACTTTTTGCAGCTTTGACTAACTTATTCACAAACTGTAGCTAATATTATTTGCTGCAACTGCTAAATATTTTTTGCTAATGTTGCTAAGAATCTTAGTCGCACCAACAAATTTACTTTGCAATGAACAGCAATATTATATTAGCAGTCGTAGCAAATCAGACTTAAGTGTGGCAGCCAAGAACTTTTTGCAGCTTTGACTATAAGTAACGATAAGTATTAAGGCCAACAGCAACTGAGCTTACGAAATACGCCAACAGATGGCGCTGCGCGCAAGTTACATCGCGCTATCGTTTGGTTGACCGAGCGTCCATATATACCCGAGATGATTTTGAATGATTATCTTGTAACAGACACAGGAAGCGAGTCTGAGTAGCCTAGTGTGCACGTTACTGCTTCTAATTCGTTAGGACGTTAACGGGCCCGGTCTATCAGACTTTGCAGGTGTGTGCACGGGTTGCCGTATCGCAGTGGCGGTCGCTTCCTCGGGCCACAAATTGATTCCATCCCACAACTAAGAGTCTTGGTACCTGTAACAAACTTAATTAGCAGCTCCAGCTAACCTGATTACATCTCACAACTAAGACTCTTAGTTACAGTAACAAACCCAATTAGCACTTATAGCTAAACAGATTACATCCCACAACTAAGACTCTTAGTTAAAGTAACAAACCCAATTAGAGGCTACAGCTAAATTGATTACATCCCACAACTATGACTCTTGGTTACAGTAACAAACCCAATTAGTACTTACAGCCAAACTGATTACATCCCACAACTAAGACTCTTAGTAACTGTAACAAACTTAATTAGCAGCTACAACTAACTTGATTACATCTCACAACTAAGTCTTTCTTATAGTAACAAACCCTTTTAGCAGCTGCAGCTAAACTCGTTGTCGAATACCGCTAAAGAAATGCGATAGAGTATCAAACTAACTTAGTTGCTACAGCCAACACTTTCGCCGATGCCACGAATTATTTTGATTGTCACATCTAAAGTAATTAGCAGCTACGGCAAATTTGTTTGCAGCTACCGCTAAATATTGCTAATTAAATTAGCTGTCACTGCTAAATATAGCTAATATACTTAGCAGCCACAACTAATTTTAGCTAATATGATTAGCAGTCACTGCTAAGTTTCCCAAACTTCAAAGTGATCACAACTAAGAATATTTGCTATCACAGCCAAGTTTCGGTAGCGAAAAACTCTTTGCAACGATAGCTAAATACTTCGATGTCCCTATAGTTTTGAAGGAATTTAGCTGCGCCAACTAATTCCTAGTTACCACAGCTAAGTTTTTTTTTCCGTGTGGGAGCAGGATCTGCCGGCTCCGTGGTCGCAAACCGCCTGTCAGAAGTCGCCGACTGGAAGGTACTCCTGGTCGAGGCTGGCGGGAACCCATCTCTGGGCACTCTGGTAAATAAATGCACCAATATAACCTAACTAGCTTTTGCGCGCGACTTCATCTGCATGTTAATTACATTTTTGTTAGCTAATATTCAACGCCTACACAAAATTTTATGGCAAACATTCAATTATTTGGGCGTGCAGTTTGCCTTTCCCGATAAATGGGCCATTAATCACTGAAAGAAGTTTTCGAATCGGACCAGTCCTGAGATTAACGTATTCAACCAATAAAGCTCTTCATATTTCCATTATAATACTTACTAACAATAAAGATGTACCTTTAATCATGACAAGACACTAAAATAATTCCTACTAAAAGATACTTATCTAATAAAATAACACTATCGACCGCGAAGTAGTTAGTAAATACGTACCTGCTTTAAACGGCACAAATATGTATTACAAATACAAGTGTGTACAAAAACAACATTTTTTTTCCAGATCCCACAGGTGTTTTTCAGCAACATCGGTGGTCCGGATGACTGGGGTTATAGAACAGAGCCTCAAGAAGGAGCATGTCGGTCTTACGCCAGTAAGAGCTGTTCTTGGCCGCGAGGCAAAACCCTTGGGGGCTGCAGTGCCATCAACGCAATGTTCTACGTGAGAGGAAATAAACTGGATTACGATGAATGGGCCGCCAGCGGCAACCACGGCTGGAGCTACGACGACGTTTTGCCATACTTCAAAAAGAGCCAAAATTTCACAGGAATTTTTAATGAAGATACCAACCCATATTATGGCACTGGCGGATATTTAAGCGTCGAGGAGACTAAAGAAGCACATGATATCGAAAAGATGGTTATCCAAGCTGCTACGGAAATTGGCATGGATGCCCTTTATGACATAAACGGCAAAAACCAAATGGGAATCACGAGAGCTTTTAGTACAACCAAGGACGGTGTCAGGCATAGTACAGCGTCAGCGTTCCTAAATCCTATAAAACATCGGAAAAACTTGCATATTGTGAAGAACACTTTGGCCACTAAAATTTTATTTAAACCCAACACACTCGAAATCGATGGTTTAGTTTTAAATAAAGAAGGAAAAGATTACGTTGTAAAAGTTAAAAAAGAAGTGATTTTGTCTGCTGGTGCCATCAATTCACCACAATTGCTCATGTTATCAGGTATAGGGCCACGAAAGCATTTGGAAGAGTTAAATATAGATGTCAAAGTAGATTTACCTGTAGGTGAAAATTTGCAAGATCACTTATATGTTCCTTCGTACTACACAATCCCGGGTGATAAGAATATGCTTGGACTACCGCAAATGGTTGGAGAATTTTCGGAGTATATCCTTAATCATAAAGGCTTATTTGCAGATACAAGTCCACATAAAGTTATTTCTTTTATGAATACCACGGACCCCAACGCTAGCAGCCCAGATATACAATTTCATTATGTGTTTTTGCCTCCAAGTTCTCATCATTTCAACGATGTATTTGGATTACACAAGTTAAGCAACGAATTTCAAACAAAGTTTCATGAAATGAATGAGAATAATTTTGTCCTTCTAGTCATTGAAGTACTGTTAAGACCGAAATCTAAAGGGCGAATTGTTCTGAAAAGCACTGACCACAACGACCATCCACTGATATACGCGAATTATTTTGAAAATCAAGACGATATGAATACCGTTATTAGAGGTATGAAGCAACATGCATTAAAGTTAGGTGAAACAGACACGTTTAAAGAAGCTGGTCTCAAACGCCAATGGGTAGAAATCGAAGCTTGCAAGAATTATGAAAAAGATACAGATGATTTCTTGGAATGCATTGCAAGAGAAACAACATTTTCCTTGTATCATCCTTCGGGCAGTGTCAAAATGGGACCAGATGGAGACTCTACATCTGTACTAACTTCTGAACTGAAAGTTAAAACTGTTAAGGGTCTCAGAGTGGTTGATGCAAGTATCATGCCTGATATTGTGCGTGGAAATATAAATGCACCGACGATCATGATAGCAGAAAAGGCAGCTGATATGATCAAATCAGAATGGTCTAAAGCGCATACAGAACTGTAATGGGACGAAATAATGTTTTTTTACTGTAAGTGAGCGTAAAAATAAAACAAATCTTTAACAAGTGTATTATTTAAAATAAAATACTTCACAATATTTAACAATTAAAACATACTATTGAGAATGATATGCGTCCGTTAGTCATTAGGTTCATAGTTGCGCGCTAAATAATAAACAGTGTAAAGTTCACTTAAATAACTTTATGTAATTGCAAAACAAACCAAATAAGCGGTATAGGTACATTAAACATAAAAATCACCACTGGTTTAGTAAAAACGAATGTCAAGGCAAGACACTGGCACCAAAACAAAATACGCGGCGCGCCAAAGAGTTTAGAAACAATCCTCCATGGTAGACCGCCACATAGTTAATTATAAGTGACTGGCTCTGTTAGAAAATTATAGTCACGATTAAAATAATATCAACTTCGTGGATAGCGCAACCATAATGAATAACAATGATTTGCTCAAAACGGGCACAATAGAAGAACCAGGCGCTGGCGGGAAGACACGTCCCCAGACTGCAAATGTGTACAGACTCTTCTCAGTGTTCGTCAAAGTGAATGTGAACACGGTGTTTTCATTATTCAGTTGTTCTGTGTACGTGTACTCGTCTACTTCTAGCGGCATTATAGACACATCCAGCGAGACAGGGAAAAAGGAAGAATCTTTAGCATCCAATCGAGGGTCCATTACAGGAGTAGGCACGGTCGCGACGATGCTGAGCTCTTCGAAGAGTGATGTCGCGTTTTCATCGTAAACCGTGAATCTGGGAAAAATCAAGAACTAATTTTACACTATTCGGACTTGGGTGGTTTTTAAAATGTTATTCGCATTTGAAATTGGAATAAAAATTAATATTTCATGTAAAACTTTCGGTTTTATTAATGCAAAAAATACAAATGGGGACATTAAAAACAAATTAAACTATGATTAAATTAAAAACGAAACTAAAACTAATCTTAAAAATGATTAAAAAAGGAGGGGCTACGTGGCATAGTACATACATACCACAGACGCTGGCAGCATTCCCCCTTTCGACAGCGATACTAATACGCTGTCCAAGGAAGCCGCCAGCTCTGCGATCACCCGTAGCGCCTACCTATTAGCCTCTTCGAAACATCTTCATTTTTTTTATTTTATCTAAATTAATATTGCTACAAAACTGAAAGTAAATTAAGCTACTGCTCAAAATATTTTTTATTATATTATCAAATTTAATTACTTAGAGATGTAATTTTGAGAAATGAGAAAAATGAACTGCATCAGGTGTCATCAACTTAAAGGTCTTCGCACATTAGACCAACTCCACGCCAATCCGACACCAACTTAACTCACACTCTCGATGAGTAGTCAACTAGTTGATCCACCCAATGGTCACTAGTGGGCAATGCGTTGTCAACGAGTGGACAACGCGGTGTCAACGAGTGGACAACGCGGTGTGCTGGCAAATGGTTGCCCGTCACGCGTCAGTCGCAAACGCATAGTCGTTGCGTGGACAACGTGTGGTCGTTGCGTGACAAACGTGTCGGGGTTGACCTTTAGTGTACGATGCGTAGGCCACTCGTTGTACACTACTTTATAGTCATTTTTTGAAATTAAACCTAGAACATATGACACAGGGCTTAAATTTCAATGTCTAGCATAGAGTCGAGTCGCCGTTGAGTTGTTTTAATGTGCGAAGACCTTAAAGGTAGGTAGGTATTTGGTTGGACAAACCTCTTCCCACATGTATCCATTGTGTCTCCAGTGCAGGCAATCACAGAACAGACCCTGGTGTCACCCTCTCCTAGACCGCTGAAGCTCCGTTCACCGTCAAAGGCAGCCGCTCTGTACTGGTAGTGCTATTGTTCCAAGAAAAACAACACACGGTTGTAGAAACCAAATAATTATTGTGATAGAGAAATGACAAGGGTACCTATATGATAAAATACGGGATTGTTTACTGCTTAACGCTATTGAATACTACGCGAAGGAGGAATATGTACAGGTACATAACATTACGTATTTGGGTTTATTTAAGAAAAGGAATCTTTTACGAACCATACCTACCTGTATTTTAATTTATACCTGTGTGAACTTATGCCTGGCAGCTTGACTTGCATGGGAAGGTAAACATATTCCCCGCAAAGCATCAAAGCAATGAATACTCGTTTAATAATAAAAGATATATTTAATCATCAGTCAATAATTTGATAAATTTGTGATCATTTTTGAGTAAGACCTAATAATACAGAAGTCACAGTCACAGGTATTGGAACATTTTTAATCTGATTTCCTTTTGGTCCCATATATTATATCTTCAATATTGAGGTAATTTTGTACATCTTCTTCAGACACTTCCGTATTATGATCAACGTCTCTCGCATACATTCTTCCCCAAATATTGAAAGACATCAATTCATTTTGTGGTGTATTTATTTTGTAAAGGATCTTCTCTCGTCCACTTGTTTTTTGTAGTTCACCGTTTTCAATTTCATTTTGACTTGACTCTGAATAAGTATAATTAACTGGCGCCAACGGGAACTTGTTGATTCTGAATGATGATGGGAAATAAACGACGTTGTCACAGTGTAGTGTGTTGTTGTACTGATTACGTAATGTGGACATTTCTATTTCTAATTCCTTTATTTCGATGTTCGCCTCAGTTTTGCTGAACCTGAAAATAATGATTCTAGGTTAACTAACAGAATGATTTCTCTTTTTTGCAGTGAACTCGGCGTAATATTATCACGTTTGCTCGAGTTTTTATGACTTTCTACGGTATTTCATAATGTTTCCTTAACTTACTTAATTTGTAAATTAATTTTAAATGTAAGTTGGCAAGGTTCAGATGACATTAGAAACAATAAAGTTAGACAGTAATCCCGGTATTAACCACTTAATAGGTTTTACTCCTAAATGTTTCTCAGATACTAAATACTCGCAAAAAGCGGTGTAGAAAATTAAATAACACCATCATGTCAAATAGTATAGGATTTTTAAGGCGTCACTTACTTGTAACCACACGTCTTAGGAGTGTCGTCTTTGCAAGCTACCACCGAGCACACCGCCACGCCGACTTGTCGGCGGCTGTAGGTGTTGCTGCCATCTTGCACGAAGGCCCGGTATTTATGGCTCTACAATAACATATTTCAAACATGAGATCTTAAAAAATACTTTGATTTGCGATTGAGAACAGGCAAATTGTGTTTTACATTCATCAAGATCCTGGAGACCTAGGACAGACAAGTTGTTTTTTCTTTTTATTTGGATTGTATAAAGGAAGCATGAAATGTAAAATCTGAAGTTGAAATTTCGGTTTTGTTGGATCATAGAAAGTCACATTTGTGTTCACTTACAAATTAAATGTTAATGACAAAAGGAAGCCAAGCTCAAATCATATCAAAATGAAGGTTAGTAGAGAAGAATAACAAGCAAGCGTGCTTAGCAACGAAAAGTAACATTCTAACTTACCTTGCATTTGTTATTTTCATGCACATTTTTTATTACTCGTAGTAGGCGGCTTTACAGTATAGTACAGGTTTTATTAACTCCTAAGTACCCATGCAATTTCTACCTTTATGAGCTTCATAATCATAACTAATATGATCTCGTGTTATCTTACCCATGCAAAAATTCTGGATAGCTTTCGTGCATTTCATGGCCCATAAATTACCAACGACGTATCCTATTAATAGGCGTATGTGAACAAATTTAAATGCATATAATTTATGAGCCAATAGCTGGTATTTAAAAACTAGTTTAAACATTATTGCTTGCAGTTTTAGATGAGTTATTCTGTTTCTTCTATATATACAGAGCTCAAATATCACCAAGACCGAATTGTTAAAACTGGGTAGCCACTTTTTACAATAAAAGGTTAGTTCCGGCTGATGTATCCACATAGGTTAGAATAACAAAAACAAACAAAGCAAATCAAGAAGGTGTTAGTAAAATACGCAGTGCTTTAGGTCGGATAGCTTGCAAAATCTCACCTGTTCTCCCTCCTTCTGGTTCAAGCGGACCCTGAATCGGCAGCTGACCTCCTTGTCGACGAGCGTGAACTCCTGGAACCCGTTCACTAAAGGTCTGCTGGTGTGGTCGGGCAGGGATGGATCGGTGATCAAGACGAGACTGTCGTGGTCCGCAGGGTTGTCGTAGATAGGACCAGGGTAGGACATGCCTGATACCTGGAAAAATTGGAATGGAATATTGTGAATGGCCAGTTTGATTAGCGTATAGGCATATTTGTTCAGTTTCAGATTTCTTCGTGTGTTTTGCATGTGTCATTATCAGTTTGTACTCCTAAAACTTTTGATCTTAGCCTATGAGTAACTTACATTTCCAGGGACTTTTGGCACCCTGGACACAAGAAGACGAGTTACAGGGAGACCAGGCATGGTACTGACCAAGGCTCCGGCCTTCCCGGAATAAATCCCGGAACCTGAAATAATATTGAATTATCCTCGTTACAATTTTTTGTAATAAACACAGCGGTTTCGCTAAGGAAAGAAATAATCATAGTAAATATTTGTCTATGCGTAATGTAAGCATAAGAAGATGATGTGTTGAGATAAAAACATACCAGCACTTCCAACACGCACATTATTGGCTCCAGCTCCGATGAAGTTTACGTTTTGGGCGTAGGCGTATGCTTCTTGGATTTGCACAGCTGGAAATTAATATTTTCAAGTTAAAAAAAAAAAACAAAATTCAAAATTCAAAATTTATTTTTGCAAATTGGCCGCCAAGGGTTCTTTTACGTGTCTTTTTTGAAACTACCAGTGCATTCGGAAATACCATCATTGCCAAGAAGAATGCGCCGCAAGAAACTTGGCAGAAAGGCATTTTTTCAAAATAAAATAAATTAAGAGTCTTAGGCTCTGTCTACCTCGTAAGGGATAAAGACGTTATATATGTAAAATACATTAAGCTACGACAATACTTAAACTAAATACATTTATAAAAGGGATATATGAGGCCCCCAAGCCTTCAATTATTTTAGTCTATAGTAGAGATGTATAAAGTCTCTACTAGTCAAATTAAAACAAAGTAGCTATGCAAAGAAAGAAAGAGAAAAAAAACGAATAAAAATAACTTAAGCTAATTTAAAAAAAAAAACTATGATGACTCAGTCCCTAAATGACATTTTTTTTATATAAAGGGTCAATACCTACAATTAATGCTTCTGCAACTGCTACAAGATAAAATGACATCCTCGTGTAAGTAAAAATAATCTTTGTGTACTTAACTTACCGCTAAGATATGGCATCTCTGAGAACCACATAGTGGAGAACAGTACGTCAGTAATCTGATTCTTTTCGACCACCTGGATGGCTGGCACTTGGAACATGAGGTCGAAGCATATGTAGTGGCCGAAGGTTACTCCGAAATCGGTGGTGAAGAGCCCTAGGTCAGGTTTCAGTGCTGGAGTGCGAGAGAACTCTCCGAATAGATTAATCTTACGATATCTGAAACGAAAGATCAGCAATCGTATCTTACAATTGTAATGATACAGCCAAAGTAGTTGTAGTTACTGCCGAAGAACATCGGAAAGATAGATATGTCGCTATAAGATGCTTCCACCATGTTACGGTACTGCAATGGTTAATCAGGGAAAGCTAAGTTAAAGATATTTGCTCTTTGATGATGCTTTTTTATGGAATAAGTTGGAAAACGATACCAGGAACACAAGCACCACCACCCATGCAAACCTGTAACACTGAAGGATTGCAGACGCGTTACAGAAACGGGTATTACGCGCGGTCTCACCTGTCAATAACAGCCCCATTCCTATCAAAGATTACGTTGGTGTTGAACAGATACTCTTTTCTTTCAGGGCAGTATTCTTCTGAGTCTTCGGCGATCGTGGTGCAATTCATCACCTCTTGCACGTTGATGAGCACGTAAATCTGGTGTTCCCTCGCTGCTGCCGATATAGCCACTAGGAGCTGAAACATTTTATGAAAGACATTTCATTCATAAACTGTCTTGGTAATCCTTATGTTTTTAAAGGAGTAATTCTTGTTATTTAAATCCATTATCTCAAGGGTTATGGAAAATATGGGTTTTAGGAGGTGTAAAGTCGATCTAGCTAAGTTTCATCGCTGGGAAAATGCGGTTTTCCGAGTTTTGCAATCACCAAGCCTTGCTTAGTCACCTAGGCACTGTTTAGAAAATTAAGGAATGACGTCAACAGCAATCCAATTAAAACAAAAGCTACTTATAAGATGTACCTCGTCATACCCTAACGGAAGTAGAGCTGGGATGGGCTGCTGCTTCAACAGGCCGTATATTGGAACGTTCACACTGCGAGCTCCGCGCGTAAGCGTCAGCTCCGGAAACACAATGATGTCAGCATTCTGAAATGTAATACAAAAATTACAAACTAAATGAATTCTTGCCGGACCTTCGAAAAAGTAATACTTCTACTGCCGCAAGGTGATCTCAATTAACCTTCTAGTGTTTGGCAAAAAGCTCAATTTAATGAAATGTTATGAACTGCCACAGGCCTAGGTTTTACAATGGAGCGGAGATAGCTTAAAGGGTTTCTTCGGCTCATCAAAATGATTTCCAATGTCTCACCTGCTCAGCCGCCTCTTTTATAAGCTGCTCATAGTTTCGCAAGTTCTGCTCCACGTCAGCTGAAACCTGGTACTCCACGGCAGCTGCTACATAGCTGACGTCTGCCGGCGTTGACTTCTGTGAATTTAAGGATAGATGTCTCATACACAAGGCGTGTTAAAATTATTCCGCAATATGCCTGTACCCCTTAATTTTTCGGTTTTTTTTAATTGTGATTGACAGGTGTTTCCATACATTATTTTTTTAATCCAAAATAACAACGAAAAATCTTTAGCTATACGGGGCGGAACCACGAACCTAGCTGAGCATTTCAGGGTCATCTGTTGCCTCCCTCGGGTGTTGGCTTATACCTATCTCTGTAGAGACCACGTGCGCCCTAGCCCCACGGACCGAGCGTCTCGACGCCAAATGCGACAAATTCATACTGGGCGCCGAGACACTGGTATTTTGTCATCTTTACCCGCTCCCGGGTGTCCGCCGCCGCGCCGACATGCCTGCATGTCATTGGGAGGTAGGACGCAGCCATGGTGTCGGCGCAGGTAGCGTCCCACACCAGCGCACGTCCGTACCTCCATGGAATCAATGACATCCTATCAGGGCGCTTGCCATCGCCCAGCCGGTACATTGGTACTGACGAGCGCCCTTCTGAGGATGTCATTCAGAGCGGCATGATGGGAGAGGCGACTGGCACCCGAGGAGCAGGCGAGTCCGTGGTGGCCGAAGCGATTTACGGGGGCCCCACAAGAGGCACAATTGTGGTCCACGCAAACCTCAACACCCAGTCGGAGACCGACGGCTATGCGGGGGGTAATTGGGTCTATGTGGGTGCCGGTAATTTAGCCGCATCGCCTATAACATGATTCCTATGGCCATTCCCTCGATGGGCTTTTACCACCTGCGCGGGAAGAGAAGCAACTGGTACATTCCATGTTTTTTCTATACTCCCAGACCAGCTTGGAACAATTTGTTTTATTAATTCTACATTATTATTCGGAATATAAATAAAACTGATATTGCGATAGCGAATCCTAAGTAGTTCAAGTAATACGGTGGTCGAGTTCATTGCCGCGTGCATCGATGTCATGCAGTTTGAATTAATTTAAATCTCACACTTGCTCATATGATTTACACGGCAGAATAATTCGGTGCGTTCATTGTAAATCTGCGGTTAATTCACCCACATCTTGTAACGTTTGAGTTGACGGAAAAGAATCGTGATGTCTATTCGATCGTGATTCCGAGTGTTTCAAAGGATAGCAATTAGGTAGCTATCTCACGAATATGTGTTTAAAAAGGTTTGCAAATATACATATAAACTCTGAATTATGTGAACGCTTGATAAAATATCTTGATTTTAGATATATTTCGTAAAATGTATATCGTGGTTTAAAACAACAAATTAAAAGTAAAATATTATTCGCGTAGTGTTTGTGGAGTTAGTGTAATAAATTCACGGAGAAAATGTATATTTATTAACGGCAGACGATTGTTTAAATTGTTTAAAGTTTCAATCTGCGTAGAGTTTTAACAGTTTTTCGGATGTAAGTTGGTCAGGTAGGTACAAAGTCTAAATCTTCGTTGATTGCTATCATATAGATAAACAAATCTTGGAGTATTTGTTCGGCATTAAATGCGTGTTGTGGAGTTGTATACGAATAATATTTTGTTTCGCCATGATACCCTTATGCCCCAAAGAATAATGCTAGTAAAATAACCTTATGTTTTTAATTTGTAAAAAGCGCATAAATGGTAAATATTGACTAATGGTCAAATCGTAAGTTCCTGCAACGAATGCAATATGATATAAACAATTTTTAATTGCAGCATTTACATCACTGCCCTTAACATTAGCAATTAGGTAAACGACAAAAAGATAGGCATGACCACAACAACAAATCCCCCAAATACATTTAATCAAAGCTATTTATATCTAAAAGTCAATGACCTTAAACACTTGCCTGGTGCGAGAATACTGCTAGACAAAGAAGGCACCAGAACGTCAAAGTTCTCAACATTTTTACTACTTTAAACAAACCTGACACTTAAATGTAAGGGTTATAAAACACATTTAAGATCAAGAGAAAACGATAAGTTCTATTCACAAACAAAAGCATACTGACAGGAACGACGATATTACTGGGTTGCGTCTTATTCGCAGCAGAATCGATGCCTGCCAGATCCTCTATCTCGTTTACTCGTTACGGATAACAATGAGATATATACTGAATTCTTCGATCAGTTGTGCTGACGTTTTCTGAGAATAGGTACATTGTATTCTGAAGGTTAATTATTTGTTTGTGCAAAGATGTCCAGTTGCGCGATATTCGCAGTGTATCATAATATATGTTCTAAAAATAATAACTTCCTAACTTTATACTATAGTTTAGTCTTAAAAGAAGCTAGATTATCTAGCGAACTATCTACCTTAACTTTGAAAAATAAAATTTGTCCTAGCGTTATAATAACATTTTACCACAAAATTAAAAAAAAAACACGGTTAGGAAAATTAAAAATTGGCCACTTCGTAGTTACATAAATAATACAAAAAAAAGTATAATAAAAATAAAACCTCGTTTAAGCCCACGGGCTGCGGTAGGGTCCAAGCGCTTGTAATGTTTGACAGAACTAATTATATCGGTGCCTTATATTTTTTAATGGCAAAGATTCTCTGTTCAGTCAGTAAATAAAAAATAAAAAAAAGTAAAAATAAAAGGCACCTTCTTTAAAAACTTGTCAAAAATCTAAAGTAAAATGTTATTTCGATAAAAAATTACTACTAACCTACGTTCTTAAGTACGTACTAACGTATTTTTTTTGCTGTGACAAACAAGTATCATCAACATTTGTAGGTAGGTATTAGAGAAATAAGCATGACCTTATAAAAATACATACAGACCTGAAAAGATAGTTGTAGCAGACAGGCCAAAATCAAGCAAAATATTCTTAACATGTTCGTTTAAACTAAGTTTGTTTATTTACAGCAAAGTACGTCTAATATTGCGCAAATGTGCGTTAAAGTGGTTCGTATATGCAAACGTTCCGCTTTATATGTATTAGCTTGGTGATAAGGTTAGTTTCCAATGCTGGATGCGACACGGTTTTTAACACGAAGCGCGAATAATCAGTCGCCTCATCGTAGGTATGTACCTATTTATCCGTATTCATGGTATTGAATTTGTATGCATCTAGATACACATTCCGACACTTATCGATTTACGTTCGACTCGGAAGCACAGACCTCCATCCAGAAGAGTGCTTGGGATTTAGTTGTCTGTGTGCCCGGTGCGGATTGGGAGTAACTTCATGCTAAGACACACCATTGAAATAATTGCTGTTATTTAAATTTAATATAGCACATTCTGAAAATTCAGAGTACCCCGTGTTAGAACTTACGACCATCTACTTGAGAAGTAAACCTCTAGGCTATCACGATCTTTTGTACTCCCAAGATTTTGGCAACAACTATAGGTACCGCACAAATAATACGACTCGTGTCACACTGTTACCCGTGTGTCGGGAAGCACGTTATACCGATTTATAAGCCGTACGTGCATTAGCAATGGAAACAAATAAAGCTGGCACTGAGGTCATAACTCTCCGCGGGGCATCCCTAGAACCAGCAGGGTGACATACCGTTGGTAATCATTGCAAAGCATTGGGCATGATTCAATTGAAAATTTGTATAACCTTTCACAGAGCTCTCTCCGTCTCCGTCTCCTAATACTTAGATATGAAAACCGCTTCACACTTTATTCTTTTGGATACTCTTACATTGATTTAGTATTACGAATTATTTGTATAACAATATCTTCATTGACCATGCACATGCATTGCGCTCATTGGGCATGATTGATAATAGCCGGGTATTAGACGGTTCAGTTTAGGCAAGGAATCGTGACGCAAATGACAAAGTATCTGCATAATTTATAGTTTTTTTTTCCTAAAAGTTGCACCTTGATTTTCCTTCGTTTGCTTCCAAAGTTTGCGTGGATACGGATTTTATGATAAGAGTAATTAGATAACGTGATAATTATCATTGTCAACTGTCGTGGACTTATCGTAATCTACTTACTGTGGAATCTATGCAAATTGATGTTTTGACGCTTATGTTATAATCCCGTCGTTTGTTCCTCAACATTTCCTTCATTATGTCACAAACTACGAGTCAGAAAACTTTGGAAATTTCAGCGATAACATTTTCGCAATTACAGCATCCGACTGTACTTATTATTGCAACAATGTTAAAAAAAATCGTTCAATTAATAACAACTCCTACCTTGCATATCAATAAAGTAGCTTTTCACTTGGTCGCTATTAATATCACACCACTTAAAATTAAAATTAGACTTTATCAGTACAAGATATATTGTTATCGACATGACGCGATGTTTACTCTAATCCCCTTGTTCCAGGAGTTTTCCTGAAAAATCGCAAAATACCTGGCAGTTAACAATTTTTCGTCATGCACGATAAACTTTTTGAAAATCAACGCTTCTGGCCATATAATTTTCATATGATTCCGTTTAAATTAGGCCCAAAATTACGTCACATAAAAACGATTGATAAAATATTTTGTGACAATCTTACTACAAGTCACGTACTTAAGTAGTTCGAATAATCAACCCAATATTATGTTTATTGGGCTTAATGATGAATCAAACGGTATTTACCTGATTAGGTATTATAGTAATTATACTAGTTACATTGTTCCAACGTGGTGAGCTACATAAATGAGTTCATCCGTTGGGGCATCGCCATCTCATCGATTCCAGCAACGCTGCAGCCTTGCGGATTGTTGAGGGACGATAGAAAATTAACAAATGGTGCCACCCTGGCGCCATGGACGTTGGGGCGAACTTTGTGACGCTCCTCCATTATCAGTTTCAAGTGTCAAAGACCCCACCATCCTCACCGCACCTCCACCCTTACCTCTCACACGTCATTTTGTAACACTTAAAACTTGAAGTAGTGCAGGAGAGCGCGGTCAGAGCGCGGTCAGTGTGGGACGCGACATTTGATTGAGATTTATTTTATTAATATTATAATAACGTTTAGGTTAGATGGATTGTGCTGTGCCTGTACCGAGTGCCTGTAGTACCGGTATGAGCAAAATACTAGTATAATAATAGCACGATTGCTATTAACATTAGGAAAGGCGATTAAAATTATTTGACGCCTGCTGATATTTTTTAGCATTCGTATAGACGTGTTAGATTGAGTGGTACTTTCGTTTTGTTTTGTACTGCTTCTCGTAGACCAGGTACATACGTTCACTTTCTTTATTTTAGGACACATTTTACTAAACAGTTCTTTGAATTGTCATAACTTTAAGTGGGTATAGGTGAAAAACTTAACTAAATTAAATGACTGGTTGTATGTGTGAGTAATGTGTGCGAATAGACAAATTGACGATCCTAATTAGAATAATGACTTAAGTCCCATATCAGTTCAGTACCACTACTACATACCTACATTTACTTAAGTTTTTCATCTATACTAAATTAAAGAACTAGACTAGTACCTATTTTTGTTGTAGTTGGTAACGATTGCTTGTTAAGCTTTTGCAACACTAATTACTAATTTTTATAGAGGTCCTCTAAAGAAACAGCTTCAACGGATCAGAATCATGGGCCTTACCATGACGTCTTAATGCGATTCAATTCCGATTCAGTTTAGGTTCGCGCGCTGTCGGAGCCATACTAAAAATGACAGCTTAAACCTGAACTGAGTCATAAGGCCCCTGATGGGTATTTCAACGCCTAAAATGAAAACCAATTAATTCCATGCTAATAATATCACAAGGCAGGAGAGGAGTGAGTATTTCTACACATCGTACAGGGTTCAATATTATTTTTGCGTAAAAAAGTTCCCTATAGAGACGAACAATACGACGTAGCAACAGTCTCTTGGAAACCGATAGTTAGGTCTAACAGTCACAGCGCGGCTTGCGTCAGCGAAGCTATGTTAGACTTATTAGACATCTCGCAGGGATGCCTTCTCCATTATGTTTCATGCCTTAAGAACAAAACTTACAGAAACTGCACTAGCAACAGTAGACTTTGGAGTGTTCTTAGCAGTCAGAACTGATACTTTTGGATGTCTTTTTATTACATTTCTAAGTCAAATGATTAGGTACTATGGCCCTGAGGGTAGCTACTCGGAAACTTCTTAAGATTGATTTTAATATGACTTTCATGGGCAGCAATAGGTAGAAGTACGAAATGCAGTAGGGTTGCCCCCACTCCCTTTCTCCCTGGTTACACCAAATACCATAGTACAGCCCGTGCTGCTAGAACGACATTCGGGTTTGTCTTGCTGTCTCACTCGCTCTTATAGGTTTGATACTTGAATCGGGTGATGTTACCCGCAGTCCGAATATCGATCTAAGAGCTCACGGGCTCTAGGTACTACAGGGAACTGAGTTGGGAAGTAAAACGCACTGTCAGGGTCGTCAGCGTTTATTGGTCAGGTAGTGGTTCAGTCGGCTCGCTGGCCGGAGTGTCGCGTGTGCGCCTGGTGGCTGCGCAGGCTCTGGCTGTTCAGCTTGTCGCGCCGCACGGCCTGCGAGCGCGCGCGCCGCGACCCCGCCGCGGAGCGGATCTTGTGGCCGCTGTGACGACGCTCTTGGACGCTTTCTGAATTAAAAACAAATGACTGGTACTGGTATTTCACTGACCTCCGATACTCCTCTCATCCACCGGAATGGATCACTTGAAGGGATAATAAGTGTGTATACAAGTATCTTGATGTTGTCAATTGTCATCATTCTCATTCCTGTATTAAATTATTTTACGGGGACAAAATAGCCGCAAGCTTAAGCTAGTCTGTTATAAATAAAAATAGTATTTATCACTTACCATCAACCATCAGCCTAAAATATGAATGAATGTATACTTCAGGTTGGGTTACGTACACAAGCTGAACAAAGCATTGACCAATGTTTCCATGTACATATTGTTCGATGAGCAAAGTGTATGGCGTCAAATGGGTAGGATAGACTTCATTTTTAATCTATAATTACGATGAAAAATCCTAATGGGAGTGTTCAATCAATGTTACCCAACCACCTGCAAATATTCAAGAGTAATACTAAGACACGTTACATTAAAAGTATTCAAGTATTCTAGTACCATCGTTAATCACATCCAAATGCTTCCCAGACCGCAGGCGCCGGCCTTCGTGTACTGGCATCCCTTCAAAAGACTCGCGGCTGGCTCGGATCATCTCCTGGTACGTGCCGAGGTACTCCTGGTTGAGGGCTGCGTCCAGCAGAGTTTTGCCGAACGACTCGAGGGAAAGACCGAGGGATCGCGAAAACGGCACCTCATTGTACGAGTGGCGGGCGCTCGTGACCTGAATAGAATAAAATCCGCATCTTCAGTCTGTACGTCCCACAGAATCTCAGACCTAGGCTAGTTACAGGAATCTTCTCAAATTCGCAATGCCTCCAATAGGTTTGACCTCAAGCAGTAGAAAAACGTGCTCACACCTTGGATATGGCAAATAGGAAGAATCATGACCAATCAATAGATAGCTTCCATTTACGGGAAAGCGTTATACTTTCCCAGTTGTTGTCATAGATAAGTTGTTAGTTCCTGGAGTAAGTATTTCACTTGTTTAGTTTGAATCGTTTCAAATGCGTAATAACCTAATCTACAGAATTTTGACCACAACTACATAGAAGGGTGATTTATCTAATATAATATCACTGATCAAGATTACGAACACAAAGCAAAGTGTAAACTACTAAAAACTTTAAGTACATTTACCCACTTGTTACTTTACTTATAAGTAACACTACTTACCGGTAGAGATTGTATACCTACTTAAACATTGACACAGAATTAAGCACACACAAATATAAACAGACCTACTAGTAACAATTAAAAGTTGATGCATTCAAAGCAGAAATTATGGAGACATGGCGGTTTTATTGCTGGTACCTCAATAACAATAACGATGAGGAGACACAGAAACCAAACTCGCGCCATCGTCCTTGGATATTGACCATCCAAGCTGATCCCGATTCGCGTCTGATCTAGGTAGAGAATGCGGCAGCGACTGAGGTATTGATCAATAGAATGTCATTGTGTTCTACATGTCGAACAATGATGTTTTGAGACATTCACAAATAGCAATGATGCGTTACATTGTGTGGGAAAAAGATGCACCGGTTATTCATATTTTATACATAATTTGATAAAGTACAGATGAAATTCAACACGGAAGAAGTCTTCTAACTACTTTAGAGTCAGTGGCGTAACTATAGGGTGGCAGGAGTGGCACAATGCCACGAGCCCCTAGCTCTAGGGGGCCCCAAACTGGCTTGGTTTAGAGCACAGAAGGGACGCTGATGGACTTCTTTATATTGAGGAAGGAGTCCCATTTGACTAATTCGCCACGGGCCCCAGACATTATAGTTACGCCACTGCTTAGTCCTAGTATGGGAGTTTAAATTACTGAATTAAAGTCGCCAAAAGCCTCCTAAAGGCACTACATAAACATTAAAAACTCACATTATCATTAGTGTCCGACCGAAACACGATTTTTAGCCGAAACCGAAACCGAAACCGAATATTCGGTTTTTTTCTGATTTCGGCCGAAACCGAAACCGAAACCGAAATTTTTGAAGACGTATCAAAATATTCAAAATTACTGTACAAATCGTAAGGAAAAGGTTATTGCAAGGATTTCTTATTTGAGGACGTTTCTTTTTTTGTTAAACAAAATAAAACACGTTTATTTTTAATGAAAATAGATATAACTAGGTACATGAAACTACCGTGAGACTTTAATCATAATTACACAAACGGATAACTCACGTATAAAAAGTCGAGTTGTTGGAGTGTGAACGCAACCTCTTTAGACCTAAGCGAACTGTTTTATAATATGTTTATGACACCATTGTCACTGTCAACACTTCTTACGTTAAATGCCTTCGTACCGAACACCACTCTTTCTATTTTCCCTATACACACGTTTTTAGTTCCACTTAAATTCATCAGGTTGTGCGCCCAGACACCATGATACGTGCCGAAATAGGGAAATAAATTTTAAAACTTTTAAATCGCGGATGAATACGGATTAGGTTACCGGTCGCCATTACGACATAACCTCGGACAGTCCGTCACTGACATCGCGAATTATTCTTCAACAACATGATCAGATTTAATCACCGACTCAGAAAGAGTATGAGAATTGCCGATATTTTGGAGTTTAAGAAACTGATAACTGTCAAGAAGAGTGAGAATACCGAAGGCAAATTAATTTAAGAACCGTCACGTAAGTCAGATATTTATGGATCCGAAATAAAAGTTATCCACGTACAGAAAAATAGTAAAATCTGCTTGAAATTACGAGAACCGTTTAGAATATTTTTGGTACCAGTGCTTCCGATATATAAGACTTGAGGTAAATATATGTTCCGTTTAAACTTAACCGGCCTCAAGGAAGAAAAAAGCACAGTGACTTCCGATTTTCTTGATGCAATACGTTCCGTCAAACGTATCCGATGCTAAGGAAGAAAGTCACCCGGTGGCACCAGGACAGGATAGGATAGGACAGGACAGGACAGGACAGGATGAACATGTTTTTTGGGGATTACTACACAACAGTGCCTATGTTATGAGAACGAAAATTCTGAAAAGAATCCGATAAAATACTGAAGACAGTTTTATAGAAGTTTACATGTTTATAGAAATTATACATTGTGCTGGAACAGATATCACTGGATTTGATATTTGATATCTGCAGAACAGTGATGAAGATGGATGGCTACCGAGCGTTGCGATGGACGCGTCGAAGCGAAGTCGAAGTTCACCAGCTGAAGAAGGGCTTTCCTCGAAGTTAAGGGTTTGCGTTCAAGGGAGGATGTTGGAGTGTGAACGCAACCTCTTTAGACCTAAGCGAACTGTTTTATAATATGTTTATGACACCATTGTCACTGTCAACACTTCTTACGTTAAATGCCTTCGTACCGAACACCACTCTTTCTATTTTCCCTATACACACGTTTTTAGTTCCACTTAAATTCATCACGAGTGATGCTCGACATGTTTCGGACTATTTTGTAGTCCTTCTTCCTGGAGCTTAGAGTACATATTTCAATTTGTACTTTTACTTTACGCGCCCGAATTAAGCCGAATGCTCCCGATGCGAGAGCCGCGAGAGGCCGCGAAGTAATTTCGGCCCGGCCGAAGGTTTCGGCCGGATTCTGGCCGAAACCGAAACTTCGGCCGAAATCACTTTTTTGGCCGAAATTGGCCGAAACCGAAACCGAAACCGAAACTTCGGTCGGACACTAATTATCATCTTATCTCCAACTACGGTTGGAATCAAGCCTCTTCTGTCTCTTAGGATGCGAGTGATTTGGCTGTAGTTCCCAAGTCCAATGCTGGTTAGGAAGTTCAATACACCATCAAACTACTACGCAGATATGTTCCGGTTTCCTAATCTTCTCCTTCGCCACAAAGCTCATAGAGAATTTGTAATTAAATTTCCCCATTAATACCTACCGAAAGACTTAGTGCAAGCCCGGGTTAAAACCCACGTCCTCTGCATGAGGGGCCGTAGGTCAACCCACAATACCCACAAGGACTCACAATTTATCTTATTTTTTAAATAATGATATTGATATCCCAAGCCATAACTTTTTAGTGATCCGATCACCTGCGAGTTATAGAATGTAACGATGACTGAAACATTTTGTATTAAGAGTATATTATCATGGAACAAACAGCTGATAAAGTGGTCGGTAGCCACGCGTACGTAGGTACAATCGCAAATTATCTCGGGTCAACTTCATAAACAAGAGAAGATCACATCAATATGACTATCCGGATCGAACCGCTTCTGTTGACACCTCGATCGATTGAGAAATTGCCAAAGCTATCTTTACACTTTTCGCCTTCGGGCATGAATAAGTTACAAGAATGCTTTATTTTTAATATATCTGGGTGCGCTGGGGTTTGTAGTGAATAGATGAATTAAACTAATGTTTTATGAAAGCGATAAAGTAACGCTAATCGGTACTGGTACGTAAACTTAAAGTAGTGAACGACTGAGTCGCTGTTGGGTTAAATTATGAAACAGTTTAGGAACCAGACTAAGAATGATTCTTAATTCAGTATAAAAACTTAGAAGCATTTTAGAGCCTGAGACTGTCGATAGAAATAGAAATGGAAGATTATCTAATTGTAGGTGACTGATCAATAAGTTAGAGGCGTCACGAGTTATGACAGAAGTTATAATCACAAGGCATGACGAAAAATGAAGAAGAGATAATAAATTGCACAATATTGCTAATTGATGGCCTTTTTTTGGGAAATGATAAACAAGTAATGGTGGACAAGTATTAAGTATTATTACCACATCATTGTTTGACCCATGACCTCTCAAGTAGAGGGCATGATTTCGAACCCAGGCTCGCTCCGCTAAGTTTTTCGGAATTTAAGTACGTATGAAATCTCATTTGAAATACCATAAGCTTTGGTGAAGGAAAACATCGTGAGGCAGCCTGTAATTAAACCTGAGTTCCCAATATACCGACGCCATTTGGAACTACAGCTCAAGCCATTATGAGAGGAGGCCTGTGCCCAGCAGAAGAACGCTGAACCTCGGGTTGAACGGCGATTGTTGAATTCGTATAATAGACGGCCTCGCTGTCGCTCGGTTTTCTAACAATACTCGACCAGCAATCGGCAACGACGATGACTGCTGGCTGAAGAGCAAAGTAAGTCGTGAACTAAATCAGTGTGCTTCTGAAATAGAAAATTATGAAAAGTAGAATATGACGCAGAGGCGTGACGCTGTAAGCAGCCGATGGCGTTTAAAGAAGATAGGTGTCTTATAAAAATAAGAAAACTTTATTAGCTGATACAAAAACACAAACACAATATTTTACACGGATACTTATTCCAACCGCCAAATGGCCGCCACTCAGTTATGTGTCACGATAAAATCCAGGATAATGTCGTGACGCTGATTTTTAGTGACGCCAGTTAGAGTCTTCAGAGGAGAGAAGATTAAGTTGTCGCAGTGATCCGCATAACTGGTTCCTTTCCTTTGGCTGTGCAAGTTCCTGGGGGCCCTATTTTTGAAAGCACATGTATGAAAATACCACTTGAAAGTGGTGAAAAATTGTGCTGGATTTTAAATACGAGTAGCATCACAGCTCTCATTGATCTTGTGCACTAGTCAAAATTTTGATTGGAGCTGTAGTTTTGGAGAAAAAAGCTGACTTATACCACTTTCGAGTGTTGTACGTGCTTTCAAAAATCGCCCTCCTGGCGTGCTTCTCCTACGGGATCTTTCATTTTCACATGACTATTCTTTTGGTTGCCATTATTCTTGTTCCTATTCCTGTATGTATTTTTATATTATTCACTTCCATGTTTCTATTCATGAATTAGGTATTTCTATTTTGGAAGATGTCTGACGCAATAGAGTACCTGCCATAACAAATTATATTTAGTTTTATTTAAATAGGTGGATGTGGTTACTATGTTGTTAAATAGGGTCGTATTATTTAACTATGTACCTATTCAAGTATTCATTGAAATGTGTGTGATAATGTTAAGATATACCAAGGTTATTATTTACCTGATAGTCGTAATTCCTCACTTGTACCTGAGAAATTCCATAAATGTACCGCTCAGAAATGACGGCATAGCGCTCAGAGTTATTTTATGATATGGTAACAGCCTTCTAAGCTTCATTCACGCTGGTTCATTTCATATGTTTTTTTTTGTCCATGGGCTTGTAGTCTATATATAGGTAGCCGAATGAGAAGTAAAGGAAATGTAACCATACCTAATGCATTTAAATTTTAATTACAATAAAAATCAAGACAGTATGTAATCTAACCTACGAAACATAATAAAGTGTAACTAATGACCTATACTTATGATGCAATAACTGTTTCTCTGTACAATCAAGACTACGTATGATCAATTATCGTGAATATTGCATCACAATTAGGTAAATTTATTCACATATCATTTATATTCATTGAACCTTATTAATAAGTAACTAATACTGTTATTCCTTAATTGCGATTAAAATTCCTACCCCCAGTGTGCCTGTGTCCACTTCGAACTGGATATAACCGGTTCTGCTATTTTCTTGACCCCGAAAATCCCTTTATCATCATAATTTATTTGTACGAGAACTAGTTACAAGCGGATCGATTCGCAAACCACTTGTAATCGGAACTGGTGGCTTATTAGGGTTCCTTTAGAACCGTAGTTTGCAGAAAATCTTTATTACTTAGGTAGTTGATTTCTATTATTTACATGACACTTAAAAAACAACTACAAATAAATATAAATTATATTAAAGATAAATTAACTAAAGTAGTTTAGTATTTTCTCTGTATTTCTGTATTTTTTAAATTTTTATGTGTAATAAAGTTTACATACATACATACTAAAATAAATCTAAATAAAACCAAGCTGGCTGAATTTCCTCGCTGCATCGTAATACTGATTCGCTGTGCGAGGAAGCTGCCAGCTCTTCGTCTCTATTAGCGTCGATTAGCTAGCCTCTTTGTGATTTATTTAAACAACATATGTGCGCTGGGACCCCACACACCTAAGGTTTCAAATTTTAAAATCGTTTCCTATATGCACAATACTCATAACTCAACTCTCCTATGTCTTCCAATAAGCCAGTCAAACGGCAATATTTTGGTCCTTTGAGCCGGATTTTCTAGAAAAACCGACTGTGATAGGCAAGTCCGACGGGAAAAGACCACACGGTCTGTCATCTTGACACGATTTTCACTCAAGATACAGACAAAGAAGGAAAGAGAAAGAGTCGAATTGGCTTAAACCACAAAATAAAGCAGGTAATATCATTTTATAATAATATTTGTGTACTTACGCGGAAACCTATTGAAGTAAGAAAATTGGTATTACCTAGCTACTTGAAGGGTTTCGTTCGATTAAAATAAGGACCATTAAGTATCATGAGGTGGACATAACACTCATCACCACTTCATGTAATGTAATAAATCTTATTCTACCATTTCATCGACGTAACCCTAATCCGCAAATTATTTCACGCTTTACTTTCTGATGTAGGCATGTTTATAAACTATGTAGCCAAGAAGAGAGATAAAGCAAGAAATCTTGTCCTATCACACCATGCATGACGGTACAATTATGGAGCAATTATCATAAGCATGCTTTTCCCATGTGATCAAATTACTACTAGGATAATGGGCCTGATAGAATATTTTCTTTAAAATAGCTTGAAATTTTTCTTTCACCTCAAGGTCATTTTTGCGATCTTCTAGTCTTCTACTACAGATTCTACTAGTCTTACTCAGCTTTCGAAAATATTAGCGTTCTGCTCTCTGAGTCGTTTTGTGAGATATTAATATACATAATACCTACGTTGTAATACCTGCGAAAGATAAGGTGTGTAAGTTAGAAAGTAAGTTTACTTAACTGTTTCTCGGTGAAACAGTCCTGCGGATGGATTTGGATGTAAAGTCATGATAGCAAAGTTTAAACCAATAAGTACCTATATCCTGAATAAACGTATAGGTTACCTTTTAGCCGAAAAAAACTAATTTTACGCAGACAAAGACGTGGGCTGAAACAAGCTTGAACCCAATAAATAGTCATTCATAATGTCTTTGTGTAATAAGACTAATAAGTCTGCTCAAACTTAAATGTGTCAAATCAGTCAGCTGTTTGTTCAAGTTTACGTCACTGTCAGTCAAGTCAGGTGTCAATTTTTGGCGGGTTAATTGTAGCAAATTTTGTAGCACTTTTTAGAAAATACGTATTAAATTATATTATTTAATAAAACGAAAAGACTGCGTTGCTCTATCATGTCTTATCGATAAGTGATGTCAAAGTTGAAGTGGTTCTCGAATGGCTACAATAATAAATAGGAAGGCGGCGAAACGTTCGTACCAGTTCAATTGTGCTCCACCGAGCGAACAGTGGAGCCAAATACAATTTTTATTGAACATAATTTATTTTAATAACCAAAATGCCACCTGTTGCAATACACGAAGAGGTAGGCATTATTTTTTTGTTTTATCTTACCTAATTTTCTCATCAATTTTTATCTTTTTTCGGCCTCTTTGTTAGTTTTAATTGTGATGCTAGTGTTATGATTCAAGAAGAAAAAATATTGTATTCTAATTTTTTTCCAGTCTCCAAAAACGAAGCTACGTGTAGCTATTATAGGACAGAGCACCTTTGCTGCGGAGGTCTTTAAGCTACTCATCAGAGATGGACATGATGTGGTTGGGGTCTTCACAGTTCTGGACAAGGGCAACAGAGAAGACCCACTAGGTAAGATTTGATTTTTAATGTTGATAAATGAGATTTTTAGTAAAGTAAATGTTTTCATACGATATGGTGGTTCAAAATACTGCTTAATGTAATATTTCTTACCATATCAT
The DNA here is from genome assembly GCA_932294345.1 of Pandemis cinnamomeana. Lineage (NCBI taxonomy): Eukaryota > Metazoa > Arthropoda > Insecta > Lepidoptera > Tortricidae > Pandemis > Pandemis cinnamomeana. The sequence continues at coordinate 5,128,586 of OW028720.1, forward strand.
ATATCTTGCTCGTTTGCCTTCCTTGTTATATAAAAAAAACAATGAATAAAATTTTCATGAATAATATGAATTTATACTGAAGGAAGATTGTTGGCTTTGCTTAAAAGTTTTTTTTGTAATATTACGGTACAGGAAGGAAAAGAATTATTTATTATACATGGGGTGTTGTTACGTTTGCATAACTATTTTACACATGTGCTTCTGGATTTCAAAGTAATGTCTTTATTTCAATTCAAAGTTTTCGAAGTAATGGTTTTTAATTGACATACCTACACTTATCCTTGACATTCTGTACTGGTTTCAGTATTCCAAACAAGAGGCTGACCTTGACAAAAGTATGCAGCAGTCAAAACTATGTCTTAAGTTATTCTATACTTTAATGAAGTGTATTATTTAATTTCTCAGCCACTATTGCTGCTCAAAATGGAAAGCCAGTATTCAAATACAAGACCTGGAGAGTCAAAGGACAAGTGGTGCCAGAGATCCTCGAGGAGTACAAAACAGTAAGTTTAAAGATTTTACAGTACAATGATTAAAGATTTTAAAGTTCACAAAAATATAAAATATATATATAAAAAATTGGAAAACTTGAATGAACAGCCAATGTCACTAAAAATTAAATATAAACTAGCATTTACAGTAACAACAACACAAATGAAATAACCACAATTACATATTATGTTATTTACAAGGACTAAAGTTGAAGCCTAAATATTTATGGTCTAGCTCTAGACTCTAGCTAGTTCATACTATGAAATTACATTTTAAAATAAAATAATCACATCAGCTTTTTCCCTATAAATAGACCATCAATAATTCCAATATTTTTACATATACCTATCCACATAAATTTTGAGTTGCAGTAAAAAAATGCTAATATACAAGTGGTACGAGTAGGACCTTATTCATCTAGATTCGTACCACCATCTTACCTTCAAATTCTGCCACCAAACATCATGTTCAGCTGCAGATAGTAATAAGAGATGACCCAATTACTTTCCCTTCTCTGTTATGTAAGATAAAAGATATACACAGATATAAGCTGAATAATTACTTAATTTGGGTCAGCATAGTACTAATGTCTCAAATGAAACCTAACAATAGTTAAATTGGTTCATTAAGATAAACCTAATTGTAAGTGATAAATTTCTTTAGACCAGAAATGAAACTGTTCCCTCAGCCTACTGCTCTCCTGAACTCACTTATCATTTAGAATACCACTTGATATTGTCTATACAACACATTGTAGATGCATGATCATAACTCCAAAACATTGAATTAGACAATGAAAACCAACTTTAACTCGTAACAATAAGGTTCACGTGTCAGAAATTTGAATTGACCTTGAAATATTTAAAACTTGTTTAATATGTTTGTTTATAAATTAGGGTAAGTATGTTACATAAGCAACTGGTAGTTGGTATGTAACGCATTGTGTAACAGCCGATTAAGTATGCACCTAAGTAAATTTTGTTTTTATGTTTTTTATTTTATTTGGTATGGAGATAGTTTGAGTTATTGGGAAGGACATAGGATAGTTGCTGTCACGGAAAAGTGCACACCTAGTTCTCGTGGGGTAGCAATAAATGATTTTTTCGCAGACGAATTCGGGGCAACAGCGGCTAGCAAACCATCACTATTTTGATTCCCCTTTCCACCTATAGGCACGCTCACCATCATGCTAAACGTAGCCTTTACCTTTGATTTATGTATGTATGTACTAAAAAAATGTCTTTAAAATCGATGAAACATCTACATATGTATGTATGTATGTATGTAAACTCTTTATTGTGCAAAATAAACAAGACAAAATACAATTGACAAACACTGAGATACATGCACAAAGGCGGACTTATCCCTTTAAGGGATCTCTTCCAGTCAACCTTTGAGTATCAACATATATTGCGCAAGTTATGGAAATTACCTAATTACACAATGTTTAACACTCCATGGTCTATGGAATGATAACCCATGGTAGGTATTATCACATTTAACCTCCGCATCTTATCTGCAATGCCATAGCCTCTACTCTCAAATGATATCACCATGGTTTATATAAGATGATAATGTATTTAGCAAATGTTATGATAGACAATGACAAATAACTACATAAATAATTTTATTAAATGCGGTTTGATTTTTCTATAAACAACTTTTGCTTGGTCACGCACGTTAGCACCCGAATATACCCGAATACTTCCGATCGCTTTCCAAATTGCAATACCTGGGGGACTACTCTGAGTTCGCTGATCTTCGAACTTCGAATTTAAGGGTACAGGGGCAGCGCTAATCTTGTTCCATTATGCAATACAACTCAACCCCACGAGACCACACGCCGAATATCCGGTAACCGGTAAAACAAGTATCTTTTACAACTTCAGTATGTATTTTCACACGTATGGTTTCTATAATGGACCCCGTCATAGCATCATGTTACTTTTAAGCAAACATAGAATTATAACCAAATACTTGTTCCAGGTGAAAGCCGACATCAATGTCCTGCCATTCTGCACACAGTTCATTCCCATGGAAGTGATAACATATCCCAAATACCAGAGTATCTGCTACCATCCCAGCATACTGCCGCGCCATCGAGGCGCATCTTCCATCAACTGGTAAGTAACTGGTACCACCAACCAAATATATAGTCTATAACCTCAAGATTGAAAATGAAAATCATGTTATAGGCGATGCGGCTAGAAACCCATCACTATTTTGATTCCTCTTTCCACCTATACGCCTATCGTGTTAAACGTGGCCTTTAGATCTTGTTACCTTAGGCTCTGTCTACCCCGTAAGGGATATAGACGTGATTTTTTTATGTATATGTGTGTTGCGCTAGCATATTTGCATGTCGATAAGACGTGGCTGTCCACTTGTAAGTTCTACTTTAGCGACATTGTCATTTGATAGGAAGTTGGATGAAAAATGATAGATCACTTATTTTGGTCGACCGTATCTTGGTTCAGTTAGGCCATCGCCACCGCGTATACGCAGTGACATGTCGTAGACGTCATGTTTTCTTACCGTTTTTTCATACATTTTGTGGCGTAAAAGCGCCGTCAACATCTTTTACGCACCAATGTGGTTGGACCTTTACTGAAACAAAAACTATTTAGTAATGTTAAAGTGTGTTGTATGTGTCAAGGTTTAAATCAGATTTAGCGACTAAGTTTAAGACTGCATGAAACACGAAGCCCTCCCGCCGACGGCAGCCAACGTATATAACCTCTGTCAAAGCACGTGACCACTTTGGTCATGTCATAAGAAGTATCGTAAATTAATAGAAGTAAGAATAAATGCTGATTTAATAAAAAAAACTGACTTTGTATTAGGTATTGTTTGGTGCGTGTTTAGGAAATAGTTTAGGTGCATTGGGGTAAATTCGGAATTGGGGGAATTTCGAAAATCGTGGATATCCAGTAAACGGGGTACAATTCCATAAACTGGCAACGCTTATCTAGAAACCAAAGACATTGGAGCTTCTAGGTAAGTGTTGCTAGATTATGTAATTGTTCCCCGTTTAGTAGATATCCATGAGTTTCGAAATTCCCCCAATGCACTATATTTTCGAATATAGTCAAGATTGTGGTGATGTTTTGTTATCAGTTTTAAATAGCTAGGTACTTGCGCCGATGAGTCTCAAAAGCAAAACAACAAAAATAAATGTAACAAGTGACTATGTAATATTTGACGTTAATTTTCTATTCATGAAAAACGCAAACAATCTACGAATACGTTAAAATTTAAATTCCTGTCTATCATTCGGGCGAGCAACAAGAGACTTTATTTTTATATGAAAAAGTTGAGTTTAAAGGCACATAGGTGTTAAAATTTGCATGTTTTCGCATACGATTTGCATTAATATTTGCCATGACGCGGGTACGAATTCGTCAATACAAAGCATACCGTGACCTTGCACTTCACACATAGGTACATTTATTTAAGACTAGCTGATGCTCGTGACTTTCACTTCAAAGCTTTCAAGTAGTTACTGTGTATTAACACTATTTTATAAAACTGTCTAATTCGAATCCATTCAAAACTGGGTATTTTTTACATTCCAATTATTCTGTTTCACATTTTATTTCATATTTTTTACGTTTACTTTAAACCATTCAAATACATTTCTGTACATAAATGATAGTGATAGATATCGTTTTTAAGCGACAATAGATCGCCTTGTCTTTCTAGCCTCTTTATTTCCGTAATATTACTGCTCCGATTTGTGGTACCTAATCAATAAAAGACTCAGAAATTATACTTGTATGTATCGTATTGTATTGTTTACCTACAGGCTATACCTACTACAGACAAACAAAATACCAATTTTTTACGGTTAGCGCATAGCAATAGGTAAGTGAATCAGCTATAATAGTCTTTAGTCATGTTTATTAAACTTTGATAATCTGTACGCGACCCACGGCAAAGTCATAAACAACCTATTTAAAAGATAAAAGTATTTTTAAATATCTTTCATCTTATAACAAATCATTTATTCCTCTCCTGATGCATATATGCAATGGTACGAAATAAATATTCGAATAAACAAATTAGTCGATCAATTTTATGCGAACAATCGAAGCAGGTCTGCAAGCGGCTCAATAGAACCATGCGGATATACAAAATTAGGCTAGATTTCAGTAAATAATAATAAAACTGAACACGCCGCTCTACTGCGTGAAGGTGTATTCCAACGTCTCAACCGCTCTAGTTAAATGTCATTATTCCCTATCCTCTCGCGATTTTCACCACAACGGACGGACAAGCCGCACGTTTTCATAAAAACTGATTTTGAGCATCATCTCTTTTAAAATATGGTTGCGAGAATAATGACGAACAAATGACATAGGGACGCTGAATATTGACTCTACCATACCTACTCGGCTATTGCTAGCTGCAGGGTGCTAGTACCTCACAACAAAACCAACACTGAATTTTTAATATTTTATTTCTCCTTGATATGCCGCTGTTCTGGTATAGCCAGGCAAAATCTAGGTTTCGTCCGTTGACGACTTATTGCTGTATTCCCTACTAGTAAATTTACGCGGTTTCACTGACATGCGCGAGCCGCGTGCGTCATACGTTTATGTACTTATATGGTTCTGTAATGGTTATGGTTACGCCGCGCCTCGCTCGAAGTATGGCCAAATCCTTTTGGCCGGGAGAACTGTTTCTAAAATATATCCGTCCTTCTCTTCCAGGACTTTAATAGAGGGCGACACAGTCTGTGGCCTGTCCATATTCTGGGCAGACGACGGCTTGGACACCGGCCCGATCCTGATCCAGAAGAGTTTTCCCGTCACCATCGATGACACCGTCGACTCTATTTACAATAAATACTTGTATCCGGAAGGTGGGTTCAGATATTCTATAAGTCAGTGTTTAACTGTCTCTACTACATTAGACCTGCTGAAGTGAGAGGGGTGATGGTTTTCGATACAAGAGATTTATTAAACACTACTTGAAATCACTACACTCGTATTCTCATTTACTTTGTCGATAGAACTCAATTGCTGATCATTGCAAAGCGCCTAGGAGATGTAGGTAGGAGTGTGGAGGTGTGCTTAAGTCACGATTTTGATAATGAAATATGTGTAACCTTTTTTCAAAGACATATACGGTCAGACGTAGGCCTAAGTTAAAACACCCGATGGTGAAATGCAACGTTTTCATTGAATGTATGTTGTTTAATGTTAAACTTTTTTTTATATTTTAGGTATAAAGGCCTTAGCTGAGTCAGTGAACATGGTAGCAAGTGGCACCGCGCCGAAACTCACGCAGACCGAGAAAGGAGCCACTTACGATCCTGCTCTGTTCAAACCCGAGACGCATCAGGTGAGACATCCAAGTTAAAAGAAAAATACATTATACAAACAAAACTAACTGGTCACTTCCATACAATGTTGAATGAAAAATGGACCGTTATTTTTTGCTTGTGAGTATGCGAGTGAGGCGAGAGAACGTTTTGAAAATACTACGTCTAGCTTGCTCTCGCGTATAGTTTAAAACTACTGTAGAACGAATGGCGTAGCTTGAAAGGCCTGTGGGAGGTGCACCACCTCAGATGGCAAATTCCAGGGAGTGTAGGAGGATGGAAGTTTTTGTTTTTTATTTCCTTAGTGAACACGCGTCCTAATCAAATTAAGGATTTTCTTGCACAATTAAATTACTACTTAAAACCATGTACTATCAACGGAACACGAGGCATAAAAGACCTTGTCGATAACCTTATTTTACTATCAGTCAGCTGTCTTTATGTAGCACTGAAAAAATACATTATTGGAATCGTAATAAGGCAAATTTTTGTTTGTTTAATTTTACGATCATGTCAAAGATTATTAAAATAATAAGTTTGAGATTTGATGGCCCGCGCCATGATTTTGAAATAATAACAATCCGATGTTTGTGATCTTGAAATATCACGACGTGACACACAATTTTATCAAAGAATAAACGTGATGCTCTTTCATCAATACATAAGTAGTATAAAACAAAGTCGGTTTTGGCTGTGCCGTTCTATGCATGCTTAGATCTTCAAACCTACGCAAAGGATTTTGATGCGGTTTTTTTTAATAGATAGTGATTCAAGAGGAAGGTTTATATGTATAATTCTATGCAGACGGAGTCGCGGGCAGAAGCTAGTTGATTTATAAATAAAAAGTAGCAGATTAATTGACCAAAATGTCAATTTTCTACCGTTTGAACGGATATTGTTTAGATAATCTTGACAATTGCTATGCAGCTTTGTTTCGTTGTCTTGAAAAATTGCTACCTAGTTACTGCATTTTGCACAGCAGGAGGTAGAGCCTTATTGTATAAGGTCTGACCTGTAGGCTTATTACCTAACTCGCTCGCAATCGCCATCGTGTTCATTTTGACAGTTCATGTATGGGCTGACAATTGGCATCGGAATCAGCTAGCTGTCACATTCATACAATATTTTGTTAAGATAGGTATGTGATATTTTTTTAATGCATATTCCCGATTGTCTACAGATCGACTGGTCCAAAGGAGGCGTGGCTCTACACAACTTCATCCGCGGCCTCGACTCCTCCCCCGGAGCGACCTCCTTCATCCAACCCCAGAGCAAGGACGGCGTGGAGGAAGGCAGCGACGCCACCGTCGAGATCAAGTTCTTTGGCTCCGGCTTGTGGGGCGGGAGTGAAGTGGAGGGGGACCGACTGGTCGTGCCCGGCCTGAAGACCGCGGCGGTGGTTCACGAAGGAGGTCTGCTGATTACTGCTAATGATGGTGTCAAAGTAAGTTTAATTTTTTATGCGATTGTCTGTTTTTTTTTTAATTTCTTCGCTTTTGCGCTCCAGATGCTGAGGCTTTTAGGCCAAGTCATTTTTTTAAATCACTACATAGTATAAAATAAAGTCGCTTTTTCTGTCCTCAAGTCCGTATGTATGCTTATATCTTCAAAACTACACAACGGATTTTGATGCGGTTTTTTTTTAATAAATAGAGTGATTCAAGAGGAAGGTTTATATGTATAATACATGCATAATATACCGTGCGAAGCCGGGGCGGGTCGCTAGTTATAATATAAGAGTTAGTACCTAATAATATGGGAGCGTACAATTGAAGCATACCTATGTGGTTTAGGTAAAAGATCGAAAAAGAGTTTTTGTTATTATGTACGTACTTAAGCAACTTTAAAGCATAACTTATACTTCATTTACCTACTACTTCCAAACTGGGACAATATCCTCAGTGACCGAGACGAAACGCTCAAAACCGGGGCATGTCGCGCCGTACCGAGACTTATAGCAACACTAATGTAGATGATGTGATATCTGACTCCTAGAACCATTTTATAACTCAGCGCCCAATTTCAGCTTAACGTCCAACGTCTAAAAGTGAACGGCAAAATGATAAACGCCCAGAACTTCTTCAAGTCCAGCGAAAACAAAGTTGCTTTGGAGCTGACGGCGGAAGAGAAACAATTCGTGGAAAGCGTCAGAGACGTGTGGAAGGCCATATTGAGAATAGATATAGAGAATGACACGGATTTCTTCAACTCTGGTGCAGGTTTGTAAATTTTGCTTCTGATTCGTGTATTGTGAATTATAAAATGGAAAACAACGAACTGATCTTACTGTTCGGTGGTTAAAAAAAACTTATTACCTTAGCGGTAGCCACTCCAATAAAAGTATTTCAAGCTTTTATTCAAGTTTTTTTTGCTGACTACTTTTGGTCATCGATACCTACTGTCGTCTAATCTACAATATTTATACAAAATTTAAAGTCACTCCGACTGCTAGAAGTAGTCAAAACCTGAATTACTAATTTTGAAAACAACGTTAAACAAAGTTAAAATAAAAGCATCGAGTCACTTAAAATTCTCATACGTAAAAAGTCATAGTAAGTATTCTTATAATTTTAATCCCCAGGTTCCATGGACGTAGTGAGACTAGTGGAAGAAGTGAAAGACCTGGCGAACCTGGAACTACAGAACGAAGACATATACATGAACACGACGTTCGAGGAATTCTACAACATGGCTGTAGCGAAGAGTCGAGGCGGTTCCGGTATAAAAGAAGTCGTGTACGACGGAGTAGAATTAGACGTTAACAAGATGAAAATTAAATTCGCCACTCAATTGTTTATAAATGGGGAGTTCGTTAATGCTGACAGCGGGAAAACTTTGACACTGATTAATCCGACGGATGAGACTGAGATATGCAAAGTGCAGAGCGCTAGTGCGAAGGATGTGGATAAGGCGGTGAAAGCGGCGAAGGTGGCGTTTGAAGAGGGAGAGTGGTCCAAGATCAGTGCGAGGGAGCGAGGGGCGTTGCTGTTCAAGTAAGTGTTCAATTTTGTAGAATTTAATACAAGCTCAAAAAGGTTAGAACGCCTCAATTCCATTGCGTCGATGTTGCATCTACTCTTTGACTTTGACTTTGGACGTGAGAGAAAAAGATGAATGTATTTTATCGACCTCGCAGTTATGCCGTAGCTAAACACTATTATTGAATCAAGATATTAACGGTTTTGACCACCTTTAAAAGTACCAAGCGCGAGAAAATCTTGTGTTTTTGCAACAAGGTTTGATATTTTTTTGTAATAGAAATGTATGCTAAAATAAATAGAAAGTATTATTGCCAAATGCTAACACAATCTGTGTTACTTACTTACCATTGGTTCTCTAGTCTTAATTAGTTCAGTTAATCTTTTAGACTAGGCAAATTTTCAACATTAAAAATATACTACTTTGAAGTAAATCAACAAACTTTCCCTTATGCTATAGGAGACTTATATGACATTCGTTTCCCTCCAGACTCGCGGATTTAATGGAGCAGCACAAAGAAGAGCTCGCCACGATAGAGTCCATCGACTCCGGCGCCGTTTACACTCTCGCGCTGAAGACGCACATCGGCATGTCCATAGAGACGTGGCGGTACTTCGCGGGATGGTGCGACAAGATACAGGGCGCGACTGTACCTATCAACCACGCCAGGCCCAACAGGTACGTTTAAGCACGGTCATAATCGTTTTCGCTCTAGTACACAATGAATCACGTAGGCTACAGAACGTGGCTACAGGCGTGCCTCATGGCCTAGACCTCCTTTTACTGGAGGGTTTGGGTTATAGTTCCCACGCGGGCCCAGTGCGGATTGGGAACTTCACACACACCATTGGATTGCTTCGCAGATGTGTGGAGGTTTCCTCACGATGTTTTTCTTCACCGAAAAGCTCATGGCAAATTTCAAATGTAATTTCGCACATAAATTCCGAAAAACTCAGTGCGAACCCAGGATTCGCCACGATCCTTTGCTTGAGAGGCCACAGGTCAAACCACTAGGCTACCACGGCTTAACATGAGCACAGTTTCGATTCCTACTCAAACCCATTTCAAAATGTTTAGTTAATTATGATGACATTTATACGTAATCATTATATGTTCGATAAAGAACAATGTTATAAAACAAACACTGATCGTTCTGCCTAAAACCCTTCACCTACTATTCCAAAACAAAATACTTAACACTTTATTTTTCTACAGAAATTTAACGATAACCAAAAAGGAGCCTATTGGCGTGTGTGCTCTGATCACGCCGTGGAACTACCCGCTGATGATGCTGTCGTGGAAAATGGCCGCCTGCCTCGCCGCCGGCAACACTGTCGTCATGAAACCCGCTGCAGTGAGTTTTTTTTTTAATTTCAATGGCATGTGGCAAAGGAGTTGGTTAGTCACCATGAATAATATGTCACACTAAAATGATCTATCTTGCGCTACCGTATCGCATGCATCAGCGGTTATTGACAGTTTAACGTGGACCTTTGAATTTATACGCTGTCTTAAAATTAATATTTGAGGACCTCGCCCGCTACGATAGCGATGGCGACTGTACCGCCGGCCGAATCAAGTATCAATCCATAAGACTGAGTGAGACAGCAAGACAAACTCAAATAGCATTCTCAGAGCTCACGGACTATAGTTACTTAGCAAACGCCCCTTAAGGTTGACGCAGGCATAACCCGCTAAACCCGACCCGCTCAGTATTCTTTGTATGAAGCTCTTCGCTTCAGAACGGCAACGCCTCGCCTAGCATTTAAAGGCGGGGCTTTGCCGTGCGGTTGTGTGGGTCAACCTCTAAACGTCGTTATTTTTTTAGGTGTGTCCCCTAACCGCCCTGAAGTTCGCCGAGCTGTCAGTGCTGGCGGGCATCCCGCCTGGCGTGATCAACATCCTCCCGGGCAGCGGCACCGTGTGCGGACAGGCGCTGGCCGACCATCCGATGGTCAGGAAACTTGGATTCACCGGCAGCACTGAGATAGGTCAGTGAACCCGCCATCAGTGATTTAATAAAGAATCTTGTACGTGTATAGTTTCTGCAGTGAAATCAGTTGTACAGTAGTCGGTGCGAAAACCTACCTCAAGACACCTAAGTCTCCAATGTAATAACTATTCCATTTGGAGTGGTTTTGTAACTTTCCTTTGCTAGAATTCCTGCCTAAATTCAGAAAAATCAAGGAAAACCTACAAAGTCACGGAAAACCAGAATGTGACATTTTCGATCGTTCTTCACTCTTTCCTAGCGCTTACTCATCATGAAATGTGTTTTTACGTCTAGGAATTTTAACAAAGTAATTAAATGCCTTTGCCCAGCAGTGGAACACCAAATTGGCTATAAAAAAAAACTTTATAAATAGTACAAAAAATAAATACTCGCTTACCGCACACTTGTCGGCGTAGTCTGGTAAAAACTAAGGTCGTAATGTTTCCACTATCCTTTCAGTTACCTTTAACATTAAAGACTAACTACATTTATTAGACTAACTAAACAGATCTATATGGGGAATGTGAGTGGTAACGCTGGGAGGGGAAGGCAGGCCTAGACGGACGTTCCGAGACCACAGGAGACGTTTTGGAAAAGGTCAGGTCAGGAGTACCCGAAACCGTCGAGCATGTATGAAGAGATTGATGAATGTGGATGAAGCAAAAGAAGTATGTCACGAACGTAGCAAGTGGAACAAAGTAGTCTCTGCCACCCCTGTGGGAAAGAGGCGTGACGGTATGTATGTATGTGTATGTTAACATTAATAATTTAATATTCATTTCAGGTCAAACCATAATGAAGTCATGCGCCGCGTCGAACATGAAGAAGGTATCCCTGGAGTTGGGCGGCAAGTCCCCGCTCGTCGTATTTGAGGACTGCGACATGGACAAAGCTGTCAGGAACGTGAGTATTCTTCTGCACAGACTCTTTCCCAATACAGAATCCAGATAACAATAGGGTGGCAGGCCCGGTCTTCGGGAGCTCAAACTGCACCCAAACAACGTGACCCATCAGGTTATCCCACATCATTTAGTTGCCACCCTATCTTATACAAAGAACTGGCAAGGCTTAGAGCGCGAAGGGGCGTCTATACGTTTATTTAGGGGGGGGGGTTTGTTTTATTTTCTTCATTAATGCAATTAGTTAATGTTTCCTACTAACGATCATTAGCAAATTGACGGCTCACGGATAATTAAGTATAATTAACATGGTTCCAATGAAGACGTAATTATAAAATGACATTAGGCGATTCGTATTTGAACGTCCAAATTAATGATTGTTACTGTTATTAGATAATTAGTGAGAAATTACCTTTTGCCCATTACGTAATGACTCTAATTATGCAATTAGTTAATGTTTCCTACTAACGATCATTAGCAAATTGACGGCTCACTGATAATTAAGTATAATTAACATGGTTTCAATGAAGACGTAATTATATAATGACATTAGGCGATTCGTAATTGAACGTCCAAATTAATTATTGTTACTCTAATTAGATAATTAGTGAGAAATTACCTTTTGCCCATTACGTAATGACTCTAATTACGCAATTAGTTAATGTTTCCAGCTAACGATCATTAGCAAATTGACGGCTCACGGATAATTAAGTATAATTAACATGGTTTCAATGAAGACGCAATTTTATAATGACATTAGGCGTTTCGTAATTGAACGTCCAAATTAATGATTGTTACTCTAATTAGATAATTAGTGAGAAATTACCTTTTGCACATAACGTAATGACTCTAATTATGCAATTAGTTAATGTTTCCTACTAACGATCATTAGCAAATTGACGGCTCGCGGATAATTAAGTATAATTAACATGGTTTCAATGAAGACGTAATTATATAATGACATTAGGCGATTCGTAATTGAACGTCCAAATTAATTATTGTTACTCTAATTAGATAATTATTGAGAAATTACCTTTTGCCCATTAATGACGTAATGACTCTAATTACGCAATTAGTTAATGTTTCCAGCTAACGATCATTAGCAAATTGACGGCTCACGGATAATTAAGTATAATGAACATGGTTTCAATGAAGACGCAATTTTATAATGACATTAGGCGATTCGTAATTGAACGTCCAAATTAATGATTGTTACTCTAATTAGATAATTAGTGAGAAATTACCTTTTGCCCATTACGTAATGACTCTAATTACGCAATCAGTTAATGTTTCCAGCTAACGATCATTAGCAAATTGACGGCTCGCGGATAATTAAGTATAATTAACATGGTTTCAATGAAGACGTAATTATATAATGACATTAGGCGATTCGTAATTGAACGTCCAAATTAATTATTGTTACTCTAATTAGATAATTAGTGAGAAATTACCTTTTGCCCATTACGTAATGACTCTAATTACGCAATTAGTTAATGTTTCCAGCTAACGATCATTAGCAAATTGACGGCTCACGGATAATTAAGTATAATTAACATGGTTTCAATGAAGACGCAGTTTTATAATGACATTAGGCGATTTGTATTTGAACGTCCAAATTAATAACGTTACTGTAATTAGATGATAAGTGAGTAATTACCTTTACCCATTACATAATGACTCTAATTATGCAATTAGTTAATGTTTCCTACTAACGATCATTAGCAAATTGACGGCTCACGGATAATTAAGTATAATTAACATGGTTTCAATGAAGACGCAATTTTATAATGACATTAGGTGATTTGTATTTGAACGTCCGAATTAATAACGGTACTGTAATTAGATGATTGATTACAGAGTAATTACCTTTACCCATTACATAATGACTCTAATTATGCAATTAGTTAATGTTTCCTACTAACGATCATTAGCAAATTGACGGCTCACGGATAATTAAGTATAATTAACATGGTTTCAATGAAGACGTAATTATATAATGACATTAGGCGATTCGTAATTGAACGTCCAAATTAATTATTGTTACTCTAATTAGATAATTAGTGAGAAATTACCTTTTGCCCATTACGTAATGACTCTAATTACGCAATTAGTTAATGTTTCCAGCTAACGATCATTAGCAAATTGACGGCTCGCGGATAATTAAGTATAATTAACATGGTTTCAATGAAGACGTAATTATATAATGACATTAGGCGATTCGTAATTGAACGTCCAAATTAATTATTGTTACTCTAATTAGATAATTAGTGAGAAATTACCTTTTGCCCATTACGTAATGACTCTAATTACGCAATCAGTTAATGTTTCCAGCTAACGATCATTAGCAAATTGACGGCTCGCGGATAATTAAGTATAATTAACATGGTTTCAATGAAGACGCAGTTTTATAATGACATTAGGCGATTTGTATTTGAACGTCCAAATTAATAACGTTACTGTAATTAGATAATTAGTGAGAAATTACCTTTTGCCCATTACGTAATGACTCTAATTACGCAATTAGTTAATGTTTCCAGCTAACGATCATTAGCAAATTGACGGCTCACGGATAATTAAGTATAATTAACATGGTTTCAATGAAGACGCAGTTTTATAATGACATTAGGCGATTTGTATTTGAACGTCCAAATTAATAACGTTACTGTAATTAGATGATAAGTGAGTAATTACCTTTACCCATTACATAATGACTCTAATTACGCAATTAGTTAATGTTTCCTACTAACGATCATTAGCAAATTGACGGCTCGCGGATAATTAAGTATAATTAACATGGTTTCAATGAAGACGCAGTTTTATAATGACATTAGGCGATTTGTATTTGAACGTCCAAATTAATAACGTTACTGTAATTAGATAATTAGTGAGAAATTACCTTTTGCCCATTACGTAATGACTCTAATTACGCAATTAGTTAATGTTTCCAGCTAACGATCATTAGCAAATTGACGGCTCACGGATAATTAAGTATAATGAACATGGTTTCAATGAAGACGCAATTTTATAATGACATTAGGCGATTCGTAATTGAACGTCCAAATTAATGATTGTTACTCTAATTAGATAATTAGTGAGAAATTACCTTTTGCCCATTACGTAATGACTCTAATTACGCAATTAGTTAATGTTTCCTACTAACGATCATTAGCAAATTGACGGCTCACGGATAATTAACATGGTTTCAATGAAGACGCAATTTTATAATGACATTAGGCGATTCGTAATTGAACGTCCAAATTAATGATTGTTACTCTAGTTAGATAATTAGTGAGAAATTACCTTTTGTCCATTACGTAATGACTCTAATTATGCAATTAGTTAATGTTTCCTACTAGCGATCATTAGCAAATTGACGGCTCGCGGATAATTAAGTATAATTAATTAACATAGGGGGTGTTGAAGTATTACGTAAGCGCTTGAGGGGGTTGGGGGGTCTTTGCTTTGCTTATTTTTGATGACATGGTGGGTGGGGGGATTCGATCTGGTGATTACGTCAGCAGTTTCGATTCGAATTGCTACTCACGAGTCTAAAAAAATCAGAATCCATTAAAAGAAAAATCCATATAGGTACCAATGATTACGTAAGTATGGGAGGGAGGGGTAAGAGGTTTGCTTACTTTTGCTGACAAGTGGAAGGGGGGGGGGGGGTTAATAATTGTAAAAAATCTGCTTACGTAATACTTGAATGGCCCCCATGGAAGAGTTATGGTTATGGGTGTCATATGTATTTATTTACATATTTTAATAAATATTTGTAATCCTCCAGGGCATGGGCTCAGTGTTCTTCAACAAAGGTGAGAACTGCATCGCTGCCGGCCGGCTGTTCATAGAGGAGAGCATCCACGACGAGTTCCTGCGGCGCGTGGTCGAGGAGACCAAGAAGATCAGCATCGGGGACCCGCTCAACCGCGGCACCTCGCACGGCCCGCAGAACCACAAGGCGCACATGGACAAGCTCATAGAGGTAGGACGGCACCAGTGTTAGACACATTAAACTGACAAGCACTAGTAATGGTCACTTCATTCTTAATTTAAAGACAATACACAATACAAAAATCAAGTCTGTATCCCTTACGGGGTAGACAGAGCCTAAGGTGACAATATCTACAAGCCACGCTTAGCAAGATTGTGGGGCTAGGTATAGATGGAAAATGGAATCAAAATAGTAGTGGGTTGCTAGCCGCATCGCCTATAACATGATTCCTATGATTTTCGCCCAATCCCTCGATGGGCTTTTACCATCTGCGCGGGAAGAGAAGCAACTGGTACATTCTATGTTCTTTCTTTACTCCCAGACCAGCATGGAAGCGTCTATCAAAAACCTTGCTTACCTACTCGCAGAATGCGATGGACTTGGGTATAGCACCCACGCATACCACACAGGCTCTTTGCAGTTACAAGTTGTTGAATGCGAGTGTTACAACTCCGTTGGACAGCATGACGTTTCGGTAGAAAAGTTCCAACTGTTCATTTGAAAAACGTGTTTAATTGGCAGTGTTCATTTTTTTTTAAACTGTGTTTTAACACCTTTATTTGATAAAATGGACTATTTCAAGCAACTAATTTGAATATTATGCTTTTACATAGCTTTGTTAATTAATAATAAATATTTTTTCGCTGTTTGATAATTCGTGAATTTAGACAGAATCCCAATCGCCTTCGTTCGGCTGGCTATAAAAAAAACGGCTTTGTCTATGGTTTTGTCGATTTGACAGTGACACGTGACAGTTGCCATAGCTAAACTTTTTTTTTTCATTTTTGTGGCAAACATTCGATGCTGGATTCTGTCTAAAAACCGGGTCGTTCGGTCAAACAAAGGTTCAAAGTACTTTTACAAAAATATCTGCAATCATAAAGTATTTTTGAAATCGGATAAGATAAATCGGATAAATGATGGTTTTCCTCGAAATGGTTTTCGAATTGGAGCATACTAAAAAAAATTAACAATGCCAATTGTCTTCGTCTCCCTCAGTTCTGCGAAGCCGGCGTTAAGGACGGCGCGACGCTAGTCCTGGGCGGGAAGCGCGTCGACCGCCCCGGCTACTTCTTCCAGCCAACCATCTTCACCGACGTCACCGACGACATGTTCATCGCCAAGGAGGAATCCTTCGGTCCCATCATGATCATCAGCAAATTTAGCAGCAAGTAAGTAGTCTACTTTTAATTCCTAAATATTTGTATTAATTTTATTTTGGTAACCTAATCCTATCCTATAATTCTACTCTATATTGGCTAATCTGTATGGCCATAAGAATAAAAGTAGTCTGCTTAAAGAAAAGGAATAGTCAATTTTAGCAGCAAGTGAGTAGATAGTCAATTTAGGCACCAATTGAGTAGTCAAGTTTAGCAGTAAGTGAGTAGATAGTCAATTTAGGCACCAATTGAGTAGTGAATTTTAACACCAATTGAGTAGTCAATTTTAGCAGTACCTAAGTGAGTAGATAGTCAATTTTGGCACCAATTGAGTAGTCAATCTTAGCAGCAAATGAGTAGATAGTCAATTTAGGCACCAGTTGAGTAGTCAATCTTAGCAGCAAATGAGTAGTCAATATTAACGATTTATCATATGAAAACGCAATGAGCTAAATGTTAAATAACTTTTCTGCTGTTACCTTGTAGCGACCTTAGCGCCACCTAGTGGTCGACTACATAAACTGCTACGTCGCAATGTTCTGCATCGCACCAACGAAGTTTCGCAACGCGGAAGCATAAATACAATTTCCAATTCTCTTCCAAGACTTCGGTTCCAGGAATAACATCTACCATTCTTGTTAAGAGAGCTTCCGAGAACCACATGATTTTTCTACCTATCTATGCTACGGTCACTTATGTCTGTTTATTAGAACGTGGTGAAACAGGTGTTAACAGGTCACAATGCGGGTGGTAGGGCCTTGTGCAAGGTCCGTCCGGATCGCTACCACCATCTTACTCACTAATCCTGCCGCTAAGTAGCAGTGCTTGCACTGCTGTGTTCCGGTGTGGAGAGTATAGCCGGGGAAATTACGGGCACAAGAGACATTGCATCTTAGTCCTCTAGGTTGGCAACGCATCTGCAATCCCTCCGGGGTTGCGGGTGTCTATTGGCAGTGGTGATCACTTACCATCAGGTGACCCACTTGCTCGTTTGCCTTCCTATTCATATAAAACAAAAAACAATGTCTTCCAGGAACCTGGACGACGTGATACGGCGCGCGAACAACACGGAGTACGGGCTGGCGAGCGGCGTGTTCACGCGGGACGTGTCGCGCGCGCTGCAGTTCGCGGAGCGCATCGACGCGGGCACCGTGTTCGTCAACACCTACAACAAGACCGACGTGGCGGCGCCCTTCGGCGGGTTCAAGCAGTCCGGCTTTGGGAAGGATCTGGGTAAACATTTCGTCTATATACATCCCACTGCTACAGGCCTACAGAATGAGAGCGGGCTCAGTGTGGATTAGACTTGCTTCAGGTTTCCTCATGTTATTATCCCTCATGGTAAATTTCAAATGAAATTCATGGGAAATCAAACTGGTGCGAACCTGGAATTGGAACCAACAACCCTCTGTTGTAGATGCCCTAGGACCTAGGGCCTAGGCGAAACCGGGCTACCACGGCGTTTTACAAAAATGTAAATATTTATTTAATTTTTTATTTATTTATGGCATCGTAAGCGAGTAAGAGGGTCACCTGATGTTGAGTGAGCACCACCCATGGGCACCCGCAACACTAAACGATTGATGAGTTGCCAACCTAGAGTACCTCTAATAGACAGTTACCTCGTATGCCAGTAATTTCACCGGCTGTCTTACTCTCCAAGCCGGAACACAGCAGCGCAAGCACTGCTGCTTGGCGGCAGGATTAGCGAACGTGGCACGAGGTCCATCAATCGCAAATCACTAATTTCTCCTAAAACCATAAAACGCTAAGAAATGAATTTTATAAAATTAAGAGAAGTAAAAAACACATTTCATGGCTTTTTTTAACTTAATTTCTTTTACCATGGTTGGTGTGGGTGGTGATGCTCACCCACCCGGTGACCCATTGCTAACTAACCCCATATTCATTAACGCTCTATAGGCTTCTGCTAACTTAACGATCGTTTGTCCTTATCCGTCACTTTGACATTTACCTTCTACTGATAAGGACAAACGATTGCTAAGTTAGCAGAAGCCTACAGAGCGTTTATGAATGAAGGGTAACTATTTATTTTTTACTAATTATTTATTTCTTGTTACAGGTCAAGAAGCATTGAACGAGTACCTCAAAACCAAAACGGTTACCATTGAATACTAATGTTTTAGTATACGTTAGATTAAGTAGCTTTTAAGATGTTTCACATATCAATAATGTACTAATAAGACAATTTGTATAGACAACTAATGTTTGACAATAATGACTGCCAATAAAAACAAAACATATAAATACATTGTTTTATTTTTACGGGTTCTTTTCCGAACAAATCTGAACTGCACAACATTCTTCACCCAGTCATCTAGTCGTGTCAGCCAATTGAATCCCTTACACGCCACGGCTATGAAAATGAATGAAAATGAAAATGAAAATTTATTTTTGCAAATTGGCCGCCAAGGGCTTTTTTACGTGTCTTTTTGAAACTACCAGCACATTCGGAAAGACCATCATTGCCAAGAAGAATGCGCCGCAAGAAACTTGGCAGAAAGTCATTTTTTCAAAATAAAATACAGTAAGAATACTTAAATTCTACTTAAATTAAATACATTTATATAAGGGATGTATAAGGTCCCCGAGCCTTAAATTATATTTATCTATAAATAGTAGAGATGTATAAAGTCTCTACTGGTCAAAATAAAAAACAATAAATAATAATAATAATACTAAGTTCAGTGGAGGTGTAAAACGCCTCCACCGTCAAATAAACTAATTGGAGATGTCTCCAATGTCGCAGGAAAAAAAAATATATGAAACAAAATCAATATCAATGGGTGACCAACATTCAATTCAAAATTAATTCTATCCTTCTGCAATGGAATTCAAATCAAGCTAGTTTGTCTACAGATACCGTCGCTTCGTTTATAGTGTAGCGGCGAAGAGCATAAAAAAGGAGACGGCAACAGATCATGAATGAGTAAAACAATTAACTTTTGATAAAAAAGTATTTATTTATTTTAGTTAAGTCTTAATCTTCCATAAAGAATCTAATATTTATTCATATACTTACGATACTAATTTTAACTCACTAATAAGTCATCCGTTTAAATCTACTTAAATACAAATTTATTTCACAAATATTCATTTCATAAGACTTATACTCATACTGAGACTACTTTAATGTGTTTGTGGCGCAATGTAGACAGTGTAACATTATGAAAGAAGATACAAACATCTCGCATCAATGCCAGTCTATCAGTGGCGTAGCTAGGTAACCAAGGGCCCAGGTGCAAATAAAAAAATGGGGCCCCACTACTATCTAAACTGGTTACGTTTTAATAATAATAGTTCGATCGAGATTTTCTGGTAAGGATTCGTGGGCCCTCTGAGCTTGAGGGCCCCGGGTCACTGCCCCACCTAGTCCCTTGGTAGCTACGCCACTGCAGTCTATGTCAGGGATGGCAAACCAATGGCCGCATGCCGGGTCGCACAGTTTTATTGTATCCATAAAATACTAAGTCACGATTCTATGTTAAGTCACTTCTTAATCAAGGTAAAACTCAAAAAAGGATTACGCGTAAGCCGTCTTCAGACGCATGAGCGTATAACACTATCCATGCCTAGGTTAGTACCGTGCAGGTGTGGGTGGCGTCAGTGCGGGCCGGCCTTGGGCATGAGCCGCACGGTCCGGCGCAGCAGCACGGGCCGGCCGCCGGCGCCGCGCCCGGCCGCGCCGCCGCGCCGCTTGGCCACGATCACGCGCGTGTAGTTCAGCGCGCGCCCGCCCTGCACACAAACTATACATTAAAACTCCTGTCTAAGTCATAACTAAATAAAAAAAAAAACAAATGTAACAGAATGTCTTCTTCTTCTTCTTTTTTTAATATGGCCCCATCGATCGATGCGATGATTTCGCCAATGTCAAAGTAAGGAATACAGTATTCAAAAATCTTGTGACAAAAATGTCGGCAACATTGTACGGTAGAACACGGTCAAAACACCTTTCCCCCCCGTCGGGCTCTTAGCCAACGGATAATGATATCCCTCGGAGACCGCCAGGAAATCATTAACCGGTGGCCAGGGTGCACCGGAACAAGCACTGCACTTCCCCTCGGACGGATCCAAAAACGAACCGCAGCTCTTGATCACACGCGGAGGTAACCCGACTCGCACCCCTAACAGAATGTCACATCCACAAAATGTCAATGTCATTGTAACGTTCAAGGTTACAACTGATCAAAATGTATACATATATTGACTTTACCTGAGTATCAATTAGTGCGACCAATATTTAAATAAGATTGGTTTCTTCCACGCTCGTCTGGGAGTAAATAAAAAACATAGAATTTACCAGTTGCTTCTCTTCCCGCGCAGATGGTAAAAGCCTATCGAGGGAATAGGCCAAAGTCTTAGGAATCATGTTATAGGCGATGTGGCTAGCAACCCATCACTATTTTGATTTCCCTTTCCACCTATACGCTCTACATCGGTGCCTTCTGATTTTTTTACTCATGGAACATCCCGAATTAATTGAAAGGTCGCTGCTCTTATATTTATGACGAATTGCGTGTTCTGATGTTATTAACCTTACTTAGTGTAACGAATTTATTGAAATTTAAGGCTGCTCCGAAATATTTGAGGACCTCGCCCGCTACGATGTATCTGATGGCGACTATGATACATTACTGAAGAGACCACTAAGCCGTATCGGGCGAGCTGGTTTGACATCCAAGCCGTAGGCGAGGATTTTTATATTAGAATCCAGTGTGACACTTAATGGTCGAAGCTTGTATGGTGCTTAAGAAAATAAAATATTTTTTTAACCAAACATTATGATGAAAAACCATAACATGAGTGTTCAATAAAACTTAACCAATCACCTGCAGGAATATCCTAGAGTTTTATAGAATGCAAGATAACTTAAAACAACAGTTCACCGTAATCATTGTCAAAATAAATGCAAATTATTTGGACTTAAATAGGTTGTTCAAGCGTTATACTCACTCTCGGGTGTCCACTAGTCACTGTGACGCTCGGACTGCCGCTGACTTCTGTAATACAATAGATAACGTCAGAAAACAATATTCATTTACAAATAGACTTTCTGCCAAGTTTTTGCGGTGCGTGAGTCTTAGCAGTTACAGCCAAAAGCGCTAGTATTTAGAAAGTTTCTATAAAAAAAAACATTTTACAAACTTAAACTTGCATGATTTGACCCGATCAAACATACAAGATACATGCATACGTTGCAACTAATAATAAAAAGTTTGCAGTAAAAAGGGCATGTATACCGTCATATCATGATTAACCTATACTAGTCTTCTAATCCTCGCCGACTCATCCAGTTCTTGGCGCCAACTTGCTAAGATCATCGCTCCACCAGTCTGAGGACGTCCTACGCTTGCCGATCCGCGGTCAACATAATGTATGTATGTATGTAAACTCTTTATTGTGCAAAATAAGACAAATACATAATCTATAAAAATTTGTTTGTTAGTTTGTTTGTTTGCATTGAATAGGCTCCGAAACTACTGGACCGATTTCAAAAAATCTTTTGCCGTTAGAAAGCTACATTATCACTGTGTACTTTTTACCGCGGGAAAATAAATTTATCGCGGGCGAAGCTGCGGACTGAAGGCTAGTCACATATAAACGGATAACTCACGTATAAAAGTCGAGTAAACGTGAGTTATCCGTTTATATGTAATTATGATTAAGCCTCACGGTAGTTTCATGTTGAAAAAAGACAAATACAATTGACAAACACTGAGATACATGCACAAATACATAATAATATGCCATATTATAGGTATTTACCGGGTGCATTCATTGTGCGCGAGGTTTCACCGCTAAGATCGGCTATAAGCCATCTTCGGGCGCATGAGCGTCATACTAACTAGGAGTCGAAGTGGTCGCCATGCCCGAAATCGGTCGGAAGGATCATCATCATCATTTACCGGGTCTCTTGAGCAGAGGCGCGGGGGCGGGGGCGGGGACGGGCGGCATGGGCTCGTCGTCCGCGAACACTATGGGCAGCTGCATGATGTCCAGCTCGGGCTCCTCCAGGAGCGGCGCGCGCCGCGGCGGCAGCAGCGCCAGCGGGGTCGCGCCGGAGCCGCGGGACACCAGCCGCTGCTCTGACACTAACATACGAACAAACTACTGTATACATCTATACAGTGGCGTAGCTACCAAGGGACTAGGCGGGGCAGTGCCCCGGGGCCCTCAAGCTCAGAGGGCCCTCGAATCCTTACCAGAAAATCTCGATCGAACTATTATTATTAAAACGTAACCGGTTTAGATAGCAGTGGGGCCCCATTTTTTTATTTGCACCAGGGCCCTTGGTTACCTAGCTACGCCACTGTCTATAATTTTTTACATACATTCACACATACCCAAATCACGTCTTTATCCTTTACGGGGTAGACAGAGCCTAAGGTAACAAGACCTACAGGCCACGTTTAGCAAGACGCTGAGGGCGTAGAGGTGGAAAGTGGAATCAAAATAGTGATGGGTTGCTAGCCGCATCGCCTATAACATGATTCCTATGATTTTCGTCCATTCGACGAAACCCCGCTTTCACGGGACTCCTATTTCTATGCCTATCCTTACGGGGTAGACAGTGCCCAAGGTAACAAGAGCTAAAGGCCACGTTTAGCATTATTGTGTTTGTATAGGTGGAAAGGAGGAATCAAAATAGTGATGGGTTGCTAGCCGCATCGCCTATAACATGATTCTTAAGATTTTTGTCCATTCCCTCGATGGGCTTTTACCATCTGCGCGGAAAGAGAAGCAACGGGTTCATTCTATGTTTTTTTTTAACTCCCAGACCAGCATGGAAGTGTAATTCTATATCCTATTAATATTATAAACGCGAAAGTTTGTGAGTATGGATGTATGGATGTTTGTTACTATTTCACGCCAGAACGGCTGGACAGATCTGGATAATATTTGGCACAGAGATGGATTATAGTCTGGAATAACGCATAGGCTACTTTTTATTCCGGAAAATTGCGTAGTTCCCGCGGGATAGCGATAAATGAATTCTTTGCAGACGAAGTCGCGGGCAACAACAATGTTAGTAAGTATAATGTATCACTACATAGTATAAAACAAAGTAGCTTTCCACTATCTGTTTGTCTGTCCTATATATGCTTAGATATTTAAAACTATGTAACGGATTTTGATGCGGTTTTTTTTTATTGATAGAATGATTCAAGTGGAAGGTTAATGTGTACAATTCTACGCAGACGAAGTCGCGGGCAGAAACTAGTCTTCTATATATTAAGAATAAAACCACTTTCTTAAAGCTAAATTCAATCCAAAAAAACCCCCGTTGCATGGTGCCCAAAAAGCTGGCATCATTCCGCTGTTGAATGGCACTACATAGTATGAAACAAAGTCGTCATTTACCTAAAATTTATAAGTAACTAGCTGTTGCCCGCAACTTCGTCTGCATATAATTCGTTTATCGCTATCCCGCGGGAATTACGCAATTTTCCGGGATAAAAAGTAGCCTATGTGTTATTCCCGGCTATAATCTATCTATGTTCCAAATTTCATCCAGATCTGTCCAGCCGTTCTGGCGTTAAAGAGTAACAAACATCCAAACTCACAAACTTTCACATTTATAATATTAGTAGGATATAATCTATCTATACCATATATGTGTTTAGTTCTGCGCGGACGAAGTTGCGGGCACCAACTAGTAATGAATAAAGTGATCCAAAGCGATTTTTTTTTGTTTGTAGTACGATTCTTCAACGAAATCATAGCATTTTAAAAGAGTAATTTTAGGGTGAGTCTAGAGATGCAGGTTTGTCAGCTACAAGTGAAAAAAGTGATTAGAATCATTTCTAACACTCAGAACAAGTAAAGTATGGGTTTTTCGAGTGAATCCCCCTTATCCATAAAAGCACTGTAGGCTTCTGCTAACTTAGCAATCGTTTGTCCTTATCTGTGAACGGTGAATGTCAAAGTGACAGATAAGGACAAACGATTGCCAAGTTAGCAGAAGCCTACAGAGCGTTTATGAATAAGGGGGTATGAGTATATATTTACCAGCGGCAGGCTCGGCTTCTCGCAGCAAACCTCGTGCGCTGTTAAAACATTCATACCTCTTTAATAATAACATATTAATATTGTTAAATAGGCTACATTTATGTGAACATGCAATGAACAATATTAGATCTATCTGAGCTAATACTTACGCGTGCAATGCGCGGCGTTCTTCCGTTAACTCGCTTGTACCTGCAACCGAACAGTTTCACATATCACGTTACAATCTACAGGTAATATACATACATACATACATACCGTCACGCCTCTTTCCCACAGCTAATATACCGTAAATATATAAACTTTGTCTGTTAGTGCGTCTATATTCGACTATTCCGTGCCGCGTTTATAGACAATAGACAATATTTTCCTATTTTCATGGATTATAGACAAAGAAAAAACATAGAATGTACCAGTTGCTTCTCTTCCCGCGCAGATGGTAAAACCCCATCGAGGGATTGGGCGAAAATTTTAGGGATCATATAGGCGATGTGGCTAGCAACCCTTCACTGTTTTGATTCCCCTTTCCATCCTTACGCTCACAATCTTGCTGAACGTGGTTTTTAGGTCTATTTACCTTGGGCTCTGTACGAGATAAAGACATGATATATGTTTATAATAAAATGAACTCATCTTGTTCGTAGATATCTTAAAAGGCGATTAAGGGGCATGATGTTAGGGTGAGTAGTACTCGATTTTTTTTATTTCGTGGTACGGCTATCGACGCAGACTTGGACGCCTATGCCCAGGGTGGCAGGAGCATACTCTTGACAAGGACAAAAGGGAAAGAAGGTACCTTCGCCCAGCAGTCAGACACTATTAACGATAGAACATTTCACTTATTATTTACATAAAGCCGGTTTTAACAGTAAACAAAAACCAGTGAAACGCCTCGTCGACACTAGTGTGGACTAGGGTTTTTGTTTACTGTAACGTGCAAGAGTTGCGGTTACACGTCACTGAGAGAGAGAGAGAGAGAGAGAGAGAGAGAGAGAGAGAGAGAGAGAAACATTTATTTACACACATTCGATACACGTAGACATAAAACAAGGACAAATACAATATACAAAGGAATAGTACCGATATGGTGTAAAGTGGACCCCACTCAGCATAATCGGACTGATGAGTCGGCTTTAGAAGTTTACCTTTCTTGGGTGTCCGGCGTTGCGGCGGCTCTCCCTCCGCGGCCTGCAGCGCCCAACGGACACACTCGTCCTACAAACACGCACAGCTCATGTTAAAACCAATTACTAGGTGTATGCAAGTGAAAGAAAGAAGAAATTTATTCCTTTTTGCAAGACACACAAATATAAGATAATATACACAATTTTATAGAAAATAAACAAGGTAAAACAAAAAAAAAACATAGACATAAAAAATAGATCATCAGCGTTGTGTGTCTTCGCAAAAGTGAAACGGTCGCTGGCTCAGCATGACGCTGAGGTGTTAGACACCTGCAGCACTGATTTTCAGCCAGAACCGTCTATGACTCACGAAACGATACACAGATAAAATATACTACATAATCTATAAACTTACACGTAAACAATGCAATACATAGATAGAACCCGACTTACGTGTAACTAAAGAAATAAATTAATTAAATAGTTTACAATAAACAAAAAATAAAAAGGAGGGAAAACTAAATTTGTGCGCAAAGTAAAGTACAGTATACAGTTTATATAGTTAGACGCTCGCATCGAGAATTATAACCGATAGTTTAAACGTTAACGCGTGCGTTTACCCGCATTGTATGCTAAGCCTAAACAGATGTGGGTAAACCATAATAAAACACACTTTCAGACTATAAGTACAGTCAAGAGTGTAATATTCATATCCTTGACTGTACCTATCCACGTTACCAGAACGTCAAAAATATATATACACCTTTAAGGAGCAACCATACCGCTGCGTATACGCAGTAACGTGTCGCATGCGTCACGTTCTCTCACAGTTTCTTCATACATTTTGTTGCGTAAACGCACCGTCGACGTCTTTTACGCACTGGTGTGGCCGGATCTTTATGCCGGTATAAGGTCGGTGACACATACATATACTTCACATGATGGCTGTATCGATATTTATGCCCTCCGCTGTACTTTAGATAATTGTATGAAAGGGATGTGTGTAATTCTGGTTACCTGATAACCGGTTTTAAGGTTAAAAAACCGGCCAGTGCGCGTCAGACTCGCGCACCGAGGCTCCCGAACTAATTAGGCAAGTGATTAAAAAATCTAGTATTAACAGAGTCCTGCTTTTAAGCTAAATGCAGGCGGTGTGAGGAGACAAGGAAGTGATCTTATAAGGGTTCCTTTTTTCCTTTAGAAGTACGGAATCCTAAAAAAAGTTTCCTATCGCTGCTGAAAACGTTTGAACTAGTTTTAAACTGTACAACCGTGTCTTACCGCTATAGCAGCATCGAGCGCGGCCTGCGGCACCCTGTGCCGGCGGCGCAGCCTCGCGGGCAGGCGCAGCGCGTCGTCGGCGCCGCGCACCTCCACGAGGCGCCGAGCGCAGCTCGAGCCCAGCGCGGAGCCCCCCAGCAGCTCGTACGCCGCGCCGCGCGCGCACGAAGCACCCGCACTGCCTACGACGATCAACAGTGGCAGATCCAACTGCAACACATTAAGGAAATAATGCTTGTTTAAAAAAATAAAGTTACTAAAGCTTTTATTGCTGACCGTACTTGCACTCTCATTCATCTTACATAGGTGTACCAAATTCCAAAGCAATGCGACTGTTAGATGTGGGGTCAAAAAATTTGCAAGAAGGTCAAGTTTACTATGGTATAATTTCATTTACATATTTATCTTCGCCTATCAAGTAGATAATTAATAAAAAGTATTCGACACGCGTTTTTTCTTTTTGGACATAGTAATCAAAACGTTACGGAGTTGTATTGAATTGAAATGTCGCATGACGTCACATCTGGGTATAATTCTTACTCAGAAGTGACGTCACGACACGAGCCCCAACTCCCGAACTTTACAATCTAACTATTGGACTAAACAGATTTTTTCTACCCAGTAATCATTTAGTAATTTAATGTTTTTGTTTTAAAATTGATTGTATTTGCCGACTAGCCTCGTTTCTGTGCAGATGCGTGGTCTCCCCCTCTGCAGTGAGCAGCGGTGGCGCGAGCAACACTAACGCCCGCACCGCTGCCGTGCCCGCTGCCGCTCCCGCTCCCGCCCCCGCGCCCGCGCCCGTGCTGCCGGCCAGCAGAGCGCTGGCCAACGCCGCTCCCGCTCCCGCTCCGCCCACTACCACAGGTCGCGACCTAGTCAACATGTTAATCATGGTTAAGTCTTGTTTACACATGCAACAAAAATTTGCAAGTTCCATTACCATAGAATGCCACTATTTTCTATCTCTATAAAACCAATTTGTTTTATTTCGTCCCATTTCTACTAGTAACTCCTTATTAAATTTTTATATTGAAACTCTTAGAATATTGTAAGTAGTCGAAACCTCTTATGACACCTGGTTCAACCTGCTTGTCCGATCAATCGAACGACGAAGTTTTTATTTCCTGCCAGTTCGTAGTCTTAAGTTTTCTTGGACCTTTTGAAAGGTGACTGACCCCGCCTCGGCTATGACGTCGAGCAGCGCCTGCCTGGTGCTGGCGGCGGCGGCGGCGCACCAGGGCTCGGGCGCGGCGCGCGGTCCGCCGCCGGCGCGCAGCAGCCGCGTGTGCAGCAGCGCGCGCAGCCGCCGCGGCCAGCGGGCCTCCTCCGCACCCACTGCTACCCACACCAGCCACGGGCCCGGGCCTGAACCGCTTATTGCCGGGCCTGCATCGCAACAAAACGATTAGGTACATCCACATTGACATGACCGACGCAACTTTTTCTGTAACTGTTTTCTGTGACTCACGGACCTGCCTAAAAATAATTGTAAAAACCTAACACTCACGTTTCATATTCCCATCTTTACGAGATCCAGATATGGAAAGATTGAGTACACATACCAATACGATCGAGCGGATCAGGCGGCGGCGGCGGCGGCGCGGGCACCAGCCGCGCTGCCAGCCGCGGCGCCGCGCCCCGCAGCTCGCACAGCATCTCCCGCCACAGCGCACCTAGCGCCTTCCCCGTGTGCGCACTCATAGTAGACATCAGCCAGCTGACCGGACCACCGTGCGGCCCGCTGGCCGCCCAGAGAGGCGCGAGCGCACAGCGTAGCAACCGCGCCGCGTTCCGAGCGTCGTCGCGACGCACGCTAGCGGTAACGTTCGGTCCGCCCGCTAGCCGAGCTAATCTGAAATCTAGCAACGCGTCGATAGCGGACTGCGCTAGCCGATGATACGTCGGTGTCGGAGCTAGTGCCAGCACGCGCGCTTCCCAATCTGGTTGGGCGTCGTCCTCCTCGCTCTCTTCCATTTCCGGTGGCGGTTCATCACAGGGTATGCGGATTGGTTCGTCTGGAGGCGTGACTACGTCGAGCTCGGTGGGGCCAGGAGAGGTTGAACGGGCTAGTAACACGCGGACAGCGCCGGCGCCGCTTTTGGCTCGGGCGTAGGAATGCTCCATCCACACGCCAGCGCGCCCCTCCTGCATAAATATCTGCGATGACTTAACATGGTTTTATAGGGTACTTAACTTTTTACCACCAAGCATCTTGCGTCACTCGCAACTTTATCTTGTCAAATGAAAGTGCATTTTATACTGCATGTACTGACTTCATATCAAGCCAATAGCAGCGAAAAGGTTTTATTTAGATGTGTATGGTCTATTACCGTACATTTTTCTGTTGACGCTGCGACCTACTTTCGGGCCGCGCGTTTACACTTGAGTCAGAGTGCACAACTAACTCGTGTTCGATACACGTCAAGAGAAAGAATCGCCAACCGCTGTTTCAGTGTAAACTTTACATAACTTTCATTAAACTATAAGAACTCAACTAAGGTTCTTTCTTTGCACTCAAAGAACTAACTATAACTACAAAGAAGTGTAGAAGTTTAACTGGCTCCTACAAGATGAATTACCTAGATGAAGATAACCGACCTTGTTTGTTATTGAAGTAAGCTTATAATAATAAATGTATACAGAATGTCACATCGTGTCAAACCGTCACACTGACATTCATCTTTTATTTAAAACCCCAACTAATTTATCTAGATAAAAATCAAACTGATCTAGATAAATTCAAAATAACAAATGACGGATTATTTAGTTACTTCAAATAAAAGATGATTTAGTTATCTTCCCGGTTTTTCGTAAATAGATAATTTTTGCCCAACTCTAATAGTGGAATGGCAGTCCCTGGTGGAGTGTCACTCTTTAAACTAGGCATGGTCCTAGGTGAGGAGTTACAGTACAGTCCTTACCGGCTCGCCACTAGCAGCACGGACAAGGGCCAACAGGCGCGGCTGCAGCGCTTGCGCTTCATCATCCACTTCCAGTTCTTCACCACTCGCCTCATCCACCCACTCCTCCTCCATCTTTTGAAGTACACAAAAATCATTTTATTAAAATACTCTTTGAAAATTCTTTATTTCAACATAAATGACGCAAATGATTTCATTACATCATTTGGTTCATTTACTCACTAAGACACATCACTATTTAATATCCGCCAAAAACTGACAACAATACTGGTTGTCTGGTAGAGATCGCTAGTAAGCGATAAGACCGCCTATTGTCTACTTTGTTCTTTGTTTCTGTATTGTTTTGTACTGATTTGTGGTGTTCAATAAAGAGTATTTGTATTGTATTGTATTGTATTGTATTGTATTGTAACAATGAAAGTGTCATTTTACTGAAGTGTAGAAACCAGGCCATAAAATTCCAAAAATAAACAATTTACTGCAGTGTTCTATCTGCCAGGCTATAAACCAAGGCGAACGCAGTCCTATACTCGTTTCAACTTTATCTTACACTCCAACTGCAGCTGACGGGAAAGGGATGTGATTTTTATATGTACGGTAAAAATGGTAAAATCTAAAAAGCTGGAAATTGAAACCCCGGTTTTGCACGTACCTGTGGGACAGCAGGCTGCACCATGCCTTTGCCGGCTTAGCCTGAGCGCTTCCAGTCGCTTGACTTATATACCGACACTACACCGCACGCAAGTACCTTGCTACAGCTTACCAACACTGTTTAAAGATTTATTATTACAAATTCCAAAAAAAATGCAATTCTAATTCACAATCGAGAATAACCAAACAAACTTTGACAGGTACTAATTGACAGTAGTGTAGTGACTGGGAAAGGCAAAAGAACATAACCCGTAAAGTTTTATTTGGCCAAAGTTAAAACTTTTTTCAAGCAATACCACTTTATATTAATGCCAATTTTCAGATCAATGAGCTAAGTTTATTGGCATTTTTAATCCATGTCTATTAGTCTGAAATATCTAGAATTCTAATTAAAATTAATAGATTTCTTTTTTGGACAAAGCACGGAGAAAGCCAAATTTCGTTCAAAAACCATACTTGTGTATTATTGCGGTGCAAAAATTTTACGCAGAACGTCAACTGCACAGCTGGATGAAAACGAAAAAGCGCGGGAAACTGTTGAAGTTGGCGGGTGTCTCGAAAAACTCTTAATTTCCAAAAAAACATTTTTATTGTAAATTCTGCATAAAAAGTACAATTTGTATATAAAATAATCACTTTAAGTCTTGTAAATATAATATAGCTTTGAATGTAAATAGTAACTTGTACATAAAGCTTTTTTAAAAGGAAAAATTTAGTGTAAAAAAATGGCGAAGAAAAGAAAAAAACCTAAACCCAACAACGAAGAAGAAGAAACAAAGTCAATAACCAGCGACGGGTCAAGTGAATCTTCCGAGTTCGTCGAATGTGATGACAATGCTGATAAGTATACGCCTTACAGGGTCGCCGACTACAACAGGAGGTACCCCGAGGACAGCGCTGTGGGCAGTGAATTTGTGGTTTTTGTCGAGAGTTCAAACTCTGATAATCCTATCGGGTCTCGAGACATGATGTTTCTCAACGGCTGCTTTTCGCGGTTTGTTAAGGGCATCAAGTACTTAAAAAAGGTGAACAAATTTAAAATTGGGGTGGTATTTGAAAGGCCTAGCCTGGCAAATGCCTTCTTAGACAATCTAACTTTTTTAAAGGAACAGGGCCTCAAAGCCCAAATACCCGCACAATGTACTGAGTTGTCTGGTGTAATCAACCAAGTCCCCACGGACATGTCGAATAAAAAAATTTTCAAGGTATTGGCTAGCTCAAAAAAAGTTATATGCGTCCGGCGCATACTGAAAAAAGTTAACGGCTCCCTGCAGCCTACACAAACTGTCATTATAACATTTGCTTCCTCGACAAGCCTCCCAGATTATGTCTATTTGAAAATGTGGCGTATTCCTGTCTTGATGTACATACCTCCTGTAAAGCAGTGCTTCCAATGCCTGCGATACGGTCATCTGGCTAAGTTCTGTAAGAATGGGCAGAGGTGCTCCATATGCACCGAACCTCATTCATTCAAGGAATGTCAAGTGCCTATAGCCAATGCTATATGTGTGCATTGTAGTGGCAATCATATTTCAATTTCAGGTCAGTGTCCAATAAAAAAACAAAAAATTACAGAAAATAATAACAAAGCCTCTGCCAACCCTTATGCTGAATTTCTAAAAATGAAGAATTTCCCTTCAATGAACAAAGAAATAAATACCAAAGATTTGCTAACTTTTCTTTTAGGCGACAGTAATGCGTTAGCATTACTAATGGAATCGTTAACAAAAGTGTTAACAAATAATAAAACTAACAATACAAGTATAAACACAAAAGAAATAGCAGAATGTATTAAAGAAACATTACAGAAAAAAAATAAAAATCCCTCACATTCAACCCAAAAGTAATAAATATTATGCAGTGGAATTCACAAAGTTTATCTCATAATAAAAATGTTTTTAAAAAGTTTCTCAGTGACAAATCTATTCATATTGCTATTATATCTGAAACGTGGTTAAAACCACATATTAAATTCAATATTAATGGTTACACTGTTGTGCGAAATGACTGTGGCAATTCACACAATGGTGTAGCTATTATCATTCATAATAGTTTACATTTTCAACAAGTTTCAACTTATTTTGATGATTCTCTACAAAATGTTGTAATTAAAATCCAAATATATAGAAAATTTATCTCAGTAGTTAGTTTCTACAGTCCTCCAAACAGCACACCAAGATTTAATAAAAATAATTTTAATACTTTGCTAAAAAGCTTACAAGGGCCTATGATAGTTGCGGGAGATTTTAACGCACATCATACAATTTGGGGCTGTTCAAATATTGATTCTCGTGGCAGGGACATCATTGATGTCATGGAAGAGAATGACTTAGTTCTTCTCAACGATGGAAGCCCAACTACAGTAGGTTCAATTAGTCATAGGCCTAATGGCCTCGATCTAACAATGGTTTCTTCTTCATTGTCTTTGTCTTGTGAGTGGATGGTCTGCGACACTCCCCTTGCTGGATATCATCTTCCAACTATAACAAAATACACAGTTGAATCAGTTAGTTATTTGTCGGAATCCTCTTGTAATATACCCAAACATAATAATCCTAATTCAGTAGATTGGGCTAAATACAAAAATAAAGTCAATGAAGAACTAAAAAACTATACAATTAATATTACAAATCCAATAGATAGCTACAATATTTTTTGCTCGATCTTGCATTCTGTTGTGAAAAGTTCTCTCTTTCGACCAAAAACGATTCCATATTCCAATAACCAAAGTAATACAGCAAATCCTCAGGGTGGGAATAGGAAAACTTTCCTGCCTCTGCCCTGGTGGAACGAAAAATGTTCTAAGGTGGTTGATGATTGCAAACAGGCTTATGTGTCTTTTAAACTGGCAGCGTCTTTAGATAATTTCATAGCATTTAAAAGAGCTCAGGCCATAAAGAAGGTTGTTTTAAGAACAGAATGTCGTGCTGCATGGGAAAAGTTTTGCTCTTCTATTAATCGTTTAGTTCCTATGAGCCATGTTTGGGCAAAAATGAAAAAATTTAACAGGTCATATATTTGTAACAAGAGTTTTCTTACTTCTGAATGGATACAGGAATTTTTACACAAATATACACCAGATACAGCTGAAAATATGCCTGAACTAAATTATTGTAATAGCCCAGATCCTTCAACTTCATATTTAATTGATAGTTTTAGTTTAATTGAATTGAAAGCTGCTCTCAAATCAAGAAAAGACACAGCTTGTGGTTTGGATGGTTTGTCATACAAAATGTTTAAACTCTTAGATCATTCCAGCTTGCAGTTGTTTTTGAATATTCTGAATTTGTTATGGCGTTCAAACTTAATTCCCAGAGAATGGAAAATTGACTGTCTGGTTCCAATTCTTAAACCTGAAAAAGATCCTAATTCTGCGGACTCCTATCGACCTATTACTCTCAGTTCTTGTGTTGGTAAAATCTTCGAGCAGTTGCTCAAACAGAGAATGGAATTTTTTATTGAACAAAACAATTTATTACCTAAAAATCAGTTCGGCTTCCGTCGTGGTTGTTCTGCCCGAGAGAGCCTAGGTCATTTATCCATAGACATTGATGGTGCCTGTCGTGAGAATAAAATGTTAGTGGCTATCTTTCTAGATATAGTTGGCGCTTTTAATAATGTGAATTTGCATATACTGTCTTCTATTTTGGTTTCTCTGCAAATTCCAACAAAAGTTATTAGTTGGATTTTTAATTTCTTACATGGTAGAGAGATATTTGTTAAACATAACAACAGTTTAGTTGGCTCTAGGCTAGCATTTAAAGGGGTTAGTCAAGGTGGAATATTAAGTCCACTACTATTTATATTGTATATTCATCGGTTGAATCTAGAGCTTGGTTCTGGGATAAGCAATTTACAATTTGCTGATGACTTGGTAGTATATTGCTCAGGTAATAATGTGCAAGAAATCAATAGAAAGCTGAACTTTGCACTTTCTGGTCTGAAGTCCTATTTCAATTATTTAAACTTGGAGGTCAGTCATGAAAAAAGTAAAATTGTGGTTTTTAATTCTAACACAATCAGGTCTATTAACATTTTTTATGATACTCATTTACTTCCAATAAAGTCGCATACAAGGTTTCTTGGAGTCATTTTTCAAAGTAATAATAAATGGAATAAATATGTAGATTGTTTGTCTGACAGGGCTTTAAAAGCCTGTAATATCCTGAAATCCTTGACTGGCACTTTCTGGGGCTCTGACCCCAAAATTCTATTAATTTTGTATAAGAGTCTAGTGAGAAGTCACTTTGAATATGGTTTCCTGTGTTACGCTCACAAATCTGTTTTAGTGGAAAAATTAAATAAAATTCAAAATAGGTGCTTACGCATAATAATGGGAGCCATGATCTCAACTCCAATTATTTCAATGCAGGTTGAAGCCAATGTACCTCCTCTATCACTACGTTTCAAGTTCCTAAAATTAAAATTTTTATTACAATTATCATCTATTCGAAATCACCCACTTATTTCAAAATTAAACTACTATTTAGATCAACACAGTTCTTTCTATCTTGTTCAAGACTGGCCTGAAATAAAACAGTTGAAATCACGATACAACCTGAATGATTATACATGCTTACCCTGTTACTCAGGCTCTTATCTGAGTAAGTTTTGTGCTATGGACATCATAATAGATAGCACATTAAAGTATAAACAAGATGTTTATGGTAAATTGAACGAATTTGTGACGTATCGTCAGATTTATACTGATGGTGCAAAGAATAATAAAGCTGTAGCTATTGCTATTTATGACGCTACTATAAAAATGGGTTCGGGTTATATGATATCAGAGGCAGCCAGCATTTTCACAGCTGAGTCGTCTGCAATCCTAGCTGCATTGGATCATATTCAACAGCAAGAATATGATAAGTGGGTTATCATTTCTGATAGTATGAGTGTTCTGAAGGCTCTGAACAATCCTAGACATAACGCTAAAACAAGTTACATTATTCACCTTATAAGAGAAAAATATTTTGAGATATCTCAATATAAATCTGTAATTCTGTTTTGGACTCCATCATGTGGGAGTCTCTGGTAATGACAGTGCGGACTTTCTTGCCAGGACTATAACTACCACCAATAATATCAATGTTACTACCAAACAAATCCCGTTACCCGATTCTGATCTGTTATTATATGTTAAAGCTATATTGGCTCGAGATTTTAAAAGCCTTTGGAATCAAATCATAGAAAGTAAAGGGAAGTGGTATGCTGAAATCAATAATAAAATTGGTTTGCCGTGGTTTATTAAGGGAAATAGATATCATAACAGAAAATTCTTCACGATATTATGTCGTCTACGTCTGGGTCATTGTAAATTTAATGCTCATCTACATCGAATTAACATCTTGTCTTCTCCAACTTGTAATTTCTGTAATAGTGAACCTCAAACACTTCATCATATCTTTTTTGATTGTCCCACTTTCTCTATCGCCCGGTTAGTTTTTATAGATAGCCTGTTAGTATTATATGGCAGTGCTGAAGAAATCCCGCGCTCTCTTCAGCAATTATTGAAGAAAAGAGATTGCTTCAAGGCAATTTATGACTTCATAGTGTCGACTGTTGTTGACATTGACATCTAAATCTAATGAAAAGTATTTGAAAAACGACAAAAAAAAAAAAAAAAATTGGACTGGAAAAACATTGATAATGACATATTGTATATTTACTACTACAACTAATCAAACTACAAGGAATTGGCTTCGGCCTTGACAAAAAAATTAAACTAAGAATTTGACTACAAAAGACGATGGCTATGGCCTTGATATATACTAAATAAGACTTAACAAAAGACTTGGCTTCGGCCTTTTAATACAAAACTGATGAATTAAAAATAGACAAAAGACCTGGCTGTATGGACTCTGTTTCCTTTGCCTATCCCAAAAGGGATGAATAAAAAAAAAAAAAAATGGATGAAAACGTCATTTTGACATTCAGTTGAATCAGGTTATTTTGTAATATTATTCTGATTTTCATCCAAAATCTCAGAATAAAAGGACCGAAAATGAGCAAGGCCAAAGTAGCTGTGCGTGATATTTCCCCGATTCTACAATCCATCAGAAATTTCCTGCTTGGTGTAAGGAATTATCGAATGTTTTGGTTATTATATAATCTAGATTGATTTTGTTATAAATCACGATATTTTTTTCGATAATTTTAGCGTAAACATACTTTAGCGGTGCGGTTTGAGCCGATGCTGGCACCTCGGACCCAGCCACCTCCAGCAATCCCAGATGGTGTCGCCCACAAGTAAGCGTTATCGCTTTGTTTTTTGTTGGTCGAGGTGTAGTGCAAGCCTGTTTTACAAAGCTATTTTTGCCTAAAATCCAGTTTCCGCAGTTTAAAGGCAGAATTTCCTTGGTAAAAAATTCTACCATACGCAATCCAGCTTCCATTCCATTTTCGTGCTCACACAGATGTTTTAAAAAACCAACATTTCTGCCAATTACCAAAAAGTGACTAGTTTTAATTGTAAAATGTACTGTAATTAACTTACAGACATGCTCACAACTACTATTACACGAGAGATGCCCGTCGTGATGTGACTCCTCCAGCTGACGTCACTAAAGTACTGCTTGAAGCTAGCAGTGACAAAGGGTATGCTGAATTTTTAAGAATGTCAATAGAAATTTGCTTAGTATGTAGTTTCCCTTGACCAAAAAATTTTTTTTTTCAGGGCACCTAAAGCTGCTGCTACTGTAGCACCAACCCCTGGCAGAGTTTTCCATTGGGACAAGCATCACAATTAAATTATAGACCGAAGCCACGGCCATAGAACACTTGCAACCTTGTAATATTTTAAGTTAAATAAAGTTAGTTTCATTAACAGGTTAGTTCAGCATAAAGAGGTAAAAGAAACAAAGTATTATTTTTATTTGTGTATTTTGACAAACAAAGCCAGTACAAACTGTTAACACAACAAATTAATACTTAACTAAATGACATTAAAGAATGGCATTGATATTTAAATTAATTAAAGTTAAAAACATTAATATCCACGGTGATGTAAAAAAGAACACAAAAAAGTGCAATAAACTTTTTAGAAAGTAAATGGCCATTTCTGTCATAAAAAAGCTTAGCATGAAACATATTCAATATCTTTACTGGGCACTATCCACACTATCGAGTCCACACATTACTATACTTTTCATACTATCTTACAATTTTGGTTGGCATCCAATATACCTACATAGTTTAATATTATTTGAAAACAAATAACTCTTCATTAAGAATATTTCTAATGATTTATTTCTTAAATACAGCACAAGATATATTTGTCACAAGAGGAACACCCCAACACACACTATGTGTACAATAGGTACATAGTTACATACAAAGTGTCAGAATTGTTCCAGAATATTATAGCAGTTGTAAAGATTTTATCATATTTTGGATTCAAAATTTAGTCGCCCTTTTGTCGCCGAACATCTACCAATAATGTGTGGAAACATTTGTCAACCACAATTAAGAAATCCTAAAAAACGTTCACAAAAATATGTTAGGTCAAACTAACTAGTGCAGTCAACATCATAAAGTTTTAAGCATTCAAGTCGGCCAAATTGCTCGCTCACCATAGAAATAGTATGGTGTGTCCAACTTTTTGATCACCTTGGATGTTTCATACTATATGACGCTGACTGTACAAGCTGCAGACATAATTATATTCTGGGACAAAATTTTAAGACACTTTGTATACAACACATTGAAGATAGTATGCAATTACATTAAACATGCTTTTTTAACAGGAGTTACATAATATCGACATATATTCTTAACTAGCTGTTGCCCGCGACTCCGTCTGCGCAGAATTCGCTTATCGCTATCCCGCGGGAACTATGCAATTTTCCGGGATAAAAACTATCCTATGTCCTTTCCCGGGACTCAAACTATCTGTATACCAAATTTCAACTAAATCGGCCCAGCGGTTTAAGCGTGAAAAGGTAACAGACAGACAGACAGAGTTACTTTCGCATTTATAATATTAGTAAGGATAGTAAGGATACAATACATGCATATATAAACATTATTATATGAAATTGATCTGCTACAAACGCGTATTATATCTACAAATATACAATACTTCAAATTATCTAAGAGCCATTTACAGACTTGCATTTCATTATCTTCTTGACCACCCTAGTTACCCATAAATTACCAACAAACTCCTAAATAATTAATCCTTCTGCAATGGAATTAAGAATCGAGTTCGTTTGTTTTTCCCGTGGCCTACAGAGTCCGTTATAGGTGAAAAACTTAAGTAAATGGCCTGTTGTATGTAAAAGTAAAAAGTAAAGTAAAAACGGTTTATTGACAAACAAAGATTTACAGAATTGTTATCAAGTCATAATCTAATATAAAATACTAGCTGTTGCCCGCAACTTCATCTGCATAGAATCCGTTTATCGCTATCGCGCAGGAATTACGCAATTTTCCGGGATAAAAAGTAGCCTATGTGTTATTCCAGACTATAATCTATCTATGTTCCAAATTTCATCCAGATCTGTCCAGCCGTTCTGGCGTGAAAGAGTAACAAACATCCAAACATACTCACAAACTTTCACATTTATAATATTTTATTGATGAAATGAAAACAAACAAACAAAATATCTGGCGAACCCCAAACTAGGCTAGGCCCGTATCTTGGGGTCCAGGCAAGTTAAAAATAGTAATGTCAATTAACAACGTAATACGGAGCTAAAACATCTTTTTATACAAAAATAGAGCAGGTAGTTGCATTTGTTTCACATACCGAAATGCAATATGTACATGTGCATGTGTGAGTAATAGACAAATTGACGTTCCAAATTAGAAAAATGAGAAGTCCCATATCAGTTCTGTACACTACTACATACAACAGATCATTTACTTAAGTTTACCTAATTAACAACTGGGTTAACTGGAAGAGATTCCTTTACGGGATAAGTTGGCCTTTGTACATCTATCTATCACATTACCTGTAAAATAAGGTTTCTTATGTACAATAAAGAGTTATACATACATACATACTTCATTTGTAGTGTGGCGGCCAAGTGGTTAATATTGTCTTGTCACCAAGAATGACTGATATTATTGAGGTAAGTAAATTGTTCGAGCAGGCATTCCTCTCTGCAATATTATCCTAATTGCAAATAGTACTGATAGTGGTTGATTTGATGCGTATTTAGATGATTCGGGATTGAGATTCCTTCAATCTATGATACAGTACTTATCCAATTACTCATACATTAAATCCTACATTACAATTCCTTGGTGTTTTCCTATCTCGCCCTTACTTTCGCGTATAATATCGATCTTTCTTTTGCGTTGCCGATCCTTTAGTATATTCTTGTCTATGCTATATACTTTAATAAAAATAAATACTTGTTGGATTACTTGTTATGATCGATCAGACACCGGAACAATTTGTTGTTATCGCTGCCATGAAACATTCATAACTTTCGCACGCGTCAACTTGTGAAATTCTTTATGTGTGCGACATAACATAACCCAATGTGCCCATAAAAATTTCAAGTGAGCCAAGTTTTTTCGAAAGCCAGTTCAACACCATCTGAAAGCTAGCAGAGAACTGAACGAACCGTCAGAATTAAATTAATCTTTGCTGTCCATATATTTTAAGCATTAGGTGTTTTGAAGTGTGAGCTTCGGTAACGCGTTTTCAAAGAACCATGGGACGACGTTGGAGTGCCTACGCAAACGCATGCCTTTTATGTGTATCGACCTTTTCAGGTCAGATCCGTCGCTACCAATTCAAAAATGCAGTGTATAAAGGTTTAAAAGTCGGTTCCATAAGTAGGTTAAATATTTAGCTACCCAATCCTTCAAATGAAAGAGAAACTAATCACTGGAATCAGTAGTATCCTCAGGCGTCCTTATGTGCATCATAGAAAAGTTTCCGAAACTGAATGTTCTGTTTCTAGGCGGTCTTCTAGACCTGTATCTAAACCTGTGTCATTTATCATCTCCATCGACTTGCTTCCTGAACTGCATAGCGTCGCCATAGGCCTTCTTAACTGCTTTCCTATCAGCTGGTTTCCTGGATTCGACCAGTTTAGCTTGATCCACGCTTTTCTCTACGCCCAGTAACTCTAGTTTGTTGGGTGGTAGCCATTGCCAGGTACGTTTGACATCAAAGAATAGCACTAGGTATAATATAGGTTCGTGGGAATGGTTCTTTTTGAGGTTGAGAACATCTTGCGGTGGCACAGGGAGGGGAACGCCGTTGTATATAAATCCTTTAGGTATTTTGGGGTCGATTATCAACGCTGGATACCAGGGGTAACCTCTGCGAATGAAAGAATATTTTTTTTTAGAAAAAGCCATGTGATATATTGAACTTAATGGTGAAATATCCTGAAAGGGCAGTGGCAGTGAAGATCTTTGGTGTTCCCAGAATCTTAGATTACAAAAAAAGGCTATTTTATTTAGCAGATGGTTGTACAAGTTGGAGTTAAAACTCATTAAGTTTTTGTTTGTTCTTTCATGTTAAAAATAAATAAGTTATGTATAAAGACTGACCTGCATTTCGCCCAAACTAGCTGCAGTGGTTCCAATGGAACGTCCAAGAGTAAGGAGCTCTTCACAGGCGTTTTGGAAGTCGACGACCTGGTGCCACGGCCCTGCAAGTTAAACACAAACATGTTTCAATACAAATAAACCAATAAGTGACATTCAAAGGAGCTAAAACAGACGAAGGATAATATGATCGTGGTCTAATACACACTCATTAGAAACGAATGCTAAACTAATGTTAAGATAGCGGCTGCACCAAGCGCCAGATGGCAAGGGCACCAATTTACGTGACATTGGGCGCGAAAAGCAACATGGAGGGGGGGGGAGGGGGGGAGGTACGAACCGTCGACCGAAGAGCACCGATAGACAACCTCGCTCTAGTCTGATCCAGGGCCGACGCCGATTGTCGCCTGGCGATGATCAAGAGGGGGGGGGGGGGGGGGGGGCTAGTAGAAGTAGGTATAGCGTCTATCGGTAGTCAAACAGTATGGCGGCACTTGAATTGAATTGGCACATTGGGAAAAAATAAAGGTTACTTTTCGATTCTTTAGGGGAGCAGCTGCCCCCCCAATGGCGCTATATATACCTTGACGGGCGTGGAGGGCGTGTCAGCGTCAGAGCCGTCCGTCTGGGAGTTGTCGCGGCGCCCGCGCCGCCGCTCGCCGCCGCTCCCCTC
This sequence comes from Pandemis cinnamomeana, assembly GCA_932294345.1. Taxonomy (NCBI): domain Eukaryota; kingdom Metazoa; phylum Arthropoda; class Insecta; order Lepidoptera; family Tortricidae; genus Pandemis; species Pandemis cinnamomeana. The sequence goes on from OW028720.1 coordinate 5,170,625, forward strand.
CAGCGTAGAGTCCATCGTGTCGTTGTAGCTTGAACTACGAACGATGCACAGGTGAAATTAAGTAGCTAATAATAATAATAATAAATAAATAATCATCCTACATTGGTTTCACATTCTAGATTCTACATTCTTCCATGCTGGTCTGGGAATAAAGAAAAAACATAGAATTTACCAGTTGGTTCGCTTCCCGCGCAGATGGTAAAAGCCCATCGAGGGAATGGGCGAAAGTCTTAGGAATCATGTTATAGGCGATGCGGCTAGCAACCCATCACTATTTTGATTTCCCTTTCCACCTATACGCCCTTAATCATGCTGAACGTGGCCTTAAGGTTTTATTACCTTAGCCTCTGTCTACCCCGTAAGGGATAAAGACGTGATATATGTATGTATGTATGTATGTACATTGGTTTCACCAGTGCCGGTTATGTAACTTGGTTATGTATGGTGAACAAGCTAAATTTGCACACGCATTTGATTATTAAAAGATACATAGGTAAAAAACCCGCATTGTATCCATAGGCGACTTACCCATCGCTTGAACTGGGCGAACAGGAACGGTCGGAGGCGTCGTAGTGTGTACACGACGAGCACGACCACACCGAGCTGTTCGATGACGACCTGTCAAATAAACGGTTATTCAATCTTCTTTATACGTCAATCGGGTAAGGTAATTTTACAGGTAAAGTAATTTAGAATCAACAATAGTAGATTAATGCCGAGGCCTGGGAAGTAGCCAATTGGCATTGTTCATTTTTTTAAGCTGTGCTTTTAATACCTTTATTTGATAAAATGGACTATTTCAAGCAACTAATTTGAATATTATGCTTTTACGTAGCTTTGTTAATTAATAGGTAATAAATATTTTTTCGCTGTTTTATCAAACTGACTCGTGACTTTAGACAGAATCCCAATCGCCTTCGTTCGACTGGCTATAAAAAAACGGCTTTGTCTATGGTTTTGTCGATTTGACAGTGACATGTGACAGTTGCCATAGCTAAACTTGTTTTTTTCATATTTGTGGCAAACATTCGATGCTGGATTCTGTCTAAAAACCGGTTAAAACCGGGTCGTTCGGTCAAACAAAGGTTCAAAGTACTTTTACAAAAATATCTGCAATTATAAAGTATTTTTGAAATCGGACAAGATAAATCGGATAATTGATGGTTTTCCTCGAAATGGTTTTCGAATTGAAGCATACTAAAAAAAATGAACAATGCCAATTACTGGGTGAGTAACTTGTTTAAAAACATTTACCGCAGGTGAGTGTAAAAACAGTTCATCCATTTCGTTAACTTACCTGGAGCGCGCCAAGTCACTATCGGAGCCGGCCTCGCCGTTGCCGCCGCGGTACTGCAGGAACGACGCCGGCACCGGCGTCGCCAGCGTCTTGCCCTCGCCAGCGATGCCCGACCTGCGCGACAAAATAAACACCAAAATTATACAAAGTGTCTTCAAATTATTCAGGAATATACCATCAGGTGGTTAGGTCTCATTGAACACTCCTGTTAAGAGTTCGCACCGCAACTTTTGATTCAATATCAGGTCTCGCCTTTGACACAGTACACTGTCGAAACATTTCTCAAAAGCCATTTTAACCTTTTTGGCGCTAACGACCTATTGTATACAGGGTGGTCCAAACACTGACGTCTAAAAAAAAAATTTTGATGCCTCACATCCGGGGCTATCCGAATATACCCCATGTATGTTGGCCGATTTTTTGTAGTTTTCGAGTAATTAATTTTTAAAGATTTTTTCAAGAATTTTCGGGTCGAGCAGTTTATCATCATGTAACTTTTTTTGGTTACGTTTTTCTGAGTGTTTTTTTTTTGATAACATTATCCTCACAAACTGCACTTTCATACGTAAAATAATCAGCTTCCCAACCTTGAGCCAAGTTACAATAAAATTGACCGAAAGTGAAAGTTTTACCTTTGAGCAAATCGAAGTTTGATTTTGTAATTAAAAAAAAACTAAAAATCTCAGAATTTAAAGACCATAAGTAATTTTAAAAACTTCGCCAGTCTTTTCATACCAACCTGAATAGGTCAGGTGAAGATGCAGCCTTGTCCTTGTCGCATTTTCGGGGTCTGCCGCGACCTTTCTTTTTAGGCGACGGTTCTAAGGCCGGACGGCCCAGACTCGCGGAAAGCGTTGGCAACGATGCTAGAAAATAATGACGTCACCATCATACTCATCTTTGTAACTTATTACAAGCTTTATTACTTGCAACGTATGTATGTTTGTTCGGGTGGAATCTTGCGACTCGATTTTGAAGCAGATATCATCCGATTGGGCTGTAATTCTGCATACTTGTGTAAGTCAGATGACAATACAATAATCTGGTGGTAGAATTCTGGTGGTCCAGCCAGAACCGTCTCCGCAGGAGGGAACTCTTCAATGGTTGGTCCGATTGACTTGAAACTTGGTTCACTTATGTAGGCCGTCCTATTTTTAGGTTAAGTTACTTATAAATTTTTATTTATTCCTTTAGAAAACCAATAATCTTCGGATATTCGAAATAAAGCGTGGATTGCTGGCCTTTCGAAATATTGTAATTAACTAGCTGTTGCAAAGAAGTCTAGTTTCAGAAAAAGGCATGTAAAGGAGCCCTTGGCGGCCTATTCACAAATTAAAGAATTAAAGCTATCCCGCGGGAATTATACGATTTTTTCGGGATAAAAAGTAGTCCAGTTTTTCCGGACTATAACCTATCTGTGTAAAATTTCAACCAGATCTGTTCAGCCGGTCTGGCGTGATTGAGTAACAAACATCCATCCAAACTTTCACATTTGTAATATATTGTTCCGAATGGCAATTTCCAAACGGTCAATTAGTCTTTTAAAGTAAATATTAAAAAACTTTGTATTACCATCAGATCCGAAGCTCTTTGGCGGCGTAGCGATAGTGGTCGGAGTCAACAGAAGAGTGGGTTTCCTCAATCCACCGATTAGTCCCAAACCTTAGGACAAAACACAAATACACAGTCTGTGTAGAAAACAGAAGCAAAGTCACGCTAAACCTAATTGCGTAACATTGGCCTGAGAACGCGCGACACAGCGTACCGATTTCGTCTTTATCCCTTACGGGGTAGACAGAGCCTAAATGTAACTAGACCTTAAGGCCACGTTTAGCATGATTGTGGGCGTATAGGTGGAAAAAAAACAAAATAGTGATGAATTGCTAGCCGCATCGCCTGTAACGTGATTCCTAAAATTTTCTCACATTCCTTCGATGGGCTTGTTCCATCTGCGCGAGAAGAGCAGAAACTGGTACACCATGTTTTTTCTTTACTCCCAGACCAGCATGGAAGATATGTGGTCTGTTAATCGGTGTACATTCATTCGCAATAACAATCGATTGGCGTCGATTCTCTAGAGTGCATTTGTATGTTGTTCAGGATTGTTATAAAACTAACCTAATCGACTGGCGTCCGATTATCATGTCGGTATTTCCATGTACGTGAAATATCACCGCTGTATTAGAGCGTCCCGGGGTGATGTTTCGTGTACCTGGAAATACCGACCTGTTATTCCTTATACATTTTTCCAGGCCGGGAAATACGGGACGTTATTTATTGCCTCCCAAAGTATCGATATGTTGGTGCTGGCAAAACTCTCACAGGTATAAAGGAACTGTCTGTGATATTTACCAGAGTTGTTTTCGGAATGTTTGGCGGGCGACTTTTCTGGCGTGCTGAGTTTCTGGGTTCGCTCCACCGGTTTAACTGGCGGCGCAGGCGTCTCCGAGCCCGAGGTAGGCGTGTCTGCACCAAACGAAATTATACTTTAAACAAAATCGTGTCCTATAACGGCTACGGCGAAACTGACATTTACCAATAGAGTTTAGTTCTTGCGACAGTTTATTTCCCTTGTTCTTCGTACATAACCAAGTTACATTACTATAACATTCAAAGGTAAAATGTAAAAGTAAAAGATATGGATACAATAAACAACTAGACTCCCAATCACAAAAAGGTCTTCAAGAAAGGTCCGAGCGGCGTTGTCTATGGGTTGTGTGTGTCAACACATCAACTTATACAGATAACATTAACATATCCGTTCAAATTGACACCTTATTTTGCTCGCAGTATTGTTTAATGTCAATTGCATACGATCGTGAGAAGTAATGACACGACGTCACGCGCTGGAAACCTGTCTGTCTATTTTGTTCTCAAGCGTTTGAGATTACGGTGCGAAAGAGACATATATACATTGTTATCAAACCGTGGTCGAAACACGACTGAACCAAAACTGCACAATAGACGCGTCGCGCAGACTTTTGCTTCCGAGAGTTTTTGTACGTGATTGGGAGTCTAGTTGTCAATGGAGTAGACGGTCAATATAATATTGCCGGCCAGTGTTTCCTTATGGTCCGCGGACCACTGGGGGTCTGTGAACGTATGTATACATGGGGGTACGTCGCAGTTTCATTTGTGTACCATTCAACATACATAAATGCCACCAAAGTCCCCGTAATCGCTACGCTTTCATTTCCTAGGGGTCCGTGGCTGAGAAAGGTTAAGAACCCCTGCTCTAATTCATGGCGTAGTTATAGTAGTGTTGGTACCGTTGTCCCTGAGCGTGCGCGCGAGGCTGGCGTGCGCGCGGCCCCGCCCCCTGCGCCCGCGCCGGCCCCGCCCCCGCCCGCGCCCGCGCCACCAGTTCGCGTTCACCTTAGACTTGGACACCACTACTGGAGAATTCTCGCGCTGTCAATTCGAGAACGTTTGACGTCATAATTATAAAATTATAATATTTATTTAGTGCGAGTTGCACCAAGTTTCGTTAGCAATTATTTTAGCCATAACCGGAGATTTTGAGACTGTATTTCATAGATCTTCGTCAAATATGTCAAAATCATCGGTTACGGTTAATGTTAAACATGGTGCAACTCACACTTGTTTATTTTAGATTTTGCACCCAATTAGGTAGTAACGGAAGAAACTAGAACTTATTGCTATGTCAGTCTCATTCACAATAGAGTCGATTTAAAATACAAATTGATAAATAATAATTCAATATCATAAGGAGAGGCACGCCTCATATAAAATTTAAATTAGAAAAAATGTTCTTATTTAAATTACTTATTTTAAAAATTCTTAGTTTTTCTGGAAAACTAATCTTTTGTTTTTAACTGTCAACACTTTAAATTTTCGAGAAGACTATAATTTCCAGGCGCGAGAAACTTAAAATAAACTACGTATTATTAACTCGCATAGAAAAACGAAAAATAGAGTTAATTTTGGATAATTTCGTGGATACATACCGTGTTGTCTTCGTCAGTGTCGCGTCGCGGACTGCGGCGGAGAGAAGCGCGCCGACGCTCGCTTCGCGCGCGCGAAGCCCCGCGCGAACTCCGCGTGTCTATACAGACAACTCACACACTTAACACTTGGATGGTAGGTGTGCTTCGGACACGGATTGCTAAATTCAAATTTGTTTTTAAAAATAGATATTCTTTGACACACAAGGGAGATTGGAGCGTTTTTTATGTTTCCACATACGAGAGGTGAAGCCGCAGACACGAGTGAAAATGCGTTTTTTAAACAGATAATGCGCAGAATCAGTTTATATTGTGGAATTGAACATAATATGGCAATTCTCGACTGTACTCCAATAAAAGTTGTTTCTAAAAATTGATAGTGTAAAATTAAGTAGAAGTGCGAGCGAAGCGCCTAACCAAATTCTTAAAATTAATACATACAAAAATCGGGTAGTAAAATTCTCGTTTTATTTAGAGCGAAGCGTCTCTCAAGGGTTATCCGTTCTCAATTACACATAAACGGATAACTCACGTATAAAAAGTCGAGTGATGCTCGACATGTTTCGGACTATTTCGTAGTTTCGTGTTTTTATACGTGAGTTATCCGTTTATGTGTAATTATGATTGAGTCTCACGGTAGTTTCATGTTATCCGTTCTACTCTACAGGAATGGATTCTCGTGAAATATTGTGCGCAAGTTCGATAATTACATGGTCTTTTTGTGTCAATTCAATTTTAGGAAAAAATCAAAATGGCAGAGTTTTTCTGTAGTTCTGCGTGGCTAGCACTAGTCCTGCATATTGCGTGGTGACGGCCTCACCGGCGGTGTTCTCGCTGTCGCTGCTCGTGAGGCGGCTGCGGCGCGCGCGGGACTCGCTGCGGCGCACGGAGCGCGCGCGCGGGCGGCCGGCGCCGGGCTCGGGGCTGGAGGACGCGTCGCCGCCGCCCGCCAGCTGCGGCATGCCGGCGGCGCGCAGGTCGCGGCGCGCTTGACGGAACATCGGGAGGCACTGCTCGCGCATCTTTATGCCAGCCCTAAAAAAACAAAAAACAATCACATTTTTTTACATACATACATACATAAATCACGTCTTTTCCCTTATGGGGTAGACAGCTTAAGGTAACAAGACCTAAAGGCCACGTTTAGCATGATTGTGGGCCCACATAGGTGGAAAGAGGAATCAAAATAGTGATGGGTTGCTAGCCGCATCGCCTATAACATGATTCCTAAGATTGACATATTGAAGGCATATTTTTTTACGACCATCTTTTTTTGACGACTGATCCTTTTGGTGACTACATAAGAGTATGTGTACCAAATTTGGAGTAAATCGGACCAACCGTTGAAGAGTTCCACCCTATGGAGACCTTCCTGGCTGGATGAATGAAATTTCAAGATCACTAGTCTAATTTGTACGATTTGACCCGAATGCACAATAAAAGCTTATAAAATAATAATTCAGGAGCCACTTAGAGAACGGACTGTTTTGTATTACAAAAATAAGGCTTTTCTATAAAGTATTATTTTTCCATGCTGGTCTGAGCAAAGAAAAAACACAGAATTTACCACAGTTGCTTCTCTTCCCTCGCAGATTATAAAAGTCCATCGAGGGAATGGGCGAAAGTCTTAGCAATCATGTTATAGGCGATGCGGCTAGCAACCCATCACTATTTTAATTTCCCTTTCCACCTATACGGCCTTAATCGTGCTAAACGTGACCTTAGGCTCTATCTACCCCGTTTGGGATAAAGACGTGATATATGTACGTATGTACCTATGTATGTATTATTTTACTAACGTTCCTTTTTTATTGTGCTGTCTAACAACATCAAGTAAACACATACAGTTATGACATACTCATAGCAAACCAGACAAGCTAACCACTGATAATAAAACTAAACTAATAAAATTCGAGTCTAACAATCAACACATAAAGTGAAGTGAAATAAAACCTTCACCCTAAACCCATCACTGTTTTGATTCCCCTTTCCATCCATACGCCCACAATCATGCTAAACGTGGTCTTTAGGTCTTGTCACCCTAGGCTCTGTCTACCCCGTAAGGGATAAAGACGTCATTTATGTATGTATGTAAATAAAACCTTGTAAAAAGTATGACTTACTTATAGAACACAGTATCTTTGTTGTTGTAAGTGAGACAGTTTTCGATCATGAGCGTGAAGTCGGCCTCGACATCATCTATGGTTGCGTACGCGCCGCGATCGAGCTTCTTGGACATAGTACTGAGGTCCATAGGATGCTTTACTACCGAACTGTAGTCTGGTACCTGCGGGGAAATAGTACATTGTTAATCAAGGGAATAAAGTGGCTCATTAATGTTTGAGTATGTAGAACTGTAAATTCCTGTCAGGGTTTTCTGTAATCCACTGAAAATCACTGTTGTTGCGCTTTGATCGTAAGAAAATTAGTTTTGGTTCATTGTTTAGTACATTTTCTTGCGGTGCACTCTGCTTGCCAATGAGGGCATTTTCAAAAGTGCTGGTAATTAAAAAAAAATACATGTATTGTATACGTATAAATATTTAAATAGTTTAAGGGTTCCAGCTGTTGATTACGTCTACTTACGAACTTACTTACTTACTTTGTAATTATGTTCTGAAAATCTAATTCAAATACAGATAATATCAAACAACGTAAAAACGCACTTTAATAGTACTTACACTACGAGGGTGCTGAAATAAAAGAATGTCGCAGGTCGCAGGAACTTGTCGCACGAGCTAAAGGCGAGAGCGATAAACATGCGACCCGAGGCTTTCTTTATCACCGCCCGAGGTGTGTACACAATTTTAAGACTTCCCCTAGCCAGGAAGTGGAAATTTCCGCTCGCGTGTGGTTAATTGCTACTTACGGCCTGGGGCGACGTATATGAACTTTTTTAGTACATTACTGTCTAAGCCAGCAATGCTGGCCGAGGCAAGTATAGTGCTTTTCTCAAAAATCGAAAATAAAACAGCAACAAAAATAAATGAAAATGTAGTGAAAATTGTTTTGCTTTGCCGCCTTTTTCTATCACCATTTGAAGAGAGTATTTTTCTACACAGAACACCTAAAGCTATTTCAGGCACAGATAAACACGTTGTCGTACTAGCTTTTTTTTAATTTGGAAGTCTTGTGCCTCTATTTTATAATGGTAATTTGCATTTTTAAAAAGTTAATAACTAGACAGTAATGGAATTTGTATGCAACATTACTGGAGAGTACACAGCTACTGTAATGTTTTTTTTTTAAATTTTGGACCGGCAACAATTAACTTCCTGTTCTGATATGTAGTTAACAATGACGACTTTAACGGGCATTTTTGAGAAAAATTATAAACAGTCAAGTTATAGAGTAAGACAAATGGCGTGTTGCTGTTGAAAATCATGCTGGTTCTGCGAGTTAAGCGCGCAATGGTGATGGCGCGGTGTTGCAGCAACACTCACCTCCTGCAGGTCGACGGGCTCCGTGAACACGTCGCTGTGGTCGCGCGCGCGCAGCAGCCGCAACAGCTTGTGCAACGCCGCGCGCTCGGGCCGCAGCGAGTGCAGCACGCAGCGCTCCCACGCGCGAGTGTGCTCGGCCTTTAGACGCTCGCGTTTGCGTACCAGCTCGCACAGTAATCTGGAGTAGTCATTTTTCATCACCATTCACCTCCACCTATTCTCAAGTGTCAGTCTATCAGTTTTAGGTCTATTTGTAAAAAATGGATTCTCGACCAGCAAAAAGCAGCTTGTTGCTGGACAAATCTACGACAGGTCAAAATGTTGTGATTGGTTGCTCCGAACATCTCTCTCACTCTTTATTATTGTAGGTAGTGTTTTGTTTTTGTCAGCCACACTACCATTTCCTACATGTTAGGTGAGGACTGAAAACCAGCAGTTCTGCTGAGTCCTTTCCTTTTCACAAATTGTTTTTATTTTTATTCTGTTTTTATTGTATTGTTTGTTTTGGAGTGTGCATAAATATTCTTTTATTTATTTTTATTATTATCAGCCTATACTAGTCCTCTGCTGGGCATGGCTCTTCAACTACACGCCATTGTGCACGATCCTCGGCTACTCTCATCTAGCGCTTGCGAAGATCATCGCTCCACATAGTCTGAGGGCGTCCTACACTACACTTGCCGACCGACGGTCAATTTTAAAGATGGAAAAAGAGTGTTTTTCAGCTACATACAGACAGGGTGACTCGTAACTGGTACGACAAACTTAAGTGGGAGATATGTGGACAGGTCATCTACCAAATAGGTATAGAAAAATTACCTTAACAAAAGTATGTAAGTATGTAAACTCTTTTTTTTTTTCTTTCTGGCTATGAAGACTTTAGCCAATGTCAAAGTTAGGGAAACTGTCAGTTGATATGATAGGTGGTTAACGGGTAAAATTTAGGGTAGGAAAGGATTGGATTAAAACTTAAATGTGGTAAAAATATATACCAATATGAATGTTATACTTTGATATTGTTATTTTCTATGAAAGATGCTAATATGTTATATACGTCGCGAGTATTAAGGTATAATAGACAGATAATGGAGGTGGGAAATATTGTGCTTTAATTTAATATATCTTCTTCTATTTGGCTATGGCAAGCTTTGACTTCTTCCATGCTGGTCTGGGAGCAAAGAAAAAACATAGAATGTATCAGTTGCTTCTCTACCCGCGCAGACGGTAAAAGACGATCGAGGGAACGGGCGAAACTTATAGGAATCATGTTATAGGCGATGAGGCTAGCAACCCATCACTATTTTGATTCCATTTTCTACCTATACACCCTCAATCTTGCTAATTGTGGCCTGTAGGTACCTGTTACCTTAGGCTCTGTCTACCCCGTAAGGGATAAAGACGTGATTTGTGTATGTATGTAAGCTTTGACTTTGCCTTGAAACTTTGAAACTTTGTTTTTGGGGCTCTATGTGAATATTCTTTCACTAAGGTAATTTTTCTTTATTCGGCAGACGACCTCCCCACCTATCTCTATCCAAAGTTTATCGTACAACTACTTACTACACAGGTATACCAAAATGAGACAAAACAAGGGTCTGTTTAAACTTACAGACGTAGTTTAAAAGTGAACAACTCACCTGGCTCTCTCCAAGTCTTGGCGTATCCTCTGCCAGTACTTCAACTGGTTGCAAAGCTCTCTCACATTCACCGTGCCGTCTTGGATACCTCTTGTACCTGTAAAACACAACCTTCATAACATAACTACTTTACCGACAAGGAAATACGGTCGTAAATTCTAGGGTATTCAGGTAGTAACAATTCGGTGGTATCGCTACAACTCCACGATTAAACGCTCTATAGCTTGGATAAGGCACTGGTCCCGCCGACGACGAGAGAGAAGCGAATAGAGATAGTAACTAGAAACGAAAGGGAGTATCAAGTCTTGTTGCTAGACTTTAAAGCGAGAGTATGAGTGCGACCTGAGGTTACTCGCACCACTAAAGTAGAATGATCACTAAATGTTCTCTCGGCGAGTGTTCAGACCGCGTGTCTGAGATAATTGCTCAGTGAGCTATATCTTTGATCGCTCTTGTCGCAGCGATAAATCAGTAGAGAGAAAGTCCTCACCGGCAGTGTAAAAAGACCGCGATCTACCATTTTGATCTTTACGGGATATGCATTTTATCGTACGTTTCTTGAGCGAAAACATAGTCGATCATCGCTTTGTCGTCGGCGGTGAGACAAGTGCCTAAATTGATGTAAGATCTGGGCGTTCCGTGATTGGCTGTTAAACTGACGAAAATAAGAATTGGCATTATTATTTTTTTTTAGTATGCTCCAATTCGAAAACCATTTCGAGGAAAACCATCATTTATCCGATTTATCTTGCCCGATTTCAAAAATACTTTATGATTGCAGCTATTTTTGTAAAAAGTACTTTGAACCTTTGTTTGACCGAACGATCCGGTTTTTAGATAGAATCCAGCATCGAATGTTTGCCACAAAAATGAAAAAAAAAAGTTTAGCTATGGCAACTGACACGTGTCACTGTCAAATCGACAAAACCATAGACAAAGCCGTTTTTTTTATAGCCAGCCGAACGAAGGCGATTGGGATTCTGTCTAAATTCACGAATTATCAAACAGCGAAAAAATATTTATTATTAATTAACAAAGCTACGTTAAAGCATAATATTCAAATTAGTTGCTTGAAATAGTCCATTATATCAAATAAAGGTGTTAAAAGCACAGCTTAAAAAAAATGAACAATGCCAATTAGTATAAACCTACCGTGATGACTGGTGAGACTCTGCAACCTTCGTAATAAAGGCACACCATTGCGACTCCTGCGCTTGAGAGTCCAGTAAGCCAACAACCGTGTCATAAGCTGCGCGCGCGACGCGGCCGGCCCGTGCGCTAGTGCTGCCACCGACGCCACTCTGTCCGCGGGCAAAGTTGGCACTAACACCACTGGAGCCCACGTGCGTTTCATTGCTAGAACCCGACGTGCCTGCCAATACGAAGAGCAACGTGAGAAAGAATTTTCTGCTTATGCAACGAACAGTGTCTATGCCTGAAGTAAGTAAGGCTATGCGCGTTTATATAACAAGTCGTCAACTGGTGTGTTGCCGGGAGACGTGGTCCCTGACTGTTGGCATTTCAGACGCTCACACGCAACGAGATATGGAGAGAGAGAGAGAGCTATGTTTGGAATTTCTTTGCGCAAACTACATAGAGTCACCGGTCATAGCTCGAAAAAAGTTAGTTAAAGTGGCAATGGGCAGACATTAGATAACCGCTGAGGAAAAAGGTTCTCGAGTGGAAGCTTTCGAACCGGAAGACCAACATCAGTGGTGGTTGCTCTCAACTGGCATATGCAGGTGGCACGTTCATTATGGTGTTTTAAAGGGGAGATATTTCTTCAACAGTCTTCCGGACGTCTTCCGTCAGAATATGATGAAGCGCGTTTAAACATTGTCTGATTCGATCCCTGTATCGAACAATGGATACAAAAACGGTGCAAGATGGAAACAACCAGAGCTGGCTATCATACCATCTCTCTCTCTCTCCTATTAATGACTATTAGTGCGAGCGAAACGTCATAAAAAACTTCGAATTTCGCTGCTGCACAGTCCTATTTACCTGCTTTATCTTATCACGGCCCTTCTGACGTATGGCCGACAAGTCGGACGGTTTGGCGTCTCCCTCTGCCTCCATCGCCCGTCTCTCTTGCAGCACGTGCGCCGGCGTGTGCGCATCGCAATACGCCATCTTGGCGACTTGTACCGGTTGGCTCGGGTCCCGCCCCGCCCCTGCTGCCTCCATTTTCATGTACAAACTGTTAGAAAAAAACTAATCACTACACAATCATGTGACAATGTCAAGAAGATTCGGAAGAATTTAACGAGCACATTACTGCTGGAATACTGGAACACGACTTTATTTTGTCATACTGTCACTGAACAGATCTGTGCTTGATTACCGAGTCGACTGTCTTTTAGTTATCATTCAAGTAACTTGCATTAAGTACAAACAGATTCGGTTAAAAATGTGGATAATATTCTCATTCGCTTCTTTACGTAGTTTATGTGACTGTAATATAAATAGTGTCCGACCGAAACACGATTTTTAGCCGAAACCGAAACCGAATATTCGGTTTTTTTCTGATTTCGGCCGAAACCGAAACCGAAACCGAAATTTTTGAAGACGTATAAAAATATTCAAAATTACTGTACAAATCGTAAGGAAAAGGTTTATTGCAAGGATTTCTTATTTGAAAACGTTTCTTTTTTTGTTAAACAAAATAAAAAACGTTTATTTTTAATGAAAATAGATATAGGTACCTACATGAAACTACCGTGAGACTTTAATCATAATTACACAAACGGATAACTCACGTATAAAAAGTCGAGTGATGCTCGACATGTTTCGGACTATTTTGTAGTTCTTCTTCCTGGAGCTTAGAGTACATATTTCAATTTGTACTTTTACTTTACGCGCCCGAATTAAGCCGAATGCTCCCGATGCGAGAGCCGCGAGAGGCCGCGAAGTAATTTCGGCCCGGCCGAAGGTTTCGGCCGGATTCTGGCCGATACCGAAACTTCGGCCGAAATCACTTTTTTGGCCGAAATTGGCCGAAACCGAAACCGAAACTTCGGTCGGACACTAATTATAAAGCCTAATTATGTACAGTCGCATTTATAATTTTATCTACATTAATATCATAAATTTTCTACAATAAACATTTTCACATCAAATTACGTAGGTAACATTTCTTTCTGTCCATTGAAAGTTCCAAAGAAATGAAACAACTGACATTTATATTTTTTTCTTAAATTCAAAGTCACAGACACAGATTTTGTTATTTAAGATATTCGATGTTTGAATGTAATTAGAGTATCAATATTGATACTCTAAAGTAAAGATTATAATACAACCACAGATACAGGTTTCATAATGTAGCCCATTTCCTGAACACATTGTAGGGAAGTTATGATATGGATGTAGATAATAGATAAAATTATTTATTGTTTACACGAACTGCATTAGCATACGTACCCAGCCTGCTGCGCGCAGGTGACGTGGAACGCGCAGTAGCAGTTGCTCTTGTGGCACTGGATGCATGCGCCGGCGCCGCGCTGCTTGCACACCATGCACTGCAGCTTCCAGCGCGCCGCCGGGATCATCTCGATCGAATCTGGACAGATAATCAGTATGGTAGATATTTAAATCTATGTTAAAGGAGCACTATCTGTCATCTTGTGCATGAATCTTGTAGTTGGCTTTTTTATATATATTTTTTTTTATTTATATCTCCATTTATTATAAATGTGTGTTTCATGTATAATATATTATGTATTTCAGTACTTAGTATATTAATATATATAATATATATTAATATATATATATTCTGAATTGCACCACCTGCTCAGACCTGTTCTGTTTTCCAGTCCATTATGGTTGCCTGGAAGAGATCGCTCTGTAGCGATAAGGCCGCCTATTGTTACCTTGTAATATTCTGTATACCTTTTTTCTGTTTTGGTTGTTATATGTGGTGTTCAATAAAGAGTTATTGTATGGTATTTATTGTATTGATAGCAAATAGCCGAACATTTGTTTTTTTACTATCCTGTACTCTCTGCTATGATGTAGCGCATTTTCTTCCGCTTCGCTCCTGGGTAGTTTACGTCATCTCTTACCCAAGTTAATAAAATTTAGGGTAGTTACCAAATATTCTTGAAAAATCAGGTGTTGCCGCGCCCGGTTTAAATTTACAAAAGTTTGTCAAATGTTATGTTCGAAAGTTCTTTTAAAATTATTTCTAAATACCAATCAAACGCGCATACATTTAGGCGAGAAGACGAAGGATGTAAGGTATTTGTATTTGTTACTTATCTGTAAATTTATTCCAAATAAACAAAGCCCACTTTGTGTATGCATAAAAACCTTCAATATTCTCTCTCTTGAAAGCAATAAAGTAGTACCTACCTATAGGTTCCAAAAACACGGTGTTCGCGAAGCGCACTTCAGGTATCCAGAGGGCACAAACGACATGAGCCCATGTACCTTGGTCGGTCTGCTTAAATGCACCTAAAAAAAACAAATGCATCAAAGTAGAAGTTCAAGTGTAGGTCGCCAGTAGCAAAGTCCTGGGGGCTAGTCCGCAATTCGATTTTTGAAAGTCGTATCACACCGTCGCTCTCACTCTCAAACTAATAAATATGTACGGCATTTTACGCTTTGTTGATCGCTTCTTCGATGGCGATCTCTTTACAGCCCGGTAACAAAATATATCGGCGGCGCGGTTAGCGTTTTTTCTATTCATTGCGTGCCGTCAGGTAACCAGTGTGCGGCGAAGGTCTCGCCGCGCAATGAAGAGTGAAACGCGTAGCCTCCACCGTTACACTCAAGCATCGCTTGCTCATAGACTTAGAACTTCACAATTTTAAGGGTCAAAATAAAATATTACCTCCAGTATTTGGGCACAGGACGCAATTCACGAGGCGTGACGGCGACTGCAGACAACGTCTACACAACCACTGGCCTTCTGGGATGTATGGTACCTGCAACAAACAAGTTTACAAGTTAGAGAACTAAAAGCCTATACATTAGGACAAAGGGCTCGCGGTAGGGATTTCCACGCGTCACAATCCTGACTGGCTTCAATATTTCACACACCAACACCTGCCTTTTTGCCCTACTCAGTTGTATGCATGTACGGTCAAGTGCAAAAACAAGTATCAATATGAACTTGTCAAAAATATGTCCCACAACCTTATTACGCCGGTGTAAGAGCATATGATACTTATTTTTGAAACTTTGACTAGATACATATTATTACACTTTACTGTACAGTTGGCCATCCTTATGTGTTTTTTCTCAAACATGCTCGGAAATGTATGCGTTAATGTCCCGATATGAGGACATGAAGTTTCTCGTTTATGGCTCCCTACATTACTTCTTGGCTTAGGCCACAAAAGTTAGTATGAAAATCCATTTTTGTCCGCTGCTCTAATTTTTTAAATTTCTATACTAAAATTAAATTGGCAAAGGAAAAAATTACATACAGCCAACCACCACCACAATCTGTACCTAAGCATAATTGCGACATAAAAAATAAAACTATGGTACTATATTTATGTGCGGTTAAACATGGTGCTCAAATAGCTGGATTAAATTAGTACATTTAAAAAATAAAAAAGGTGGCAAATCGAAAACACCATTAATGTGCCCGGCAAAACAATACATTTCACGTTTAAAAACTGCCCTGATATGTCCAATATTACCTTCAACATGAATTAGTACCTATTTAAATTACTTTTTCCCTATAATGAACTATGATTTACTTGATTGCCTAGTAGTTATTTTAATTTTAATATTTCCTCACATTGTTTGAGAAAAGCACTATTCAAGCTTTGGCCGGAACAGGGATTGCAGGACTCATTCTATCTGGCCTCGTCTTCGACTCGGCCACCTACCCCAAACTCGTCCAGCAATCCCTTACTTCACGGCCTCTGCAGTAATGTACTATCTATTAACTCCAATCATCAAAATCAAATACAAAATATTAGTAATATCACACCTAAAATATGAAGTCTACTAAAACTAATTTCACAAAGACTCATTACTTACCCCATAGCAATCCTGATGCACAGCCAAGTTGCACATGTCACAAAACAGGATGACGTTAGTGTTTTGACATTCTCCATCCATGCAGATGCAGCAGACAGCATCTTCGTCCACGGTTGCTGCGGTTTGCTGCCCGGTTTGTGATGCCTGGAAAAACTTTTATATATGTACAATTTGAAAGAGCTTAGAGTATACACAATTATGTGTGTACGTATAGTAAAACTCAATGTCTTATGACAACCAAAAATGGGAAAGTTTGGATGGATGGATATTTTTAGTCCAAGACTATTGGGACAGAGATAGATTAGGCTTTCATCCTGGAAAATCTCGTAGTATGTACCTGTAAGATTGCAACGAACAAATTATTCTCAGACAAACTAGTGACAAGTCGTTTCTCATTTTAGTCTTTGAAGAATTTGGCCTTACAGACCACCACATGAGGCTGGCATAGTAACGCAATAACCTAAATCCACCAATAGGCTGTCATAATTATACAATGTACTAATGTCTCAGAACTAGAGGATTTAAAAAAGTCTTTAAAATTGTGTGCCATATCCTGATCAAAAACCTTACTTGAAAATAAGACTCCTTTTCCAGCCTATCCATAAGTAGCTCCAGTGTATCCACAGACACGGGGGGTAAGCTTTGTTTAGCTCTCGTCTTGTTTATAATGCCGAGCCAAGCTGTGTCTTCCTCATCAACATCATACTCCACTTCTCCATCTAGTTCTTCAGCTGATTTTTCTATGAAACGAATGTAAGCGTTTGGGCGAGGCGGCGCGTCAGTAACGCGTTCATTATAATCCTCAATAACCTGGAAAAGATGTTTACTGTAAAGTTGAATAAAGTCTAGTTGCATGCAGATATGGTAAAATTTATATCTATGTATTTTAATATTTAAAACAAAGAAATATTTATTTGTTTTCAATTTTCTAATTCATGTCAGATAGTAAGAACGTGGCTCTAATTTGAGTATGCATTTTTGTGCTATCTCAATTTTAACTTAACTTATCTCAACTTAACAACTTTTTCAGCACACTAGTTGTTGTAGATTAGCAAGCACAACAACTAGCAAATTGTTCTTTGCAGTCATGGTGTTAAATTTAACAAACGACATAAAGTTCTCATTTCACTTAAACTTGTTAGTTTACCTTAAAGCTAGCCTCAGGCAACTTGACGTGCGGCTCCGGTGGCGGGTCAACAAACGGCAGCGGCTTCTCTAACTCAGAGTTCTTTTTTTCCCAGTTATCAAGAGACATCACTTGCAACGGCTGATCTATTGGAATCCTGCTGATTTTCCCATCAATTTCAAACTGGACCACTTTCTGCGCTTCAGCGAACGTCAGGGCTTCTTTAGGCGGACTTTGTAAGGCAATATCGCCGGTCGGCACGGGTGCACGAGTGGATCTACCCTTCTTACGGTTGCTGGCAACGGCGGGAGTTGTAGGCGTAGGATTATCATGATCGTAGTTCACCAGATGATATTGTAGTCCACATAAACTCTTGTACACCTTATCGCACTTTTCTAGGGGACATTGGTAAGGCGGAGGCCGATTTTGTCGCAATTTCTTGCAAAACTCCAAGACGTCGAAGTCCAAACCCATTTTGCTTCGATTCCGTAGTGTTTTACTAAATCAAACCATTGTAGCGATGTAAACGTGTCAAAACACAGAAACTAGAGTAACGGCAACGCTTTTTGTAAATGAAAACAAAATGTGAAACTTGATTTGATGAAGTGAAAGGCTCAAAGCGAAACGAATCGAAACGAGCCAAATACGATGCAATGCCAAACGCCAAACTTACTTTGACGTAATGTGACGTGAGGATGGAAACCCGCGGAGCGGCCTTTTTTTCCACAGGTAAAAAACGGATGAAAACACTGCTGCCAAAGGTAAAGAAGAGTGAGTTCTCATCGAAATTGACAAAATTAGTAAATTTTCTTAAGATTATCATTTTTATTTTAAATTTAACGACTTTGTCAACAGAAAAATTACATAATTGCTTTGCAATTATTTCATCACTTTCTCCTTCCAACTTTTTATCATACTAACCAGAATGTTCAAGAAAATTCTATGCTGTCCAAGTTCTACGACAACAACAAAAAAAAACATTTATGGTTTTCGTTACGATCTGTCAATCGTTTGTTGTGAATTTCGTGAAGGTAAATTCAATTCACTGACTGGTATTTTCCATAAAAAAAACTCGTCTCCTATTGGAACTTGAAACAAAAATCAAACTTTTGGATCGCTACAAAATGGATTATGTTTCGTTCTCCAACTATTACGGCGACTCCGACGATTATCCTCGTGAGGCGCATATTATGCCTACACCCTCAGGGTCTCCATGGAACGTGCAGGGCATGTCCTGGGGTACCCACTCGCCGCCGCAACTAGTGCAGTTTAACGCTGAAGTGCCAGCACAGCCTCGATTTACTACCATAATGCACTGTAAACGGAAGAGTTTGGAACCGGAACCACGAATGTAAGTCCTCCAGTTTTATTTAGATTTTCGCCCATTCCCTCGATGGGCTTTTACCATCTGCACGGGAAGAGAAGCAACTGGTACATTCTATTTTTTTTTCTTTTCTCCCAGACCAGCATGGAAGCACAAACAAAACTTACATACTCTTTGCTATTCATTATTGGTCACCTACCTTACTCTAAACAAAACAACATACAATTAAATGTCCAGGACATAAGCATAATTTACTTAATATCTGTATATGTAATAGTATTGCATTTTATGGATCATATTAGTATATATCATAGTTTAAGATATCTCATAATGTTCTATGGTTTATGTTACATTTCAGTCCAGCAAAATTACACATAACGGAAGACAAAATGGCCGCTCACCTCCATGGACTGCACCTTTCCAATGACTACACAACACATGCGCTAGCTATCAATGAAAACATGGACATTAATATGGACCCACCTCCAGGGCCAGCTAACGATTTTAAAGACAAATTAAAAGGACACACTATTGTGCTTTCAGAAGAAATCAGAAAGCTTAAAGAGGAACCATTAATACCCCCCTCACTTATTGAAATGTAAGTTTCTTTTTATGTTTGTATGGTCAAGGTCAAAATATGAATCTAAGTTAAGTTGCAAATATGTGTACTTTAAGTTTTATTATTATCTTTGACTTCTATTCTGTATCCTCTTAGTTCATATAAAGAACGTTTTGGTCAGATTACTTTGTGTACTAAATAAAAAAGAAAATAGGTACATGATAACCAGTTCTGTCTCTACAGGACCCAAGACTTGTCAGGGCACTTAACCTTTTTAATGCCAACAAGAGATAAATACATCAGAGATCAGAGATGGCATAAATTTTAAATTAGCTCAACTATTTCACCAGGCTTGGCACTTACAGTTTAAAACCTGATAAGTCAAAATTTCTTTCTTTTATTCTTAGAGCGGAATAAGGGCCCAGATTACTGTGTGCGCTAGGGCTCCAGCTTATAAAATATGGCCCTGATGAAAACTAAATGTTCAACTGATGGTCAATGTAACTGATTGTTTAATGAACACCCTGACTGATGATTTAGCATTAATCCAGATGAAGACATTGATAGCATAGCTTCTACAACAAAAAAGAACAAGTTAGCATAATTCTGCCTACCTAAAATCCCATAAAAAATATTCAATTACTTTTTAATCTTGTCGCTTAATCATTTTATTATTAGATAAAAATTACAATGTACAATCTTTGCTTTTTACAGGTTAGAAAAACCTTGCATGTCAATAGTTTTATGGCATCCCAAAGACGTGGAGAAGAATGCAGATGGTAAAAAAGAAGAAAACACGGATGAGGAAGAACCAAAGAAACGGAATGGTGTGCTTGTTCCAGATATGGGAATGGGTATGGATGTTGAAATGTAATGATGTGGAAGACACAAATGTATGAATACAAATACATCATAGGATCTTAAATAAGTGGATATCTACTGTCAATGTAAGAACTGAATAACTTTTTTTTGTGTACACAATGCAACTAGCACAATAATAAGCAGTCTTTGCATACTTTTGTGCCATGTACCCTTGTTAATTTATTTGTACCTCATTCATACTAATTTTTGTATGCCGTAATTGCTTTACAATTGACGTTTTCATATAGATTTCTGCATAAGGGATGTGCAGTCAACATCATAATATCTGTATCAAAAAAGGAATTTATTTAGGGAACTCAAAAGAGTCTTTTCATGCAAGGCTAAGCTTATTGCCTTTGTGCAAGTGATTAGAAATGAACAGTTCATAAAACAAACACAAAACGCCAATTGTGAATGCCCACAAATAGTAGAGAGATATTCTGCTTCTGATACTATGTTTAACTCGTGTTGTCAACAATGCACTGCCCCAAGGCCTGTAGGCCTATAGGATACTACTTATATTTATGTATTCAGTACGGTACTCAGCACTATATTGCTTAGTCCTCCAGTGTACCGCATCCATAGAAAAAAGAGATATAGTAGAAGTGCGATAAATCGCTTTCGCTAGGGAAACCGGTGTCGCCAAACTTTGACATTGACAGTTTACTCATACCTTTATATCGTAGCTTTAGTCGTAGCTTTTCTATTACAAAAAGGTAATAAGTTCTGAATCAGTATTATAATTTGAAGTTTCCACCCACAGATTAATGCTTAAAATGTCACTTGTCTAAATAAAAGTTTTGTCATTGCATAACAGATGTCGTTAAAATAACTGTGTTGCAAAATGAACTCTGCTGAATGGTATGTAGGTTTACGTGATTGAAAATCTAACTGATGACAGCGGAACACTCGAGAAAATCTGATTCTGGCAGAATCATTCTGATACTCGAATCGTCAAATTTAATTTGACGTTCATATATGTACTATTTCCCGCATAAAGGTGGCACTCGTCCCTCGTTCACATGCCACTTCTAGGTTTCTCTTTCTTCTATGACCGCATCAGTAAAGTTTTTATAAATAGGAACAAAAAAGCATTTCTTTGTTATTCTGTTACTAAAAAACTGGAAAAGTGTGTCTCTCTGTGTGTTACCTCTTTTGGGTGCATGATAATATATAAACTTAATGTTGCGTATAATTATATAGACCGACCCCTTAAATGAGTCCTCCCCCGCACGGTGCTGTGGCGCGGGGTGGGACGACCGCGGGGGCCGAGAGAGGTGCGGGCGGCAGGCGCACTACCCGCCCGTACCTCTCTCGGCCCCCTTTGTCGTCCTACCCCGCGCCCCTGTGCCGCGCGGGCGAGGACTCATTTAAGCGGTCGGTCTATAGTTCTGTTTATTTTCTTGCATACTGTACTTATCATTTATAATACATATTTCTAAGCACAGATCTTGTCTTGACATGGCAACTATAAAATAAGTGTATAAATAATCGTAATTAGGAAATACTGTAGTGAATGTTAAGAGCCACTTAGAAGACTTGATATTGTGTGGAAATGTTTATATTTAAAGGGGAAGAATTAAATTCTTGGTGAGGCACTGATACAGCGTCTGAAAATGTTTCTCGAACTTAGTATCGTAATGTATGGGTTTGGCAAATAAGTGTTTGAAACAATAAGGTCTTTTCACAAAATAGTGGTAAGTTTAATTAATCACCGCAAAAACTTTAATTTAGCTGAGATCAAAATGTGTCTATATCGCTATCAAATGTGAAAATAGTGGGAGCCCTGCGACAGATGTCATTTCCACATCTCCACAAAACCACTAAATAATATGTGGTATGGGATTGAAGCTATTTTTACATAATAATAGCTTTGGCCCATGAGGATGACAATGTTGCCAATTTCGAACGAAATTTATTTTTGAGCAGTGTTGATAGTTTAAGTAAAAATACAACTTGTCAGTTTGTCTACAGATTATGTTTTATAAATAAATTAAGGGATAAAATTTTATTTGCTGTATAATAACTTGTTAGAGATCAGTAGCCCTTAGCGCTTACTCCTTCCAAAGTTACTTGCTGCTTCTTTAGAGGACTAAAAAACCTGAAATGATTTTATAAGTAACCCCAGTATTCTTTGGAAGATTTTGAACTAATTCGAATTTAATCTTTAAGGTAGTGTCTGGAATAGATTGATATAATTGTATTAGCTTGTTACTAACCCCAGTAATTAGACAAGGTCACAGAATAATTCCGGATTATTTCAGTGGGGTGTCGGGTTACTTAATATGAACACTTCTGTTCGCTCTTTGACATTCTCGCCGCCCCATCAAATACACAAGAGATGTCACTCATACGCCATTATGTTGACCGTCGATACTAATGATACAGCGGTTTTTGGGTGAAAGACAAATTTGTTCAATTGCATAGCCCTTATATACTTTCTTCAGGAACATTTCGTTACCGCGATGTAGGAATGGGACGACCCGGTACAACGGCATCCGGTGGCCGATAGGCGTACTAAATAATTAAAACATTTCATTGCTGTCCAGACTTTATTGTGATGCCTTAAGTTGAACCTAACCCAATTGAACGTAGGTTGCTTTTGCATTAAAGTAATGGATGTATAATTATATAGGTTGTTGGCGTTCAACCTGCGATGCATATAATTTGAGGCGTTGGCGTCGATATCGACAAATGTATGGAGACATTTGTCAAGCACAATTAAAATATGCTGAAAAAGTGAAAAATATTTACAGGGGCGTTCAGTGAAACTGCTGAAATATTCCGGAACAATTCTGAGTTGTTTTAATTGTAATTGTTTTTTAGATTTTGTTGTCTGCATATTTTGCAAAAATTGGACGCCTTGGTAAAAATCGTATTAACTCGACTCATTGAAATGCACAAATGTGTGTTGAAATGTAACAATGGAGAGTTTAATTTTGATTTGATCCTCTTTTGATGTCGATTTCCTAAAAAAGCGATTTCCTGTAACTTTGAAACAAATACTTGTTTTCTGCCAGTACTACCTATTTACTGTTTTTTTTTATTACTTTTTATGGTTATTAAAATAGTCATTAATGCTATCAGTGTTAGTTATAAAATTATAGTGGAAGCATGCAAGAGTGATGAGGGGATGGAGTTTCGCTGATTCCCCAAATAAGGTAAAAGTCCCAGAGTTCTGAACCTTCGTAACCCAGATGTGTCTAACGAAATTGACGCATGATGCGAGCGCAATTCTGTCCTATTCTCACGCGTAGGTTTTGCATCTGAGTGTGAGACAGAATTTCGCTTGCGGTGATACAACGATTGATCAAGCATTCGACTAGAGGAATGTACCTATTAATTTTGACGTAGCTGTTTTTCTTAGTATTGTCAATGTAATGGTAGAAATGTTAGATTTCCTACTGGACGCGGTAGTAGCGCCGCAGGGCAAGTTATTTAAAATAGTTTTTCAGAGGCGGGTTCAAAAGCCAGAGCAAATTAGATTATACTAAATTACTACTGCCGGGATCGGTAATTTGTCATAAAACGTCAAAAGCCGTGTCCTGGGTGAGCGAGCCGCCTCACGAATCGGCCATTTTCAGTTCGATTAATGAGCCTTGTGCCGAACGAAATAAAGGCGCGTTATTTTGTGGTATCTAAGTAAGAACAAATATATGACAAAATGAGTAAATCTAAATAAGTTTTATACCACAAAATGTTGCTTTATAAACTGTGGCGCTACAGGATTCTAAGCTCTGGGACAACTTTATAGTATATCTTGAATTAAATCGATTGATGTGATTAAATTGTAATGTAAGTCATTAATTTAGTCATAAGTATCTACTGAAAGAGGATGCGTGTGGTATGTAATGGTAATGTTATTGTGAGGCTGATTTTATTTTGTACTGTTCAAATAAACGTGCATTTTGAATTTATATTAGAGAAGGTCCTTCGAAAAATTTTGCTTTTTGAGTTTAATAAAGACATTTCACGTCGGTATCTTGTTTAAAATTGTTCTAAATATTTTGTTGTGCGACACAATTAAATTACTAATCTATCTAAAGCCGGGTACTCATCTGCGAGCTGTAACTGTAATGGTACAGTAATCAAAAAACCTGGTGTGGTCATGTCACGTCACGTGACGACATTCCTCAGGCTTACTAGGGTACTGCAACGTGCAGCAGCTACGGTTACAGCTCACAGATGGGTACCTGGCTTAACAAGTCAACCAGCAATCGTTTTTTCCGATGAAATATCATAAAAACTGGTAAAGAGCTTACTTGGCCGACTATACAAAAACGAATTTTATCCTCTAGAGGGATTCCTTCCCTTTCTACGGCAGGGGAAAATTGGGCTTTGACAAGAGCAAGATTTTTTCAATGGACCTGGTGTTTTATTTAGTAAGTGGTGTGTTCAGTTTCAGAAGAATACGAACATTTTTAATGAAAATATTTTTATTGTTCACAATATCAATAATTTTGAGTAGTTTCACTTACAATATAAATTATCTTAAATTTTATCAAACTCTGCGGAATACTGATTGACAGAACAACAATTAAAACTTAGAACTATGTCAAAATTAAAATGTAACTGGCGAAATCTGAATGTGATAGCAACTTTCCATATTTTATCTCATTCTAACATTTGAGAGTGAATGAGATAAATATATTCAGTTCAGAATCGCCGCTCTTTGAGCTTACCTACTTATAAACTAAAAATAACAATTTATTATTTAAGTATAAGTATATTAACTGTTACAGTCTTTGCCGTTTGTACGGTTCGCAGTAGTGTATTAGTTAAACTAATGGAAACTGGCATAAAAAATAACGTGACCCCTTTCCTGTATTCGTCTCACGATTCCATCATTCCATCTATTAACAAGAGATACAGATAAAACATCCGATATTTAATCGTATCAACCTTCATTTTATACAAACTGAGCTTTACACCTATTGCACTTTTTCACTCTGTACGTAGTTATGCAGTTAAGTCAAAACATGCAATATTATTGTCTTCAACATGTCTACAGTTCAACCAGTTGAATCGCTACCAACTGCCGAACCTTTCCACAGTAATTTCATAGTTGAGCAAAATGGCATTTCATTGATTGTAAAAAGGTTCTAACTAATATGTTCGGCTGTACGGTCAGCCAAATAAGTGGTCTGTAACATATCCAACTTCATATGCAAAGGATTTTCGACCTTAGGGTGACAGACCACATATTTGGCTGATTGTACCAACACTTGATGAGCATACATTGAACATAGAAAGAAAGAAAGAAGACATTTATTCCTTTTTGCAAGACACACAAATAAAAGAGAATATACCTACACAATTTTATAGAAAATAATCAAGACAAGAAAAATAGATCATGAGCGTTGTGTGTCTTCGCAAAAGTGAAACGGTCGCTGGCTCAGCATTACGCTGAGGTGTTAGACACCTGCAGCACTGATTTTCAGCCAGAACCGTGAACATAAGCAATCATAGAGATTTTAATATGACAGCGTTCCACAGAGGTTCGACAGTTAATGTGTATGACTTGACTACGTGGAGCTTTGAAAGTTTTGTGACGAAATGTTTCTGTATGAGCGATTGGCTTTGTGATTCGCCAATTATTTGCCAGTATCGGCTAAGAGTGAAAATCCAATTTTGTATTTACCTTTTACATTCTTACATGTAAGGAAGCCATACGCATAACTTCTACTCTCTCTCTTCTCCATAAAAAAAACATTTCTCAAAAATCGCGTAAAACGTAGCTTAAAACTGGATATTTGAGCGTTCATTTTATTCTTCAACCATCGTTTCGTTTATAATCGTAGTATTCTCAATATTCGTAAAGACTAAACTTCATACAGGATGCTACATGAAATTGGTAAAAGTAAATAATTTATTAGTATTGCACTGATATTTCGGATTTATAGGTATTCGTAGAATCGGAAGCCCAATAAAATTGTTATAAGTATATTACTAGAATTATCTGAAGACCACTTGAGCTCTGTCTAAGTGAAAGTTTTGCGTCACTCAGCCCACACGAGCCCTCCACTTCCTTTATCCCAGGGCTCACTGAAACCGTATTGAAAACGTTTTCTAACAACTTTTGAAATTACCTAGACAATGTAAAAATACCACTCAAAAGTGATGAAAAATTGTGCTGAATTTGAAATGAAGCTACTCGTAGCTCATGAAAATTACTGTAATTAATCTACTTGTCGAAAACTTAATTTGAGCTGGAATTTTGTTACAATTACACAAATTTATATACCACTTTCGACTGGTACCTACTTTCGAATGATGCGCAAATCGGGCCCCAGAACTAACCCACTGCCATGTTCGCCATGTTTCGTAGAGCTTAAAACATGTTAACTTTAACAGTAGCGGTGTCGAGTTCTCGCTTCATGGTCTCCAGCTGCTCGATGTCCTGGACCGAAGACTCGCACTTCTGCACCACCAGGGAGTGGTAGAAGTGGATCGCGAAAGCCACGAACACTATTAACACTGGAACAAGGTATTTGAAAGTTAGTATTTTGTTGAATTTAAATTCCTTTGCAAAAAAACCGGCACTTGTTCATTTTGATTTTTAAGAAAATACTCATTATGACAAAAACATAGATTTGAATTCACTTCCTCTTTTATTTACGAATGCTGCTGTTTTTTTGCAAATATGGGTTTATTATAGCCGTTGCCGGAACTTTGTATTTTCCTGGGAAAAGGTAGCTAGTGTAGATTTCCATTAGTTCCTTAAATATTTCTTAGAATCGGCACACTAAGCAGTTCTCGGGATTAGTGCATTCAAACAAACTTATATCTGCTTTATCACTTAGTTACCTACATACATTGTTTAGGTGTACCTTGGCATAAGTATAGTGAAGGGCATAAATATATGTACGCTATCAACTCGTCAAAAAGATCTACACACCTTTTAAGCCACAAACAATAAGGCCAGTGACGCAAGTATATTTGACATGATAGCTGTATCGATATTTATGCCCTCGGCTGTAACTACTATTTTAATCGGAATTTAAAATTTAGGAAAGGTAATTCAGTCCATTGAGGTCTGCACTGTTACGAGTCTATAAACCGTCGTCGTGATGAATGATGATACATTTTTGTTAAGGCCTTAATCAGTCACTGACCTTACGTTATAACACAAGTATGTTACATACCTGGTATAACTATCACGGTAGCCGCCGTCGCAGCAGCGAAGGAGTAGTCCCAAAACTTGACCCAGCACAATATCGCTATTTCCACGAGGAATAAAAATAGACCTGAAACAATTTCGAACATGTTTAGTTGTTAAAAACGACTACGGAAAAAAATTGGCCTACATGAAATTAGCGCCGTGATGAATCGATGCAATCCTCATTTGTCAAAATTCTTCTAGATATTTTTACGCAGTAGGTACCTACAGCTACAGCTAATTTGATTCCTGGGACACCGTACATACATACTGTCACGCTTCTTTCCCATAGGTAGTTATCCCTATACTTCGTTCCACTTGCTACGATCCAGATATACGAGGGGTGATCCAAAAGTGATGATAATCAGTATGAAAGATACATAAAATGTTTAATAAAATAATTTATTTTTCTACGTAATCTCCTTCCAAGTCTACACACTTAGACCATCGTTTCTCCAGACCACGAATTCCTTTAAAAAAAAAATCTTTTTCTTGACCCTCGAAAAATGCCTCCACAGCGGCCATTACCTCGCCATTATTCAAAAATTTGTTGCCTCTAAGATCTTCCTTCAGCCGTGGAAAGAGATAAAAGTCGCTGGGGGCTAGGTCTGGCGAATATGGGGGGTGTTCCAGCAATTCGAACCCTGAATCACGAATGGCAGCCATCGCAACGCCGGCCTTGTGGGGCGGTGCGTTGTCCTGGTGAAACAGGATGCCAGCTCGAAGTTTACCCCGCCGCTTCTCTTTGATTGCCTGTCTCAATCTGCGTATTTGGTCAGCGTAGTAGGAGCCCGTAATAGTGGTACCCTTTTCCAGGTATTCAATCATTATGACTCCCTCAGCATCCCAAAACACTGAAGCCATGACCTTACCAGCGGAGCTTGCTACCTTGAATTTCTTCGGTGTAGGGGAAGACGCTCGCTTCCAGGTCATGGATTGCTGTTTGGTCTCAGGATCGAAATGGTGGATCCAAGACTCGTCCATGGTTACAAACCGACGCAAAAATGTTTCGGGATCAGTTTGATATTTGTCAAGATTGGACTTCGAAATCTCACATCGTATTTTCTTTTGTTCAGCCGTTAACATTCTAGGCACCCAACGAGCGGAGACTTTTTTCATGTGTAGTTCATCAGTTAAGATTCTTTGAATGCTGCCATACGAGATGCCTGTGAGCTCAACTAGATGCCTGATAGTCATCCTTCTATCTGTTAAAACGAGATCATGAATTTTTTTGACGTTTTCTCCAGTTATGGCGACAGATGGACGGCCTTCGCGATGTTCATCTTGAGTGGATGTCCTTCCCAAGTTAAACTCCTTTGACCACCGTGCCACTGTGGAATACGGCGGAGCGGACTCGCCCAGTGTGCCCACTAATTCAGCGTATATATCTTTAGTACACATTTTTTTCAAACAGAAGTATTTAATAACCGCTCTCACCTCAGTTTTCTCCATTTTTGCGTTATTGTTCCGACTGCTCGTGAAGAAACAACTGCAACTCTCTGACAGATACATATTTTTTAATTTTTATTTTTTTTATTTAATAAGGAGTCTTTATGGCCAGTAACTGCATACCTATTTATTTTAATCCGATTCAATAAGTATTCAGTTATCATTACTTTTGGATCACCCCTCGTACCTCTTTCGCTTCATCCACATTCATCAATCTCTTCTTGCGTGCTCGCCGGTTTCGGGACACCATAGAATCCTAATACAGTAATTAATTAAATAAATAAAAATAAATAAATATCTTGGGACAAATTACACCAATTGACCCAGCCCCAAACTAAGCAAAGCTTGTACTATGGGTACCAGGCAACGGATAAACGTACTTATATAATGTAGATAAATACATACTTAAATACATACAACATCCATCACTGGGCACAAACATTCGTATTCATCATACAACTGTCTGCCCCTACCGGGATTCGAACCCAGGACCTCTAGCTTCATAGGCATATTTGTCTCTGACTATCCTTATCGAATGGCGTAATGTCATAATGACTAGGTTCTTTGGTGGCCTAACATTCAATTTGTTTGACTGTATATAGCGGTGGATAAAACCCTCCATTTGGGATGTGCTTTAGTTGAATAAAAACTGCTAGAGTATATTTAAAGTTACTGGGGAAATTGCGTATTTGCGTTCTGCATGTGTAAACATGTAATGTATAATGTAATGGGACACAGGAGAGCAATATTCAAAACATGAAGTCATGACCATTAAAGAAATATTACCACTGCGACAATGTTTTTGCAGTCGTTAGATACAGTACAAGACGCTTCCGGTATTTATTTGAACACTTAACTCAAACGTATTTAGAGTGGCGTGTCATTTGTTTTTCTTTGAAACATTCTTATGTACCTATATTCCTTCAAAAGCAAATTCTATACCTGTTATTAATACGGATTATCCAGGCCATCGAGCTGGAAGAAGTGAAATCTCTATCAAGTAGAGTCAAAATATAATGGAACTGTTGACAGCTCCATCATCAAACTCTAAAATAGAAAGGTTTGAATGTACTACCCAAGACTAAACCTTTTTCAAAAATGTATTGATGTTGCTTCATATCCGGTTCGAAGGACCAATCTTAATGTTACCACTGCACCCGTGGATATAACCGCAGGCTTTTCTAATGTTATAGCACAACGTGCGGTAAATATTAACAAAATTATGTTTTATTCATAGAAACACGTTTACTGAACGTAAGTTAAATAGGATAGTTTGTCTATGTAAAGTAAGAGCCAAAACCAAAACCATAAATAAAACATCATCTTGTGTTCATGTAGTCCTGAACAAAGTGGGTTTTTGCATGAAGGTTTTGATGTAGCCCACTCCCACCGATGTAGCTGTCTTTCCAGTGGTCGCGGAGCAGCAAGATATTTGATTTTAGTTTATGATTAAATAATTGCGCAAAGTATAGCCTAATTCTAAAACTCACCTAACACTGTACTAAACGCCCACGCGAGTTCAATGAACCCCCGCATCCTTTCATGCGGCGACTCCCTCAGCGCCCGGTCGGGGCTCCCCGGCGTCTCCATCTTGCTCACAGCATCAATGTGTGGTAGTAAATACGTGGATATCATGAGGGCGAATATATGTACGGCAACCAAGACGGTCGTGCACACTGCGAACATGACGAACAGCCATTCGGGTACGTTCGTTGGCTCGTTGATTTGGAGTTCTACCATCGCCACCATGGCGAAACCTGGAACAAGTTTATTTTACATACAATTCTTAATCATTCTAACAGGGAAATCCCTTTCAACATGAAACTACCGTGAGACTCAATCATAATTACACATAAACGGATAACTCACGTATAAAAAGTCGAGTGATGCTCGACATGTTTCGGACTATTTCGAAGTCCTTTTTCCAAGAGCGCTCGCCCCGGCGGCAGCGACACGAACACTCTTGCGGCGAGCGCTCTTGGAAAAAGGACTTCGAAATAGTCCGAAACATGTCGAGCATCACTCGACTTTTTATACGTGAGTTATCCGTTTATGTGTAATTAGGGAAATCCCTATTTAAACAATGGATTTTTTCAATTTGTTTGTTGGAAGTCGCCAATTTTCCTGAATTAAGTACCGGTGCTCTGTATTGCATACTAATGGCTGACCGATAATCTATTGTATCTTCTTTATTCCCACAGCGAAACTCATGAATAAGAATAAGAATAAGAATAAGAAAACTGAGAAGGAAAAATGTAGTGGAATTGATAGTCAGGGGAATTCAAAAACACTAAGTAGGTACATCCAACTGGCGTAATGATTTCCCGTAGATATCTGACTTGAATTATTAATAGCCTTAATAGTTATATAGATATACTCGTATTAAAACCATTTATTTGGTACTGCAAACACACAATCAAGGTTACAGAAGACAGAACATGTCAAGCCAAAACACTTATAATGGGTATAACTTGGATAAAATTCGTCTTATTTGGCTGATTCACATGCGTAACTAAGTATCAAAGTTAAACACCATAACCATATTAATAAGTCACCCTCGGCAAACAATACAATACAATACAACACAATACAAATACTCTTTATTGAACACCACAAATCAGTACAAAACAATACAGAAACAAAGAACAAAGTAGATAATAGGCGGTCTTATCGCTTAATAGCGATCTCTTCCAGACAACCAATACAAGAAATAAGTTGGAGACAGTTTAAGTACAAGGCAAACGTGAGTTAATCCGGCAAATTTAGCCTTTTACCGGTACGGCGTTTGGTAATTAGTTGATTGAATGTCGTAGGTATTTACCTGACAGCAGTTCCGAGGTGGTGGCGGTCGCTTTGAGCTTGGCCCGGGACATGTGGAGCCTCCGCCACGAGAGGCCGCCGGGCCACCCGTTCGCGGGCTCCTCCCCGGTCCAGCCGGGGGAGTTCGGCATGGCCAGGGCTACTTCGCTGACGCTCTGGAAATACAATAAGGGTTAATATAATAATAAAAACAATATGTAACATGAACTCCATTAAGTACACTGACAAGCAAAAATAACGTGTCGCTTGCCGCGCATCGAAAC
This sequence comes from Pandemis cinnamomeana, assembly GCA_932294345.1. Classification (NCBI taxonomy): domain Eukaryota; kingdom Metazoa; phylum Arthropoda; class Insecta; order Lepidoptera; family Tortricidae; genus Pandemis; species Pandemis cinnamomeana. The sequence continues at coordinate 5,202,522 of OW028720.1, forward strand.
CTATTTAATAGTGAAGCAGATTCCTATTCGGCGTTGAAGCAGGCGAAACATGGCGAACAGCCAGCGGCATGTTAGAGGGTTATGTTCAGTACTGACGATGCCTCGTAGAGCGGTGGAACTCGTCGAAAAATGCTTTTGTGGGTGGCGTTTGTGTAATTTGATATAAAGATAGTCCGGAAACGATTGTTATCAATTAGATAACGGCACGTATGATTCAGTGTAATTAGGAAGTGTCCCATCAATTGACAATTTCCTCGAGGTCATTGGCATGCGGAAATTCGGATTTGACTCCTGCGTGTACCTGGCCTTATACTCTGAAATTCGAAATTTAGCAGGAGTGCAGAACTAGCCTGACGAATTTGTGAATAACATAACCATAATGCTTTTTGTAACATTATGTATATACAAATAAGATTAGCATTAGCATTCTAGTCGAGAAAGATATTATTATAATTACATTACATACGGTGTTGATTCGTTTTCGATCTACATAAAATAATACTAAAGTAAAGCATTGTATTTGTAGTCGACTTGTACGAACGAAGTACCTTTTAGGGCACACTTAAAGTATTTAGGTGAATACCTCACAAAAATTACATCTTTATTGTCAACACACAAACAAATCATTATTTTACACTTTGCACAAGGCCATATTAAGTATTGTACTAAAATAATGCTGTGACTTCGTGCGACAGTGTGATTTAAAAGTAAATTTTTCGCTAAATAAGACATACTTGACCGGTGGTGCAGAACATATTCTCCTGCGACTATTGGCATGTGCAACACATAAAAAATGTAATAGTAATAGGTAACTGCTACAGATATATTTTTAAACGTATACAGAAATTCGTTAATTCCTAAGTTACTTGAACGGTAGATTTGTACCCTATTATTTTATGAGATAGGATGGTAACCGAGCTAGTGTGTCACCTAGAGCCTTACATGACGTCTTAATGCGATTCAAATCCGATTCAAATTTACGTTTTAGATGACATCTTTGACACTAATTTCTGGTATGGATCTGACAGCGATCGACCCAACTTTGGTTCAGAATTGAATTGCATTAAGACGTCATGGTAAGGCTTCTGATTATCACTATGGTAAGTAGACACCACTAATTGGTGATTCCTTGCCAGCCTAGAGGGATAGGTAAGATGAAATTAGGTATAACTCATGAGCCAGTAAATTCGTCGGTTGTCTTACTCTCTACGTCGGAACACAGCATCACAATCACTGCTGTTTGACGGCAGGATTAGCGAGCAAGATAAAATCTGAAAACTTCGAAATACGTAGTTGGTATCATAACATCCATCTGAATTTCTAGCTTCCGAGTAGGTATAGATAGGGTCTATCACAGAGATCCCTGGATAAGCTACTCGAAATTTGAAGTTTGTATCGTACCGTCCCTCTCACTTTCTTATTAATGGCTATTAGTGAGAACAGAACGGCACATAACGAACTTAGAATTTGGAACTTCAGAGTATAATGCCTGTGCCGTCTCTCGCGTCCCTCGTTGCATACCTATATATATTGCTATGTGCACTATTTGATTCGCAAATTATATTCGCAATTATTTAAATTGCAGAAATATCCATATAGCAAAATTTGCTATACACACAAATACCGTGAAATAATTTTATGTTGCCTATTTTCACGGCGCGTTTTAGAAGAATGAAGTTTTTTTATGTTTAACGTGCTACCTAGAGTTTTGTTTGTAAGTATAGCAAGAGCAATTAATCGCCGATACTTAGTACAATTTAAGCTCATCATTGAACTTTTATACGTGAGTTATCCGTTTATGTGTAATTATCATCATTGAAGTAGTTTCTAGACCCGGTACAGCTATTGCCTTTACAGTTATTGGTAGTCTACTCCACTAACGTCGTCACGTTAGTTTTTCGTAAATCTAATAGGTATCAATTATATATTATTTCAGACCAGAGCACACTAACGATGTATGCATGGCTTAGCTTAGCAGTTTGAAAAGAGGTAAGCTAGCTATGGATACAAAATAAACTATTAGCTACACACCATAGCATGGATAGCACGAGTCAAGTGGAAAAACAATTGTTCACAGCACGGATTTTCACGTTCCCTATGCGAATATTCTGATTATGACTTATGACATGACCCATCAGTCACGATCCATACTTTGGGAAAGATCACATTTTTATTTTACAAGCTATTTATTAACTTGCAATGTATGTATGTAAGTAATGTTTGTCCTGCTGGAATCTTGCGACTCAATTTTGAAGCAGGTATCTTCAACCGATTGAGCTAAAATTTTGCATACTTGAGTACCTATTTCGGATGAGAATACAATAATTTGGCAGTGGAGTTCTGGTGGCCCAGCCAGGCTCGTCTCTCTTTTGTTCCGACTTTAAATTTGGTGCACATATGTAGGACGGATGGCGATGCAAGTACTTAGGTACAGTCAGAAAAAGAAGCTTGTAGCTACATAATAAAAAATAAATTTTGACAGAAACTTGTTTTATACTATTAAATTGTTCCACTGTCGAGGGCATGCTCCTGAATTACTCCTGCTCCAAGTGCAATTTGATATGCGTCCAAATCGTCCCGCCCCTTCCTTTTCGGCCTTTCTCTGCTTCGTATCCATCCAGCGCAATAATAAATCAAATTAAGTAGAGATACTGACCTTCATAGACTGGTTGCACTGACAGGGCGCAAGGTATCCAGGGTTGAGGAGCACCGTGTTAGTCGGGGATCGACTGGGAACCATTCCATCGGGGGTAGCGCTTCCGTTCGGACTGGCCCCGCCCTTCGGACACACGTAGTCCAAACTGTGCGGTGGCGTTATCGATATCGTAGGGCTATCCGTTACAGTCACCTTGAATCTGAAGTGAAAATTGACGCGTTAAGAAAACCAGTGAAAAGCCGAATACTCGTAGATAAATGACCATTTTTCTTACAAACTGTAGTCTAAATAACCCAGAGATAGTAATAGAAACCATAGACCGAAGGTCGCCGCTCGCTTTAGTCTGATCTGATGATCAGAGTCTGGTCAATGGCTAGGACTAGACCCGGCGCTGCTCGTGCGATTTAGTTGAAGTAGAAAAATGATATCATCTTATTAGATACTATTATACTACTACTATTGTAGCGCCCGGCAACTCATTTTTGACAAGCTTTTAATTTAACCAGTTTGTTTTTTTTTTACATCATTCTTTGTTACAAGAAGATAGTTCCATTACAAGAAGTATCAAACACGCCATTTATATCTACCACGCAATAGTGACTATCTTGTCTGCAGCGATTGGCTAGATGATACCAATAATCGACAGCAATAATAACTGGACCGACGACCAGATTTGACTATGAAGCTTGAGGTCCGGGGTTCAATCTCCGGTCGGGGCAAATCTTGTATAAAACTACGAACGTTTGTTTTCAGGTCTTGGATGTTTAATACTTATGTACATATTTAAGTACCTATGTATTTGTCTATTTAAGTATGTTTATCCACTGTCTGGTACCGCTATGTATTTGTCTAATTAAGTATGTTTAACCGCTGTTTAGTACCCATAGTAAGTACCTAGGCCAATTGGTGTTAAATTTTCCGTGATGTTTAGTTATTACTCATAGTATTTATTTGTTTAGTACTGATATAAATGTCGTTTCAGCATTCCTGTACCTGTCTAAAGAATAACTCTTAATTTTTTTATGGCAATGGCCACTTTGAAGTGCTGGCAATTTAATAGGTTCCAATACTGGTAATAACATACTCCACGACATCTAGTCTTAGCGAAATAAACAAATCACTGACGCATAAAAAGTAGAGTTTTGTTTCGTCCAACATGTTTCGGATAAAACTTAATTTATATCTCTACTAAAGTAAGTGATCCGTTCATTTAACATCTGAATCTCGGTAGTTTTCCAGTCTTACTTTGAATTGTATCCGCTATCATAGCTCGGCGGTTTCCCTATGAAGGGATATGAGTCGCTGAACCCTAGGCTCTTTGGTCGGTACTCGTGCTTGTGGCGGGTCCGATGTGGAGTTCTCTCGTAGATGTGGTCTGAGGTGTGGTACCTTTGGAGCGTGCGGGGCCGGGCTTTGCCGCTAGGGGGCGTTTGTGTGTATTGGTCAGCGCGGCACGGTGCTTCTTCCAAGCTTGTCACGAAGCTGGCCTCTGATATCTGGAACAAATGAACTTGGAATTAGGCGAGATTTTAAACAGTGTAAGGAGCATAAATGTCCACACAAAGAGTTTTAGACAAAAGGCTAAGTGTGGCACTAAAACAGAAAAAAATATATAAAAAAAAAAATTACTATTGGGGGGAGTTTTTGAGAACTGCCGGTCAAAATTGCTTGTAGGCGACGCACCTATTTAGGCAGCCACCTTTTTTATTAAAACATTATATTTTGGCACTGGCCACAAATAAAGTTAATTGCACGCAGCGCTAAAAGAAAACAAAAACAAAAGACAGTCGTGACATTGCTCTGGTCAGCGCTGCGTGTTGAATTTTTACTATAATTTAAATTGTTTTATTTATTAGTTCCTACAGTCTACATTGCTGTTATACGGCAATCTTGTACATTGATTTGCGGTGTTTGGCCGAAATTGGCGTCGCTCGGCGACGTCAATGCCTATACACCAGACCTAAACATTTCAATTTAGATTCGTTAGACTCAATTATTTGACTTCCATCATTACTCGCATTTAATTCTTCTATCGCTGTCCCGTGGTTGTCCCTATCAATATTAATTTAGTATACCTTACATTAACTGACTGACTGATAAATAATGCACTTGCCTGAACCTCTCTGGTGAGGTGAATCTTGATATTGGGTAGTCGAGTGTTATAAGATAAGAGGTGCACTAAGAAGGGAATTTTCGTAATTCCAAAGGGATAGGGAGTTAACCTATTCTTCCGAAACCGCAAGCATAAACTAAGTACATACTCAGTTGTTAGCTACAAAAACTTAAAAAAATCAGCAATCATGATAGATTACTTTTATGCAGTCAGTTTCTTTTTAATTGAACTATTAACTACGTAATTCAAAGTTACAACACTAACAAAGCTAAATAAAAATAAAGATACGGCGTCATTTTATATGTTAGGTATTTCCAGAAAAGTAGCTCTCGTTAGTAATTATAGCGATAAAAAATGTCGCGATAACTGCTAAACGTGTTGCTGTAATTCGTTCTTATTGCATGCAAACATTAACCAGATTTATTTCAAGAGCATTTGTCAAGATCAATGAGACGTAATAATTCGCTGTGATTGCATTTCAACCAGAGATGTACGACATAGCGGAGCCGTAGGCGATATACAAAGAAAAATCTATCTATTGGTGGAAAATATTGATTTTTTGGTAGCTAAAAGACCCGCTATTTTCTGTTTTCAAGTGTTTCACTGTATACCTAATTTTGACAGAATGAAAAACCGAGAATTACCTAATGTTTGGGTTACAAATAAAGACAGTTTGAGACATATAGATAGAGGTAATGTCATTAACATCCACCGTCCGCTATTTAATAACTGAAAAGCGTACCTACAGAAGATTTTGACCGAAATTTACGTTGAGTACCTATTCCTATTTCCTATTGCTGAATGTTTTCCTCGCAGATCTTTTCTTTTCCTCGTAGGTACATCTCTGTTGGATGCTCAGCCTTTACTGTGGTCTTAGTGTAAGGTCCGAGTGGCGAGGGTGAAAAGCTCTCTGCTGCGTGCATCGAGGACGCTCAAATATGTTTGCTTGCGTTTAATAGTGGCACTCCACTTGGCGGTGCGTGTTGCGTAGCGTATTCGCCGTGATTGTCTAAATATTCGTATGAAGTCCTAACATCACAAACGCGATCCGAATTTACGATGCCAACAGAAAATATATCAAATACGCAAACATGTTTGCAGTTCAAAATCAATTGAATTTACTGGCGATGAGCGTGTTTACGGCTGCAGCAGCATATTTTTATGTATCCTGCCAATACATGTACATACAAGCAATATGTAAATACAAAGTTCTTAAAAAGCCATGGAAGAGACAGAGCGAGCGAGCCATGTGTAGCGGTGAATGCAAATATTCGCCATATTTGCGTCCTTTGATGTGTGATCAAAAACCGACAAGCGGGCGAAAACGCGTGATTGCCTATTTGCATGTTTGGTTAATTCGTGCAAATATGGCAAATACAGACGAATAAATCCTCCTCACATGGTCGTTTTAGCCGAATAAGGCAAATACGCGAACACGCAAGTGGAGAGCCACCATTACGCAAACGCCGCACGCCCCGCTCCGCTTCACGCTCCGCTCGAGCGTCCACTCAGGCTGTAGATACACTAAAAGTACCGATTGTCTATTTGCACCAGACGTACCCATCGGTGTAATGTGGGTGGATGAGTGTTTTACACGTAAGTGTAAAAAAACATACTCGATACTTAAAGATGAGTTCACGTTATGAGTCATCAACTGGGGTGTGATTGTCTAAACTAAACGAACCTCGCCCGACGATGCGCTCGGGAGACAATCATAACTTGACCCGTTTGTTAGTTGGTATTATATGGAGTGTCTTGACGTAGCTACGAGTAGAGCCCTGATATGATTTGGCCTGAAAGTACGAAACTGGGAAAAGTTGTGTGTGGAAAAATTATGTATGTGTTTCAAATTCAGCTCATTTTTTCACCTCTTTCGAGTGGTATTTTTACGCACGTGCTTTTAAAAATGAGGTTCAAGACGTGCGTTAACTTTTAAAAACCAGAACTCCGTATGATGAATAATGAGTGAAAAGGACAATTTTTTCGTAGCTCAAGCTCGTAGCATGTCCCCAAATAGTATCTGAGCAGCTCGAGCTGCCAGAAAGGCTTTTCTCAAAGATGAAAAACCGGCACTAGCAAGTCGAGCTCTGGTATCAAGGATCTCGATCTGGTAGCATAGCGATAGGTAGCAGTTTAATTTAAATTACAAGTTGTAACAACACATGTACGGTTATCGATTTTTTCGCTTTGTTGCAGTTGTGTTGTTCTTTGCACCCTTGCACGCAAGCCTTACTATACGAATAGCTATGGGAGTAGGACATTATAGAACATAAGTACTTTCAACTTTGTTCAAGGGCACAAATAGATATATGTACGTTACTAAGACGTCAAAAACATCTATACACCTTTATGCTACACAAAATAAGGTCGGTGACACCTATATTCCACATGATGGCTGTATCGATATTTATGCCCTCGACTGTACGCTTTGTTTAGCTTGTAATCTGACTTTACGAACTTAAGCTTAGCCTAGATTAATAACGATATCGCGTGAATCATAAAATTGCTTGTACGTAACGTAAAAAGCAGATGTAGCGTGTCTAACGAGGCATGACATGCGCTACTGTGGGAAAACGCCTATGAACTGTCATTTGAGTGATTGTAGGCTTAAGCACCGATTAGTGCTGACAATGACATTGACTTTGGCCAGTGATTGGCGCGCGGCACGCGGCTGGCGGCGTGCGCGCACCGCGCACGCCAGAGTTACAATAGGGATGATGACTGGAAGAAAATTAAATTCTATTTAGTCCTTTAGTTAGATTATTAAGAGATGTTGGACACGTATTTTTTCGCCCATCAAACAAAAAATAAAAAAAATAAAGAGCGTCTTTCGGGAGTGTTAGTGACGTCACTTCAAAGTAAAAAATAAATACGTTTCTAATGCATTTTAATAATCTACTTGGTAGACAAGGAAAATAAAATTAGTAATCATTCCTATTCAGGGTATTACACACTTGCTGAGTGCATTATGTCGAAAAAAAAACGCAGAATATCGACCGAATTGGTACTTTCACAGCGTCTACTCAATAAACAGCAGATATAGGGTCTAATGAAGTTAATATTTTCGTTTTTTTTTGAAGTCAGTTCTAAGCAACTGCGCCATTAGGTACAAATACTGCGAATCAACCTACGAGTACCTTACACCTAACTAATTAAAGCTTTACTAACTGCCGTTTTACATTATACTACTTAGTGCCTACTGGAACAAAGAAAGTAGGCGTTTGTGATAAACAATTAGCGCGTGTAATCCTTCATAATTGCATAAGTGTACCTTGTTTATGACATGCTCAATGTCAGAGGTATGAAGACTATCATAGGTAACTTCTTTGTGTCACGCGATACTGATACAATACATGTTTCAAGTAATCATATTTGGATCAAATGCTAAGCAAATCAATTCAAAAATCTTTGCAAAGGGAATTTGTACAAGGGGGCAGCTGTCCTGACCTAACCGCAGTTATTTAGTGAGAGACCTCTTTTTTTTCAGGGGAGACTCCGACATCACCCAAACCAGCTGGCAGGCCTGCTTGCTGAGTCTGATGGGATAAAACGCCTTAAGAGGCGAGGAATTCTAGAACTGGATCAGCTGATATGAAGACTCAGCCACGAATAGAGAAGCTTCCACTGGGGAGCTGGCTCTGCACGACATGAGACTCCCACATCACATCTGCTCATAGTCGTCCGACTGATCGCAAGATAATACAAAAAAACTTTTGTTAAAGTAAGTACCTAAGTAGGTTAGGTATGCATTTTTTCCAGTAGGTATAATATAATAACAGTGCAATCATAATCGTTCAAACGCTTTGCAAAACCAATCACGTCTTGACTTTGTGCGGAACCGTAATAAATGCGAGATAATAAAAATATGTGTTTATAATAAAGTAGGTAAATAACTTGAGCGAAGTGTTCTGACACCTAATAATCCAATAAGTTAACATAAGAGACAGAATGACTAGTAGCTACGTGATCAATTTGATCGTAAAATCGTGTAGTTACTTTAAAAGTATCGCAAAAACTGCCAAGTGCTCACCTTCTAATGAGTCGGGCGTGAAAACCCAACTAAATAGTTTTTTGTTATACAGGGTGTTAGGTAATGAGTGGATAATCCTTGAACTATGGATAGAGGGCACTTAGGACGTTATAATAATGCTAAAATAGGTTTAGTAAAAGTTTCACGGTTTCCGAGATATTCGGACTTTTAGGTTTTTTTCGAAAATGAGTACCCTTGTTCAATGTTTTGATCATAGCACCATTTTAAGCTTACTTTTTAATTTTTTTATTTTTGCTCAATATTCTTGAATAGTTGTATTTTCAGAAAGGCATTACTATTTTTGTGAGACTTCATGGGATTTTTTAAAAAAAATCACAAACTTAATTTTTGCCTTTTCAATCGACCATTGATCGAATTTTCAGCTCTCACGGTGAAAAAAAAATACACTACCGCCTAGTTGCCAATAAGCTTAAAATCATGCCGGTTTATTGACAATTTAAAAATGGTAATTACCTTTTGAATTTAAATTCAAAATGACAAAATAATAAAAAAAAATACGCGCTCACTCACATTTTTCCCGATTTACTTTTTGTATCACGGGCGTAGAACTCAAAATTTTTTGTTGCAAAAATAACATTATTGGCCACTTATTTAAATGCAAATGGCATTTAAATAATTCCAAATTTAAAAAACATGCCAAAACTGCCTTTTGTTTTTTTTCGAATTCAATTTTGAATTTCGCTATTATTATTGCGTAATGAATGGTTAATTTTGCGTTTAGATCGTTGTGTTGAAGTTTTTTACTTTAATACTGCTTCAAACGTTATACACACTGATAGAATATGCCCAAATGCATTACATTTATGGTGAGTGCCAAGGCACAATTTCACCATTCATTATGCAATAATAGCGAAATTCAAAATCGAAGTCGAAAAAAAAACAAAAGGCAGTCAGCATGTTTTTTAAATTTGGAACTATTTAAATGCCATTAGCATTTAAATAAGTGGCCAATAATGTTATTTTTGCAACAAAAAATTTTGAGTTCTACGACCGTGATACAAAAAGTAAATCGGGAAAAATGTGGGTGAGCGTGTATTTTTTATTATTATTTTGTCATTTTGAATTTAAATTCAAAAGGTAATAACCATTTTTAAATTGTCAATAAACCGGCATGTTTTTAAGTTTATTGGCAACTAGGCGGTAGTGTATTTTTTTTTCACCGTGAGAGCTGAAAATTCGATCAATGGTCGATTGAAAAGGCAAAAATTAAATTTGTGATTTTTTTTAAAAAATCCCATGAAGTCTCACAAAAATAGTAATGCCTATCTGAAAATACAACTATTCAAGAATATTGAGCAAAAATAAAAAAATTAAAAAGTAAGCTTAAAATGGTGCTATGATCAAAACATTGAACAAGGGTACTCATTTTCGAAAAAAACCTAAAAGTCCGAATATCTCGGAAACCGTGCAACTTTTACTAAACCTATTTTAGCTTTATTATAACGTACTAAGTGCCCTCTATCCATAGTTCAAGGATTATCCACTCATTACCTAACACCCTGTATATAGGTAGTTGTAAGTCGGATTTTAAATCAATTTTATACGCTTGGCTGAAGACATATTGCAGGAACGGCGAAAACGAGTCGCTCTCTACGATGTGGATTCGTGAAAAGAAACTAATTTCTCTGTAGCGCGATGGCATTTAAATAAATACAAGTAAAAAACTTTAAATTGCTAAAAAATGTTGATAAGTACCTATTTAAAATTATTATAAAATCCATCTCGGTTGTTTTTCGGTTTGGGAGTAAAGAAAAAACATAGAATTTACCAGTTGCTTCTCTTCCCGCGCAGATGGTATAAGCCCATCGAGGGAATGGGCGAAAGTCTTAGGAATCATGTTATGGGCGATGCGGCTAGCAACCCATCACTATTTTGATTTCCCTTTCCACCTATACGCTCTTATAGTCATGCTAATCGTGGCCTTAAGGTTTTGTTACCTTAGGCTCTGTCTACCCCGTAAGGGATAAAGACGTGATATATATGTATGTATGTATGTGAAAAATGCATTTCTTTTTTGTTACTAGTAGGCAGTAGTGCTATGTTTTGGCGGATTCGTTTCTAAAGGACAACTAAATTTTCATTGACGTAGCAATGCAATAAAACATTTCGAATTTTCCGATTTATTTTAACGAATATTAAGTATATGTAGTTAGGCAAAGGAAGCCCTGGGTAAAATACTCTTTTATCTGCTATACTTACCTATAAACGACTAATTTTTATACACAGAATTGCCACCTGTCCTGATTTCCATGATAACTGCGTTTCGACGACCTGTCCAATTTGTCCCGATTTTTGATAATAATAGCAAATATCGAGGACCCCCTCACCTCCTTCAAATATTTTTGTACCTATTATACTTATACGAAATCTTCTATCTAATATCCGGAATTGTAGTACTGTAAATTTAACTAAAGTTTACTTAATCGCAACATTAGGGTGACAAAGGTCTAAATGAAGCTCCGCTTAACATAGTAAATAGTCCTACCTAAAGTAAAAAATTCATAACCGACAAAATATCCCGATTACACAAGCTGTGATTATAATACAAGCTGGCATAGTAAAATAAATAAAAACCAAAAATAAAATTCAACGATTTAAAAATTAAAGCAATTCAAAGTAAAATAAACAATAACATTGAATACGCACCAAATTCATTTCGCGCTAATTTTCCGACCAATATATTAACCACCAATCCTGTGACAAGGTCACTTTTAAAACACTACAGATCACTAGGCACTGTTATGTTATTCACAAAGCTACCCTGTCATTGACAGTTAAAGTCTCCCGCGAAAAAAAACGCGGGAAAACTGACATTTCGCCCGACGAGTTCCCGCGGCAACTGGAAAATGGCGACTGACGCTCAACACCACATCACAAGCTATAAACCTAAACACTCTTGATTGCCAATACCTTCTTGTTGGACTCTTGCACTCTTTCGGTTGTTGGTACGTCATCACAGAAAATCCCCGGCCGATTTTTCTTTACATCTAAATCCATGGTCAGAGGTACAGGCCAAAGCTCAAAGGTTCAAACATCCAAGTGCTAAAAGTAATTTGCAATCACGTTCGGTTAAAAGTTTGAACACTTTGCAGGATGTTACTGTTTAATGTTAAATCATGATTTAACTAGGCTGTGTAAATGTTTTTCAGGTGTAGACAGAAGGTTTTTTCATTGGCCGATATATATGCTAGCCGTGAAATGAAACTTACCCAACCACAGTGTATTCGTCATGTGTGTTCGTCGCACTGATTTATTTGCATTTATGCCACTCAGCGCTGTATCGGTAAGCCAAGAAAATGGGAGTTCAAACGGTAGCGCACACTCGTAAACATTTCTTTTTAAAAACTTATTATTTTATTGAATCAGGCGTTACTTTGCGGAGGTCCGTTTCAATAAACAAAAAATATTTACCTTGCTGCTCCGCTACTCACATGCAAATAACCAAGCCTGCGAGTCCATTTTGATGAAAAATGGTTCTTGTTAAATACATAACCCTTTTTGTAGTCGGAAAAGAATTGAAAGTAGTTGTTGATGTACAATAAAATCATACATAAAAGGGTAGTTTGATAAAATATATGAATGTGGGTACATTATGTTTAATTATATATTTTCAAACCAGTACGACGTTAGTTTGCATGTGCAACAGTTGTGCTCACTAAACTTTGATAATGATCCCGTAGAGGGATCTAAACGCGTCAGTGTTTGTGTGGTGTAAAGGATAATTAAGTTTCTGGGATTTATATGTGTTTTATATGGCAGTAGTGGAGGGAGAACATGCATGAAAAACATATATATTTCGCACAGGCTTGGTTATCTTGCACGTGAGTAGCTGACAAATGATTCCCTACATAGATCGATGTTCAAAGTGAACCGCGTTAAGGGAAGAACAAAATTTTGAATCAAATAAAAAATTTTGTGTGTCGGGTGTTCAGTTGAAGTAACTCGACCACCTGGTAAAATATTTCGGAAAATTTCGGAGAATCCTTCTTCTTTTTCTTATTTGTGGCGTATCAAGTCGTTATAGCGACGACAACTTCGCCAATGTCAAAGTAACAAAAATATAATTAAAAAATCTTGTGACAAAATATCGGCAACGTTGTATGGTAATGGTCAAAGACCCCCTCCCCCCTGTCGGGCTCTTAGCCAACGGTCAATGATATCCTTCAGAAACTGCCAGGAAATCATTAGCCGATGCCCAGGATGCACCGGACCAAGCACCGCTCTTCCCCCCGGACGGATCCAAAAACGAACCGCAGCTCTTGACCACACGTGGAGGTAACCCGACCGAGGGTGCGCCCCTGAGAACCCTTTTACAAAATAAAATCACCATGAAAATGTTTAGGAAAAGTCAGTGGCGTAGCAAGGTAACCAAGGGCCCTGGTGCAAATAAAAAAATGGGGCCCCACTACTATCTAAACTAGTTAGTACGTTTTAATAATAATAGTTCGATCGAGATTTTCTGGTAAGGATTCGAGGGCCCTCTGAGCTTGAGGGCCCCGGGGCACTGCCCCGCCTAGTCCCTAGGTAGCTACGCCACTGGGAAAAGTGTTGTTTCAATTTTTTCGCTCTTCTACCTATTGTGAGAAAAGCAAGAACAATTTATTTTTTGTTACAATAATTTTTAAATGAGTAAGTCAATTGTGACTTTATTATCGTGACTGTGAGTCGTAAAGGTAAGTGCGGAAGGTAAAGTGCAATATATTTTTATTATGATGACTTCATAAATCAATCAATTTTATTGCTGTCACACTATTGTATCCACTGCTTGCAGGCACAGCCGGATGAGAGGGCTTGGGAAAATTGTTCCCAAGCGGGCCCAATGCGGATTAGGAACTTCACACACACCACTTAGGGGGCGTCCATTAATTACGTGAGGCATTTTTAACGATTTTTTGACCCCCCCCCCCCCCCCCCCTCCCACCTTGGTGAGATGTCGTAAGATTTTTCTCGACCCCCTCCCCCCTAACCCAATCTCACGTGAGATTTTTCAAACTTGTACTTTGGGTATAAAAGTATTGGATTTATTAAAAAACAACACAATTTGTTTGATTACCTACTTTTATTTTTATGTATGTATGTATGTATGTAAACTCTTTATTGTGCGAAATAAACAAGACAAAATACAATTGACAAACACTGAGATACATGCACAAAGGCGGACTTATCCCTTTTTATTTGTCAGATTTTGTCATATTTTATTCAAGATACGTTTTTTTATTTTCATGCAACTTTAATTTAGCTTAATTTTCACGCAGCTTTACACCAGTTTTTGCTAAAAAAAAATTATGTGATATTTGCCAAGTCCCCCCTTCTCCCCCAAGTGAGATTTAGTAAGATTCGGCTCAACCCCCTCCCTCCTCTAAATCCCTCACGTAATTAATGGACGCCCCCTTAACTGCCTCGTATGTGTGTGCTGGTTCCCTCGCGATGCTTTCCTTCACCGTAAGCTCGTGTTAGAGTTCATTTTGTACGTTAATCCGAAAAACTCAGACGTATAGCCAGGATCGAATTCGAACCCAGGTTCCTCTGAGATAAACCATTATTTTATCATTGGGGTGCCAGCCTGCCCTAGCAGTGCCGGCGTTAGGGGGGAGCGCGATGGGGTGACGGCCCGGGGCGCCAAATTTGGGGGGCGCTGAGGTCTGGGGCCTCGGCCTCCTGGCTCACCCTCAATATGGGCGCCTAAATATTACTGCCCGGGGTGTCAGTGGCCCTAACGCCGCTGCTGTGCCCTAGCATAATTAAATATCTATTGGCGTTAGTTTCGCATTCTTAAAAGATTGTTATTGTTTAATAATAGGTAGACCATCGATAACGTAATAATTCTGAGTATTACGCCTACGTTATTAAAATATCTCCACTAGCAATTAGAATTGAACAGCTAAGTGCAATGTAAAGTCGAGAAACGTCAAATTAACCAAAATAACGTACCTAACATTATTCTAGAGCTAAAGTTGAGTGTGCCATGCCAGTGCTAATTTGAGGCGCTATTTTTGTGAATAAGGGTTTTTTTATTCAAGGGGAATTGCCAGAAAACAACAAAAAGTACGGCCAGTAGCAGAAGCGGATGAGCGGTTGCGGGACTCATTCACTTCTGCTGTTGACTGTATCAGTTAAACAATAAATAAAACAATGGCTTTGTTCGAAAGGTGAGCTATTGACGAGATCGGGACACCTCCAAAAATTTCAACTATAACGTTTCCTATTCCAAATTTGTAAATATGTAATTAAGGTTTTTATTTACGTATCTAGGTACGATAGAAGAAACTGAATCGCGTACCTTGTGGAACCTTTTCACAAACAATTTTACGGTTATTTGTTTGCAGATATGTGGCATATCAGTATGGCATTGGAATGAAAATGTTCCACAATGGTGCGTGATTCAGTTTGTTCTTTGTTTTTGTACTGATTTGTGGTGTTCAATAAAGAGTATTTATATTTTTATTTGAGCATTTTAAGGATGACCCTTGCTTCAGCTTATTTTCTATTCTGTATAAATTGCAAAGAATGACGCTAAGTTCTAAATGGCATGCAATTTTGTCCTAGCCCCTTCGTAAAGAAGTAGAGATTCATAACGAAACAGAATGTTTCTGAGAAAAGCTTGAAAAAGTTACTTGCTCAAAACTTTTTGTGCGGGCATCGTAAATCGATACCCATTTGTTAACAAATTAAGTTTATGGTTTTCCTTGATGATGAGGCTCATTGCGCAGTGTAATGTAGTATTGTATTCGAAGAATGGGTTTCTTGGTCTTGGAACTACCTAACTCTATCCTATACGAACTTTATAGGCACTCAATTCGTGTTTCGGCACGGAACTGTACAGTCGTGGGTATACAAAAACAAAAATTCCCAAGCTAATTTATTGGCACAAATAACTTCTCAAATGCTTTATAGGCGTAAACGTCTCAATTTCTATGAAAATATTAGCAGCGTTAGACAAAACGAACGACACAAAATTTAAGATCAAAAATCCTTAGTAACCTAGGTACTACCAATTTCACTAATAATCATAATTTCTCTACCTCTATCTATATAGTTATAAGCACTTTGTCCTGACTGACTGATCATCAAAGCGCATATACAAAACTATACTGAGGTGAAATTTGGACTAAATGTTTTCTTTCATTTTACAGTTAAAGGCGGACTAAGGACGATTTCCACGCGACAGCATGTAATTCTGCAACAGGAGGATCCCGCGGATTCATTCAGTTAGCATTAATTTACTTATACTTAGGTACATACGTTCTACACAATTAAGTGATCACCGCGCTATAAAACTGTCAGTAAAACTTCTTTAAGCATTATTAAGCGGCTTACTTAGACGGCCACGTTCAATTCGATTTCTCTAACTTACATGATTGTTTATCACCTCACTTTATTAAGACTCTCCGGAACCGCAATAAATCCGAAATAACTGAGAAACCACGTTAAATATACGTACAAACACCTTTATCACTGTTCAAACAATAAATAGGTAATGAGAAGGAAAGAGAGAGCATAAAATTTAACAACCGCGATATGTTCACCGTATCGTTGTTACAGTTAAACTAAGGCATAACATAACTAAGATTTGAGCGTAATGAGGAGGTAGACAGGAAACTACGCGACATATTGAAATCCGTTTTCATTATTCGGTTCGTGCGCTATTTCGTTAAAAATGTGCAGTAGGTAATTAACATTTTTACTGTAGCACTGCAGTTACAATGACAATAACATAATTATAACACAGTCTTATTACAGTCGGTACCTAGTAGCTATACATTTAAGAAATGTTATCTGTTTGTTCGTAATTTTTTTATATGACAACGTACAAAACTCCTCGGACGGAATTTTTACCTTTATATTAAGTTTTTTCTTTTATCATAAAATAAGGTGGAATGGAAAACGAGGTAGTGGGTCACTTGATGGTAAATGAGCACTACCAACAATGGACAATACCAAAGATGCAAACTCTATAACGGCCAAGTCTAGTCTGGACTTTGAGATGTTCTTCATGCTGTGTTTGTTTGTGCTGCTGTATTCCAGCGTAGAAAGTACGACAGCTGGTGAAATTGCGATCCCTGAGGTAGGTACCCTATCTTGCTCTCGGTTCGGTAGCAACGTGTCTGCGATGCTCTGGGTTTGCGGTATGGGTGGTGGTGCTTACGCACATCAGGTGGCCCACTTGCTCGTTTACCACCTTTTTTAAAAAAAAACTGTCATGGCGCCTCCCGTAGTCGCCAGAAATCCAATAGAAGTCCACCATAAGCGAGTGCAGCAGGTGACGTTCCCCGTGACGTGATAAAAGGTAGCGTGACCCCAAGATTTATTATCTAAATTTTAAGTCTGCACTAACCTTGTACATCAAACGCCGTTTAGGTTGCCTACTAATCTTTTTCTTGCAATTCGACATTGCAACCACATTATTTTAATTTCTCAAACCACAGCGCAGTTAAATTACGGAACAGTAAATATCTAACTGAGATGATAACTGCAAAAACACTCGTCACTTCCTTATCAAACTGTCTTGTTTTGATCATCTGTTGACTTCACGTAGTTTATTTTATGTTAGTTAAACAACACGTTATTTGATTAGTTTAATTGTAAAAGTACTTAGTTGCAAACAGTCTAGACTTGGCTGATATCCAGTAGATCCAGAATCAAGTGTCATGTGCAGTCGCATTTGTACAAGGCCTGTTGTCTACTGAAATAAGTTCCGTTTGTAGGAAATTTATAGGGGCAAAATTATCTACGATGTTTACGATCCAAGTAAAGTAAAGTGAGGTTTTATGATAATTTTCTAAAATACTTAGCGATTATTTATGAGGAAAATTTTCTGACTGGACTGGACACAAGTAGGTAACCTTTTCCTCCACTCTTGGAAACAATGCACCCGATAAAAAGTTTGTATCCAAACAATCGTTATGAAATTCTTTTTGCACCCTGGTGGAGACCCTGGTACAGTGAAAAAAAGTAATAATAATAATCATAATGCAACGAACTAAGGAAAGAACAGCCTTAGTAATGTTATTCCGCTTTTATTCAATACTTTATAGTAGGCATTTTACTTACAGTGTCTGTTACGTCCAGCATCTTTATTTGGTCGCTCAGACGTTACCGAAGCTTCATATCATACGCGAATGCTTAAAATTTGAATCTGAAACAAGAAAAACAGTTTATTAGCTATATCCCCATTAAAAAGATGTTGAATTGTTTCTCATTATCGTGTGTTTCATTGTCATTAACTTAATACAGAAGGTTATGCAGATAGGTCTGTGACCACAGCCTTACTTTTTGAAATTGGTTCTATAGTTACAGCTTCTTTTGCTTTTGCATAATAAAAATAAAAGCTTAAATGTCAGTGTTACTGACATGACAGATGACAGACGTCAGTGGCACTACCACACCACCCCCCGCTACAACACGAAAACAGTGTGCATGCATTTTTCGCTTTTTTTACTATAATAGTTTATAAATGTATCATAATGTGAGAACCCAAGAAAAAATAGTTCATCATCCCGCTTTTATGGAGAAACATAATTAAGTAGATAATACAAGAACAGAACTGGTGCGGTGCTGGTAAGTAAACAATGCAGATACTTTGTAATTTTTGTTTACAATACAAATACATAAAACACTGCCTAAATATTTAATTCAAGTAATAATAGCGAACTGAAACACCTTTTGATTGTATTTAGTAAAAACCTATAGAAAATGTTTATGCCATTATTACAGTATAAAATAATACTGTAGCGTCAACAGTACAGGCTGCACCGTGCAGCCAGTGGCGTAGCTACCAAAGGACTAGGCGGGGCAGTGCCCCGGGGCCCTCAAGCTCAGAGGGCCCTCAAATCCTTACCAGAAAATCTCGATCGAACTAGTATTATTAAAACGTAACCAGTTTAGATAGTTAGTGGGGCCCCATTTTTTTATTTGCACCAGGGCCCTTGGTTACATAGCTACGCCACTGCGTACAGCTTAAGGCATGGCTGTCCACAGGTCCTTTTCACCTTTTTTTATATGCTAGGGGACAAATATCAGGCAAATAGGGGCTCATTGGATGGAAAGTAATCACCACTGCCCAGTGGCGGATTTGCAGTCTCGGCCGCCCTAGGCCCTAAGCCATCTACCGCCCCTTTCTCAGCATCTCAGCCCGCCCGCCATACGCCATAATAAGTTTTTTGACACGATTGGGGCTGCCCTAGGCCCGAGCCTACCGGGCCTTAGGGTAAATCCGCCACTGCCACTGCCCATAGACACCCATAACATAGGCCGTTAAGAGTGACTTACCTACCCCAAAAAGAAGGTTGATACATATTTAATTATTGAAATAATTAATTAACTTACCTACCTAATATATAAAACTTTATTGCAATCCCTAAGCAAGTAGCTATAGCAGATGCAAAAAGATACATAATTATGTAGATGTATATACTAGATTTAGTTGCTTAGGTTCTAGCTTATTCTTATGAAATATTTTACAAATGAAATTTTATCAAGTGTTCAGATCACCAAACATAATATTGTCAACATAAATTACATAGAGGTACTTGACTGCTGAAAATAATAAAATAAAACTCCATTTTAATATGACGTTATAGAGTCTATAATATAGACAAACTTTTACAATGCTCTTTTTTGGTGTTAATAATATTTTCTGGTCACCTGTAAAAATTTTTGTTAAGAAAGCTTACTTGTTCCCTAACAATGTTGATATTTTTCTTCATTTGCTCAACTATGGGACTCCATCGTTAACGAAACATAAGTTAATTCTTGCATTTTTTTCTATTAAGAATAAGTAATCCAGCTTTTTTTTAAATATAATATATGTATCATCTGCAATCGGTTTTCAACCATGAGCAAATCTGCCATCATCCCACGCGGTCTGCCTCTCTTCCTTTTCTCTGGGGTACCATAAATATGGATAAGTATAATTCGCTGAGCATGAAACCTGATCTTATTTCAAAATTTTGCAATTGTCTGACAGAAATGCGCCACTAGGTTTGTTCCTTCCGCTTTCAGTCGGAATATTTTAACTGGCTGGTTCATATTTCTCAACAAGAAAACATCTGTAGCTGTACACATTCGCCAATGTTTTACTTGCCAGTGTTATCAGTACAGTGAAGTGACTGTATAAATCAAGTAGCTTTTCCACATACTGTCTGAATACTGCTATTAGCAAAAGTTTAGGCGCATTTTTGTGTGTGACAGTGAACATGATCATGATGTAACTGATGCGTTACGTCATGGGCACGGGATGGTTGCTGCAAGTTTATGATCGATCAAAAAAAAATCTAAATAATTAAGCGTCTGCCATAATATTTCGCCAATAGTGAAAATGCATGTAAATTGAGCAAGATAAGATTTCGTTTTAACACAGTGGTTCTTAATCTTAACCATTTTTAGAAATTCACCCGTGAACTTTGTACCGTTGAGAGCATAAACATTTATACAGTCATGTCAAATATATGTGTCACCGACCTTTTATTGAGAGAGAGAGAGAGAGAGAGAGAGAAACATTTATTTACACACATTCGATACACATAGATATAAAACATGGAGAAATACAATATACTAAGGAATTAGAAGGATTGGTTAACACTCTTTTGAATGCAGGTAATTGAATAAAGTCCCCGAAACGAAAGTAGAAATAATAGGGAAGTCCATGGCTGTTGGTGCTTCCTTACCGTTAGCTGAGAAAATTGTATGCCACCCTATTTCACAAAAATATAAAAAGCAAAAATAACCCTCCTTTCGGGATCTGCCGCAGTCGGGTAAATAGAATAATGTGTGGCGCAAATCGTACACGTACCTAATGCTACTTACGGACCTTTATACATTACAGCAGGTACAATAGAAATATTCTTTAAAACGAGTTTTTACTTCTATTCGACCTGTAACTGTAATTCTTCAGAAATTAAAATCAATACACACTCGTCACTACATAGTATAAAACAAAGTCGCTTTCCGCCGTCTGTCCCTATGTAGGTATGCTTAGTTCTTTAAAACTACGCAACGGATTTGGATGCGGTTTTTTTTTAATAGATAGAGTGATTCAAGAGGAAGGTTTATATGTATAATTCTACGCCGACGAAGTCGCAAGCAGAAGCTAGTAAATAGTATTAGAATGGAACGTACCTAAACAAATACTTGTTACGCAATAAGTTTAGTAATACTTTTTATCTTTTAGCGGTTGGTCGTTAATTAAAAACGGTTTCCTTGTGTCGCCACAGTCTATTATCGGTATGTGAAGACTCCATTATTAGCAAGCGTTACCCGCATTTTATCGTGCCATCGTAATTATGAACAATTTATCATACTAATTAAGAGGAGGATTTAAAGGTGTTCCATTCAAAAGCCCTCGACATTTTAGAGTTTTTTTTACTTTGCGTGGGTTTGACGGTTTTCGCGTTTTTTATAAAGAACAAATCAATAGTAAGAATTACTGCCTAATTAATTATACGAAGTACAAATTGCGCGATATTCAATGAAACCTTTAGTCCACCTTCACAACTATTTTTCACAACTAGTTAAGAATAAACACTTTCTATTCCTTATTTGATAAATACTTTAAATATACAAAATTGCCAGTTAAGTTAAGGTCAGTTAAATAGACCTATTACGTTTGACTGTGTGCTCTAAGAATAACAATCTATTTTAATAATTGCTAATGCTAGATGACAGGCGTACCTTTACCATAAAAGTACATCTGCACATAAAGGTATGCCCACTAGTGATGTGCTATAGCTATATCAATATCCGTGGATGTCACAGTTTTTTTTCTATCCGCAACCATTTCTTTTATTAGCTTTTATTTGGTTTACCTGTCCCGGTGTCTGGCTGTAATCAAATCTTGCAAGTGAAATGACCTATTTCTTATTGACCTACTTCTAATAGTCAGTTTGGCTTGAAATTTGGTATAAGTAGTTTAAGTACGATGGATGACATTGCAAGAACGTCGGTAAAAAAAACCTGTGTTAAGAATGAACATTTTGGCAAAAACTTATAGGTACAGCGTTTCTTTTCAACGGTTATTTTGTACAGAATTTAATTAATTAAAAGTATCTAAAATTTTGAACTCACGTTATTACCTAGTAATACTAATCTAATTCGAATGGCTTTATATGTCTTAATACGACGTGTTTCGTACATGAAAATGAAAATATCGACTATTGGACGGCATTT
Organism: Pandemis cinnamomeana; assembly: GCA_932294345.1. Taxonomy (NCBI): domain Eukaryota; kingdom Metazoa; phylum Arthropoda; class Insecta; order Lepidoptera; family Tortricidae; genus Pandemis; species Pandemis cinnamomeana. Next base: position 5,224,506 of record OW028720.1, read on the forward strand.
TCTATTACATCGATTCTGAGTTAGAAAGATCAAGTCATTATCCGTATCCGTATCCACGGATATGCACTTTTAATGATTCAACACGTCACTAATTCCCACACAAGACGGAATGCAAGACATGTAAGTCTCGGGCCCGAGCGTCGAACGCAACGTACTTTCAATTCGCACGTGTTTATGTGAAGTTGTCACGGTCATGGTTGTAATATAAGCAGAAATCGGACAAATTTGCGTCATTGCTCGCAATACTGTGGACATGACTCCAAAATTAATCAAATACCTATGTCAAAATACATATGTTAAGAATAAGTATATCCACGGAGGTTTTATACCTATAGAACTAGAAAACTTTTTGTCAGAAATAATAATCATTTCTAGCAGGATCGTGATTTCTTTATTATATAAAAATATTTACGACAACGACAACTGCCACTTTAATTAAAATTTCGCTAATGGCCCAGTCATTATAGCAAGTTCACCTCGGAATTCGAGATACCCGGCTGTAAATCGGTAAATACTTGTATATTGACACCCTAAAAGTTGTCTCAAAACCTACATATGGTAGGGTGTGCGCAACTATTAAATTTCAAGGTCAAAGGTCACAAAAATCGGTTTCTTGCGCTTTTTTTGTAAATATCTCATTTCCTACGGGTTTTTGCTATTTGTTATTATTGACAATATTGTAGAATACAAAATTCCCTACAAATTTTGTTCAAAATTTTTTTTTATACGGTGAACCGTTTTAGAGATAGAGGGCGGAGAGCGCGCGGTCACAGCAACCGGTGCCTCCGGTCGAAAACGCGCCATATATAGTTGATGAACTATCGATATATCAATTATATTATATTTTATCATTTTTTTTCCTAACCTATCCACTTTTTATTCAGTACTAGCTGACCCGGCGAACTTTGTTCCGCCTTAAATTTGAAAAATTCCAGTGGTTTGGGCTGTGCTATCCCGCGGGAACTATGCAATTTTCCGGGATAAAAACTATCCTATGTCCTTTCCCGGGACTCAAACTATCTGTATACCAAATTTCAACTAAATCGGCCCAGCGGTTTAAGCGTGAAAAGGTAACAGACAGACAGAGTTACTTTCGCATTTATACACTTTTTATTCAGTACTAGCTGACCCGGCGAACTTTGTTCCGCCTTAAATTTGAAAAATTCCAGTGGTTTGGGCTGTGCTATCCCGCGGGAACTATGCAATTTCCCGGGATAAAAACTATCCTATGTCCTTTCCCGGGACTCAAACTATCTGTATACCAAATTTCAACTAAATCGGCCCAGCGGTTTAAGCGTGAAAAGGTAACAGACAGACAGACAGACAGACAGACAGAGTTACTTTCGCATTTATAATATTAGTAAGGAAGTAAGGATAGTAAGGATTAATTAACAACACTTACCTGCCCATGTAATTGCAGAACTGTTAATGAAAATATCGGAATTATATTTGAATTTTAACCTAATTAATATTAATAACTTCATACATGATGAAAAAAAAAACAAATAAATTATGAATTAATCTTTTTATTAAAATATATCATTCAATACATTTATTTTTACTAAACCGCTTAAACCGCTGGGCCGATTTAGTTGAAATTTGGTATACAGATAGTTTGAGTCCCGGGAAAGGACATAGGATAGTTTTTATCCCGGAAAATTGCATAGTTCCCGCGGGATAGCACAGCCCAAACCACTGGAATTTTTCAAATTTAAGGCGGAACAAAGTTCGCCGGGTCAGCTAGTACTGAATAAAAAGTGAATAGGTTGGGAAAAAAAATGATAAAATATAATATAATTGATATATCGATAGTTCATCAACTATATATGGCGCGTTTTCGACCGGAGGCACCGGTTGCTGTGGCCGCGCGCTCTCCGCCCTCTATCTCGAAAACGGTTCACCGTATAAAAAAAAATTTTGAACAAAATTTGTAGGGAATTTTGTATTCTACAATATTGTCAATAATAACAAATAGCAAAAACCCGTAGGAAATGAGATATTTACAAAAAAAGCGCAAAAAACCGATTTTTGTGACCTTTGACCTTGAAATTTAATAGTTGCGCACACCCTACCATATGTAGGTTTTGAGACAACTTTTAGGGTGTCAATATACAAGTATTTACAGACTTACAGCTGGGTATCTCGAATTCCGAGATTCTTACCTAATCTAACCTTAAATGACTGGGCCATAATAATTTTATGCATGTGTAAATTTTGATCTCCGGGACTTCAAATTTTATTTCGAGAAATTAATTAAATGATTAATTATTTGATTAATTTTTGAGTCATGTCCACATTATTGCGAGCAATGACGAAAATTTGTCCGATCTCTGAATATAAGAGAGAACCGTGGAATCGCAATTTGGTTGTCGCTTGAATACCTATTTCTATCCTGATGGAGGGCGGCTACAAGGTTATCATCAGTTAAAATTGTATTGGGATGAACGTTTGCAATGACGTCGTGCAGGTCGTTACTCCCTTGATTGGCGACTTGGCGTACTATCGTGAGTTCTTCAGGCTGAATCGAGCACTTAGATCACTGAGTTACCAATTAGTTATGTAAACTTTTTTTCTATCCAATGCCTAACTTTCTGTAGCCTTACTCAATTTCTGTGCCAGTTAAACGTGTAATCCTAATCGTCAAATGCTCAACTTTTGATCATGCCACGATTGGTCTAATCTAATCGGCCGCGAGCTGAGCTGGTCTGCTCCGAAATCCGATGCGGTATGCCGTCTCTCTTGCTCTCCTATTAAAGACTATTCATGTGAGTGGGATGTATAAACGTTAGTTGTCAGAATGTGTTGTGTAGACTAGACTATGGTAACGTGCGGTTCCCTCTGCCAAAAAGAACATTAGTCATATGGAAAATGTTTGGCATCATACTTCGCCTGTGTCACAAATTTTGACTAGAGTGCAGAAGTGTGCTGTACGTGTGCTTCGCCCCCGCAAAAGTTGTCTAAAAATCTGTGTAATATAGGCTAAGTTTAAGTGGTTTATAAAGTATAGTACTTACTCGTACGTAGCAAACGTTTTCTTTTGTAATATTCGCTAATAATATTCAGTCAGCTGTTGTCGGTTGCCGGGCCGGGAACCGGTCGAGCGCCCGTTATTTATGGTATAACTATATATATTATACAATATGCAACTTTTGGTCGATGAATAACGCTTGTGAAATTGCTGGGTCCACGCTGTATCTTTTTGTACCCTACAACTCCTTTCTGGATGTGACTTATTACTATGCCACATTCACTTATGTGTATTTTTGGGATGTTTGTATGTGTGTGTGCATGCGTGTACGCTGCGCCGTCACGCACCCTACGAAGCCAGTAATAAATCAGCTTACATACTACACGGTTGTTTATCTTGCTCCATACATATCAGTGTCGATCGAGGATTTAAAATTACCCACGCAAAGAAAAAAAAAAAAAAAAATATGTCGTTAATGGGAAATTTGACCAATTTTGACCATAAAACATGCGAGTGGTCCATATTTAAAGCAAGATTGACTCAATTCCTTAAGGCGAATACTGTGAAAGATGAAAATAAAGGTGCAGTATTGATTACACATCTCACGGATGAGTCTTACCGTTTAGTACGGAATTTAGCGTATCCAAAAGATGTGGATACGTTCAGTTACGTGGAGCTGGTGAACTTACTCGACGGGCATTTCAAGCCGAAACAGTGCACTTACGGGGACAAGGCAAGGTTTTATGCAGCTACCCGGAACGCGGGCGAAACATTGGGAGACTGGGCGGCGCGACTACGAGGCCTGGCAAGCCTCTGTGACTTCGGCAACGCCTTGGAGACGGTTCTCGCGGACCGTTTCGTCCTAGGCCTGGGACCGGGACCCGAGCGCGAGAAGTTGTTCGAGCAAAGCGCTTCGTCAGTGAAGCTGGCGGAGGCGTTGAAAGTAGCGGAAAAGGCAGAGTCAGCGAGAGACGCTAAAACGATGATGACGATCAAAGAGGAGCCATTGTATCGCGTCTCGACCGGGAGCGGCGGAAGCCGAGCCGGCGGCAGCGCCCACCGAGCCAGCGGCAGCGCCGAGCGGCGCGGCGGCGGCGAGCGGGGCAGCGGCGGCCAGGCCGCGGTCGCGAGCCGGAACCGGGAGGCTGATGAAAACCGATGTGTTGTATGTGGCATGAAAAATCACGACGCGGGAAAGTGCCGTTATAAAAATTATAGATGTCAAAAGTGCGGCACGGTTGGACATTTAAAGAAGGTGTGCCAAAATAAAATGTCGCGAATCAACAATATTGACAATGGTTCTAGTGAAGATTCAACTATAGAAGCATGTTGTGAAGAATGCCAAAATTTTAACCTGAGGTATGTCAATGTTAAACCTATTCAAGTTAAGTTAAAATTAGGTAATAAAGTTGTTTCTATGGAGCTCGATTCCGGTTCAGGTACTTGCGTAATCGCAGAATGTTTATACTTAGAATTATTCTCTGATTATCCATTAAGTGCTAGTAAATTAAAGATGTGTCTTTACAACGGACATAAAATCTCCCCACTAGGCTATTTTACTATTGAAGCAACATACGAAAAGCAAACTAAATTAATAAATATTTTTGTTATTAAAAACGGTGGGCCACCCTTGCTCGGTCGAGATTTTATGTCCGCGTTCGGTCTCGTTCTGACTACAGGGTTAAATAGTATGAGTGACGACCATGATGTACTTGAGTTGTTGGAACAATATCCTGAACTATGGCGCGACGAACTTGGTTCATTTAATAAATTTAAGGTTACCTTGCAGTTGAAAAACAATTCAGTTCCGAAATTTTTTAAGTCCCGTACCGTGCCCTTTGCTCTTAAGAATAAAGTAGAGGAAGAAATTAACCGTTTAATAAGTTTAGGTATACTAGTGCCGGTTAACCATTCGCAATACGCTACCCCCATAGTGCCCGTTCTGAAGGAGAACGGGAAAGTTAGGATTGCGGGTGATTTTTCCGTTACTTTAAATCAAGATCTTGTAATAGACAAATACCCACTACCTCGAATCGAGGAAGTATTTGCCAAAATAGGAGGGGGCGAAAAATATAGTAAAATTGACCTTAAAAATGCCTATAATCAATTTTTACTTAGTGACGAATCACAGGAACTTACTACCATCAATACCCAAAAAGGATTATTTAAATACACTCGTCTAGTGTACGGGTTAGCTAACGCGCCCGCAATTTTCCAAAAATCCATGGAAACCCTACTATCTGGTATTGATGGAGTAAGTTGCTGGCTCGATGACATTTGTGTCACAGGTCCCAACAAGATTACTCACCTAAAAAGATTAAAGGAGGTTTTACAGCGACTAAGGGACGCGGGATTGAGACTGCAGAAGGAAAAATGCGAATTTTTCAAAAGTAGTGTGACGTACCTAGGCTACGTCATTAATAAAAGTGGGCTACAATCATGCCCCAGTAAGGTTAAGGCTATACTAGATTCACCAGACCCCACTGATGTAACGGGAGTCAAAAGATTTTTAGGAATGGTGAACTATTATAGGAATTTTATTCCAAACGCATCTGCTTTAATGAGTCCGCTTCATGATTTGCTTCGCGCTAACACCGAGTGGGTGTGGGGCGCGCCGCAACGGGAGGCCGTGCGGCGAGTCAAGCGCGAGCTGGCCTCGGAGCGCGTGCTGGCGCATTTCGAGCCGGTGGCGCAGCTCGTGCTGAGCGTGGACGCGGGCCCGGCCGGCCTGGGCGCCGTGCTGGCGCAGCGCGACGCCGCCGGCATCGAGCGGCCCCTAGCGTACGGCTCGAGGTCGCTTTCAAGTAGTGAAAAAAATTATAGCCAAATCCAAAAAGAAGCCACGGCTATCATTTTCGGAATAAAAAGGTTTCACCAATATTTGTACGGGAGAAACGACCCATTTATTTTGAAGACCGATCATAGACCACTCGTTTCCATTTTTAACTGTAAAACGGGTATTCCCGTTACGTCAGCGTTGCGCTTGCAAAGGTACGCGATCATATTGTCTGCATATAACTACGTAGTGCAGTATACATCGGGCGACAACAACGTAGCAGCTGACTATTTTTCGCGCGCTCCCTTGAATGACGTTAGCAATAATAACAATGAAGTTGAAGTTTACGATAAATATTGCTCATTAAACTTTCTTGATGAAAAATCACCCGCAGTATCTTTAATTAGTGTACAACAAGCTACGAAAAGTGATCAGGTCTTACAAACAGTTTTAAAGTATATGAATCGGGGGTGGCCTAGAACAATCAAATGTAACACAATTATTCCTTACTTTCGTTGTAAAACCGATTTACAGATTGAAAATGGATGTTTGTTACGGGGGGCCAAAAGTAGTCATTCCGCTGTCATTAAGAAACCGTATGCTAAATGAATTACATAATTCACACTTAGGCATAGTTAAAATGAAATGCAACGCGCGCAGCAGAATGTGGTGGCCAGGCATCGATGCCGACATCGAGCGACACGCCGGCGCGTGCGGCGTGTGCGCCGGCGTGCGCGCCGCGCCGCCGCGCGCGCCGCCCGCGCCGTGGCCGAGGCCCGGAGGCCCGTGGCAAAGGGTACACATAGATTACATGACCATAGGGCAAAGGGTCTATTTAGTTATCGTAGATGCACATAGTAAATGGATCGAATGCTTGCACATGTCGAAAGGGACGTGCACTAAGGCATTGATTTCAAAGCTGAAGCAAATATTTTCGATATTTGGCATTCCTAACCTTCTAGTATCGGATAATGATGTTAAGATAAACTCGGCTGAATTTAATGAATTTTGTTCCAACAACGGCATAGAATATATGACGTCACCTATTTATCATCCCTGTAGCAATGGACAGGCAGAAAATACGGTTCGTATTTGTAAAAAATCATTAAAATGTATACTTAATGAAAACTTATCTCTGCAATTGATACATGACAAGTTAATAGGTTACTTGTTTGACTACCGAAACTCCGTGCATTGTGCCACGGGGGAAACTCCAGCTAAGCTAATGTTCGGGCGCAGTTTAAGAACGCGGTTGGATTTAATACTGCCACAATCAACCGATACGACCATCATATCAAGAGAAGTACAATCAGACGTCAATAAATGTAGAACGTTTCATAATGGTGATCAAGTTTGGGTCCGCTGGTACAATGCACGTAAGGAAAGTTGGATACAAGGGAAAGTTGCAAATAAAATTGGTAATAGGATGTACAAAATATTTATTGAAGATCGTAACGTTGAATGTATTAGGCATATTGACCAAGTTATGAAATATGTGCCGGCAGAGGTTCACGGGGGTTCGTGCTTACCTGATTCACAACCCAACGTGATACAACAACGAGCGCCCCCTTCTCCACGATCAGAGCTACCTGAAATATCAGCTTCATCGCCTCAAGAGAGGGACATGGACATAATGGAAAGGAATGATGACGTGGAGGAGGGGGACAAGTGGAGTGATTGTGAGGGTGTGGACTCGGAAAGCACGCAGGATATGTCTTCGGGAGTGCCAGAGGTAGCACAGCCTATAGTACCCGTTGCAGTTCCCGGTGCGCCCGACTCAGTACCCAACGCGGTTACACCGTGGCCGCAGCGTTTACGCCCCAGGAACCGCATAGGTCCCAAGAGTTAATTTTAGTAATGTTTTAGTGCTTAAGCAGTAATTTTACATACTATGTTTGTTTTGTTAACAGGTATTATTAAGTAAATATGGGTGGAGGACTGGGATGTTTGTATGTGTGTGTGCATGCGTGTACGCTGCGCCGTCACGCACCCTACGAAGCCAGTAATAAATCAGCTTACATACTACACGGTTGTTTATCTTGCTCCATACATATCAATTTTACTTGTGTTATGTAATAAAAGCAAACACTCAAGTGTCAGTTTCAAAACAATAAATGGTTTAATACAGTACTTGCGTTGTTATCCATCCTACATGCCTAGGTAAACCAAATTTCAAGCAAGTCCGAACATCAGGAGTGGGGCCATTGCAAATGATTTGCAAATTCTGAAACAATTTAAATGTCGCTCAAATCTAAAATAAAATTAAACAAAAATTATTGTTCTTCAATGGACAAAAACAGTACCTTGCTATCTACTCTACAATAGGAACACAAACAAAAAAACTCTTTTTCTGCTGTTGGTGTATTATTTGAGCTCTGTAAAAAATGTTCGTAAACAAATGTGCTGCACGAAACTTTGTTAGAATCCCACCTGTAGAGTCTGAGTGCTGTGGGTTTTGCATGTAAACGCAAATCTGAAAGTCCAAGATCATCTCCATCAACTGTCTCGAAAAATTGAGCAATGACCTTTTAACCATTTCAAAGGACGAAGGACCTAATGACGAAACAACGGGCACAAACAAAACAAACCTTGCAATAAAATGAACTGACTGTAAATTGCTTCATTACAAAACGTTATACAGGCTTTGAATAGAAACTAATATAAATTACGGTAACGGTATTACTACAAATGAGATTGTGGAGTCCATAAATTGAAATGAGATTTCAAAGAAGCCCGTAGCTAATGAAAATGCACAATATGCAGTATGCACATCCGTATAATACATGCACTTTTGCTTATGTCGGAATACCTACATAGTGGCTAGGCCTTTAGGATAGGCAGATTGTAAAAGTGCTAAAACAAACGAGATAAATGTCTACTCTGGGTCTTTGAATTAATCCATAATACTTCAGCAGCCACGTGGGTTACTTTCTGTAAAACACCACCAAAAATGATTTTTTATATTAACAGGCGTTCGATTCTCTAAACCTCGTTTGGAAAGTATGTATGAATGTATGTATGTATAACTTTTTATTGTACATAAAACACAAGAAAAAGATGAATACAGGACAACACACATGCACAAAGGCGAACTAATCGCTGGGATCGGGAGACAATTGTAACTTGCCCCATTAATTCGCAAGCATTACCCGAAATCAGGCGGCTTGCCATTTGGCGTTCTGTACGCTCAACGGCAAGAGACGGAAGACATCCGACTCCGTGTTATGTCTCCGAACAAACGGCTCAAGTTATAATTGTCGGCCAAGTACAACGAACACTGCAAGGAAGAGTTTGGTTAGGAGAATTACACAAAAAGAGTACACGTCTTTATATTCCTTACGGGGTAGACTGAACACAGAGAGACCTAAAGGCCACGTTTGGCATGATTGTGGGCGTATAGGTGGAAAGGGAAGTCGAAATAGTGATGGGTTGCTAGCCGCAGCCGCATCGGCTACCTATAACATGATTCCTAAGATTTTTGCCCATTTCCCTCGATGGGCTTTTACCATCTGTGCAGGAAGAGAAGTTTACATTCTATGTATTTTCTCTACTCCTAGACCAGCAATGAAGACCCAAAGAGTGTTATTCTCTAAAAATAAACCACGGATTCATTTACGCTCGACTCACACTGCGCGGGTGCTAGTGTAACCTCAAATTGACTGTAATCGTGTAGCATTCACTTTATTTCTTTATGTATACAGTGCTTCTAGTTTCATAATGTATTTGACAGTTGCCGTGTTCTGAATAAACATGAATGAAAAATAATGTTGTTACGATTGAGAGCAAGTGCAACAGCTGCATCGAGCATCACTCTGTCCCAACTACTCGCTCTCATTCCAATGTAGTTTTTCATTCATGTTTATTTGAAACACGGCAATTATCAAATACATCAAGAAACTAGAAGCACTGCAAATACCTTTTTCTCAAAGATGCAATGAAATGTTAACCTTACGTTCCAAATAATAGGCCGGGACGTATCACGTCGCGGGCGCGGTTAGACAAGTGGTATGTAATGGATTTTCATACAAAATGGCAGGCCTAGGCCTGCAAAGCGATCGTCTATTGTTTCATGTGCCACAGCATCATGACGTTTAGTTTATAGGTCATTTTTATTATTATTCATCCCTTTTGGGGTAGGCAAAGGAAACAGGGTCCATACAGCCAAGTCTTTATAGGTCAATGGCATCATGATATTCAGCTTTAAAAAAAACATAAGCAATGTTTGCTTTCTTTGCAATTTTAATTACATAAAATCAAAAATTACATAAAAACGATACATAATTAACACATAAGATTAATTTTAAATTGAAACCTAACTAGGTACAGAAATATTTAAATCTCATTTCATTGTTATCTTAATATCAGCGGTGTAAACGTCAGCACAATCAGCGTAAAACGAAACGTACATTTAAAAAAAAACACATTTTGGTGGGAAAATAAAAAAACATTAATCTTTTGTTCATTGTTGATTTTGATAAATTTTAAATATGAGTTCCGACGAAAATAGTGACAGAGAAATGTATCAAATGTAAACAGGGTAGGTCTCAGTCGTCACAATTGACAAGTGTCTTTTTTTTTAATTATTGTAATTATAAAGCATTGCCTACAATGCCATGAAATTTTGTTTTACTAGTTTAGATTTTAGTTGCCTTACAAATAAATACTGTTTTTTTGAAGTTTTTTTATTTATTTCATTGCATGTTTGAGAAAAGCACTATACAAGCCTCGGCCGGGACAGGGGTTGCCGGCCTCGTACCATGCCGGCCTCGTGTACCACTCGGCCGTCAAACTTACTCGGCCTGCAACCCCTTACTTCCCGGCCTTTGCAGTAATGTACTATTGTAATACAGGCAGTTCACAAAGGCTCATTGCTAACAACTACCGGCTACAATTAAATACTTACTTACGCTAATAAATGTGTCCTCGGCCTTAAAATCTATTTGCGTTTGCTTGAATATCCTCTACATAAATTATTAGTTTAAAAGCACAGTGATTAAGTATTGGTAACCGATAAACACTAGTCCCTACTTTCCACTGCTAACTGAAGGGGTTTTATATTTTCACACTTTACACTTATGAAATAATAATTAAAATATCTTGATACTTGGGACAACGGATTAACATAGGTACTTATGTAGATAAATATTTATTTACTTAAGTACATATTAAACATCAAAACATTCGTATTTTTTATACAAACATCTGCCCGACCGGGGATCGAACCCGGGGCCTCTAGCTTCATAGTCAGGTTCTCTAACCACTAGGCCATCCGGTCGTCTACTTAGGTGTACTGAAACCTGAGGATAAAATATTCCACATGACAACGAGAATAAACACGTCACACCAATCATTCATATTGATCCCGCAAGAACCAATAACAGTACGTTTTAATCTGCAAAGTTTCTCAGAATATAACTTATTGAAAGTACCCTCGTATAAGGTCAAAAAAATATTGATGTGCGTCCGGGTCAATCACCTGTTTGCAAAGCCTCTTGTAGATATAGACTTTATGTACATGGTTTAAGGTATATTTTGTTGTGTTGTAATTGATTTCTCGCGCCCTCTAAATCTGATGCAAAAACCTCGATTCAGGGTTGCCAACTTAGAAACAAAATAACACCTAGTCAGTCAAAATATCGCGAGAATTCCTTAAATTGACTATAATAGTTCGCTTCTTTCGCTTCATGTAATTACAACATTACACGAACCATTTGAAATGTGTTCGTGACCCACTAGGATGTTCACACAGTTGACAAATGTCATAATAGTTATCCTTGTTAGATTAATGAAAAGCAGTCTATGAAAATATAACGACTACATCACGTTCTTTAATTTTGACTTGGTAAGTAAAAAAAAGTACCTACTCCATAATTTTCTTCTAAAGCCATGATGTAATCTCTGAGCTGGCAACCCCGTTTTGATGTATGACGGTACATGACATTACCAACACCAAGTTAAGGTGCAAAAAGTGTGGGCGATCAACAAGGCCTATGACATGTATGTTATGTGCTCTTCGTTATTATTAAATTCACTGGTTCCTTATTATGGCATCAAACAGATGTACCTATATCGTATCTACTATACTGTCATGGCCGAATGTAGGTGTTATTGCATGAACCATCAGTGGTGTCGCATGAAATTTATCATAAGATCAAAGAGAACTTTCCAATTGGTTGTCTGCATCCATTTATCCTTTAAATCAATAATTTCTAATAGAGCTCGATTCAGTACTAAGTTTCTGCTTATAAGTATAGTAACAGGTTATGTATATGTAATGTACCCACTATCAGCTTATTTATATTTGTATGAAGTTATTTAGACACATCAGGGTTATGATATATTTATAAAGTTATGTCATTAATTCGATCACATAATTCTGTAACGTCTGTAACAAGCATTTGAAATCTTACGTCATTGTTTCGATACTGACCTTTCATCATGGCTTCTTTTGGGTGATAGTTAGGTTTTCATTTTTATCGATATTTCATAAAATGTGTGCAAGACTGCACAACCTTTTTTAGATAGTTTTTTACTTTTTTAATTGTTTATGGTTTTTTAAGATGATTTTGGCAGATTAGACTTTTGTTCCTACTGAAAACCAGTGCCTTTGATTTTGATCCCAAATAAAATGACTTACCTATGTTTGTTTGTATTCCATTTTTTTCTATGCTAGTTAATTGTGCCTTTTTGAGTTTTCAGTTTGTCCAAATGTCTCTTTTGCTAATGAAGAACAATTTTTGGAAATTATTGGGAAAGGTTGTTTCATTCTTGGATAAGTTTCATCTGAGACTTTACTTATTCTTTTAAAGTCAAGGACAAGTCCTTAACATGTTAGTAAAAATGCTCTGTCTATGATGAAGTAAAAAAACAAATGGAAAAAATTAAATATATTGTCAATTCATTGACAAAGCGTGCCTCTTATTGTTTACAAGTGTTGTTAGTTTTTGCGTGACTTAGTAACAAATGAACGAGGATGTACGTAGATACACACACCCATAATTATGGCCACACAATCAACACAGATGACATTTATCGTTACACCGATAGAGACGTGGGCCTGAAATTACCCGAGAAAATTGAATGTAATTCGCCACGATGCGGATAATTGTACTAAATAACACAGATTCCCCAACGATAACAACGTAATTCAATGGATTCTGAATGTAACTTCCTACACTGTAATTATATTGGTTTGTTATCACTAAAATAGAATTTGAACAGCGAATAGCGATCGAAGTAGGCAGAGTGCAAAAATGTTAAGGACAGTTGTAATGAGGTTGATACCAACTTACTGAATCATCGAGTGACCATGTCCAACTTTTCTCTCTTTATGGGAGACGTTATAATGAACATTACTTTTACTAAATAATGAATGTAGTGTAGAGATTATGATTTGTTGCAAGACCGGGAACGTAGGAGTTGAAAATAAATTATAGTTCTTCTGGTGCATTTCTTGGCCATATTTAACCGAATTTGATCAGGCCGTTCCTGTATTGTATCCAAAATACTTCTGGTTTTATGCTAGAGAAGAGTTACGCACATGTTACATTCTCGGAAAAACAATTGACTCTGTTTTCTTTCACTTAGCTTTTGATTTTAAGGTAATTTCTAATAACGTGAACTTTTGTTATTAATTGTTGCCTCAGACAATTATGCCATTAATATTCTAGTTAGGACGCACGCCGATTCTTCACGCTGTGTGTTTGGCATGTGACTCCTTTGTCCGTAACGGATGCACCGGTTTAATTCTAATGGGCATCATGAGTCACCTTGACTGATACGATCCGAAAACCGGTGAGTTTTATACTTTACACCGAGCCATCAACCATGAGTTTCTCAGACTATACTATAAGTATTAGACACAATGAAACATCTCTATTTTCTAATGCGTTCGCGTAATATTACATAGTGACTATGAGTAAATTGGCAGCCCTTTTTGCGGCGCGTTTGGGCAACAAACTGTTCTACGCAAAATGATGCGAGATCTGCAGCTAAGGGCTAACTACTTCTGAAGAGTGACTACGACTACGAGTATTTGATAAACTCTGAATACTTACTATATTTTTCGTCATTGAAAGTGATGACAATGTTTTATCAATACTATTATCAATGCTGAGTCCAGTTTGTTCAAAGTTGTGGCAATTTTTCATTTCGTAGTCCGTGGTGATTGATAAGCTCTCAAAATGCTGGAACATTCTTCCACTCCCGAAAGTATAGTGGCGTTTAGTTAGTTTGAGTTTTAGTTTCTCATCGCCTTTTCAGAGCCCACGTTATCCATTATTGTAATCCTCTTGCTTTATTACATTGATTTAGTACCGTATATACCTCCTTGAAATTCTTGGCATGCACTATTAAATACAATACTTCACCTAAGCCCGCATTATCTCTCACTCGATTGGTTGATAACAGGTGAGAAAGAGGAACAGAACAAACTCTACATAGAGTTTCCGTCCTTCGTATTAGACACTGATAAGTTGTATTTTGTTGATGCTGTCAAATAGAATAATTATGTTAAAATGTATTGGTTATTCGAAGCACCATGTGTGGCCGATCACATTCTTCAAATATTTTTATTTGAATACTTTTGCATAACATTTAATTAATTATCTTACATAAATAGACGCGAACCTTTACGTCGTAAATAACATTGGGTAGGTACATTGATTGTGTTTATTGAAGAATTAAAAGCTACTTTGCTCGTACAGATTTTAGGTTCATTTTCAAGATGCCGTTTGCTCTTCTGTATGCTAGGAAAACCGCATTGATTACGGAACTACGGAAGTGTGAAAGCAATAAAGTGTGAGACATTGATTTAAACGCATACCAGGTTAGTATATTAAGATCTTTATTCTGCATTTTCTATCAATAGGTACGATCGAGGGCATAAATATCTATACAACCATCATGTCAAATATATGTGTCGCCTTATTGTTTATGGCATAAAGGTGTATAGATGTTTTTGACGTCTTGTTAATGTACATATATTGCCTTTGACTGTACGTATGAAATAAAATAGCACAAAAATCTGTAATGTACCTACATTAAAAATAGTAACTGAACACCGATTAAAGGTCGGTTTTTGAAAATCTTGAAATTGTTAGAGCCGTTTCCGAGATCAATAAATACGTATTATTTGTATTTTTGTCATTTTGTTCGTTTATAGATATGAGATTTCAGAAAAACCGCTCTGGGAGGGTCTGGGGGGAGGTATATTAGTCATATTACAAACATTGACGGAGTTACATCTTAATAGATACATACATACATAAATCACGTCTTCATCCCTTGCGGGATTATTCATTATTGGAATTGTTATTTTATTTGTCTGTGTTATCGTGACGCTAAATTTGGAAACTACTGAACGAATTTTCATGGGATTGTCACGGATATATTATACTTATCCTGGAGTAACAATTAGCTTTGTTTTGCTTTATGATAAAAACAAGGTCACACATTAATAACTGTCCTCGGTTTTTGCTCTTTCCTTTTTTATATTACTTTATAAGTACTCCGTGGAGAGCATTGAAAACAAGAAAGTTCAACAAGGATTCCTTAGAAGTACGTTCGATTCTCGGTACAATCTCAGAATAGAGATTCTTTTAACTAGGTACTATTTTTAACTATTATATTACTACTAGCACTTTTGTCTCCTGGTAAATTTGCACTTTCCCGTTATAAAAGTAGCGTATGACACAGGGGATAGTGAAATAAGTGAAAATAAGAGTAAGTGAAATTTAGGGTTGCTCTGTCCTGAATTAAATTCTATAGAGCGATGCCAAAAATATAAAATTTCGTAACAGTCTCAGCAACCAGCCTCTCACAGTACTTATCAAACTTCGATTTTATTCATATTCCACATCGGTGGTCCACGCGCGAACTCTCTGAATATAGCTCTTAAAGGAAACCTACTTTGAGAGCTGCTATATCACTTTGAGTACCTACCAATAAATGAATGATGCTGTCAAAGTACGCCAGTGTGTTTCAGTTCCAACAGTCACTAGATAAAGGTTGTATATTTTGTGGCTTTTAACGTAGATTCTCGCTTCAACGAGCGATGGCGAAGAGTGTAGGCCTACAATCCCGGCTTAGGTATGTCAGGGGCAGCTAATCCCGTTAATACTTAAGCGGCCGGGTTTTCTCCGTCTGGCGGGACCGTTTTCTCTCACTAACAACGCGTTTACTGTACAATAGCTTCGAAAGAGGAACTACTTAATTCTTTGGCAGATTTATCGATTTTCTCTTGTTTGAACGTAATGATGATGCCGGAAAAAAAAATTATGAATGATGAAAATGAGATGTCTGAAATCCGCTTTTAAATTTAACAGGATTTGGATTTCAGTATTTCGTAATAGTAAAAAACAATACAATGAAGTTTTTACATGCCTCAAATTACTGAAAGCGACGAGTAACCGAAGAGTTAAACTATTTTGGAGCTTAAATGTACCTACCTACTTACCTTTACGTTTTTTTTAGCTGTAACCTAATAATGTTGATCTATCGATATTTCTGGTTTCCTGGTATAACCAACTATAATAACACTTCAGTTTCTAAGCAGTACACAAGAAGGAAATTGTGTTTGAGATCTCCATTATACAGCTCAAGTTTCATAAACTATGTAACCCGTTTCATAACATTTTCCATAGAACCAAAATGTTTACGTAATTTTTCATCAACTAGCAATTTCATCGCCTAAGTTAGTTCTCACAACATGGCTATAAATATTCCCCATTTCGATTTGATTCCTAAGCGTTAAGTATTTCAGTATTAGTTAACTAACATAGCGAAATCACTACATATCACTACATAGTATAAAATAAAGTCGCTTTCTCTGTCCCTGTGTCCCTATGTCGCTATGTATGCTTATATCTTCAAAACCACACAACGCATTTTGATGCGGTTTTTTTTAATAGATAGAGTGATTCAAGATGAAGGTTTATATGTATAATACATGCATAATATACCGTGCGAAGCCGGGGCGGGTCGCTAGTAATAATAATAAATAGCGAATGGCGACAAAGTTAGGAGTAGGTAGTCTCCGACCGAAACTTGTATCCAATCTATTAACGTAACCGAATTTTGATTTCTCTCAGTTTCGGCCGAAAAGAAACTTAATGCGTCTAGGGCCATTCTAGTGCATATTTTAAACTTTCGTTTAATTTAGCTGTGGACAATATGATTAAAATATGTG
The DNA here is from genome assembly GCA_932294345.1 of Pandemis cinnamomeana. Taxonomy (NCBI): domain Eukaryota; kingdom Metazoa; phylum Arthropoda; class Insecta; order Lepidoptera; family Tortricidae; genus Pandemis; species Pandemis cinnamomeana. The sequence continues at coordinate 5,241,438 of OW028720.1, forward strand.
GCGTCTGGTAACCCTAGCTGGCTGCTACATGGACTTAAAAAGTATTAAAAAGTGATAATAGCCTTTCATGTTTTAAGCCGTACAACTGACAGAGCCTTAAGGTGGTAAAATAATTTCTTGATCGACTAAATACAAGTAGTATGGCAATAAAATAACGGTCTTTTGCCAATCCTGGTGGCTAGCTTCCACGTGGCACAACCACGTGACCTAAGAAAACGCCAAACACGAGTATATATAATGTCTATAACCCACCTGTAATAGTGACAGTTCAAATTATTATACCGATTAAGATTAGCAGACGAACCGACCGGTTAACTTCATCGCAATCTGAACAACCAAATTAAATAAATGAATACTAATATTCTTAAGTAACTAAATTATAATTTGGCGGAACAGCTTTTTATCAATTTTATATTACACGCAACGATGATGTCGTAATTTGTAGCGTCGACAGAAAAAATGAAGATGGTTTTTATGAATTCGTAATTAAGCTGACGGTACTCGAGACAGATGGTTCGTTGCTTGAATTTAATTATTGTGTTCTTTTTTGTGACGTTGTGTTTGGCTGTATGATGCTATTGATGGTAGATGTTTGAGCTATAGTAGGTATAGTTGGTGAATCGCATTTGATGAATGTCCGGTAATACTCGGATAAGTCGTGAGGAGCTCATGAAAAGGATTATTTATACTTGTTCTTACTTTTTGTACTTAGTTTGTACTTACATATTCTGATCTAAGTACGTGTGCGTATTAGAATGACACAGAATATTATCTGGTGTTATCCAATTTATTACTAACTAGCTTCTGCCCGCGACTTCGTCTGCGTAGAATTATACATAAAAACCTTCCTCTTGAATCACTCTATCTATTAAAAAAAACCGCATCAAAATCCGTTGTGTAGTTTTGAAGATATAAGCATACATAGGGACATAAGGACAGAGAAAGCGACTTTATTTTATACTATGTAGTGATAGTGATCTATGCACTTACAGATATAATGTGAAACACTTTTCTACATTTCCAAAGGGTTCCTTAAAGCCAAAGCCTGCAACAAAATGTCAGTTGTAATTTGTATTATATGTAAATAACATTATATACTTACCTACATACAATTTAACGCCAAGTTACACTACTTACCTGACTCTGAATCGTTTTTCTTTTATGTTGTAAATATGTAAGTTAAGTAACTAGTACCTACTTGTTTACCATTTAACATTTTACTGTTTAATTGTCTTCACAACGTAGAATAATTGACTATGTTCTATTGACGTAAATATGTGGAATAAGAATGATACCCATTCATTATTGAAGAATATATATTTAATTAATATTTAAACAAAGATAGTATCTATATTGATTAGTGACACGGAGATTAAACAACTAATAATCTAGGGCCTTAAAACTTGTCATTCTAACACCATTCTGATGTGGCAAAATCTGTGTATCTATCTCCTGTTACACACCCATTGAAAACAGTTCGCTCAGAATCAATAGTAGAATCGATTACACTAAGTATGTATGTTAACTCTATATTGTGCAAAATAAACATAAAACAAATACAATTGACAAACACTGAGAAATATGTACAGAAGCGAACTCATCCCTTTAGGGTATCTCTTCCAGTCAACATTTGAGTGGATGAGAGGAGTATTATATTAGGGACGGACGATTGAGTTTTAAAATTACCAATACTAAATAATTCAATGCAAGATTTACTTGCAAAACTTAACACAGGAATATACACAGGAATATCTTCGTATAAACGGATTTAATATCGCAATAAACGGATTTGAAAATTAAGGCTAGACTAACATTTTATTCAGATATTCAGAATAATATTAAATCATTTGGGGTGTCTGAGGGTTTGAGTTGGTGGTGTAAGTGTAACACCCTGTATTTCTACAAAAATACAGCTCTACTAGTAGTAGAATTTTCGATTAGTTTGACGAGATAAACTAGAGCTACAATTTTTTTTATATTCTAATCCTATTACAATTTTCACCACTTTCGGGTGATAAGTAAAATACTAAAAATAATACGAAAATTTATTTTGCTGAAACAATTAAGGGTTGATTTAATAGGTCCCTATTTATTTAGTACGGTATATCTTGTCAAATAAGATTTTAAAAGTATTTGAGTACATAGGTACCCACTATTATCTGGAAAAGAAAGTTCTTGCTACAATCCCCGCATGAATATGTTTTGAACCCGCATCATTAGGCCTGATAGACTTACGTGGGTTTGACATATAGATATTTCGTAGCTATTTATGCATTAAAAATGTTAGTGTCTATTTTCTTAAAGGAAACCTATGTACATAATCTATCTTCTAACCAGGATTTGTTGGGTAAACGCGCCAAGAGCGCAAACTATATAAAAAACAGGATTTGATTTAATTTGAGTTAGAAATAATGGAAAAAGATAAATAGGTATTTCATAGTCACTCTTATTGTTTGTGTTTGAAAAGTTATGCAACGGTTGGCTGACTTTTCCACACATTATAACGTTTAATTCCGCAAATCAGTTCTCTATGACGACTCAGGGCCAAAAACATGACAGCACTGACCAAATCCCACCTACTAATCACTATCACTACATAGTAAAAAATTTATACGTATAAAACAAAGTCGCTTTCCGCTGTCTGTCTGTCTCTATGTATGCTTAGATCTTTAAAAGTACGCGACGGATTTTGATGCGGTTTTTTTTATAGATAGAGTGATTCAAGAGGAAGGTTTATATGTATAATAAGTTCTTTGAAGTGTTCCAAATACACTATAATTAAAAAAAAAAAAAACCATATTCAATAGCTTAAAAAAATGAATCAAAAAAATGAAGCGCGGAGACCTATTTTCAGCTTTAAATTAAAATAATAAATAACTGAGATAGAGTTCCGGAAGCTAGGAGTTTTTTATTGAAAATTTTCTCCTCTTTAAGACTCTATTTTTGAAATTTCTTAAATATGAATAGTCTATGAAATATTGGCGAAAAACCAAATGCCTTTTTTTTTCATCTTTAATTGTTTATAACTTTTGCAATTTTTTATGTGCTAATACACTCTTTTAGCACAATTTTCTAGGCGTCATTCCGCATCCAATGAGCTATCGCACATGATTTTAAGAGCAGAGTCTCTATTTTAGACCATTTTGAACTTATCGGCTCGACTATGTTGCTAGTTTAGACTTCTGAAATTGTTAATTTTAGCTTCGAGAAACGGGCCGCTGCAGAAGCGCTTTGTGTTTACAAACATGCTTTTGCCGGGAGATTACCATGACGTCTTAATGCGATTCAATTTCGATTCAATTTAGGTTCGCTCGCTGTCAGATTCACACTAAAAATGACAGCTAAAGCCTGAACTGGGCCGGAATTGAATCGCATTAAGACGTCATGGTAAGGCCCCTGATCCGCACAGCATCGTTCTTTTTTATTCGTAGTCGACATCACGAATGACGCCATTATATTCATCTTTTAGTCAATTGACGTAGAATACCACATTTTATGATAGCTAGCAGATTAGTAGGTTATTTGCCTCATACAGTACTATAGTAACTGGTTATAATGATATAAGTAGAAGCGAGAAGTGTTGTCGACTGACTGCGCTGACCTTTGGCATTGACCTCTTATGCCAGTCTTGATGATCGACTTCGGTACAGCTAATTGTATACGTGCAGATTTGCCATTGATAATAATCCGAAATTTAAAACACTTAAATAGATAGACTATTCATCAAAATCCGCTTGCTAAAATGCTGCTTAACCTGGCAATATAAAAAATAAAAAGGGCAAATTTGTTCTCTTGAAGACGCAAGAGCTTAGATAATGGTTCTGCTACACAACCGCCAACATCTCGCTCAGTCGTTCTGATTAGTCTTGCGTCTGACGATGGTTTAAAAAAAACTGGGAGTCTTATTCCGGTCACGACGAGAGATAAAAAGAGAAGAAGCCTGGGCATGACTAATATTGAGCTACTATTGAGTTTTACAGCTGTTGATGGTATACTTCGGCCTCTATTCGGCACTGACACGCGAGCGACATTACCAACCGTTTGCAGAGCCTAACGTTTAATTTGCTATTCGGCGTCGTCAAAATTACAGTTTGCCGAGCATAATTGATAAGAACGCGATAGAGTTCCCAGTAAGCTACTCGTATTCGGGGCGCTTCGTCATTTTTGTTGGGGATATTCAACAGAGCTGTCAAAGTGTGACAGAAAAAAGGGGAATTCTGATCGCATATCCTACCAAATCTATGACGAGCTATCTAATAATTATTTATTCAGTGCGGTCATATCAAATTCATAAAAATTTAAGCCATAATTAAGTAAAAATAAAAGCCCTGAATCACCAAGTAATCCGCCTTTACTCGGGCCTTTGCAACGTCATTGCAGATCGCAGAACGGATGGTCAGAATAGCTGTCCTGTGTGGTATACAAACGCATAATTCCTGTCTTATTCTATCATCCAATTAACGAGAAAGCCACTCGTACCAGGCATTGTCTGTTCCGGTAAAGCCGGTGCTAGTTATATTTACTGCTTTACTAAGGTATTAAGTGGCAGACAGGTTTTATGAACTGTTCTGAAGAGACTACTCATCAAACTAGCGGATGTTCAGATTTACCCTCTTCATTCGTTAAAGGTACAATACCAGACACATGCCAATATTTATTAGTATCGACAGGTAACGGTTATAATTTGTTTGGCCCTCGAGGACCAGTAGTATAAGACGAGACCAGTATACATAAGTGTCAGATGTAATATACAAAGGGTTTCTTCATATCTCGTACAGTACCTATTCAAAAATTTTGTGACAAAAATGTCGGCTACTTTGTACGGTAGAACACGGTCAAAAGACCCCCCTCCCCTGTCAGGCTCTTAGCCAACGGTCAATGATATACCTCGGAGACCGCCAGAAAATCATTAACCGATGCCCAGGGTGCACCGGACCAAGCACTGCTCTTCCCCCCGGACGGATCCAAAAAGGAATCACAGCTCTTGACCACACGCGGAGGAAACCCGACTCACACCCCAACGATCTTAACGATAAACTTAAATTAGGATTCGGGATTGACAGCTTCCACTACAATTACATAGTTTCAGGTTAGAAATTTTATGGAAATGTCATCCGTCAAATCCAAAGTTACTATCGCCGTTAGGTAGGTATATATGTCGTTAACCGAAAGCGTTGCCTTACACGTGACGGGTTAAAATTGTAGGCAGTCAAGTGCTATTGCTAAGGTCAGCTCTGTGATGGGTGAACGTCTTTGCTCGCTTGTTACATCAAGGGCAAGGTTTGTAAACAGTGTTATTTAAATCTAAAATTACAGCATTACAAGAATCTATTGCTGCATATATTCATACTGCTACCTGTATCGTTTGGCAAAACTTAGTATTTCGGCTTGCATCGAGTTGCTGGCTAGACTTACAATGGATGCCTAAACACTAACATTTCGAATGCTGAATATTGATTTAATGATTCTTCCGTGCTGGTCTGGGAGCAAAGAAAAAACATAGAATGTACTAGTTGCTTCTGTTCCCGCGCAGATGGTAAAAGCCCATCGAGGGAATGGGCGAAAATCATAGGAGTCATGTTATAAGCGATGCGGCTAGCGACCCATCACTATTTTGTTTCCATTTTCCATTACTTGGCCTGTAGGTCTTGTCACCAGTCTGTCTTCCCCGTTAGGGATAAAGACGTGATTTGTGTATGTAATATACTGACGAGCAAAAATAACTGGTCGCTTTTCGTAGAACTTTGTATGGAAAGTAACCATTTATTTTTGCTCGTCAGTGTAGTTCAGTAGTATGTTCAGTTAAGTTTCTTTATCGGTCATTGAGTCATCTGTGACCTATTTAAGAAGTACTTTAGTACCACCACAACCCATGGCCACTCGCAGGACTAGAGGACGGCAAACGCTTTGCCGGTTAAGAGGGCTTAGGTAATCTACCTCATGCACCGGCAATTTCATATTCGTAGCATGATGATGGATGATGTCATCAATCCCAATTTCGGCTACGGCGACTGCTTCGGTGTCTTTATTAGCTTTGATTACATGCTACTCGTAATGTGGCTAATGTAGCCAATTTTGGCAGTTATTATACGGCCACATCGCACACACGTTAATGTGCTATCGTCCAACTAACTATAGGTAGTAGTAGACATTAGCGGTTCACCATTCCCTTCTGACGAATGATAACTGACCAGGTTAGAGAGAGACGGTGCATACGATCAGCAGCGTCCACACGTTTGACAATAAGACCTTAGTTCTTGCCTTCTGTCGCCTTCAATCGTGGTTCCTTCAATGCGCTATAAAATATAATAGTTGATTAAGATACCGGTAGTAAAGGTGATGTTCTGAGACAGGAAGCGAAAATAAAGTAGTTAAGCGTACTTAGTAGATAATAAGTAGTATAATCTTCTATATAAATAAAAATTAATTGCTGTTCGTTAGTCTTGCTAAAACTCCGATCCGATTTGTCTAATTTTAGTCTTGAAGTATTCGTGGAAGCCCAGGGAAGGTTTAAACGGTGAGAAAATATGGAACAATTGCGAGGAAAATACTTAAAACGGCAATTTTATTTTCCCATACAAACTGTTCTTACCTGTCAAACATTTGGCCGTCGATTCGGTATTTTGAAATAATTTTGCCCACTTTTTCAACCCCTAAAGGAGCCGATACTTAGACTATCTGATGATGCCTTTATAAAGTTACCGGCTCTAAAATACATATGGTTTATATCAAGAGGTAAGTGATACGAAGTTCACCGGGTCGTCTAGTACTATAATAAAATAATAATGATAGGTACTTTAGCAACTAGTGACGCTTATAAAAATACAGTTATTGCTAAAGATACATTTTACTCTATCACACGAGCTAGGTAGGTATGTAAATATCGGCAAAGTTGACATTAAAAGCCGTACATAAATGTCGAGTCGCATGCTAGTGATATTGACAAGGCCACGAACTGCACTCGAGTAACGTTCCCCCTAGTGAAATGCAACGGAAGTTCAATCACGTTTGACATAGGATTATATGTAGGTATACTATACATTGCTGGCGCTTGGGACCTCAATCGCGTGAACTTAATTTTTACAAGAGCGACACATTTTTATTTGTTTTTGTACTTCGAACGACAATATCTTTTTCCTTCGGCATCCGGTTTTGAGGTAGTGGCTCTAGGCTAAGCTTGATATAATTACATCTCGAAACGCCATGAAAATTAGTTCATTAGTTTCCAATATTAGCGTGAAGGGCTAACAAACAAATAGATAAAATTGTAAAACCCTTGAAAATCCAATCGAGGGGCGAAAATCTTAGGAATGTTGTTGTAGGCGATGCGGCTAGCAACCCATCACTATTTTGATTCCCCTTTTCACCTATACGCCCACAATCGGTCTATCCCGTATTGAAAAACAAATTTTAAAATACTTAGATATATTTTCGTTCTATTGTTTCATTATGCATTTGTTTAACTCGACGCTTTTAAAATTAGAATTTAAAAATGTTGACGCTTTAAAATATATGAAAAGTCAGTGTTTTACAAACAAGACACATAATATCCCATTGTGTTATTCTCGAAACCGTGTAAACGGACTTCGGAATTCACAGACGTTAAAGCATATAAAATATTCGCTTACTTCACTATATCATACATACACAAAGTTATTCGGATCAAACTAGCTACAATATTACTTCGATAAGATTTTTTAATTAACTAAGCAATCAATCTAAGTAGAGTAGAAGGGTTTTATTTAATTAACCATTAGGAAGTAAACGTATACTGATAACAGCATTGATCTTATTGGAGATTGTTATACGACAGGAATTTAACATACCTTTCTTGAAATTTTCCGATTCCTAACCAGAAGTCGTATTCATGACTCGATAAATGCATCCATAATTGATTGGGCGTGCAGCAGACAGCAAACACTTAACCTCCGTGGGTAGCAGCACAAGTTCAACTTATAACAGTTTTATATTCACTTCCGTGACCACACTAAATCACATCACTTAGCTGTTTATTAAGTGATAAAATAAACGGCGTACGAATCAAAATCACTGCGATTTCTCACACTTGACTCTCCAATCTCCATCGAACAGTACCCAACTAACACTCAACGGATGCACTCGCGACTCGTTCGAACCGAAGAAAGCGTTTATTTTTTAAACCTGCTTCGCGTCAGCGAATCGAATTTGTTATCGATCCGTGCGATCGACACTGTTTTACGGTTTGTTTTCATTTATCGATAAAATGTTTCGAGTTCCGATTAACGAGCGGAGCGTCGCGCGTGTTGCCGCGTCGATGCAACCATTCGCAATAAAGCAAGTTTCCGTAGCCGTTGAAGAAAACGCCGCTGAGTTCCGGATAGCTATGTCAGCCAGGAAAGCTAATGCCTTATTGCAGACCGCGGGGCTAAACGAGTTACCTGTGATCGATTGAAAATATAATGCTACTTGCATGTTTTTTTTCACGTGTGAACAGGGCTTAGGAACGCTCGGTATTCAATCGAACTTATTCTCTTAGAGCAATGATTATTTATCCCCGATAGCTACTATGTAACAATGGGACAATGGAAGACGATTAATCGCTCGTGTTCTTTTCTACTTAGTATTGAGCGATGTTAGCGCGACTAACGTACATTTTATTTTGAAACCATTGCTGATTGACAATGAATGAAGTTATTAGGCTACGTACGCCTTCATACCTTTGGATTTAGAATACATACAAAACAAGAATGTAAAAAAAAACAAATGTATTAGTAACATCCTGAAAAATGTAGATATTTACGAGCCATGACGCATGGCGCTTACAAAATACATGATGCATGAAAATTATAGTATCGAAGCGGTTTACCCAGATGTTTCTTATATTTTAGCACTGTATTTGTAATTTAACATATATCCAAGTAATTATCTTCGCCTAGGAACCTTTTATCATAATAATACGCGACAAGAAAGACAATATACCGTTAGATGATAATAATCGAGTTTTTTTTACCGTGTAATTAAGTATCCTTGAGTCAAACCAATGTCAAATATTGTTAATAAGACATGGAACATATTATTATACGGATTATTTCTTGACTTGATAGGTAGATAAGAATCACAATTTCTAAACGACACTGAAAATTAGAACACATAGAGAGATTTCGCTATTGTGGTCAAACACCACGAATGTGATCATGAACAAACCCGGCCATAGCTTTACTTTTCGGATTTTTCTGTGTTCTAATTTTCAGTGTTGTTTAGAAATTTAATTTCTAACGGTAAAATCGTAAAAGTAAACATAAAAAATCAAGAAGGAAATAGGTATTCTTGATTCATTAGATAGTACCTAGATAACAATCAATCTATTCAATTCATGTCAGTGTTTCATAAATTCATTCTCCTTCTTATTTTTTCTTTATCTTTAGTATTAATCGGATTGACTCGATCCGTCAGTAATGTGCGAAATAAAGGACAACCGCTTGCTTCCATAAATATGGATAACATTCAGGAGAAATTCGATTTTAGATCCGAAATGTCAATGGTACGATAAATATTTCACAAATAGAATAAGAAGCAGGTATTGTACTATGGTTCTATGTCTGTTTTTTAGAAAATCTCGTACTGGTTTCTAAAAATAATTGGTGTAAGCCAAGTCTCGCAACTTATTCAAACATCTAACAAATAATCTTATTGACAGTCATGCCATGCCTATCTTTATTTTTCGTCATCCTATGATTGCATTGTATATGCCTACCTACAGTTAATTTACAAATATCTAATCGCAAACAATTAGTGTAGCACGTACTCTTTTGTTTAAGGCCTCGATTAGTTTGGACGATAGAAAACCGAAGATATTATTCCATTACGGGCTACAGAAGTTACAGACTTGACTAGACGGTTACGACCGCCACTTGTTAAAATGTATATATGTACTACCATGAAAATACTTAAAAAACCTATAATATGCTTTTTTGTTTCATATTAATGATCTCAGAGGGTGTCTTCTTAATTTGAATAATAATAATAATTTTTTTTTTTATATGAATAGGAAGGCAAACGAGCAAGTGGGTCACCTGATGGTAAGTGATCACCACTGCCCATAGATACCCGCAACCCCATGTCTCGATAATTTTCAACTCTACAGCTGTTTAACCACTTCTGCGTTGACTGTACATTATGATAGTATGATTGCAGGTTACTCTGTCTGTCAGTAACCTCTTAGCTCTTTAACCGTTGATTATATTGAGAAGAAATTTGGCATGGAAATAGTGGGTATAAGCATAGTTCGGACGAAGCAAGAAGACGCGGGCAACGGCCAGTTATTATATAACTAAACCTAAAAAATTACCAACATTTATAACTATGGCGTTTATACAACTTTTACTACAGTAAAAATGACAGGTAAATTTTCTTAGGAGTATTTTTCAACAATTGAAACCTAGTTTCTTAGCTTGTCTATGTTTTAGGCTTCTGTAACACAGGGTACCAACGTGACCCCATTAGGAAGCCCCTGCTGCATTTTGTCCGTGCCTATATATATCACAAGTTTTTTTTTTTTGGAGGGAAAATGCTTTGCGCATACTCCCACGCCGTGGGGACGGCATGGGAGTTATGTGGGACTCTCCTTCCCCACTGCCCCCCTTTCTTGGCGAAAGGACGGGGGGGAGGCATACCCACTAAAACCCATCAGTATTCCCTCGCTATTTGGAGGGCGCCACGTATATCACAAGCCTGTATCTATTGAACCCTTGGAATTTTATCTGAGAGTACAAATTATTACTTACTTTGTGTAAATTTAGGGCGCATCCAACATGCCACATAATATTCATATTTTTGTTGAGTAATTATACCAAATGTGTTAGGGAACCATTCGTATTTGAGGCCGACTTGCGTTTGACCGGTTTGCATATCTTCTGAAACACATAAAATATAATGATTAATGTGCTAAGCATTTATTTAAAAACGTAATCATATAAGTATCAAACGTAATGTCAAGGTTCGACAACCTTTGGGTCAGCAACAACTTTTATAATGTTAAAACTTGGCATTCAAGATTTGCAAAGGTAAAGGACCGCTAGGTGAAAGATTATAGTATTTTGTGCTATCGTTACATAATGAGGGTCCTTAAACCACAAGTGTGGTTTATTAAAACGAGCCTTGGCGAGTTTCGAAATAAGATCACACGAGTATTTTAAGGCCTAATTATGTACAGTTGCATACAATACTTTAAACACATATCATAAGTACTCTAAGATGGGTTCAGAAGCATTAGTGGTAGGGAAATTACCGGCATTATTACAACCAATAATACTAGGCTCTGTCTACCCTGTAAGGGATAGACGTGATTTATGTAAGTACCTACTTTCTTGTCTGTGGTAGTAGGTAAAATTTGTACTTTAATGTTATTACAGTATAGATTTTTAAGGGTGTAATAATGCTGGTCATTTCCTACGGTTTAGGAACGCATTTTAGAGCACTAATGATATATAATATACTAGCGACCCGCCCCGGCTTCGCACGGTATATTATGCATGTATTATACATATAAACCTTCCTCTTGAATCACTCTATCTATTAAAAAAAATCGCATCAAAATCCGTTGTGTAGTTTTGAAGATATAAGCAAACATACGGACATGAGGACAGAAAAAGCGACTTTATTTTTTACTATGTAGTGATAGTGATGATGATATATATTATACTTCCATGCTTGTCTGGGAGCAAAGAAAAAACATAGAATGTACCAGTTGCTTCTCTTCCCGCGCAGATGGTAAAAACCCATCGAGGTAATGGGCGAAAATCATAAAATCATGGGAGCCGTGTTGTAGTAGCCGATGCGGCTATCAACCCATCACTATTTTGATTCTACTTTCCACCTATACGCCCAGTGTCTTGCTAAACGTGGCCTGTAGGTCTTGTTACCTTGGGCTCTGTCTACCCCGTAAGGGATAAAGGCGTGATTTGTGTATGTATGTGTTACTATGATATGTGCGTAGATAAAATTGATAGATAAAACTGATAAAAGTTTCCCGCGGCCTTTTACTTTAGATGATTTCCGTCTTACCTACAGCCTGTAGTCACCTTAAATCCCACACAATCCACGCCGGCTGGATACTGGTATTTTGGCCGGTGATATAACCTTTTTGCACCTTCGTCAATTATCTCTCATCCGGGTACGAAATCCAATGACTGGCTTTTTGGAAGGTTAAAGTCCATAACAGCTGTTTATATTAGTGAGCTTTCTGGAAAACTAGTAGGTGTTTCGCTTAGTTTGACTGAACATCGCTGAAAATGTTTTTGACTTTATATCAAATAAGTTTCTGCCAAAAATGATTTTTTTAATACAAGCTTTTTTTGCTGACTTTACTTGCATTGTCATCCGTCTTATCCCTATATGTGTAACAATTTTCAAGCCAATCGGATCAACCGTTTAGGAGTTCCCTCCTGCGGAGACTTTCCTGGCTAGGTTATTAGAACTCAGCCCGAACTCCACTACACCAGATTACGACTTACTCGAGTATGCAAAATTTCAGCTCAATCGGTTGATGATATCTACTTCAAAATTGAGTCGCAAGATTTCACCCGGACAAACGTACTTATGTAGTACATACATACATTGCAAGTTAAGTTAATAATAAAGACATTCGAACCGGTTTTTAATATTAAATGTTGTCTATTAGAGTTATATTTACTAGACTAGACTTGATATGTTGTTTATTATTTGCAGGTACATCGCCATGGCAGAATTAGAAGAATGCATCAGTAGGTTTTTCCAAGGTGGCTCCTACAGTGCCATCGCCAAAAGTCCCAACAGGACGTTGGCTTTGTCACCAAAAAGCCTTGACTCCTCCCAAGATTCGAGCCAGAACTCAATAGATGACGTAGACTTCCTTAGTTTGTCCCTGCTCACCATTGAAGAGCAGGAACCAATCAAAATCGATCCATTCTACAACATTACTCCTAGAGAAATGCCGTTGTCACCGCACTACATCTTCGAAGAGGAATTTTCAACGAACCCCTGGGCATTACTAATAGCAACAATATTCTTAACCAAGACATCTGGCAAAGCAGCCAGGCCTTACATAAAGTCATTTTTCGAAGAATACCCCTCGCCCTACCACGTTTTGAACGATTGTCCTGCGTCCCTAGAGAGGTTTTTTAACAACCTAGGGTTAAGGAAAAGAGGCCATGCAATCTGGAAGTTGAGTTATCAGTACGTTTCGTCTAAATGGCGGCGGGCGAGCGATTTGTTTGGTATAGGGAAGTACGGGGAAGATGCGTACAGGATATTCTGTTTGGGGCACACAGATCTGGATCCTGGGGATAGGTATCTAAAGTTGTACTTGAACTGGCTGCTTCAGACGGACTTTTTGAAGGATTGTGGTGTTGTGGACAGTGAATGTGTTATAGAGGATTCGGTGTTGGAGTATTATAGAATTACTTTAAGAGACGTTTAGTTTAGATTTAGTTTTGGTTAAATTATGCCTAATCTATCCGATTGTATTATTGATTGTTATATTTTATTTTTATATTAATATTAAGTATTCTTAAAAAGTTGTCAGATTTTTATTATGCTCCATTGCATCCTACTCATATTATAAATGCGAAAAGTTTGTGACGATGTGAGTGTGTGTGTTTGTTCCTTCTTCACGCTGAAACGACTGGACGGATTTGGGTCAAATTGGGAAGGGATTTAGCTGGTACCATAGATCAAAACAGGCTACTTTTCATCCCAGAAAATTGCATAGTTCCCGCGAGATAGCGATAAATGAATTCTTTGCAGACGAAGTACGAGGTAGACACTATCGCAAGCTTTGCTTAGTTCTGAATTCGGTTGAATTGTTGTACCTACCTGTTTAAGGAATTATAGATACACATATATTATAACAAGTTTAATATGCATCTGTGAAAATATTGATAGCACTTAAATAATATAGCCTTAGTGTTTTGTAGTGTGTTTGCGAAAGTGTAAATTCAGGCGCTTGTCAGGTAAAGTTGCCATATGTAAAAACCAGTTAAGTGCAAGTCGGACTGAGGGTTCCGTTCCGTACAAATAAAAAAAATACAATTATACTTACTTGTTTTTAACATATTTTTTGCATGTGCAACGCAATGCAATACAATGATATTGCTATTCTTATTAAAAAATGGAAATTCGGCTTTTCCTTCACTTGTGTTGTGATGTGACGCCTTTTCTACTTGGCAATTTTCAAAATTCTATGTCAAAGGAAAGTACCCTATGGGTTTCCATTCCAACGATTTGTGTATGAGAATACACTTTTTAACCGACTTCAATAAAAGGTTCTGAATTCGGTTGTATTTTTTTTTGTTTGTTTCCTCAGAACTTGTCAGTTGTGGATCGATTTGGAAATTATCTTTTTGTTGGAAAGGAAATATTTCCGGTTTCGTCACATTAACATCAAATCAGGATCTGATGACAAGATCGGTATCCTTTGATGGCATGCACTCCAAACCTTTTTAATTTACAGATGCAAGAGGATAAACTTAAATACAAGTAGGTTCAGCCCAATTCATATTACTATCATCTGGATGCCCCTAAGTTTAGGGCCGACAACGCACTGGCATCGCGTAAAGCTCTGCGGGTGTCTATGGACAGTGGTGATCATTTAACATCAGGTGACCCACTAGTTCGTTTGTCTGGCCTCTCTAACATAGAAAAAAGTGTTCCTGTAAAAGAATTGTTTTACTTGTGTGTATTGCAGGCAAACCGGCAGATGGACAAAGAAAGTGATTCTTTAAAGCTATATATACATACCTATAAGCCTACCTATAGATATATCATTTCATTTTATTTCATTACCGTTATGGTTCCATTTTTCTTTTTTGAGCCATTAAACTCTAAAAATAGAAAATGGTGGATAAAATAGGAACTAAAGTTTTCATACAAAACTGTGGCTGTATTCACAGATAGTGGCGCCCTCATTTCCGTTCTAACATATTTACCTGAGCGCAATTTGCTGTGAACCTAGAATGTGAATTTCAAGTGGTTTTTTATCTTTCTAAATACCTACCTAGGTTTAGTAGGTATTTTACTAGCTACGCCTTTTACTATGAATATCATGCAAATTATCGTAATTCTTATCTGTATGAATAGCATTAAAGCATTGGTTTAGCAAATTAATCAACAGAACGGTAATCGGGCAACGGACCATCTAATGCTGAATCTGATTTTTTTTGCGATATTTCTCCATCTTCGGAACGAAATCATCGTATTTATTAAGTTGTAATTAGTTATACATTTTTACTTTTTTTTCTACAAAATAAGTGGTCTCTATCTAGAGACCACTTATTTTCTATCTAGATACCTACTCACTTTGTCGCGCATGACTCAACATTGCATTGTCTAGCGATGTCGATACTAGTAATATTTGCTTGCTCAACTCTAGTGTCATGCTTGACCTTGGGCCAGCCATTCGGAGTACAGCAGTCGTCTCAGTGGTTTGAGCAAATTTTTTCGAACAGATATTTTTTCGTTTCTACTGTATTGGTTAATTTCTCTACAGAATTGTTTTCCTAATTGTATACCTAGTTGATATTTCGTACAAAGTTTATATTTTACACATTTACATCTTTTATACACTGCAGTTTTAGTTTTATAAAGATTGCACTTCGGTTGTTGGAAAGAGACGATGGGGGCTATCGCTTGTGAATTTGCCAGTTTTGCCCCTAGAGGCGCTAGTGTCGCGTAAGGTCCAATAATATTCACTTTTCACTGGTTTTGGAGGGCTTCGTGACATAAATTATAATTTCTTTCATTTACCTGTCGAAAAGTGATCTCCTTCGTGAAATTATCGCAAATATGGATTATTTCACGAATTTGACGATGAATGTGAACGCTTGAAAAGCGGTTTTTTTTTTTGGAACAAAATGGAACTGGACAATATTGCAGCATAACTACTTGATATGATGATAGTTATTTAAAATTAATTATAATCTTAACTAACAAAAGACGGACCAAACGCTGTTGTCTGAAATAAACGATTTTTAGTTTATTTTATTTTTATAATAAATAATATTTTTATAAAAGGTGATATTCAAGATTTAAAACTTTGTTTCGGCGCCGATCTTATAAGTAAGTCGCCTTTGACAGCTATACCTCTGGACCTTAGTCCTTAGTCAACAGTGGCGCCAACTGGTGAGCAAAGAAATTATAGTCCCCATTCATTCTATGTATTGCATTGTTTACGTGAAAGTTTATAGATTATGTAGTATATTTTATCTGTGTATCGTTTCGTGAGTCATAGACGGTTCTGGCTGAAAATCAGTGCTGCAGGTGTCTAACACCTCAGCGTAATGCTGAGCCAGCGACCGTTTCACTTTTGCGAAGACACACAACGCTGATGGTCTATTTTTTATGTCGTATGTTTTTTTTTGTTTTACCTTGTTTATTTTCTATAAAATTGTGTATATTATCTTATATTTGTGTGTCTTGCAAAAAGGAATACATTTCTTCTTTCTTTCTTTCTTCCATTGGCGTTACGTAAGTTAGAGCGAGACAACGCTCTACGAAGCCGAAATAAGTCGAGAAGACCGATGTGTGGCCGGGTACCGTTCACCGCCGGGTAGGTAATGTAAGTATGCCAGTGTAATAATTTGGACAAACAAAATATTGGCTCATTAGAATTTTGTTTAATTTCAATACCTACTTACCCACAACCCAAAAGAATAAAAAACCGCCTGTTTGTTCTATGTATTTTGTTCATGAGGCGTAGTATTTATCCAAAATCTTTCTGATAATCTTTCATAAATCTTTCAGAAAAAAATATATACGAGTAAGGGGTCATCCATAAAGTACGTCACACAATAATTGCAGTCTTCATTGTAAACCGTGTGAAAGGGGGGGGGGGGGCTCTAGAAATCGTGAAATTGGTGTGACGCACTTTATGGATGGCCCCTAAGTACGTAGTTTACTTTGATAAGGATTAGGAAAGGAAAAGGTTTTACATTTCGGACAATCAGATCCTACCGTTTACCTCCCGTAGTCAAAAACGCTTCTTAAATGTCAGTTGCGCCAAGTTACTTAATTTAAGAATAGCATTAACTACAACCGACGATTTTGACAAAACGTAAATTTCACAAGTTTTCTGTCAAATAAATGTTAAAATCGTCGATAATGGTTAATTTATTGATTGATGCAACTCACCATATGCAAAATCTCAACTTAACTGTCACTTTGCCATTTGCCTTTGTAGACCTACCGCTTAATTGAGTCCTCGCCCGCGCGGGTACAAGGCCACGGGGTGGGACGACCAAGGGGACTGAGGGCGGTGCGGGCGGGTAGGGTAGTGCATCTGCAGCCCGCACCTCTCTCGGTCCCCTTTTTCACCTACCCCGCGCCCCTGTACAGCGCGGGCGACGACTCATTTAAGCGGTTGGTCTATACCGGGCACAGGCAAAAAACAATTAGGTTAACGGGTTCGTAACTTTAATTTAATAACGGCCTAAAAAGTGTTGCCACTACTAATCGTAACTTATGAAAGCTGCAATAGATGGCGGCACACGTCACTAAATCAAGCTTGGCCAGTAAACCAAGAGTTAGACGTGGATTCTCAAACCCCGGAATAAGAATAACTGTCAACGGGTCTACTTACACCCAAATTCGAAGTTCATAATATCATTCCGTCCGTAACTCTAAAATTAAACTCTGTAGTTTGAACGATATGGCAGGATTCGAATTTCGTCTTTAGGGTACGCTTTCATAGAGGCGGAAATAGGGATCGTGCAGAACTGAGCATTAATAAAATTAGTTTACAGAGGTCAGACAAGAATGGAGGGATGATAGAGAGAGATATATAGTTTTCAAATTGTGAGTCGCGACCCCCTGTATATTTATTTATTTCAAATTGTGAGTCGCGACCCCCTGTATATTTATTTATACGTAGTATTTGCGCACACTGTCATAGGTCACAACACAGAATTTTTAAATTACATTAACAAATTTGTTTTTCACTATTACATTTTATTAGTCGTAAGGGGAATCAAAATAGTGATGGGTTGCTAGCCTAATCGCTTATAACATGATTCCTAAGATTTTCACCCATTCCCTCGATGGGCTTTTACCATATGCGCGGGAAGAAAAGCAACTAGTACATTCTGGTTTTCTTTGCTCCCAGACCAGGGGCCCGATTTTTGAAACCACATGTGTGAAAATACCACTCGAAAGTAAGTAAATAAGTAAGTAAATCCTTTTTGTACAAATATAAAGAAACACTATTCACAAAAAAATCAAAATAACGTTAATATATGCACAAAAGAGAACTTATCATTTTAAGGGATCTTTACCAGTTAACCTTAGAGTAGATGAGTGCCATAAATCTGTTTATATCTTCATAACTACAACTCTAATCAAATTTTTGACTAGTTCACAAGATTTATGAGAGCCGTAAGTATCTTCTAAGCTACTCATATTTCTAATTCAGCACAATGTTCACCACTTTCCAGTGGTATTTTCACACATATGCTTTCAAAAATCGGGCCCCAGCCCAGCTTTAAAAAAAAAGAAAATTTTATACCGGATGGGCCTTGTATCAGGAACAAAAAATGAAAACACAGGTTTTGCTACTCAAATGGAACTACATAGGTATAATACTTTAGTTCTGCAACTTTCAAAAATTAAGCAATTTTATCATTATGTTCAGTCTAAACAAATTACCTAAATGGCATTAAATTCCAATAGCCTAAATGACATCGCCTGTCACATTACTAAATGACGGATTTAGCAATACATTGCTTGTCCAATTAAACTTTAAACAATAATAAAAAAAGGCAATACAGGTTATTTTTAAAAGTTCTAGAACGAAGTTAGCTCAGAATGAATACCGGAAGCTGTGGTTTAATTTTTACTTCTGTTACAGAGCTCACCTTATAAATCCATATTATAATGGTAATGTGTCAGGTTAATAGTCAAATTTTGATTAGTTACACATCCACAACGTCACAGTGACAATGACATTCGTTCGTGTGGTTAACATTCGGGAATTTTTGGAATTTGATTTAACTTGTTTGGTACTTTTTTGTTTGGTACTTATTTAATTACAGCGAGGAGTATAATAAAAGAGTGAAAGAGACGGTGTAGAACGAACTTCGAATCTCGAACTTGATAATCACCTCTCCGGAGACATTTTAAGCGAGACATAGTTGCAATTACACATAATGCGATCCAAATCCAGCCAAGCCAGTGTCAAGTATTATGTTGACAATGATCGTAACGTAACGTTTTGACATTCTAGTTTGGACTTAATACTTCTTTCCTAATAGCGAATGAATTAAACCGAGTATATAAAATTCACTATATTTCACAAAATAAATCCTAGTCATAAATAAATATTAATTAACTATAAAAATATTTAATCAATGGCAACACTCGCGACAAAAGACCACGTGCTTCCTGCTAAAATTGTTTTCGTAAAATAAAATAAACTTGGTATTTTTTTATTAATAGTCTGTCACACAACACAAGTAACGAAATAACCAGTTTATCTATTATGCCTGTAACAGTTGGTTATAAATTCTAATGACATGTAATGCACCGCAGCATCTGTATTTGTTTACAAAATCAATACAAAGTGGCCACTTTTTTATGAAACGATTATTGAAACAATATTTTTGTTGAACGTGATAGTAGTTTCATGTATAACAAGCATCATATTCAAATAGGTAAAGTAAACTAACAACGAAAATGAGAACGTATATTCGCGATGTTTCAAACATTCCCGCCATTTCCTTATCCATAAATAAACCAATAGAACGGCTTTCGTGATACCAACCTATAAAAAAATGCCGGAGTGATTACTCGCCGCGTTGTTGGCAGTAGTGTCGACTGTGGCAAATGGTGGATTGCGTTGCTTTTTCTCGTGCTCTGTGTAAAATATTTACGTAAAATAGTGTTAATTTCGCGGTGCAGTGTTTCTGACTAATAGAAACATGTCGGAAACACTGCCGAACACCAAAAAACAAGTTCCGAGGCAACTGGTGAGTGTTTATTGTTACATTTTTACGTATTTAGTCCCGGGTGACGCCATGGTGGCTTTATCTGGGATCACGTAAACACGAAATGGTGCATCGCTGCATCGTGTATCGATTAATGAAACTTATGGGAATGTGTTAGAAATATTATTTGACTATATGCTATCAATGATGATCATGGTTAGCGAGGGTCATCGGACTCAGTTTTTATGCGATCACGCCGCGACCGAGTTTAAAACGCGGCGGCCGTATGCATTCGCGCATGCGAGAAGGAGTCAAAATCTATAATAGTTCCGTAGGCCGCAGCATTGCGAAGTAGCGGCGTTTGTGTGGACAAGGTGCGTGCAGCGGCTTTGACGGTTTCTGAGCATCTGGAAGGGACATGAAGGCGTTTCCTGCGGGCTAGAGGAGAGGGCAGGCGGCCAGGGGCGTGCGCTGTGGCTGCGATCGGCCGACTAGCCGAGTACTCGGCAGCTACACGGTTACTCGTCGCTTGTCGACACAACTGCGAGTAGTGCGAGTCGGCTCCTCTCGCAATTTCTTTATTGCTTTACACTTGCACGACAACATTACTCGTTGAACGTATGCCCACCATTTCAAACAAATAACTAATGATTAGCGTTTGATTTATATTTAGACCTATTCGACGCATTCTCGTGTCACTATGCTCTTTGTTTCGGTCCGCGAAGGTAAACAGCCCTCGCATCAAAGTTTTATTGTTATGCCAGCATAATTGCGTGCCTACTTAGGCACACCTCTCTCTGGCCGTAAGATTTCATTGACCTTGGAGTACAATAAATAATGGTAACTATCCTACTTCCTGCCTGAAACCACCTTCTTAAGTAAAACTTACAAAGTCAATCAACATTACTACTGCTGCTTAAAAAATGCGACCGAAAAATACACCAATCTCAGACATTTTCATTCACCTCCAGTGTTAAAAGTGAAAGTCTGTCTGGCCAGAAAGTGACAGTTATTGTCTAGATGTACCTGGCTCTGTCCTTATAGGTTTTCATTTTCAGTAGAACTGTCCTAATTGCAATTTTCTGTCAGTAAGCAATCAATTTTATACTCGGCTCCTAGATAAGATAACACTAAATTCATGTTTGAGTTAGATTGTAAGTTTAAGGCATAGGTATAATTTATGTTATACTCGAACACAAACTGCAAAAAATAAAACAAATATCTGATTTCAAGTCAGGCTTGCAGTATTGAAATTCATAGTAAGTTTTGTAAGGTAATTTTGTTCTGTCTGATCATCAAGATTTTCTTTTGCAGCGTGAACGCAAACAACGCAAGCTCTACTCAGACGAGTGGGCCCTCGGAGATGATGATGTGGAAGGTGGACGAGGGTTCTCCCTCGCTGACAAGTTGGAGAGCCAGAGGTTCGATCACCCTGGCTCTATTCATGAAATGTTTGGGACGGAGCTCACGGTGTCATATCTTCAGAAGAACGGGTTTACTACCCCTTTGCTGTTCAAAGAGAAAACTGGATTGGGATTGAGGTATTTATGAGTTTTTATAACACTAACTGCAATTTCAGATTTTTAAAAATTGGCTCAGAGACTTTGGGCAGGTGTTTTTTAATTTCTTTCTATAATTAGATGGGTTTTCATCGGGCTTGACCAAAGCATTAAGAACTCATGTTTTATTAAAAGTGTATGTGAACCTGCCGAACAGGATTAGTTTTTATGATCAAACTCAACTGGCCCATCATGAATAGACTTAAATGATGTACTTGACCTACATTAACAACTTACACAACATTGTCAACTTATTCCCAAGTCTAAATCTCATGACATGCCTGCTGAACATCATTACACACCCAAAGTGTATTAAGAATCAATAACGTATTCTAAGGTAATTCTCTATGCGATGTACTTATTCATAAACACAGTTTACTATACTGATAGGCAAAAATACCGGGTAACTTTTCATACAACTTCGTAAAAGAAGAGACCCATTATTTTTGCTCGTCAGTACACACCTACTTCACGTACCGTAGGCACTTAACGTCACGTCAAGTGAGTTTCAGTTTACAAAAGTTAGTTCTTTATGTAGACTTCTATACTTCTTAACATTCTTTTGTTTTAAATGCCTGCAATAATTAAATTGGACGTTTGTGACGACACGACACACTACTCAAATGTGTTTAGAATCATGACACAATGTTAATGATTATGTGACGTACCTTGGGCGTTTTGGACGCTGTCGTCATCTAGCAAAATGTTGACATCACATGCCGTGGCAATAGCGATTATAGGGAACTAAAATACCTATACCATTTCCCTCACTAGGTTAAAAGGGATCGACAAAAGGTGCACGTTGACATAAGATTTACTGTGACCACGATTTTTGCGCGACAAAACCCCGGTCTATTTATATTTTGTTTGGGAGGAATTTCTATGAGTTGCTCTACATTGCGGGGCGCGTTCCTATAGATTTGTAAGCGGTCGTTCATCGACACCTATGTACCGCAACTCATCTAATAAAGGCTTTTGAGTCACTGACTCATCTCTAAGCTGTACACACCCGGATAGATAAAACTTGTCTAAATTAGTATCTCTTTGGTATCTCTCGTAGTCGGGACAGGTTGTTGAATTAGGTTGCGGACAAATATAAGGACCACGTGTGCTTTCCAGTCTACCACTTTTTTTCCTGATTCACTGTAGAGCCTTATCGCGGCTATTGAAATTTGTAATACCAATTTGATTATTATTGTTTTATATCGCACCGGAAATGGTGATTTTGACATGTATTTAAATAATTTGGAATTATTACTGTGTAAGCTTACTGACGAAAATAAGAAGTTTATTTTGGTCGGTGACCAGAATGTTGATTTCCAGTCCGAAAACAGCCTTAGACAGCGAGTGGACGAAATTCTAAAAAGTTATTCATGTACCAATTGCATCACGTTTCCGACCCGTGTGTCTGCGCACAGCTCGACATCCATTGACTGTGGGGTGATTCCGCGTGCCTGCGCCTGCGTCACGGTGGCGCCTCTCGACACTTTCATAAGTGACCATAACGCACAATTGTTTACTCTGTCCGTCGATCCAAAGCAATGCAGTAAAACAAAAATATGTAGTACGATTGAAAAGAGATTATTTAATAAGGATTCTATATATTCATTTTATACTGACATTGAAAATTATAATTGGGATTTTATTTTTTTGACTTCGATTTCTGTTAATGATAAATTTTCTAAATTATTTAATATTTTGACGCACTACATTGACATTCACTTTCCTATAAAAAAGATATTTTTAAAACAGAGACATAATGTTCCATGGATGACTGAAAGCCTCTCGAAGTTAATCCAGAACCACAATGACATGACGGTAATGAAACAACAATTTCCGGACAATGTAATTTTGATAGAGGGCATCAACCACTACGCTAACTTGATTAAATCCGAAACCGTAACTGCACGTCAAGACTATATAGAGGGTCGTATAGAAAATAGCAAAAACCCGGCAAAAGAGATGTGGCGCGTTGTCAATGAGGAAATATCGTCAAAATCGGGGAAACAAACCTTGCTACTAAAGGATAAAACGGGAAATGAAATACCACCAAACAAAATACCTGAACACCTCAATCAACATTTTCTTACAGTTGCATCTCAACACATTTTACAAACTAACACATCTGCGTCTGTTAACTACATGTCAAATTTCCTGCACGATGTTAATATTCCTGACTTTGTGTTGCCGCTGGTAACACGTGCGGACGTCGACCGCGTGTTGCTGTCGATGATGAAGACCCGTGGCACTCTGGATGTGTATGACATCTCTGTAAACATGCTGTTGTGTGTCTGGCCGATCATTTCAGGCCTACTGGTCGAACTTATCAATAGTATGTTTGCATGTGGAGTATACCCAGACGTACTGAAGAGCACACGAGTATGCCCTGTGTTTAAAGGTAAAGGAGATAAATGTTTGGTGGATAGTTACAGACCGATTACTATAGTGCCCAACATCTCAAAAATTGTTGAATCGATTTTATCTTGTGGCTTAATGCGTCATCTAGAGACAAACGGTCTATTGACAGACAAACAATTTGCGTATAGGCAAAGTCGATCTACCACACTAGCTGCCTATAAAGTGTATGATAGTATTGCAACTGCTTTGGATGATAAAAACAAAGTAGCGGGTATTTTCTGTGACCTATCAAAGGCGTTTGACGTAATTAACCACAAGCTACTGCTAGAAAAGATACGACACTATGGTGTTAAAAATAATATCTTAAAATTGTTCAAATCTTTTCTTGAAGGCAGACAACAGACGGTTGCAGTCGAAATTAACGGAAGGAGGGTTAAGTCGGGGGCAGGTGATGTAAATGTCGGTATTCCACAGGGATCGGCCTTGGGAAATACCCTGTTCTTATTATTTATTAATGATCTTGCTGCATCTGTCCCTGATGGTCAAGTGGTGTTGTTCGCGGATGATACCACAGTTGTGGTGAAAGCGTGTGCGTACGATCAGCTTGAGCACAGGATACGTGGCGTGTGCAATCAGCTGCATGAATGGTTTTCAGCAAATGGGTTGATCCTGAACGTCACGAAGTCAAATGTGATGTTGTTTTCAGCTAGGAACCACTCTGATAACCCACAAGTACAGAGTCCATTGCCGCTATGCAAAACAAGCAAATTCTTGGGTTTTGTGATGGATGCTGGGCTAACCTGGAAACAGCATGTGGAAAAACTTTGCGAAAGACTATGCAGTGCCGTTTTCGCACTGCGAAAGCTCAAACCACTCATTTCCGGGAAAGCTCTAGTCCAAATCTACCATGCTCATTTCCATTCGCTCATGTCGTACGGCGTTATTTTGTGGGGAAACTCAACAAATTCTGACAAAGTATTCAAAATACAAAAGAGAGCTCTGCGCACGTTGGCAGGTGTCAAACCACGAGATTCGTGTAGGGATTTATTTAAAAGATTTGGCATTATGACGCACTATTCCCAATATGTCTATGATATTTTATTGTTAACTCGCCGTAATATTGATTCCTTTAAAAGGGTTAATATTCCGGGCAGAATAACCCGGCAGACCGGGCGATTGCAAGCGGTGCCACGGCGGTTGGCGCTGCTCGACAAGAACCCGCGTGTCATCGGGCCTAGACTGTATGAGAAACTACCCACTGAGCTGAAAAATGAATGTTCGGATGAGACATTTGGGCGCCGACTAAAGAAACTTCTTTTGGACAAATCATTGTACTCTGTAAAAGAGTATAGTGAAATGTTTATTTCCTGACATTGAATGATTCATTTGTACTTTGTACCATATTGTTTTAATTTAATTTTAAATTTTTTATTTTATATTAATTTTATTTTATTATTTGACATTTGTTTCTTGATTATTATTTATTTCTGATTTCTAGTTTTTATATGAATTAAGAAAGAAAGAAGAAAGAAAGAAGACATTTATTATTATTATTTATTATTTTAATGTACCTTATTGTTTTTATTTTATTTACAATTGACGATCTTTTTGTGACTTTGTTATGTTTTGACATAAAAATATAATGTAAATTACAAATGGAAATAAATCTAATCTAATCTAATCTAATCTATCTTAATTTGTCTGTGACAATAATTATCGAATGACGTAAATGTCATTATGGCAAGGTTCTTCTATGGGCTAAGAATGGAATTGATTGACTAGACATATATTAGTTAGATAGGGTTTGCTATCTGTGTCTAATGCTTGTGCGTCTGCAGACTTCGGCCACGTAGCGTCAAATTAGCTGATCACTAATTGATCACAATGACACGTATTTCTAATTATACGTAAATATTTGTTTAATTTTGAGCAAGCGTGCCAAATGGTCACGGTTCAGGTTTACTATAGTTGATAAGTAACGTTTTGGGATTTAGGTATAAAAATATGGCTGCATGCTTTATGACCTTTAAAATTTTTCAGTATTTTATTTTTCAATAGAGATTAGAGACCTTGACGAAATTTAAATCGGGCCTACTTTCGATTAAAATAGATAAGCAATATCCAAAATCTGAACGGGTTCGCAGAGTAAACAACTATCGCAGATTAAATCTTTCAGTTTTACGGCTGTCTCTACATAATAAAATAGGCAAATGTTATTATCACGTGACACAGCAGATGCACCCCACGTGGTCGAGAATGAAGATGAAAGTACCTAGTACTTACATACAAATATAGTAAAGAGTTATTTATATTGTGTAGTTGCGGTACATTACGGGGCCGTGCGGCAATGAATTTAGAAATGACTGTTCATAGACGGCAATGTACTACAAATCGCACGATACCGTCTAAATGAGCCTCTCACAGGCGGCGCGGCGTGCGTTTTCGCTATTCATTACTTGTGCTTCCACGTAACTACCGTGCGGCGGGCGTTTTAACAGCGCAATGGATAGTGAAAACACTCGCGTAGTCGTGGCCGGATGCTAGTATCTCTTATACGCCGAGTCTGTGGGGGGCAAAACATGAATCGCAATAAAAAACGGGTCAACTCGTAGCCTAATCAACTGATAAATATCACTCACATTATCATGAAGTAACTATGCGGGTGGTTTTCTTGCTAAGTGCTAGTCCCTTGTGGTTCAGTTAGTAAAAAACGGAAGTACTTAGCGATAAATGAGAAAATGGCACGCGAGCTTGCTTTTATCTCTTTAAAATCCATCTCTAACCCCTATTATCACAACATTGAAACTTATTCAACAGTTATAGAGCATTAATTCATATTTAATTTAATTGCATAACAACACGGTTTAGTTAGCACAATATACCATTTATTGTTCGCTTGGTCATTAAAAGTGCACTTACAGACTTGAATTAAAATGTAATGGAGTGTAAACTTATGCCGGTGTTAAATTATTTGTAGAACATCGCTTGTATTTAGAGGTAAAATTAAATACTAAATGTCCTCTCTGAGCGCGGGTCTTACATCTTAAAAATCTTTTCATCACATCAAACAAATCGATTTACAGTTACACACTATCTATAAATCGAGTATTATAAAGAGACAAATAAAAATAAACACGTAGTGGAAATATTTATTTTTTCTCACTTCTGGCGTAGACACAAACACTACATGTTTATTGTAATATTGCTGTATACTATTGCAAAAACCTTTAATTACGTGAATCATTAGTCGTATAATAAATACATCGTTACCTTATCGATTTCGACATCAACATCGAACAATAAGTGTACGTTAAACTAATTCCGTTTATTAGCGAACGCAACTTTTAATCTACGAAATCACAGTATTGGCAGATCCCCAGAAGTGTGATGGTGGTTCGCTTCATATCATTAAATTGACATTTATTATACAATATTAGGCATTCACACATTTATGTATTCTTATCGTCATTAAATCGTTTTGCGAGAATTGACTGTAATGGAATCTATAAGTTTAGTTAATGGAATCGCCAATTAAATAAAATAGTTAATGTCTCTAAGTGCGGCACTTTGCCCGTGTGCGTTATGGGATAGCTTGTAACTAATATTTAATAATCATATACGTTAAGCAGTTTCCATATTCAGAAAAATTGTAAATGTTAGCATATTACGTACATTGCAAAGCTGGGGCTAAATAAAGAATAATACATGATCGATCAAGCAATCTAATTATGCTAACGTTGGGGCCTTGGGCATTCAAGAAAGATTTCACTAATAGAAAGCTTCGCTATCCCTGAGTATGCCTACTGTTTATCCCGAAAAAATCGAGAAAATTGTATATGCATACTGAATTTCCTTTAGGTTAGGTATACATTAGGTACTGTGCAATATAATGTCTGTAATCTATGCTTTAGATAGCCAATTTGTTGTGAGTAGGGGATTTCCCGTAAATTACTAACACTAATCTTCTAATCGAGTTGAGTTCTAAGCAGTCAACAAAAAATAGTAAAAATGTTAGAACGCCAATTAGTTGTAGGTACTCCAGTATCCCTTAATAAGTTGGACTTAACTATCAAAAATAGAGTTAGAGCAAAAGAAGAGCATTTTTACGAGCTTTTGTTCAGCTTTACTTTGTATGCCATTATTTATTTGGTTCAGATCTTGCAAATTAACTTTGACACACTTCTGATGGTCAAATTGTCTCGTTATTTGGATTGGAACGTGTATAGAGCTCCTGTAACAATAAAGTAGCTTGTGTTACAAAAATAAAAATAAAAACTTATTAAATTTCGTTGGTTACTTTTGGAAACATGGTTGTATTTTACCTAGTTTTTCTATATAGTACTTATTTAATTCTTTTACAAGTATTTGAGAAAATCTTTTGAAGAATGGATTTCCGTCATTCTCATTGTCATTTATGATTTAACTGCGTGCTAATAGGTGAAGCGGGTGATTTTCACACTTCTGTATTATGCTCAATACTTATATCAGTTACGATTACATACAAACATACACATATATACACAAATCACGTGTGAATCCCTTACGGGGTAGACAGGGCCTAAGATATCAAGTCCAACAGGCCACGTTTAGCAAGATTGTGGGCGTATAGGAGGAAAATGGAATCAAAGTAGTGATGGGTTGGTAGCCACATCGCCTATAACAGGGGTCGGCAACCTTTTGAGTCGGAAGAGCCAAAAATTACTATTTACAAAATTTCAAGTTTTTAAAGAGCCACAACATTTTTTCTCGCCAACAATAAATAGCCTCAATACGGTCGCGAGGGAGGGGTGCTGCGGTGAAAAGCGAGTATAAGTAGCTGAGAGATAGAAGTAATGCCTAAACCTCGTTAATCGTTTCAGAACTTTTTTTTTATAAAATAAATAATATTTGCGAATGGAACTAAAGAGCCGCAGCCTCACATCCAAAGAGCCGCATGTGGCTCGCGAGCCGCAGGTTGCCGACCCCTGGCCTATAACACGATTCCTATGGGTTTCGCCCATTCCCTCGATGGGCCTTTAACATCTGCGTGGGAAGAGAAGCAACTGCTACATTCTATGTATTTTCTTTGCTCCCAGACCAGCATGGAAGTTTACGGTTAAATGCGTAAAAAACGGATACTAAGTGCATAAAAAACGGAATCCAAAACAACATACAACAATAACATTTTGTATTAGGTGTCTAGGGTGTACATGTTATGTTTGCTCAAACCGGTCTAGCATTTAACCAGGAGGGCCATTGTCTTGATCGAGATTAGTCTTAAAGTTGTGTGGACTGTCCAAGGTAGTTTTGTAGGATCTCGCGATCGACAGACTATATTCGCGTCGTATCTCGATGGCACCTACAATTTATAAATCTTAAGTTTTATCACTATCCCAACAGTGACTTTGGCAACCAAACTGGGTCAATACGTAACTGATATTAAAACCGCTCAGATACATTTTTCAACGAAGATTAAATAGGTGAAATAGTTCTTTTGTATCTATTTTCTATAGGGAGTCCCACTCCCAAACGTCAACGTCATGGCAAAATAGAGCATGGCGAGATTATTATTATTTAAAAAATTTAAAAAATTGACAAAAGCTAGGTAAATACAATCTTCTACATAAAGAGTAGGTAGAGTCTTTATTCATTGTCTCTGGTAGCTTATAGATTTTCTGAGCTTTTCTGGATTAGACGACTAAATACTTACACAACAAAAAAAAAATGTTTGCTTAGACAAACCAGTATACCGTATTGGGAGTTGAAAAGTTAATTTTGAGCAAAGGAGGTTGACGCAACTTTGTAGCTATGAAAGAAGCCAAGGAAAATTGCCGTCGTAACCGTAACTCTGTTAGAAGAAATAAGAATTTTTCAGAAACATTTATTTTTAATTCATTCTTTGACATGAACTCTTATAAGAGCAAGTAGGTACTTAATTTTAGCTTTGTAATCCACTTCTGACTAGCCTACTCATTTATATCGATTAGCCTAAGCAGATTTGGTACTTAAGTTACGTTTTGATTTGTCTGAAGATAACAATTTTGTGCGATGCTCTCTCATTTCTAATGTGTTAAGATAAAACAAAAACCTCTTAAGTCTATATTGAAGATATTGAATAATCTGTGATTCCGTAACCGGGCAAAGGTTTTTGATATAGTCCGACAGTCTTACAACCGCGTTCATAACTCATTTACAGATTTTCAGAGCTATTTCATAAATCAAAGCTTTCATAATAATTAACATTCGATAGTGCATATCCCTGTTGTGTCCGAGATGCGATACGAGCCCCGTTAAATGGATGATACGTCACCATCAGTTTAACGTTTCGTTCTGAATTTCGTTAACACTGATTTTCCGGTATAGTGAAATTGTCGAGACTATTGGTTGGTTGACTAAAAATTGTCATCGTTTAATAGGGAGGATGAGGATTCATCTCTATTGCTTATGCAGTAAACAAATCTAATCTAAAGCGACACATCAATAATACAATTAAAGCAATTTAACTCGTGACGGTAAAATTGTACGTTTGGATTGTTTATAATTCAGTCAGTACCACTGTTTTGATGGAAACAAACAGGTATTTGGCGCTGTTGAGCTGGGTATTCATTAAGCTCACTTTCGAACGTTGCTCGACACATCTGCAACTGCTCCCGGCGGTGGATACCTACCTTAACACCATATCAATCACAAATGTCCATAGCATAGCGTTGACTTGTACTAACTGTATTTTGGAGCGAAATCTCAATTACTTAGCAAACTCGCCTCGCTCGTGCCATGCAATCCAGTAATAATCATATGAGTTGATGTTTTTACTGTCGATGTCTATAATATTGGAACTGCTTGTAATAACACAAGACAAAGAACTGCTTGCTTTGTTGTCATTTCGAATTAAATGTATTCTATGTGATACACTTAATTCGAAATGACAACAAGCTTTGAGACGTATTGATATCAATGGACTGATAATGGCTGCCTCGTCTGATCGGAGGCCGCTGGATCGTCCGGTTTGAATCCAACTAATGACTGCCTGTCTTTTTAATTTAACTATGTAACTATAATCATTTATATATAAATCACTTCGTCGTTTTCCATCAGGCGAAAATGAGCTCAAGGCCAAACCCTTTGTTGTAATAAAGAAGAGACGCAACAACTGTATAAGTAAGAGACTCTTCATTTGAAGCACCTTCTGTACATGTACTCGTTATATATTACCTATTTGAAACGAAATGGGAAACGGTGTCGGTCGGTTGAAAAGTTTGATCAAAGTTGCGGGTAATGCAGCTAATGAAAGAAAAGTCCTGGCTGACTGGCTGCCGCATCAATGCCCAGCGGAAAAAGAGATGAATTCTTAATAATTCAAAATCATTACGCACAAATTATTCGATTATTTTTTTTTTAATGAAAGAAAGAAAGAAAGAAAGAAACATTTATTTACAAACATTCGATACACGTAGATATAAAACAAGGATAAATACAATATACTAAGGAACATACCGATTATATTAGTGCTATTATATTAAACGAATTCTCAAATAGTTTCACTGATTTGTTTTAGTAGGTATCTTTATTAAGTTTAGGTTTGACCTTTTTCCTTTGTCCCGTCCCTTACCTGGTATTCCGTAACTTGACTTGGACAATCTATTGTCCTTCCACAAAATCATCAGCCCTTTTCCACTTCAGACCCATTTCAAATCTGTTGTTCAGAAATATTCACTATTGAATAATAGTTTAGTATTTATATTTATTTATACCAATACCAAACTAAAATGTTGACCTATCGACAAATATTGATTGGTTCGTTAAAATGAAGTCGGGACTCTGATCTATTTTTAGTTTTTATATCAAGCTATGCGAATTCACCACCTGCACTTCATTTCGCATTGTGGAATTTCCGATGAGTTGATCACAGCTTACCGATTAAACATAGTGTTATGTAATGTATCTATATCGTTAAAATGTATACTTTTTATAAATGCGTTCCCTAAGTGCGCATCAGTTTATGACGATCAGGAAAAATGTGCTTGTGATACGGAAATAAACAAGTCCGTAAATGTTAATCCAACGCAACATCGAGAGGTTATATGGTAGGTATGATTTTGTCAACAAAATTGCAGCTCGATTACGTAACTAAACCCATGTTTATACCCTGTCGTAGATCGAGCTTAGAAAGGATAACGTAAACGATTAAGTTAAAGTTCTGTCCCAGTTTTCCCAGTTGAATCAGCGAGTTTGTTTTGTTTTTCAATGAACCCGTTTGTTCCAGGGTGCCGACGAGCAATTTCACCGTGAACGATGTGCGCATGTGCGTAGGCTCGCGACGCCTCCTAGATGTTATGGATGTAAATACGCAGAAAAACATCGAGATGACCATGAAGGTATCGTAATTTCTTTCAGGACTACCTGGATAGCATAGCTATTAAATTGAGGCTTATGAAACGGCGAGACTTTGTTATCTAGCGTTATTTATGATGTTGGAGAGAGCTGATTTAATTAAGTTTTCGTTGTTTGAGATTAACTAGACGATTGAAGCTTTTGTACGGTCAAGTGCAAAAATAAGTATCGATAGGAACTTCTCAAAAATATGTCCCACAACCTTATTACGCTGGCGTAAGAGCGTATGGTACTTATTTTTGAAACTTTGTCTAGATACATATTATTACACTTGACTGTACGGTGGACATCAGATATGTCTGACTCCATACGATTGACATGATACGGACGTTCGTGTTCAGATATTTTTGAGCACATAGACAGCTCGGATTTGTCTAACTAATAACTAATGAATGGTGATTGTAAGTTGTAAGGCAATGGCAGCTTCCAAACGTCGTGATAATTCGAAATAGTGCTTTGGTATATAAGAAAAACAAAGACACTCGTTTGGAAATATTTTCGATTTGGTCTTCATAAAGACTTAAGTAATTTTTACCTGAGAACCGGTAAGCTCGTCTGTCTTCGCTTACAAAACGGTGAACGCGAATCGTGGCTTGAAGCAAGAATGATACCAAACGATACTCTATGCTAATCGCGCTTCTGGACTAACCCATCCATAATGCAATATTATTTTACGAATGGGAAAGTGTGTCCGTATGTTTTCGCTTCAGACTTATCAAATCTGTTTGATCTTTTATAAGCATTGATTTGTTATTTATACGCCGATTCGTACGAGGATAGTTCGAAATGATAAATAAAATACATCTTGTGAGTAAGAAAGTAAATCACCTTTTTTGCATTGCGAAAAGGTTGTGTTTCTACAGTCAAAATATTTTTTCTCACCCTTTGAATGATTTAAATACTTTTTATTGATTAATTTGGCCTCAAACGTCGAATCCTTAAACAAATGTTATATATATTTAATTAATATTACCTACTATGTTTTTCCCTGAGAATTTGTCGGAATGTTATGTGTAGGTACATATATGTATATAGGTATGCATGTCGAGATGTATCTAATGTGTGCAGTCTTTATTTATTTTCTCTTTAATCCTTACTTGAGTGAGATGAATACATAGAGAACACAGAAAACAACAGAAAAAAAGAAGTGATTTCCCGATGTTGCGAAACGTCTTTATTTTAAAAATATATTAAGTATTGTAAAGACGCAGACGAGACGTACTTACCACGCGGACTCACTTGGGCATTTATAATTTGTGTAAGGTTATGTTATGAATGGAAAACAGTCAACGAACTCATTGGTGACAAGGTCGCTAGCCGATATTTAAATCGATCTAACCAATGAACAATTGATAAAGATGAATAAGTATTTTTTAATTCATTTCATTTAATAGTTGACTGAAAAAGTTTAAAATGTGCTATCTCATCTCCCCCATAGTTTTAATAGTTTTTCTTAGATTAACAAATACTAAAGATAACGGGTTGCATACAAATCAAAGGTTACTGTCCTCGAGAATGCCTACCTACATAATGTAACGACACAATAGGTCCACAAAAGCTTAAATATCAACTGAATGACTCCCAGTAAAATAATCACAAATTTCCGAAGTTGAATTACTCTTATGATCTTTTGTCATGGAACAATTAAATTATTAGTGTCAAATAAAACCTCATCCGGGGTGCGAGTAGGGTTACCTCCGCGTGTGGTCAAGAGCTGCGGTTCGTATTTGGATCCGTCCGAAGGGAAAGAGCAGTGCTTAGTCCGGTGCACCCTGGGCATATCCTAGATTCTGAGGGATATCGTTATCCGTTGGCTAAGATCCCGACGGGGGGGGGGGGGGGGGAGTCTTTTGACCGTGTTCTACCGTACAACGTTGCCGACATGTGTCACAAAATTTTTGAATACTGTATTTAGCAATAGTTTCTACTTCCATTGTCTGACTCTATAGTCGGTTGTGGTGCATGATCAATTGATCACAATAAGATCTCATTTCATTCAGGACTGGCAAAGATATTACGATGATCCAAACAAGGAGCGGCTTCTCAACGTGATATCGCTCGAGTTCTCGCACACGCGCCTCGAGAACTACGTCCAGGCGCCGCGGATTGTTCGGCTCATCGACTGGGTAGAAGTCGTTTGGCCGAGGCATCTTAAGGATCAGCAGGTGAGATAGTTGCTTAAAACTGTTGACCGATTATAAACAGTCTATCAAATCAACTATGGTGGGATGCTCAGGTTCGGAGTTTATACCAGAGACATCACTAGAGATCACCGGTCAGGAATAAGGGTGGAATTTAAAGTAATACCTTGACTTTTATACACAAAACATGGGAGAAAATCAAGGAATTTTGTTTGTATTTTTCAAATTTGTGTACGGTAATCCGTATCGGGGTGAAATTTAGCACAGTTTTAGTAATGAACACGCTACTAGCACAATGTATGAAAACAAACGGAAGTTGACATACGCCTATGACATACGCTTACCACCTATGAGGTATTCATTATACGTATAGGCGTCGTTTTCACGCCGTGATATTGGTCAGAAGTCTTACTCTAAAATAGAAACTTATGTTATTTGTCGGTGAGTTAGCGACCATAAATTATGACGAGGCACTTATTTACTTTTTTGTTGTTGTTGTTGGTGTCGGGGCATAAACTATTTTTTTGTCCTTGATTCAGACTGAATCTACAAACGCCCTGGACGATATGATGTACCCAAAGGTCCAGAAATACTGCCTCATGTCAGTCAAAGGCTGCTACACAGACTTTCACATCGATTTCGGAGGGACGTCAGTGTGGTATCATATTCTGAGAGGTAAGTGATTTGATTATAAGTTTTCGTGGTATTTTTTGGCCATTTGCCATATTACGGAAGCGATTATATACGTTCTCAAAAAGGGGCTCACATCGTGCGTGTTCATGTGTTTTGAGCGCTTGGACAGGTCGGATGTATCTGATGGCGATTGTACACCAGGCTAATGTGACAGGAGTTTAAAGTAAAGATTTGACTTGATCAAGTATTGGTGAACGATTGAATTTATTGTATCACGTGTTTCGATTTTATTTCTCTTTAAACTTGTGAAACATAGGTAGGTACGTAATCTATTGAACCACTGAGCCTGAACTGATTCATAGAAAACTAGATCCCTCATTATAACCTAGGGTTTTTATTCCGAGAAACAGCGAATAACTCGCGATGGGACTGACTGGAAAAACCTGTTATTTCGGATATTAAAGTGCTTAGTCTATTTTTGAAGGCACATCACTGGAAAGCGGTGAAAAATAGTTCCGAATACGAAAAACAAGTTACAGTTAAAAGAAAGTTTAATTTCAGCTGTAGTTCTGTAGCATTTCACAGGTTTTTAACACTAAAGTATTGTATCACATTTTAGGTGCTAAAGTATTTTGGCTCATACCACCTACTGAGAAGAATCTCCAGCTGTACGAGAAGTGGGTGCTGTCCGGCAAACAGTCTGATGTATTCTTCGGCGATACTGTGGAAAAATGCATTCGAGTTCATGTAAGTTTTATGCTCTTAACTAGCTTCTGCCCGCGACTTCGTCCGCGTAGAATTAGATTTAAGAACTGATGTTGGTAGTATAGACACTAGGCAGCTGCGACCTTTCACATGTTTATCGCTATCCCGTGAGAACTATGCAATTTTCCGGGATGAAAAGTAATGTTTTGATCTAAGCCTTAGATTCTAAGGTATCAGCTATCCATTGCGAATTTAAAAAGCTGAAATTTTGCGTGACGGTTCCTTTTATGATGTAACAAACGAGTTAGGCCACCTGATGATATGATAACTGAACACCCGCCATTCCAGACGGTTGTAGTTGCGTTGACAGGTTTAGGGGCGGAGATAGAATATCTCATATGCAAGTAATTTCACCGGCTGTCTTGTTATTCACACTGGAACATATCAGCGCAAGCCCTGCTGCTTGCCAGTTGGATTAGCGAATAAGATGGTGGCAACGATTCGAACGGATCTTGTTTAAATCCCAACATCTAAAAACTAACTACACTACTGACTGAAGAAAAGTCATAGGGAAATTATTATTTATTTATCTATTTACTACCGATTTAATTTCCGCTAGCAAAAAAAAAAAAAGATTTCTTACTGCCGCATGCAGACACGTCTATTAACTACATGGTTCCTCACACTGTACGATTCTTTTGGTCCTTGGCATCCAGGGGCGTAGCTAGGTAACCAAGGGCTCTGGTGCAAAAAAAAATGGGGCCCCACTACTATTTAAACTGGTTACGTTTTAATAATAATAGTTCTATCTAGATTTTCTGGTAAGAATTCGAGGGCCCTCTGAGCTTGAGGGCCCCGGGGCACTGCCCCGTCTAGTCCCTAGGTAGCTTCGCCACTGCTGGCGTCCCTTTGCAAAGCAGCTCTATAAAATCTGTGTTGTATGACAGTTGCAAGCGGGCCACACATTCTTCATCCCGACTGGATGGATACACGCTGTGTACACGCCGAGCGACTCGCTGGTCTTCGGCGGCAACTTCCTGCATCAGTTCGGCATTGAAAAACAATTGAAGATCGCACAAGTCGAGGACGTCACTAAGGTAAAATAAGCTGCGGACTCACCTATAAAACAGTAACCCTTTTTCCATTGACACTAAAGTTATCCATGCAAATGTATAACTAATTTTCGTGTCACAATGGAAAAAGTAAGTGGTCATTTTAAATACCCACTAACGCAACTTTAACGGTGTTTAACTTTTTGGTCTTCACCCACTTGTGTTTGTTCAGTCGTGTGAAAAAAGATCGCGTTAAGGCTATCCTGCCGTCTTCTCTTAAATCTGCATTTGTCCACTTGTCTTGCTGGATGAATTTCCCTTCCGGATAATTACGAAAAGTGAAATTTTACCAAAGCTTCCAAGCTAAACTCCGATTCAAATTCTCCCGTGTGACATGTGCAGGTCCCACAGAAGTTCCGCTACCCGTTCTTCACGGAGATGCTGTGGTACGTGTTGGAGCGCTACGTGAGCGCGCTCTTGGGCCGCTCGCACCTCTCGCCTGAAGGGCAGCCGGCGCCGGCGCCCGCCTCGCGCGAACACGTACATCTCACGCAGAACGAGCTGCACGGGCTTAAGGTACGGTCGCCATTTTGGTTTTGTACAATGAGGAAGTCACTCATCAGGCATCTGATTTTTGAAAGCTGCGCTCGAAAGTAACATTCGAAGAAATATTGCTGTATTACATTCATAAATCATGTACCTACTTGTCCCTTACGGGGTAGGAAGAGCCTAAGGTAGCAATACGTAAAGGCCACGTGTAGCATGATTGTGGGCGTATGGGTGGAAAGGGGAATCAAAATAGTGATAGGTTGCTAGCTGCATTGCCTAAGACATGATTCGTAAGATTTTCGTCCATTCCCTCGATGGGCTTTTATCATCTGCGCGGGAAGAGAAGCAACTGCACATTCTATGTTTTTTCTTTACTTCCTTACTCCCAGTTTGTTAGAAAATTTGTTTCAGAATATTTTTGAGCAGTTGACTAGATTATAGTTGTATATTTCTTGTAATCTTCTCGTATTTGTAATTAAGCATAATTTTTCACCTGTTTCGGATGTTACTTTTAAGAATCACTACTGCTCATGAACATCCGTAAAACCAGAGTATTGCAGAAAGCTTGAATATACGATGTTAATATCTATTTCTTTCTGTCCTTTCAATTCTTATCTTTTTTCTCATTCCAGGCTATCGTGATGTACTTACATCAGTTGCCAGCGGCTCGGAAGTCAGTGCCGGAGCTGCTATCAGACCCCATAGCGCTCGTGAGGGACGTGCGGACTCTGGTGGAACAGCACCGGCACGACAAACAACATCTGGCCATCACAGGCGTGCCTGTCTTGAAAGGTGAGACTTGAACATGCTATGATATTGAATTAGACACTGGCTAGTATACTTTCTCGCTTCGGCTACAGTTCCCAGTGTCTGATAAGTTCCTGATGGCTTGTGTCAGATATCGATGGTTACGTGTCTGTTTATTACTAGGAAAGAGAAAGACAGCATTATGTATGTCTGTCGGGCACTTAAACTCGCTATTTCCGGTCAGTTTGGACCTTCGGCCCTGACGCGATTCTAACTTAACCTAACCTATCCACTAAAAAGTCCATCTTTATTTCTTATTTGGTCACAGTAGTACGATGCGGCTATACGTTGGCCGACTTGTTGGAGAATGACAATCCGGCTAATCGTTGAACCGCCGCATTACAAAACGGCCCTGTCGTTCAAAGCGGCTAGGCATTTTGTAATACGGCGGCTCACTGCAATCCGCCTGTGACATAGCTATTTCGTTGCCGTATAGTGCTGTTCGAAATTTGAAGATAGGATCGACCACTTTGAAGCTCAACACTACAGAGTTCCCTCGGTGGACACACGACATTGCGAGAGTTGCGAGAAACAGGAAACGATAGTACTTATCGAATCACCTAAAACATGCCATCAGATGAGCTGTGCATAGCAATACGTATAGCTAATGGTTATGTTATTTGCAGGTCCGGATGAAGTGGTATCGGGCGAGCGCCGCCAGTCGAGCGGGCGCGGGGGGCGCGGAGGGCGCGGCGGGGGCCCGGCGCGGCCGCGGCCCGAGCACGCCAACAGCGCGCCACGCCGGCGCCGCACCAGGTACGCATATCCGCACAACCAGTGGCGTAACTATAGGGTGGCAGGGGTGGCAAAATGCCAGGGGCCCTAGCTCTACGGGCCAAACTGGCTTGGTTTAGAGCACAGAAGGGATGCTGATGCACTTCTTTATGTTGAGGAAGGAGCCCCGCCCCATCTGACGAATTTGCCACGGGCCCCAGACGTTGTAGTTATGCCACTACGCACAACCAACTATGTTCAGACGCCACATACTGCTACATTTGGTTTGGCATCATCTCCAGCCTATATACGTCCCACTTACAACTTAATCTTACCTTTGATGTAGAAACTCATAAGAAGCGGAGGCTTGAAAAGAAAGACTTGTTGGATGACACGAATAAGATCATACAAAATAAAAGTACGCTATTTTAAAATTGTTTTGCTTATCAAAAACGCCCCGCGTACTCTTTACTTTACGATCAACGTTTTGTTTATTACCTCCAGAGGCATACATGTCCAAGGGTTAGAGAGTCCAGGTGTCGCAATGTCCATTGTTTTTAAAAACTAACCATTATACATTCCAGGTGCAAGAAGTGTGAAGCCTGCCAGCGGACGGATTGTGGAGAGTGCGTGTTTTGTCACGACATGGTCAAGTTTGGTGGTTTGGGCCGCGCCAAGCAGACTTGTATCATGAGGCAGTGCTTACAGGTAAGATTTTTCTCTAACCAACTCTTGAGTCTTTTAAGCCTCAAAGCTCTAAGAGGTGGCGTATGATTTTCTGTTAAAAAAATTGCCGGGAAAAATTCAATTAATCACCATGAAAAACGCTAAGCGTGCATGTTCTCTTTGTGTTTTAACTAGGTTACAAACTGAAAGAACTGTGATACTGATGTTATATTTTTGTTTTTGTTTACAGCCAATGCTGCCTGTAACGGCTTCTTGCGCAGTTTGCCATCTCGACGGTTGGCTACAGACGCCTGTCGCACCCCAAGCCAAGGGTAACTCGGGTAAGACCGCTGTTTATCCTCTAATTAAATAATCGGAAGGTTTTTATCCACGTAAGACAAGAGGGAAGTGCTGATGTGCACCGAAAATGCCATGCTGCAGATTCACCATTCGTATAATCGTCTTATTTAATATGCTTCTATATAAAGTTACTTGAGGAACGTCGGTGTGTGGCTGCGTTACTCGCTGAACGCTACAATATCACGTCCCTTATGCCCATTACACTCTCGGCCGAAGTTCTTCGACGAAGTGTCAAAATGAAGTTAGCCGAGGCGAGAAGACACTACACACTCGTAGGACTTCGAAAAAACTCAGTCGCTAGTAGTGTAGTGGGCGCTTAAAAACTGAAGTCGAGTTGTGACAATTCGTGCTGGAATTTGGGGCCCTTTGACTCGGACGCAAAGAACCGACACAGAACGGAAGTTCGGGCTACTTCGATATTGTGGCGGCGAAGATAATATAATAATATCTTGGGACAATTGACACCAATTGACCTAGCCCCAAACTAAGCAAAGCTTGTAATATGGGCACTAGACAACGGATAAACATACTTATATAGAAGATACATACATACTTAAATACATATTAAACATCCAAGACTCGAGAACAAATATTCGTATTTTTCATACAAATATCTGCCCCGACCGGGGATCGAACCCGGGACCTCAAGCTTTATAGTCAGGTTCTCTAACCACTGGGCCATCCGGTCGTCAAAGTAATCCGTTGATGTGATCAGGTCGCAACGGGCCGTCGTCCCTCCGCGAGTGCTCCGTGTGCTACAGCATCGTGCACCCGGCCTGCGTGCCGCCCGGCGGGCAGCTCAACGAGGACCTGCCCAACTCGTGGGAGTGCCCCACCTGCACCACTATGGGCCTGAACCATGATTACAAGGTAACCAACCGTCGTGTAAATGTACTGCGCCAATTGGCATTGTTCATTTTCGAGGAAAACCATCATTTATCCGATTTATCTTGTCCGATTTCAAAAATACTTTATGATTGCAGATATTTTTGTAACAATACTTTGAACCTTTGTTTGACCGAACGACCCGGTTTTTAGACAGAATCCAGCATCGAATGTTTGCCACAAAAATGAAAACAAAAAGTTTAGCTATGGCAACTGTCACGTGTCACTGTCAAATCGACAAAGCCGTTTTTTTTTATAGCCAGCCGAACGAAGGCGATTGGGATTCTGTCTAAATTCACGAATTATCAAACAGCGAAAAAATATTTATTATTAATTAACAAAGCTACGTTAAAGCATAATATTCAAATTAGTTGCTTGAAATAGTCCATTTTATCAAATAAAGGTGTTAATAGCACAGCTTAAAAAAATGAACAATGCCAATTATGACACAGACAACAGTTTGGGCTCGAGCCTACGTCGTTGCGTGTCTGTTGTCAGTGATTCGTTTGTTTACCTGTGCGAATACAGTAGATCCGTGAATGTTAACCTGACTGATTTTGTTTGCTAAGACAACCGAATGACATTTTGGTATAAATATTTCAATACAATTTGAATGCTCATAAGGCTCGGAAGGCAACGACGATATGCCACACCAATAGGAGTGCCAGATTTTCCTACTAGTATCATGATGCGAACCATTCTTTACTTACTCTGCCACTGATTCGCACTAGAACTACTGCCATGGTTGAAAATAATATGTATGCACAAATCGACTGCTAACACAAGTTACAGTAAATTGGCGCAATAAACCAATTAGAGGCTAGGATTTGACTAATGTTGCTAGTTTAGACTTGTAAACTTGTAGCTTCGAGAAACTGGCCACAGGGTGTTGAAAATGGGCTTACACACAGATAACCTAATACTAGAAACTGTTCTTTGCAGCCTCGTCATTTCCGCGCGCGTCAGAAGTCTTCAGATCTCAGGAGGATGAGCGTGGGATCTGACGTCAGCCAACTGAGTCGAGAGCATAGTAATTTACAGGTTAGTTTCATTAATATTCATTATTTTATTATAATATATGTTTACTGAACGGGTGTGGAAAGAAGTTGTCTAACTTAGTCCCGGACTGGGATATGTAGAGGCCAAGAGGAGAGGTTTTTGCCTAGCATTTGGGCGCTATATTAGGAAAAAAACTTACGTATTTAGTAAGTAATATTTGTAATCATTTCCTTCCAGAAAAAGGTACCTCCCCCAGTGCCAGTCAAGTCAGAACCCAGCTCGGACAATGAAGGCAAAAATGACGTTCCACATATCAAGTCTGAAAGTGGTAAGTATCTATATACGTTTAATTATAGTAGTCTCTTATTATAAGTGAAGTTAACCTCGATTAAATGTACGAGTTTGTTGTTAGAAATAAAAAAAAAACATTTCGCTATAGAAGCAGTTGTTAAGGAGTGTTGTCATAGTGATTTTCCATTGTTAGTGTTTGGAAACACCACGCGTCCCCTTTACACAGTGGGCCAAGCACGGCCATCGTTACCGCGCCACCATCCGCCAATGGGGACTATCGTTTCTTTGCTCACCAGTTGGCGCCACTGTTGACTAAGGTCCAGAGGTATAGCTGTCAAAGGCGACTATATAAGATCGGCGCCGAAACAAAGTTTTAAATTTTGATCTCATTAAATTTATTAATTATAAATAACTATCATCATATGGAGTAGCTATGCCGCAATTGTGCAGTTCCGTTTTGTTCGGAAAAAGAAATCCGCTTTTAAAGCGTTCACATTCATCGCCAAATAATTTGTTTGCGATAATTTCACGAAGGAGATCACTTTTCACCGGGTAAATGAAAGAAATTATAATTCATGTCACGAAGCCCGCCAAAACCAGTGAAAAGCGAATGTTATTGGAGCTCACGCGACACTAGCGCCTCTAGTGGCAAATTCACACGCGATATCATAGTGATGGCCTGTAGTTGGATATCGTGTTCTATTTCGTTATGTTGTATTGATTTCGTGTTATAGAAATAAAGCGCGAAGAGGACGGTTCCGGCGAAGGCGGCGCCGGCGAGCCGGGCGAGGGTGATTGGGAGCCGTCCGCCAAGAAAAGGCGTCCCAGCGACGAACAGGAGGCGCCAAAGAAACAGGCGCTGCGGGCGCATCTAGCTCTGCAGCTGACCCATCACACAGCGAAGGTATCTATTACGCAGTTACTATACTCATAGCCCCCGCCTAAGGTTATTTTTAATTTAAGTAGTTAGTTACTTGCTTGTTAATAAAAATATCACAGGGTTCGTCCGGATACCTAACATCTTACTCTTAATCTAGCCGTGTTTCGGCGTGAAGAGTGAGACACAGTCGATGAAATTATTAGCACGTATGAGATATTTCTATTTCGATAACTGATTATTTTGTTAAATTAAAATATAACTAATCTTACTCATAAAAAAGGTGCAGGTATTGTATAATGTGGTTGTAAAGCCTAGTTGCCTGAGCCTTAAAAAGAAGAAATAATTTTATGCACTAGAGGATAGAAAGCATTTTTTTGCATTCTCTCGACGTAAATGAACAACTTTACGAGCATGAGACGTAAAACGTGTTTGTGGCCCGTATAAAAAAAAGGTTGAGTGTGACTGTCTAATCTATGCCAACGTATCATCACTACATAGTATAAAATAAAGTCGCTTTCTCTGTCCCCGTGTCCCGATGTATGCTTATATCTTCAAAACTACACAACGGATTTTAATGCGGTTTTTTTTTAATAGATAGAGTGATTCAAGAGGAAGGTTTATATGTATAATACATGCATAATATACCGTGCGAAGCCGGGGCGGGTCGCTAGTTTTTGATAAAAGAAGATTTACACCCGTCTGTTTGTTGTGCAGCAACTGAAGAAGCCTCTGTACCCGGTGCGGCCGGCGCCGCTGGCGGGCGCGGCGGGCGCGGGCGCGGGCGCGGGCTCGCCGTGGCTGGACCGCGAGGCCATGCTGTGCGTGTTCGCGCGCCTCACGCCGCACGAGCTCGCCACCTGCGCGCTCGTCTGCAAGTGCTGGGCCGAGTACTCGGTCAGTCCCCATGAATTACTAACTAGAAAGAAAGAAGACATTTATTCCTTTTTGCAAGACACAAATATAAGATACACAATTTTATAGAAAATAAACAAGGTAAAACACAAAAAAACATAGACATGAAAAATAGATCATCGGCGTTGTGTCTTCGCAAACTAGCTGTTGCCCGCGAGTTCGTCCACGCTAAATTAAACATAGCATTGTGACACCCGCAAATAATGTGATTAATTATCCCCTACAACCTCACAAGCTATACCTCTTTGTGATTTTTAGATAAACGTGGTGTATAAAAAAATATTAGTTCAATGAAACTTTGATGACGCCACGGCAACGGCGTATTCTCTACAACGTCATTCCGATTATCAGTCGATTACACTTCAAAATTACTTAAGCATTACTTGACAGTGGACACACTTATGTGACTTTTTATGCGATGTGTCCGATGCGGACACGTGGAGCTTACCTTTACAGTGTAATGTTTGCTCATGCTGCTCATGTTTCGTTGGTATTTCGCAGAGTAAACTTTTTAATTTCGTTTTTGCAGATGGACCCCTCCCTGTGGCGGAGCATGTCGTTCGTGCAGGTGCGAGTGTCCGCGGCGCAGCTGGCCGGCATCGCGCGCCGCCAGCCGCTCTCGCTCGGCCTCGAGTGGTGTCATCTAGCGCGACGACAACTCGCATGGTATGTACAGCTATAGAACTTCAATGTGATGGAAAGATCAGTAGGCTTATTACGTAACTCGCTCGCAATCGCCATCGTGCTCATTTTGACAGTTCATGTATGGTCTGACAGTCTGACAAAAAACACGATGGCGATTGCGAGCGAGTTACGTAATAAGCCTACAGGTCAAGAGTACCTGTCACCGACGAGCATGTATGATGAGATTGATGAATGTGTATGAAGCGTAAGAGGTATTTCAGGATAGTGGCAAGTGGAACAAAGTAATCTCGGTCTCCCCTATGGAAAAGGGGCGT
Source organism: Pandemis cinnamomeana (assembly GCA_932294345.1). Taxonomy (NCBI): domain Eukaryota; kingdom Metazoa; phylum Arthropoda; class Insecta; order Lepidoptera; family Tortricidae; genus Pandemis; species Pandemis cinnamomeana. The sequence goes on from OW028720.1 coordinate 5,286,206, forward strand.
GACGGTATGTATGTGATGGTATGTTTCGGGACCGCAGAGAAACTTGAGTGATCTGAACGGCTAGCACGAGAGTGCGCGAGAGATAGATTACCTGTCTCTTTCTAGACCGAACAGTAAGGACGGGTGGTCTATCTCGCGCGCTCTTATACTGACCATACTGGTTAAAGTCTGACGTCGAATGTTGAAACCTAGACTAAAAAGTTTACACCGCACGGCGTAAATGTACTGTCTAAATTGCAAGTTCCAAAGTGAACCCAAACGAGGAAATGAGGGGTACAAAGGGCATTTCAGCTTAGCCCTTTAGGTTGACAACATATCTGCAATCCCGTGTTGCGGATGTCTGAGCAGCCGTAATAACATTGTCAGGAGATCCCCTTGCTAGTCACCGTGCAGTGAAAATCGTGCAACTATAGCTATCCGTGTAAAGCTCTTTATGACATGTACTCGTACATACGTGATGATTATCAAGTCACATGTAAAAATTTGTGAACTGATTAAATTTTCTGCCAGGCAGCTCAAAAGTATCAGTGTGTATGCTTACGTTAAGTTTTTCGATAGTTGTTCATTCCATTAAAATTGTATGTATTGTTTGCAGGCTGCTGGCTCGGCTGCCAGCGCTCCGCTCCCTGTCCCTGGCGGGTTCCCCGGCCGAGGCGGCGCTGGCGCTCCGCTCGTCCACGTGCCCGCCCCTCACGTCGCTGGACCTGTCGTTCGCGCGCTGCCTGGACGACGCCAAGCTGCGCGGCATCCTCGCGCCGCCCGAGAACTCGCGCCCCGGCGGAGGCAACCGCACCGGCGCGGAGCCGTCCCGCCTCGCCGCGCTCAGCGTGCTGCGGCTGCCCGGCACCGACATCACGGACGTCGCCATGAGATACGTTGTTCAGGTAATAATGACGACCTAGATGCTGAACAGATTTAACAGTCTTATAGGTGTCCAAAGCCAGCCGCTCGCTTGTTAGTGCGAAAAAATTATGACGTGCTTCTTTGGCAAGTGTCAGAGCGTTGAAGAGATATGCATGCATGAGTTGTATCCCATTACACCGGCTCGTATAAGAACTGGCCTATCGCAGAGAAAACACTAAATATTGTCAAGGTGTTTGTAGATAGTGAAACGCGTTTGTACACCATCGCACACACATTTATCGACTTGGACGTTAGAACGTTTACTACGGATTTCTTTGCTCGCGAAGGCACGCCTCTGCATTTTATGGGTCTTACAATCGTATGCCTCTGTGTAACACGTATAAGTGCGCATAACTCTAACGCATCCTTAGTTGACGGCGTGTAACCACGACCTTTACAGTATCGATATGCTGTGAAGGAACGCGTCTTCGTAAGTGTGATCTGCACGGTCTATACCTATACGGGATAGTACGATGTAGTGTAAGAAGTCTTTTAATATGTTTTGCACTCACCTCTAAATGTGTAATGTTCCCAGGCCTTGCCCAAGTTGGTGGAGCTGGATGCGTCATCGTGCGCGCGGCTGACGGACGCGGGCGCGGCGCAGCTCGCGCACCACGGGCTGCAGCGGCTGTCGCTGGGCGGCTGCAGGCTGCTCACGGAGGCCGCGCTCGACCACCTGGCGCGCTGTCCCAACCTCATCCGGTCAGTATACTGGCATGCAGTGGGGGGTTGCCAGGGTAGACGGCGGTAGTCAGTGGGAAGGTGACGCAACACAATTTGTACGCTCTGCCTACCCATTCAGGACATTTCAATTTTTAATGGTGTTGTTGTTAACGTCTACACAAAAACACTGGGCATAAAAATAAAGTCAGCATGACTATTGACGCTTCGAAAGTCTCAAAACGCTGGTATATCGGCAGGATTAATTTAAAACGCTAGAAATAAATGTAATAATGTGTCAATGAGTAATGCGTCAGTGACAAAAGTTTTAATAAATACGATTTTACATGGGCTATACAAATCTAATGTGTTTCCAATTTTCTCACAGATTGGATCTCCGACACGTTCCGCTCGTGTCCACGCAGGCGGTCATCAAGTTTGCCGCCAAGTCTAAACACAACCTCCACGTGCAAGACGTGAAGCTAGTCGAGTTGAGGAAAACCTGATCCGAGGAGGGCCGGCCCGAGACGGCGCCGGACCCGGAACCGGAGCCGACCGCGGCGCCGGCGTCCGACGCGCCGCCGGAAACCGAGGTGTCCGGGTGACTCAGTGACATAGTGATACAGCTGCGATGATAGTGTGGGGCGTTTTTTTCATCTTATTAGTACATGTTTTGATTTCGTGTTATCAGACTTTATTCCCCTGCCGCCCAAAGAAAGAAAACCTATAAAAAGGACTTCGCCGCTATTCAACCATAAGTTTACGAAGCGTAGGGAGCATAAGGGTATATCATCTCTTAATTATTGTGTGCCCAATCGTTTGCGTCAAATTCGACACTGCGAACTTGTTTGTAACTATTTTATGAAGTGAATGTAGTCACGGAAAAATGTGGAAGACTTTGTTCATCACCAAGCTTGTCAGCAGTTCTAACTTATGCGTGATGAATTTTGTAAAATCTATCCTGGCCTTAAATTAAAGTAGAATAACGGAATGTATGTGACGTTCTTACATTACGTAGAAATTAATCCATGAATCTGGTATAACTAGAGATACATACAGACACTACGTATGCAACGCGGTGCACGAGCAAGAATCGCTGATCTATCTGCATATTTTTGTCAAGAGAGTCGTCTGCAAAATGGTGAACAAAACGAGACATTTAAGAAATTGCGACTGAAAATTATTCACGTTTTGTTTTTCTACTAAGTCAATCAGGCGACGGGTGCCTAATATTTTTTTAGGACCATGCGCTAAAGGCGAGTCACCTATCTTCCTCTATTTTACTTTAATCAAAGATTGGGGTTTGTACTTCATCGATTCACAATGATAGCTTGTTAGCCAGATTTAAATTCATGTTATCAGAGATTTTTCCATATTTTTTCTCAATCACGTGTACACTATACTTGGCACATCGAAATTGTGTAAAAAAAATGTTAAAATTGCCACGTTAATGCAACGCACAACATATCAGAGACGCCCTGCGCCATCGCTGCAGCGCGCGGCAGTAAGTTAGATGTTAATCAAACAAAGACTTGTTTAAGCCTATTTGGTAAATTTGAAGTGATACGATTTCTAAATACATTATAGAAATATTGTTTTAGAGGTTGTCATTGTAGGGATAGTTTTCAATCGCGATGTGGTTTTTCTGGCACTGAATTAGTGAATGGGATCGATTGGATTATGTAACTACTTCAGTACAAACTTGTATTGCAAGATATGGGGAACATAATGTAAGTTAAAAATGCATTGTAAGATAACATCACATAGAAATGGTAAATCACTGCTAGAAAAATACACATTGACAAGTGTGTTTTATTGGGGTGACTAATAAATAATAACCGGGAAGTTTTAAATCAAAAAAATTGTTTCGATTGTTTTATTTAATCTTTGCAATATCAGTGCCAACATATAGGTAGTTGCTATATGAATCAGCACATATTTCATTGCACAATCAAATAACTATATTTAAAGTTAAATAATCTTAATTTTATTGCAAAATGTTGCATTGGTATCTATTATATTTTATTGTTGGTTTTATGTTTGATAATGTGGTCTTTGCGACATCGAAGGTTTTCGATAAATTATTGAGACCTTGGTACAGAGATAAAGGTTTGTTCGGATTTCGTGATGTAATGTTAAAAATTATGAATACACATTTAAATTTCAATATTTACGTATATTTTTGACTTGAATCGTGTAACTAACTCCGACAATAAGGAGTAGAATAGCGCCACTTTCGCAACTTCACATTTTTGACGTAATATACTTGAACATAGTATGAAAATTTAGTTCCTTTCCATATTTTTTCTACTCTTTGTTCGGAGTCTATTCTATGTTGGAAAACAATAATAAAACGACGCTCAGCCATGAAGCACTTATGATGGGAGCTTTTACAATAGGTAAATGATTACAGACATTACAGACGGTGTAGGCTCCTGCCAAATTACATTTCATCGCCATATATATGAATATAGACATGAGTCTATGGCTTCTAAATTGTACCTTTTTTGACGTTTGAAATTGACCACTAATTTCATGTAAAAATTTGTTACGATCCAACAAACGCCATTTCTAACGACTAAGATGGTGATGTGCTTTAGCCAGAACGAAAATGAATGTTTTGTAATTTGCGCCCAATGCCTATTGTATGCAGACGGCGGCGCCGCTATCTTGTTTTATCTTCTTGCTTAATGTTAGAAACGATTTAATAATCAACTATTTATTGCCATCATAATTATGAAAATATTGAAATTCGAACTGGTTCTGACGGAGGTCTCGCGCAGCGCTATATTATTGTATTCAAATACGGATCTCGGAAATGCTTAGAACGTTAAGATATCTTGAACGTCTTGTTCGTAAACTTCTCTTATATTGTTTCAGCAATACTTAATTTTTGTAAATATTAAATTGATTATTTATTTCGCACTCGTTTTTTAGGAAGAGTTATTTTAGGTTCATGACAATTCTAAGAAGTTAGGTTGTATTTTTCTTAGTTCTAGTCGCTTTTTAGGTTTAAGATATTATGATAGATATTATGCTTGACTGTGACCGATATAATACGATTTAATTCATCACTTCTAAGTAATAAAAATCAGAGGCTACTACAAAAATAATTAAAATTTCACTTGTTTAAAATTTTCGGTATTCAGTATTACGTTTAGACGTTTCACACAGTAATGTTGGTGCAAATTTACACGGTTTTGATACTAGCGATTATGATCGTAATGAAACAAAATATTCAAACAGAAATACACAAATGTTCACTAAACATTCACGAGCCTTAAGCTTTTAGTTCACCTTGAATAATCGCGTTAATTTTTGTATCAATAGGATTCTACAGTTCCCTCGTGGAAGGCCTCCGTCTTTCTTAACGGCGATCACAACAACACAATGACACGGGGATATATCAGGTGAAAGGGGTGGAATTATTCGAGAACAATAAACAAAAATATCAGTATGTTATTAGTTTGTAATGAATATCCGACTGGTCACAGCTCGCGGGGTCGGAGGGCCGCCTATAGAATTAGCATAGGGAAAGAATAACTGATAAATGATAAAAATACTTGTCAAATTTAAACTAGGAAACCTGAGAATAATCCATTTATCTTCATCTTTGTAACTTCTTTCTCACACTATGATGTTTAACTTTAATTTGCTTCATCAATATAATTTTCTTGCAGCTTTTTAATCCAATAGTGGTTTCGTGTCTGGCAAATGATTCAATCAATGGTAACATTTAACAAAAACCTATGTGAGTTGTTTTCAAAACATTTGTACACAGTTAAGGGCTTTAATCAAGACAAAAGTTAATTGATTCCTTTGTGTTATGACTCTTTAATTTTATTGTGGTTAAGCCCTTATGTACATTTTTATTGAAAACGACTAATGTGTGTGCGTCACATGAGGTTTACATTGACTTGGAATATCTTTAACGCTTTTACTTATCACTTATCAGACAGGGACGGGATTAAATATGTTTTTTTTAATTAATATTTGACAAGTGTTTGGGATCATTTTGCTGACTGTAAATAGTTAGCGTAAGTCGTTATCGAGTAACATTTGTACTTGAAACCATAGGCTCGTAATGAAATTTGAGCTAGTTTCTAAGCATTGTGTGCCTGTGTATAGAGAAATAAAATTTAGTAATAGACAAGAATCGTTAATAAAATTATATAAAAGAAAAATACAATTATTATTCACATCCGTCGTCAGGGTTGGTGAGATAATTCTGAATAATGATTATATTGTGAAAAACAAAATCTAATTTTCTAAGATGCCTTTATGCGAGAGTTTTTAAATCAATTTGAAAGATTTTTATATTGGATCAGCTCGCATCTTGGCAATCGTTGGTCGCCGCGGTGATATTAAAGCCAATGGCTAGTTTAGTATAGCGATACTGACGGTGGAAGCGCCACGAGCCGAAACATGTATCATTGGTTACCATAAGCATTCATAGTATTTGAAATAAATATTTACAATGAATTTGCTGTTTCATTTTTTATACCGTACTCTACCAAAAATATAATCCCTAGCCGTGGTCCAACTTTAATCCAGCTGTTTTCGATGGTGCGGGTGGAGCTCCTACCTGATTACGTACGCCACCTCAAATACAAGAGACTTAAGTTGAACGTAAACCCAATAACATGAAGGTTGCTTTTGCACAACACTACCCGTTGTCCAACCGCTATGTCCCACTGTTATAAATAACCTCACTAGGCTATAGTAAAACTATGTTTGGTTCGTTGGGTTTCGTCAAATGCCCGAAGGGCAAACCGAGTCGACCTTATGGAAAAGTAATTCGACATTTTATATAACAGCGGGACCACGGGTAGCGACCCGGTTTTGCATTGAAGAAGATGCTTATATGAGTCTGGCGTTGAAAAGGTAAATGTTAAAAATGCTACATGATATCTCCATTTTAAATGTTCACAATTTTTTTCATGTCAGCAGCTCGTTGACGGGCTGTACTCGTAGTTCGTTAATCAGCGCCATCTGTTGGGTTGTACATACACGTAGTAAGATGAGTGAAGTGTAACCTAGAAAGTGATGCATGGCTCATTTGGAAGAGGGCGCTTATAGTTAGTTCATGTAGTGAAAATTATAAAGGCATCAAATCGATCTACAACATAAAAATTGCATATGGCAACATGACTATAAAAAAAATAGGCATTCTTATTCCTAAGATTATTACCACTTGTAATGTCCTAATAATGACGGACACCCAGCAAGCAGACACCGTGGCCACGGACCATCAAAGGAAAAAGTCCGCCACGACCGTATGGTGATTAAATTTAGGTATGTACTTATTTCCTACTTCCATACTGGTCTGGGAGGAAAGACATAGAGACATAGCAAAGAATGTACCAGTTGCTTCTCTGCCCGCGCAGATGGTAAAATCCCATCGAGGGAATGGGCGAAACTCATAGGAATCATGTTATAGGCGATGCTGCCAGTAACCCATCACTATTATGATTCCCCTTTCCACTTATATAAGTGCACAATTATGCTAACCGTGGCCTTTAGGTCTTGTTACCATAGGCTCTGTCTACCCCGTAAGGGATATAGACGTGATATGTGTATGTATGTACCTATTTATCCGCAGAACCTACCTGCAATGACAACCAAATATATACCTATCAAACCACTCAACGCCATGATCCAAGTGTAAACGGGTTTAGGTACGCTGTAGGCTGTAAATAGGTAGGTATTTGTTTACATCTCTATGTTAAATACATCACAAAAAATATGGTATTAACCTCTATCCATGTACTTGTATTTACTAGTTATCAAATGCAGCGCTATTTAAAAATCACAGAAATTAAAAGTAAACTCAGTGGGAAACTGCATCTTGTTTTTATTCTTAAGGAGGATTGACTGCGTGCTATAAACAAAGGTTCTTAAACCTATAGGCCTTATTCGAGACTTGTGGCGAAAACAAATTAGAAAATAAAGATAGCTATAGCTACCCACAAGCCGTAGTTACACAGCGGGCCTATAAAGGTGTCCTCCCATTTCTTTTCCAACACGCACTCTCCCCTATCACCGCCGGGAGGCGTCGAGATTAGTCTAGAATCCAATTACATTTTCCAAATTTCCCATTTTTCCCAGCCGGGGTTCAAAGCTCACGGAAAATTATTTTCTTCCCCTAAGAAATGAAAAATAAACGTGTGCGGGAGGAGCGACAACAAGAAATAACCCGGGCGTGGAGCGAGGGAGCGCGATAGACGCTTCAACTCAAGTGCGAGTGGGAGAGGTGTGAGACGTTGGAGCTCCCTAGAGCGGGGAAGCCGGGGATTTGTTTTTTTTTTCTAGTGGAGGCTGTGACTTCAATTGCAAATGAAGCGAGCGGTTTGAAGTGCAAACTTCGCTTGCGGGCACGGAGCGGGATCTTAGGTGACAAGAAAATAGGTAAAGGAAATGGAAGCTTTAAATTGAACCGGGTCGTTGTGCGTGCTCTTGTTGTTTACTTTGAATTTATCGCATTCCGTTTTGGAAAATGGTTTCTCTGGAACGCGCCTATATTCTCGAAGGTAGGTACTTAAATGATCTGCGACTGATGTCGGCGGCTAATTGGCAATAGTCCCATGGTCCTCGATCCTCATTTTCGTAGATATTCAGTGTAAGTAGATGACACGATCCAGTAAACGTGGTATCTCAAAGAAATGTTATTCTCATGTTTTGGAAATTTTTAGTTTGTTCTTTGATTCTCTTACGAGAGAAAATGTGTCGGCTCTTATGAAAAAAAACGGCTAGGCATTTTGTAATATGGCGGTTTACTACAGTCCGCCTGCGATCCATACAAAGTAAGTAGGTACCTATGAAGGGAACAAAACCGTATATAAAATGGAAGACATTTTTTCCTATGAGAAACGATAGTATTCTTGCTCCTGAGCAGAATGAACCCGAAATTTCCAATATCTCAGAAAAAAAAAATAGTTTTTATTTTAAAATTCCACAGATACCCAATTAAAGAAATAGGGTTAAAAAAACTATACGGTCGAACATTTGCCCAGAACCTAGGTATAGGTTCTAAAATATGGCAAACTTCTCCCGCAACTTTTTCCGGCAGATGGGGAGCAAGTGCCCAGTTTATGGCAATGCCATTAAGGCCACTATTACGGATAATATAATGCAAATAAGATAGAAACATCCCCATTGCTCTATAATGCGGTCGAGGGCGATTTACGCGATTGACTTTATATCACTTCTTAGTTAGAACCGTGGGCATTTGAAATGGAAAGACCCTGCCAATCCTGCTAAAAGCCGATCTTTTTGAATGATACACTAGTTTACTCTGGGGAAAGAAAACGTTTGCATCTCATAGTTAATGATTTTTTTAAAATAATTTTTCAAAGTCCTAGAGGTATATATTAAATGGTTGTTTTTGGTACACGGCAGTTGTATTTATAAAGAACTAGCTGTAGCCCGCAACTCCGTCTGCGCAGAGTCCTCGCATCCCCGATGCATTATATAGTACAAATTTGGTACAATATTTAATAATAATAATAATAATATCTTGGGACAATTGACACCAATTGACCTAGCCCCAAACTAAGCAAAGCTTGTAATATGGGCACTAGACAACGGATAAACATACTTATATAGATAAATACATATTAAACGTCCAAGACTCGAGAACAAACATTCGTATTTTTCATACAAATATCTGCCCCGATCGGGGATCGAATCCGAGACCTCAAGCTTCATAGTCAGGTTCTCTAACCATTTTAGTATAATCATTTTATTATATTTGTGAAGGTACACCCGCCATTCAGACTGTCACGTTCTGTGGAGATTCATGTTATAAAAATTATCAATAAACTCGAAAAAACGAAGACCAACACTCAACAACGCGTGAAAAAAAGCAAAATTACCAACGTGTAAACATCGTGTGCTCAAGACAATCTAACGATGAAGTTTACAGGCAAATCTCGATAGTAATTTGTTTGCGCCGTGCGTGAGGGCGACCGCGTCGCGTGCCCGCCACTCAGCGCTCACTCAGCTGCTGGGTACTGTTAAGCACAACCTAAAAAGCATTAAAAAAAAATGAGGAAATGGGCGAAAATCTTACACACACACACACACAAATCACGTCTTTATCCCTTACGCCAGACAGAGCCTAAGGTGGCTTGCCACCTACAGGCTACGTTTAGCAAGATTGTGGTCGTAAAGATGGCAAAAAATTGAGTCAATATAGTGATGGGTTGCTAGCCACATCGCCTATAACATGATTCCTATGATTTTCGCCCATTCCCTCGATGGGCTTTTACCATCTGCGCGGGAAGAGAAGCAACTGGCACATTCTATGTTTTATCTTTGCTCCCAGACCAGTATGAAAGCGAAAATCTTAGCAATTATATTATAGACGATGCGGGTAGCAACCCATCACTAGTTTTTATTCCTGTTTCCACCTATACGTCCACAATCATGTTAAACGTGGCCTTTAGGTCTTGTGACCTTAGGCTCTGTCTACCCCGTAAGGGATAAAGGCGTGATTTATGTGTTTAGGTATAAAAATGGGGCGCTGGAGTTACCCAGCATGGCTGACATCTTTGACGCATAAACATATATATTATTCCTCTTGAATCCGGAATGACAGCCGCATTTAAAGCTGTTGCGTGGCTAAATGTACCAAGAGCGCGAAGCTCAATTAAAAAAAAACTGTTGCGTAGTTTAAAAGATCTTACCCTTCGCTTTGTTCAATCAATTATTATAATAGCAAGCCAATCATAGTAGCAACTCCCCTAACGTTGTTAGTTATTTCAAATACATTATTGTAAACTTCATTAGGTACTTAATTTACAAAGTATGTAGGTATTTATTTTGACTATTTTTTATATTTTTCATAATATTAACAAACACGCTCTATATCTATATAAATAACTCATTACATGTCGATTTCTTTATTAAGTACCACCTTAAACTTAACAATTTTGTAGTCAACTGTACCGGCAGCAGTTGGCAGACGTCACTGTCAGTGCAGCAGTCGCGTGCGCCGCGGCGGATCGATGCTCGCAGGAATCGCAGCCTTCTATTATATTTCAGTACTTCTAACACTTTTTTAGGAAATTTCTAAACGACACTGAAGATTCTCACATAGAAAAACCGAAAAGTAAAGCTATGGTCGGAACCTCGTCATTCCGTGACGCGTGCTATACCACTACACCACCTATAGCAGGTGGGTAAGCCTTCGAAATTTTCTATCTGTTACTAGCTGTCACGTGACCTTGTTACTATGCGAATTTTTGTCGCTAAGCGTCATCTGTTTGAATGATGTGTCTGTACGACACACTTACAAACTCCCGTGGAACATCTACTGCTTACCAGGGACGAGAGAATTTAATTTCTAACGGTAAAACCGAAAAAGTCACCATAAAAAAATCAAGAAGTAAAAATTCTAGAGGGAGTTCTAGAATTACTTTTAAAAAAAAAAAAGAAAATTCTCGACCCATTTTATTCATACCTACCTACTTTGAGAGGATATCACTATTCTTGGCAGCTTTTGGGTACGCTAGTCAAGATATAAGGAAATTCAAGAACAAAATACTGTCACCCTTCCGTTCTCTTTTAGGGATAAGTTCGCTTTTGTGCATTTGTGTTGTCCTGTATTCACCATTTTCGTGTGTTTTATGTACAATAAAGAGACACCCTAAAGTAGTCGATCTTTAATGAAATAAGTAGGTACAAGATGTAAAAAAATCGAAACGAACTTACAGAACAGTTACAATGTATACTTGGGAATCTGGATTTCATTCAATAAATTGTGCCTTCAATTTTTTTTTGGAATGGGAATGTATTTTCGGTCGTACCTACTCAGAAAAACAAAAGTACAGAGATTAACCTTGTAAACAAGTAACCCTTAGTCAAGAAATAAATCACGAACCGCTGGAATGGAAATGAAATATGAGAAAAGTATATCAAATAGGAGGTGTGCAGAGTAATCGGCACATGTGTCCCGAGTAAGCAGTAGATTATAGATATGGCAACATTATAAGGTAATGCGCATTCGCTATAACGGGGTGCGACTGACAGAGCTCTTAGTATAAACCAGGGTGAAATTATACGTGACACAAAGTCAATGCTTTCAATACATCTTTCAAGAACAGAAAGCCGCTGCTAGATCTCAAGTTGTCATATGTATCGTCGCAATTTTTTGTAGTTTAGCGTTGAAGTGTTAAGTGTGGCACCGTCAATATTCCCATCGGAATTGAGACGTTTACGCGAACGCTTCACACACTTGCTGAGCACTTCGACGCGAATTTGCTGTTATACACTGCCCTTAGCAGCCATTATTATTAGACTTGCACCGATTTTGGTACTAGAATCATCCAGGTTTTCTCTCTGACCGAAATTTCAATAGTTTACCTATGAATTGCCTTCATTCTCGTAATTGTGACATAATTTATACGCTTATTCTGAAACTTGGATACAATACAATAACTCTTTATTGAACACCACATATAACAACCAAAACCGAAAAAAGGTATACAGAATAATGAAAATGTTTTATTTTTATTTTCTTTAAACTTATGTTAAGTGATGCAAACCAACTCAAATGCAAATTTGTATGTGTAACAGTTGTGCTCATTAAACTTATAATATGTGTTTTATTGGCAGTAGTGGAGGGAGGGTTCAAATATTTGTCTTTTAGATCTTCACGCTTGAATTGGGATTGTCTATTTTTTTACAATGTATAGTAAATCGAAAACCATTTCGAGATAAATGCTTTTTAAATCGTTTTCTGTATTTACTTTATTTTATTTTGCTATAATGAATTTATTACATGAAAAATAAGCAATGACTTTCATTTGATATTCCCAGACATGACGTAGACGGTCCAAAATGTACTTTATTTGCAAAGGTTACAAATTCTATGCTATTTACGCGTGTATTATACTACGGAGTTCAATTTGGACCCGCAATCTGACATTTCATTCATCTTATGACAGATGACAAGCAAATGGGCAATCTTGTTACTGTCATTCTTGTTTTTTCCACTGTTCACTTTCATATTGTTGTATTATAGTTTAGATTTAGAAGCACTTTCGGTAGATAATTAGGCAACAGTGTAACCGCACAGCGATGTGCTTCGCTCACATGAAAGATTTTCCGCTAAATATTTTAATGGAGAGCGTAAATATTACGTTTTTCGGTTTACTTTCGCCTACTGAGTTTGCTGTCTTATCTCCGGGTCCTGTTTTGTCTCGATAATACCTGGTATGTGTTTATGGACCTTTCTGCTTCGCGCAGAATGTTATGGTATGTGTAACGATTGTGAAAATATAAAATTCATAGGAGAAGATCGCGTAAATCTTCCTGTGTTATTGTTGAATCATGTTGACATTGATACTAATGACAGTTTGCCAACTTCACCACAGATAGAAAAGACGTTAATGGCGGCGCTTCACATACGTTTTATGATCAATTTGTCCAATAAGCAGATGTGTGACACCGGCAATGGAAACTCTGACGTCACAATGGAAACTCTGACGTCATCAACCAAAATACTTTCAATAATTAATAGTGAAAAAAATACAGAGTTATATGAGAAAACATTGAAATTGGTTTCTTATAATTGACTATTCTGCACAAAAAAAATATAAAAAGGATAGGTATTTTTTTTTAGACAATCCCAATTGCTCAACCGATTTAGTTGGAATTTGGTATAGAGATCACTTTCCATCGGGTGACACGTCTGCCCGTTTACCCCCTCTTATGTTAAAAAAAATAGATAATTTCAGTCCCAGGAAAGGACATAGGACAGTTTTTATCCCGGAAAATTGCATTGTTCCCGCTGGATAGCGATAAAGGCGGGAGTCACGGGCATGAACTAATGCATAAACATAAGACAATCTAAAACTTAAAGCCGCATAAAAATACACAGTTGTTAAAAAGCGCACTGCGTTTCGTCGCACGCGCCGCAGCCGGGTGTTGGCGGCGCTGCGCCGCGTATTCCCTCAAGTTATTATGGCCTACTGAACCGGGTAACGAAACCGTCTCCCTCGGGCCGCTGTAAATAATGCCCCGCTTTATCATAACTACCCGCCAACATCAATCTTGAATACTGAACCAAATTAAGAGTTTGAGTTAATTAAACGTGTCACCATTTCCACAAGTCCAAGTTTTCCAAATAACGTAGGTATGTAGATGCCGTCTCAATCAGATACAACCGATATGTGTAGGTTCTCAAGATTATTTTAAGCTCGACCTTATTGTCAATTGCATAAAAAAACTAATTTCCCAGCACCTATACAGCGCATCATGCATTATGCAACAGAACTGCAAAGTTAATTATACATACATACATACATACATGAATCACGTCTTTATCCCTTACGGGGTAGACAGAGCCTAAGGTGACAAGACCTAAAGACCACGTTTAGCATGATTGTGGGCGTATGGATGGAAAGGGGAATCAAAACAGTGATGGGTTGTTAAAATTTAATATTTTCTTCATAATTAGCATTCAAACCAACTATTAAGCTAGATTACATTAGTACTCGCGGGAACTCCTCCTTTTAATAGCCTTTTCCTTTAATTCTGAATAAAAGTGCCCAACTGCCTTAAAATAGGCAAGCTGGTGGGAACCGAGTTCTATGGACGCCACGGCACTGATATGTCCTTCCCTGCAACTGAAATTACTATTTCTATCAAATTCCAACTAAATCAGTTCAGTAGTTTAAACGTGAAGAGGTTTAACATACGGACAGACACACTGTTGCACTTATTATACTAGTACCGATAGCAAAAAGCAGAATCACCTCATGAAGGCTAAGCGCGCACTGCGGTGCGGCGAGTTGCGGTTGCGTTTTGCACCACAACAAATCTGTATCAAATCACAGATTTTTTAGCCGCATGCTCCTAACCTCCTCATAACCTCCACTGTGGTTCATACATCACAGATTTTTGCGGGAGTAAACCGCAACTAACCGCACCGTAGTGCGCGCTTAGCTGTAGTGTTGTCGCCAAAACTAGCTTCAAATGCCAACCGGCCGTGTCCTCAAGACCTTTATTACTCAGGCTCCACGCTGCCCCACTGTCCCTAAACTGGTTACGATTAACAGCGCAGGCGTCGGTATTCCCTGGGTGCCGGGACGACGGTCGCTATTAATCTGGACATTACTTAGTTACTTGCCAAAGGGTTCATGTTGTATTTGGGACCAAATTCAATACAGGGCCGACAACGCACTGGCATCGCGTAAAGCGCTGCGGGTGTCTATGGACAGTGGTGATCATTTAACATCAGGTGACCCACTAGTTAGTTTGGCTGGCCTCTCTAACATAAAAAAAGAAAAAAAAAACTTTGCAACTATTAAACAACTTTTAAACTCTCTTTAGTATAATTTAAGGATTACTTACTCGTATTTACTCGTACTTTAGTATCTGGCCGACCGTGTGAAACTAGATGTTTGCAAAACTCAGAAAATAGTGTTCCCACAAGCATTTTAAGTGTCAAGAAGTCACCTCCACCTACCACAGGTCAGGAAGGATTGGGTGACAGATCCATAGAATGTAAACTGTTAGCGTTCAGGAAAGTTTTGACACCAAAATAAGTACAAAATTGAAATGCTTAGAAATAAATCATTACTTGGTTACTGTACCTTAATAACGTTCTAAAAAGAATCACGGCGATTTTCGGTTGAAATCGCGTAAATCGAAAATCCAAAGCCAACCTACAAAAATATGAAGTGATTATTTTACATTCTTTCACACTCGCTACACAATACAAATCCAGTTTATTGGTAATAAATCGATTCCTTAGAACTTCAATTAGGTACATAATGAAGTTAATCATTATTTAAATAACTTATTTTGTTGAAAAAGCAAGCGACGAATAGAAAGCGTTGCGATAAAAATGCAGGTGTTGACACATTTTCCACACGTTCAACTGCATAAAATTAAAATATTGTTTGCTCGAAAACAACTGCGCTTTAAGCAGCCTATCCTGTGTTTTTGCGTCGACCCTGCTGTCATATTACACGCTCAAGTGTCTTGTAAGTATGCGTGCCTCTCGTAAAAACTTTAACACTATTGTCCCCACATTGTCAGTCGTAATTTGACACATTTGTTTTTGATTTGATTTGGTTTCTCTATATTTGTACAATAAAGCATTTACTTACTTACTTACTTACTTACTTAATTTGAGGACATGTGCACAGGAGCAAGTGTCCCTCGGTCGTATTAATCGTATGTACATAATGAAATGAGTTCAATATGCGTTCCTGGTCCCGAGAGATAGGGCAAAGAGCGCATAAGAGATGGGATGTGGTATATAAAATGTTGAGCCAGTTTTTCTAAATGTTTCGTTGGTCTATGAGCTCTCAAAGCAGTTATAAAAGGCTGATTGACTGGCTTATCTACATAAGCTATGCATTCCCTGAATCGTACGACATAAAACAGGTGCTTAAACCATTCATCGTGTAAATCAGTCACTATGCGGGACATTTTTTTAAGGACGGATCATAAAACCTACCTATCAAGGGAACTTTGACGCTTTTCCAGCGGTACTTCAGTTATCATTTTATTATGAGAGACGGCGGATGTTCTTTTTAAACAGCTGTAACTATAAATCGGGCATAACCCAACCTGACGTGAATATAAACCAAGTTTACCTCATCACTTTTATTCATCACTCCTCACCCAGGTCCCGCGGGAGCCAGCTCTGATTCACCCTCCCCTGTCGCCTGTCCTTGTTTACTGATCATTTATTTTTTAACCTGTTTACTTAGATGGGCTGCGGCGCTAGTGATTAATTGCTACGTGATTTCAGTTGGTTGAGTTGGCTATTCTGATTTTAATAGAGATTTTGTATAGTTTGTTCTAGCTATTTGCGTATTGCGTATTACGGTTATTATTATTTACGCATGATGTTACTGTTTTAATTAAGTGCAATGTATCAACGGTTTTGATAATATCGTGTGAAAAATAACAAACTGTCAGATTAACCTATTTGACCTGTGACGCCATCACAAAAGCGCACTTCAAACTCTAACTTAAAAACTGCACGCCCGTGGGATATGCAAATACGATTGCTAGTATTTCACATTATAATTTAAATCCAACCTAACTTAGCGAATTTCCTCCCCCAAGCCGCACACAATTGACGTTTCGCCCGCGAACCCCGCGCTTTGTGCGCACGATGTGAATGCACGGCCTAATCTCGATCACGTGTCCGACACACGCCCGTCTCCTGCACACGACAACCCGTGTACTACTAGCTTTACAAATGATTTTAAGAACGCTATCCTACACTGTGAATGCAGCTCTACTGGCTCTATAGTAATGTCAAATTAGAACTGTCACATTTTGGCGGTAAAGTTTTTTCTGAAATAGAGATGTGTAAAAAAGCGTGTCCTTTATCTTAACTGATTGGATAATCTGTGTTCAAACGTTATAGTATATGGTATCGGAAACAGAAATGTAAGCCCCAACGTCCTGATTAAGTCTTCTGGTGCAAGGCGTGGCTTGGGGGAAATTATAGTGATTTTTTGACATCAGTATCGAGTTTCTATTGTCCGAATTTTTGGCAGATTTGGCCAAAAATTGTTCCGATCTAATTATTAGCTTTGTCACAAGGGGCGTTCACAATGAGTCAGATTACCTACATGCAACTGATTTATAAGCTATTCTCGGATTAGAACTTATTACGGGATTAATGTGAGCCAAGTTGACTGTTGCAATTATCCATTATTACCTACCTTTACTTAATTAACCAGACCAGAGGCACCTGAAACACAGAACATAAAACTTTCAAAAGTGTTTAGATAGCTGTTCATATGTAATTGGAAATTCAGTAATTCAATTCATTTTGTTTTAAAATGCGAAAGTATTTAGTTTTGACGCTGAAAACCACCACTATCGTAACGTGAACATAAAACAAAGTAAGTAGGGACGTAATAGTCGCTTTTCGCTAAGCCGTTACCTGCACTTAGGCCAAATTTGTAAAATGACCCTTTAAGCCTCAACAATAACGACGATAGTTCACAGCAAGGGGAGGACATATTTAGGACTCGATCACGTATTCATAGAAAACGATTACTAGCGCCACAAGGATGTAAGAAACTTGGCTTACTTTCTTTTAGCTTTTAAAGCTGGTATTTCTCGAAGAGTCTTATTAGGACCCCGTAGCATCTACTTGCTGGTGAGGCTACTTTAAACTGCTCACAGATTAAGCCAATACCTAAGTGTGCGGTGCGTGCAACTGCATGCACTGTGAGTTCGGCCTCACGCCTCACTTCGCTGTTCGCAGAACTCAGTGTTTTTTTTACCAATAAACCCAACCCAAGTCTGAGATTTTAAACAACAGGAATCCCTCTATTTCCGTAGATGTACCTACTGTGAATCAAGTATCTTAAAACATTTCACGGTGTAATTTTATGAAAAACCTTAATTATTTTACGCTTACTTTTGGTTTCAGTTCCTCTTTTTCAGGGTCTACTCGTGGGTTCTGTTGAAAAAATACTCGCTCCGTGAACAATTTATTTGCAAAACAGACTTACCAAAAATGATATTACGGTAATCTAAGTATGATTGGAGAGGGCTCTTTACTGCAGGGGTGCATTTCCTGCTGCGCTATTGAGGCAGTTTTGGACGGTTTTATTATTTGATTTGTTACTGTTTTGCAGTTTGGACAGAAAATTCGACGTTATAATAAGCCAACTTTAGTGTAAAACTACGTGTAATACGAACAGTTATGTGTACTATCAGTACGGGAGTATGTTACACAAGTTCTCGTCACCAATGTCTCTATTGGTGGCGTATCAGATCAGTATCAGTAGGAGTGTGGAGAAATTTTTGTTCTCTAAAACAGTTAAACATAGTTTTTAAGCGATGTAAGTAACAAACGATTATTCGAGTGTCTTTTATATTAACCACCATCCGGCGATCTTAACCAAGTCGTCAGTGTGAAATGACATTAAGAAATAGCAATAAACATGACGAATGGCTTATTATACCTAGTCTACGTAAATAAATTACAAACTTGACTCAATTAAGTACTTATGTGATGACTTAAATTGTTTCATTTGATATAATTGTTTTCTTGATTCATTTGATAGTGCCTATCATTTGAAAAACAGCGCCTTCTCTCGTCCCTGGTGAGCAGTAGATGTTCCACGGGAGTTTGTAATTGTGTCGTACAGACACATCATTCAAACAGATGACGCTTAGCGACAAAAAATTCGCATAGTAACAAAGGTCACGTGACAGTTAGTAACAGGTAGAAAAATTCGGAGACTACCCACCTGCTATGGGTGGTGTAGGGGTATAGCACGCGTCACGGAATGACGAGGATCCGGGTTCGATTCCCGGCCATAGCTTTACTTTTCGGATTTTTCTATGTGTTCTAATTTTCATAGACATTTAGAAATTAAATTGTTTTGTTTAAGACTGTGTGGTTGCTGTCCAGAGGCTATCTAAAGATTCACCACAATTAGCATATCAGACATACCTACTCAAGGGCGGATCCAGGGGGGGGGGTTATGGGGGTCATGACCCCCCCTGAGCTGGTTCCAAGACTTGTTATCTAGTTCCAGGACTATTGTTATCAAAATTAAATTATAAGTTCTTGACTTGACCATGACTATGTGACCCCCTCAAGGCGCCAAAGCTGGATCCGCCCTTGTAAAGATTTAGTAGGTACCTACTAAATCTTATAGCTTGCAAGTGAGTGACGAAATCAACGTACGTATTATTACGACCCGGCAGCAACTCTCCCTCCGTCCCACGCATTTTCGATCACGTGACCCCTGACGCGAGTTTAACATTTTTAAGGAAGTTTTCACTTTAAAAAAAGGATCTACGAGTAGTCATACTTGTGCGATGTTCATGTTTCAAGGATTAGAATAACGTACAAACAATTTTGGCCATAGCGTAGCGTAGCCCATCTTAAGGACTTAAACTATGTAGCTATATTGAGTGTGACGTTTATTTCATTCTTAGTAGTAAAGCCGTAGGTGAATATAACAAAAAAGATTGTGGCGTAGGCAAATTCGGAAGACCGTTCAACTAGGACCCAAACTACTGATGATGATACTTTTAAATCATTTTAATCAGCAAACTGTGGGGGACTGGGGGCGAATTGTAACTCCTGCCGCGTCGTTTTCATGATTTTTCTCTAATTTTACTACAAAAAAGCCGCCCAGCGCGATGACATATTGGTGCCAGCATGAGGCTCTCAACGCAGAATAGAAAAAGTTACTCAAATCGGGTGCTCAATGATGAGCACAGCTGCCAAAATGCTCAAGCTCAAGTACGCAAGAGCATTGGACGTAATCATATTTAGTCGAGTGCTGTTAACAAAGTGTTCTGCTGCAATTTCAAAAGTAGGGTTAAATATGTTGACAATAGAAAGTGTGAAATTGTGTTGCGATTCCAATCCAAATTTCACACTTTTAATGTTTTTAGGATGAAATAAAAATTTGGGAACCTTCAGATCTAAAGTCTAAAATATGGATCAAAGCCAATTTAGAGGTGATATACTGGAAATCTTCTATAATTTTATAACACTAATCGTTATGTCATCATTTTACATTTCGTAAGTTTTGATATTATACTATTTTTTGCTAAAACTTGAAATCCTTTACGTATCTTTGAAGTAACTCTACCAAATAACAGATGTTCCGTTATGTTATGAATTTCATATTCAATGTTGCCAGCTCCCGAGGCGCTCATTTTTTACTACAAATTAACCTCCTATTTTAATAATGACACACTCGCCGTGACCGACGCGTAGCTAATCTAACCGAGTAGTCATTAAAATCGCCCACTATTACGGATTATCGTTTGTCATATCATTATGTTGGCAACACTGGAGTGGCCTAATTATTGTACAAAACATGGCCCTTGAACAGCGCCCTCGCCCGGTGCGCATTCTACGCCTAGTTAGAAACAGGAGAGGCAAAGAAAAAAGAACTAGACTGTACAAACCGTAACAATACGAACAAATTTATTTTGATAAAGATCTTCACATCAAATTATATGTGCGTAAAATTTACTATGCAATTATATCCAGTAGAATAAACCCACCTTTTGTTATTTAGGACTGTAAATTATCTGTATGCCAAGTTACATCTAGATCCGTTTAATCATTTGTGTGACTGAGTAACAAACATCCAAATATACAAAAATTCACCACTACAAAACTTTAGACCGTTTTCTATTATTTACTAATATTATAGTAGTATGCATCTTCTTAATAAATCCATGTAGGTAGGTCCCTATCTCATCTTAATTAAAATATTATTATTTTTAAATAAAGGGGCGAGTGCGACATTTAAAATATTTTTATTCTGAAGACATGTCGCACTTTTAAATAAGCTAAAAAAGTTAATTTTTGGTAGAGTCCGTAGAGTCTATAACAAAGTGCAACGAAAATTTATAGCTGCAGCTTATGAAAGACTACTACCGATAGAGTACTACTGTACCTTAGAATTTTAGATCAAACTACAGTTTTTGCCTGTAAAACCATCTACAACTATTATTATAATCTATAAATGAATCGTGTACAAAACAAATCGGCAACAAGGGGAGGCGTGGCGGCGTCCCGCTGCGCGCGTCTGTCGACGTGTTGCCAACAGAAAAAATATAATTCCGCACTATTGTGCTGGCAACCCTGATGACAGGTCGCAACAGGACACATGTTTGAGGCATTTTAGGGCAATTCCTTTGCCTAATGGGCGGTGTTTTAATGTTCTCTATGAATTTATGGCTTGGGGTCGACCACCACCCTGTTCTTGTTTAATAGGTACGCACAAAGGAGATATCGACGTAATGAGATGATAAATTTTAGTTTTAAGCAACGGTTAGCTCTCTAAAAGAGATTTTGGAAGCTGTACATGTATGTACACACATTATGCTCAGGTTTAGTGGGGTACAAGTACAAGATAAAATGTCTGCAATCAATTTCAGTTGTCTGTAATGAATCCATCAGTATTTAAATAAATAAATAAAAAACTCTTTATTGCCAAAGTACAGGTGTGACAAACAAAACATTACAAAATTTACAAAGTAATACAATTAGGACTACACTTTGACAATGGGTACCGCTCTCAGCAAATGCTGGTTTAAGTATTTACAGAATCGTGTTGTCTGTGACTTTCAGAAGGTCGTATTTCTCCAGTTACATTTTACAGTTTACGCTAGCTCATAGAGTTCTGTAAAATGTACGTAGCTTAAACAAAATATGGTTTAAAGTATAATTAATAACATCTCTTCAATAATTTTGCATCTTTACAAAACAACAACACTACTTTTTTGGGTTCAAAGTCGACTTCAAAACCCAGACGTGTAAAACGTCCGTCATCAGAACTCAGCAACAAAGTTTCCGCACCACCTAACGGTCGGATCAGCATTTAATTCCGAAACCATCGCCCTTTCCCGCCGGGTCAGGGAAAAAAAACCAGCCGAACAACTCATGAATGAAGGATCATCTAGCACCATCCATCAATCTTTGATTATTTCTAGTCTACGTGATTGACATGAAGACAGAGGCATTCAAATGAGCTGGAAAGATTATAATATATTACTAACAAACCTGCGTGCTACCTTTTTTACCCGGGCCGGTAAAGCGTGACGATAATTATAGGTGCTTGACAGGCTATTTTTAAATGTATCTTCGAAATTTGAAACGTAGGCTTTGTAATTAGAATGTCACTGGCTGGTTTGGCGAGTCCTACAGTCGTGGTAAAGATCGGGTATGACGTGGACTCGCGACGTATTTATTTAGGCAAGTGAGACGTTGCATTGGAATATATACAACCTATTATGTACTGGCAATTGGCATCTAGCCAGTGTTAAATTTCACGTGCTTACTTAAACAAACGAAGACAAGTGTTGGAAGAATTTCAATAGAACAATCAATAAGAGAAGCTCAAGAGGGCCGCAAAGGAACTAATAAAATCGAGTTCTTGGAACCAGTTTTGTTTTATATTATGACTGATATTTCTAGGCTCTTCTATTTGAACTTAAAGATAATTTTAAAATAGTATTTTTTTCTAAAAGGAGTTCGTAATGATGTAGTATATGTATTATATTGAAAAAAAAAGAAATGTTTTTTGCGAGTCTAAAAAACACTTGCCCTACGCTTAATTGATTCCCGCGTATCCCCAACACTTTATCTCCCTTAACTTACGCACTTTTCTCAATTTACGTCCCTCAAGTTAATACCGTTATAAAACTACCCTCGCATTACGCCTTATCTATGCATGTTGCGGACGTCCTCACCCCTCGGACGTTATCGTAATACTGCCAGAAATGTTACAATACCCCCACCCGTTATCTCTGCAACCAATCGCGAGGGTGCGTTTTGGAGTCAGTTGTCGAGGTGCGAAATTTTAAATTGAGAAGCCGAATTTTTACGCCGAAGGGTGTTTAGGGATGACGTTGTATAGTTTATTATACATTTATTTCGACTTGTTTGGTTGGATTTTATGTCTTATACCTATAGATATCTACTCGAACTTAATCTTAATGTAATTTTGGTTCGGTTTAATTCCTATTAGAATACGTTCCAGTTTATGTTTGCGGTTATAATAGTCTCTACAGGCTTCAAGTTATCTACTTAGTTACTTAAATGACGGAGAAAACTTACAAATCATCATCGTCATTCTCGTCTTGAAGCAATCCTCCGTTTTGCAGCAACTAAATAAGTACGTATAAAAAAAACAAAAGATTTGTTTTTCAAAGTATTACAAAACTAGTCTAGAATTACTTAATTATTGAAGATTTTAGTAATTTTAGAAATTCTGTGAAAAAAACTTAAAACTAGATACATACATACACAAATCACGTCTTTATCCCTTACGGGGTAGACAGAGCTTAGGCTCTGTCTACCCCGTTACCTTACCGTTACCTTAGGGTAATAGGTACCTACAGGCCACATTTAGCAAGAGATTGTGGGCGTATAGGTGGAAAATGGAATCAAAATAGTGATGGGTTGCTAGCCTCATCGCCTATAACATGATTCCTAATATTTTCGCCCCTTCCCTCGATGGGCTTTTACCATCTGCGCGGGTAGAGAAGCAACTGGTACATTCTATGTTTTTTCTTTGCTTCCAGACCAGCATGGAAGCTAAAACTAGATACTATTTCAATTTTTAAATTAATGGCTTCCCATCTGTGTAAGAGTTATATTTTGCTTCCATGAGAAGTACCAACCTACCAAGGTGTCCACATTTTTCAATCCCCATCTTTCCTAGGGTGCGAAACGAATTGTTCTACAATGCCCCTACCAGTCTTCTCCCTAGCATTAAACCTTTATACCGTCTCATCTAACTAAAATTTCATTATTTTCCTATCATCCACGAAATCGTTTCCACCAATACTATTTACAATCCAATTCTGTATCAAACATAATAAAATATGTGCAGTAGGGTGCCATACGGCGTCTTCCGTCTGAGTACACCCCCGAGGGCGGTTAGTTGTTAACATTGAGAACAACTGTTAGGTTACTGATATGTTTTATATTGTGGATTAGTTGATGCAACTGGTGGTATCGTTTGGTCGAAGAATGAGTAATTTATCTGTGGGGGATTGGTCTTGAGTTAAATCTGTTTGGAGCGGCATGTGTGCTGTTTTGCATTGTCTGGTAAACAAAAGGGGATATCGACACATACTTATAAAAAGGTATAGAATTTACAACGTTTCTTTATATATAATTTTTACGCATTTAAAAATTACGCTACGGGACGCTATTAATTAAAGCCTCCATTGTCCGCCTAACGATAGACATCTCAAACAAACTCGCCAACATGGCTTACTTACATGGTCTCTTCCTTCAGTAATGTATTCTGAGATACCTTGTATGAATGAAAACACAATAATGCCAATATAAAAGCTCCAATTTTGGCCTCCAAATGATGTTAGCTTTGGAAGTAAGAAGCCGTACATTGTCACAAAGGGTGTCTTTTTAACACCAACCATTTAAAAGGGCAAGTCCTTTATTCACGCGAAGGGTTAGTGTCATTGTGTTTTTTATTTGTCAATTCAACATTTTGAGAGTTTGAATGCTCGGATTTATTGTTGGAATTATGGAGGAGGTTAACAATGATGCGTGCGTGATGTTGGGTGTCATTTTGTAAAGTAGATCCAGTTACTTAAAAAAATTAAGCTTTAAATAAAGTTTTGACAGTGAAAATAGACAATCGTGGCTATGAACGTCTGTTTTTTAATTAAGTAAAGTCATATTTAAAATAATCGAGAATTTGCAATTTACGATTATAATGTAATTTACGTAGGTAAGTCATAAGTCATTTATTCGTCGCTTTCATGTGTACATTGGATGCAACATAACTAGGGTTTGCAATCCGGATATCCGGATATCCGTATTATCCGGATATCCGCCCTATTTTTGGATCCGTAATATCCGGATCTGACAACCTCAAGGATTCGGATAATTTGAATCTTTCGGGTAGTGTTAATAAAGTAAAATTTAATTTAATTGTATTAATTTTGCTTCGCATAATGTGTATAATATAATAATTATAAAAATAATTGTGTATTTTTTTGCTATGTATGGCCGTTATAGTTGAGAAGTTGACCAATTTGCACTAATGCAATAAGCTGATAAAAAGTACTAACTACGCTTGTTGTCAATCGAGCCTCTCGCTCGCTCGCACTTAGAAGCTTTATTGCATTGCACTGATCTTGTTGGCACTATTGCTTAAAATCCGTTTATGGCCCCAGAGCCGAGCCGAGCAAATCAAAATCAAATCAAAAAAAGCAGAGATATGGTAACAATGATTGCTACCACCTGCATTTAAATTTTAGCGTTACAATTAAACAAAAGATTAGTCCTGATCCCAGTATTCCCAACGTGAACTGTGTTTAGTCTTATGTTAGAATTTGTAAGTCAGTCAGTCAGTTCAGTTGGTTGCTTGATCGTGTGAATAGTGTCGTGTAATTCGTGTATGGTGTTGTGAGGGGCAGATTCCTTAGACTGGCAGTTGAAAATAAATTAGTGATTAGAACAAGGCATAATTGTAAGTATTTCCTTAATTTCATGCTATCTATTATATTTCTAAATAAATTCAATCACTTCACTTTGTACTTAACCTATTCTGATATTTTCTAGGTTCCTGCTCCTGCATCCTGCTCTCGTGTACCTACATGGACTGTTACGAGTAGTTTAACATAGAATGTGACAATGGACAAAGAAAGGGAATTCAAGGACTTACGAAAGAAAGATATAATTATTTTATTTACAAATAGTTTATTGCACAAGTAATTAACGATTACGATTTAATTTAGCACAATTTTAAATTTTTAGTGCTATTTTTTTACCGTGCTTCTGTTTTCTGTTTTGTAAAATTTTAAAAGCTATAATGATAAGTTACAGTTATTGTAAATCCCACTAGCATAATTATAAATCGATGTGAAATCAAGAGAGTTTATGAGTATGAAGATGATTATTTTTATATGATTACTGTTTTCTGGTTTTATTAGAAAAAAAAGTTCATTTGTCCTAAAATGAATAATTTTAATGCCGTGTTAGAACAATATTTGTTAATTATTTGATTACAAACATGTTGATTTACCGCTTCTTTACATTATACTATTTTAAATGATGACTTTGTTTTTTTTTGTAAAATATCCGTATTATCCGGATATCCGGATTTCACAAATTGACCTATCCAAATTATCCGGATCCTGAAAATGTCCGGATCTTGCAAACCCTAAACATAACTTAACCTAATAATGCGATTAATTATTATTATACTTGATTTAAACAACTTAATAACTTATAAATATTTAACTTTAAATAACTTTAATCTACCTCTCGAAAATTTAACTTTACAAAATTACATTCCTGCTTTGGATTAAATACCTAATATTAAAATTTAGACTCACAATTGATGTTATATTAATAGTATTTTAATGTGTTGTATTGAATCTTATACAAGTTAGGTTTTTTTATGAGATCAGTTTATCTAATGGATTATACGAAATCGAAATAAATCTAATACGAAAAACGAAATCTATTTAAATCGAAATCTAAATCGTATTTATGAGTGTATGTGTTAACGACGTTACAGGCTCGCTAGTAAATATATATAACCAAAAGTAAATATTTCCAGCAGGAATTGTACAGAAGCAACAACAATTATTAAAACTTAGCGAGTATCTTTAAAGTTACACTTTACCAAATAATTTAACAGACACCAAAAAAATAAATCTTTAATTTAACCCCCCTAATGAGGGCGGCTGGGCCCCAGAGGCCCCAAATGTCGTGTTAGTCAACACTGGCGACTCTGCCTCGTAGCTGCCGCTTCGCAGATGCGCACGAGACGACCGCAACTTACCAATACCGGTGGCGAAAACCTGAACTAACCATATTTCAGAGGAACAAGGGTTACAGAGCGAGAGTGGCGCCGTTACTAGCGGCAATTGAAACTTTGTACCTCTATATGATTAGATCCACCGAGATTAGGGTTGCCAACGATTGATAAATAAAATGTATGATGACATGTGATTTATTGTCCATTGTTTTGATTTGGGACAAGTGGGGTCATGACGGATGAAAGTGTGGATTATGGTTGTAAATTTGTCTTGTCTGTTTGTTTTATATTGCTATAGTACAATAGAACGAATTAAATACTTAGGTACTTCTAGTGTATTATTTGATATAGGCTAGATCGCGGGATTTGTATAAAGTTTTTGTATAGGAATCCAATAAAATTGAAATGCCTGGCGTAGCAAAGTTTTGAACGTAGTCTATTTCTGATTATAGCAGGTATTAGTAAATATCAAGACAAGTTAAGTTAGTTCTTGTAAATGTACATACATACATAAATCTCCCATTCCCTCGATGGAGTTTTACCAACTGCGCGGGACGAGAAGCAACTGGTACATTCTACGTTTTTCTTTACTCCCAGACCAGCCTAGAAGCTTT
This sequence comes from Pandemis cinnamomeana, assembly GCA_932294345.1. Lineage (NCBI taxonomy): Eukaryota > Metazoa > Arthropoda > Insecta > Lepidoptera > Tortricidae > Pandemis > Pandemis cinnamomeana. Next base: position 5,313,657 of record OW028720.1, read on the forward strand.
TGTAATGTAGGTATAGCGATTTATTTATCATATTTTTCATTATAATCAATAAAATACTAAAACAAATATCAAAAACTTACAAATACAACTAGATACATTAGGTACATAATGTCATGTTATTATAAGTTTCTTAGTAAATATCTTAAAATAATTCATAATGATAATGACCGTCTGCTTTTCTACCACATTCTCCTGCCTATTATGGCTCTCTTTATTTTCTTGATATAAATATACTATTTTTATGACAATTTTATTTGTCATTGTGACAGTTGTGTGTTCAAATTTAACAGTTCAATTTCTATTGTCAGATGATACTAAGGGACACATCCCATCACACCGATAACTTTTGCAACCTCTCATATAAATTGGACAAGCGGGTAGCACTCTGCGACATAGTGATAGAGCCCAAATCAGAATAAGTTATAAATGTATTGTACTAGAAAAACTTACTTATATGATAATGGCCAGTTTTACTGACCAACGTGCTGTTCTAGATTGACACAGTTCAAGTCCGTATTGAGGGGAAATAAGGATTAATTTGTCACCAGTAAATTGGAAATTCGGTTGACTGAGTCTTTAAAATAGAAGCTATAATTGGAAGCTGCGCCATTTTGGATTAAATTGCGTGTAAAGTGACAAGTGTAGATAAATGCAAATACGATATATCTCACGTTGACTATTAGTAGGAAACGAATTGATTCCTGACCCATTTTAAAACCTTTTCACAGTATATGTCATAGTGACGTCATTTCGACTTAGCAAGGAAAATCATTGTGATGTTTACTGCGAGAATGTTCTACGGTGGACCAGGAATCAATTTGTTCTATAGTACATAACGTTAATTGGCGACAATAATATGTTAATTTAATGACGATGAATTGTGAAAAGCAAAATAACCTCTCAGTTGGTTTGAGTTGTATCAAAACCACGCATAAATTTTATATTCCAAGGATCTATTTATTTGTAACTGAAAAACATGAAAACTAAACATTTATTAAAAATATGATGTAGTGCGCTTCACACGACTAGTATGTTGTTACACTCTAAAACATTTCGTTTTATATATCTTTTTGTTATGTTGTTACTGGCTGTTGAATGTGCAACCCAAAAAACAATTAAACATCTAGATATTTAAAAGTATGTCGACCAACAAAATGGAACCGCTTAAACCCTCGTACCGTCTTAAACGTACACGGAACATTGTCTTCGCACCCACAAGGATAAGTTCCTAACCCAAAGGGATTTACTTAATTCGACGTGACGCGTTAGACGTGTAAAAAAACAAAATGGAAAAAATACGAAGTTGACACGACCGCGCCTTACGAGATCGTTAAATCCGTCCGCCTGATAAAGATCTGTGACACCTACAGTTTAAAAGTAAAAAAATACTGGCAGCCAACACCTGGACTACTGTATTCAAATTTACTTTTTTAAGAAACCCTGCGGTTTTTGGAATATGTATACCCTAGCTAGAGGGTGTGAGGTCGTTTTAAATGTTTTTATTAAATATTATGTTGGAATTTGTGCCAAATTTCTATACGGCCAGTTTTTTTTAAACAAGATGAAGCTGCATTCATTACAATAAAGTTTAAATTTTAGAAGAACTCGATGCGGATAAATTACGTGTTTTTTATAATGTCACGCAGGGCAACTCTTGCTTTTAGTGATATGGACATTCTAGATTTGGAGCTCTCTACTTTCTTAGAGCAAACATAATAATGATTCATTATTTCATGGCATTGGCTGATAGCTACTGTTGACTGTCCAACATGTGATTTGACAGCATTGATATATGGTAGAGATAGTACTGACGAATAGGGTGAAGGGTTGAAATTTAAGCTGGGCTTTAGCAGCAATTTTTTTTTTTTTTTTTAATACAACAAGAAAGACAAAACAGTTATCAGAGGCTTAAATATAATAGTTTTACTTTAACGTTTACGCTTGCTTATGTCCAGAAAATTACATACATACATAAATCACGTCATTATCCCTTACGGGGAATAAAAACAGTGATGGGTTGCTAGCCATATCGCCTATCCTATGATCCTTAAGATTTCCGCCCAATCTCTCGATGGGCTTTTACCATCTGCGCTGGAAGAGAAGCAACTGGTACATTCAATGTTTTTTCTTTGCTCTCAGACCAGCATGGGAGAAATGAACGGACGGTCCAGAAAATTGTTAGTAGTAATGTTACGCACGTGTAACTGCATTTGTAGTACCCAGTTGAACCCAATAATTATGGATTTAAAATACAAAATTGTCCATCGTTTTATGAGTAGGCTGTCTCGCCCATCCCATTATTGTATGGGATCGATCTCGGTAGCCACATTGTATTCAAATCGTTGAAATTTAAATACAAAAACGCGATTATGTGACGACGCCGCGTAAGCTGATGCGTCCGTACCGAGATTGGCATCTTTGGCGCACGCACTGGGGTTGGAAACTCCGCGGTTCAACACAAGGTACAAGAAATACGTGTAGATAACGTATGCTCAGGTAAAAAGTAATGTCGGTGTACTGTGAGATATTCAAGTGTAAAAGTTGCATACTGTACTACGAATTAAGTACATACCTATACAAATGAGAGTCCACTTTGAATGCACCAACCTAATATTTTTCGGAAATACACACCTCCAACATAAAACTACCGTGAGATAATATTCACAGTGTCGCAGTATAATGAAATGGACTTTCTGGTTTTTTCTTACGTCTACATAAATATATACATAAATCACCGCTTTATGCCTTACGGGGTAGACAGAGCCTTGGGTAACAAGACCCTTTGCGTATATAGCTGGAAAAGTGAATCAAAATAGTATATAGTGATTTTCGTCCAAGATTGAGATTTTCTAAGTTTAAACTGGGCTAACGATGGAAGATGAAAATTGTGGGTTGACGTAACGTAATGTGACCTTTATGTAAATAAAATTTTGTTCGGCGTCAATCGGAACCGCTCGAAATAAACGCGTCGTTTCCGCAATGTCTCGAACTCGACTCCTGCGCCTCCGATCGCTGCACTAATTTCGTGTGATACGCCATTGTCCGACTTCCGGTTTACCGAGGAGTCCATTCAAAACTGATGATCGCGCCCGTGGAAGTAACAATTTACATACTCTGACAGAGTACTTACGTCACATCACCCATCACGTCAGCCTAATGAAGTTTCTGTAGATTTTTTTTGACCTTTAAATGGGTAAAGGCGTGGTAACTGAGCGGTTTTACCTATGGGTTCTCAAGCAGAGGATCGCGAGTACAAACCCAGGTTCGTACTTTGTAGTTTCTTGGAATTTACAGGCGTAATGTCATATTTAACATGAACATAAATTTCTAATATGCGTGGAAATTACAGCTCGATGCTTCTCATTTTGATAGGGAGCCTGTAGCCAACAGTGGAACATGTGATGGCCAATTGTGATAATTAAATCCCGGAGGTTTAAGTAGTGTAGATATTTTTTTTTATACAACTGAGGACCTAGATTCACTCGCACTCCTGCTTGTATGCTTTATGTTGGTGTCAAAAAGCAGTGAGCTAGGTCCACTTGACTATAAATGGTGACATATATATTTTCTTTATATAAAACGAATGTGACAGCTGACAGTGCTATCGTTATCACCGTGGGAGCCGCCAAGAACAATCCCGCGCATTGTGGCACATTACTCACATAGGGATTAGTATAATAAATCCACTCATATCAATACGTACCAATAAATATTCTAAATACATGTAACGCGAGATTTACATAGATCAAGTGAACAGATTGAAGGAAACGATTGGGAGACATTGTGCCTATTTGCTATTCAGTGAGGCTAGTGAGGAAATAGACTCTCACAAGAACGGATACAAAACAGATGAAAGAGGAACTTATCTCGTATCCACTGTGAATGTGGTCTGCAGTTTATTTACTATTACTATATCTGGGTGTTAGAAAAATAAATATAGGTATGTATTCTCTTGAAAGTCTGACCTCTCGTTAAATACAGCCATGTATTAAAGTATGTTTTGTCTTTGAGTAATAAACTACGACAGATATTTTTATCTAATATATTAAAACGAGAAATGTATGTGTATTTAAGTATTTATATCGGGGGTCTCGGAATCAGTTCTAACGATTTCCTTGAAATTTGCTCTATGTGTATTTTTGATCTGGCTGGGCACCTAGGTATCTAGGAAAAAACATGCTTTTTTAAGTTTTGAAATCGCCTAGCTTTGCTCGGTTGCCGCGGTGCCGCTAAAACTATATCCTATCTGTTTGTGATAGGCATCAAATCTTCAATATTCTTTGGCCCGTCTCGTATGTCGACCGGATTACGCGCGCGCGCAGGTAGCCTGAATGAATTGTCACTGTCGCGTCGTGTCGCTCGCGCTGACAGCGAACGTAGGGGTGTCACCATTCGTTGGACACAAGAGACAAGTCTTAACAAGGGAAATTGAGAAGTCCGAAATCTCGAACTTTTTGTACTTAAGACGTTCATTAAACTTTGATAATGATCCCGTAGAGGGATCGAAACGCGTCAGTGTTTGTGTGGTGGTGTAAGGGATAGTTTAGTTTGTGGGATTTATATGTGTTTTATTGGCAGCAGTGGAGGGAGAGTTTGCATGAAAAACATATATATTTCACACAGGCTTGGTTATCTTGCACGTGAGTAGCGGAGTAGCAAGGTAAATTTTTTGTTCGTTGAAATGGACCTCCGCGAAGTAACGCCTGATTCAATAAAATATTTATGTACTTATGTTAAAAAAGATGCAACTTTTTTTACGAAAAACACTTCTACTTTGAAGATGAAGAACATGCTTTAAGGTTCCTTCCTATTTTTAATTTTGATTAACATGAAGATGAATACCGTGTAATTAGCAACACGACTAAATACTAATGTCTAATGTACACGGGTTGTCAACATCAGTGTATTACAGCAGGTAAAGGTTATTTAAGTTTTACATCTTTTTTTCAGTATGCAAATGTAGCAATGTAAAGCCAAAATATGCACTTAAAAAGCACAGGTATAAGCATAAAAGTAAGTTTCATTCTTAAAAAAAATCTACTTAAACAGCCTCGCTCTGATTTGGTCAAGAGACAATCATTATCTTAAACTGACGAGCAATGAATCCTTTCTCACTTAAATAAATACACACAAGCTTTTGTGCCCTTCATGCTTTTTGTTTAGTTACATGCATTGTCATCCATTCCACACATTCCACTATAAACGCGAAAGTTTGTGAGTATGGATGTATGGATTTTCACGCCAGAACGGCTGGACAGATCTGGATGAAATTTGGAACATAGATAGATTATAGTTTGGAATAACACATACGCTACTTTTTATCCCGGAAAATTGCGTAATTACTGCGGGATAGCGATAAACGAATTCTATGCAGACGAAGTTGCGGGCAACAGCAATACCTACATAAAGCAAATTTCAAGTCAAGTATGTTAGAATTGGTTTTCCCCAAAACACAGAGTGATTCATGAGGAAGGTTTAGGTGTAAAATTAGTCAAGGTTTTTTCTAACAAGCAAAAATCACCTCTCAGCTCTTCTGATACCTGCTGCCCTCACTGCCCTCAGTAGAGATTAACCCCCTTATCCATAAACGCTCTGTAGGCTTCTGCTAACTTAGCAATCGTTTGTCCTTATCTGTCACTTTGACATTTACCTTTCACAGATAAAGACGAACGATCGCTAAGTTAGCGGAAGCCTATAGAGCGTTTATGAATATAAGGGGGTAAGTCTTACACTCTTGTGTCCGTTGAACTAAGCTGTGGCATGTTAAGGGTTAAGTTTGAGAGAATAAATACCTCTGCATTTTCACCAAAAACAACCACTTTAATTTACTCTCATCATCAAATTGATTAGCGCTCCATCTCGACTCTCACGGTCTGGGTAGAAACGCAATAAAAGGTTGAAATTCTACTAATATTATAAATGCGAAAGTTTGTGAGGACTTATGGATGTTTGTTACTTTCACGCCAGAATGGTTGAACGGGTCTGGATGAAATTTGGAACGCAGATAGATGGTCTGGAATAACACTGTCTGGCTACTTTTTATCCCGGAAAATTTTGTAGTTTCCGTAATTCTTTGCAGACGAAGTCGCGGGCAACAGCTAGTATGACAACTGTGGCAGCATCGTGTTAGTATCTTTGCATACGTGCGACGCGAGGCCGGGCTAATATTGTAATAAAATTGAAATTAGTGGTAACCCTATCCCGTAATCCCTAGCATTAGCAGCAAGACGGGTAGCGCGTGAGAACGGATCCGTGACGAACGCGACACGACGCGGCGATGGTTAAGTGCTGTTCGAGGTCATGCGCATTCCTAGAGCACATACACCCAGCGGTAAAATAAATAAAAGAAAAGAACTGGGAGCTACTTCAACATTTGAATTTCGAAGTTCTCTTACCGTCCCTCTCGCTTTCCCATTAATTAGTGGAAAGCAACGAAACGGAGTAGGCCCGCTGAAATCTATTTGTATTACTTAGTTGTGTTTGAATCTCGCCCGTAAAGCCCTCAAACATTGGCTCGTGCGGTTGGCTTAAAGGATTTGATACCAAGCCATAAACTCAAAAAAAATACACTCGCGGCAGCCGCGAGAAAATGGCGTGTTCTCAACATCGGAAATCTTGTTATATTCTTTTTTTACGGTTTTCCCGTTTGTTTTTTTTTTCATCTACAGAGGCGTAAATACTAAGAAAACGACAGAAAAGCAAAGCTGGGGCTGGGAATAGAATCAAAAGAAAATTTATTTTAGAAAAAAACATAAGTATCTATCTTAATAGTTATTTTCGCATATACCTTACTATCCTTGATGTAAATTTCGGATCCATTCAAATCAAAATGGGAGTAAGGCGAGAGAATAAAGCATTTGCATACCCGATGTCAAAAAATGTGGAAGCGTTCGTAGATACAAAGGTCATAAAAAACAAAAAAGCTCCGAACGACACCCAAATTATCTACCAGATATCAAAACAGCAAATGTGAAGCAAATAGTTATCCAATTCGATTTTAAAAAGTCGTGCAACTATGATATTTCCTAGCCCTTGACACCCTGCTCACCTACAATCGTGACTAAGATTCGCCATCCCCTAGCATGCCTCTTAAATTCCCAGTAAACAGCAAAGCCCGCACCTCAGACGTGCATCTGACGTCGGCTGCCAGTCAAAGCAGCTTTGCCTAATCCTAACCAGGATTAACAAAAAAAAGGCCCTCTCGTCCTGCAGGCGATCATGGCTCACTGCACTACACACCAGCACGAATCAGGCGGCCATTTGAAATTGGAACCAAACGTCGCTACTTACAGTTTGTTTCGAAGGACTAACCGGATTGTGATGTTGAGCGGGCAAAAACTTTGGCGTTTTTGACGGGCGGTTTCGCGTAATGTAATTGTTGTAAGGTATTGTTTGTTTTGCAGCTTTTTTTGGCGGGAATTGCGTGGAATGATATGTTAGTGTGAAGTCATGAGGAACATCCGGTCAAGATTGACGTTTTGAGTTGCGGCTGCCTTTGGGTCATGAAAGGAAAAAAAAATTACATACCTATTGTGTCTCAAATTATCGCGGCAAGATATCTAGACCACCCATTGTTTTGTGTGAGTCCAAATCTGATATTTTTAAAGTAGATTTGAATTGAAACCTCGACTAAGTTTGAAAACATGACAGTTAAAAAAAAAAAGTACTTGGATAATCAAATCAACACCTAAAGTACTGTTCTGTAGTACTTACTCCGTATGAATTCTAGTGTCTTCTAAGTCTGCATACAAGCTCTTCCTGCGCAGAACAGCGGTCTCTTTGATTCCATAAATAAACAATGCAGCTTATACAGAACACCAATCTGAACCCAGTCCCATTGAAAGTAAAATTTGTTGAAGCTCAACTGCCTCTTCTTCAAAAATGTCAACTGTCAGTCACGAAAAGACCACCAAATCGCAGTATTATCCGTATCAATTGGCAAAGTACGACTTACCTTCCCTTTCTGTGAAATACCTTTATTCAATGTGCAGATAAACCAACACTGAGGCGTTGAAATCCATGCCTTTACTTCGCCCGAAAAAAAAAACAATACCGCCAAAGTTGCCCGACTGTAAAATAGAAAGGACGCATCCAAAAACAGATTATGACAAGCCCCTGTTTTGTTTGTAAACATAGGTACGGCGTTCACAATGGTGTGGCGTAATGTGACACCTTTACTTGATTGGATCCCATATAAGCAGTTATTGATATCTGATTTTTGCTTTGTGGCAACACCAGGCCGGAATTGGTGGCTAAATAGCCAAATTGTTGACGTTTAGTGCATTCAATGCCATTCCATCTGCGAATAAAAACGTTCTTTGTTATTTGAGTTATGTAATTTGATTTCGTTAAGCCTGGGCGGGGCTTAGGATGTATGGATGAATTGACCGGTTTCGCTTAGATTATTATCTCGTAAGTTATGGTTATGTTCCATTCAAATTTGATAGCATCCATTCCGTTCCGATTACTGCACGTAGCCGTTAAACAATGAAAATGCTGCGAAAACCTACAGAAGCGAGACAATGACGACTCTACACTTATACTATGGACAAATTATTTTATATACAGTGGTTATCGTATCAGAAAGAGCCTAGTGGGGGTGTGATTATTCTTCAATCCACTCGTAGCCAAAATGTTTACAGTAATTATGAACAAACTAAAGCCAAACTTTAAGCTAACAAGAAAGGTGCAAGAGGTTTTGATAGCGACGCGATAGCGAAGTACATGGGTACCTGATGTTTAATAACGCAGATATTAATCAATACCTGTCATTCGACATTGAATTTTCATTTTAACTTCCCACCGCGTTACTGGAGAATATTCTGGCCTGGCACATTTTCTAAGTAACAAATACCATTCAGAAGTGTGTATCCGTTTTGCTATCAAGTTGACTTTCACTGGGCCACACACAGCGCGCACAATAACTTAGACTGTACTAATAATAGAAAAAGTCCATTATTGGGCATCGGAGCGTGAACGGTTGAAAGGCCCTTGTATGTGCCAATGCCAACGAAGTGGCCATTGCAAAATGATACAGTGTGCCTGAGCTTGTAATGTCAATGACAATGGTCTACTATACAAGGAAAGAATAGCGAAGTCACTGAAAGTGACGAAAGAAAATAAAACTCAGTTTAAATTGCAATAAATAAACACCTACATAATTTTTTAACAGCTTAACATGTAGGTTCAAGAAATACAAAATTTATGTACAAAACACAGTAGGTACAAAATTTATGGTACATTCACTCAAAGCATATTATCGAATATAAACACATAAATAAGTTCACTACGAAAAAATGATCAAAACGTAGTTCTTTGATTTAAAAATATTTATCTATAATTGACTCAATGCTTAAAAACAAGACAAAACAACTGAGTCTCCATTTTCCTGCCAGAGTCTACAAGCGTAAACCAGCTTCAAATTAAAACGTGTTTCCATTTAGACGCACTAATTAATAAAGCGATTATTTGTCTTCGAAATTTAGTAGAGCCACAATATTAAATTCGATGCTTCAATATAATAAATATTGTTATCACTGCACTACTTGCACTAACTACGTTGCATCAGCGACGTGTTATCTTATCTTATCTTATCTTAATCTAGGGGTTCTTACGGATACACTTCGACCCATTCGTGGATCTTTTGTGTAATTACCTACCCCTCCTTCGCACTATTCCATCACTTTTACCACCTCATTTATGAATTGGGTAATTGGGCGTAGTGGTAGTGCCTTGAAATCTCCTGGTTCAGGGTATCCGATGCCGAAGAGTTTCATTCTTAGTCTGGCGAGGGCATCACAGTCGCACATAATGTGTTCCATTGTTTCAACCTCTTCGCCGCATATTCTACAATCATGCATTGTCGTATCAGCGACGTGTTACTTTTGGCATATTTTTGAAGTATCCGCGATATACTCAATTCGAAACTTTCAGCCTCCCCGTGTCTCACTTTATCTAGTTGGACAGCCTTTACTTTCAGCGTAGAGCTGTCTTCTGTCTACACGTTTTCAGTAGGTAGCCTGCGAGTGCGAAATCAAATATTTACTAGTATAGACAAATTAAAATTTTCCAATAGTCACGCCATACCGCTGCCGCGATACGTGGCTCCGGGGTTTGTCTTACCCCGTGCAATACAAAAAACTTGTTGAGAATATGTAGTGGCAACCATGCAGCCAAGAGCACAATAAGTCAAGTTATCAAAAAACCCGTTTTTTGTTTCGTTTCACTACTTATACCGCACTTAGACAGCATGTCTTAAAAAGTTGGCCATCCTTGGTAACTATATAGACTGTGGAATAGTAATGCGAATCTCATTTTAGCCACAACGTCACCTCTATCAAACAACGCCGTGTAATGGGGGCTACCGCGTGTGAATTTGCCACTAGAGGCGCTAGTGTTGCGTGAGGGCCAATAACATTCACTCTTCGCTGGTTTTGGCGGGCTTCGTGACATAAATTATAATTTCTTTCATTTACCTACCTGGCGAAAAGTGATCTCCTTTGTTTCCTTTCCGAACAAAACGGAACTGCACAAAATTGCGGCATAGCTACTCGATATGATGATAGTTATTTATAAAATTATAAACTTAACGAGATTCAAGATTCAAAACTTTGTTTCGGCGCCGATCTGATAAAGTCGCCTTTGACAGCTATACCTCTGGACCTTAGTCAACAGTGGCGCCAACTGGTGAGCAAAGAAACGATAGTCCCCATTGGGCATGCGGCATTGAGGTTTCCCATGCCGCCGTCAGTCGATAATTAACGAATTTCTCGATAATTAATAATTAAAATTCAGATCGGAACTGAGCTTAACGAACCGACCGTCGTATATTCGTTACTGTTTATGGCTTGACGTGATTTTTCCCAAGCCCCGTCTCACGGGTAAATATTTTATGATTCTCTCAGGAGTCTTATTTAATAAAGATTGTTAGCTCTATGATTTGAAGACTTCATGTTTTAAAAGGGAGATTTGCTACGCTGCTGCTTTTCAAATCCGATTTTATTTTATCGTTGATCGATGTCGAATAATTAGGCTTTAATTACGTAAGTAACAATCCTTTTCTACTACGAAGTAAAATTGACTCACAACACTGCGTAATTGCAGACAAATGAAGCTGAAAGTTGGTATATTTGTAAGTAAGTGTATAAAATTATTACAGTGTGCAAACTTTTATTCAATATCAAAATTCTACGTCCATCTGATCGAGTTTCTGACGTTATCTCTATAGGAAAATAAGATGAAGACTCACTACTTTCCGGAAATAGGTAAAACTTATTTAAAGTGCTGACAACTCCATAAGTCAGATAGTGCTTCTAACACACTTCGCAGCCAAAAAGGAGGGTTATGTATTCCTATCGGGGTACCATTCTCTTAGCGCCAAATCACCCACCACTGATTAGAAAAACAACATTCCAGCAAATTGGATTAGCCTAATCTGCGCGCGCTGCGTATTTCTCTCGTAGCATCGGATTTTTTGCTCGAAAAAATTCAGCATATTCGCAAACTCATTAGGTAAGTTACTTAGCTGGCGATTGTCGGTGGCATGCAGAATTTTGCCTGCCCACTCCAGTACTAATGATCGGCGTGCAGATATAGCTGCCGCCCCTGCGCATCGTCGGGGCAATAGGGTTGTCAAACGAAAGTGCGGACATATTCGGAGACGTTTACAAATTCTCATCTCGGAGCTATTGCCGGAGATATTCTACTCGGCTATATATAAGTAAAAGTAAGTAAGTAAATGCTTTATTGTACAAATATAAAGAAACAGAGACATATGCACAAAGGCGAACTTAAGGGATCTCTACCAGTTAACCTTTGAGTAAATGAGAGGAGCATTAAGCGAGATACCGACAAAGAGTGAGTTTAAAATATCCATTTAGTGAAAGCCACAATAGAGCGTACATCTCAAAATACAACAATCAAGTCATAAATAAACTACATATCATTACACACATGCATACATAAACACTACATACAATATGAGTACACACATACAATATTTAAGGAGATGGTGTGAGCCACATCGTCCTCAAGCCCTCCTTGAACGACGCCACGGAGGCAGATGATGGGGAGTCTGATGGAGGTCGGTAACCCGATATATAGTAAGGTAGTGAAAGGATGCTCCTGTCAAATTCTTCATTTACAGCGCAATACGTGTCATTTTGGTTCGTTTTGTTCCTCAGCTTTAGATAGTTAAATTTTAAATGAGATGGTCTAGGTTCCTAATAATGATTACTTGCTTCTTTTCATTGTGAATTTTGTTTATCAGTGTTCTAGAATTTCCTCAGATTACAGTTTTTGATTGGAAGGTGTGAAATACGATAGGTAAAATACGCTGAACAAACTGTCGAATACGAGTAGGTACTTACTGTAAAGATTTCGAAAAATTATTACACTTTTTTCAAAGTAACAAGGGAAAAACTTTGTGATATGCAGTGTAGTGTATCTAAAGAATTTTTTGCAGTTTTTGGATACGGAGAGATCGATCTAGCTTATTTAAAAAAGGTAATTCAATATATATCTATATCGCAATAAAAAAACTTGTAAAAATAACTACAAACCGAAACATCTTACCTAAAAAATTAACATCTAATTTCCAAACTTAATGAACGTACAAATAACAAAATATTAAAATAAATTTCACAGTAAACTGCTTTATCTATCGACAACCCTGCGGCCCGTCTAGCTCTGTAATGAAGCAATCTAAATGCATGAGGCAGGGCGCAAGAGACTGCTGGTGGGGAGATAAAACCACACAGCAGAACGTCACAACTACATCTTTCAAACAAAGAAATAACAACTCTGAAGTTAGTTTAGAAGGTTTGAAGTCGGGTAGGTTTGGTTCTCAGTTATTGGATGTAACGCGAGGTGAAATCTGTAGGTATAGGTAATAGTGGCTGCACGGGGTAAGTACGGTATATCTCTGCAGGTAGAGGATTATAGGGGACAGCACTACGCCAGCGAAAATGTTTTCCCAACTTATTTGGTACAGTGAAAGGAAAAGTCGTGAAAGTGATATCCGTCTAACGCGTTGCTTATTTACCCGGATTGTGGGGAATAAGTTTTGCTATCGGAACTTTCGGTGGAAATACTTGTTTAGATTTGGAAGGTGAATTGTTGTTATGTGACTTCAAGCCTGACAATATTTTGCGGAGGGTAGGACCTCGTACAACGTCTCTCCGGATCGCTACCACAGCCTTAGGTACCTACTCGCTAATCTTGCCGCCATGCGATACTGCTTGCGCTGCTGTGTTCCGGCGTCGAGAATAAGACAACCAGGGGAATTACTGGTACATGAGGTATTCTATCTTATTCGTAGCCCTCTAGTATTGCGGCTGTCCTTGTCTGTGTTGGGTAGCATCAGGTGGCCCACTTGCTCGTTTACTTTTCTTGTCGTGTAAAAATAATTCAATGTCTAATGAAGAGCCAAAATAAAGTGGTCTCTTTTTATAAAACTTTGTATGGAAAGCGACCCGTTAATTTTGCTCATCAGTGCACGACGCCAGCCGCTCGAACGCTATAATATTTAAAAACAATTAAATTTAAATCAATGACGCATATATATACATGGAAAATATAATAACTTTTCTTCTAGGTCCGCCCGTTTAAAACAAACTAAGAAAACTATCCAACAATGACATAACCCATTGTTTTATTCTGTCGGTTGTAGGACTGCCGATGACTTCTACTCCTTCCGAGCCATTAATATCGGATTGTCTAATTTATATCAATTCTTGGAAGCTCTTGATGACGTCACGGTCCAACTGCTTCGAACCGGTTTAGGGCTGCCAATTAAAAAAAACAATCGGCTTATTTGGTTCACCCAATCAATTCTACGTGGCACAATTAATAAATGTTTGTACCAATATTCTAAAGCAACACTTTATCGCGCCAAAACATAACCGTTCCTCTGTACCTAGGTACTGATTTTCGGTGCTCAAATAAAGAATACATATGTATTTGTATTTGTACCTTGACACTTCGGTAATATTAATATTTCAACAAAAATAAATCTAAATATAAATTAAAAATAAACTTGCAAAAAATAAAACGGTATGTTATTATTATATTATTTAATATCGACTTCATTTTGAATCTTCGATTATTCACTTTGTATATTTTTTTAAATCGCTTCTTTGCCAATAGGTAAATCTTTTCTGTGCGAATATTGTCATCTAATCAGGTATAGAGAGTCTAAGACAAATAACAAATATACCGAGAGAAACAAATATCCACTAGATATATTCCATCGGCAAGCTTTCCACTGTTCAAACTAGGTTGAAACATTAACTATTTAATCCGAGAAATTAGTGCAACAGGTCCGTCTGTCAAAACTTTATAACGCGGAAGTGAGATCCTGCTCTAATTTAAAACTTCCAACCCTTGTTGATCGAAACAAACAATTTACAATTACACATGTTACAAGAGTTTTACAATCAGGATTGAATTATAAGTTAGGCACAGCCCTGGCGAGCGCTGGCGGTGGCTCTGCTAGTGACAGCCCTGTTACGCTGAGGGCAGGCACCGTTGTTTTCTAAAGAGAATACGCACAAAAGCTATTGTTTTCAAAATTCTGGATTTCATGGAATTCAGCTTTAAAAAAATAATTGTTATCCATGCTTTCCAAAAACAGTGGTTGACTGGAAGAGATCCCTTAAAGGGATAAGTCCGCCTTTGTGCATGTATCTCAGTGTTTGTCAATTGTATTTGTCTTGTTTATTTTGCACAATAAAGAGTTTACATACATACATACATACAGTGGTGTAGTGACCTAAATCAGTGAATGAGTATCATTCTTTACCTTACGCGAATTTCAATTAACTTGTACACCAATAAATGAGACAATGAAAGGAAGCCTGTCCCTAGCAGTGGGTATGTATAGGCTGGAGATGATGATTGAATACAATTACACGTCGTTTTTGAGATCAATCTCGGGAACCCACCATCAGGATTAATCTTTTGCATAAAACAAATTGTTTACGACTGTGCAGGAAGAGCTAGATGAAAGTTGTTATTTTTTGCGGATTACGTTTACCGAGTCTGATACAGGCATGCTCCTGTCATCAAATATTTTATTGAATCAGGCGTTACTTTGCGGAGGTCCATTTCAATGACAAAAAAACCTTGCTACTCCGCTAATTATTTAGTCAGTCCTTATCAAATAAAAAAAGTAGACAGAGAAGACTCCTCTCAATTCACTTTACGAAATGTTCCACTCGCTTCTCATTTTACACCAAACAGTGCTAGTTTCTAAAACTTTATCAACTGATTTAAAGATGCGATGTCGATAGGAAATAAACAATTAAAAAGCTGACCGGCTGGAAATCGCCTCGCCATCCGGCGATATTTAATTAGGGGCATAAATCAGCTGGTTCCGCCTCTACACTTGAATTGTTCTATGATATAATTTATATGCCGTTGCTTGTGGTTTCTGTGCATGTAGTAAATGGTTGCTGTAATGTTTTATTCTGTGGGCGGAGTAGGTACGATAATGTTGCGGTGTGTGGTGGTTTTATGAACATTTTGAAATGAAAGTTCTACATAATTCCACGTACAAGCTGCAATATCGCCATATGACAGAACTATTTCAAATAAATGTTACGATTTTACCCTTCGATCACTATGCTTATACTCAGGTACATACAGATTATAATACAACATCAGGCGTTCAAAAGTAGGTATGCCGCGAAAACAGTTTTTAAAGTCGCTGTTTTCAGAACCACAGATGCGAAACTATGTCTCAAACTATTCAAAATATTATAAGATCTCCTGATAAAGTTTCTGCTGACATTACAAAATTAAACGAACTGTATTTGAAGTGTAAAGGAGCCCTCTGAAGTCTGTCAAAAACTGTGAGGCAGTCGCCTTATCAGACGTATCAAGGATAAGAAGCTCTGGGTAACAAGGCACCCCATGGGTTTAAGAAAAAAAAGTGCAAAATACGTAAAAGGACTCCTATAATCCCATAAATGTTCATGCCATCTAAAATCACCTGGGGCAAACAACGCCATTGCTAATACTAGAACCAAACTGTAACCCATACCCGTATGACAACCCAGTAATTCTTGTACAAGAGCATTCTATGTTCTAAACACTTTTTTCATCGGAATATATCAATGTCAACTAATGTACAGAAAGTCATACATGAATATTAACTCAGTAATGCTATATTTATGTCCACTTCACGCGTCCTCAACGTTGTCCGCTAATTGCCTACTTTGCTACCGTAGTTATAATTAATCAGAAGGATATAAAATGTGTTTTAATGGTTACATGTCTGCGCTGTTATAAAGGAAACATTTTTCACTTTGAATACACACGGCGCATTCTTTGAAGGAGTTATGTCGAGATAATATTAGTAATTTTTATACTTAGAGCGATAAAACGTCGAAAGTTACCGGTATTTGTCACACGTGATAAGTGTGATAGCGTTTAATTGCAATGTGCAGCGATGTCGAGTGCGCGTGCGTCGAATTACAACTCCTAGGGTCCTTAAACAAGCTGGATTATTAATGTTAGACGACGCTAGCGGAATTCTGTTTTACTCAAATAAGTGAAGTTTGTTAGTTTGGCACTAGTCAAGCGCATTCTGTTCTTTACACAGAAGAAAACTATAATTGGGAAGCGAGAAAAAGGCCATACTTTCGTTCTGCTACATGTACTAAGCCACCAAAGTATATAGTAATTAAAACCATCGACAAAAAATCTTAACCAGGCTCCCGTGCATTTTTTTATCAGGCCTATTTTAATTGCCGGGCGGCGGGTCGTTAGTCTTACACTGTCACTGCGGCCGTAATAATATTCCGCCTACCAATTCCACCTATTCGAAGATACGCATCGGTGGCTGACACGCCCACCAGCTCTGGCAAGCCAGTGCACGCGACAAGGAACCGGCTTTCCACTTGTTTTTCATCTTTTGGTAGAGGAAACTGCTGGAGATTGTCTTTTGTTCAGAGTTACCCCCTTATTCATAAACGCTCTATAGGCTTCTGCTAACTTAGCAATCGTTTGTCCTTATCTGTGAAAGGTGAATGTCAAAGTGACAGACAAGGACAAACGATTGCTAAGTTAGCAGAGGCCTACAGAGCGTTTATGAATAAGGGGGTTAGAATTTAGCACGAAATAGAAGAGCGGTCATGACGCCTAACCCATTTGTGCCAGGATCTTTCGATGTTACTAATGTTAGCAATACGTTTAAGCATTACACAACACACGTAGCAATAATTAGAACGAAGCGCCGTTATAGGTTGTCAAACCATCGCTGCAGAACTTGTAAAGGTATAGGTAAGTACGTCCTACATTATACTTGTACAAACTTAGTAAGTAAGAGTAACTGCAGAGTACGTATCGTTGCCTCAGAATAATTAGGACTACACTACAGCCTTTTCCTTCTAGGAAGTGAAAATATTTTTGGAGTATTTAGAAAGGCGCTTCTTGTATGTATCGTGCAAGTTTCCATACCGATCCATTTTAACCTATAGAAAACTGACTGATGGGAACGCTTTTATTGGAATTGATGATATTTTGTCTGAATGATATCGCCCAAACAAACGGCGAGAGTTAAAGACGCATTCACATGTTAGAGTGAGAACATTTGTAAAACATTCCGAGAAAGAGTAAGCGCTATGACAATACGATATCGACTATCAAAGGAGTAGTAGCATGTGAAAAATCGACACAAAAGATTTAAACATCCGTTGGTTACAGGTGTACTCACGTCCAATATAAAGAATGGTTCGACTTCCTTGAGGTCAGTCACAATGGAACTAGGGACACTACTAGCCGCATTAATAACCTGTGCATGTATAGTGTCATCAGGAAATGGGCAGCCAACAGAAGAGTCCATATCGCATCATGAACAAATATGCGATATGTTCGGAAAGAATGCGCTGTTTTCAGTCGACATAGTGGCCGGGAAAAAGTGGCGCATATACTATTCTTGGAACATAAATATGGCGGATCGATGTCTGGATATGGCTTTTGAAAACGCCACGGCTTCGGTACGTAAGCATATTGTAAAGTCCTATTGCATATATTTAAAACTTCAAAGAACTAGAATTCGATTAAGAAAATAGACAATACTAAAAAAGAAACTGCAAAAAACATATTTCTCTATTCAAACAAGTCAAATAAAACATAGATGAGGGAGTCACATAATTGCTAACTAAGCTAAGTATGAGCATATATTTAGCTTAGCAGTTATGGTTATGACTATTAAAGACAAAATTAAACCTGTGTCTTAAAATGTAAATTTGAAAAAATATACAAATTACCTGCAGAAAGTTTTACTTGTAACATATCTATAAACTTCATAAATGCAGAATTCGAAAAGATGTTATTTTAAGTGTCTGGATGTACATGAAAGTCCGTTTTTGATTTAATTTTTTGTGATAAAAAAGCAATACAACATCGTGGGACAATTGACACTAATTGACCTGGTGTCAATTAATCAAAGCTTTTATTTAAGTACAATGGGTACTAGGCGACGGATAAACAAACTACAAATAAATTTAATACGTATTTAAATAGATAAGGTACTCAAACATCTAAGACTCGAGAGCAAGCATTCTTCTTCTTCTTCTTTTGATTGTGGCGTTATAATAGTCGTTATAGCGACGACAACTTCGCCAATGTCGGTAAAATTTTTGTATTATAAAATCTTGTGACAAAATGTCGGCAACGTTGTACGGTAACATGGTCAAAGACCCCCCTTCCCCCCTGTCGGGCTCTAAGCCAACGGTCAATGATATCCCTCAGATACTGCCAGGAAATCATTAGCCGTTGCCCAGGGTGCACCGGACCAAGCACTGCTCTTCCCCCCGGACGGATCCGAAAACGAACCGCAGCTCTTGTTCAGACGTGGAGGTAACCCGACTCGCACCCCGAGAGCAAGCATTCTTATTTGTCATACACCCGACTGGGGATCGATCCCAAGCTTCATGATCCGGTCGTCAATAAGTCACCTGTTTATTTTCAGAGCGTCAATCGTTTCTGGTCAGACATGCACGAATACCTGGAGACCCAGCCAGTGTGGGAGGCCGCAACATTCTTCATGACTATGGGGACCTCCAATCACCAGATGATGCTGTTCGCTGACCAGGGCCCGGCGGGACGTATGGTCGGTGTGCCCAACATTCGGAGAGACTCCAGTAAGCATCTAGTTAAGATATTAACAATGAACAAAAAAAAATTATATATATATATTTTTTTTATTTTTTTTTTTTTATTTAGTTCATTGAAATGGACCTCCGCAAAGTAACGCCTGATTCAATAAAAGATATTAACAAGCTGGTGGAAGAACCTTGAATAGAATAGAATAGAAGAAATTTTTATTCACCAACACAAAAAATTCACAAAAATTCAAAAATTACAAAGTAGGATTAGATGCGAAGGTAAAATGGAAGGGAGACTCAGCGAGGTCGCTGTTTTTCAGTCTCCAACCAAACTAAACTAACTTAACTAAACTACGGTAGTCGCGCTGCCACAGCAACAACACAACACCATAATAATAATAATAAAGTATTACATAATTAATATACACATGCCTTGAACAACATTAAGACACGTTCAGAGGCAACAAAAATGTGCAAGGTCCGTCTGGATGTCCGTCCTTTCTTGCTAGTGCTGTCAGAGGCAGCCGAAAAAGCCATGGGAGACCCGTGGTTTGACCTATGACCACTCAAGCAGAAGGTCATGGGTTCGAGCCCAGGTTGACACCTTTGAGTTATACGGGATTTATTTACAAAATCAACCATAGCTTATACGAGTACGGTAAAGAAAATACAGACCTGCGAAGCAGAACAATGTGTGTGAAGTTCCCAATCCGCGAGCGCCCACGTGGGAACTGTATTCCAATAGGTACATACATACATACACACATACACAAATCACGTCTTTATCCCTTTTGGGGTAGACAGAGCCTCAGGTAATAGATACCTACAGGCCACATTTAGAAAGATTGTGGGCGTATGGGTGAAAAATGAAATCAAAATAGTGGGTTGCTAGCCTCATCGCCTATAACATGATTCCTATGATTTTCGCCCATTCCCTCGATGGGCATTTAGCACCTGCGCGGGTAGAGAAGCAACTGGTATATTCTATGTTTTTTCTTTGCTCCCAAACCAGCATGGAAGAATATTCTCTCTCTGTATTCCAAACCTTCTCATTCTGCCCAGCAGTGACACATAGTATAAAATAAAGTCGCTTTCTCTGTCCCTATGTCCCTATGTATGCTTATATCTTCAAAACTACACGACGGATTTTGATGCGGTTTTTTTTAATAGATAGAGTGATTCAACAGGAAGCTTTTTATGTATAATTCTACGCAGACAAAGTCGCGGGCAGAAGCTAGTTTAGGATAAAGATAGGTTATTTCAAAAGCATGATTTTTCCAGACGTCCTGATACCAAAGAAGAGCGTGCCACTCCTCAAGTTCCAACTGAAACTGATCAACATCAACTTCCAAGTGTTCCTGGTGATGATGGACTGCAACATCGGAGCGACCACCCTCTCCTTCCCCGCCAACTTAATGCCGCCATTCAAAATCTTTAACTACGCGGCATCGTTTTCCGTGCCCTACATGAATGGCCGTCCAGCGTGCGTGAAACGCCAGAACGAGTACGAGGAGCAGTTCAAGAGGGATTACGGGATATTCTAAATCACAGTATGAAATTAAATACAACATAATTAAAATATAAAAAAGATGTATGTATGTATGTATGTATAACTCTTTATTGTACACAAAACACAAGAAAAAGATGAATACAGGGCAACACACATGCACAAAGGCGAACTTATCCCTAAAAGGGATCTCTTCCAGTTAACCTAAGAAGAAGATTAAGAATGAATGAATGAATGAATGAGTGAATGAATGAAATATTTATTCGCAGTAAATGTTGTACAAAAAAGATGTCATGGATATTCTAGTTTCAAACATTTAAACTTAAAAAGTCATGCAAATATAAAATTAATCTAGTGTAAGATAAAACGACCGTCAACATTTAAATTATATAGAATTATTATTATACATGTCAAGAATTATAATTAGAAGTGATTAGAAGAAGAAGGTTAAGAATGATAGGTTATTTCAAAATATGATTTTTCCAGACGTCCTGATACCAAAGAAGAGCGTGCCACTCCTCAAGTTCCAACTGAAACTGATCAACATCAACTTCCAAGTGTTCCTGGTGATGATGGACTGCAACATCGGAGCGACCACTCTCTCCTTCCCCGCCAACTTAATGCCGCCATTCAAAATCTTTAACTACGCGGCATCGTTTTCCGTGCCCTACATGAACGGTCGACCAGCTTGCGTGAAACGCCAGAATGAGTACGAGGAGCAGTTCAAGAGAGATTACGGGATATTTTAAATCACTAGTTGCGCAGGGAGAATAAATGTATAAGTATGGAGATATTAAAATTAAAGGGGCGACTTCCAAGTGCCAGGAAATAAATATAAGACTTACTTGAGATCTATTGCCAGTGGTTCTTGCACTCGGGGGCGCCCTCTGCGTCGTAAACTTTCTTTTGTTTACATTTACATTTAATTATTATATTTTTATAAGATACATTGTTTTTCACTTGACTTTTACGTAAGACAGATTCTTCTTTCAAAAAACAATAGACATAATAAATTTTGACGGAAGCCGCCTGTCCAAAGAGAACTTACCTACATATACAAAAAGTATTCACTCTGCGGCGCTACCAATCACAGTATGAAAATACATGCATTATCTTTTGAGATACCATGTTATTATTTAGGAATAATAAGTAAATACAACATAATTAAAATATAAACTTAGGCTACCTTAAAATAACTTAGTAAAATAAAACTTATGTTAAAAATTAAAATAAATTTGGACCCTTAGGTAGGGTCCCCATCACGCAGGCAGCGTTCCCGCGTTGTATCGCAATTGCGAGTATTTGTGCGAGAAAGCTGCCCGCGCGAGGGTCGTCTGTTGCCTCCCTCAGGCGTTTGCTTAGGTCACATAATTTGTTTGAGATAATGAAGACACAAAAGTAGTATGCTAGTAGTACTTTTTAAAAGTTTGGCTCTTGGTGGAGATCAAGGTAAATGCCAGTTACACTGTTGAATTAGTGTTAATAATAATACTAGCATTGCCGGATGTGAATTAGTCTAATTTGGAATAAAGTAAGCACTTGTATACTAAATAATTATAGAATAATAATGCTAAATCGGAATATTACTTGTATTTATTTACTGTAAATTTTATTAAAAACACAATGATTGAAAATTAAACGTTTCTTAAAATTATCTTAAACTTAACTAATATAAAATATACATTGAATGAAACATTTTTTTTAGTAAATGAGCCTTTGGCATGATGCTAGCAGCATTCCCTCTTAGCATTGCTAAGCTAATTCTTTGTCCGAGGCAGCTCTTCGGTGCCATGTGTGACGTCATGAATTTACTAAATTACTGTTCTTGCTATTTGTACAGTTAAGTGTAATAATAATATGTATCTAGACAAAGTTTCAAAAATAAGTACCATACGCTCTTACACCGGCGTAATAAGGTCGTGGGACATATTTTTGAGAAGTTCCTATCGATACTTATTTTTGCACTTGACTGTACAAGGAGTCATAGAATGAATCCGGAATAGTTTTAGCAAGTCGTAGGATCAAATTGGTTGAACACGTGAAGATTTTCCAGCATAATTTTTGATTCAAAATGGTGTCGCTCCTCCCGCCAGAACTATGCGATTTTCCGGGAGTAAACCCGTATGTCTTTCCTCGGGACTGACATTATTCTGTACCAAGTTTCATTAAAATATGTTCAGTGGGTTAGGCGTAAAAGCGTAACAGACAGACAGACAGAGTTACTTTCGCATTTATAATATTAGTAGGGATTATAGGGGCGTTTTCAGTCAAACTAATCCCGCTGAAAGTATTTCGGATTAATTTTAAGGCAAATTTGACGTTGTTTCTTTTTAGATAATAGTTTATTATAGAAACAGAGACATGAGCATGCGTAGTATTTTCAAAAGTTTGGCTCTTCTTGCTAAAGATCAAGGTTAAGGACCGTTTTCCAAAAATAAAATCTATATGAAGCATTTTTCCCAGAATTTTACTATTTAACTATTTTGGGTTGTTCTTACTCACGATCGTTTACCCTATCCATTCTCATATAAGAAAACATGAGTCTCTGATTTTACAATTGTTTTTTTCCTGTACGTCACCTATCATACATAATAATATTATAAAAACGACAAACAAAAAAGTGACAAACTGGAATGGAAGTTTTGGGACACGTTATTTCTTGTATACCTAAGGATCGATAGGGTAAACGATTCTGAGTAAGCAAAACCTAAAATAGTGAAATCCTGGAAAAAATATTGTGTACCTAAATTTTTTTTGCAAAACGCTCTAAGACGAAGAATGAAGTAAGAGCTGAAAGGTATACCTATGGTTTAACTCGTGTTGAAGCCATGGCTGTGCCTAATGCTATCTGAAATAAAGTATGATATAAGTAAGTTTAGAATATAGAGAAACTATTCTAATTGAAAATTAGCTAGGCTATAGAAGAAGTGTAGGCAGACCACCTGCCCGATGGTCTGATGACATAAGGACAGCATGACCAGTCTGGAAGAGGGAAACGGGCAACCGTTCGGGATGGAGATGGATTGGAGAGGCGTATGGCCAACGGTGGGAGTTTACACGCTGAAGAAGAAGAAGAAGAAGAAGAGATGCTAATTGAAAATTTAGGTCGTAAAGACATTTCACAAAAGATGAAAACTTTTCAAGTAATTTATAAGAGTAAAGTGAGTTTAAGGATATTAATATATATACATACATACATAGGTACCCACCTAAGTACGCTTAAACGTTCCACACACATTTGTAACTAAGCGATGGTTCATTACCTGCATATCGAATAACACCATTGTACCGTCATTTCCATAAGACCATAACAATGTATTTACATACCTCCGTACTGCTACTAAGCATATTGCAAATAAGTATTGTTTGAACCACCCATGTTGTAATTTTTCGCTGTATGTGTTTTGCTAATAAATATTTTACGATATCCGTGTTTAATTTGTCTCAAGTGTAAACATAAACAGTGTTATAAATTTGTAAATATTCGTGTTACCAATAACTCGTATAGTATTTAAAAGCATCCACTGTCAGTGTAACTATACGTTTTATGCAAAGAGTATCACTGAATAGTTATTACGTTTTATCGAATAATATTAGAGCAAAGTACACTTTGATGAAGTGAGAAACATTAATTCAGTACAGAGTGCAGTAAAACGGGGTGACTTTGATAAAGTTAGAGCGTCATTTATAGTTAGTTTCTGGTAAGTTTCTATACGCAAACGTCTTCTTCAATATCGATATTCACGGAATCATCGACAGTACCAACAATTTATTTTATAACTCTTTATTTGTGTCTCACTGCCGGCCAAAGGCCTCCCCTCCCGACCTCATCTCCCTCATCTTCACTCTGTCAGTTCTACGTCCAGGGGCCTTACCGTAATATTTCCCAAACCTGCATTGCACAGGTGCCGCGAAGAGGGAACCCCATCCCGGGGTCGTGGGGCGTCGCGGTGACACCGAGTGCGCCCGTAACGCCTCACATACGACCGAATAGGGAATCCGTGTGGTTTTTAGTGGGTATTCCTGCCGTCGCGAGAGAGCCCCACATACCCCCGGTAAACCCGCACCGGACGGATGCATAAGGCACATTTTCCACGCGATAAAAAAAGGGGCCAAGACGTCTTACTGCGATTCAATTTTGAATCAAAGTTGGATCGATCCCTGTCAGATCTATACTAGAAGTGTCAAAAATGACAGCTAAAAAAACAGAATTGAATGCCATTAAGACGTCATGGTAAAACCCCAGGTCGTCTCGTCATCTTCTCCTCGCTTTTCTTGCCGTCGGTTACTGTCGATTGGTACTCACCTCGATAGAAAAGAAGACATATATAGACATTGTCATCTTCTTATTTGTGGCGTATCAAGTCGTTATAGCGACGACAACTTCGCCAATGTCAAAGTAAAAACAATAAAAAAGGCCTTGTGACAAAATGTCGGCAATGTTGTACGGTAATGGTCATATACCCCCCTCTCCCCTGTCGGGCTGGCAACGGTCAATGATATCCCTCGGAAACTGCCAGGAAATCATTAGCCGATGCCCAGGGTGCACTGCTCTTCCCCCCGGACGGATCCAAAAACGAACCGCAGCTCTTGACCACATGTGGAGGTAACCCGACATGCACCCCAAGACACTGTCCAGTGACAAAAAAAATGTGATTTTGTTATCAAACTACCTTTCAAAGTCGCCCTGGTAGTTCAGTCACTTTATTTTAAGGTACCTAGCAAAGAAACACGTCAAGTCTATTTGTTCCAGAAGAGTGCTCGATAAAACATGTTCTGGATTTTCGTACTGATTGTGAATCCGACAACAGCTGAGTTTGATCCAAGAAATGTAAGCATGGAGAACTGGACCAGCTGTGACGAGTTCCTTAAGAACTCCACACACAATATTGACAAGATAGTAGACATTGATTGGAAGATCTTTTACTTCTGGGAGCCGTCTACCGTCAACAGCTATAATGTTAGGTTCAGTAAACCTTCTGTTGCGGTGAGTAGTTACTTGTGTTGTGTTTAAACTGTTAACAAATGTTATATGCAACTGATCCTTAGATCACGAGTGTGGTTTTATGAAACGAGCATTGACAAGTTTCATAATAAGATCACACGAGTGCTTTTGCGTCTACACAAAAAAAAACCTTATTATATTCTTCATTCCGATCTTAAGGTTGCCTGGTAGAGATCGCTCTGAAGCGATAAGATAGCCTATTAATTAGTTAATAATTTTGTATATTGTTTATTAGGTGATGTTCAATAAAGAGTCATTGTGTTGTCTTGTATTAAACCTGACAACACTCATTGAAAATTGTTGACCTGAATATTATATCCTCAATATTGTTGTAGCTGATAGACCGCTATCGCGTCGAGCTGGGCAAGGAACTCAAAGACGTGAACTGGACTGAGTCGGAGCTCTTCATGGAAACTGCCATCGACTTCAGCGCTCTGTATCTTCGCACCAACGTGACTGGCTTGTACAGGATCATACCGAACCTCGCTTTTGATAGTTGGTATCATCAATCATCTATACCCTTCGTATCCAATGAATGCGCCACAATCGCCACATAGACGATGTTATGGCCTCAGGGTTTTCTGGATTTCTGTTGTTGCCCATCGCCTTACATAACTATGAAACATAACAGTCTTCCAGTGAACGACAATTTTATTTAAGTTGACACTGTTGACAGTTTATTTATACCTGCTAGGAAAAATCTTAACAGCGCGATTCAGAGTTGTCTACTACACGGTACAGCGACATCTAGTGACAACTAGAATAAAACAAACCAGGACTACACTAAATTTCTAAACGACACTGAAAATTAGAACACAGAAAAATCCGAAAAGTAAAGCTATCGCTGGGAATCGAACCCGGATCCTCGTCACTCCGTGACGCGGGCTATACCCCTACACCAACCATAGCAGGTGGGTAAGCCTTAGAATTTTCTGCCGTCTTTGAATCTCTAGCTGACATGTGACTTTGTTACTATGTTGTTACTACAAAGTCACGTGACAGCTAGGAACGAGAAGGTGTAGAGTAGGGGTAGCACGCGTCACGGAATGACGAGGATCCGGGTTCGATTCCCGGGCCATTGCTTTACTTTTCGGATTTTTCTGTGTTCTAATTTTCAGTGTCGTTTAAAAATTTAATTTCTAACGGTAAAACCGAAAAATAAAACATAAAAAATCAAGAAGTAAAAATTCTTGATTCATTTGATACTATCAGGACTACACTGTTGACTTCCAGTTTTGTTCTTAGTGCCGAATTGTCCGTTCCTGTCGTTCGCGCTGAAGGTGGTGGAGCCGGGGTACCTGGGCATCATGAACTGCAAGCAACGCTACGCCTTCGCCTTAGCGCCGGCTGACAAAATGCCGCACAACAACCACGTAAGTGTACACAACTCAAGCTATTCAAAACCTGCCATTCGAGAAACTATGTGCAAACGCTAAAATTGCTGTATTGTTATGAAATTGCCGCAAAAAATTATACCGCTGTTCCAAAAAAAACATGAAACAGGAATCATTTTTACGATTCCTTGATGAACGCGTTTTCTTACAAATTACATACACACACATACACAAATCACGTCTTTATCCCTTACGGGGTAGACAGAGGTAACAAGTACGTACAGGCCACATTTAGCAAGATTGAGGGCGTATAGGTGGAAAACGGAATCAAAATAGTGGTGAGTTGCTAGCCGCATCGCCTTTAACATGATTCCTATGATTTTCGCCCATTCCCTCGATGGGCTTTTACCACCTGCACGGGAAGAGAGCCAACTGTACGTCTAGCACGAAAGCGTACAAAAGTCGCGTCGCGCGCGAGATAGATAGGCTGTCTTTTTCTTACTATTCGTTCTAGACAGAGAGGGGTAATCTATCTCGCGCGCGACGCGACTTTCGTATGCTTTCGTGCTAGACGTACAGCATGGAAGAAAAATCTTAGGAATTACGGCTGGTTATACGATTTGTTCCTCCCCAAAAACCCTTAATGATGATAGTGTAACAATGGTTATAGTTGGAGGAGGCAGCAGCGCGACTCTTGTTCCAAAGCCCCCTCGGCCGTTCGTACCTGACCCGCCCGAAGCCTGTGAAGCAGACGTACGAAGAAGATGACATAGACGATGACGAAATGGAGTTGGAAAGACGTTACAATTCAATATAGATACATCAAGGCTTAGGCTATATAAAGTGTACCGGCAAAACAAATCATTAAGTTTTTTGAGAGCTGTTTTCACCAGTGTGTAACAATACTTATGTAGCTTGTATATTTTTTAATACTTAATACAATTTTATGCAATGCTAAAAGCAGGTGTTCGTATGAACAGTTGGCGGTGATGGAATTTTTGTTTACCTTCATTTAAGATCATGTTGAAATATTAATATTGTGATGAAAAAATTAAACAATACCTGGGGCCTTACCGTCGTCTTAATGCGATTCAATTCCGATTCAGTTTTAGTTTTAGCTGTCATTTTTAGTATGGATCTGACAGCGAGCCTAAACTGAATCGCATAGAGATGTCAGGTAAGGCCCCAGGTATTGTTAAGTAAACGTTATAACGGAAAAGAAAGAAAAATAATACTTTTAAAAACAAACGTTAACGCTACTTGAAAACCGAACAAAGTTTTATAACTGTGTCAGTCCGTAGTCAAATGTTTTCCTTGTCAATTGAAACGTATTGTAGGTGCTCTTGCTATATTAGCTTTGTATTGGCAATATTTTACCAAACACAGGTACTGATTCATTTATTTTGGACTTTAGTACTTTGTCGCAGTAACCAACAATACCTGACTACTGCGACGGTTTGTATTGCGGCACAGTAGTCGAATTGACAAGGCACTAAAGTACTTTTGTGGCTGACTGTACCAGCACTTAGTCAAGTGTCATCTAAAAAAAGCAACGATGGGAACAGAGGAGCACAGGAAATAATATTGTTACTCGAGACCTCACCTTGTCAACATTAGGCAGTGGTTGCCAACATTCCGTGGATCCAGTAATAATCGGCTTGGTCATCGGCTCCCGTGAAGGAGAGGTTAGTACTACGTCACTTATTTTCTGTCTATCCGGTTCTGTGACTTAAAATCTTGTAAAAATATCAAATCAAAAACTGGTTGACTAGTTTGTCTTATTTTCAGGGTTTCGAATTTAAAAGGAAAGAAATCCGTATAATGTTCTGTTGTCCGTCTGTCAGTCTCCTTTTTTCTTAAGTTTAGCAAAAAGTTAGGCCTCACAACACAAGTAAAGGAAAAACTCCGAAGCTCACTTAACTGCAAAAAATTACTTGTTTTTTTAAAAATACTATGACATTTGTATAAACTTATTAATTGCAGAATATTGTGTTTTGTCGAGAACAGTAAGATGTTTTTGGATAGGCAACAACGGATAGATCAGTTGTAAATACGCTAAAATCAGACTAATTAATTTACTACTTTGAAGCTTGTAAAGGTTGTCAACCACTGAGTTCAAACGCTACTCGATATAAAGACAACAAGTTCCTCGGATTACCTCAGTTGTTAGAGTTCAGGTAAACATGCAACAACGACTGTTGGTGTTACTGTTCTTGTCCATTTTTATAGAAGGTAAGCGACCGAACCACCTGTGGCCGCCCCAGTCCTCCACAATGGCGCCTAAAGTCTACGCACAGCCAGTTCCCGTAGACTTCATAAACATAGGCAAAGAAGGTATCATGGACCCCAAAGTTGGTCAGAAACAACCGCTAGACTCATTGGCATTGGATCTCAGATACCCAAATACCCCTGACGAAGAAGTTACAATGCTGCAAAGAGCCGATCCCCGCAATGTCATAAGAATCGCTAAGGGAAAGAAATACCAAGTGCCGCAAGTTGATTTAAACGAGTTCCCAAACGGAAGATTCAACCCGTATTTTAATGAAGAACGAGGTGAACCCGCGAAGACGGAACTGGTTAATGTTAAAATGCCAATGCCCTTTGATTTCGAAATGTTACAGGCAATGAATGTCGCACTACCGAATATTTATAAGGACAATCTCGCTAAAACAGAGGCTTTATTTAAATCTACAGCTCAAGATATTCCAGAAGATGAGAAAGATAAGATTGAGACACGCTTAAGTGATCCCATTCCAATAAATTTCAAGGCCGAAGATTTCTTTCCACAAGATTCCTTTGATTTAAGAACAGGGGCTAGTGGTGACGTCGAGAAGTGGACGACTTGTGACGAGTTCGAGAGGAACGCACGATTTCATCCCAGAGAAGTGGCAGGCGTTATTTGGGTCCCATTCTTCGTTTGGTCACCGAATAACTTTCCTAGCGCTATCGATTTTAAGTTTTCATATCCTACTGTTAAGGTAAGAAACTGTAATTTAATTTACACCTATAAATTCATTCATACCGTCACGCCTCTTTCCTATAGGGGTACGCAGAGACTCCTTTGTTCCACTTACTACAATCCTGGCATACCTTTTTCGCTTCATCCGCATTCATCAATTTCTTCATTCATCAATGCTCGTAAGGTCAGGGTACTCTTAAACGAATCCGGAACCCGCACTCAACTGTGCCGTTGCCATCTGCCCCATCCCGGGGCGGCCAGTGGGCGTCGCGGTGACACCTAGTGCTCCCGTAACGCTCACAGTCCATGGCCAGGAGAGAACGTGTCAGTTTTTAGACGGTAGGCCTCTCCCCTCCTTCCATTAGGGAAGGCAGCGGCGAGTTGGAGAGCCCGTCATACTCCCGTTGCTGCCCCGAGCGCAGGAATGCATAAGGTGCATTTTCCACACGTTAAAAAAATGGTACTCTTAAACTGACCTTTTGTCAGAACGTCCCCAATTTAATCACGGAACGTCCGTCCTTTCGGCGCCCCTCAACGCACCCGTTCACACTCCTCATATAAATCTGTTTAGTTAATATTCTTTCGTCTATCCTCTGAACGTGATCATAACTAAGTCGTTAATGAATTAATTATTTATATATACTTATGTCTGTTTTCAGCTAGTGCAAGACTACAAAGCTATTTATGAACCTTATTTGAACCATACAGTTGATTGGAATCAGCCGATGCTGCTACTCAAGTCGTGGATGGAAATGCTCCTTGTGGCTGGTGATAGGAAAGGACTCTTTTACGCCATCCCTAAAGGCTCTTCAGATCAAATAAGAAGTAAGGCTTAACATATTAAATATCTTGCTCGTAATTCGTATTCTGCTACGATTATTTATATTTGAATTAGTACTTACGTATATAAAGTTCAGTAAGTTAGTACTCCTAATTAGTATGTTGTCACTGTTCGGAGTGTTGGGATAGTCTTTCTTAAGAAATTTAATAAATTCGAATGAATATACGATAATGTTTTTCAAATTCTGAATTTTATAGCTTAATCAAAACATTTCTAGGAATAGACGTAATTCGTGTATATAGGTACCTTATTGGAATACAATTCTTAACTATTTCAATGACGAAGCATTTTTAAAGCTTTAGTCACGTGTGATCAGTGTAGCTACCTAGGCTTTTTTACGCTTGTCCAGAGGTCAACGACCTTTTAAGACAAAGAGCGAGATGCTGGAAAAATATAGAT
Organism: Pandemis cinnamomeana; assembly: GCA_932294345.1. Classification (NCBI taxonomy): domain Eukaryota; kingdom Metazoa; phylum Arthropoda; class Insecta; order Lepidoptera; family Tortricidae; genus Pandemis; species Pandemis cinnamomeana. Next base: position 5,344,814 of record OW028720.1, read on the forward strand.
TTCTCGGAAGCTCAAAGAGCCGCAATTTTGGTCGATACGCTGTGTTTGGGTTCGTTAGTTAGTAACGAAATATTAGATGTTTTTTTAACAAAAAAATACTTTTGAGAATAACTTGAAGAGCTGCACAAAGGTCACGTGATCGTGCGGAACTACTAGTTAGAGCTTGCAAAAACCGTAAAGCTATACCCTAGTTTGATTCACTAGCATAAATGCAGAGGAGACGTCCCATTCTACTTCAATCCCACACCATAAGTGTCTAGCTAGGGCAGAATTAATTTCACCTCGCCTAGGAGTAATGTTGCACATCTTGTCTACTTCCACTAATACTTCCCTCTACTAATAAATTGTGGTTTTACAGATGCGACAGGCCAGCCGCAAATCGTAACAATAAGAATGAAGATGGTGGACCCATCTCCGTACTTAGCTATAATGGTCTGTGATGATCATTTCGCAATGATACTTGCTGTGTCTGGAGAAGAACCCGCACTTCATGAAATGTCTGTAGAAGCTGAGAAACTTGGGTTCAGAGGCATCGGCATGCCTGTTGTTAAAGATGAAGACACAATAGCTGCAAAGTCTCCAGATGAAACTCTGAATAAGATGATGGATGCAACAGCATCCAGAAGGCACAAATCGCCATTCTTTAATGATGATCCTTATTTTACGTAATTTGGCTTTAATTTTTATTAGTCAAGATGATTATGCTTGCACTATATCGAAGGTTCGATGAGATCGAAATGCACTATCTAGTGCAATATTATGAGAGTGGAGACGCAATGATGGGACCTGATTTAAATTGTGAAACTTTTAAATTTGATGAACATGTATCTATTACAGTTATTATTAAGTATCTGAATGACTATAACCTTAATGCTATGAAGCTTCTCCTTTCACTTCAGTTAAAGTTTGAAGTATAATACAATGACTTCAGGCGTTATTACCCGTATTTTTTCTTCAGGACACGTTTATGGTACTGCTCTACAATCACTTGTATTTGTGTATAGTAAAATTCCAGTTTCACACTTTTCACTTTGTAATACGCTGCCTTTATAAATGAATACTTGGAGTTCCAAGCAGTCTTTTTGTCTCGTAGGCTTGCTTCTTTGTGTAAGCTAAAGTTACCTTTCGCATTATAGAATAGGCACAGGTTGGATAGTTTTGTATAACGGAAACAATTCTTCTAGTTAAATATACTTGTCGTTTAACTACATGGTAACTAAATGGTATGTTTGTAAGGAAAATACACAATTATCTATTATCTAAAAATTTACAGTTATAAAATGTTCAATATCATTGATATTGTCAGAAATCATTACCTTGTCGTCTATCTTATTCAGAATTTCTTGTAAAAAATGCGATCAAATAATACTATTTGTATTATAATATTCCCGATATGATGGAACGAAACCTAATTAACCGATGAAACTTAATATCGGGATCTGGTGCCCTAGGCACGAAGCTCGTGTTTCTTGCGGATTATTGCCGGAGGATTAGGTCATTCCTGTTCCTAATAATCTGTTCTTATATACAAATACAGGAGGTCTGGGGAGCGGAATGGTAGAGAGAACTGAAATGTTTGTAGGTACACACTCATCAACGCTGCCTTTCGAAGAATGTGGTTTTTCTTCTTCCTATGGTGCCTTTCTACTAGTGAAGGTTGGCAGTCTGTTCAGAAGATTTCTTTTTGTCCTTGGCAAGGCGAAACAGTCTGGGGGCACTCAGGATTTTCGTAGATTCACGGATATTTCTCAGGCAAGACTTCAGTCTACGACTGGGTTATCTCTCTCCAACCACTTTTTCTATCATAATTAGTTGCAAGAGTTCGTATCTGTCACGTCGAAGCGCAAGACCCAGATATGCAAGTTTCTTTAGTAAATCATTTTCTGCTTGGGTTTGGAGCTAGTTGCCAGAGATTTGAGAATCGCAGTCGTAGCTCGACGGTACAGCAGCAAACTTGAAGAGTTTTTGAACTTTTGATGACCATTGCTTTTAACGATTTACCGGCTCCACGCTAAGCGCCAGTTAAATTAGGAAACTTAAATTTGATGAAAGAACCTTTGTTTGAGTAACAAGTATTTAAATAAAAGGTTCTTCACTATCACTACATAGTATAAAATAAAGTCGCTTTCTGTGTCCCTATGTATGCTTACATCTTCAAAACTACACAACGGATTTTGATGCGGTTTTTTTTAATAGATAGAGTGATTCAAGAGGGAGGTTTTTATGTATAATTCTACGCAGACGAAGTCGCGGGCAGAAGCTAGTAAACTATAAACTTATGCTATGAAGCTCACTCGTCGGAATGACTACCTTTTATATATTCATTCCTCCTGGACACTCAATTCCTCCTCTCAAACCACGCTGCTATTGCCAGGTGGGTCGCATTACTGGTAGTCCATGTTGCTGGTGGGTCGTGTTGCTAATATAGTATTTTAGTCGTGGTGTTAACAGTATCGATTTTGATTTTTGATACTTAAGGGTAAGCAGAGTCTAAGGTAACCAGACCTGAAGGCCACGTTTAGCATGATTGCGGGCGTGCTTATAGGTGGAAAGGGGAATCAAAATAAATAATGATGGGTTGCTAGCCGCATCGCCTATAGCTGATGCATACAATTTTCGCTGATTCCCTCGATGGTGGTTTGTATCATCCGCGCGGGAAGAGAAGCAATTTATTTCTTTGCTTCCAGACCTGAAGTATTTAGATTGGATCTCTTGGCTCCTGAATACAAGTTGGGAAATGGAATAATTAGACTATTAGCGTCACGTTAATTTCAAAAGAGTCCAAATATACAGAGCAGCAAAAATTACGGGTCACTTTTCATATGATTTTGTATGGGAAGTGACCGTTATGTTTGCTCGTGAGTGTATTTGCACTATACTTGCGTAAGCTTTCATAAGTGTTTGTTGTTGTTGTTTTAAGTTTTGCTGTGAAATAAATTAACCACTTCGAACTGTTGTATAATTATTTTAATTGTTTCAAAAACTAACCGCAACCCACACGGTTATTTCTCAAAAAATAATCTCTTTTTTTACGAAGTCATAATCATAAGTTTCTCGTGTCAAAAGAATAATACTTTAAGGCTTTGGTATTCATTCATACGTTTGAAGACTGTAACTCAATAACGCAAAATAATCAAATCAAATAATCTCAAATATCATGTAGGTAATCTAATCATCAGAGATAGGACAGATTTGCGTCATCGTTCGCAATAAAGTGGACATGACTCAAAAATTAATCAAATAGTTAATCATTTAATTAATTTCTCGAAATAAAATTTGAACTCCCGGAGATAAAAATTTACACATGCATAAAACTATTAGCAAAATGTTAATTAAAGTGGCAGTTGTCGTTCTCGTAAATATTTTTATATAATAAAGAAATCACGATCCTGCTAGATATGATTATTATTTCTGACAAAAAAGTTTTCTAGTTCTATAGGTATAAAACCTCCGTGGATATGCTTATTCTTAATATATGTATTTTGACGTATTTGATTAATTTTGGAGTCATGTCCACATTATTGCGAGCAATGACGCAAATTTGTCCGATCTCTGGTAATCATATAGGTACACATTATTTCACTGGTATTTTTTATCTTCACCCGTTTATGTTTCGGTTTCTCTGTGGTACTCGTATTTGCCTAATCTCGTGGGAAAACCTATTTGGTAGGCGCACAAATTTCACGCAAAACCTAGTAACGGATCTGTTTGTGCACACAGCTGGACGCCCGTAAGCAACAAAGGTTCTACCTGAATTCCAAAATCGTATCATGCGGTTGCTCTCAATCTAATATTCAAAACTATTAGTGTGAGTGAGACGGCAAGATTTGAACTTCGAATTTCGAATCTGGTATAAATCGAGACGCGCTTTGCCGCTGCGTAAGCGCGTAGGTTATGGTTGAGTAGCAACACTAGCAATGCATGACAGTAAACAAAAATAAGATTTATTGCTACGACAGTTTTTGTAGTTTACATTGTTTTTTAGAGCGTAATTAAAAGAAAATAATGAACCGGTTTGCGTTTTACCGCGTTATCCTAGATATTTTGCAGTAAAAGTAAAATCTGTAAAAACAAATCTTTATTTCGTAATACTCCGCATTTTTGCGGCGTTTTGGCCTATAACATTTTTTTGACTGCAGCAGCGCCTTTGGAAAGGTTATTGGCAAAAAAATGCAAGACAGTTAAGTAGTTTTCTTTAAACTTAATAAATCTCAAGTCTGCCATGTACCATGTGCCTTTGTGCATATATTTAAGGTCTTTTTTTGTGATTTGTCTCTGCTTCTTTATATTTGTATAATAAAGCATTTACTTACTTACTTACCTCTGCTTAAGTAGCTGTTCAAGTTACTGGGTTACTAAGGCAATTGTATCAGTAGGTAAGTACTTGTAATTACCCATAATCAAAGTAAAAATGGGCCATTTTCCTCAACAGGGGCAAAGGTGGTGGCGCTAATTTCTTCAAACAGTCCTCCATTAGCGGTATGAATATTTAACTCTATTGTACTCGGTCCTTGGGGTGTGCTTATTATTAATGTTATTATGTTTACTATATAGTTTTATATAAGCTACGCATTTCGCTGAAATGTAAGTAAGTAAATGCTTTATTGTACAAATATAAAGAAACAGATATAATTCACAAAAAAAACATTAATATATGCACAAAGGCTATAAGGGATCTCTACCAGTTAGCATTTGAGTAGATGAGAGGAGCATTAAACGAGGGACTGACAAAGTGTGAGTTTAAAATTCCAGATAATGAAAGCCACAGTAGAGCGTACATATCTAAATACAATGAACAAATCATAAAATAAACTACTAACTATCATTACACACATGCATACATACAAAATACAATAAGAGTACACACATACAATATCTAAAGAGATGGTGTGAGGCGTATCTTTCTCAAGCCTTCCCTGAACGACACCAATGGAAATGTATGTCTGAAAAATACGAAACATCACGAGAAGGGCGGATGTTTGACATGTCATGTGTATTTATGTTTTAGGTAAAAGTTGGGCTATCTAAGGGCACATGAAAGGGCGTTGAATTGAAGCCCTCGTCGAATTGTCTGGCAGTTGCTCTGGCCAAAATTGGGCAGGAGAGAAGATACACAGATATTATAGAGAGTCGGGCTACAGTTTTTTTTTAATTTGCAATTTTTTAAAACTATCTTGTTTCCAGAGGTGGGTGGTTTATCAGCACATGCTAAAAAACTTTTTACGAATAAATCATATCGCAATCTCATTCGTTAACCTTCGTTATCGGCTTACATAATTACTAACTTTTTCAAAAAGTTACATAAATGTAACAAAGCCTAAGCTAGCTGTAAGCCACGTGAATCATTTATTGTTTTATTTTTAAAATTTAGGAATTAACAGATATGAGTATAAAATAAAGATTTGTCAAATGACAAATTTGAGATCCTTGTGCTCCTTCATTCTGTTCTGGGAGCGAAGAAAAAACATAGAATGTAGAATTGCTTCTCTTCCCGCGGAGATGATAGGTAAAAGCTCATCGAGAGAATGTAATCAATATTATGGGCGATGCGGCTAGCAACCCATCACTTTTTGGATTCCTCATTCCACCCACAACCGTCTTGTTACTTTAGACCCTGTCTGCCCCGTAGGGGATAAAGACGAGATTTTATGTATGTAAGTTTGCGAAAAGATGCTCTGAGACTTTTTCAAACCAGTGATGACCTCTCGTTTATAAAATATCAAGTGATTACAAGCGTCCGTAATCGTACACACATACATACATACATAAATCACGTCTTTATCCGTTACGGGGTAGACAGAGCCTAAGGAAACAAGACCTAAAGGCCACGTTTAGCATGATTGCGTTTAGGTGCAAAGAGAAATCAAAATAGTGATGGGTTAACTGCTGACCGCATCGCCTATAACATGATTCCTATTTAGGAGTAGGTATATTCTGTACTAGCGACCCGCCCCGGCTTCGCACGGTATATTATGCATGTATTATACATACAAACCTTCCTCTTGAAACTCTATCTATTAAAAAAAACCGCATCAAAATCCGTTGTGTAGTTTTGAAGATATAAGCATACATACGGACACGGGGACAGAAAAAGCGACTTTATTTTATACTATGTAGTGATGATACATTTTTTCTGTTTTGGTTGTTATATGTGGTGTTCAATAAAGAGTTATTGTATTGTATTTATTTAAGATTATTTAAGATTTTCGCCCATTTTTGTAATTCTATACTGCCAAAGTAGCAACTTTCTCCATTATCTACGAGTAAGTCCCTATATTTCTCTACCCGGTAAGCGCAGCACAAACCCAGCGCAAATCGAAAGCCGATGTCATGTACAAGCATAAAACGTGAACGCGCAAGACCTTCAAAAAGCGATTAAGCGTTTAAAACGGGGATATTTAGTTTAGTTTACAGCGACGTTTACTATCTAGACTGCTTTAATGGGTAGGAAGCGGCATCCAGAAAGGACCGAGGCCCCATTATAATACATGTATGTGTTGCTCAACCCGTCCGGTGAGGTATAAATTATAAAATTTATGGGATATTTTTTTCTCATGGCAACGTTAGCTGGGCCGCCTAAACCGCAGCTCCGCGTTGACGGCGTTTTTTTATTTGTTTATTAGGTGAGTACGTGGTTTTTGTTTTGTGGCGAGTTTAATGTGATTTGAACATTTGTTGAAATTAACGCGACGACTGTTTTCATTGGTTTTCGTCCTTATTAAATTGTATATTTTCCATTGTGAGTTTTCATTAAGCTATGTCTACAATGCTTGCATCACATTATTTTACCAGACGAACACAATCTATCTATATATATAAAAAAAGAAAGTCTTGTTAGTTACATTAATAACTCAAGAATGGCTGAACCGATTTGGCTGAAAATTGGTGGGTAGCTTAGAACCAGAAGACGGACATTTGCGGAATTGGCTGGGGATACTTAGAATCGATAACAGACCACGTTCCAACAGTTTTTCGAGTTTTTGTCTATCTGTTTGTCTGTATATTTGCGAGCGCATGACGTGAAAACGGCTGAACGGATTTTGATGCAAACTTCACTAATCTATTGAGGAAATCACCGGCCAGGTTAGAGGCTGCTTTTTAACACGGAAAATCAAATAATTTCTGCGGGATAGCGATAAACATGTCATTTGCTAATTCTACGCGGACGAAGTCGCGGGCAGAAGCTAGTATGGGAATAATACAAAGTGCAATATTATGTGTACCTAGTTCATATTTATACGATACCTTTAGTCAAACTACTGAGCTGTTGCCCGCGACTTTGTCCGGGTAGAATTAAAATTTATATCCCAGGAAGCTCGATTATTCCCGAAACCTCCTACAATTATCTTTATATCTCAACCAAAATACACATAACCTTGACAAATGTTGTACCTAAACTTTCCTTGTGAATCATTCTATATGTAAGTAAAAACTTACATGAAAATCCGTTAAGGAATTTTTGAATTTCTCGCGAAAATATAGGTAACTTTAAGAACTCATAATACATAAGTTTTTTTTCACTTCTCATGCTCTAAAAGTAGGTCAATATAGCCTTACGAGGCGGGGCTAAAGTGAGTACTTAGTCCCTAGGGAGTAAAAGTAATATTTTTTTTTATTTACTTTGAGTGACTTAGATAAACTCAAACAGCCAGTACTTGCTTAGTTTTTGGCATAAAGTAAATTTTCAATAAGTGAAGGAATTTCATTACCACTCTTTAAACCACATTTAAAAATTATCACACGAAACGATGATAAAAATAATTTAACAATCACAATAAATAAACTTACAGATCGTTGTAATGCGGAAACAAAACAACAAAAGTATGCTTGTGTGTGGACCATTTTCATGACGGAAATGTTACGTTCTTAGTCTACGTGGACTTAGTTCTATGCTTTTTCCGCATAGAAGGTGGCGCCATTCTATTTTTTTCAGTTGTGTCTGGTTGGAAACAAAAATACCGCGAAAACTTTGGAATTGTTGTAGAGCGTAAATCGTAAACGATTAAAATAAATTGATTATTCTCACAATGTCGTCAAGTGATAGTGAAAATTATGATGTCGAGCAAAGAGCAAAAGACATAATTGATAATTTATTTTTTTATTAAATCTTTTTGTACTAAACTGACAATTTTTTCTCGCAATTGAAGTGAAAAATAGAGTTTTCACCTCGAGACTAAAAGCCAATATAAACCCTCGGATAAATAGACACCCTCGCTGACGCTCGGGTGGCTAACCACCTCGAGTATATATTGGCTTAGTTTAGTCCCTCGATAAAAAATATACTATTTTATACTTGTGTCTTTTTTTTTTACATAAGTACTTCCTTTTCATGAAAGTATCAGAAGACTCGAAGTGTCGTTAAAATGCTTTTTTTAATTCAATTCCTGTTTTTTAAGACCCATAACAATAGCAATATCCCATTTTATTGTCCAATTTTTGCTCGATGTTACTTTCTTTTTAAGATTTTTCAATAAAAAGACGGATCACGTCACCTTTACAGCTTCTTAAGTATTTTTCTCTTTCACTAAGACAGACTTTGTTAGCAAAGTTTTCTTTTGCAACTTTTATGTTGGTACCGCGTGGCCCCACTTTCCTCAATTTACTTGCTTAAAGAATCTCGAAGTTATTCAAGTATTCATGTAATTCTCGGTAATAACTTTTTAATTTAAGCAGATCCATAGTAAGGTTTCCATTGCGGGTGCTACGGTCGTGTGAAAGAACAAGTTAATTCCGAAGGCTTTTCGGCTTCGGACCTTAATTAGCAATTGTTTGTATTTTAAAACTGTTTTTTTTAACAGCACGTTTTAAAATTTACTGCCAGAACGTATGACTGAATGGTGTAATATCTTAATTCTCTCCAATACCCACTCTCTTTTTATCCGACCGCGGAGAAGCCCAAGAGGGGGGTGATTATGGTTGCCACTGACATAGGTACTTGCACACTAACCTCTTTATTCATAAACGCTCTATAGGCTTCTGCTAACTTAGCAATCGTTTGTCCTTATCTGTGAAAGGTAAATGTCAAAGTGACAGATAAGGACAAACGATTGCTAAGTTAGCAGAAGCCTACAGAGCGTTTATGAATAAGGGGGTTTGAGTACGACGTAGACAATATAGGGGTGCGTGTGTGGTCAAGAGCTGCGTTCGTTTTTAGATCCGTCCGAGGGGAAGAGCTGTGTTTGATCCTGTGCAACCTGGGCATCGGTTAATGATTTCCTGGCAGATTCTGAGGGATATCGTTATCCGTTGGCTAAGAGCCCGACGGGGGAGGGGTTTTTTTTGACCGTGTTCTACCGTACAACGTTACGGACATTTTTGTCACAAGATTTTTGAATACTGTATTTGTCACTTTGACATTGGCGAAATTATCGCATCGATCGATGGGGCCATATTAAAAAAAGAAGAAGAAGACGTTGACAATACCTACCTATTGGAAAAATAATAATAAAAAACGAAAACGAGGAAGGCAAACGAGCATGGGTTATCTGATCTTAAGTAAACTGCCCATGTAGGTACATTCGCGACACCGGAACATTATAAAATGCGTTGCCAGCCTAGGTTAACACAAAATACCTCATGTTCCAGTAATTTCACCAGGAGTCCTACTCTCCACGTCGGAAAGCAGCAAAATTGCAAAACTGTGTGTGCCATATATACCATTTAACTCTAAAAAAAAATCCCTTCATTCGCTAAAGCATATCAATAACAGTCTGCCGCGCCTGCGCGCGTCCGTCTGCGCCTGACGTATGATTAATGTGTCGACACTGTCGCTTGACCCCGCACTCGCATTTGTTTCATAACTAATGGCTAGTTCGATGTTCGACTGCCTACGGATACTCTCTTCATGAGCTACTTCTCAAATATATATCACCCTGTCTTCAAATCCTATCTTAATATCTGTCTACCAACATTTAAACTTATAAAATAGTGTGTCTTGATTGGTCAACATTATTTAGGTCTACAAAACTGAAATTTGGACTGTAGCGTCCTTTTATAGCATCAACGAATATTATTATTAATATTCAAAATAATACACTAGCAGCTCTTTGAGCTGATACGTGTATATCACTGCACTTGTGTTCTCTGATCCTTTAAATGAATGTGTAGTCTATTTTTAAAACTGTTCACCGAAGGTGCACTTATTACAAGTTCGGGGAGTGCGTTCCACGAGTTCACAACACGGTTAGGTAGGAAATGTTTTCTGGGGTTGCTTGCGCTTGGCTGCTTGATGAGTATATCTACAAAGAACGAAATTTGCGAGTGTAGGTTAATAGTTTGTTTGATTCTCCGAGCTTGCATTTGTTGTTGCGGAGTAGCAGATTATTGGCTTTAGATCAGAATGGATCACCTCCAAAGATTACACCGAAAATAAAAACACGTGTAAATCCTGCACACTTATTTTACTAGATCGACTGAGTCGTAAAGATAAATCGAATACCTTTCACCAAAAAAGCGTCAAGAATCGTGTTAACAACATGCCTAATAAAATAACAAGAAAAAAACTTGTCACCCATGCGCGCCGCATCGTCACATTACGACTCCACGTAATTCATTAGTCGTACAACGCGATTACCATAAAATTGTAGTAGAAAATAATCTCGGGAATCGACGGACGAAGAATAAACAAGCCACAAGGAAATTTAGTATCCCAAAGTCCGAGGGATTCCCTGCTGGGTGCAAAGGCGCCGCGCGTCAGGCCCGGCGCTACGGAGGTTTTTTTTGAACAACGTAGGTAAAAAATGGTACACATATTTTTTGACTGTCATCGGGAACTCATTTCGATGGTTTTTTGTAGTTTCAGTGTCTAATTATTTTGTGAAATGAGATGTGAGATCGCGAAGCGCTTGTTACGCAATATGGTACGCGCATTCTGTTTCGAAAAATTACATAGATACCTACATACATACACATACACAAATCACGTCTTTATCCCTTACGGGGTAGACAGAGTCTAAGGTAACAGGTACCTACAGGTCACAATTAGCAAGTGGAAAATGGAAAAATTATGAGCAATAAGCATAATTATAAGTCGCGGGAAATGTTAAGTTTAGCTCGTTTCTCATTTGAGTCAAAATACCAACGTGTATACCTCGTACCCCGAGAACTCTAGCAGAAGAAATGTAGAGCAAAGTGCTAAAAGTGTAATTAATAGTGTTGTGTGTGAGATGGACTGCGAGGTTGCTGTGTAAGTAGTATATAGATCGAATGCTTAAAGAAATAGGTTCAAAATAACCCTACCACCAAGCAGCAGTGCTTACATTGATGTGTTCCCACGTGGAGAGTAAGAGAGCCGCACATTGAGACTGCTGACACATTGAGGTGGAACATCTTAGCACTTAATAAAACGTACTCACCATAGATTGAAAGCAACTTAAAATCTACAATTAAAGATATGGTTTGTAAAAAATGTAGTATCGAAAATTGCACGATTAGTAGAAGTTGTTAACAATAAATAACATCGTCATGAAGGCATGGGTAGATCATTGTTTTTTTTTAATCTAATCCTTAGCAAATGAATTAAGTTGATACCTACGCTGAGGGGCCATGCGTGTAGCATTTATTCTGCTTAGAATAAATTAAGCTACGAGAAAACTTAAAAATAATAAAAGTAGTAAGTTACTCTATTTCATGTGTTGCAGTATTTTTTCCTAATCTTAAAGAACGATATCTTTTACTGGCCCAGACTCATGACAACATTCCATCGTCTGTGACCGAATTGAATGTTAAAAGCAGATCTAATTCCTTTTTTATCGCCTTTAGAAAGAGTAATTCTATTAAAACTGTTCGGGACACTTTCAAAAGATCGATTACTTGATTTGATTTGAGATTTCGAATGGAGTTTCTATGTACATAAGTGAATGTTCGGTAAGTAGTTTGAGACATGTTCGTTTTTTAAAGTACCTAACGGTTTAAAAATAAATGAATACAGTTCCAGTTAGGTACATAATTATATTAAATATTAGCGGCTATTACTGAAAAGGAAGCCGTATCTCTTTCAAGCTTTATGTTATAGATTTCCATGATCATTAAAAAAAACCCTACCAACTTTTTTAAGGAAAAACAGAGCGGTTAAGTTTATTGTTTCTTCTTCAACCTGTGCTAAAATAAACATTCCCGATTTTTGCGTATTTTTGAATGTCAAAAATCGGCAGTCAGTGGTATCTCTAAACGAGACTGAAAATTAGAACACAGAAAAATCCGAAAAGTAAACCTATGGCCGGAAATCGAATCCGGATCCTCGTCATTCCGTGACGCGTGCTATACCCCTACACCACCCGTAGCAGGGTGGGTAAGCCTTAAAGTTTTCTATCTGTTACTAGCTGTCACGTGACCTTGTTACTGTCAGTAAAAAAAATACATTTATTTCATGTAACTAAGTGACAGTGTCAGTGGTAATAGTAATAATGCTACGGTTACAATCCACAATAATTGCAATATTCACGGGAAAGATCCTAACAAGAGACACGCGTGGAAACGCCCCACCAATATATTTAAACATGATTTTACACACCCAAATACAATCCTATTTATCTATTTCATGCTTATAAATTTCTCTTATAAGTTGCTTATTTTTGGTTTGACGGCATACTAAATACAACCCTAGGGTAGTGAGGGTTTAGTCGGTTATTGTTTGGAAGGGTAGGGTCGGTGGAGCGGGAAACGGTTTTGATTAGGTAGTAACTGCCGCAGCGTGGCTAAAGAGGTCGCGTGGCTGTTGCCATGGGAAATCGTTTGTTACTGCATAGAACTACACTGACTATAGATAGTAACAGGTCACTTTCCATAAAAAGTTTAGGAAAAACGGCGCGGCATGGTATTTGGTATTACTAACAAAATATGATATGAAACTGACGCATAGGTTTCAACACAATTTTCTTTGAAGATAACTACGTACCTAAAGTACTCTTAAATATGTTCATTTTACCATAAGAAAAAGGAGCAATGTCTTTACAAGCTTTCATTTCACTTCTATTGGTCAGATTAACTTGATATTTGGTACTTTTATACATATAAGGTGGATGACAATGCAGATACAGTCAACAAAGTACCTTGAGCAAAGTTTTTGTATTAAAAATGAAATGAAAAGGAAAAACATATTAAGTTAAATTTTAACAACATTTTATTTAATTTGCTTAGATCAATCAATTCTAGCAAGTCGAATATCACTCTACTTCAATATTCTACTTGTATTCCATTAGCTACCACGCAATCCATTTAATTTAATTAATTTGACACGCAATTAATTTGATACTCAAAATATAATCTGTATTATTAGGCTCTAACATATCGATGGGTCCACGTAGGTATAAGGGCAAATCCATGAAAAAGTTACAAAGTGAATGCCTTAAGTAAAATAAAAAATAATTTAGAATACCCTATCTAGAATGATTTAGATTCAGCTCATATACGTTAGACCCATCGATATCACATAATTACTTTTAAACTGCACCCTAAAGCAATAATCGATTTCAATTTCGCGTCCCGCCGGCGAACTCAAATTGCCAAAACTTCACCGTATTTCAGCGAGATTTCAACCAAAAATACAAGAGCGAAGGACAACATAGAAATAATAATTGTTAGCGTTAGGCAACAACCACTTATGACAGGAGATGGTATCACATGTCTGGCGACCCTACCGCCACTAACTTATCTACTATTCCTGTCCTACGTCGCCCCATCGAAGATTCTCCATGGGGATGCAAAAATACAACTTGCGATTCTTTTCCTTAGGACTTAAGCCCCCAGGTATGGGCCTAGAGTGGCCCATTCTGACTTTAAAGGTACCTAAAGGAGAGTTAGCTGACGGGAACTCCTGTAGTAAATGCCTTAGGATCAGGGCTTCAGGCGGTTCTTTCTACCCTCGACTCAATTTGCCGAGGCTCGCCAGGAATGTGAGAGATGCGCATTGCTTGCATTTGCTGGTGAGTACTAGTATGAACGAAAGTGAGAACTGCACTAACTTTTACCCGCGACTAGGTTTCCGGGAAGAGATAATAAAAGTAGCTTGTCAAACATATTATTATGCAGTCTTAAGGCAAAGTTTCAGCTAGATAGGCTTGAGGAAGGCGTCGAAAAGTCAGTCACGGAGAGACTTATGTTAACACTTATGTTTTTGCCTAGTTTCACTTTCAAGTCTGTTTTCAGCACTTGCTCGTAGACCACCAATACAAAACGATTTGTGAAAAATAGAAAATAGAAAAAAGAGGCGAGTGTACCATTTCTTGCAAGGCCGGCAACGCGCTAGCAGTCCCATTGGTGCTGTAGTTGTCCATGGGCGGCGGTGATCACTTACCATCAGGTGCACCGCGTGCCCGTTTGACGGTTTTATATTATAAAATAACATAATTGTTAAAAAGATAGTATATAAATGACACAACGTAACCAAACAAATTTGATGTCTCTGTTTTCAGATCTCGGGATGACGCGTTCACCAGCTTTCGGCTAGATATAAGAGCCGACAGGGCGAGTTGTAAATCTATGGGAGATTTTCCCACTGCTGGACACTATTATGGGCTCCTATAAAAAGTTTACCAGTGTACCAGTTGCTTCTCTTCCCGCGCAGATGGTAAAAGCCCATCGAGGGAATGGGCGAAAATCTTAGGATGCATAGGATGCGATGCGGCTACCCATCACTATTTTGATTCCCTTTTCCACCTATACGCCCACAATCATGCTAAACATGGCCTTAAGGTTTTGTTACCTCAGGCTCTTTCTACCCCGTAAGGGTTAAAGACGTGATATATGTATATATGTATGTAGGTATGTATGTATAAAAAGTTTTCAGTATTTTTGCGTGTTGGCCGTCCGTCAATCGTCACGGTGCAGACCTATTTTTTCATGCAGATGAATCAAGTGTCTGATTGACCTCACCAGCTACGGCACAGGTGTAGCTGGCGAACAGCTGATCACAGGCCTCACAAAACTGGTAAATCTCATGCTACTGGGAGATGTTTGCTCGGATGTGACACCGATTATATATGGAGCAAATCTTATTGCTTTGGCAAAAAAGGATGGTGGCGTACGCCCCATTGCCGTAGGCTCTACATTCCGACGTTTAGCAGCCAAGATCTGCGTCCGGCTCACTAGAACAAAATTACAGGCCCTCTTTGAACCCGTACAAGTCGGCTTTGGAACCCGCGGAGGTTGTGAGGCAGCAGTCCACGCTGTACGTACCTTCGTAAAAAGTGATTCATGCGAGGTTCTTCTAAAATTAGACGTAAAAAACGCATTTAATTCGGTCAATAGGGACACCCTGCTAAACGAAATTAAAATACACGTCCCGGAAATTTATAACTTCCTTCTCCAGTGTTACCACTGTCCCTCTAAACTAGTTCATAAATCAAATGAGATTCTTTCGGCAGTAGGTTGCCAGCAGGGTGATCCCCTCGGTCCAGCGATTTTTAGTTTGGCTATAAATCCGATAATCCACAACCTAAATTCTAAATTAAATATTTGGTACCTTGACGATGGGACCTTAGCCGGAGACGCGCAGACAGTCCTAGCAGATTTGTTTAGTATTCAACAACACTTCATTGGCATAGGTTTAGAATTAAATTATGAAAAATCTGAATTATATATTTCGGACAAAATAAATCCTCTAACTGCTTCCCAAATCGTTCAAAATTTTAACAACGTTGCTCCTAACATAAAAATAGTATCGAAGGACAGCCTGCACCTCCTCAGCTCCCCCATCTTCGAGGAGGCCATTCCGCTTCTTTTAAATAAGTCAGCAACTAAATTCAATAAATATTCGGACCGCCTTGTTAAAATTAGTAGTCACTCAGCTTTATTTATTTTGAAATTCTGTTTGTTTGTTCCTAAATTCACTTACTTGCTCCGCTGTTGCCCCATTTGGAAATTCCCCCTTTTGATCACACCTATTGACAGTATCATGAAATCCCAAATTGAAAACATTTTGAACATTCACCTCAGCGAGCAGGCATGGACCCAAGCCGCTTTACCGATAAGGAACGGCGGCTTGGGAACCCGCAAAATTTCAAGCGTGGCTCTGCCGGCATTCCTGTCTTCGATTCACAGCACGCTAGATCTCACAGGTAAAATACTAAAAGCCTCAGCGGGCATTAACTGTGAGATTGCATGCTTGAACGAAGCCACGGATGCCTGGCTAGCTGGACCGAGCCCAAATCTCCCGTCGAAACCACACAGACAAAGGGCTTGGGATACAATAGCCTCCGTCGCCACCTTACATTCCTTAATACAGCCTTCTACAGGCAGAGACCGGGCCAGGCTGTTAGCTGTGTCCAAGCCAGAATCTGGTCACTGGCTACATGCATATCCCTCGCCCAACACTGGAACCTTTATAGACCCCAACACTCTACGCATAGCTGCCGGTCTCCGGCTGGGAGCTGGGATCTGCACAGGACACAACTGTGTTTCTTGTGGGGCTTCAGTGGACCAACTCGGCCACCATGGCCTTTCCTGCTCCTCGGGCGCCGGCCGCCTGTCCCGCCATGCCGCTCTCAACGACATTCTTCGAAGGGCGCTCGTCAGTGCCAACGTGCCCGCTGCCATGGAGCCCCAGATTGTGCGGAGCGACGGCAAGCGCCCGGACGGAATGTCTTTGATACCCTGGAAGACGGGCCGTGCGCTGGTGTGGGACGCCACTTGTACTGACACCGTGGCGGCGTCTTACCTACCCGCAACTACCAAACGTGCGGGGGCGGCGGCGGACGCCCGGGAACGCCTCAAGGTCTCAAAATACAGCTGTCTCGGCACCCAATATCATTTCTTTGCTTTCGGTGTCGAGACTCTAGGTCCTTGGGGTAAGGGTGCGCTGGAGCTACACAAAGAGCTCAGCAAGAGGTTGAGAGAGGCAACAGGCGACCCTCGCGCTGGCAGCCTTCTCGCGCAAAGAATCGCAATCGCAGTTCAGCGCGGGAATGCTGCTTGCGTGATGGGCACCCTGCCAAGAGGCCCACCTCTCTTATATAATTAATTTTTAAGTTTATTTAGTTATTTAGTTATTCTAATTTAATAGTAGTTTTAGTTTTGTATTAACATTTTAAATTGTCTATGTAAACTATAATGTTCTTGTGAATAAATAATTGAGTGTCAAATTAGTAACACCAACAAAAATTTGTTACCGATTCCGTGCCCCACAGTACCAGCAGCCCTTTTAAAGTGAAGGGCAGCCCCACGGGGTGCGATGCAGAAAAACAGCCCGCAATAAATAGCAAAAATTTACATTTCACGCAACGATGTGTAGCGCCGATTAGGGCTGCGCACGATTGAAAAGCGATAGCGATTTATGAGGAACACATTATGCGGCGGCGTATGAGTAACGACAAATGAAAGGACCTTTTTAATTGAAAGCGTTCCATATTTCTTAGCGTCCTTCGGAGGCCCATTTACATGACTGATCAATAATTGTGTGAAAACAACTGTTCGTAAAATCATTTACATATTAATACTAGTTATTTGTTCTATGCTATGAGTCGCGAATTTGTGGACGTATACGGCGTATTTCGCTCAGACTCGTCTTAAATTAGTTATAGGGAAGGACAATACATATATCCTTATTTATAAAAAGTTACAAACTCGTTGTTGTTTAGTTGGGGTTCCCCCGGAGTAAAGAGCCTTAAAAGAGAGGGAGGCAAGTAAGTTAACCGTTGGGTAATTTTCGACAAGAGGAGTGGTTGGGTTAGATTTTTATAAGCGTACAACGGACACGTTTAAAACAGTATTTTACTCGACATTAGTGAAATTGTCTTCGTAATGATGGAAGCAAAACATGGATACTCTAATTAGTCAAATATCCTGTTGAAAAATCCTTTACGCATCGCTGCCTCTTTAGCCATTTTAGGGATAAGTTCGCTTTTGAACATTTGTTTTGTCCTGTATTCATTATTTTTATGTTTTATATGTACAACAAAGAGTTATACAAACATGCATCCTGTCATAGGTACTTAAGGTAGTCTCCAACAGTTCACGTCTAGTTTTAAGTGATTAGTGATCGCTTTTATCTTGTTACTTGTCCCACGCAGCTGCAGACCGTACCGCGATGGCAAGGGGACGGCGGCTAAGCCGCTGTTTTGGCTAAATAACTAGTCTTGACTTCACGCCCGAAGCCGGTTTAACATAAATAGGTTTGGAAACGGCTCGTGGTTGATTATAAGAACCATAGAAGGGGATCAGGGTGGTCGTTTTTGAAGAATTTTAACAGAAGTAATTAATCTACTTGTCAATAAGTTTTTGTCAAAGAAATTTATTTTTAACAAGAACTAGCTTTTTTCGCCGACTGTACGTTTTGGTCTGTTACATGCTGGTCTGGAAGCAAAGAAAAAACTTAGACTGTACCAGTTGCTTCTCTTCCCGCGCAGATGGTAAAAGCCCATCAAGGAAATAGGCGAAATTCATAGGAATTATGTTATAGGCGATGCGGCTAGCAACCCATCATTATTTTGATTCCACTTTCCATCCGTATGCCCGCAAAATTTTCAAGTCAGACCTACTATAAATCAGCTTATACTAGCAGTGGGAAATATTAGGAAAAATTTTACTTGCAAGATATCAAATATATCTGGACACTGAAAAATTACTAGGTACACTCTACTACGTACTGTAGAGCTTGTGTAAGTAAACATTTGGCCGCCATCTTAAGGGCTAGTTTCACCGCCCTCTGTTAAGTTTCATTTATCTTAAGTGACAGTTATCTATGATGACATCTCTGTTTCGTAGTAGGGAATCATATATAACTGACACTTAACATAACTTGAACTTAAGTGTGACAATTTAAAACAGTAATATTTTAACATGCATTAGATTAATGCCGTAAGCATAACAAATCTATAAAAAATGGCTACCGTTTGGCCATTGCCAACGAGCATACTAATATGCACATTATTTACTGGCTCAGATCAATCAGGCTAACGTCATGTAGAAATCCGCCTTAGTACACCGTGTTATGCTAAATTCACCCTTGTGTCAAGAGTCATAGAGTTCAGTAGCTCCATCCGTCGCACGCGCAGGTCACGTGACACGTGGGAGCTTTCGCGAACGGATCTATCGATCAGTCTGCCATAGAATGTTATTTCGTAGAGGGTGCAAGTGTGTAATTTTATTAGTTTTTTTTTCTTGAAAGAATTAAGAAAGAATGAAAGAAGACATTTATTCTCTTTTGAAAGACACAAATCATACACACAATTAAAATATTTACGCAACATTTTACCTCCGGTTTAGCTCGCGTAAATCATTAAAACTGCCAATTGGGATTCCGGAATTAACAAAACCATGAAATTTACGAAAATATCATTGGATTTCCTGTAAATTACATCATCTGCAAAACACCTATTCACAAATTAAATGTCTCTTGTCTTAGCGGTTCACATTTTTGGAATTTACATGAATAAATGTTGATTTCGTGGGCATACTCGTATCGGGATGAACGCAACCTTTGAGTTATTCTAGACTCTACTCTAATCTAGAGATTCCGGGCCCCTATTTCACCAACTCGACAATTGTCGGTGACCATTGACAATTCAAAATGCAATGCGTAGTCAACATGAAGCCAACGGGCGTAGATTCTCGTCGATTTTGTAATGTATACAGAATTGTCACTTGACACCGACTGTCATGTTGCTGAAATAGAGGCCAGCTCCTACATATTTATGTATGCCAACATTCAAATCCGCCCAGCCATATCATGAAAGAACTTTAGTTGCCACCAGACGCGAAGCTTGTAGGCATAAACGAAACGGATTAGCGTCAATTTTGCCCCTTTGGTAGTTATGACACTTTATTCTCTGTAGCATGATCAGGGGGACTTACTAGATGTTAACTGATAAGCAGCTGCTAATGTGGGAAAGTAAATATTGGTTTAGAGTGTTTTTTAGCTAGATGTTAGATTTTATCATCCATTTTCTCAAATAACTTTGAAATTGTCTGTAACATTTTTGAGACCATCACAACAAGCAAGTCTGCAGAACCTATTCTTTTGCATTTGTAATTTCCCTTAATTCTAAATCCATTATTTATGTTAGACCATTTTTTTTTTTTTTTATATGAATAGGAAGGCAAACGAGCAAGTGGGTCACCTGATTGTAAGTGATCACCACTGCCCATTGATGTGTTCTCATCACAGAAATGCACATTGGGTATATCGGTATCGGTTCAATCGATATAATACGGCACTAATCGGATTGCACGGTCTGTAATGGATGATCTATTAGGTAATATACGACTTGATAATTCTTGCCCCCCATTTTATCTTAAACACTTGCTCATTTTCCACCCTATATCATAAAAAAAGCAAATACTTCTTCTTCTTTTTTAATATGGCCCCATCGATCGATGCGATGATTTTGCCAATGTCAAAGTAATAAACACAGTATTCAAAAATCTTGTGACAAAAATGTCGGCAACCTTCGGTTGTCCGGTAGAACACTTTCAAAAGACCGCTCTCCCCTGTCGGGCTCTTAGCCAACGGATAACGATATCCTTCAGAACCTGCCAGGAAATCATTAACCGATGCCCAGGGTGCACCGGACCAAGCACTGCTCTTCCCCTCGGACGGATCCAAAAACTAACCGTATCTCTTGACCACACGCGGAGGTAACCCGACTCGCACCCCTAAAATTCAAATAATATTTCACAATAAATTCTCAGGTCGAACATTCACAGGTCGTCCATTCTAGACCGTGCATTGTTTGCTACCGTACCTACTTACTTACACTAAATACGCGAGAGCGACCCGTACATATTTCTTAAGGTAAGCTTTTCGGAACACCAAGTTATCCTAAACAATTTTTAATAACTAAGACATTCGCAGGACCTACAATTAGCAAGCTTGTCATCCCATGTCAGGCTTGCCAAGACGTGGGTCCAGCAGTTTTTGCCCAGCGCTGGGCACCCATCAATCAGGCCGGTGACCTGTGAATGTCATTTTTTACCCGCTCCTATATTACGGCGGAGGCTGTCTTGTCTTATGAGGTAGTACAGAGGTTCCAAGATCAAAGGAATTCAGTTAAGGAATGCGCGATTATTGAGTCATCTTAGGTAAAATAATGTAACTAGGTATTCAACGAATCGGTCGAGCCGTTCCCAAGTGGGCAGCAACTCCGAAATTTAAATTTTATAAGTTGCGTCCCTTTCACTCGTATACGAATGACTATTAGTGTGAGCGGACCGACACGAAACGAACTTACATACATAAATCACGTTTTTAACCCTTACGGGGTATACAAAGCCTAAGGTAACAAGACCTAAAGGACACGTTTAGCATGATTGTGGGCATAGGTGGAAAGGGGAATCAATCGCATCGCCTATAATATGATAAAGTATAATTTCACTCGCTATTCATTCCATCTAAATTCTTCAAAATTCGTTTGCTATGAATGATTGAAAAGGTAAAGATAGGATGGCCAATATACATACTGATTTTTTTTTCACATCTGTGTTTATTTTCTAAAGCTACGGACTTAAAATTTAGCAGACAGAAGAAGGATTTTTTTGAAATTCACGCGGGATTTATATAAACAAGGTGTGCGTGAGCATTGCGAAAGATTAGAACAGTATATTCTTGAAGTCGTAAGGAGTAAAATAAAATACAAACCTAAGTCGAATTATGCATTTTTTAAATTCATTTTTTGAGTACGCTTCATTAATGTCAACCGTGCCCATAAAAAAAATATTTAAAAACGCATAATTCGACCTATGTACATATAACGATTTTTATTACTATTATGGCCTCAGGAATACACCGTTCAAATCTCTCGCAATGCTCACGCACGGCCTTGTATGTATGTTTTCTGCAAAAGTTTTCCTTGTATGTATCTACAGACCCCTGCAATTTGGCATCCACGTTCGCACTGCGAAGGTATTTTTCAAATTTCCCATGGGATAAAAGGACGGGTTAAAATATAAAGACTCCTCCTTATTCATAAGCGCTCTATAGGCTTCTGTTAACTTAGCAATCGTTTGTCCTTATCTGTGAAAGGTACATGTCAAAATAACAGATAAAGACAAACGATTGCTAAGTTAGCAGAAGCCTACAGAGCGTTTACGAATAAGGGGGTTAATATTTAACAGATAATGTTAATCGAGGATCACGTAGGTCCTTTAAGAAACAGCGGTGACACCATAGTGCTCCCGCAACGCCCACAGTTCATGGCCAGGAGGGAACTGTGTGTTTTTAGACGGTAGGCTTCTCCCCTCCTTCCATAGGGAAGGCAGCAGCGAGCTGGAGAGCCCGTCATACCCCCGTTGCTGCCCCGAGCGCGGGAATGCATAAGGCGCATTTTCCACACGTAAAAAAAAAGGTCCTTTAAGAAGGCATTGGGATGAAGGGGGTATGTCACTGTGACGTTATATTCGCGGGTAAAGTCGCGGGCACAACTAGTATTCATAAAACACTGCCCACGTGTCCGCGTTACACAGTGAGTGCTTTCATCGTCCGCGCCTAATAGTTCTTTATGAGAGGAATTCTCTGTGCTTAATGCGAGGGCCGGAATAGCCGTGAAATGGCGGGTGTTTTACAAATGTGCGTGCAATTTCTCCATTGAGTGCATCCATTACGTTGGAAGCAAGCTTGGAATTTGTCTGCGTGTTGATATTGAGAAGTATAGATTTATATATAGATCTAGTTCCAATTGCCAAACCAAATATAAAAACTGCATGGGTAGGCGACGGGTTAAACATACTCATTTAGTTAACGAATATTCGTATTTTTCGTATATATCTGCCCCAGTTGTAGATTCGGTTACCTGACTAGCTTCATAGCCGGGTTCACTAATCTAGTACCTATCCGATCGTCATCTACTTTCTGAGAAACTTTTCTAGAAACCGTTTACTTCGAAACTTAAACTGTTACCTACTTTTTTCAGCTCCGTGGACTGGCCAACAAATCTCACATTTCGATCTTCCCACCGCAATCACTGTGAGCTGTCCATATCCAATTTTATCCAATTTTTAATCAAGCTACCGCGACCGTGGACGGCGGGCAATATCTCAAATTATAGTGTTCGCAGATTATGCCGGGAGTTAGCTACGTGCCGGCTAGCGCGCCTGCGCAGCGTATATAGCTACAGATCTTTCAAACAACTAAAATATATACACCTCAAGGGAAGATACCTATATAGTATTTCATCAAGGGTGAACAGACATTTACTAGGCAAACGTGTTCCACCCTATATCACATCTATGCTTACCATCAGGCGGTTTGTGACAAAATTGCCTATTTCGCATAAAAAATCCTTCTGACAGCGTCTATATTAGCCGCGCCGTCTTTTACCAATTTGGGGTGACCGATAAAATAATAGATCGTCTGCAGGACCCTGGATACTAACACAGGGTGTTCAGTGAGAAAGAGGAGTCTGAATTTTTTTATTTATTTTTTATTGTATTGAACCGTGTACAATTGTGATAACATGATTAATATATAGAGAGAGAATAAGAGTGTTAAAATGTTTTCACTCGACACTCGTATGTTGGAGTGGTACAGATTTAAAAAGTAGCAGATCAGATACTCGTTGCATAAAAGTCGTAGTGCTTCCAAGTTTTTGAGCCAGAAAAGTCGCAACTTCATTAAAACAATTAGGCAAGTCTGGATTGAATCAAGTCTAAAGAGCATCAATACAACCTATCAAGGGGGCGTCAATTACTCGCGTGATTTGCATATAGGGAGAGGATATTAAAAATAAAATGAAACGTCTTTCATTTGTTTGTTTGTGTGAGATAAAATGTTTTTTTAAGTCATGCAAAAACAAAAGTTGTAAATAGATCTTGATACCAAAATGTTGCATGATTTTGGAACCCTTAGCGGAGTATAACGAAACCAATGGTAAAGAATGACCATCGATTTCCGATTGCTATGATCAATTGTACCATTTGTTCTTCTCTGCGCAACGCGAGGGGCTCGTTTCGAAGCAGGACGCACTCCGGCGCAGGCGCGCTATCGCAACGATTTACATAGAGCGGCGTAAAATTACGCCGCATTTCACGCGTAATTCGAGCCGTTGCAACCGCAATAGGAAACAATGGCTTCACTTACGCTATTACCGTATTTACGCGCTGATTGAAATCTGATTTTAATGCGAATGCTTTAGTTTGTACTCGTAGTAGGCGTTGTTGTGACCTTTTGAATATATCATGATTTTTTTTAATATTTACTCTGTCTTCTGTGCACAGTAGTTCTTTTTAGGGCAATGCGCCTAAAGGGTGGACCCGGACTCTCAGTCTTCCGGTCGTTGACCTTTTGGTACCAATGTTACAGGGCAAATATGTTTTGAACTGTAATAAGTTGATACTCTCATTCACAAAGACTAGAGTGCGTATACTATGTCCGTTATAGCAAACAGATAATAAAGATATGATTAAGTTAAAATTGTATGCAGAATATCTTAGGTTTCAAGAGTTTGAGCTGGGCGATTATGTGTTTAAAGGTCAATCAAGACTTTTTTAAATATATCGCGAAGATTTTTGTATTCATTATTACAAATTATCCGTTAGAAACTAAAAAAGAGAAATCGATATACCTATCTACCTATAAATAGAAGTTTATTTTTGTATTAACTGCGCATGGTAGCTATAAGGATAACACATGAATTGATCTTATCATATTACCTGTGTAGAGATTTTATTTTATTTTCAGACACAGGACTAAGGAGATAGGGTATATGTCAATTCTAACTAACCATAAATTTGATCGTAAATTACGTAGGCCTTTGTCATCGTTCAATTAATATCCGTAGCAAAAACTATGTAAAAACCGCTAAAACAGACAGTGTTTTTTCACGCGATGACAGGCCAATGTCAAGGGGCTTAGACAACTCCATTATGCCCGTAAATACCAACATAATAAAATTATTTGTCGTCAATGTCGCGTGTAATGTTGGCAATGGATCCTTCCACCACCACGTGTGCGATTATGCACGCTAGTGCACTAGTGACATTTAGTCACGTTACAAACAAGTGTCGTTAAGTTGGCAGTATCTGTTTTATTTGTTTTTTGGAGCAGTGTTAAAATGGGCAAAAAGTGCCTGCAATCAAACGAGCTGTAGTTTAACATTTTATTAATGGGAGAAATTTAATAAAATAAAACTAACCGTTCTATGTACACTTGTTTAATAACATTAGCGTTAATTTTGAATTCAAAGCCTTTTAAAAGCAAAGTTATATTATAACGTAAAATATAAAATTTTATTTATTGGTAATATTCTCTTCGACTTTAATTTTTACTTCTATTAATTAAATAATACTTAATGATTTGAGTTTATGGATGAAATGGACATAGGTTTTAATTGAAATTCTAGCTCATGTATCTAGTAAAAATAGTTTGTTTGATTTATGATTGTCTTCAAAACATCAAGCTTAAGATTGTCTAGCCTAGCAAGTCACACGAAATTAAAACCAATTAACAATTAAACTGAAGGTGTAAACACCAACTCGGACATTAAAACAGAAAACTTATTAATTTTATCTAAAAACGTAATTGGTAGAGTTTTGTGAAGGATGCTCCTGCGCCGCCCACCGCTTCCTGCGAATAACTTCCGGTGATGGCTATCGTTAAATTGCCGCATTATACGTTATTATTACTTATCATAGAGTATTAAGTCTAACGGAGGCGTCATATGCACTAATTTATACCGAACCCAAATCGACCCATTGATTGTTCTGTGACCAAATTGGACACACACACACACACACACACACATAAATTACGTTTTTATCCCTTACGGGTAGACAGAGCCTAAATCAATGACTTATAAGTTATAAGCGTGCGTAAGACCGTTTGATTATTAGGTAGTTTATACAAAACGACGAGATTGTCAATTTTCAAGCACTAAATAAATTTAATTTGACCGTTAGCTCAAATTTTGACAAGTAACGGATGAGTATGACCGCTGGTCATAGATTTTTTGGAAGAGAGATGTACCCGTCCCTGACATCTCCCGTGGGTTGAGTGCTCTAAGCTAATTACACAACCTGCATGGTCAGGCTTCATTTGGCATTTGATCATTACGATTATTTGCCCGTAATAATCATGTAGGCCAATAAAGATGGTTTAAAACGATGAACTTAATGGGTGTTCGGTAAACGTTTACTGCGGTGGGTCAACTGGTCGCGTCAAAACTTTACTACACTACATAAATAAATTATCGTTTAACGGTGTGATGAAAAACCGGTCAAGTACGAATCGGACCCCGTATCGTAAAATATTTAAATAAATAAATGATAAATAAATATCTTCGGACAAATTACAACAATTGTCATTGTTCATTTTTTTTAGTTTGCTCCAATTCGAAAACCATTTCGAGGAAAACCATCATTTATCCGATTTATCTTGTCCGATTGCAAAAATACCTACTTTATGATTGCAGATATTTTTGTAAAAGTACTTTGAACCTTTGTTTGACCGAACGACCCGGGTTTTAGACAGAATCGAGCATCGAATGTTTGCCACAAAAATGAAAAAAAAAGTTTAGCTATGGCAACTGTCACGTGTCACAATCAAATCGACAAAACCATAGACAAAGCCGTTTTTTTTATAGCCAGCCGAACGAAGGCGATTGGGATTCTGTCTAAATTCACGAATTATCAAACAGCGAAAAAATATTTATTATTAATTAACAAAGCTACGTAAAAGCATAATATTCAAATTAGTTGCTTGAAATAGTCCATTTTATCAAATAAAGGTGTTAAAAGCACAGCTTAAAAAAAACGAACAATGCCAATTGACCCAGCCCCAAACTAAGCAAAGCCTGTACTATGGGCACCAGGCAACGGATAAACATATACTTATATAATGTAGATAAATACTTACTTAAATACATACAACATCCAAGACTCGGGCACAAACATTCGTATTCATCATACAACTGTCTGCCCCTACCGGGATTCGAAACCAGGACCTCTAGCTTCATAGTCAGGGTCACTAACCACTAGGCCATCCGGTCGTCTAAATTTCCTTAGTATTTTCTGTAAAATACGTCTGCTGCGCAAATCATGTATCAAAAAGAAAGGGACGCAAAAATAACATATTGAAAACTTCGTTTTAGAACTCAAAAGTGCGCCATGTGTTCCACAGCAAACTCGCCAGGGGGTCTATTCAGGGTGCAGAGACAACTGTAGCGAACACTAAGATTACGAGGGGGCCTATAATAGGACCCCGCGGTTTTTAAATTTGTCGAAAGTTGCGGAGCTGTGTTTTGAAAAGTGGGTAACATACGTTATAGGTAGACAGGCATGTATGTTGCCTATAATTTGTTGTCTATAATTAAAAAACAACATCTGCACAAAACTAAAGGGGATTCATCTTTACCTATACCTAGTAATTACATGATATATGTACGCTCTATTGTGGCTTTTACTATCTGGAATTTTAAACTTACACTTTCTCGGTCCCCCGTTTAATACTCCTCTCATCTACTCAAAGGTTAACTGGTAGAGATCCCTTATAGGGATAAGTTCGCCTTTGAGCATATATAAATTTTATTTTTATTTTTTTGTCAATTGTATCTGTTTCTTTATATTTGTACAACAAAGCATTTACTTACTTAAACTTATAATCACTGTCATCAACATTGGAAATGTTTGTCAAGCACAGAGAAATACAGAAACGTTAACAGAGGTTTTCAGTGGAACTAATCCATACCCCTCGAAACAATTCTGAGAAAACTTGTATGTTGAATGGCAAAATACCGGATAGCCTAGTGGTTAGTGACCCTGACTATGAAGCTAGGGGTCCTGGGTTCGAATCCCGGCAGGGGCAGACAGTTGTATGATGAATACGAATGTTTGTGCCCGAGTCATGGATGTTGTATGTATTTAAGTATGTATTTATCTACATTATACAAGTATGTTTATCTGTTGCCTGGTACCCATAGCACAAGCTTTGCTTAGTTTGGGGCTCGGTCAATTGGTGTAATTTGTCCCAAGATATTTATTTTTTTAAAATAAATCCAATTTTCTTTGAAGATAAACTCAATTAATCAACGGTTCGTAACCCCGAAGGCTAGATAACCTTTTAACCGTGTAGGTAACAGGATGGTAACAGGTAGGCGGGATGGTTATAATCTGTAATCGTTCGACAAACCACTGCAAGGTCTGCAAGGGTGAGGCGAAGGGCGGGTGCCCGCTCAGCCCTGAAATGAGTTCGCAGTAGGTTGGGGCGGCAATGCTAGCGGGGAAAAAGCAAACGCGACAGGGAGATCTATTCGTTAGGACCATTCCTGCATTTTAACAGCGTGAGTGCAATTTTTTTTTTTTATGTTAGGTAGGCCAGACAAACGAACTAGTGGGTCACCTGATGGTAAATGATCACCACTGTCCATAGACACCCGCAGCGCTTTACGCGATGCCAGTGCGTTGTCGGCCCTCATAAATTTCAATCGCAGTTAGTGTGCAGTTATAGCGACTGCAATAGAAAATGTACGGGAAGCAGTTGGCAGTATGGGGGAATTTAGTAGCTTTAGTCTATTGACAGTATAAATACGAACTAGTTTTAGTGTAAAGATTACAGGAGCGTTGTTTTAATCTTTCATCGTTTCGTTCGTAAATCTTTTAGTTGATCCAGTGAAGTAATCACTGATTTTAGGGCTCTCGGTCTATAAATTTTATTATTATAATCAAAAACTGACTTTATTTACTTGGAGTATTTATTTTATTGGAAGTCGAGGCTTAAAGTTGCTAAGTAAAAAATAACAATAAAATCAATGTTGTTACTAGTATTAAGAACCTAGCTTCTGACATACGATAACCACCATTGCTAAATAATACCACGTAAAATAAGGCCCCGCGTACACTGCCACCACACGCCCTAAGGACGGCCCTGTTTAAATTTGGATAGGATTTGACGTGTTCGCGGCACACGCTCCCTCCGGACCCGTCTAGGATGTCCCATGTCGTGGGGCGTTATTACAACGGTGACCTATTTGGTTATAGTTCAGCTGCCGCTAGTTTCAAGTATCTATTTCAGTAAAACAGAAAGTATTCATTCTCCCTGAAGCATCCCCATTTTCATTTGAGCTTTTCTATCCATTACAACGCCCTATTTGGTGTAAACCTTCGGGATAGCGATAATCGAATTCTTTGCAGACGAAGTCGCGGGCAACAGCTAGTCTGCTATAAATAAAAGTAGCGCTTGGTATATACTTATTCTGTACAGACATTATTAAAATGTTGCAATGTATTTATGTAGCTGTCGCAACTGCCGCATTCCAAGGGAACGTAGCGTCAGTATAAATGAAGCAAGGAGTGACATTGCTAAGCGGAAACATGAGCGAAAAATTAATGATAGAATAGCGAGGGAAATAAGAAATTAATTAATAATGTTTGTAGCCCAAGCACTCTTAGAAACTACAGAAATAGTGAGTTTCTCCCGTTATGGTTTTAGCACCTTAACCAAACCACCATAGGAAATTGACTAATAAGTTGAGGCGATAAGTTGTTAAAGCGTGCAGAAATTAACGCTGACTCTAATTAAGTGTATGATGGCTGAAAATTGCTTTGAGATTCAATTTGGGCTTCTAAATTTTCCCGTGACACAATAAGATTGTATTGAAGTCGTTTTTCCATTACGTAAGTATTGTGCGCAATCTGTACGTTTCCATGGCAACTTTTGTAAAGAACACATATTTCCTGCCATGAAAAGCGAAATAGGTACATATCTTATCTTAACATATAAAAAATATAAAACACACATACACATACAAATCACGTCCATATCCCTTACGGGGTAGACAGAGCCTGAGGTAACAAGACCTAATAGGGCTACATTTAGCATGATTTAGCAAAGAGGAATCAAAATAGTGATGGGTTGCTAGCCGCATCGCCTATGACATGACTTTTAAGACTCGCCCATTTCCTCGACGGGCGTTTACCATCTGCGCGGGACGAGAGGCAACTATATTAAAATATAAAATGCATGAACAAATAAGTTCTTGGGGGACTTAGACGGAATCCAGCACAGAATCGTTCAAAACAGCCACGGAATCGGTAATGTTGAGCGTGTTCTGCGAACATGTGCGAAACTGAAAGCCTACAAACATAACATAAAATTTACGAGTTAATGACGGTATGGCCAAAATAAAACTGAAACATAAAAATAGTGATTTGACGTGGGCGACGACGTTTTGTACGTAATATGTTCCAATAGGAATAGGGATACCAACCGATATCTAGAAACGGACAGCTAAACGTTATAACAGCTATCCTCCTTAATAATAGCTGCTCTTTTTTCTAAAAAAATCGGAAATTATCCTCACACTAACCCTATGGCCGTCGGCAAAAAACCGCTGATAATAGTAAGACTATTTTATCGGTTTTTATCGGTTACCGATTATTTTAATCGGGCTCGACCGGGTGTCCGTCTGTCGGTAATGGTCGTAATCGGTCGCTAATCGGTGCACAATTTACGAAATTGTCGATCCGTGTCGACGACCGATCCGACCATCATCGATACTTCGTCGATACATTAGTGTTGCGGTTCGTGTTGTCGATGCATACTTTTTGCGATCTGGTCAAATTATTGAGTTGTAAACTGTGTTTGGGATAAGCGTGCTGTTTTTGAAGATACACGTACATATGTTACATATTCGACGCAACTACAAAAAAGTACCCCGCGCGAGATCCGACGGTGAGGAAACGGGGGGTGTGCCGCGCCCGCACCCCACACGTCGCTTCATACCCCGCTCTCGCCCAGTGACAGAGTTGGGATTGACGTGACATGTGACATCATTCAAAGATCTCGTAAATTTTCAACCATTTCAGCAGCGATATCACTGTTAATTTGTTACTTAAGATTCCTTAAAGCTCGCACGCATTGCACTTAAGTTATTGTTAGTAGGTAGAAGGCTATAGGCAGAATATAATTATAGGTAAAGTGAATTTACGTGGCTAAATCATTTAGCCGCCATTCACTACAAATTAATATTAAATTGAAAATATATCTGCCATCAAACAGCTGCAGGATAGAGCTATCGACGTACCAACCGCATTATTTGTAAAATTATAGAAAAAAGTTGTAAAATTGGCAGCAAACCGCCGTCTAACCCCTGCATCGATCAATCGATCGTGTGCCACGTAATTGCGCGCGCGCCGGTCCGAGCCCGCTCCATTATGTCATTATACTCTACCGACCGAAACAATAGATTTTACCACCAACCCAAATACAACTCTACCACAATTTACACAAAATCTGAAAAAGCCTGCACAAGCTTCGAAGGTTAGGACCATTATTTATTAAAAAAGTGAAGTAATTGAACAATTGGAAGCCTTGTTGGTACGAAATTTGAGTTCAAAATTGGTTGTGATTAGGATAAATGATTATCCGGAAGAATGAATTTAGTAGTGATCACTGATCAACCTGTGGCGCAGATATGACGTCATAATGTCACGTGACTTCATGCAGAACTTTAGGAACAATGCTACTCCTTTAAGGTTCGGCCACACCAGTGCATAAACGACGTCGACAGTGCGTTTACGCAACAAAATGTATGAAGAAACGGTGAGAGAACGTGACGCATGCGACACGTCACTGCGTATACGCAACAGTGTGGTCGCTCCTTTACTCCAAGACGCATGGTTAAGGTTCTATTAGTCTAATAATCGTTTGTCTTTATCTGTTACTTTGACATTGGCCCTAGTTAGACACAGGCTCAACATTTACTTATTATTATAACCATAAAAGGATGTTAAATACCACATAGAAAAGTATAATCATAATCATAATCATAATCATTTATTTGCATAAAACATGGTAGTGAAAGCAATCGAAATTCAGAGTCGTTGTAATTTGGCATGTGGTTTTCTTTTTTTTCTCAATCCGGCTGAAAGGCCCTGGCCTGAAATAAATAAAAAAAACCGTACCTTTGTACTTGGGCAGTAACTATTCTGCTGACTCACCTCTCCTTGGACCGTTTACTGTCCAACTGAAGTTCAGACCGCAACCTCCAACGTGATGTCACCCCGCAATTTTATGGGGTATGAACTTGTCTGGCTCTTGTGCGGCTGACCGCAGCCCTGCTTTGAGCGCGCCGCGAAAGCCATCAGATTGACAACAGAAATTCTTTTTTCGAAATTTACACAAGAATGTCTTTTTTGATTGCCTGTTGTAAGTTGCCAGGTACTTGAAATTAATGCTCTCGTTGTAACTGGCTGTTTTGTAAATGATGTTACGTTAGGCGTTCTTGCACAGAAATTTGATTTTCGAAGCTCGTTTCTTGCCGTTCCGTTCACACTAATAGTCATCAATTTGAGAGGGAGAGGGATGGTGTCATATTCTCCTGATTTACTACTAACTCAGAGTTAAGTAGTGTCAAAGCGGATGGACCAGTCATCTCTAACCCAGTTCAATTTTTTTATACGACAAGGAAGGCAAATGAGCGAGTGGGAGCAGCATCACTAGGGAATTACAGAAACATTGCCAGCCAGAATTAATAGAACACCTCATGAATGTGCCAGTAATTTCACTGGTTGTCTTACTCTCCACGCCAGAACACAGCAACGCAAGCAAGCAAGTCGGAGGTAAGATTAGCGAGTAAGGCGGTGGTATTGATTCACACGGATTACGAGGTTCTACCACCCCCAAAACCCTAGACCGTACAAACGACCCTTAGGGTACGATCATATAGATAAAATGAAATATTGATGACGTCACAGAAAGCGTTTTCCGACTATTAGTTCGGTTTGGTGGTGGTAGGAATCATGTTATAGGCTATGAGGCTAGCAACCCATCACTATTTTGATTCCATTTTCCACCTATACGCCCACAATCTCAGGCTCGATCTGTCTACCCCGTAAGGGATAAACACGTGATTTGTGTATGTGTATGTGTGGGTGGTGGTAACCAAACAAAATGTTTTGTTACATTATTTTTGTACAGTATCTACTAATTAATTATTAGCTCTTTCAATATTTCCAACTACGTGTTCTTACTTTTACAAATTGAATTATACCTTAGCGCCGTGGAATTAAATTTACATGGAATGTGAACAAAGATAGAATATGTCTAGTACTCAGTCATTGCTTCAAAATACTTAAATAATAAACCTCACTAAACGTTAGGGTAAAATACTTGTAAGTTGACATGTAATCATGACGAATGGGCTATAAAAAAAGTTGGCGTTAAATGAAACGCGAAATGGTTCTCTTGAAGCATAGCTTGTCAGGCGGACAGGCTAATTGCTGCTCCGAGAAGGTAATTAGGAACTAAGACTGACTTTTATTCGTCTCGCGGACGTCAACCCGTCATGTAATGGGACTATACCATGTGTATTTACCCTAGAAGGTATTTTAATGATTTTTACTTTGGTTTCTCGGAGTTTTGCTGTGGGAACTCGATTTGAAATGTATTCCTCTTTACGTGAAACTAAAAATACAGTATAGGTATAATAGTAGGAAAAACTTTTCTAAACGCGATAAGCCAATAAATCTAAAGATTACATCATTTTCAGTTTATATACTTCCCACTGCTGGGCACCATAGTCTTCCCCAAAGATTGAGAGAGCTTGAATTACACCTCACAAGCCCAGTGTGGATTGTTTGCACGTTTCCTCGCGATGTTTTCCTTCACTGAAATGATCATGGTAAAATTTCGCGCATTGAATCTGAATAATTCGAATCACAAGGTGCGAGCCCGGACTCGAACCCACGACTTCACCTAAAGGTGAAGTAACTAAAGTTAGTAATCATCCTTAAAAGCAAACCTTTTGTCCTTTGAGTCATGTATGAATGAATATTTAAATGTATTCAAACACATTTATGAGACATAATTGTGAACCAAGTATTTTAATAAGTTTCATTCAATACAAGAAAAATACAATAAATAATCGCTCAATCCGAAACAGGATGATCAGAACCCTTTACTGAATCTCTCTAAGGCTCCAAAAATTTCACACACTTTTTTCCATGTAACCTTTTTCTATAAACAATAATGACTTCCGAACCCCGAAAAGGAACAAGACCAGAGTTAATCCGAGCTAAAAACTAATCAAGCCTATCTGAAAATGAAGTAACAAAAGGCTAAAAAACAAATGAATGGGCGGCGTGCGCGCACCATACCATAAATCATCGGAGGAACCGAAGAACCGAACCTGTGTTCCCGAGATTTTAATAAACATGAGGCAATGTCGGTGTATTCATTCATGAATTCTTTTTTTGTTATTTTAATTACGAGGTCGTGTGAACGGTTTTGCTTCAGCGTTCGGGTGGTTCGGGGTATCTCCTGCCTCTACTTGTCTCCTTCGGTAGCTCATCACTCTCTAGAAAACTTTTCACAAATGCATCATTCGATAAAGCTTTATCATCCGCTAATTTCTAAATTTAAAAAAGAATCCAAAGCTAGGTTTGGTTAGGTTAGATTTATAACTTTTGAAAAAATAATGTATAAGCAGACAATAAACGTTTGTTAAATTGCATCGTAGGTATACCCGCACATATCTGCGAAGCAATTCAATGGTGTGTGTGAAGTTCCCAATCTGCGCTGGGCCCGCGTGGGAACTATAGCCCAAGCCCTCTCATTCTGAAAGGAGGCCTGTGCCCAGCAGTGGGGCGTATATAGGCTGGAGATGATGATGGTGAAATTTCATCATTTGTGAAAATATTTGCATCTGTAATAAGATTTTTAGCTAGTGATAATAAACCATCTGCTTCCTTTGGAATCCGTACCTAACCTATAAAGTAGTTACAGTCTTTTAACAACTCCTCATTGGTGAATGTTACAGTTGAAATAATTGCAAAATCTGATCATATTTAGAAACATCCAAATAAAATCCGTTTGCTATACTGGATCACGTCAGTTCTTTTTAAAACAGGTTTCATTAGTCTTAGTTTCCGCTAGTTTGTACTAACAGTTCTTTCAAAACTACCACATCTTAAGAGATAATAGCAAGTAAATTTGACAAAGCCATCATTTTTTTATTTTTTACTCTATCTAAAGAATAGTACTTTTTCAATTTACGAATAGCCATTGTGGTTTTTAATACAACTTGAATTACAAAAGCACTCTGAAGCCCAGACACTTATGAAACTGAATATTATGAAATGCTTCATAAGCAACAATTGCTCAAGCTTTTACAGATATGTATTCACTTCTTAACAAAAGCGAAAACAAAACTCCAACCCACACTTTTTGCGTCATATTGAATCCGTTCTCTTCGATTTCAATTTAATCCTAAATAGTCACGTTCTTGAATATTACCTTTAATTTATCTCCGTACATTATATGGCCAGTACCAGTTTAAAAAAAGCAAGAATGTCTATGGTGCGGTAGGCGGCGCCTGCGTAGCTAATTATGGGGTGCGCGTACGGCTCCTTGCCGCTTGACTCTATGGTTATCGCACATCTATATCTGAGGCTTAGTAATTTTAAGGCTATGGTTAAAAGTAGCGGGGTATGGATACGTCGACTAAGGTAAAGGTTTTACGTATACCGAAGTAGGAGTAGGTAAATTATCTTCTAAATATTTTTTTTTGAAGACTCACCAGCCAGTTACATCTGTTTTTAGACGCAAGAGCACAAAGCAGTGCTGACTAATTTTACTAATTTTTAGTGCTAGTAATACGAGTCAGGATAAAATTAAAGTGCCCATTTAAATGAGATTGACCGGTAAAAGCTATCCTATGTGAACCCGTCCGTGTGATACCTCACTCTAAGGCTGTGGCGATTAGTGGTAACTGCAAATATTTGCACAGAAAGTGATTCATAGCCTTTAGCCACCAGAGTTCTTGACAAAAAAGTCTCAATACCTATTAATAATATTATACAAG
The DNA here is from genome assembly GCA_932294345.1 of Pandemis cinnamomeana. Taxonomy (NCBI): domain Eukaryota; kingdom Metazoa; phylum Arthropoda; class Insecta; order Lepidoptera; family Tortricidae; genus Pandemis; species Pandemis cinnamomeana. The sequence continues at coordinate 5,380,537 of OW028720.1, forward strand.
TTGTGTGGTTGTCTTATTTAATTAATCTTGTACATGAAGTGATGCGCTGGGAGACAATCAACAGGTATATATTGTCAAACGGCAAAAAATTGTTGTACCGTCTTTTGTAAAACTACCTTCCTAGTTACGATAAATTGTGCGCTCCTAGCGCCATCTGTCAATTTTTGCCGTGTGACAATATGCTTAGTGCAAATTTTCGATCACAATAATCTCGAACGCGTTTGCATCAAATTGGAGCCGCTAAATTTTTAGTAGTAAATGGGACGCTTACGTGAACACGTTAAAGAATTATTTTTGTGAGAATACTGAGTGTCTTGTTCACGCTCACACTTTCGAGACGACTATCAAAAACGTATACTATAAGTTTACGGACATCAAGAATGAAGTTGTTTGGGACAGACATAACCCTACGAAAGTATTTGCAGCACAAATACTACTGGCAAGCATATTTCGCTATCGATACACTTCAGAGCTTTTGACACTTCATGCAGTTTGCGCGTCAAAATATTACAGAAATAGCAGAGCAGAAATAAGATGAACACGCCGTATAAATATCATAAAACTTTATAAACATGAACCTACCGTTTATTTATTACAAAACCACGGTTTCCCATGATGGGCGTGCGCAGGCAACTTATAATTACAACAGTAGGCGGGCTTCCTTACTGACATGGAGTTTTTACAGGCGCTCATTAGATGGTGGTACCGCTTCGGAAGGTTCTATCTACTGTAGGGTGTTATTAACCTGATAGCGTTTAAGTTATAGGTGTCTAGTGAGATTCTCATGATTTAACTAGAAACCAAGTCTGTACTTGAGTTTCCAAGTACTTGGACGAACGGGAAAAGCTTTACTCGGGGATGGGACCAAGTTATGTTGATTTTTCGCCCTCAAAAATTTCTACACAGAAAAAACATCGAATATAATAGAATGGAATAGAAAATAATTAATTATTTGTCATTTCTGTGTTACAATAATGCCTTTGAAAAGGTGTGTGCTTCATGCAAGAAAGTAGTTTTTTAAAAGTTTATGAATAAAGTAGTATACATATAATAAAGGTTTGCCAAAAGTTTGTGAAATATTAATTTTGTGTAAATGTTTGTTAATGAAATAATTGGATCCCTGAGCAAGTTTATATATTGCTTAATGATTTGAGCATGTGATCAGTTGACCATAAGGTCGGTTCGTCTTCCTAGTAGGCACATACTTATACCTTATCTTAGTTGACATAATGAATAGAGTGCGTGGTTTAACTCTTGGCCACGACTAGCCAATGGCGATATCTATTTACCTACCTCCTTTCTAAACACTTCGTGCTCTGAGAGGCGGGGCCGCAGAAGTCACATAACATGACCATAAAAACTAACCCATTGAAACAGTAGATTAAACTATGATTAAATTTTATTTCACATAAAAAAACCGAATAAAAGTGGGATGACCGAGCGATTCTTCGGGAGTGTGGGAATGAGGAGGAAAAAAGATTCGTGTTGAGATAGCGGGTGAAGGGTTCTGTATGTGACCGTCTCTTTAGATATTTGATGAATTATTGAAAAGTGTAGGTCTAATACTTAAAATACCCGGCCACAAAGATCGTACAACGGTCTTCTCGGTTGATTTCGGCTTCGTAGAGCGTTGTCTCGCTCTAACTTACGTGCCGCCAATTGTCTCTTTCCAAAGACCGAAGTCCAAATCTTTATGGCCGGATTGCTTTGCCTTACCTCCTATTTACTACTTCATATTTCAATACATATATCTCGTATGTACGTATGTATATATGTATGTATGTATATGTATGTATGATCGATCAGGATAAGGTTGGTATGAAAATATTTTTTTTTAAATGAGCTGCAATGGGTGCTGTCGCCGGCAACGGCTAGTAACTAATAAGCCGGGAAAGCTAAATTATTAAAAACAACTCGGACAGTATCAGTAGGTAAGTACCTACACAAGACAGCGTTAGTTGCGGATACAGCTGTGCTGATTTACTTTTAGAAAGTCCATAATAATCGATTAACTGAGTTCTAAATGAGATTTTTTGCAGTTTGCATAAGAGCTTTGTAGAGTAGAATTAACTACGCAGCTTTTTCAATTATTAAAGCGCTCTGTAAAAGACTGCAGATAGTAAAGAGTGAATTGATTAAGGAACTCAAGACTTTTCAGCCTTACAAAAAAATAGTGCAATCTCATAACTTTCAAACAACACACACACACAAATCACGTCTTTATCCCTTACGGGGTAGACAGAGCCTAAGGTAACAGATACCTTCAGGCCACGTTTAGCAAGATTGTGGGCGTATAGGTGAAAAAAAATGAAATCAAAATAGTGATGGGCGCCTATACCATGATTCCTATGATTTTCGCCCAAACACGTTAAAACAAAACAAAAACGTTTCTCACAATTTTCGTAAATTTGAGCTGCTGTTAGTTTAACATTTGTTTTGTCTTTGTCTGACACTGTGATATTCACCTTTGCCATTCGCAGACAAAACATGTGATAATAGTTTCGTAACTTCTACGAATGGTTAGTATTTACGATGTCTCTTAACTGAAGAGCTGTCTTTAACCTTCAGGTACGGGGTCGACAAAACCCAGGGTAACAAGACCTGAAGGCCATATTTATTTTAGCCTGAATTTAATTAACATACCAAATGCTGTGCGAGCCTGCACTTTTATTAAGGGCCGGCTACGCACCCGCACCTTCGTATGTTATTGGATGTCCATGGGCGGCAGTGATTGTTTTCCTTCAGGTAACTGGCATGCTCGTTTGCCTCCTATTATAATTATAAAAAGACCTTTATTTAAAAAATCGCCCCAAGAATGACACAAAATTACACGTTTTTTCCGTTATTATCAAAATGAACTCTTCCAAGATGATGACATACCCACAAAAATTATAACATTGATTTATATTAATTACAGTAAAAAATTAGTAAGATTATACCATTTGCATAAAGGTGCGGCCTCAATGCCCGCGGCGGTCGGCGTTTATAAGGTAGCGTTCCACCCGCCCTCGCTCGAGGCAAACGGTCGTTTCAACGCTATACCTTCTAATTTATATTACAACCATCTTGATGGGCTTTGCATATTTTTAAACTTTATGGACGATAGACTGGAGTTTATGTTTTTGTAAAAAATACATACCTGCGGTATATGAGAACTTTTGTTTTGTACACCAATTTAAGAATAATTTTTCGTTTTAAATTTATGTATTAGCGATGACGATTCTCAATGCCAGCAATTGGTTTTTATTACAACAAATGCAATTAATTATTTAATCAGAGGTACAATTACGTCACAGATACCTACTGTGTTTAAAAAATCTTCGATAAACTGTCTTGATACCCGTTAGAAGTATGACTAAGTACCTACTTTAATCTATCACAAAATGCAAAACTCTTAACTGATTATGACAATGAACAAAAAAAATTTTGCTTGCTACTCCGCTACTCACTGAGTAGCGGAATAGCAAGGTAAATATTTTTTGTTCATTGAAATGGACCTCTGCAAAGTAACGCCTAATTCAATAAAATGATTATGATAACTCTTTTCTTTCCTTGTCACACATAAGCTTGCGTTAAATTTTAATCAAAGACTACGTAAAAGTGCTTAGCGACACTCTTTTCAGAATGTCCAAGTACTTTCTCCACTACTATACCAATCTCCGCGGCGCGATACCGCGGTTGCCGCGGGCGCGCTACCGCGGTCCAACCGCTGTTATTATCTGGAAGCGGCCGCCCCCGCTCGCGGGGCATCGTGTGAGCACGCCTTAACATCTGGGGCTGAAGAAACAGTTTTAAGTTAAGCAAGTATTTATAAATGACTGATTCTGCCCAGAATATATAACTCTCCTATGTCATTTCCCGGGCCTGAAACTATATCTACACCAAATTTCAACTCAAGCATAACAGACAGACAGACAGAACAAGATTAATTACAGCGTTAACTCTATTTTTATTTTAAATGATGCAAATTTTTACTCACTGATTTCGAATGGCACAAAAATCGGATCACAGGGAACAATTTGCAAACGAATAATCATCGTCTAACATTTGAACTACTATACCAGTAGAAAACAATGAATCCACATGCATATTATACATACATACATAAATCACGTCTTTATCCCTTACGGGGTAGACAGAGCCTAAGATAGTAATACCTTAAGGCTACGTTTAGCATGATTGTGGGCGTACAGGTGGAAAGGGGAGTCAAAATAGTGATCACCTATAGAACATCACCTGTAACATTACTTTTAAAATTTTCACCCATTCCCCCGATGGGCTTTTACCATCTGCGCGGGGAGAGATGCAACAGCATGGAACATTTTATGCATTTTTAATTTTCACTAGCTTGCTAAACCTCTTGTTCTGTAAAATGGGACCGCCGTTGTTCATTGGGGACATCATCTAAATCCTACATTAATTTTCTATGACGATCGTGTGTAAGACAGAATGCGAAAGAACTATGTATCAGAAGTTTCTTCTCTATCGTGTACAAAGCATTCAATATCAAGATTTCAATATTAACTTAACCGGATTACGAAAACATAATGGAATAAGCGACAAATAAATTAACAATGCCCGTCGTAACGATCTATGGCCTTACCTCCCAATTTAGCATGAACCAGAATAAACCCACAACCCTTAGTGATGCCAGCTTTAGGTAGACTGGTTGCTGTTGTATTAGTTCTTTTGGCGAGTCAGGAGCGAGTTTTGTTTCGTGATAATTTCACAGAGCACCCGAGGGGATGTTGAGGACTTTTTTTCGTGAAACTGTAGCCACAGCAATCTGGTTTGGGAAACTAATAACTAATAAAGTTACTTTGGTGAGTTTAGTTGTTTCGGCATGGGAGTTGAGGTTACTAGGGTTCCCTGCTATAATAATCCGTGGGCTGCCCTTGGTTGTTACGGCTAAAGTTCCATTGTGTCCGTCTGTCTGTCAAAGGGATCTTTTGAACAGTTAAGTTGACAGTGGTGTGAGTCTTCCTCATAAACGCAGTCACCCCCACAAAAGGTCTTTTGGAAGGGCGGAAACTAGTCCGTAGTAGTAGGGTAGTTGGTTTCCTTTTCTACCTATACCCCTTTAATCATGCTAAACGTGGCCTTAAGGTTTTGTTACCTTAGGCTCTGTCTACCCCGTGAGGGATAAAGACGTGATATTATGTATGTGTATGTATGTGGAAACTAGTCGAATCGGAATTTAGTTGATCCTTCGCCATATACTTTTGATTTGCGTGCGTACCTACTGTATAAAAATAAGAACAAATGATTTAAGATAATTCATTTTCATGAATTTGAAACTTAATTTAGGTTTTGTTACCTTAGGCTCTGTCTACCCCGTCAGGGATAAAGACGTGATATATGTATGTATGTATGTAAGGAAACTTTTTTAAATTCCATTGGCAACGGCAACAATTGCTTTATTTATTACTTCGTCTGCAAAAAAATAGTTTATCAGTATCCCGCGGGAACTATGCGATTTTCCGGGATAAAAAATAGCCTATGTGTTAATCTAGGGTATCAGCTATCTCCGTTCCAAATTTTATCCAAATCCATTCAGTAGTTACGTGAAAGAGTAACAAACATCCATCCATCCATCCAAACTTACAATCTTTCGCGTTATTTAATATTACATACATACATACATAAATCACGTCTTTTTCCCTTACGGGGTAGACAGAGCCTAAGGTGACAAAACCTAAAGACCACGTTTAGCATGATTGTGGTCGTATGGATGGAAAGGGGAATCAAAACAGTGATGGGTTGCTAGCCACATAGCCTATATAACATGATCCCTAAGATTTTCACTCAATCCCTCGATGGGCATACCATCTGCGCGGGAAGAGAAGCAACTGGTACATTCTATGTTTTTTCTTTGCTCCCAGACCAGCATGGAAGAATATTATAATACTAGCTTCTGCCCACGACTTCGTCCGCGTAGAATCGGAAATTTCATACAAACTTTCATCCCCTAGGTAGAATTGATCAAAATCCTTTCTTAGCGGATGCCTACGTCATAACGTCTACCTGCATGCCAAATTTCAGCCCGATCCGTCCAGTGGTTTGGGCTGTGCGTTGATAGATCACTATGTCAGTCAGTCAGTCACCTTTGAGTTATATATATTTAGAATAGATTAGTAGTATTTAAATATTAAAATTGTGAAGTGGCCAAGCCCGCCTTAATGCCGCTTACATTAGTTGCCTGAAGTCCTTTACAGGACAACCCTATAATTTTATAAAACATCGTCTATGTAAATGTTCGTGACAAGAACAATAATCAACGTCCACTTTCTATCTAAACCACACAGTACTTACGACAGGAGACGGCGCACGAACTTTCCATTGCTAAAAGCATGACAGCTAACGCCACATTGCTCATAAGAAATGTTTAATCCTAACTAATATTATAAATACGAATGTGGGTTTGGTTGTTTATTTGTTATGCATAAAATTCATCGTGATAAAATTTGGTACAAAGATAGTTTGAGACCCTGGGAAGGACATAGTATAGTTTCCATCCCGGATAATTGTATAGTTCCTGCGTGCGCGTGATAAACGAATTCTCCGCAAACGAAGTCGCAGGCAACAGCTAGTAGGTAAGAGCAGATAATCTAAAGGCGATTCCCGTCGTAAGTATTTCGTAATATAAACAGAAGCTGGTTTCCAGTATCCTAAGGCTATCACTAGTGAACTTTTTATCCTTAAACCAAAGCTACTTAGAGCACAGCTGCGGGATAATGCTTGGTTTCGCACACCTACAAACCTATATTATAGAGACTGTTGGCAATTCTAATATTTCGTTTTTTGAAAGCTAGGTATCACTGACTGAATCTTGAAAAAATCTCAGTCTCCAGATTTATGCGCTTTGGGATGGAAAAGGGAAAGCGCATCACTCGAAAGCTACCATTAATAAAAAAGCTGAAATCTGTGTAGTCCTCGCTTCAAAACAACTTGATACATTTTCCAGTAGTTGAAAAGATTAATTAAGTAGAGTTGTAGTTTTCATCGCTCATTCATTCATTTTTTTTTCTCATCACTATTCTGATTCCCCCTCCCACCTTTGACTCAAGTGAGAGGATATGGTGGCAAACAGCATTCAATTGCAAATTTCGATTTTTATACACTTCTACGTATTTATGTAATCCAGAGTAATAGTGGCGTAGCTTGGCCTAGTAGACGGGTACCTACTATAGCCGTTTTGTTATTGCCATGCTTACAAAACTTTGCTTACACTTTATTGTTTTTAGGTATTATTTTACGTAGTATTGACCAGTGATTGACTTTGACGTTTGGCAATCTCGGATCTTTCTTAGCCTGAAGTCAATTTCGCTACGCTCCGAACAGCTATACATTATACTTTGATCACAATTTTTTTTTTTTATATGAATAGGAAGGCAAACGAGCAAGTGGGTCACCTGATGGTAAGTGATCACCACTGCCCATAGACACCCGCAACCCCGGAGGGGTTGCAGATGCGTTACCAACCTAGAGGACTAAGATGAAATGCCTCTTCCCCCGCTGTCTTACTCTCCACACCGGAACACAGCAGTGCAAGCACTGCTACTTAGCGGCAGGATCTCTAAGTTTATAGCTAAAATATCTTAAATTATTACAATACAATCCCTTGTCGCTGATTTTTATGAATTACTGGAAACCATTATAATATTATTCTCATAGACGCCCGAGTTCAGACAATGACAGATATAAATGCAAATTTGGGGCGTAGGCGTGGCAGAGACGACGGCCCCGCAAAAAGATGTTGTTATGAAAAATAACAGTTTTGCTATAAAAGTTGTGTTCCAAGAATAATGGTTGAAAGCTGGCCGAATTTATGATAACAATCGTTTTTTTTCCAAACTTGAAATCTTGATCGTGACGTCAGCCATCACAGGCGTTTTTCGAAATGGCGAAAAGGGTCTCTTAATTTCAATATTACCTTGAGGGTCGCTTGCGCTGTCTAGGGTATAACAGTTAAATCGTTAAGCCTAAGTTCGGGATGACAGGTACAGAACGGATGGATGTTTTGACCCAACTTAACCCTGGCCTGGGTTAGCTTAGCTGTTAACTTGGAGTTACATACCTACTTAGATTACCCTAGTCCGCAGAAACCCATACGCCGTGGCCCAGTTCTCAAAGGTACAGTTACAATTACATCCGTAACAACAGAGGATTGCAGATGCATTGCCAGCATAAAGTGCTAAGGCGGAATAATCATTTGCCCAGTAATTTTCCAGTTGTCTCACTTTCGCCGGAACGCAGTAGCGCAGGCACTGCTTGGCGGCAGAATTAGCGAGTAAACTATTGATAAAGATCCGGATGAAGCACGAAGTCCTACCAATCGCTCCGTTTGTTCCAAAGCTCATTTACGGCTGTGGTATAATAATAAAATAACCCTCCTTTTGGGCTTCGTCGTAGTCAGATAAAAAGGGGATAAGAGCGCTACCTTTCGGCTACCGGGGCTAGTATCTACGGACCCCTAATTTTTATACCTTCGCGGGCCAACCATCTCATTAATATTTTCAGTTGAAATATATTAATCACATCTCGCCCCGCCCTCTGGCGGCTAAACACCAAATAATTTTCTGCTACAGCATACTGGGGTAAAAAAAGTATAATTAATTTTGCTGTGGCATTTTTAAGGTAAGGTATTTTTAAAGTTTCGTTTTTTGGTCAGACAGGTGAAACTAGGCTCGATGAGATATTACGACTATTATGAATGTTTGATTTTATTAATTTGGTTTTTAAGTCTTTATTATGTTTGTTTCTTTACGTGTTCGACTAGATGTATTTTGCTCCAGAATCATCCGTCGACTTGTTTCTGTAGAGCTAGACAAAGACATGACATGAAATTTTGGCAAATATTTTTGGAAGGATTTATCTACTCTTGCATAAAGTGACTTCTGAGACTTTATGTGACAATGTTGATTATATTATTATTCCCATTTCAATGTGTAACATAGATTTGTTAAGGTAATCAATGACCCCAGAATATGAAAAATGTACCTACATTACAATTAAAAAATTTAAGAAACTGAAAAATAACTAGTGGCTTTGAAACTAAATGAAATATATTCAGCCGACCAACTATGGCTACCTATAATATTCCCTTACCTTAATTCTCATTTTAACGACATAAAAAAGTCATTTTTTAAAATACACAGTAGGATGAAGCGAAAAAGGTATGTCAGGATCGTAGCAAGTGGAACAAAGTAGTCTGCTTCCCTACAGGAAAGAGGCGTGACGGTATGTATGTAATTTTTAAATAGCTTCTTGAATCTCAAATTATGTTGACAAACCACACAACATGATAATAAAAAACGCTCTGTTTGATATCCGCCGCCATAACTTCGTAACAAACTGCATGTGTACTCAAATCAAACCTCGTGTGTCTGACATTCGTGCTTGGCCGTCATTAGGGTAGTCGCTCATCAAAACACACCGCCAATGAAAAATAAACTCCAAAAACTACAATCACATAGCACACTTTTCTACTACACACATTTTGATGTGGTTACCGCAAAACAAAATTAAATTTTCGTGTGTGTTGCACTGTAGAAGTCTGAAAATATGGTTGAATTTGGGTTGTTTTGGATTTGTTCTGTTCGAATGGGGTAGTTTATTCAAGTTAGGTGTTGATTAGTAAGGCTATTTGTTGGTAAATATTATTTTATGCTATCGGTAATAATTGTCGTGTTCACAATTTGTTCAAATATTGGACTAGGTTGTTAGGTTATTATTAAAATAGCACAGTTGAATAGTTGGTTGAATATAGGTAAATAGTGAGTAAATATTATTGATTTTATTCGATATGAATATGTCGAATGGTCGTTTATACGGGAGCTTCGTGTAAATGCGGATGGATTGGCAATAGTACATTTGAAACGCCTGTGTTGCCATACATGGCTCGCTACAGTCTGAGGTTGTTCGCGGGAAAACGATTGTCATTTGTCAGTGTAAAAAGAAATAGACACGCAGACATTTGACCTCGGGAACTGCCCCGTGTTTCTTAATTGATAATTAGGCGCCTTCGTTACTGTGGATTATTGTCATTGACGTTAACTAAGTTACAGTGCAAGTTTGTAATACTGTTTCGGTGTTGAGTTTGCTACAGTAGTGGACTTCAGATAATTTTCCAAAACAGTTTCATTTGATGTCCGAATTCCCCTTCTGGCCACGTTAAGCAGACGATTTAGACGGACCTTAACCCTTTACATTCTCTCTTTTCGACAAATATATTAAACTTCTTGTTTAACGTGTACTTAGGTATAGAAAGACAGCCATTGTCAATCTTTCTGTTTTAACTGTAGTAACTCTGTCAAGCAAAATCTTCGCAAATTAGTCTAAATATTCCAAATATTCTGCACACACCTTTACATATATATCACGTCTTTACCCCTTACGGGTTAGACAGAGCCTGAGGTAACAAGACATTTAGCATTGTTGTGGTGATAGGTTGCTAGCCGCATCACCTATAACATGATTCCTAAGATTTCCGCCCATTCCCTTGGTAGGCTTTTACCATCTGCGTGGAAAGAGAAGCAACTAGTTACCGGTAACAATACATAAGATTACCGAAATAAAAAGAAAAAAAAAACAGATTTAGGTAAGTATGGCAGCTTAAGTCAGAAACTGCTCCGACGCATTGACTAGCATTTTATTTCAAAGTGTTTTCTGGCTAGGGTGACGCATTCCCATACCGCATAACCAATTTTATTGGATACTGGCAACCAAATTCACACGTATTTTTGAATTTGGAACGCGTCACGAGATCGCACGCACACGCAAAGGCCATGCACTTGATTCAGATACCAGTGTCGAAATTTACCGTTAGATTTTTTTGTAGGCAACATTACACCTGCGAATTTGTCTTCATGGAAGGATAAAAAAGATAAAAAATAATCGTTCACGATGTAGGGAACTTGAAAAATATTTAGATCAATATTCCTTGTCTACACGGGCGTAACCATCAAAGGTAAGTAGCAAGCTGACGCATAGTCGCAATATCCGGTACTAGGGTAGCTTGTACCTCTCCTTGTCTTTGCAAAAACCTAACTAACACTTGTATTAGTTCTGCTACTAACTCTGTATCGATCGCAATAATGTCCGAAAATACAGTTTTTTTTCCAGCTTTTTTAATTTTCGAATTTCCACTTTTTCTAGTAAAACTTGGTCTTGGTCGACTAGTACCAGCGACGCCCTTCATGTCAGAAAAAGCACAGGATTAGTAGAAATAATGAGTTAGCATTACCTATAACTGTTAATTTATAAAGTGACTCATTTTGGTATTGTAACATTTATAACGCATCGGGTCGAAGATCACACGCGATTGACCAATGGGGTGCGAGCACGCAAATGTCAGACGAAGCACGTGTGAGAGCACCACTAGAGATGATATTACACCCTACCGAATTGTCTAATAATAAGTCCTTTTCTATCAAACGTAAAACTAAGTAAAATAATTTATGGCCAAAATAGAAACTGAATCTTCGGCCTAGGTCTCAGTTTCGGCTGAAACCGACTAATACTAAGTATGTGTACCTACTTGTAGAAATGTAAACATTCCTATTGAATCCAGAATTCCAGTACTTACCGTGTTACAAAGATGCATACAGAACAAAACACAAAAAAAATTTTTTTTCGCTCTCCCGCAAGATCTATGCAATGTTCCATGATGAAAAGTATTCTGTGTTAATCCCAGTTATAAAATAAATCTGTGTGCCAAATCACATCCAAATTCTTCAACCCTATTTAGCGTGAAAAAGCGATAAACATATACAGACAAAAACTTTCGCATTTATTATAATTTTCTAACAGACGTGCGACCATATAACCCATAAGTTATCCGAACACTAAATATCGCGCGGGGCATAATTCGGCCAAACCGAAACAGGTATATTTAATAAAAAAAATGGCCGAAACTAAAAGCGATCCATCTCCCATCAGCAGGACACAGCGTAGTTTGTTATTAGAGGGAGGTATTGCGTGCTCTATACACATAACGGCCATCAACATTTCCCCCACATTTCTACAACAATTGTACTAATTAACAGACCTATCGAGTGGAATTCTTATATTTATTTGTGTTTACACGTTTGGGGTGGGTTTAAGGTTTCCGCAATTTAAGTGGAATAAAGTGTGTTTAATCAATTTATTTGAATGGTTCTCTTTAGGGATAGGGAGTAGATTTAAAAAGTTGTTTTTTTAGGATCAAGCTCTAGTTAGACGGATTCAGAAAACACTTGTTTAAGTATGGGTTTTAATTTATTACCTATACTAGCTTCTGCCCGCGACTTCGTCTGCGTAGAATTATACATAAAACCTTCCTCATGAATCACTCTATCTATTAAAAAATACCGCATCAAAATCCGTTGTGTAGTTTTGAAGATATAAGCATACATAGGGACATAGGGACAGAGAAAGCGACTTTGTTTTATACTATGTAAAATGTAGTGACTAACTGAAAATTAAATTCAGGTTGCAATGCAAAAGCAAGGTCTGGGCCGAGTTGTATGAACCCAGTTTTTGTGGATTTCCAGGGTATTTCTACGTAATAATTGCTTGCACGTAGAGCTTATCCCGTGGGAATTTCGAAGAATCTGTTCTTAATAGGTACGCGTTATGCTACAAAAACAATCTGCAGTCCAAGTTATGGCCGTTGCATTGACAATCAGTCAGTAAAGTTAAACAACTTTGTGAGTACAGATAGATAAATAAATAGAACTGAAGGTCTTGTACCTATTTAGTAAAGTAGTTGTTCGTTTATGTATTCACATATATAATATTGAGTGTAATTGATGGATTGACCTACGAACATTTTATTCAAATCGGTACCTAAAAGTTTAAGTGGTGGGAAGTGTTTTGATTTATTCTACTTTTAATGTTCGTAAAAGTTAATATTCGGTTGTAGGAATTCGTACAGGAACTCTAAACCTGAAGATCACATTTGACGACCAGTATTTTCACGGTCGAATTGAATTCTAAGTACTAAATACTCGTACTTTTGAATGATGTGCTTGCAAAAATTGGCCCCATGTTCGTAAGAAATTAAACCTGAAATGAGACTTTGCATTTTATTCCGAATTCGCTACAATTTCAGTAAGTATGTTTTTGTTTTTATTATTATTATTATTTTATTAAATTGTCGCGCAATTCGGCGTGCCTCATGGCATAGGCCTCCTCCGTGTATTGGAGGGTTTGGGCTATAGTTCCCACGCGCGCCCAGTGCGGATTGGGAACTTAACACACACCATTGAATTTCTTCGCAGATGTGTGCAGGTTTCCTCACGATGTTTTCCTTCACCGAAAAGCTCATGGCAAATTGCAAATGTAATTTGTGCACATAAATTCCGAAACACTCAGAGGTGCGCGCCCGGGATTTGAACCCACGACGCTCTGCTTGAGAGGCCACAGGTCAAACCACTAGGCTACCACGGCTTTTTTACATTATTTATTCATAATTCAAATTCGATTACGGCAATTCACATTCAACCCTTATTGGATAGAGGCCAAGGAGTGGCCGCTAACTAAATAACTGTGCTTAATAAAAGCAGGTTGTTTATTTTTGCAAAGGTACCTAGCTACACTATGTATGTGTAGTAACAGCTGAGAAAAGCAATCAATATACATTGGTCACGGGCATCGAGCGTACTACTGCAGTTGGTTAACCCCCACCGTTTCTAAAACGTTATCACAGTAAACGCAGTGGGCAATCTACAAATGACGCGCATTTTGCGCTTACACAGGCGCGCGTGCGCGGTGTCCAATAAGTGAACTTGCTACACTGCTGCTATAATAAAATTAACAACACTGTGTTTTATTTACTAACGAATTCTCTACATTTTATACAGGATGTCAAAATACCCTTTAACTTTTTTTCACAAAATTGTCGGGTAAGTCTATCTGAACACCTTTGCAAAGTTTGAGAGTCGTGGTTAATTAATTGCTTGTTTACATTTATGTAAATTAAAATTTTAAAAAACCCCACGCGTTTTTCAGAATCTTACGTAAATAAACAATTTTGTGCCAAAAATGCGTGACATCGACATAAAACTTATAACACCTCTCTTTTTGCGTCCTGGATTAAAAACAAAGTCCTCCGACGTGTGAGGCTGTCTATTCGCAATAAACTCAAAAACTTCTCAACGGATTCTCGTATGGTTTTCACCCATAGAGGAAATAACGAATTAAGGCGCGACCACACCGGTGCGTTTACGCTACAAAATGTATGAAAAAACGGTAGAAAAGGTGACGCCTACGACACGTCACTGCGTGTACGCGGCGGTGTCGTCGCTCCTTTATAGTGCTTATTACCACTATACCATTATGGCCCATGAGATATTTTATCAGAGATTAAATCGTCGAAGTTAGATTAGCTCTATTTGCGCACCTATAGGTACGTATCCAATCTTCCATTGCCTATCACTTCCCTCACAATACCTATCACCGAAAGGGCAAACACAGCACCAATTACCAGGAAACCATAGGACGTGACAGGCACGCGGCGTGCGAACCACCGCGTGTGCCCTTCGGCCAAATTACAATTTTCCTTTATGACGCCTCGGGGGCTGCGGTAGCGATTCCCATTATCTATGTTATCCTAGTAGATGTTTGCTAGTTTAGGTACTGGGGCAGAGTTCGCTGTCAATTTATGATGATTAAAGGTTTTTGAAGGTTAGTCGTGCCTATATATGTAGGTAAACGTACTCGTAAGATGATATTGTATACAACTTTAAAATAACTGAATTGAAAAATGATTGATTTAGGGCACAAAAAATGACATGCAAACAGATACTGAAGATAATTCTCGTCATAATTGATTTATGCTCAATCAATCAATCTGGTAAGAAAAGTCCAGAAACTAACGGGACGCTGAATATAGTAAATGCTAGGGTAGGATCGGTACGGTAGGGATCTTTCTTAAGCACGAGCTTTATGCGTGACAAAGAATTAGGCTTGTAACTAGCGTGCGTTTCACGTATACAGTTCTATGCTCTACTTCGTCTAGAGTCTCTGGTGCCAAACGTCTTAAGTGCCAAAGACATTAAGGGTTGATGTTGTTCTTAATGAATGAGTAAGATTAGTTTAGCTGTTATTATTTCTATTCACTGATAGGGTTTTATTAACCTTTTTATCAGGTCCTGGTGTTTATGCTAAAATTTGGTAGCGAATGTAAGATCAAAGTTTTCCAATTTCTGCCATCTATAAGTAGGTGCTTGCATTAGTTTCATCACTTTTTCTATATTCAACAAGTCCATATAAAAATTGAATGGATTATCATAACAATTGGCAATGGTCCCGCAACATTTTAAGCAAGTTTAGGAAAACTCTAGTTAAAGATACCTGTTGGTATTTTAACGGGGGTCAAAAGTAAATCTAGGGCTCTACATACTTTAGTTAGAATCACGGTTGTCTTTCTGCGCCCTTTACCGAACGGCGGTTTCTACCCTTCCCCCACCAAGTTGTGCGTTTAGTTTACCATTTATGTTAGAGAGGCCAGACGAAGGAACTAGTGGGTCACCTGATGTTAAATGATCACCACTGTCCATAGACACCCGCAGCGCTTTACGCCATGCCAGTGCGTTGTCGGCCCTGCAGATTGATTTTGGCTTGATTTTGGCGCCCAAAGGAGGCTGCTCCGCCTGCCTTGCACTACCCAGTTCTGTTCTGGGGAATGGAAACCTGAGCGGGTTGTAATTTTTCCTCTTGTCGAATTTTAGTCTGCTCCTTTCCTTCCAAGTTAGCCTATGGGCCCAGTTTAGACTCTCATTACATTGCCACGCCGTCCCGTGAACGAATTAGAAATCATTAACGCGACTCGCAGGATTTTTCTTGCAAGTCTAAAATGGGCTTGTGGAAAACTAGAAAGTTGAGCTTTTTTTTATATATTTTTTTTTATATAAATAGGAAGGCAAACGAGCAAGTGGGTCACCTGATGGTAAGTGATCACCACTGCCCATAGACACCCGCAACCCCGGAGGAATTGCAGATGCGTTGCCAACCTAGAGGACTAAGATGAAATGCCTCTTGTGCCCGTAATTTCCCCGGCTGTCTTACTCTCCACACCGGAACACAGCAGTGCAAGCACTGCTACTTAGCGGCAGGATTAGCGAGTAAGATGGTGGTAGCGATCCGGACGGACCTTGCACAAGGCCCTACCACCCGTAAACGTCGTGTATTTGATACCGTCGAAGTGATATAGCAGGGGCACGCAAGCAGCAGTGCTTGCGCTGCTGTGTTTTATGATGGTGGGTAAGACAGCCGGTGTACTACTGGCACATGAGATATACTATCATAGCTCCCTAGGCTGGCAATGCATCTAGAATGCTCCTGTGTTGTGGTCGTTAGTTACCATCAGGTAACCGACTTGCTGATTCCTTGTAATATAAAAAAGCAAATGCCACTCTTACTCTCATTGCATGATGCGTGAAAGTACAAGCATGGCCAACACAAAAAAAACAATGTTTTGACACTTTGATTACTCCTAAAATTAGCATGTTGCAGGTTTTAATACAGGGTAAAAAATAAAAATACAATATTTTCAAATAGATTTATATTCTTACAGACAATTCCATTATGTACTTTTGTTTATGCCCTAATATAGATAGACAACAGTAGGTATGTACTGAATATTAACACTTATGCTAGTGTACATACATCATGTTTCTTGTCAAGTTAGGAGCCACGAGTCACTTACAACGTAAAAAGTTGGCAGTGTGTTTATCTACATACAGACAAAATGCCCAAATAATACCGCTACATCTATTGCGGAAGGCTTGTCGATGGGTGCGTACTCTCACAGATAAGTTCATGTACCTACACGCTTGGATGAAACAAAAAGAGTTAAGACCAGAATATAGAAGTATAATATACAAAGTAGGTAAACAAGTTCCGAAGCCTGTCGCCAAGTTAAAATCGTGCTTTAGTGTTAATGAAAGTGTCAACTAATTAAAATATTTTCCAATGTTACAAAGAATAGTTAGAGATCAAACAGATTTTACTCTGTTGCTACTTAATTCATCCCTCTATTCATTAGTCTAAGCTCTTTGATAGAACCGGTTTAGTTGCTTAGATTTTTTTGTAGTACGCCGACGACAGGATGACAGAACTGTACGAATTCAAATAATAGTAGCATATCGAAAATATACATTTGAATCACTGGAATTTTGTGCGTAAACTGCCACATTTTTTATGGTATTTTTACGGCAAACTACTGGTCACACTTGACTTGACTCCAACGGTTTCTGGTTCAGTAAATAGTCGCACAGTAATAATATTTGGATATGGCTAAAGTTTTGGATGAAATAGTTTTAATTCCTCTTCAATATATTTTCTACTCTTTGTTATGGAACATTGCTTAAATATTTTGTAGGCAAACAAATTACTGATAAAATCTAAAGATTTATTATTTTGACTAAAAATGAAATTATTGAAAGCAAGTAAGTTACGTGTTTGTTTAAATGTAACAGAAGTCAACGTTTAACAGTCGTGTATTCTGATAAGACTCGACACATAAATGTTTACAATAATTAGATTTACTACAATGTAAGTCGCTCGTGGCCCAAAACGTAGTAAATATGTAGCTATTCGTGTTTTATCTCTATTGCATGAAACCAAGGCTTTACAAGTAAAGATCAACAGCTTTCTGTCTGGGATACGATTCTCAAAAAAAACTCGCTCGCGAATTGAGCGCTGCGCTTGACACGCAATCATAATCGGACCCGTACTCTCGTAGGTATTATAGGGGAGTCATGTGCCTGGCCAACTGGTTAACGTATGACCACACATAAGACTCCTGACTCCGTACAATGCCCGCCCGAGAACGGGCCAACTTATTATTGCCTTCCAACCGCAGCGATCACTTCGTGCGAGCTTCTTTTAGAGAATTTCTCGATTTGACTCAGCTGCGAGTAAAATTACACGAGTTTGAGTCAGAGCCGTCGAATCGGTTTGTACTTACGAGTATTACAATGTCCAAAGAAAGGGTGATGTTTTATGACATTATTGAAACACCGTCTTTTTGCCTAGTCTGCATAAAAATAATGTTATATTCTACATAGAAATATAGAAAATGTCCGTTTATTAGCCGAATATGATGGCCCTCTTCTTTGAAAAGTTTCGAAATTAAAAAATATTCTCAGTTCGTCCAGAACTTTTTTATGAATAAGGACAGGTTTCTTTCGTGCAAGAGTTTCGGTTTCCGCATAAAATCGTTCATTTCCGTGTAAAAATCGGTTTGTTTATTTATATGTAGGTACTCGTATTTATTAGCTATTGTTACTTTTGTGGCTTTCACACTGTTAAGCTTTTGAGTAAGAAATTTGTAACAATATACGTTGATTGGTTTAAAATGAAGTACCTAGTTCTTAAAGTTGTGCTTTTCTGTTGTCATCCACTTATAAATTGATGAAATTTCTGTGTGTAGAAAATTTGTACCTAGCAATATAATTTCATAAAATGTATTCACAATTTATCAAGTACACATAGGTACACTTTATTTCACTTTATATTACTTTGAAGTTATTTTAAAAGGTTGAAAAGATACAAAATCGAATAACTACAAAAAATGGATTTTCTTAACTTAATAAGAAACTAAGAAAGTTTTAGATACTCATTTGTCAAGATTAGCCAGAATACAAAAGCAAATAAAAGATCACCGTATCTTACTATTCGAATATCTACCACTTAGTACATAATAAATTTAATATCGTACAGACTTGTCCAGCAATAGGTTTATTTACAACTTAATTTATATTTACATTAGTTTCAGAACGACATTTCGTCACAATAACTATAAGATCCCATTGACACTAAACTAAAAATAAAAAATAAATACATACACAGAAAAATATTATCATAAAATTGCCACGTCTATCTTAATATAGGAACCAAAACATTAAGCTTATCCTTAATCAGCTGTAAATAAATTATTTTATCATAACTTAATAAATTACTATCAATATTATAAAACGCCTTTTCTGTACACTTTATTATTCATACGAAAAAAACCAGCCAGTATTTTTAAATTGTCTATGACCGTTAAAAAAGAAATCACAAAGTCACAGCGTACGCTGGCACAGCGCGTTCACTTATTGAATGACACTGTTGAAGTCCACTTTATAGCCATTAGAGCCGCATCAGTCGTGGTAGTCCCGCGGCTCCGGCTTCAGCTACCAGACCAGACCCTCGGGGTGGAGGGGGGGCGGCGCGTCTCCGAACGTGAACTCGGGGGAGGAGGGGCGGGGCAGCCCCAAGTGGTCTGGGGGCGCGAACTGTTCAGGAAATTCGCCCGGCAGCGACTCCATTCCGCCTGCGAAACGACCTGCTCACGTTACTAAGGCCTACTACTTAGCATCTAGGATTCGACGAACCTAAACTGTTTAGACAGGACAAGTTACAAAGATCAACCATCTATAGAATTGTCTAATAGTGTGCCTATCTATGTCCAGAGACAATGAAGCGAACAAGCTGCTCTAAATAACTATCAAACTCCCGGGGATTTTAATTACGCTGTTTTATTGACTACCTGGACGTTTGGGTCACAGTCACAATACAGCAGCCGTGATCGCAACTAGATTTGATATGTTTATTCAGTCGTGCGTAAGCAAAGATTTTCTACAGAAAACTTTGAAAATGGAACTAATAAAAAATTTCGTCAAACTGACGTGTCTGGATTTCTGCCTTGAAATTGCCAGCACTAAAATATGAAAAACGCTACCAACCTGGCTGGTTAAACGGCATGACGGGAGGCGGATGGAAAAAAGGTGCGTCATGATGGAACGGGGGTCCGTAGCCGAACTCGAACTTGCCATCCGCGGTCGCAAAGTAAGGGAACCCTGGGGGGCCTTCGTCCAGCCCCCCTGGGGATAGGTTCATGGGAAACCCTCGCATCTTGCGGGAGGAGCCGAAGAATGGACCCCGGCCCATTGAGGTTAGCTGCTTGAGGCGACGTTCTTTTGACCGCTTGTTTTGGAACCACACCTGTGGAAATAAGTTAAATTAGTGTTTTGTTCTCATATGCTACGTAAAAGTTGCAAGTAAATTTACATACATAATTCTTAATATAATTTACAGAAAGTCTCGTAACGTAGGAAAGCATTAAACTTTAGTCACTACACGCAGGCTGGAAGATAATACATTCACTATTCACAATCTAATAAATAGTCTTAAACATATCGGAAGATCATCGTTATCTTTTGCACAAAATTCACTAGGCAACTTTGCAAATTTACGGTCCGAACAATATTATCTAGCGGAGTTTATATTTATAGTAGAAAAACTTGTAAATAACACGGATACCTAGTGAAAAGCAAAAACAAAAGACGTTCTACCACAACGCAAGACATGTTTGCTTACGACCGCTATCTAGATGTTTACAGAGAAAAGAAAACAAAGGCTTTTTATGATGAAAGAATTGTCGCCGGCCAGCACGTTTCCAATATTAAATTCTTATTTTCCCACCGCATCGATAAAACTCTGCGGTCAGAGAAATATTGACAATCGACTTACTTTTTACCCGACTACGGCAAAGTCAAGTTTCATTTATTTAAGGCCTCGTGGGAGTATGACATAAAAATTCACATAGTAACGTTTGTAACAAGGCTGAATACGAGTAGGTAACGATGTTAGTGTGAAGCTTATCTATAGTTAGAATCGATTCAGCCGCTACGATTTAAGAAATCCGAACCGATTTAATCGTAATCGATGGCGCCAGGCACCTTTAATGTTGGTCAGAATAGGTTTTAAATTCTAAGAAGTTTCAGAGATGATTTTATCCTCTATCGTGAAAGTAATATGACTTAATAATCTTTGGGGTTTTAAGTTCTTAGAAACGCAGCCAGAAAATCGCAGAACACTCCTTGTAGGAATGCACAATAGTCTGTCCGTCTGTCTGTCAGTCTGTCATCAGGCTATAACTCAGCAACCTTGATAACTAGACAATTGAAATTTTCACAGATGATGTATTTCTGTTCCCGCTATAACAGCGAATATTAAAATTTTTACTTTTTATGTCTGTCTGTCTATGTAAGTAACCAATATAAACTGACGTCACACTGCCTATATTTTGCTTAGGAGCAGCTTTGCAGATGGCTCTGCTAACACTGGATTTAATATGTACGGAACTCTCTGTGGGCGAGTCCGACTCGCACTTGGCCGGTTTTTTAGACGTTCTTTAGTTTCGCGTGAGCGTCGCGTATAATCGGTAACCGGCGTGATCTCGTGTGGGATACCCATTAGAAGCTGGTGTCATGAGCCATTTCTTCGTGACATGCTTTTGTTTTTCACAATTCTGTCGTTCTGGCCAGTTACTACGGCTGGGTCGTTTACCTCTCAGCGCCAACGATATAAAGGAACGAGAAATCTCTACTGTCAGGAATAAAATAAGGACAGGCGTTTTCGTCAAAATGCCATCACTGATTTTATCAATTCTTGTTAGAATTTTTTCGATTTCATCATGTCAGCTTTTGTCCTACTTAAAACACAAATTAGGTACTATTTTTCCTGCAATTGGAACTACATTACCATACCCAATGAATCGTTGACGCATAATACGAGTAATTACTAGTTAGTGCAAACAAATCGTGTTTTAATGATGTGTTAAATAGATCGAATGATTTGTTCATTTGTTTTTTTAGCATTTTATGCGTGGCCAGTGTTTTATGTTTTTCATCTAATTGGTTGGAAAGGATGCGTTGTAGGATGACGGACGTCCTTGGTTCTAAATAGGCTTGGCAGCAAAATTGCTTCCTTGGTTTTTGTGCGATGATGCTATGAGTTTACAATGAAATGCAGTTTTAAAACATTTAATCGTTATTCATAAACGCCTGTTAACTTTATTTTAGTTAGACACTCATTTGTTTTATGAACATTTTTTTTTGCTAGACACATATAAGACATTTTTTCTTACACCTAACAGATTTGTAGGTTTTTATTAATACCTACTGGACTTTTAAGTTAAGTTCATCTAAATTCATAGTAGGTACATCTAAATTGGAAGTAGATAAATGTACAAACAACAAATTACTGAATACTGATATTTGTGGGGGTTTATTCTAATTTAGATTGTAGGTATATATAACTCTTCCTGTACAAAAGGACTAGGTACAAGATTCATATTATATGATCCCTTCATAATTAATGTTTAAAAAGAAGAACTTTTACCATCAAAAATAGGTACAATTACAAATTATCAATCTTTGACATTCTTGTATTATGCACATGGCTCGATTGACACTACACCCTTATTTATACCACGATATAGACGATTTGCTACGACAAATAAAACTAAATAGCATTGATACGCAAAAGTAGCTACATTGCCCAATCATGCCAAAACAACGTCGAAAATATTAGTGATATTTTTAAAACAAAAGCAGGCTTGTGCTAGAAGCCCATACCGCTAGTTCCCGCTGTGCACGCGCCTTTGAACGCGCCGGCGGCGCCCGCGCAACCACAATACACAACCGTTGAGACACACCCTAAACACTTACGAATAAGTCTCAAATTGTAAAAACTTGGGTCATTTTGTAAATAGGTATCACCGCAATTAAAAACCAGAAGGACGTATGTTATTGTTTCTGAATTTGTTTACTACGCTGTTTTGGTGTTAAGGTTGTTTTGAGACCGTATTCTACGGCGCCCTTATTCTGCGCTGCCTAGGTCTGGCTTTATCATGTTGCTAATTAGTAGTAAAAAAAAATACGTCGTATAAGAGTTTCTAGTAGAAGTATTGCATTTGTAATTATACGATATAATATTTGTATCTATAATATATACCCCGTGTTTTTATCCTTGTAGATCTTTGCATGACTGCACGCAAGTTTAATTATAATCATCTCATAATTGATAATCACCTAGTGATAATTCTTATAATTTACTTGCTTATAAGTTTTTTTTATGTATACTGCAGTATAATTTAATTCATATTTTTTCCACGGTGTATCAGAATATGGCTACGAAACTGTCTTATACATCTCATTCAGTGTTTCTTCTACGAATTGATTAATGAACGTTTTTCATAGAGATTACGATTGATTAGGTACTACAGTTTAAGTTTAAACAGGTAATCTGCTTTGAGACAAAAAATATCGGATCGTGTGCTTAATTATTTGTTAGTAGCTTCTACCCGCGACTTCGTCTGCGTAGAATTATACATATGTATATACCTTTCTCTTTAATCACTCTATCTATTTTAAAAAACGCATCAAAATCCGTTGCGTAGGTTTAAAGATCTAAGCATACATAGGGACAGACAGACAGCGGAAAGCGGCTTTGTTTTATACTATGTGTTGAAGCATCATTTGAAGTTAGAGCGTTTTAACTCAAATTATTTTCTTTAAAATAGGCTAGATTTTGTTACAATAGAGATTCTTAGGATAAGCGCTAAAAATGTTAAACTAACATTCGCTAAAGATAATATGAGTAAAACCGATGTATGAAGTAAACTCATGTCGCATAGACTATAATTTTTCCTTCATTTAGTTATTAAGTACTAGCTGTAGCCCGCAACTTCGTCTGCATAGAATTCGTTTATCGCTATCCCGCAGGAATTACGCAATTTTCCGGGATAAAATACTTTTTATGTCTATGTGTTATTCCAGACTATAATCTACCTATGTATTCCAAATTTCATCCAGATCTTTCTAGCCGTTCTGGCGTGAAAGAGTATCTAACAAACATCCATACATATATCCATCCATACTTACAAACTTTTAGGATGATCATTCATTAGGTAAAATTAGCTGTCATTTAACTTACAAAAATATGGGCAAAGCAAATAATGCTAATTCGCGCATACTTATGTTTACCTTTCTAATGTTACCTAAACTTTGAAAGTTTTATGTGCTACCAATAAAGCGGGCTTTCATACAATTATCAAGTAATTAAACTGGTGGAATACTGGTTCATTAAAACTTTGTATTGAGTTTAGGGTACATTCGTAGAATTCTCCTATATACTAAACTCATTGGCAAGACCTGGTATGCACTTACGTACATACATATATATTATACAATTAAATTCTGATCATCGTCTTAATCCCTTACGGGGTAGACAGAGCCTAAGGTAACAAGGCCACGCTTAGCACGATTGTGGGCGTATAGGTGGAAAGAAGAATAAAAATAGTGACGGGCTGCTAGCCGCATCGCCTATAACGTGATTCCTAAGAATTTCGCTCATTCCCTCGATGGGCTTTTACCATCAGCAAGCAACGTATTGTTGAAATAATTGGCTGGACTTACGAGGAATCTATATATTTCGTAAGTACCAATATTATAATGTGTTATTTATTTATTTGCATTTGTTGAGCGTGCTTGTAAAGGTTTTGGTGATAATGTAAGAATCACGGACATCGATATATTTAACTGCACTTTGAAGTCAATAAAAGATGTCTTTAGGCAGGCTCTCTAGGTTGTTAGTGCCGTTTAAGCTATTTTTTGTATTTTTTTTTTCTTTTTTATATCAAAGGTTGCCGGCGAGATCCTTTTTTAGGGATTACCCCACCTTTGTACATCTGTTTGTCCTGTAACCAACGTTTCATGTGTTTTTAGTATGGTAACGATTACATACAACATGTGTCTATGTTGTGTAGACATTTCTACTACTTAACTACTTGTTTGTTTTGTTGCTGTGCCATGTACTTGTATTATTTTCAACTAAGGAAACTATAGGGCTATTTTCACTAATTGTCATAGTTATTTTATGTACCTATGCGACTGTTTGTTTCTTAATAAATAAAAAATTAACAAATGGGCTGATTTCTCGTAAGTTTGATAATTTCGCATGTTGGCAACGACACGACCTCTGCGGTTCAATCAGTAGTCGAACTAGTAGCCTTGGGGGATTCGGTATTTGTACCAAATTGGTCTGTTCCGTTATTTAATGTCCGAACGTATTAGTTTTATTACTTAATCGCTGCTCCGATAGACCAGAATGGAGTAAAAAAATGGTGTAACAAAAAATTTGGTAAACATTTATTGTGGAACCATTAAATTTTTATGTTGTCCGCATCCGGAATTGATACAGGTATTGCGCTTGAGGTCGCTTTTGGGTTCGACTGAGTTCCGTGTGGAGAAATTTACTGTGGCGCTTACGCAATTACCTACACTATCGTCTATTTAGCGCGTCTAACTAACAAAAAGACAAAACATTAAAATTGGGACATAAAGGTTTAAACTTAAATAATTTAAGTTATTATTATTAATTTTTATTATTAGAACATACAAATTGAAAATTATGCGTTAAGAGTTAGTAAAGACAAAGGGTAAAAAGGATATGATATTAACTAAAATTAAATTAGACATTAACCCCCTTATTCATAAACGCTCTGTAAGCTTCTGCTAACTTAGCAATCGTTTGTCCTTTTCTGTCACTTTAACATTTACCTTTTACAGATACCTAAGGACAAACGATTGTTAAGTTAGCAGAAGCCTATAGAGCGTTTATGAATAAGGGGGTAAGTATTTAAAAGTCGTCTTCTCTAACCTCAACCTTTTTTATCCGATCGCTAGGCACAGGCTTCCTCTCAAATCGATAGCACCTACCGTGGCCCCAGTGCGAATTCGGAAGTTTCCATACATCATAGAGTGACGACATAGACTCGTCAGTAAATTTACGAAAACTTTAAAATATCACGACACAACATGCCGCGAGTAGGGTGACGAGGCAGTCGCGCCGCGCGGGACAGTCCGCGCCGCGGGGCGCCGCCGAACAAGCCGAACAGTGTTAAACACTATATTTCATACGTCATCTCCGCAGGGGCCATTCTTTTACCGTAACGCCGACTTTAAAACTCGTAAAATCTTAATATTACACACTTACACTCAAAAACGACTAAATACGCTGTTTCGAGGATTCCAAGTGTGTTTTCGCGTTGCGTTCATGTTAAAATGTGACGTTTGTCTCGGTTTAAGTACAGTAATTTGATATTTGGGTTTAGTTACAGTTTTTTACAAAGCTATTATTGCCATTTACCAGGATGTATCTTGACGCAAATGTCAATGTTCTCACACAATGTAACATAGTTTGTAATCCATCTTCTCAATAACGGAGCAAAGAAAGACCTTGATCAGTAACTATTACTTATAAAATTAACGTATTAAACGTATTGTTTTTCAACAATGTGTTCAGATAAAATTGGCATTAATATCCAGTTAACCCAAATTAGGATTCTGTATAAATTGTATCAAAATCATAAAAGTACTTAAATTCTAAACCGGAATAAACTGAAACTGGGCAGATCATTCCAGACTTAACATCATGAGTTGAGCCGAATTCAAAGATATTTCGAAGAGGCTAATAGACGCTACGGGTGACCGCAGAGCTGGCAGCTTCCTTGGACAGCGTATTAGTATCGCTGTCCAAAGGGGGAATGCTGCCAGTGTCTGTGGAACTATGCCACGGGGGCCCCTTCTTTTATAATTATTTTATTTTAAGATTAGTTTTAGTTTAGTTTTTAATTTAATAGTTTAATTTGTATTAATTTCATTTATGTAATTTTTATTGTATTGTTCATGAATAAATTTAAAATACATCATGTCCCAGAAGAGCTTAAATTCCCTAAGCCTAAAAGTACCCTATCACCAGTGACTCTAACACAGGGATAAATTTAAAATGCACTGGACAGCTAGAATTTATAATAGCGAGGCATCAACACAAAGCATGAGCGCATCAGCCGTTGCCATTGTTTTATAACCGTTATTAAACTAAAGTTAATAAATTTCGATGCCTTGCCGGCGACCGTTTTACGACTTGCTTACTGCGAAATGTTTATGAAGTTTAAATGATAGTTGTTTCTGTTAAGTGCATTAAGAGCTGCGAAATTATCGCACAAGTTCTTCTCTGTTCGTTTAAAGTACATTTTTAACTAACACGCGAAACATGTATGCGATTCCATTTTAGTATTGCAGGTGAGTCTGTAAGGACAAAAACATAACATTGAATTGAGAAACTCTTTTTTGACTGTTGATAGTTTAAATCACCGGAGCTGAATACTGAAATTTGGATCATAAAGGTGCACAAAGGAGGGATTTAAAAAAAAATCACGAGAAACAGAATGTTTAGATGATTATTTATACTAACTGACTAACTACGTAATTAACGATGGTTATGGAAGAATTAGTGAAAGGATTTACATGATAAAACAACAAATAAACTACTATACCTAATATAATTGAAAAGAAACTTCTTTATTTTTGGTGGTACGAAATTGATCGTTTGTGAATCCGACTCACATACTTGGTCGATTTTTATTTTATTTGATGGGGTGAGAGGAACAGGAATAGTCAAAAATTTAAATTTTGCGCAGACATAGCCGCGGGCAAAACTAGTATTTTTTTACACATAACACATAACACGAACATAAGTAGTAAAATTTTAATAAATACTTTTGAAATGAATTAGTATACCTACATTACCATATTCGAAATCGTAAACTATTAAAATGTCAACTACAACAATAACTTTGTTGACTTTTATATTTTTTAGAAGTACTGGCGTAATTCAAACAATACATAAATAACTTCTTAGACAAGACTATAGCCACCTGAATACCCATAAAATAATGATGTGTTGTGCCACAAAAGAACTAAGGTATTTTATACAGTAGGTTTCCGAATGCAATGCTGACCAGATGGCTACAAAGGTTTCATCGTATCAACAAGAATTGCCCTACTACTCGTATCTGCGTAGTAAAGAAAATGATTAATTCTCCACCGCAGATATTGTTCTCCGCGCCATAATATAAATAACGTTTCGACAGCGGCGCCCCCTAGCGCTAATGAGTCGGCATTATAACTGGAAAACAACATTCGAATTTTGCTTTTACTTCAGAGTGGCGCTACGCATTATGTTGCGTAAGTATTAAAACGTAGAATTTATCCCGTCGCTTATGTGAAACTTGTGGAAGCAAAATACAGCAGAAATATTGAAAACCCAAAGCGGTTAGAAATAAAACGCATTTTGCATCAAAGTGATCATTTACTTTGTATAGTTCTAGCACTCGATCCTTAAATCTTATTGTTTAATTAACTTAATTATTTGTAACGGTCACATAATAATTAAAAAAGAAATGTTTTATTTGCGTGATATTTGAATAGATAGAATTTGAGGCATATGAAAACTAAGATGAATGAATAGCGTCAATGTTGTCATTAGGAACGCCGAATGCTATATTCATTATCTTTATACTTCGTCATTTCGCTTCCAGATTAAGTGTTGACCATGCTTCGGGAAACAAAGGAGACCTAAGCTAAGGCCGAGGTACCGCGCCCCGACGGGCGGTCCGTACCCTGCAGCGATGTCTATCTATATCCATACATCTGTACCACAAACAGTTGTGCTGACCATTTTTTTCTTATTCGTTCCACCATAAACTTTATTGAATCACGCACCATATGGGACGCGAATTTTGGGCACCCTAGCGGGTTACCTTTACGCGTGTGATAGGTTCCGATTCTTTTAAAGGAAGTTTTTGTTCGTAATGCCCTTTTTAAACTTTTTTCGGTTGGTATTGAATAATGTATTTACAGGTTCAACCAATTAGATGTCCTAGTCTTCGAAGATGTCATTAGTAAAGTAATTCGATATTGGAACTTGCTCCGTCTTCAAATTAGGTTAGGACTCAAAGGGATCCGTAAAAAAACGTTCAAACGTTCGTCAATCAGAAATTTGCAACGAACACATAAATTTCAAAAAACGAATCGTAAGTCAACGCTCTGAAGACGCGACCACACTCCGTGCGCCTCACGCGCCATCTGCACTCAATTGGCGTAGCTTTTAAAGTGGTTTTAACGAAATTGTTCCTTCGCGAAATTGTACAACACGACTTCGGTTGTTTGTAAACTTGGCGATGTAAAATGGTTCGTGTGAGGCATAGTTTCCTGCCCGCAAAGAAACTACGCTTTGTTTGTCTTCTGTCGCAGTGACGTTTATGGAAAATGTCCTGCGAAAAATGCACGCGAGGTATGTACATTTAAAAAAAGTACCTACCTATTATTTATTTGAAGAAGTAATGCTAGGAAAACTAATAGATTATAATAATATCCTTGAAAATTAACCAATAAATTAAATCGTAAATCATACCATTCAAAAGGGTAATGAATTAACCCACTTAGATTTTCATGGTAAGTAAAAGCGCAAAATTATTATAAACGATTCTCTTTATTACGAAATTGCAATTACAGTCGGCTTTACTGCTTATATATTTTTCAAGGCTAATTTTTAAACGAAGCTGTGTGGCCACCATTACCTTAGTCACAACTTAGCCGTTGTATTAAAAACAAGAATAGATTTAACTTTTTAAATGCGACCTAAAAATACACGGCGTCAATCATTTGCAGCCAGCACGGTGGTAGATTTATTTAATTTTAAAAAGCTAAAAAGAGTGTGTCGAATGTTCTCGGTGCTAAATTTACCGTGTTGCTCTGTCCCAGTGATTCCAATTTGTGCGTTGTCTTATTTCAGTTAATTAGATGCTCTCCGCACGATGTTACCTACCGGATTGAAACGGTTTTACCGACTTCGTGAAAGAGAATAATTTATCTGCCTTTAGCCGTTAACTCGTACCTACTTATTGTTAAGTAAAAACATTTAGGGCTTGTGATTATGTAGATGCTCGAATTGATCATGGAATGTCAGTGCACTATTTGAATACAAATGATCAACACAATGTGTCGCTCTAATCAGTCCGTCGCTGAAATATAAAAATTGTAACAAATTAGATCTTTACAGCCTAAAGTTAGAAGTTGCATTCGATTACAGTGTTAGGCAGTACGTACAATTGAAATCAACTGCAAATACAAAACAAACTGAACGAAAATGCATGAAATGGCCTGTAAACTCTGATAATAAACACCTATTTATAAACGAAAAATCTCAATTTTTCCATTTTCCAATTAAAGTGCGCTCCAGACCCAATTCCGCTCCACTGGTTTTAATTCGTGATAACGTTATATCACTCACACAGGCCACCGGCCAATCGGGAGCCGTTGTTCAAAAATGGAATAGCGTTATCAGTTGATAACGCGCAACCATAAAGCATTGTACTTTTTCAAGATGGCTGCCCTTTATGCGTGTTCGTTTTAGTGTTGTGCCGGTTATTAGTTAAAGATAACGTGTGTCCTTGGATAAAGTAATGTGATGGAAAGATAGAATTTGCATTGTTTGTTTAAAAATAAAATATTTATTATTGAGCTTTTAATCTGATTTTCCTTAGCGGGAGTTTGGAGTGTAATTGCATTTTAAATACAAGAAAACTTTGTAAAATCTCTCTAAGTCGGTTAGTGTAAATTCAACCAGAAAAATAATTTATCAGATTTGAAACATCTACTTAAGTACCTATTAGTAAAAAAAATTAAAGAGGTGAAAGTAAACTTTACCTACATTTAGTACTTTTTTTACTAAAACAAAAAAACGCCGGGAAGGATGAACAACATAAGTCACAAGTAATAGTTAACTTCCACTTTTCAAATTTTCATCGATAAAGATGTACCTCGTTGAATCACAATGCGAACGTATACGGAATGGAGGAAGCGAGGGCTGAGGTCGCTGTGACGTACGCGGAATCAACCTCGGCGCCCGAGCGTGGCGAGGGGGAAGAGAGGGGGCGATGATACTTTCCCATCAAGCTGTGATTGAATTAAAGGTATCTTTTAGATGCGATAGACATTTATTTAAAATAAGAAATTATAGACGAGGATGGAACACGAAAACAAATGCACATCGAAAGTAATCATAAATTGCGATTGCTACATTATTCTCATAGTAGACTCACACGCGTAGGTATCATAACCCATGTGATGGTACCTTGGTTATGGGATATAGAGTTTTGCAGAGTCCTCTACATGTAGTAGAGTTACAAATTCAACTCTACTACATTTAGGTACTTCCGACTGAGACGTTCGCTAAATACCTAATTTAAAGTGCAGTTTTTCTTAGTAGGTCAATATGACAGCTTATAACAGTCTAAAGAAAGCAGGAAAATAACCGTGAAAACGGAGACGATATTATGACAAAAAACTGTAGAAAGAACGTATTTATTCAATTTATTATTGAAACCAATAAATCCCACACTTTTCGTTCCACCATCACCCTAGGCATCAAAAATAAACCGTCTCGATAAAAATAAATAAAATCGATACAAAGTAAGTCGAGCGTATCGACGTCGATATTGTCACGTCACTAGCGCCGCAAAGCGTAAACGTTACGTGCCTATCCCGGCCAAGAAATGCGCTAAAACGTCTAAAACGGTCAACGACCTTTAATAAAAAATGCTTTATTTATTCGGATTGAGAACACGAGCGTGGAATTATGTGAAATTCTATGCACAGTGGTTTAAGCACCATAATCCGACGCACAACGTTTTGACAGTTGCATGTTATGTTTATGTTGATTATGCGAATTTAATTTTAACTTGTTTGGACAGATTTGTTGGTAAGTGAAATAGTAATTTAAAGATAACTGACTGTGACAAGAGTTTAGTTGCTACGAATACTTGGCTAATACTCGCCAAGTCACCGGAGCGTGCGTTAACATGGTTTCGCCGAGGCTCATTACCATGATACACTGCGATCTGGAATATTTATAAAACACTCATGACTTATTTATTCAAACAAAATTTCGCATAATTTCACGCGAACAAGACTAAGTGTCCTTATTTAGTTCGAATATTTTATTTACTGCAAGGCCACTAGCTATAAATTTCAATTTTCTTTTACACCTACTTGAAAGTATCAACTGAGAGCATGATGAAGTTGATGGATGACCCAAGTCGAGGCCAGCCATGATAGATGACACGCGCGTACACTCACCAACTTAGACACAGTAAATTACTTTGACACGATTACAGCTACTGGTAATGTCATTTTTAAAAATAATACAGAAACGTTGTATCTCCGGGCTTTATCACTATAGCTTATGATATAATTATGTGTTCCAGAACCCACATAATATGCTAGATAATTATGAGTTACGGCTGCGCCATAATTACTTTCCGTATGTAATCAACTACACTATTGCAGCCACGACAATCCAGTCTCATACATCACGGCTGAAACATATTGCACAGGTAACGCTTCTAAGCCGCGGCCAGATGACTGACGACTGGCCCAGGGCGATTGAACATTAGGCCCTACGCAATATTAATGTGCCACATTCTCACCCGAAGCAATAAAATAAATGATGTAATTTTTTGTCCGCGCGGGGTGTTCTTTTGTCCCAGTGTGCGCCGCCCATTGTCCACGCGGGACGTCCACGTAGACAAAACGATATGTGGCGCCGCTCTTGAGGGTTTTTTCATAATTTTCGCATAATACCCTTTGTATGACACGGCTTTCTGTCATAATTAATAGTTTTATGGCTTTCGTCGCGAGCCTTTGTGGGGCCGCACCTGTATGCCGGCCTAGCGGAGCGTAAGGTGCTTCTGTCTTGAACATGTTTGATGATAAATGGGCATTGTATCGTAGTGTTCGGACAAAAAATGGATTTTAAAATTACGAGCTCCATTTTTATTTTCAAGTTTTAATAATCTTTTTTTAATAAAACAGTTTCTAATTTTTCCGACCTATTATGCGAGTTTAGAAGCAAAGTTTTTCTATTTACTTGAAATTTTACAGCTAAAACTTTTCTTTTTTTCTGTCACTTTATCCCATCGTTCCACAAAAACAAATAGAAGTGATAGACGAGTAATTTCACAAAAAGTAATCCACGATAGACAGTTGGTTTGGGCGCGGTGGGGCGGAACGGCCGCAAGATGGTGGCACTTCACAGCGCTCATGCCCGGCTCACTAAACGTCACCATCGTAAGTTGCGTATTTTTACGAGAACCAGCGCAAAACCAATCATAAACTACACTATTTTATTGTTCACCCGCAACGTTATTTTGATAATAACGATTAAAATTACAAATTTATTGTGATAACGTACCTACATGTTTTTGCAATAATGTCCCGTTTTTAGATAACTAAAGTGCAGATTTGACGGCAACGATGTCTTAAAGTTGCAGGCGACTGCCGTTACGGAATGCATTACGAGGAGAGCCGCCGGTTTGCCGTGAGCGGGGTTCGACTTGAAGAGATCTTTAAAAAAAAACAACAAAATAAAGGAAAGCTTTTTGATTTATTTTCCTACGCGCGGCACCAGTGTGCGAGCGCAAATCGATTTCTCGAGATGAGTAAAGTGTCGGGGACATTTTATAGGACAATCGACGAATTAGCCCAGGATTGTGTATGGGACAATTTGTCGTAAAACCTCGGCGGGGTTCGGGTAAGGTCGGGCAGTAAAGCCGCGTCACACGCGCTTTATCCCGCTGCCTCGTAACTCCTGAGAGTTATAGTATTTGGGACAGTTCAAAGTTGCCGACCGACATTAAAACATGAGAAATGGCCGGCCGATGGCTCATTCAGCTCCATGCTCACCTCACCCTTGATTGCTCACCTAATTTGACAGAATTTAATGTTTTTTTATATATTTAAGGGAGAAACGAGAAAAAGAACACACGCGTAGCGATCAGGAAACGACACAAGTCAGCTGTGAACTGATTTTTTTTAAAATCTAACTTACCCATACCTGCCTAAGTATAGGTAAGTACCTACACTTAATTACTTCTAATTACAGAAACCTCAGATCCAATCTTCACTTATTAGAAAAACAATCATAACAGTGTTTCTATGCTTGTAACTTCCCAACTGTGAATCAAAAGTTCTCACAGTAAATGAAGTCAGAAATTCCTTTCGAGTTTTCTGTTGAAATTTGAAACGCTGCGCCAATAGGGGCCACTGGCACCTTTATTCTGCCAATTCAAAGTCTGCAAATGAATTGGATCATGTCGGTCGCCGCAGTAAACTACACGTAATGGTTCCCGTATCGATGTCGTTTCATATTTAATTTGCATTAGGCATTTCCCGCATTTCTGATGAGTTTAAAGAGGATTCGACACATTCAAATGACGTGCCGTGGAAATGTTCAGTGTAAGATTTCAAGCTTTACGCTTTACTTTTTCAAGGATTTTAAGCTTTACGACCTATAATAAAGGATTATCTAGCGATATTTCATGAATAAACATTTAACTGGGTTCCCCAGGTGATTCCTCTCATGAGCTTCACTACATGTCACTATCACTACATAGTATAAAATAAAGTCGCTTTCTCTGTCCCTATGTCCCTATGTATCCTTATATCTTCAAAACTACACAACGGATTTTGATGCGGTTTTTCTTAATAGATAGAGTGATTCAAGAGGAAGGTTTTTGTGTATAATTCTACGCAAACGAAGTCGCGGGCAGAAGCTAGTAATTTATAAAGGCTAACGTTGGCGAATAAGTTCTTGAAAATGGTTTAACTAAAACCTGTCATGTTCAGTATTAAAAGATTTGGCGCAGGTGGATTTGTGGGAATGGTTCCGTGGTCCTCAATCCCCATTTTTCGTAAACAAAATTCAATGTAGATAGTGACACTAACATCCCTGTGCTAGCTGATATGAAAGTGTATTGATTGACTGCAAAACGCGCTATAAACTTATAGGAGTTGAGGATATCCGAAACAAATAAATATTAAAACTACTGGCCACTAATAAACTGGTTTGCACCCGTTCATTTACCTCTGGGGTGCGTTCAGTTTGATCACCCGACGACGCCCGACGACGCACTGGCCCGTTCAGTAAGTCAGTGCGATCATCGGACGATCACACCAAATCGTTCAGTAACATCGTCGGGCGTCGTCGGGCGATCGCACCGGTCACCCCGTAAAATAGATGGGTGAAAAACGCACAGACGTCACTTTGACAGTTGATATGAGGCAAAATTTATAATTCGAACGCTGGGGATATAAACTTATTATTACGAATACGAAATCATACTTCAATTGACACTTTTGACAGAAGGACGCCCCAAGTCGTTCAGTAAGTGTGTTCATGATCGGACGATTTTCACCCGACGATAATCACACTGACACTTTAGTTACTGAACGTAGCCCTGGTGGTGAACCATAGCCATAGACAACTAACAGCCACAGACTGTGAAGCAAATAGTCATAGAACATTAAGGCTGCCACACACGACAGGACGTCTCGACTCAGTAGTGACCATAATAACGTGTCGCTAACTGTTTTTATCGAGTCATCAATCAAATGGTGACATGTGCGGCAGATTCGGATGCCGTGTGAGGGAATTGTTTGAAAATAAAATTAATATCAATTGTGTTAAGTGTGTTTTTGTTGTCAAAGTGTATGTATACACTTATTGTACAAAAATAAGAAACAAACAATCACGCATATTATTAAGTTTACGAACGGGAAGTTATTAGTGTCCGACCGAAACACGATTTTTAGCCGAAACCGAAACCGAAACCGAATATTCGGTTTTTTTCTGATTTCGGCCGAAACCGAAACCGAAATTTTTGAAGACGTATCAAAATATTCAAAATTACTGTACAAATCGTAAGGAAAAGGTTATTGCAAGGATGTCTTATTCGAGAACGTTTCTTTTTTTGTTAAACAAAATAAAAAACGTTTATTTTTAATGAAAATGGATATAGGTAGGTACATGAAACTACCGTGAGACTTTAATCATAATTATGCTCGACATGTTTCTGACTATTTTGTAGTCCTTCTTCCTGGAGCTTAGAGTACATATTTCAATTTGTACTTTTACTTTACGCGCCCGAATTAAGCCGAATGCTCCCGATGCGAGAGCCGCGAGAGGCCGCGAAGTAATTTCGGCCCAGCCGAAGGTTTCGGCCGGATTCTGGCCGAAACCGAAACTTCGGCCGAAATCACTTTTTTGGCCGAAATTGGCCGAAACCGAAACCGAAACCGAAACTTCGGTCGGACACTACTTCTAGTGTCCGACCGAAGTTTCGGTTTCGGTTTCGGTTTCGGCCAATTTCGGCCAAAAAAGTGATTTCGGCTGAAGTTTCGGTTTCGGCCAGAATCCGGCCGAAGCCTTCGGCCGGGCCGAAATTACTTCGCGGCCTCTCGCGGCTCTCGCATCGGGAGCATTCGGCTTAATTCGGGCGCGTAAAGTAAAAGTACAAATTGAAATATGTACTCTACGCTCCAGGAAGAAGGACTACAAAATAGTCCGAAACATGTCGAGCATCACTCAACTTTTTATACGTGAGTTATCCGTTTGTGTAATTATGATTAAAGTCTCACGGTAGTTTCATGTACCTATATCTATTTTCATTAAAAATAAACGTTTTTTATTTTGTTTAACAAAAAAATAAACGTTTTTTATTTTGTTTAACAAAAAAATAAACGTTCTCAAATAAGAAATCCTTGCAATAACATTTTCCTTACGATTTGTACAGTAATTTTGAATTTTTTGATACGTCTTCAAAAATTTCGGTTTCGGTTTCGGTTTCGGCCGAAATCAGAAAAAAACCGAATATTCGATTTCGGTTTCGGTTTCGGCTAAAAATCGTGTTTCGGTCGGACACTAACTAGAAGTTATGTTGTTGTTCTTATTAAAGCAGAGTTAAAATTTGTGATTTCCACATTATGTTATTTAATGGAGAAAATATCTTTATTTTAGTTTACTTGTTGTTATATTATTTTAATTTTAAATTGTTGACATTTTTATTTTGATCTGACGATTTCAATATAAATTCTTTGACATTTACCTAATTTTAAGTGATGGTGTAATTTTATAATGAATGATCAAATAAACTAACATGCAAACAAAGAGCCCCACATGATGTTTGTGTATAGTTTCATGGATTAGATACATTCTTTCAACTATAAACTTAATATACGTTGCTTTCTTTATTTCGTCTTTATTTTTAGTTCGTTCCGTCAGAAATGGCCAAAATTCTATTATCATAATTAAAACGACCGTCCTTTGCCACCTGGTTCGTAGCAACAAGGATTTTATAATTAATGATGATAAATGTTTACACATTTTATTAAAAATGCTAATTTTATACGAGCGTTGAATATTCTTTGAGTAATAAGGTAATTTGTAAGAAGTAATTACGCTGATGACACTACGACATCGAAATAATCGTTATGAATTCGTTAAACATAACCCTACCTTTGTCCCGAACAGGTTCCAAACAGGTGGTTCCCTCGAGGACGAAAGAAATTTCGGAACGAATGATAAATGACATTAAATAACTTCGCGGGGCTGATTGATTGATGGTTTTTAAATAAAGTACCTACCACGGTAGTTTTTGCGCTTCGTTCGCTTAATGAAATTTTTATGGATAGGAAAACTGTTGGTGTTTAAGAATCATTAGAATTTGATGTAATTTGAGGTAAGATAATAGCAAACTCTACACAGTTTTAATGTGGTTCAGTTAAACAAGCATGCCCAAAAAGAGACGTTGTAAAGAGACATATACGGGTCGTTCTACAAACTAAGGAATTTTCGGCGGCTCAGCTAATATATCATGAAAAATTTGTTGAAAATGAATTTATTTGTATAACATATTGTAAAACATACCTATGTCTAGCTGGTCTCTAAAAATAATGTAGATTAAAACATTTGTTCTTGACAATTTTTTTTTTCTAAGCGTCAAATATTCAGGATCCTGGAGTGTCCCTCAAACAAAATCGAATCAAAAGTGTACCGTGATTTTTTTACTATAACATTTAGGCCATAAAATAAACCAAAATAAAGTAGTACTTAGTATTTCTTCTTATCTGTGATACGTATTATTATTTCGCTGAACCAAAAATATCATAAAATCGAGTTCCAGAATTTGTCCCAACAGTTTTATGTCAGGATCCTGTTCAATCAAAATGTAAGCGAAATTCAATTTTCTATTCGCCGAGCGACGTTGTCGTTTATCTGAGTCAGTTGTGCCTACGAACGAGACAAAGAATACCGCCTATCTGTTTGCACCTAGCGTATTGTTAAGCCAGCCCGGCGCAGGAGACGGAGGAAGTAGCGTCGAAATCAGTCGGGTTCACAGGAACCTGGTAAGATATTTACTTACGTAAATAAAATAATAATGTGGTAATTTTAGCATTTTGATATGTAAGTTGCTTACACGAAGGCTTAGTTCTGCTTGAATTTGGTTGAATGTTTTAAATTGATTGTTTTTTTCCAATATAATACAAATATTCTCAGGAACCTGGTCTCAAGATCCTGTCAAATTAAACCCCAGGATACTGAGCAGCATCCAGGACCCTGAGTGTTTATATTGAAATACTGTTTTTGTGCAAGATAATTTGATACTTTTTTCTACTATACACTTTAAAGTTAAAATAGTAAAGTCTTTAACATCAGCATTGCAAGCGATCTGACATTAAATTTAAAAAATCCAGAAGTTTTGGCTGCTATGCCTGATTTGCAGATTGACCTAGCTACTCTCTTTTTAAACCCGCCCGAAGAGCAAATAACGAAGCAATTACAACAAAAAAAAAGGAAAGCTAGAACTCAAAAAAGAAAATTTGAAGATACCGTTAACGTGCAAACAAAAAAGAAAAAGAAATGACTGCAAGAAAAGATAAAGTTAAAAAGGAGGTAAATTATACAAGACAGAAACCAAATAAATCCAAAATAACAGAAAAAAATAACCACGAATCCAGTGATTGAAGACAGTATTCTATACTTAATGATTAAAGTTCCTGTTGTTGTTGATAGAGATAGACTGGTGTTGATAGAGAATTAGTGCAAGTCAAAAATAGACCTAATTTTCGTTATCGTTCAAAATATTTGGACTATTACAAAGTAATGCTTAGAAGGATATTTTTTATTTGTGAAATTATAAATAATCGTTGATCTCAGATGATTTTCTGGTTACATCCTCAGTTTCCTGTTTCATGAATTTCTTGAAATGGCCATAAATCTAAAATTTTAAAATATTTTGACTGTTCCACTTAACATAGGCTAAAAGACAGTGTATTATTTTTGATAGACTATATTTTCCAACCAGAATGTTAAAAAAATATCGGGCCGGAATCAGACTCGATTTCGTCCTTAGTTTGTAGAACGACCCATACATCGCTCACATTTTGCAAGTTTATAAACTGCGAAGCCATTTTACTTACAATCTGTATTTCTATAATTTTTTATATCTAATGCTGCCAACCCTGAGCTGTCACCATCATCGCGAGCCGTCAAATTAAAATATGAGCCAATAAGGGCGCGTCGCGCGGCGACAGGGCCGTCACGCGGGAGAAATTACGATATATGAACTTATTAAAATATCTAACTTTTTGTTCCTTCGCGCTCGGGTGACGACGACGCGCCGTGGCTTCGGCTTCTTGTTATTTTGACATCTCTTCCTGCTCCGGTTGTAATTTGTAGCTAATAGTTTTATTTTCGGGTTCTATTTGTGTCTCAAAAAGGCAATTTACTAACGCTCGAACTCTACATAAAATCCTATGAAAACCAGCTTTATAAAATTTTCATACAAAGGGAATCGGTCTCACAAATGGTAAAGCGCTTGTGTAAATGAATCTACGCGTGTACTTACTTAGATAATATTAAATTACAAACCGTTACAAATATTATATTATTATTTCTATATAGACCGCAAAAAACAAGAGCAAATTAGTCAACGACAGCTAAATACTATGCATAATCGATTTTTCTCTCGGCATGCGGTATGTTCAAACGATATACCGGTATTCACTAGTTAACACCGGATTATGGCAGAAAAACTTTTACAGTTACCCACATGTGGTGGCAGAAGCATTTGACACGCGCGATCTGGCGAGACTTGACGAATGGAGGCAAAAAAAAAGAAAAAAGTTGTTTATGAACCCACTTAACATAGTTGGCATTATTGGTTGAACAATATTTGTTTTTGGTTTGTTGAGTGTTAAATGTTGGGAATATCGGTTACAACAAACAAAAGGCAATGACCTTTTTTCTTTTATTTGAAATTGTTTAGAAACGCGTCTACTTATTTTAAGTGTAAGTGTTTTGATTACGCAATAATTGTTCTGTATTTATATTATATTGAATATTATTATTACAAGATTTAATGCTACTGTACTTTTCGTTCACTGCACTTATATTGTCATCCAATTTACATACAGGCGTATTGTGAGTAACAAATTTCAACTTAATTTCAACCACCGTAAAGGTGAAATGTTTGTCCCAAATATACATTGTTGCAAGTTAACATTAACAAAACAAAAGCTAACGGAATTAAGCGCCACAGAACAGCATTTTAATTGTTCCTATTAATGGCCGTTGGACGTTTAGGACAAAATTAATCCCAATAGTGCAGTCACTCTTACTGTCTACGTTTACAAACATTCAAGTACCGCGGTAAAAACGTATTTTTTCGTTAGGAAACGCACAAAAACTGAAACAAAGAGGAAGGAGCAAAAAGCGTGACGGACAGACGGATCTCGGCAGACATCTGTTGCCGGGGCGAATTCACTTCCATGTGTTCAGTTAGAAATTTTTGGATGTTTTCAAATCACCTTGGGAAAGTTGTTCGGTAGATTAACACGTTCACTGCGAAGCAAGGCATTATTTGCCTGGTTGATGGCTTTCTGTCTGTGCGCGCTCTAAAATCGTGCCTTCTCGCTCGGTGCGGGCGCTGTAACTCGAGAAGTACTACGCGTACGAGAGAGATATTTATATATCTAACACCCATCTTTAAAGCTTATGACGTTTAACTATTAAAAAACGCACCAGGTTTTTAAAACATAGTTCGCACTGAAGTAAAATTGAATAAGCTCAGTGCGAATACCAGGCCTTGATTTGTAGGCATGGTAGCCGCACTGAGCGTGAGAGGGGCGCGTGCGCCGCGGCTAGTGCTGTCGAGTGCTTTGTTTGTTGTCGATTGTGCGCACGTGTTTTCAGTTGTAATATTTACGTTTTAATCGCGTAGTAAATATCAAAGTGTTGTGAAATGGCGTCAAATAATATTTTTTCGAGTAGTGACGAAGACTTTGATATATTTCCCGTTAGACCTGTTATTAAGCCAAAAAAATCGAAAAGAAAATTAAATTTATCATCACCGACTGTGTCCACGGAGAATGCAGCTACAGAAAAGTATCAGTACAGCATTGAATCAGTTTTCGGAAACACTTTAATTAATTATTCTTATCATTCTTTTTAATAAATTTGTCGATTTGATGCATTTGTTTTATTGTCCCATCCCTATTATTATATTTTTGCAGTGCATCACCAGGTTCAAATAACACGGCATACCTTTTTGTTGGTGCTTTAACAGGTCTGGTAAACCTGGTATCTCTTTTTTTTTAAAAAGGCATCAAGTTTCTGTCCAATTCCCGGGCGAAGGTAGTTTCAAATAGGTCCACTAATGAACTTTATACACGCGAAATTTCATTCATTCAAT
The DNA here is from genome assembly GCA_932294345.1 of Pandemis cinnamomeana. NCBI lineage: Eukaryota > Metazoa > Arthropoda > Insecta > Lepidoptera > Tortricidae > Pandemis > Pandemis cinnamomeana. The sequence goes on from OW028720.1 coordinate 5,421,788, forward strand.
CCTAACATTGTTGATCCTGGGTTCATATTTCTATGAACGGCTTTCACCAGGCCATTAAAACCTAGTTCGCATACGATGAAAACTTACTACCAGATCGAAAATACCTGGTATCGCATGGTATGCTACGTACAAAAAATCAGTCTCGCAGTTAACGTGTTAAGATGCCAGCGGTTCATAATTTTCACGCTTGATCAATAATGCTTTAAAGTTTTGCTAATTCATTGTGACCAAAAAAACTTACTCGCTATACTGTTTAAGAGTCCGTATGAAGTGACTATTTGAAGAAAAAAATGCTAAGCTAGGCTTGCAATAGGTACGGAAAGTTTTTTAGTAGGTACAGTGCCATGAGCCAAGTTATAACAATAAAAATCTAATATTGTTACTGTAAAACAGTTATTCCATTATTATAAAACGATTTCCGATCAGTGACGCTAGGAACTGACAGCTAATAAGCAAAACGTGACATTTTACTAACGCCATCATAAATAAAGGTGCGTTCAAAGTAAAACTCTGTTTAGATCGGGTGCGTTCGTTAATAAGGATATTTGTCACGATGTAAATGCGCGATATTCAATTTGCGAGCGGTCATGATAGAGTGTTGCCATTTGTAACGGTTAGAACGATTTGTATAAATATTTGTGTCGGTATTTTAAGTATTTTCTGGAGATAAATCATAAATAGTAATTAATTGGCTACTATTACTCAGCACAGTGGAAGCGAGGAAGGGTGGGTTTGCATGTAAACATATTTTATCTACATCCATATCATAACTTCCCTAACGATTAGCAAATGACCTACATTAAGAAACCTGTATCTGTAGTTGTACTTTAATGTTCACTTTAGAGTATCAATATCGATACTCTAATAACATTCAAACTACGAACGTCTTAGACAACAAAATCTCTATGTCTATTATCTTAGAATTTAAGAAAAAAATATAAATGTCAGTCGTTTCATCTGTTTCGAACTTTCGAAGAATAGAAAATAATGTTACCTATGTATTTTGATGTGAAAACGTTTATTGTAGGAAATTTATGATATGAATGTAGATAAAGTAATGTATGCGACTGTACATAATTTGTCATTAAAACACTCGTTTAATCTTATAATTCAATCACATAAACTACTAATATATTTCGCACTGGCTTGGCTGTCTTGCACTTGTCATAGCGGAGTAGCAAGTAAATGAAATTATTTCGTTAAAGTACAATTATAAATTATAAGTTCGCTATGAATTTCATTTAATACCCAACTTTCTAGAAATGGTAGAGCCTTTCAGGTGCATACTATCTAGAGATACATTTCTAGTAGCTCCATTGAGTTAAATGCTTTTAGGAATTTCCTAGTCTTTATAACACGCTAAAGAGACCTCGTGGATACAAAGCGTGTGCCCCTTTCTATGTAAGCTTGTGTGTAAAGGACGGATGCTTTATGTTCACAATAAACGCTACGGATACTGTTGTGCGACAGGTCTTGTATGAATGTAATCGATTTGGATTCAGCTTTGAGAATCGTAATTGAGTTCCTTGCTTCGAAACGTGTCGTTAAGAAGTTGAAATTACACGATTCTCCAATATACGGATAAAAAGAGGGTACATATACATTATAAAGTAGAACGCTATTTCGTCTTGACCTAACTAGATGCACTAGTTATTTTACTGTAGTTCATTGTGATTTTCTTCATATTCTTTAAATAATCGTTATGACTAAGGTGACCTAGAAGTACAATCTGATGAGATGTCGAAAAAAGAAAACCGTTGAGTGATTAAAAAATACCTTAATTTGTTACAGATACACGCGTAGCACTCGCGAGTGCCACTGCGGAGTGCTTTTCATATTCCCTCAAACTGTCACAATGTGTCATTTTCAACCGTTCATCAAGCAACAACATACCTGTATAACCCTCATGGGCAGTCCTGTTTCCTTCGCGAGCTGTTCCCGTATATGCCTGGTCGGTTTCGGCGTTTGCGAGAACGCAGACTTCAATATCTCCAGCTGTTTCGCTTTTATCGTGGTCCGAGGCCCCCGTCTCTTGGAGCCCCCATTCCCGTCGTCCGGAGACTTGTTCTCGGCCTGGGAGTCTCGAGTCTCTGTGTCTCCGTCGAGGGATCCCTGCGAGGGGAAGAAGAACAACTGAATGCGACAATGTGGTCAGGTGCTGTTGAGGCTTGGGCGGTATGGTCACCGTTGTAAAGCGTAGAAGTGTTTGTGGACTACGTCAGTTTCGGTTTTTTAGTAAATTTGACAATGTTTTACTTCTTTTTTTGAAAGATTTGGTTACAGTCTGTACTATTAAGTAAGCCACTTTCTAAGAAAATTAGAACACATAGAAAAATCCGAAAAGTAAAGCTATGGCCGGGAATCGAACCCGGATCCTCGTCATTCCGTGACGCGTGCTATACCCCTACACCACCCATAGCAGGTGGGTAGTCTCCGATTTTTTCTACCTGTTACCAACCGTCACGTGACCTTTGTTACTATGCGAATTTTTTGTCGCTAAGCGTCATCTGTTTGAATGATGTGTCTGTACGACACAATTACAAACTCCCGTGGAACATCTACTGCTCACCAGGGACGAGAGAAGGCGCTGTTTTTCAAATGATAGGTACTATCAAATGAATCAAGAAATTTTTATTTCTTGATTTTTTATTTTTATTTCTTGATTTTTTATATATTTTAAGATCATGTGTATTCGCAGCCCTCAGCAGCAGCCTTCGATTTTTAACATGATTACAACGACGATCAAAGAGAAGATGATGAAGAAGAAGACGTGAGCCTTTTGACAACTCACCTGGTCCTCCGAGTCGTCGTGTGGCTTAGCGTCGCCATTGAGGGACAGTTCGGAGTGTAAGGCTGGGTGCGGCGCATGCGCGGGGCTGCTGGCGTTGTTAGCCGCGCGGGATTCGTCTTCTTCTTCGTCGTCCGTGCCAGAGCCTAGCAGAGAATCCGCTGCAACAAGGACAAGAGTAAATAAGTTTTTGATACGATTTTTTTTAACTTTTTTTCTGATGATCTTACTTTTTATTAATTGTATTTGTTTTGTCATCTGTCCTACATTATGTAAACTAATTTCGTACTTGTTACCAGTGTTATTTATGTATGTATGTACCACATACATAATCACGTCTTTTATCCCTTAGTAACAAGACTTTAAGGCCACGTCTAGCATGATTGTGGGCGTATAGGTGGAAAGGGGAATCAAAATAGTAATGGTTGCTAGCAGCATCGTCTATAATACGATTCATAAGATTTCGCCCATTCCCTCGATGTGCTTTTACCATCTGCGTGGGAAGAGAAGCATTGGTACATTCTATGAGATGAAATAGAAAATATGCCGTGGGATCCTTGGAGTATGGCCTATGTCCTCTGAAGTAGATCGTGGGTTCGAACGAAGCAGTTTAATGGTATGTGTGGGCCTAGCATGGAAACCACAGTCTAAGCCCATTCATTTTGAGAAGAGTTTGGGGTGTAGTTGGGGCTAAGAAGCTAGAGATTATAATGACTTGAAACTCAAACTTCATAACTATAACGTCATAACTATAAAGTTTATAACTAGTACAAAAACATGAAACCGGAATAAAGTAGACATTGTGTTTACGGAAAAACCTACAACTTAACAAACATTTCGCGGTGCTAAAGGTCCTCTAACAAAGTTATTTTCCCATCACGAAAGATAGTTCTATTCATAACTAGAACCCTTTAAACGGTTTCAAATTCAATTGAACCCATCAAAAAGCAATCCCGCACCCTTAAACTAAATAAAAATGCAATTTGTGCGCCCCCAAAGAACAAGGAATTAGCCGCAAAAACAATTACTTACCTACTCGTACCTACTTGTATAAGAGTTATAAGTGATGCTGGGTAACTAAAGGAACTCGAACAAGTATTTTTAGGCCAGTAGTGATGTCGATTAGCTAATAATGAACTAAAACAAGTTACGTCACTCCTTGATCCAATTTTTTTCCGTTGATAAGGGGTTAGGTGCACATGTGAAAACGTTGATCTGCTCTAAATAATTACCTTTTAAAGCATTCTGAACTTCTATTTGAGTAATAATGTGGGAAAATATAATGTAAAAATACAAGATGTTTGACTTTATTTTTCAACTACCTATTCGTTAACGGATGGCCTGATAGAGTCGAAATTAAGCAAACAGGTAAACCGTAGTAATATTCATTAATTGTAGATTTTTATTTCCTTACAGATACATAGTCACAGACTGCTAAGCTACTTTTATCCAAGAAACATTAGTTCCAACAGAATAGCGACAGGAAAATCGCTTTAAAAAATGTCACTAACGACTCGAATGAAGTAGCGACCCGAGGTAGGGCGCGAAAAACGTTTACCCTCGGTAAATATCACGGGTCATAGTTATAAAATATATTTGCGGCCGTGACCGTACAGAAGAGAGGAGACAATTTGCAGGTTAGGTTTACCTACTGTGTTAAGTATACTGTGCTCTCAAAGAACATTAATGTTTTATGTTGGTACACACTGATTCATTATTTTATCCATCTCTAGTTACTCAGTGAGAATAGGTGTCTGCCTGTTTAAGTACTTTAAAATAGTTGTTTTTATTTGTATAATTGTTAGACGAATGCAGTTTTTATATTAAGCCAGACTAATCATAAAATGGGTTAACTTGGCAATTTAAATCATTTACATGATTCAGGTTTATTACTGTAATATGTTTAAGCAAGACTAATCATAAAATGGGTTAACTTGGCAATTTAAATCATTTATATGATTCAGGTTTATTACTGTAATATGTTAAATGTTTTAATCTGTGGTTTTAACTAAAGCAAAAAGCTTTTGTTTGACGATCGAATCAAAATCAATCAATTATATTGAGAAAAATGATGACAGTTAGTTAATCATGTTCAAATTGGCTCGATATTATTATCCGTGGTTATCCACGTGAGACTCAAATCAAATTATGATTATGAAAATTTGAAACTTAACGTTAATTAAGAAAAGTTCACATTTACATGAGACTTATTACCTTAATTTAGCAAGTAGGTTAGATATTTACATCTTGCGAAGACAGAACCCACACCTTTTTTTCTTTTTTCGCGAATCAGTTATGTAAGCGCACGTTTAAAGAAACAGCACAGTAAAGCCCCTGCTCTCTCAAGCATATCTAAACCTAATAAGTACTCTGTATTCCCACAAACCTAGCAAGAAGAAAGAACAATTCCCTAATCGAAATTCACACACACACGTTGAAGTTTTGTTTTTTTAATTCAGCTCGCACTGGCAACGGCTGCCTCGCCCGCGGCGCAGGGCGTCCACATAACATCTGTCATGCCGCGAGATGAGCTTGTCTGTGAGGTAGAAATGCGAAAATAAACTGACAACCCTAAAAGCTTTACCAATTTATTTATTCAAATTTGAATTTGGCGGTAGAGTTGCGTTCTTTAAACTTAATTTCAAAATGGGAAAGCTATTGTTTTCGAAAATAAACAGACCTGGATAGTAATGATTTTTAGCCAAGAGTTGAGCCAAGATGAAATGAAAATATTTTACCTGGCGGCATAGATAAATTTACCTAATCGTCGGCTATTTTTCGTCGTCATTGTCAGCTCAGTCTCTTAAGTATCTTTAAAACACGCAACGGATTTTGATGCGGTTTTTTTAATAGATAGAGTGATTCAAGAGAAAGTTTTCTAATGAATAACTCTACGCAGACGAAGTCACGGGCAGAAGCTAGTATAATATAAATATGAGAGTTTTTGAGTATGGATAGATGTATGGATGGATGTTTGTTACTCCTTCACCCCTGAATGGCAAGACATATCTCGACCATATTTGGCACAGAGATAGATTATAGTCTGGAATAACACATAGGTTTCTTTTTGTCCCGGAAAATTACATAGTTCCCGCGGGATAGCGATAAATTAATTCTTTGCAGACGAAGTCGCGGCCAACGGCTAGTAATTACTAAAAACGTTAGCTCAACTTCAAACCTACCTATGCCACCTCAAAGCAGCCGACCGAAATAACGGAATGAATTCACTAGAACAGCATATTAATCTTGCCAACCGGCTGACTTGCGTTTCCTCGTGCAAGTCACTCCGCGGGAAACAAGCCAAATTAAGCGGCTTTCACGATAAAAAGATTTGGGAAAATATAATTATGTTACGCTACGATGTTAGGCGCTGAGTGGACGTAAAAGTTGGTGTAAGTGTACCTCTGTAGTCATGTTTGAATGATTATAATGACGAAGTTGTACGTACGGCTGAATTCTTTAAGGAAGTGCTTCCCAATTTATTTACTATTTATATAATATTGAGTGGCAAACGAACAAGTGGGGGTCACCTCATGGTCAGTGAAAGGACACTCGTAACACCAAAAGATTGATGCTAGCTAACGTCCAGGACTGACGGAAACTGACTATTTATGATTTCTATGTAATACTGCTGGTTCTTTCTCTTTTTTGCTATATCAGAGTTTTTCTTCACTATCACTACATAGTATAAAATAAAGTCGCTTTCTCTGTCCCTTTGTCCGTATGTATGCTTAAATCTTCAAAACTACGCAACGGATTTTGATGCGGTTTTTTTTCATAGATAGAGTGATTCAAGAGGAAGGTTTATAATGTATAATACATGCATAATATACCGTGCGAAGCCGGGGCGGGTCGCTAGTTAGATATATTTTTAATTATGAAAACACGCTACTTACTTAATGCTCGTGGTTATTTTTAATATTGTGATCAGCACAACGGTAGTGGTATACTTACTGGGAAGACATTCAGAGTTCTGTTTTTTCATCACATTGATTCAACCCAATTATATTCTCTATTTTTCTCACAGCCGACTCCCTCTAGTCCCGGAGCGAGCGCAAGTTTGCTCAAGCCCTCGAGCGCAAAGCGTCCGGACTCCAAGGGCCCTCCTAACCCTCTGTTTTACAATCGGTCAACACTACACTCGCACTTAGCTCGGTAAGTGGAAGATCGGTGTGCTAGATAAATACCGGGAGTGTTTGTAAACATTAAAATGGGTGACGGTTTTTGTTTTACAATTTTAAATAGCTCGCCGGGCATCGTGTTTTGTTTTATGGCAACACTGAACCCTAGCAGAGGGCTTGATCGTGCGTTTTGTAGGTAGACGACTTTATATCCCGCCAGTACCTACCATTTGGTTAAATGTCATTGAAAAAGAAGTAAATTAAAATATTCCCGACAAAAAACATTCGTCATTTCATAAATCGAACAATATTTTATGCCAGCACCATTGGCAGTTGGCACCAGCGAACGCACGCCCCAATTTTAAAATCAATTTTAAACCACCCCCAAATAAACGACTTCCTTTGTCCCGGTCGACGTCCCTAATCGAATTTTGGCGGGAAAACGGGCCTTTTATTGTCGTTGAATTTCAAACGTGGAACGGGGACTTTGATCTGCGGAAATTCAAAACGAAGTTTGCGGCTTCTTTATTTGTAATGGGAACGATTCTTTTCCGTTTCACGTGTGTAATTGAAAATAATGTTTAGGTATAACATGGAAAATTTAAGACTAATTTCCTTGTAAAATAAACCTACTCGAAATACATTACTTCTTACTTTGTAATGTTAATAGGTTTACACATCATACTAACCTTTCGCCATAAAATCTATATATACCATAGGTAAAATTTGTGAGCCATTGTGTTTAAAGTGTCCATTATTTCTAACGCTCATAAAGTTATCGTTATCAGATTTTATAACAAAAATCTTAATAGGCGAGCAAACCATCGAAGTCTACCCAAAATTTAAGTTCACATAGAAAATGCTAATGAACAATCAAGACCAATTAACAATTCAATCAACATGATTCATGAATAATTCCACCCGAAAAATTATAGTCCACTATCTCCGGATCTATAACAACCTATTAGCACTGAAAAAGTAATAAAAATCACAGATTATTTTGTATTACAAGCATATTAAAGTTTGTTATTGCGTGTTTATGGGGCCGACCGTTAATTCGAGACCACCATCTTAAAAGTAAAATAAGAAACGGCGAGATAAGGATCTAAGAACATAAAAGATATGGGAACCTTTGTGGAAGCGGTAGCCGCCACAGCGTACGCCCATATATATACAGCGGGGCCACTACAGTCCACGCACACTGGCTCACGTCCCGGCACACATTAAAGGATGTTTTGTACGCACACGTGGAACGGTGGGCCGTGATTGGTGAAAGCGGCGGCGACGGGCACGCCCTCTTTTATCGACGTGCGCAGGGAGCGTGCGTGCGAAACATCGGTGTATGTAAAATGTGTATTGTGTAGGACGGCGGCAGTTCAGTTTTACAGGACTGAGAAATTCAGTGTTTTGAAATGGCGTTCCTGGAATCTCTCGACTTTTACTAAATCGAGTTATTACTTCCCAGAATACTATTATTAAAATGTAGAGCCCTAAGCTGACTTCTCTTACTTCTCGGATCTTTTGGGTTGTATTTCGAATCGCAATTATTTGGAACAGCTGTAACTAAATCAGACTGATAGATAAATTCATGACTTATTCAAATTATCATCAAATTATTCATTACAATTTTACACACAGAATTATCTATAATCCAGATTCAATATTACATGTAGTTAGTTTGAACGCAATCACACTTAATGACAAAGCACGCCTGTCAAAGAATACCTACCTATAACTTAAATAATACCGGATTAAATTTATCATTAATCAACAATACAATATTTCATCACAATTCCAGTAACTACACTTACAACGACGGCTATTACCTGCCTCTCGTATCACATCACACTGGCAAAGAGTCCTGACTGTCGAAACTCGGTTTTACCCATTCTACCAAATAGGCGTCTAATCATCCACCATCTAGTTTCATTTTATATTAAGTATTATTGTTTTGTAGCTCATTTTATTGTTTACTAGCTTCTGCCCGCGACTTCGTCCGCGTAGAATTAGATTAAAGAATATTTACGTTGCGACTCTAGGCAGCTACGACCTATGACATGTTTTATCACTATCCCGCGAGAACTAAGCAATTTACCGGGATTGACAGTAGCCTATGTGTTAATCTAGGGTACCTACACGCTATCTCTGTTCCAAATTTTATCCAAATCAATCCAGCCGTTTGCGCGTGAAGAAGTAACAAGCATACACACACACACACACACAAACTTTCGCCTTTATAATATTAGTGTGATCCTTTGCAGTGTTTTATCATCCGATGGTCCCAACTAAAGACCAGTGCTAGCTGTAAGGCCAGCATAATGCTGTTGGGACCTTTTTTCCGATTTACGATTTTTAATATTGTTACGATTAACTTTTTCATTTTTTTTAGTTTGAAATCCGCTATCGTCATTTGTAGGTATTATGAATTAAAAAAACTTTTTAAAAATGGCTGGCCACATTTTTAATTAACAAAAGACAATCCACTACCAACCCCAGTCCCCACTGACTCCTGACTTTTTTTGCTACCGACAAAGGCATCGTGACTGCTGCCTGCGAGGGTCGGCTGCGTGACTTGCAACTTTCCAACGGTTTGATTCGACCGACTGGCATGACTCTGCCAGAGCTATATACGTATATCCAGTATAGCTGTGTGTGGTTTTTTTTTACTAAACTCTAGTGTAGGTACCTTGAAGGTCTGGCAGGTAAAACGAATTTTCACGACTTTGACAGAGCGTTTCAGAATTAACCAAACGTTTATTTGCCTTTGTGACTAATAGCCTGTTTCACTACCCTCTTTTAAGATCCTAATGTATATTTTAAGTGTCAGATATCCAACGGGAATGTCGCTAATACTACAAAACAGACAGAGACACCATCATATTTATTAATCAATATATCGGGAGCTTAACTTAACATAGAGTGAAGAAACAGGCCCTCCCTTAGGCAAGAAAAGTCCTGCAATATAGAAGTGGTCGACCCAGAGCTACAATGTAACGCGACCTGTATGTTTTTTTTTTGCAAATCTATAAACCGACCGTTTAAAAGAGTCCTCGCCCGCGCGGGCGGGGTGGGGGTCCCCGCCCGCGCCCCTGTGCGGCGCGGGCGAGGACTCATTTCAGCGCGGTCTGTAATTAGGATTTAAATACAGTGCTTAAATAATGGTGAGCACTGGCCATTCACGGTAATGAAAAAAAAAAAAATAAGCGTCGGATACGAACTGAGCTTCGTCCGCGTCGAGCAGTCTCTTGTCATATAGTTAGCAGTAGAAAAAATTGTCGCCATGTGTTTTATAGAATTTGACCGCCTTGTCGTTTAACAGAACGAGAATACCGCAACGTCACATAGGCAATTAGACACGAACATAATACTATTGGAAACACAGAAATGGCAAATAGTAGGACTTCGTACAGAGTTCGTCTGGTTGCTACCACTATATTAAATACTCTCTAAACTTGCCATTAAGCACCATTTAGCAGCAATGCAAGTTGCTGTATTTCGGCGTAGAGAGTAATATAAAGGTTATATTCTCTTTGGAGAGTGAGGCAGACGGTAAAATTACTGGCACGTGCGTGAGATATTTTATTTTTTAAGGCTGGCAGCTTTCCGGTTGGCAATGGTGATTACATTGCTTTTTTGCCTGCCTTGTTTTTAAAATAATGAACCTAAAATCCTACAAACATTGATGAAGATTAAATCCTCAACCATACAAGCACTGGCACTACTGATCACTTCTCCTATATTACTTATTCAATAACACCATAATGATGTATTACCAGAGGTCAGTGCAAACGACCTAGACGTATAGCTCCTTAATACCATACAACTGCCTATAAACAAAGAGAGAACATAAATAATAGTTATATAACCGTCGAAAAAGTAATACGTCAGCGTCTACCCGCCATTAGAGACGCCATGTTTGATTTAATACTGAGAGCATTGAACCAACCGGAGACGACATGCGGACTAACCATATAATTATTAATAAAAAAGTCCTTACTGACTTGTCAAGGCACAGCTCAAACTGTCGTTTCTAGAAAGGTGAAATGTTGGCATAAAAGTTATTAATTGCGTTTAGATAACACATAAGAATGAAGAAAAACTGCGACGGGGCCAAAGCCTTTTCGTTAAAAGTAACGCGTAAAAATAACAAAAATAATCTATACCTATCTCGATCACGTAGCTATGCAGGTACGAGTATGCAACCACCGAATTAATTAAAAATACCTACTAACTTGAACTTTGCGCACACAGTCGCACTCACATACAATAATAACGGGTTGTGTAACCGTTGGTCTTATATTTTCATAGAGGGGAAGACCCGTCGTTGACGTCTCCGGATGGTTAAATGTTCCAAGGATCTAACACAATGGATGCGCAAACGCAGTTGGACAAATTAGGCGCCATCTATCGACGCCGTGAGGAATCGGGGTAGGGTAATTATTTTTTTGGATGTAACCAGACATGTTTGACAGGCTTTTTGGTGGTAAATTGATTTTGAACACAGATAGTGCTGTAGTTTAATTTAGGTTTTTTTACATCACTACGATTTAAACTTTATCGAGACAAAATCAATTAAATATTTTATTTAGGTGCTATAGACTTTAGGTGCTATAACACCGTTTTACGTATCATTGTCTTAATTATATCTGATTGAAAATGTTTTGGAATATTTTAATGGTATCGTTTCATGCATTCTTCCGTGCTGGTCTGGGAGTAAAGAAAAGACATAGAATGTACCAGTTGCTTCTCTTCCCGCGCAGATGGTAAAAGCCCATCAAGGGAATGGGTGAAAATCTTAGGCATCATGTTATAAGCGATATTTTGATTCCCTCTTCCACCTACCTATACGCCCACAATCCCTTTAGTTCGCCTTCACAACAATTTTTCACAACTAGTTAAGAATAAACACTTTTTATCATTTTCATTGTTTTAAAATACCTACTCACCTTACCTACTTAGCTATAAACTTACTGACAAAAAAAACTTTGGAAGGTAGCGATGATTAATCTGTTTCCACGAAAAAATACCGCTCTTCGTAAGTACCTAAGATGATAAATAAGCAACGCTATGATTCACACAAAAATATCCACAAAAAATCATCTTTCTGGACACAAAGATTAATAAACGAATTTCTAAACATTGGTGTCGAGTACCTCAGCCGAAAACACAATTAAGGGTTCGTTATATACATTATACATAAACAAGTATGTTGTACATTTTATTTGTGCTCCTACACTGTATATTACCTAATTTTGCAAAAAAAACTGTTTCCGACAATGATTTACAGTGCGTCTATTTTTTCTTTTACCTATTAACCTATCCCTCGTCAAACTTCGTATTTCGTCTGCTGTCTATCTATACCATAGGTACTAAGGTATTTTTCGGTTTTCACTGTAGGTATGTACCGTTGGGATTCAAATTCAATTGAAAACATCGGGAAGTTCGATGATGCCGACATTAAGAAAAAAGACAAACTATACTAAGATGTTCAATGGACGCTGGGACTTAATTATCCACGAGCTCTGGGCCGCAGTCAAAAACACCCTTATTAAGACCCGCTTCTGGTCTTCTTTCTTCTCTTTTTCTACAATGCTATCTGGTCACCGGCTAAATACTCTAAATAGCGTTGCATCGAATAGAGGCTCTCAGAAACACCTAACTTTACTGGTATAGCCACAACTAAGTGTACATAAAACAAAAATTCTGACACACTGTGGAACCTTATCACAATGAACTTCATGGTCGCGTTACACTGAATTGGCAAGGGAAATCATTGTGTCGTTTACTGTGTGAACGTTCGACGGTGGGTTAGGAATCAATCTGTTCGATAGTGCCTATCGGATGTCTTTGAGCGCTTTGTTCTATCCGATATGATAGCTAACTATATAGGTAGGAAGGTACATTGACAATAACCAACAACAGCCAACTACAACCTGCCTACATAGGTACAGCGTTCTGGCGCGGGAGTGGGAGCGACGTGACCGCAGATCGTGACCCTCCGAGATTGAGCGTGTGCGTGTGCGGTGGCTTATTCATTTATTTCTGTACGCGGCATGATTATGTGAAAGTATGATAGGAAAATTTCGTTTTATTCCTTCATGTAATGAAGGCTGATATGTCTGAGCCAACGAAAAACTAAAAAGAAGTTTACAGGTACCAATGTATTTTAGTGAAAACACGGAATGGCATGTGAGGTGGTGTGCACGAAAACTGTGCCGTGTTCAACTTCTGTAAAGTTACAATAATGTTCTCCTACATAGATACTAGCATTTTGAGGATATCATCAATATGTTTGTACGTATATCTGGTAACAACAAATGAAGCAGAATTAAAAATGAACATTGGCTAAGTAGATAGCGTTGCAAAAACAACACTAAAACAAAATACTTTCCTTGTGAAAGCAAGTTACTTCTACTTTACATTTTACATCACACAGATTTCTATGCATTCAGCCTCTAACCCAGTCACCACGATTAATAAAATATCATAGCTTCAGGGCTCAGACAGAGGAGATAATTAAAATGCACAGAACAAAACGGCGCGCGCGCAATAAACGCAAAATCAAGACACAACAACGATAAGTGGCTCAAATAAAATCATAAAACAGCCGAGAACAAGTTGTCACATAATAACAGCGGTGATAATGAAACCTGCGCATTACTGGGCGTACGAAATCGCACAATAACCGAGCGAGAATCCGACTCCGGCGCGGCGCACGGCGACGCGAATCGCAGAATGTGTTATAGAGCCTTTACTCCAAGTGTGACTAAAGTCAGGCGATTTTTGTTTTACTATAGCTAAGATAACATATCAATACACTAAAGAAAGTTTTTCTGTGTCCAGACGCATCTTACTGTATTATCAAAACATAATATTTTACAGAATAGTTTCAGACGTCACTCAGCAGAAGTCAATAGGAGCTAAAATCATAAATCTAGAGTAAATTGTGCTAGCAATAATGGTAATAACCTAACATAAATGTCTCGACAGGCTAAGCTACTTAGCCCGAAAGAAGATTATGTCGACATGTCGAAGACATTAACTGGTTGCATCTACCGAACAGTAGACGAACACAAAGCCATTCAACAAGTGAATGCGATATAATTAAAAAGGCCGGGCCAAACACGATCAATCTCGGCTCCATCTCCCCACATAAAGTCAAAATAATAGATGGCCACTCTAATGTCACTTTTTTCATCCACGACCGGCGTACACGACGGAATTGACAGGTCATCAGAGCCGGCGCAGGCGCGGTGACGATGCTCTTTCTCAGCGCCGCGGCAAAACAAATCAAGTAGGCGAACCCACGGCCCAATGTAATCCTTAATCAGTAGCAATGAAAGGCGATAAATCCATGAAATGAACACGCGTATAAGACCTTTGTTGTGCGATCGGAGCGCCTGCCGTTCGGTTCTTTTTACAAAAGATAATCTTCGGCGGCCGAGGCGTGAAGGCCGAGCGCCACACAACATGGCGTCGACAGGTTTCTTCCCGTTTTTTTACCTCTTTGTTCCTTTCCATTATTGTCTATACATGTTTCGTTCCCGCCGTTCGATTTTTGAATAATGTACTTTTTTATTTTTTATCGCTGTTATTAATATCGCGGCGTTTTTATTGTTCCTCTTTATTTACAAACACGGTTGAGAAAGGCCGCACCAAAACAAGATTTGGCTGATCTGTGGGTGACGAGGCGTATCGCGGGACGTTTAATCGCGGTTACCCGAAACGACTAAAACCCGAACGGATCTCCTTATGATAGCTGCATTGCTATGCTTAAATTGCGAAGAATTGGCGTTTCGCAGAAAATAATGATTTAGTGGCGGCAGTAAAAATTTGAAAACTATAAAACCGCGGAGGTCTGAACCGGTAGCTCGAGAACTTTTCAAGGGGTTCACTCTAACCTTGGTTGAAGGACCTATTTCATTTTGACAGCAAACAATTTGACGATAGTATTTGTATTGGGGTTTTTGTTTTAAAAAAATGATTACCTATTCAAGTGCCAAAAATTGAATTTAATAAAGCATTAGATAGAAATGTATGACCAAGTAGGTGCTTATTCGTAACAATTCGGATAATAGTGAGTCTGACTCGCCCGGTAACGTCAATACGAAACTTCGATTAAAAAGTGCATTCCGCGCGTTTCTAGAGAATTACCTGCTCTGGTGAACTCCTGGTTTCGATTACCGATTACCGTAAAAACTTGCAGAAAACTTTTCGCATACCAGCCCACGAGCAACTTTTAACTTTACACGACTTAGACTGAGTCGAAAATTCATTGTTTAGTAGGATAACCATAAGATGTTTGTGTTCTACGTGAACTAATTAAGGTGGAGTATAAAGTTGGATGTATTTAAAAGTTGAAGTTTGAATGGTAAGGTTTATTTTTGATTGGTAGCTCGTGAGGAAGCGGAGTGAAATGAGGCGACTCGGGTTTGATTCCCGACGCAGGCTATTAAAGTGTTAAGGTTAACTTGAATAATGCCACGGTCGGTTTGTTAGCATATGTTTTGTGTATGAATGGGTCCTTTGGCCGAACAAGCGAAGGATTGAGTGTCGGGTGTCGTCCGCTTGTGCTTGACGATTGTTGAGATTCTGAGAATAATGTTTATTATTGTGCATTCATAAACTGTGAGGTTTTTTGGTGGACTGCAGACAGAACGGCTCCAAGTGTTTTACTACCGAAAAATAGGCAAGCAAGGTAACTGTAGTTTGATGACGGATATTTGCGTAAAAAGGCCTTCGGTAAATTATCGAGAAATCTAACGCAATTTTGTATCGACAAATAAAGTGAATCGCTTCAGTAAAACTACTAAGAATATCCTTAACAGATAACTGTTACCTACTTTACTAGCAAAAACGTGTTGGGAAATTTTCAAAGCTTCGAAAAACTAAACTAAAATTAACCAAAGATCATTACACACGAAACCTTCTAGTATCGATAAATAACGCCAGCATTGGTCCTTTAACACTGGGGACGTAGGGGGCCCAATTATGGTGGGCCCCCCCGCAGGCCCGGCCTTTGCTCGCACCGGCCCCGAGCCTGGCTCTCGGCCGAATTAATCAGGCCCAGGATTAATGAAGATTTTTTTTAAAAGGTGATTTTGGGCCATAAATCTATTTTAGGTGAAAACATAAATCCTAATCGTGAAGGTTCTAATGAGGAGGCTGATTGCGAGTTATTTGAATAGAGGAATACGATGGGCTTGTCTATCGTTTTTTGTGTAAACAATTCATGTTGGATTGAAAAAAGTGTTGTTGGCTACGGTCTGTTTCAATAAGAAAGGATTGGGTGACAGATCCATAGAATGTAACTGTTAGTGTTCACGAAAGTTTTGACAGCAAAATAAATACAAAAATGAATTACCTGGAAATAAATCAATACTTGGTACTGTACATTAATAACGTTCTAAAAAGAATCAGGGCGATGGTTTTGCTCTCGTTTTCCAAAAAAAGTTCACATGTAAATTTTTTCCAGAATTTAAATATTTTGGGTTTTTCTTACTCAGAATCGTCTACCCTATCGATTCTCATGCAAGAAAAGATGTGTCGCAAAACTTCCATTCCAGCTCGTCACTTTTTTAAATAAAAAAGGCGGGAACGTGAAAACCACCTAAGTTGCGAGGAAGTTTAGTGCAAAATGTATTTTTATTTCCTCTCAATGTTTGAGAAAAAAATTATATCTGCCTCAGCTGGAAGAGCAATTCTGGATTCGTAACTTTAAAAAACATTAATCTATTTCCGGATATAACGAACCTCTTCGGTTTCCTCATTAAAATCTAGTACCTCCTAGAAACACATTCAGGTTTTGGGTATTATCGGCCGATTCTAGTATCAAACCCATAAGATTGAATGAGACAGCAAGACAGACCCGAAAGTCTTTTTAAATACTATCGAGCTGTATTGCTACTTTTTTATAAACTTAGGTGACCAACGGGTATAATTATTATACAATTTTTCCTTCCGAAACTTTACTCTACTCGTGAACGTTTGGTCGAATATTTGAAGTAGGTAGTTCTAAAGATATTTTTACGTCAATTACGTATTACTGTTTACTGTAATTACGAATGAAGATCGCAAAATATTAAGACAATATTTCATCACTCTTCTTTGTTTATCTTCCATATTCAAACTTGGTAGGAATCCTTAAAATAGCGTACTTCATTTCCAATCTAAACACAATAGGTAGGTATATGGGGAAAGACGCCTCGCAATGGAAATAATATTTCCTTATCTTCCCCTACAGGGCACCCCCTGGGTATGTACCTTGGGGTTCGAAAGGTCTACGATGACATTTTCAGAAGTTCGCCCGGGAAAAGAGTTGGGCGATGGGAATTTCTGATTGTTTTTCTTGCTTGTTTTTGATAATTAAATATGCTTTTAGGTATCCATTGAGTAGTTCTTGTTTATGTTAAGGCAATATGCAATCTAGGGTTGTCCTTTTCGAAATATATGAAGATCTTTATTATTTATTTAAACGAACAACTAAATATAAATTATTCAAAATCAAATAATTTAAGACTAATTTGAGGATAAGATACATTTCGTGTAACTCAGTTAACTCGAACATTCTATTTTTGTTAGCAATGTCTCTTTGTTTTTAAGTAGTTACTCAACTGAAAACTGTTGCTTAAGAAAGCTCGACTTTAATAAACTTTTTTAAAGTTTAACATTTTGGTCAACAAGCAAACATTCGGGTGCAATGACATTTCAGAGCCGCGCGATAACATGAGCCCTGGAGGTTCAACAACTCGCCCTTCAATTTCACGCCATTTACCTACAAACAATACACGGCGAAGGAAAATAATTTTAAAAAGAACTGCCTCTTTCGCGCCTTGCTTACACTGAAAGCGAGGGAAACTCCAGCGCTGCCGTGTAACAATAATAAACTTGTCGTTGAATCGTAATAACCTATGAAATGCAAAAAGTTTGTAATTGTTTGTTTATACACCGTAATTAATATCTGTGGATTAAATATATACTTGCATTCATCATCTCCAGCCTATACACGTCCCAGTGCTGGGCGCAGGCCTCCTCACAGAATGAGAGGGCTTGGGCTATAGTTCCCACGCGGCCCCAGTGCAGATTGGGAAGTTCACACACACATTTGAAATGTTTTTCTTCACCGAAAAGCTCATGGTAAATTAGGTACAAATGTAATTTAATTACGCACATAAGTTATCCGAAAAACTTAGAGGTACGAGCCAGCAGGGATTCAAACGCACGACCCTCTGCTTGAGAGGCCATAGGTCAAACCACTAGGCTACCACGGCTTTGTTCTACTTGCATTGCATTTATTATGTTAATTACACGTAAAAGAATACTTGAATCTAATTACCTAACTCTATGGGAAAATGTAAATGCTAAAGCCGTTACCGGTACCTACAACTAAGCTAATTGGCGTGAGCGGAGGTCGGCAACGGGATTAAACATTATTTTATGATCGTAATCATAAAGTCCCATACGATACGACCTCCACAGCACGACTAATAATTATCCACTAATAAACCCTCCAAAAAGTCGAATCGTCCAAATTACGCTAAACGCCGAACTTAACCCTCAAAACGTCGCCGCCAATTACAGTTAATAAATAATAATTTCAATAATAAGCGTATACAAAAAGCAGTTGAGGTCACCAGTTTTTGATGAGCTGCCTTGTACACCTTCGTGGTAGAGAAAAGGGTATTTGGAATAGAGATTGATGGAAGGCTGACGGGTCAGAGAAATCGGTCGTGTGTTGAAACGCCGCGCACGTCCCGTAATGGCGACCGGCAACAATCGCGCGGCACTAGCGATTATAACGATTACTGTCGATAACTTGTATCGACACCGGCTATTTGGTTAGTCGGTCGATTATCGATAATTTGCCCTCGGGGTGCGCTCCCGACGCTGTAAATCGTTGACCGATTAGTTTTTTCGATGTTTTTATTTGTCCGTTCTAAGTAGAGGTAATCGGTGAAAATACCGTTCGTCGTCTCCTATCTCTATTACGTCAAGTACTAGTAGATACGTATACCTACTTACTTACATGTACAGAGATGCCATATTGTCTTTGCATAGTCTTTCTACCCTCATCCTATTCCGTTCGACAGACAGAAATGGTAAATTCGATAGGGATGATAATTGAGTAGAGAAAACGAAATTCTATTTAGTCCATCAGTTAGATTATCAAAAAAATATTGGACACATTTTTTTTGCATCTATCAAATAAAAAATTACAAAGACAAAGCGCATCAAAATTCGAAATTGGAGCACTCTCGTGAGCGTGACATCACTTCTATGTCAAAATAACATATTTTATAAAGGGCAGTAGACAGTAGACAACATGTGAAGCATAGAACATAAAAAGATTGACGTATGATGATTGTCAAAACTCAGCGAACATAACCATTCTTATTGCAAAGAACATAAAATACAATTTAAATAAATAAAACGAACTAAAATAACGTTGGGTAGGTAGAGTCTGAGAGCATTAATTCTTGCGCTGAAGTTTATATACCGCTCTTTCACGGCATTTTTGCAGCTCCTCGCCAGCAAGAGCGCGCGGCGTATCCCGGCATGTTTTACTGCCTATAATTCTATTCCACGAGTTCATATAAACTAGAAACTCGGGGCTCGCGAGCTTTCAAAAACGCTACATTAAAACATCATAAAACTCAAACATAAACGTTTACTGCAGCGGTTTTACGAGCACGCTACCTACCTATCGATCGTTTTAACGATAAATAAAAATTAATGGGCAGACGCAGGACGGATCGCGGCAGAGGCGTTAGATAATTAAGGAAAAGTGGGTAAAGCACAAGCGCGAAGTATTCGCGGCTGCCTCCGCGGTTTCTCTAAAGGAATGTTGATCACGCCGAATGGTAGCACTATTAATTTGATTGCGTTCAATGATCGAACTATTAGATTGTTTAAATGACCTGCGCATCTAAAAAATACGTAAAAAATATCAAGAGTACCTATCGAGACACAGTGTTTCATCTACCACTGTCTTAAAATTGTAACACGCGCATTCCTACGAAGTTTTAGTTAAATATATCAAACCGAATTGAAGGACGTCCCAGTTCTAAATCACCCGACTCCAGACCTCTAGATCTTACACTCGTAAATGTCACGGGATATATTCAAGGGATTTGAAAATAGGACGCCCCGTATAAACTCGATCGGGTCGCCGTCGGTTGCAGGGTCGCGAAAATGGCGGACACCCCCTCCCCCCGTCTCCCCCCGGGGGACGACGAAATGGGATTCTATCGGTCTCCTCCATTCCACGCTGTTCGTCTCTGCGTGACTATACATACCTACGTATTTTCTACCTTCACTCTTAACACCGAAGAGCAAGTACTAAATTACATTGTGATTACGTTAATTTAGGTTTTTTATTACGTTTTGTTTACGACTAAAAATGTGCTTTTTGGCGCTTGCACGACAATTACGCTAAATGAAAGCCCGTGAAATGATTTGAATCTGTTATACTTTTTTTCTGTAATAGTTATAAAGTACTGTTTTGCTAGATACGATCGGAAGGATCGTCTAATTTTGAATAATTAGTGGGTACACAACTGGTACACAACAAAACGGTTATGTCGAACCAAAAACCGGTTTGAAATTGCTTTAAAAAAACCAAATTGTCTATGATTATCTCTGGCAAGCGGCGCGCGCCAAAGCGTAGCCATTTAAAACAACAACACATCCGGGGTTGCCAGTATCGGTTCCTGGACAAACACGCGGGATATTTGCGAGGGTGCAACCCTATTCAGGGATCAGGAAAACGTAAGCAGTTATGTTATTAATATTGCATTAATGCCGATCTGTTATTTTTTACAACGTTGCATAAGCCGCAGGAAATTTTATTTGACGACTGCCCATGGTTTGGGGTAGCTACCGTTTTAGTCGTTCTTTTAATGGAGTAGTTTTAACTCTTCGAGGCTAGCTGGTGTAAGACAGGCCTTAAAGTAATCTTGCTGAATAGTATTCTTTTTACTTGGCTCTACGATCTAGCCAGGTAAATATACATAGTACAGATGTCCGACATCAGAAACATTAAATGCCTGTTTTATGCAATACAATAAATGATACTGTTTGTATGCCCCTCAGAAGCTACTGAAGTAGCAATCGACGTAATTTTATGCAAAAATAAATCAATACCAAATCATCATCACGCAGACACATAAAAAAAACGAATTGGAGAAAATATACAAATCGCAACCCCAGAACTCAATTTGCGTTCACTGCGTGCAACGTCATAAATAAGTCCGACACAAACTACATTGTACGAAAATAGAGTGAAATTAAAGAAACCGTAAAATAGAGGAGATAGCGACGTAGAGTTGACAGCGTACAAACAGACATTGACACCGGAAAACTGTAAATATTACAACGACACACAACTACAATAACATCTCTGCATTAAACGCCTGGCTTTGTTCATTTTACTACTAGCTTTTATCATTAAGTATGGCGACTAAAATTATGCATGAGACAGTTTTTGAACTGCCAGTGCTATTTTTTATTAATGACGGAGGATAGCTAACGAGCAAAGAGGTCTGTCGATAAGTGAGTACCAATGTATGGGGGCATCCGAAACACCAAACGATAGCTAATGCGTTTGCCAAGTGGATAAAGATAGAATACCTAATGTACCTATAATTTCACGGACTGTCTTCCTCTCTTCGTTTCAACGTCAGTTTTTATACTTGCCTCAAAATTGGATTTTCGAACTGTACAGTTCCCATTCACACTAATAGGGATTAGGAGGATTGTGAGAAGGACAGCATGAAACAAACTTCGAGTTTAGATCTTGATAGTAGGTAGGTACTCAGAACACAGCGCAGGCTACATGCTTGAAGTCGGGCTTAGTGACATCACAATAACAACAATAGAGCCCTTACTTCCCTCTAAATCGTAGTCGTTCGTCCACAATGACGCACAACCAGCGTGCGCTTGATTGATAAGGCTATCGCGCCGCACGCGCCGCGCGATGCGTGGACGTAATAGATTTGCGCGCCCTCTGGTGGGGTGGCGGTTAAAACGGGATGCTGAAATAACGCAGAAATTCTTAGAATTTTATAGTTAAGAAGACTTAGACTTCAATATCTTTTTCTTTATAACTTTATTTTTCATTTGTTGCGAAGGAATGTCGTGCATAAAGTAAATGCGGTTGGCTTTTAGTTGTTTCTCTCTTACGGTTAAGGAATATTAAAATATTTAAAGACCCATTACTAATTGAGATTGACTTTGACTGTGTATTATAATTTATGAACGACAATTGTAATACATCCGCTGCTATACGTATCACACACGAGAAGATCCACATCAAATGACAGGTGTCAAAAATTACCACAGATTAGCCACCAAAATAGAATATTTTCACTACAGACAAATAATTAGGTAAGTTATAAATTTAATTTACGCTACTAAAATGCCTTATCACGTAGAGAATGTAGCTAAAATATGCAAAGTACATTTCTAGAAAGAAGCTAGCTTAAGAAAAACTAACCATATCCTTAAAGCTCTACGCAAATTTTAATTATACACATCACAACCCACTATCCCTCTCAAACGCTCAACACCGTAATCCCAAATCATTTTTTCTAACAATATCAATAATCGTATAAGTTATAATCCCCAGCAATCCGAGCTTAGCTTGGCTAGTGGAAATCTCATTCGTCAGCCCTTTCTGCCACCAACTTTTACCGTTTGACGGAAAGAAATAGTACTATTGCGAATATTTCCGCTTTAGGATAAGGCCTGTGCTTTGCCGTATCAATATCATTGCGCTTACTGAGCTCAGAGGGGTGGGTAGAGATAACAATCCCTTCTTTGCGCTTGTTGGACTTAGGGTTGATACTCGATTCGTATTTTGTGAACACTTTAAATTATTATTTATTATAGTTAGTTTGCAGAAAGGAAATCCTTAGTTAATATTGATCTTGAATTTATTTGATCTTAACATGTTAAGGATTGTGGTTGCAAGATGGTTACCTGTTGGTCCTTTGAAGTGAGTTTTAGTTTCCTTGGTTGGAGATACAGATTACATTTGTCAACTGCCCGTTACTTTCAACTTTATGCTAAACAAACTCGGACTCTACCTTGTTAAATTTTGTTTGTTATTCATAACCGGGAAGTTAGTCGCAATGTGAATTTGAACACAAAAAAATCATATCTGAAAAAACCAAACATTCATACTCCATTGAGTTTTCAAGCAATGTTTGCGAACATTATTCCACTCTAACAATGTCTAAACACAATTACGCAGGGTAAACAAGGCAACGCCGCGGGCGGACACATGTTGCGGGCGCACGAACGCAAACACTGGCAACCCCATCATATGGCTATTTTATTCTTTGAGACATGTTTACTTTTTAAGTGATTATGAAGTTCGATATTTAAAATCAGCACAGTTTGGTTTCCAGCCAGTTTTAATCGAGTCCGAACTGAAGTCAAATGCTACTGTTTTATTTAGTTGCCAGGAAAGTTGCTAAAATGTTTAATTAGGTTACGGTATGATTTTGTTTATAGCCAGTATCATCCAAGTTCTATTCAAAATTTAAATAATTCTGACTGGTCCTGAGCCACCTATCAATGTCAACTTCACATGTCTACTTAGGTACACATTTTGACGTTAGAGGTATCTCTAGGCCAGTAGAGCCTTCGTACCTAAAATTGACTAAAAAGTTAAAAAAAAATAGTATAATTTAAGTGATTACTTAAATCAAATTGAGGTATCTAATGGTACCAGAACAATTAATTAAGTACTTTTCACGTTACGGAGACTCGTTTCCCGCTTATTTGAGAGTATTTTCGCAGCTTGAAAGTGATATGACATTTATTGCTCACACTTATTTGTGGCCAGTAGTAATTTGCTAAGTCTATGATAATGGGGCAGGCTCGCCAACATCCTAAAATAAAGCGTCGTAATGCGGCAGTGTTTACAACCAAGTTTTCAGCCATGACTAAATACCTCGAGCACTGCTAGCGCCACTTAATTTGCTACGGACGAATATGGAATTAACTGCAAGTTAAGTTCGACGAGTTAAAACCAAGCGAAAGTTTAGTACAGGTTACAACCCTTGGTGTAGTATTGAATTTCTATCTTTCATCATCATCCAAACTAGTTCTTAGAAATATCTAGACCAGCATTGTTTTATTTTATGTGACAACAAGCTCAATACGGTGGTACAGACTGACATTAAACACAGTAGGCAGGCCGATATAATTATTCATGTTATGTACATTGAAATTAGCGATCAAAAACCAGAAATACCGGAATGTAAACGAGCCGCGCGGTTTAATCCGTAGTTGTAGTACAAAGCCCTTGCGTTTCTAAAATTGAAAAGAATTGTCTCTGACCGTATTCATTTTTTATTTTATTTAAAGAGGGCCTGATATCCCCCAATCAAAATATTTGTACTGCCGCTATGTATTCGGTACCCTGCAGGTCACGATTCTTACTTGTCTACAATCCGTCACTTTTTTCTAACTCACGTCAAGGTGTTGCCATCGACAAAGCAGTTCATAAAAAAGTAAAAAAAAGATGTCTGCGCCACTACCGCGTGGAGACGTGGCTAATGTGTAATGCGGTTGGCTTTTTGTCCGACGCCTTGGTATTTTTTATTCTTTTTTCACTTGGTTTCGGTTACGGTTCGTATTGATCGAAAAATCCGATTTCGAAATGGGTGCTACGAGAGTTTTATTGTTGCCGCGATACGTTCTTAAACAATAAAAAACGCATTTTAAACTGAGAATGCAATTCTCACATGTCACGTTCGAAAATTGAAGGGGACGTGGTCGTGTTTTAGAAATGTAATTATTCGACATCGATTGGGTCCGAATCGAGCCGAGGACAATAAAAGACCTCATTTATTTTTTTACAAGTATACCAACATCGATTTAATTGCGAACGTGATCGTGTATGTTTGATAGGTTACGTAATAGTACATTACTGTCTAGGCCAGGAAGTAGGCAATTGCTGGCTGAGTATTGGTTTGAACGGACGAGCTTGCGAGTCCGTTTAATAATACGAAGCCAGCAATGCTATTCTGGCCGAGGCAAGTATAGTGCTTTTCTCAAAAATCGAAAATAAAACAACAACAAAAATAAATGAAAATAAAATAGTGAAAATTGTTTTGATTTGCCGCCTTTTTCTATCAATGACATTTGAAGAGTGTATTTTTCTACCCAGAACGCCTAAAGCTATTTCAGACACAGATAAACACGTTGTCGTACCAGCTTTTTTTTTTTAATTTGATGTTTTAAGTCTTGTGCCTTTATTTTATAATGGTGATTTGCATTTTTAAAAAGTTAATAACTAGACAGTAATGGAATTTGTATGCAACATTACTGTCGAGTTTAGCGCGACAGTAATGTTTTTTTTTTTTTTAATTTTGGACTGACCGGCAACAATCAACTTCCTGTTCTGATATGTAGTTAACAATGACGACTTTAACGGACATTTTTGAGAAAATAATGTTTCCTATCCAATCTGCAAACAAGAATCGGTCCAATTTCAAAATGTGTTTGTCTCGCTAGATTGTTAGAAATCCTATTGCAAATTTGTAATAGAATACAAAACAGCAAACTAACACGTACCTATATGACTATTGCGATTAATTTAATTAGATTTTTAGGGTTCACCTGTGCTAAAATATGGCTACCGATCTGGAATTCCTTAATATGTAAGTTTTTCAAATAAACTGTACGCTGCAATAGGTAGGTAGAGGTACTTACTTATTTACTGTCTATCTCTCTCTTCTTAAATTCTACGAACAGTAGGTATCTATACCTAATGTAAGTATAAAACATCAGATTACAAGTTCACAACCAGTTCAGATTGAAAATACGATGAATCGAAAATACGAGAAGATTGAAAATACAAATCACCAAGTCTTTTGTCACCACCAAATTATGGTGGTCTACCACCCCAAGGTTGAAAATCCTTTGCACGTCATCAATATAAATAAAAATGAATCAACGAAATGTGTCTACGCGCATAACTTCCGGAAGGTTGGTATAAAGTTAAATTTAAAAAAAAAATTACAGCGGGGGCGAAGCCCCGGGCAACAGCTAGTAAAATATAATGTCGATAAGAAGGCTGTCAACTTGAAAGTTATTTTAATTTCATAGGAATAGTTGGACATGAAGTGATAGACCACTTATTTGGCCGACGTGGTTAAGGAGTCCACATGCTAGTTTTATACTTAATCATGCATTTTCATCTCCTCACGATGTCAAAAAAACGCCAAAGCCGTTTGCAATTTTACACTGGCAACTTCGAATTCAGACCGTAAACAAATAAAAAAACTTACAATGCTGCGTGGTCGGCGTCTTGCCAGCCAGGTAGTCCTCCTTGCAAATAAACTTGTTGTCGTCGAGGACGTATAGTTCTTCGCCGGTCGACAGCTGCTTCCGACAGACGAGGCAGGTGAAGCAGTTGAGGTGGAACACTTTCTCGCGCGCTTTTCGGACGAGGTCCGAGGGCGATATGCCGTGGCCACAGCCGCTGCATTTCGTTCCGTATCGCCTGTTGGGGAAATCGCTGTAAGTTCATGGTTTTCTACTTTAAAACTACTCTGAAGCGTTAATAAGAGAATAGGTACAATCACTCTCCCTTTATTTTGTTATGGAGACAAAAGAGCGAAATAGATCAAAATGTGGTGCCATTGATCAAAATTGATGACTCCAGTTAGTCCTTATAAAAATACATAGATTTAATAGACATTATATAACTGTAAGATGAAATCGTTTCAGAAATTAGTTACTAAGACGAAAACTTAACAGCTGTGGGCGCGTGTCTAAGAAAAATAAGCCTTCTTTTCGTATATATACGAATATCATTAAATTCATGAATGCTATATACAATCTTGTTGCTAGTCCTAACAGAAGCGTATCACATATTTATCTCTTTCTCCCGCATCGTCAATCTTTACGGTGTATAGCATATTCTAAATCTATATGCGGAAAGGTGCTTCAGAACACGCATAATTAGATTTATTTATAAAATTAGTATAATTCCATCATAATGTCTTAAAGCTTCTGTAATGAAGCTGAACTTCTTACTGCAATCTCAATGATAACTAAAAACCTGCTACCATAACACACGAAGTTTGTGAGCAATCAGCATACAAAGTGCACTAAATACCCAAAGTTCAACATGTAAATGGTCGCCATTAACACTCGAATGGCCGCCATTGGTCGATCGAAAACAACTAACTTGTATGCAAATATGAACTATTGAATTAATTGTTGGTAGAAAGGTCAATTACTTAAATCGTAGGAAATATTGACTATTACCGCCAAGGCGGGAGTTAATCGCATTTTTTCATCAAGAATATACGTTAAAATTCTTGCAAGGAGCGATCATGCATTGATCACACACACACACAATTCTTTACATTTATTTTTTGTTTGGCGAGAGAGAATACCTCAATGATACTCAACTGGTAATAATAAAATCGTTATCGCTTGTATTAATTAAACCTTATTTAGTTTAAAACATAATTAAAAAAACCTAATCACATAATAATGTCCAGAGTTTTAATTCTACTCGTAAACTGCTTATGTTTACTGTCTTACGACTTATTCAGTTTAAGGACTCGATGGCTAACCATAAACCTTAACCATGTAGGCAACTATTTAACAGGTAAATAGAACTCTGTAGATTGGCAATAAATTAATTTTACAGCACGTTGATAGCGGCCATCTTATTGTAAAATAGCAGGGTTATAAGTAAAGCTAGACCACACAATGTAAGGGGGAAAACCGGCCAAGTGCGAGTCGGCATTGCTCCATAACACCATACAAAACAATTGAAAATTACAAATGTGTACGTATTTTTTCTGAAATATATAGACTGTGACAGTTAGAAGAGGCTCCTATTTTCACCAACGCGACAATTATCGATGACAAGTGACAATTTGAAATGCAACGCGTAGTCAATACGAAGCCAACCGGCGTGGATTCTTGTCGAGTTTTTAATGTAAATTAAAAAAAAACAGAATTGTCACTTGTCTTGTCACCGATAATTGTCGAGTTAGTGAAATAGGCGCCAGACGGACAGCAGAGCCTTGGTCTGGTTGGTATCTTTGGGTTTGAATGGAAATAAATAAGTCGTCATTTAATTGTTGACATAGTTATAGAATATAGTAATAAATTGGCAACGCAAGAGAAAGAGCTATACAATATTCTTATGTCAGGGCGAAATAGAAAGACGAAACCATTTTCGTGTATGTTGTGAGCCGTGTGCCCTGGGTTCCCTCAGTGACACTTTGATTTAGATTGCTTCTTTTTCTTTGACACGCGACGACAGCTGTGAAAATTTTCGGTCTATACACAAATACAAATACACAAAATAAACAATACTTTACGTATAGTTTATTATAATCCTCATAGCTGTTTTGCATATTGAATAACTAATCGGCTCGCTTTTGTATGAAGGACTGGCAGCGTGCAAGTTCACATGACATTTTGCCTTTATCTTCCAATATCGACAAGTCAACGTTCGTTGTGGTTTACGCCTATCAGCAAAACACACTTCCAACGCGACTTTAGCGCCAATGTTTTTTATTATTTTATCATCACATTGAATTATTACCAGCTCCATTTGCATAAACGATGGAGGCCGTATGAATAAAACATAAACTTGTACCGAGCAACCCGCCATGTTATTCTGGAATGTCGCCGTTGCCGCCAATTTTTCAAATTTCAAATTTTCATAATTCGAACATCGTAAACGCACTCCAAATCTGTTCTTAAAAAGTGATTCCTTTTTGTCTTTGGCTCAGACTTGTTCTGTTATCTTTTTAATTTTTTAATGGCATCTCATGTCTGGCTGAATGTTTTATGCGCTGAGCGAAGTTAGATTCGCAATAGCCGGGGGGAGTTTCGGTCTTTGATAGGTAATTACTTTAAGAGACTCCAAGCAAAGAATAAATCGTGACGGCTGAACGTAGGGGACAATAAATAACGATGCAGGTTGTTTGTGTCCTGTGCATGTCTTGAGGTCGTAATCTTTTGGCTGAGGTTCGCACCAAAACAGCATTTCTCAATGCTAAGGGCGAAAAGCTCAATAATAAGTTATGAACTGCATGAGATTACCTTGTCGTAGGTATATACTTACCTACATACGTTATCGGTTTTCTCGGTAGATGAACAGTTCATCTGAGCCAAAATTTACCGTATTACCTAAGTTGAAAGAGTAAGTATGGGCCCAGTTACAATACGATTAACGTCAACTACCTGACTAGCGAAAATAACGAGCCATTTTGCATATATTATTATAAAAGTTGTATGAAACGTGACCCGTTATTTTTGCACGTCAATGTAGAAATTGGTACACAAGTAGGTACCTCTATTTGACTAAGCGTGTATCGATTACGTGATTTCAATTATGAGAATTCTTCGGTTTATTTGAATAGTTCACATCACATTACTTCAGTAAGTAAATTTCTAAGAGAATAAATTAATCTTCCAAATTCAAATTGTGTCAGAATAAGGACATCACTCCCAAAACACAACCTTTACCAACTTAATGACAACGGGCGTCAAACAACGGAAATGGCGTCACTTACCTACCTACGTTTAAGCCGAAATGTCACCGAATAAACTTGTCAAATTACGAAAAACATACGAAATTAAACCATCAAGGCGGCGGAAGTCGTAAGTGAACCTTTTTCCGCCGCATCCTGACCTACGAAAATCCATTAGCTACTTTTTTATTCACAATTTTTGGCGCCCTAGCCTACGATTTAACAATTTCGAACGTTTAGTGGTCACGTCTTGGGGCGGCCGATTAAAGTTTTATACAAAATTCCCACAGTTAGTTCTCGACTGTAGTTTTATTTTCAACCAAATAACAGGTCGGTAGAGTAGAGGTTGTAATTTGCTTAATCAACAGTGTCACTTCTGTTGACTGAGTCACATTAGGTAGCTTAGCTAAGTATATGTAATTGTTGGCTATTAATATGTTATAACATAAACTATATTTATTACGAACGTAACCATTTATGCCTATATATATATATATATATATATATACATATAAACAACACATGACACATTTAGTCAGAAGTCACATTGCCACGTTACATGAGTTACCACTCTGCGCATTTCCATTCCACTACAGTATCGAAATTTAAGTTAAAGTAAGGGAATTAATTTGCAGAAATGTATCATGTATTGCGACAGCGGGCTCGTGCCGTATGCCATACCTATACAGCTTCCTCATAGAACAGCTACGTGAAGAAGCCATTGCATCAGAACAGTCCGTTGTCGCGCGATGATA